>CM060980.1:29902500-32302500 GCA_030765065.1 Deroplatys truncata | reverse complement strand
AGGTATCCAAGCACACACCACATTAACGCCAGAGGCATATAAACATAGAGGACATCCTGGATTCGCTGAACAATGTGGTGGCAGTTGTACAGTCCACGAAGACTCTGAAATGCACTAAGGGAATCACTCAAAATGAGAGTTTCCCAATTTTCGACGGCGCACATACAAAATGGCTCAGTATATGGCATACAGCTCTACACTATAAATGGATGTGCTATCATAAAAACCGAATGTATGGGGTTCGGTTCCATGAGCATAAGCACATTCAACACCGTTGGTGCACTTAGATCCATCGGTGTAGATCAAAATTCGGTCACTGTAACCGGACAGAAGTTCTAAACTAACAGGTTCGAATACTAAACGTAGGCATCGTAGACTTCCGGTATACCGTCATCCCGAGATATACGTGAGATGTCGCACGTAACCAAGGTGAGACACCCTCTTCTCCTTAGCAAACAAGCTAGGCATTCCAATGTTGTGCTTTCTAAGAAACTCCTGGAAACGAAAACCTGCAGTCATTGGATTAATGGAGCTATTCCCATAACGTTCGTCCGACTCAGTGTGAAAAAAACAGCGAATGTTGGATCTTGAGGCATATATTTAAGCACACAGCCATAATTTCCTAAAAGGACATCACGCCGATGCCGCAGAAGAGGTCGGCGTAAAGACTCATAACTGGGTTAACGGAAAAGCACCAATAACCACTCGAATTCCCCAGTTATGGACTGCGTCTAATCTCCTCAGCACAGACGTCTGTGCTGAGGAATAAATGATACACCAATAGTCTATTTTTGATCGGATCAGTGCGCGATAAAGTCGCAGCAAAAAAGTCGATCCGCTCCCCAAGATTTGCCGTTTAATATTCGCAAGATATTCAGTGAGCGTTCGCATGGCGCTATTAACTGTGCTATATGCGATGACCAGCTAAGTTATCTATCAAAGTCAACCCTAGGAATCTCGTCGAAGCTGCGAATGGCAGTAAATCTGGACCGAATCGGAGCGAAGGTGGTAATCGGCTCCTACGGCGCCAGAAGCTCACACAGGTTAACTTCTCAGTTGAGAAATGAAAGCCGTTTTTACTACTCCATTCTTGGAGATTATCTATGCATTGCTGCGTAAGGCGTTCCAAAAACTGCGTACGTGGAGAAGTACATAAACCGCACAGTTGTATGACGACACGCTTGGAGGAACCATTTCGAGATAGAATTAATTGCTATAGCAGGCATTATAACGCTTAGTACCGATTCCTGAGGTACTACCTTCTCCTGAACAAAAGGGTTCGAATAACCGAGCCGACCCATACTCGGAAAACGCGGTCCTTCATAAAATCCTCAAATAACAGTGGTAAGCGTCCACGGATGTTCCAGGCGTGTAGAGAACGTAGTATCCCTGCTCGCCAACACGATCATAAACCTTCTCAAGGTCAAAACGTATTGCAACGGTTTGACAATTCTTCATGTATCCAATCATGATCTGTGCCAATTATGACACAAGGTTGTCCATTGTTGAACGCCTCATTTGAAAACCGTGTCATTAACCCAAACACAATTATAGAACTCGAGTAGGAAAGCCTTACATTCAGGAGAGAGCTGTTGCAACATTTCTAGGTGTATATGACCTGGTGCTGTTGCTGACAATCGCGATGTTGAAAGAGCGTGTTCTAACTCCGCCATGATGAAACGGCGAGTGTAATCTTCAAAATAACTTGAATGAAACCAGAAACCTTGATATCCTACCTGAGTCTTAACAGGAAGGAACCCGGCGAATAGTTATCTGAGTTAGAGTCTTGAACGAAAGCATGGGCAAATGTGTTAGCCACGTCAAATGTACCAACAACAGCTCCTGCAGGTGTTTTAAGACCGGCAATTGGCATGTGGGTCGATTTTCTATCCACACGCCTTAACGTATCTCAAACGACAGAGGAAGGTATATGTCGATTAAATGAAGCTACAAACTTGCTCCATAATGTCTTTTTCTTATCCTTAATGATTTGTCTACTCCGCACGCATTTTCTTGTACTGGATCATTTTACCTAGTGTAGGGCAAAGCTGAAAAGTCCGAAGAGCACGCCTATGAGCACGAATGGCCTTTGGACATTCATCGGTCCACAAAGGGACCGGAAATCGACGGGGCTGGGTAATCGACTGAGGAATAGATTGATCAACAGCACGAAGAATTCTCTGTGAGATGTTCTACCAAAACATCCACACAGACGTGCTCATTATAATTAAACACAGCCAACTGGGAGTAAAGGTTCTAGTTGGCTTGATCCAAGCGCCATCTAGGCAAACGTGTGGAACATCTATCTTGTGTTAAGAAACTAATAAGACATGGAAAGTAGTCACTAGAGTGTAAATCAGAGATGACAATCTATTGCAAGGTGATCGCCATCTGTGGTGAACAAACTGCACTATCGAGGTGTGAAAAAGTGTTGAAGAAATTTAGGCTCTCCGGTGTTCAGAAGAGCTAAGTTATATTGTCCACAAAATTGGCAATTAATTTACCTCTCGCATAACCCGAGGTGAGCCCCAAAGAGGGTGATGGGCATTAACGTCTCCCGCCAACAGAAAAGGTGTTGGTAACTGGGAAACTAGATCTTTTAAATCCATGAGCGAGAGGTCATGGATGGAGGCAATAAAAATTACAAATGGTAAATCGGAGGGATGGCAGTTTAATCTTTATAGGCTCTGACTGGATGTCAGACTGTATGGACACAGATTGCACAAATATATTATCTCTGATACGCATCTTAGTACCCCGTGCGCAGAAATACGCACTTTGGGCGTAAGATCACACTCTACTGGGGTACACCACCTGATTTGAAAGCTATCTTGTGGACGGAGCTTAGTCTCTTGCAAACATACGACCAAAGGATTATTCTGGTCGAGTTAAAGTTCAAGCTCCGGTCGATGTGTTCTAATTCCACATATGTTCCATTGAGAGATAGCGATAGTATTCTTAATGTGATAAGTTCTCAATCCTAAGACTCCACTAGTTTGAGGACGACGGTGGTCGAATCAATTTGCCCTTTCTTCGGTTACGGGCTAGCACCTTTTCACTGTAGTTCTGGCAGTGCGGGCAGAAACCTCCTGCTCCATCTCCTCCGCGGGAGAGGACCGCTTTCCAATTGAAAACATCGGTTTGAGAACCTGGAACCGATTGGAAGTGGAGAGTGGCGAAGATGCAGAGTCCTTCTCAGAAGATTCCTCAGAAGAGGATCTCCGAAGAGATGGTCATGGACTTTTCTTCGTTTAGAAATTCTGGGTAAACACTTATCACTTTCCTTGAGGAAGTTCGTTCCAATATAGCTGGTCCTGAACTTTTTTGGCGATGCATTATGTATTGCGCGCTTGCTAGACTTAATGGCTGAGGTGTCGACGGTTCTGATGGTGATTTTACCGATGTGATCTTTTGAGTAACGGGCTTTGCAGACCTTGATAGTGTCGCCGGTGTTGATTTTGAAGGTTTTGGCTGTGTTCTGGCTACAAGAATATTTTCTGAAATAATGGTCCCGTTTATATTGCTGGTGCGAGTTGCGATTTCCCGAGTCGGTACCGGTTTATCTGCAACTGAGCTGTAGGTACCGGAATTCGGGACACAGGGCTGGCGGATGCGCAAGAGTTTCTGTGCTTCCGAGAAGGACACCTCCGTAACCCGGATCTCTTGGATACCTCTTTCCTCTATAAAACAGGGGCATTCTCGTGAACTTGATGGATGTTCTCCGCTGCAGTTAACACACGTTGGAGTCGATGTACATGTTCCATTGTGAGAGACGTCTCTATAGTTAACGCAGGTGGATACACCGTTGCAGAAATCACTGGTGTGCCCAAAGCGCTGACATTTCAGCGGATTCGGGATGAATGGCCTGGCTTCGATTACTTCATACCCTGCCTTAATCCTTTGAGGGAGATCTACCCGATCAAAGGTAAGGAAGAGGGTACGAGTAGGCACTAATTCACTTCCTTCTTTCCGCTGGATACGATATGCCGATGCTACACCTTGCTCTTCAAGATATTCTTAAATCTCCGCATTGATCATATCATCTAATGCACGGGTGTTTACCACACCGCGCGAGGAGTTCAAGGTTTAGTGCATTTCAATCTTAACGGCACAGCTGCCTAACATGTTGGCTTTAAGTATTTTCGCTCCCTGGGTTGCTGAATGTGCTTCAACCAGGATCTTGCCATTGTTAGATCTAATGCACGACTTAACCGCACCAGCAATGCTATCGTACCCCTTTTGAACTGTAAAAGGATTCACCGATGTAAATTTTCTTCTTTCTTTTGTTCTATTAATAACCAAGTAGCGAGGACCACAAGACTCGACTACTTCTTTTCCATTAACCTCTTGGGATCCATAGCGCTTATATACTCCACCATTACAAATGTCTCCGATGGCATGCTCGCATCCTGGGCGCCACCCCAGCGTAGGTGACAGTCTTGACCTGGACCTTGCTCATCTTAGGGTTTCACCACCCAATTTACAGAGAGGGATACGATCGCCTTCAGAAGTGTAACAGCTCGTGTAATGGCCTCTCCCGGGACTGACATTTATTAGCGGATACGAACACAGTCCTATATGATACTCATGGGCTGGGAGTTACGCGTTACCCAATCACACATTGTGATACCCCTTTTCCGTCCCGCGCAGCGGTATCCGTCAAGACTGTGTTCAGGGAGGTAACTGATAGCTGGTCAAACACATCTGTGGGCCAAAGTTTATTGGGCATTTTGTGTAAGCCCTCTCACCTCTTAGAGGAACCAAATCAAGAGTATGCCTCGGGACCCCGGGGGCGCCAATACCGTACCTACCGTAGTAGACCCATGAGGGATTTTTCTCAGCTGAATCCAATATACATCTGTCACACCTTGATCCTTAAGATCTTCTTGAATTGCTTCATTGTTTATACAGTCCAATGCACGAGTGTTTACCACACCGCGCGAGGAGTTCAAGGTTTTGTTCATCTCGACACATATTGGGCACCTGCCTAACATATTCGCCCTGAGTATAATCCGCTGCCTGGGATGCTGAATGTGCTTCAACGAGGAGCGTGCCGTTGCGAGTTCTGATACGGCATTTCACGAGACCAGCAATTTTATCCATACCCTTTTGAATAACGAATGGACTCACCGATGAAAATTTCCCTCCTTGCTCTGTTCTTGCAATTATTAAGTAGCGAGTACCACAAGACTCGACTATTTCTTTTCCATTAACTTCAACGTTTTTTTTGTTATCCATGGTGATTAAATCCTCCACCATTGCAAATGTCTCCGGTGATATGCCCACATCTTGGGCGCCACCCCGGCTTAGGTGAGAGTTCTGGCCTGGACCTTGCTCACCTTAGGATCTCACCTCCCAAATGATAGAGGGACCCAATCGCTTTTGGGATATACGAACACAGTCCTACATAATGCTCAGGGGCTGGGAATTACGCGTTACCAAGTCATCCCTTGCGACTCCCCTCTTCCGTCCCACGCAGCGATATTCGTCAGACTGTGTTCAGGGACGTAACTGGTAGTTGATCAAACATTCTTGTGGTTAGGCATTAAGCATAAGCCCTCTCACCTCTTAGAGGAACACAATCGAGTGTGTGGCTCGGGACCCCGGGTACCCAAACCTGTATCCACCGAAGGTGTGCCCCTGTGGGTATTTTTATGTCGTAAACCCTTTCAGAGATATACTTTGTTATTGGCTTGAATTTAATGCTTTACTTTTTCAATTGTCAATCGCTATTGTTTTTTTTCCCGTCTCTTTCTTTCGTGGTCACCCAAAAGAACGGAATTTCAAAGGCATCACATAGCGACTCGCTTTTAAATCATGTGACTTTAGCTTTAGTTCACTGCGTTCTTCTCATAAGTAAAATGAAATACGTAAACGTGCAATGAAAGTTTTCTCGATTAACAAAAAGTAGGTATAAGAATAAGTTTTTGAAACGGTAGTTTGCAGAGGAGTGAGTAGAGAAAATAATATCGATGCAATACATAAGATTTTTTTACTTTCTGTGCCACCTACCTAGTAGGTATAGAAGGTATTGCATTCCACCCAAAAATTCGATAACGAGATTTCGGCGGAAATATATGTTTTGAGGACCCCTGAATCCTAAAAAAAGCATTTTTATAAAAAGGTCCCTATCTGTCTGTGTGTGAACAACATAACTCAAAAACGAAAAGTTGGATAAACGCCAAACTTGGTATTTAGATTCAATATCTCTGAAAGATTCATTACGAAGATTTTCAGAAAATCCTCGCAAACCAAACTAACCTTTACATGGAAGATTTTCGAACTTTTTTATTTTCTAAAAAATGGCTTTAAGGAGTTTGATTAAAAGACCATATATATTAAAGATATTTACGACAAATATGTTTATTTTTAATTTTCTGGGAATAGCTTGCGAAGTCCTCTTCATTCGGAACGGAATTTTGTATTATCTTGTATAACTGGAAAACATTAAGCCATAGATGAAACCGTACCACATATAAAATGTATCTCTCTTTAAAGTGCACAATTTCCTTAATATGACCTGTATGTAGCATCAGCCATTTCCGACTTAGTGGTTCGTTATTAGTGGTTCGAGTTTTTAAATACTTAACCATTCTTTATATCCCTGTCGATTTTCAATTGTTTCTCGCGATGTTGTGGAAAGAGTGTGGAATTTTAAGGCCAGGTATAGTGTCTAGTTCTAAAACATTTGACTATCACTGTTCCCTTTGTACTCTTATCTATAAAGAAATGTGTAATGTAGCTCTTTCTGCAAAGGTTTATCTAGGATGAAATGAAATAGATGGGAAACAAACTTTCGTAAGAATAATTTGTATACTCACCAGTAAGCTATAGAGGCTAGAGAAAGTAATGTGAATGTAACACATCAGAGTGTATTTTTAAAGTAGAAAACACAGCGCTTTCTATAATATCGCTAGCGTAAGTAGACTGCTTGCTACCTGATGGGGTTATTGCTGCCCCACGTATTGCGGGAGGTATGTTTCTTGGAGTGTTCGCCCCCACGTTTAAAAATCAACTTTGTATATTAATGTTTATTTAAATATTATATACGTATGCCTTGGCTGAGTCAGTAGTAATTTGCAGAAACACGTATCTCTTAGGAGGGCTGGAACGGCTAAACAATGGGGGCTTACACAAATTATAATTGTATTGTACTTTGTTTTATTCATCCTTCACACGAATAAATAACACTATACTGATGTATCCTACTTTAGAGCTGTAAGATTATTGTTATTTGCACTTTTTAACACGTAAACTTTATATTATTCACGCCGTAATGAATTTTGTTATGTCTCACACTGAATACGTACCGAGCGAACTGCTCGGGAACGCTGCCTTCTAGCGTCTGGTGTCTACTGCCTAAATTCGTACATTTAGTCTATTTTAAGTCTCTGATTGGCTAATCCTATTCCAGTAGAATACTTTTATTTAACTTAAAGCTTCTCTAGTTTTTGGTTGGCTATTTATAAACTGTTTTAAATATTACTTTATTGTTCCAAGAATTATTAGTAGCATTATTAAACTTTATAATTTATTGTTGTCTCAAGGTTACCTCATTGTTAGGAACTTTCGGCTTCTACATTGTAATTCTGTTTGCTACGGAAGGTATTTTGCTTCTATTCTCACAGCTCCTACATTGTTAAATTATGTAATACATTTACATAACATTATTGTACATGTACATAATAATATAAACATAACACAATGACTATTACATACATTTTATATATTTTTTACACATATTGCTTTAAAGCGGGCTGTTATTATATTTTATATTATATAATTAGACTGATATCATTTAAGTGTTAAAAATACTGCCTCAAATTGCCCCTTTTTGAAATATTTAAAAATTATGTTTTTTTGTTTTTTCTTATCTTTTTAAGTTTTTAAATATTTTCTGAAAGTCTCCTGAAAGAAAGAAACATAACCTTTTTATTATAACACTTGCTATTTTTTACTGTCACTATTTATGTAACACGGTTTTCACTACACTTATGTGGCAGAGTAGTTTATCTGTTCTGCCACATGTTTGACACTTTTAAGGTGAGTGACCTGGTGTTCAATGACCTGAGTAAAGTTTGTTTATTCACTAACACAGCCACTATTAAATATCCTATTTGCTAGACATTTAATAGTAAATTAGGCATTTTAACACTTGTTACCCTTTATTTACAACTTATTTCTTAAACATATTTATATTTCTAAAAATTTATAACCATTTATCTTATACATTATAAATGTAGTTGCTGTTCAGATTTCTTATGTTTTTCACACTAGCAATGGATTTTCTTCTATTACATAATTTTATCTATACTCCCTTTTGTTTATTGACAATTGGTTACATTTAGTAAAGATATTATTATAAATAGTACTTTGCACTATTTAAGTGATTTTGTGCATATTATACTGTAGTTATTAAATACTCATTTCTTAATACTTTGCAAGGTTATAATTATTATAAATTTTTGAGTTACATTGCTTTGCCCTTTTATGTTCCAAATACTTTATTTTCTTTTTCTTCTTGTGCCACTGACTGTTTTCTTTTGTACAGCTTCAACATTTGTTTGTGGAATTTTCCAATTACTTTATTTGTTTTATTGTTCCTAAGTTTGTATGTATCTGTTCCAAACATATTTATTATTTCATAAGGACCATGATAACTAAGAAACAATCTCCAATATTCCTTACGAAGTTTATTTGACAACCTCTTTTGTTCTTCACTAGTGCTTGACTTCCTATCTTTACTTTCCAAATTCTTCTTTTTCTTTCTTCATGTTTTTGTTTTCTCTTCAGGGCCTTTACTTGTATTTTTGAAAATGCTAATTTAAAATTTTCCTCTTTTTCTGGCAATTTGGCTGATTGGTCTTCAACTTTTGGTACATTACTGTTCGAAGTATTGTATAATTTTCCATGATGAAGTTCTATTGGTTTAAATCCTGTTAATGTATTTACGGATTAAGTAGATTTTGTATAATATTAATGTATGTGTACCAACTGTTCTGCTTGTTATGACACACTACACATAGTTAATTTTAAAATTCTTTTATCTCTCTCTCTACTGGATTGGCATTAGGTCTATATCTTGATGAGAAATACTGTTTGACTCCTAAATCTTTGAATCTATTCATAAATTTTGAACTGGTAAACACAGATGCATTATCACAAAGTATGACCTGAACTATTCCTTCCTCTGGGAAAAATGATTTTGTTAATTTGTTTAAACATGCTGTGCTGGTTGCATTCTTGAGTGCATATTTTCATACATATTTGCTAAATACGTCATAGCATATAAATAAAAATTTGTACTCAAATGTACTTACAGGCATTGGACCATGCAAATCTAAACTTAATAAACATCTTGGTTTATCTCTAAGTACTGAGTTCATTGTATATGCATAAGCTACATTAATTTGTTTTGCTTTCTGACAAAGGTCGCAACACAATATGTATTTCCTTACTTTATGTCCTAGTTCAGAGATATATAAATTCTCCAAAATAGTTAGGGTTGTCTTCTTTGTACCTGCATGTATTAATCCTAAATGAAATTGTTCTATTATATCTAATTCCATACATGTTGGAATATATGTTTTCCACCTCTTTATCTCCTTTCCATGCTTCTTATATAAGATACTATTTTTAACAGTGATTGTACTATTCTTTGCCTCTTCTATACTCGGAGCTTTTTCTTTCAAAGTTGCTAGTTTAATGTCCTTATCTTGATCTTCTTTAATATTTTTAAATTGATTCCTCAATTCTCTCTTCATTGGAATATCTTTCATAAGCACTTTAATCTCATATTGTTGTCTAGAACAGCTTTCAGGAAATTGTTTGTTGTGATTGATTCTTGATATTAAATCACTGAATGTATTTTGTTTGCCTGGAATATGTATAATTTCTAGATCAAATTCCACTATAGCGAGCATCATTCTAGCTAACTTGACCCTATATAACCTACATTTCTGAATAAAAGTCAAGCTAATATGATCTGTATGTATTTTCACTTTTTTCTGAAATATATATGTCTTAAATTTAAGTAATGAAAAATAAAGTGCTCCAATTTCTGACATTGTTACTGATGCATTTCTTTCAACATTGGTTAGACCACGTGAAGCAGTACTTATTACACGAAAATGTGTTGTCATGTTCTCTTTGCCCTAGTATTCCTGCATATCCTTGACAAGCTGCATCCACATACATCCTAATTCATCCCTTGGACATTCCAGTAATATTGCATTTGCAAATAACTTTCTTACATTTTCAAAACATTTTTGTAGCTCTGCTGTCCACTTCCATTTATTTGTTTTCTTTAACAGGTTCTACTTCTATAGCATATTTTGTTAAAAATTTACTTTCATAATTCCAAATTCCATATATACGTACGTCGTGGCTATTGATTATTTTTAGGAGATGGTACTTTTAATATGGCTTCTATTCTTTCTTCATCTGGTCGAATGCCTACTTCATTAATTACATATCCTAGGAATTTGATTTCAGGCACACAGAATTTTGACTTTTTTATATTTACGGTCATGTCATATTCATGTAATTTATTTAATACATAATTTACATTCTCTAAATTTTCCTCAAAGGTTTGGCTCATTATTAGAAAGTCATCAGTGTATCTGATTAAGGAATCATCTGCTGTGCCACCAAAGATGCTATGAATTGCTTTCAGGAATCCACTAGCACTATTCTTTAATCCATATGGGTTTACATAATACCTATACTGTAATCCAAAAACTTGAAAGACTGTATAATCATATACTTTTGGATCTAGTTCAACTTGCCAAAACGAAGCTGTAAGATCTATAGAACAAATATATTTGTCACGTGATAACTTTGCAATTGTTTGTTCTATACTTTCATTTTGAAAGTGGTCTGATAGCATGAAGTTATTTAAATATCTTCCATCTATAGTGATTCTTAAACTATTATCTTTCTTTACCGTCCAACAAACACTATTTATATATTGTGAATTGCTAAGCTCCATGATGTTATTTTCCAGCATACTAGCTATTAATATTTTAGCTTTGTTTCTTAGGTTTACTGGTAGGCTATTATATTTTCTTCTGAATGTTGGTACATTTTCTACTGTGAATGTGTGAATATATGATGTATACAGTCCTGGAATTTCATTGAATACTTGCTTATTGTCCTCTAGTACTTTCTTCATTATTATCTTTTCACGGTCAGTCAGTATTGTATTAGCCATCAGTGTATCTGTGTGTATTTTCCAGTCTGCTATCTCTGTTACATAGCTATTTTCTAGCTGCTCCAATATATTTTCTTCTACCAGCAGTTTCTCTGTATAAGGGTTCCCTTTGGTAAGGTCAGTTTTCTGTTCATCGAAGCTAAAAGTCAATAACCTTTCATTATTTTCCCTGCTTGCCTGGAGATTTACAATTTGTATGAAGCATTCTACTTTATATACTGTGATTTCTTGTTCCATTCTTTGCACTCTATATACTTTATCTTTTATAAAAGGCACATAAATATTCTTTTCTTCTTTATTTAATATATGTCTGTCCTTCTTAAAATCAACTATCGCAGAGAACTCTATTAATACATCACATCCAATTATAACTTTGCATATTAGGTTTGGAACTATTAAAAACATGACCTCTAATGTAATATGTGCTATTTGTATAGGTATCAATGCTTGAAGTTTGATAGTTTGGGTCATTGTACCTATGGCTACCCTACATACTACAGTACTTATTGGCGCTGACATAAGTTTTATCCCTTCATTTAACAGCTGTTCATAAAATTTCTTTGAGCAGATAGAGCTTGATGATCCTGAATCTATTGCAACATTTACTTCCCTTCCTTCTATAATAGTTTGAATATATGGTGATTCATATTGGTTTTCGCAATTCCTAGTGTTTGTATTCAGACAGTAACAATTAAAATGTGTAGATATTTTATTCTTGCCACTTACAGCAGAAGGTACTGTATTACCAGAATTTACATGAGGAAATATGTAATTTAGTTTTCCTGGTGAGTATTTTCAGTAATTATAGGATTGCCATTTTGTACTGCAGTTACTATTATTTTGTTATCATTAACATTTGTGTATGAGCCACATCCCTTAGCTCATGTTCTCCCACTGTAATTGTATTGTTCTCCGCCTGTATATTCTTGTGATTTGTATTGTTGGTGTGATTATAGTTGTGGTAGTTTCCCCAGTTTTGCATACTTCCTCTATGCTGAAATCAATTATTACCTCTAGGTGAAGTAGAATTTTGCTGATTCATCCTTTCCATTTTTACATAATTTATGTGTTCTTGTCTCCCTTGTTGTCTTGAATCTCTGATATTTTGGGTAGTGTAATTGAATCTGTTTTGGCCCTGAAATTCATTATTTCTCCTATTTTCATAGTGATAGCGTGTACTATAAGACATTTCATTATGCCTATAGCGTCTAATTTGTCTGTCTCGTCGGTGTGGACTATAAATTTCATTAATATTACTATTTTCTTGCTGTTGTAATGATGATATTAGCTCCATCATCTCATAAATAGTTTTAGGTCTTGATATTAGGATGTAATTTTGTATGTGAAGAAGGTAATGTCTGGTAATTAAACTAACAAAATCTTCCTCGTGCATGGCTGGAGTTAAATATCTAACTTATCCTGCATACTTTATAACATAATCTGTCATTGACAAGTTGTCATCTCTACTATATTGTGAATAACTTAGGCCTGCCCTAATCTTATTTTACACAGTGGTATTCCCAAACTTATTCATAATTAAAACTGTAAATGTCTCAAAATTCATTTCACTATATGTTAGCATATGTAACCATTCTAAGGTTTTATTGTCCAAGCATTTTCTAACAAGGATTATTTTTAATGCTTCAGACACATTCTTCAATTTAAAACATTCTACTAGATCATGAATAAATTGTACTGGACTTGAGGAAGTGTTACAGTAAGGTAATGGTAATTCATTGAGCACAGAATAATAAGTTTGACATCTGATTTGTTACATGCACATGTATGTCATCATTATTGTTTTGTGTTTGAGAGGCTGATGCTATGGAGAAAGCAGTAGCATCTCTTGTATTATTAGTTAACAAAGGTGATACACTTCTTTCAGCACTTGTATTATTATCATGCATTTGATTAGCATTTACTGAACTAGTTACATTTGCATTTACTTTTGGTACACTGGTACTTAAAGTTTCAATACTATTTCTAAGTTTATCTATTTCTTTGCTACTTTCCTGTACTCTGACATTTATTTTGTCTATCATTGACATTACTTGTCCTTGCCCTGTGTGCGCTTCTTTAATTGCATTTGCATTTCTTTTAGCCATTTCATTCATTTTACTTATTTCCCCTGTTAAATCTATTTGTATTTGCACAAGATCTGCATTTGTATTTTCCATCATTGTTTTTAATTCTTCACCCTGTTTATCTAACTTGTTATAAATACTCTGTTTAATATTAGCAAGTTTTAACTTCATTGCAGTTAGATTTTTACCAATATGGTTTCACAATTTCTGTTGTAGCTGCTTACAACTTTTATTTACTATTAAATCTATATCATTTTGAAGTGCTTTAGAAGATTGTTCTACTTTGATTTCTAACCTCCTACTTTCAGCCTTGCTTTTTTTCATACAATTTTCTATCTGCTTAGCTAGATCATTTTTTATAACAGATAGCTATGTATTAGTTTCAATTAACGTATTACTTAACTCTGTACTAGTTTCATTTAGCTTATTACTTAACTCTTTTCTTAACTCTGTATTAGTTTCAGTTAACTTATTACCTTAACTCTACTCTCAGCTCTGTACTAGTTTCAGTTATCTTATTATTATTTTCAGTTACCTTATTAAATTCTACTCTCATTTCAGTTATTTCTTTTAGAAGCCACATAAAATTTTGTTGTGATAAGTTTTCTTGCTCTTGTTGGCTAGATGTGTGAGGGATAGTATTTCTTTCATTTGTGGTTCCCTGCACTAATACATGTAAAGGTGATTGCTATCTCTTTCTATGCCTAATTGTGAATTTATAGATAACTGTTCTTCTACATCTAACATATTTGTTTCCTCTAACTCTGACTGTAAATTTACATTGTATTCTCTAATAGCTGACCTATCCTTTCCTACTTCCATATTTTCATTGTTTTCTGTTTCCATTTAATTTTGTAAATTTTCCTTTGTTATATTTGGTTTGGAATTGCTGAATTTTAATTTTCCACTTCTTAACAGCATGAAATTATTTTAATAACAATATGTATTTTCTTAACTATCTTGACAATTATATAAATATGTAGTATTGGAATTTTCTGACCTTTTCTCTGACTGTGTTAGTAAACCTTTATTTACTTTTGTGTTTCCTTGTAGATTCTAGTTGTATTGTTGACTGCATGCCCTGTACTCCTGAAAGAATTTTTGCTGTCCTTGGATGATGTTTCTTGAAGTTCTACGATGTTCTTGTAGTGAAGTCTTGTAATTTCGTCGATTCTGGTAGCTTTATGATGTTCGTTAATTTCTTCTTTTCACCTATTCTTACCTCACGTTTAGGCGCCAATTTGATGGGGTTATTGCTGCCCCACATATTGCGGGAGGTATGTTTCTTGGAGTGTTCGCCCCACGTACGATACAAACTTTCCGGTGGCCTTAGCCCCGCATTCACTTTTCTGGTGTCTTTCGCCCCCACGTTTAAAAATCAACTTTGCATTTTAATGTTTATTTAAATATCATATATGTATGCCTCGGCTGCGTCAGTAGTAATTTGCAGAAACACGTATCTCTTAGCAGGGCTGGAACGGCTAAAGAAGAGGGCTTACACAAATTATAATTGTATTGTACTTTGTTTTATTCATCCTTCACGCGAATGAATAACACTTCACTGATGTATCCTACTTTAGTGCTGTGAGATTATTGTTATTTGCACTTTTTAACACGTAAACTTTATATTATTCACGCCGTAATGAATTTTGTTATGTCTCACACTGAATACGTACCGAGCGAACTGCTCGGGAACGCTGCCTTCTAGCGTCTGGTGTCTACTGCCTAAATTCGTACATTTACTCTATTTTAAGTCTCTGATTGGCTAATCCTATTCCAGTAGAATACTTTTATTTAACTTAAAGCTTCTCTAGTTTTTGGTTGGCTATTTATAAACTGTTTTAAATATTACTTTATTGTTCCAAGAATTATTAGTAGCATTATTAAACCTTATAATTTATTGTTGTCATAAGGTTACCTCATTGTTAGCAACTTTCGACTTCTACATTGTAATTCTGTTTGCTATGGAAGGTATTTTGCTTCTATTCTCACAGCTCCTACATTGTTAAATTACGTAATACATTCACATAACATTATTGTACATGTACATAATAATATAAACATAATGCAATGACTATTACATATATTATATATATACACATATTGCTTTAAGGCGGGCTGTTATCATATTTTATATTATATAATTAGACTGATATCATTTAAGTATTAAAAATACTGCCTCACACCAGTATATTCGAATAAAGATATACAGCTGTCGCAATATTACCTTAGAAGCTAACAGGACAATAAGTTAGTATAACAAGGGTAAGCAAAGAAATAATGTACCGAGGTATTATTCTTTCAAATTACAAATTTAAAAACTCTTTTTTCTTAAAAGTATTCATTTAGGACCCATGTTTATGATACTTTTTTGCTTTAATGTGAATAGTTTCCCTTCCCAATTATTTGTCCCAACACTTTTATTATATTCTGTATACAAATAGTGCATAGAATCTCTGTGAAATGAAAATGTATAAAGTCCTATGAAGTAGCACAATGGTGTTTCCTCTCTTATTTCGATGTTAACTTTTCGCGGCAGTCTAAGAGAATAATAACAATAAATCGTTTTCCCAAAATTTTTGTCGTTAACAATTTGATGGTCAATTAATATGATCAAAAGAAAAGTGTTTTAGAAGCATTTATACAGCTCTATTAATAAAGCAATGCATTCTAAATATTTTGTCTAGAAAACTTTGAGGATTCACTTATTACTATTTATTCACTTATTATAGTACTTATTCACTTATTAGTAGATATACTGAAACATCGGCAACGCTTTAAACTGAAAATTAGGATGTCTGAGATTGCCTTGATAATAAATAGGTAGGCCCAGGCTACGACTGGGTCAGAAATATTGATCCCAAGTGAATTCCTTTTCAGGGAAGGTCACTTGAATACTTCATACTTAACAACAAGGTGTAATGGGAAACACCAAGTGGATATGAATAAAGAAGGACTAAAAAGCCGAATGAGATAGACAAGGCCATGTCTCGCACACAGAATGCACCCTATGCACACCCACACACGAAATGTTTAAGGTTAGAGGTCTAGTACACGGAATTCAGAAAATCATTATCTTTATTCTGTTCCGTTAACCACAAATCAGAGGAAATGATCTTTAACGTTTAAAATATTTGTTACCATAACATTATTCTGCTTAAAGTGGTTTACTATCAAGTAAAAGGTAG
Source organism: Deroplatys truncata (assembly GCA_030765065.1). Lineage (NCBI taxonomy): Eukaryota > Metazoa > Arthropoda > Insecta > Mantodea > Mantidae > Deroplatys > Deroplatys truncata. Next base: position 32,286,016 of record CM060980.1, on the reverse strand, counting down.
TGGTAAGTGAGAAGCACAGACGTTTATAACTATGCTTTGATATAGAAATTGTGATTCCAGCATCTATTCGCTAATAAATAAATACTCAAGATCAGTAATATCACACAAAACATGAAAAAATTATATGAAAACTACAAAGCGCACAGATAATCCCGTGGCCTATATTTACTTTGTCTACCATGTACATAGTAGGTAGAGAAGGTATTGCATTCCACACAAAAATTCGATACCGAGATTTCATGGAAATACATGCTTAGAGGCCCATGAATCCAAAAAAGGCATTTTTAGAAACAGGTCCGTGTGTGTGAACAGAATAACTCAAAAAAGAAAAGTCGGATAAGTAGCCAATGCTGTATTTAGGCTCAGTGCCCTCCAAGGTTGCGATACAAAGATTTTAAAGAAATTCCCCCACCCCAAACCACCTTTTACATAGAACACTTTACGGAATTTTTATTTTCTAAAAATGCCTATATATTTACACGCCAAATAAAATGCATATCTGGAAGTTTCTTGGAATAGCCTGTAAAGCCCTCATCACCCGGATGAAATTTTTTTAAGCCATAGACGAAAACATACTACACAATAAATGTAGATTTATTTAAAACACACACTTTATTTCAAAAAAGTTTTTTTGTGGCATAAGCCATTCCTAAGATATCCGTTATTAACGAATCGAATTGTTATTTCTTGGTCATTCTCTTCTGTCAACATTCAATTGTTTTCGCGATTGCATGGAAACACAACGTTCAGTTCTTAAACATTTGACCATCGCTGTCCCTTTGTATCAATAACGAAATGTGTGATGTGGCTATTTGTGCAAAGGTTTATTTGGATTAAAATGTAGTAGATATAAAAATCAGCTTTAGTATGAATATCATCCAAGACACCCAGTTACAGCTATAATCCTTTCCGCTCTTTTAGCTCTCTTCCTATGTAATTCCTCTGCTAACAGCCGTTATGTCTGATGGTGAAATAACTATTAATTGTCAGTAAATGTGAATGTCTATGTTTTTATGTACAAAGTATTTCCATAAAAATATATTGTCTTGTATTTTGCATTTGTTTTACCTAACAGTTCTGTATACTCACCTTGTTATATATTTTGTTCATGCATATTTGTTTTGGCTGTATGGTTAGCAACCAAATGCCATATAAATGAAATGGAAAACAATTTTCTGATATATTACACTCACATGAATTTCTCTACCCTCTAACTTTTATTAGTGGGTATACAAACTAGTCTTACTAAAGGTTATTACTTTCTCTACCATGTACGTCGTAGGTAGGGAAGGAATTGCATTCAACCCAGAAATTCGATACCGAGATTTCGCCGGAAATAATGTTTTGAGACCCCCTGGATCCCCCAAAAAAGAAGTTTTAAGAAAAAGGTCCGTGTGTGTGGCTATCTGCGTGTGTATCTGTGAACAGCATGACTAAAAAATGAATAGTTGGATCAACACCAAACTTGGTATTTAAGTTCAGTATCTTCCAAAATGCGACACGAAGATTTTCAAGCAAATCCCCCAAACCAAACTAACCTTTACATGGAGCATTTTTAAAAAAATTGATTTTCTAAAAGATAGTTCAAATTATTTTGATTAAAATACCATATATTAAAGATATTTACATGACAAATAAAATTATATCTTGAATTATTTGCCAATAGCTTGTAAAGTCCTCTTCGTTCGGAGGAAATTTTGTATAATCTTGTAAATGTAAGCGTAATTCACAAAAAATGTAGATCTGTTTAAAACACACAAATTTCAAATAAGTTTTCTTGTGGCATAAGCCGTTTCTGAGATATCAGTTATTAATGGTTCCAAATGTTGATTTCTTGGTCTTCTTAGTCCTGTCAACATTCAGCTGTTTCTAGCGATTGCATAGAAACAGTATGGAATTTTAAGGCCAGTATATAGAGTCCAGTTCTAAAACATTTGACTATCGCTGTTCTCTTTGTATATATAACGAAATGTGTAATGTAGCTAGAAAAATGAGCCTTAGTAAGTATAGTTTGTATACCCAATAATAAACGATAGAAGGTAGAGAAAGTCATGTGAATGTATCACATCAGATTTTTAATATATATTTCATTTTAATCTAGATAACCGTTCCAGCAATAGATGAATTACAAATTTCGTTATAGATACAAAACGAATGAAGATAGTCAAATGTTTTAGAACTTGACGCGATATGTTGGCCTTAAAATTCCATAATTTTTCCATGACATCGCGAGAAATAACTGAAAATCGACAGGAACTTTAAAATGGGTTGAACAATTCGAACCATTAATAACGATATCTCGGAAATGGCTGATGCGTTATTTAAATTGTATGTTTTAAAGAGATCTACATTTTTTGTATAGTTCGTTTTCGTCTATCCCTTAAAGTTTACCAGTTATATAAGGTTATACAAAATTACTTACGAATGAAGAGGACTTCGCAGGCTATTCCCACAAAATTCAAGATATACATTTTGTTTGGCGTGTAAATATCATTAATATATGGTATTTTAATCAAAATCGTTAGAGCCATTATTTAAAAAATGAAAGATTTTGAAAAAGTTTCCATGTGAAAGGTAGTTTGGAATGGGCGGATTTTCTTGAAAATCTTCGTGTCGCATATTTGAAAGATATTTAATTTAAATACCAAGTTTGATATTATCCGAAATTTCGTTTTTTGAGTTATGCTGTTCAGAGATATACACGAACCTTTTTCTAAAAATCTAATGTGTTACACTCACATGACTTTCTCTACTCTTGTACAAACTACTTTTACAAACGCTTATTCTCCATATGCTCCATGTTAATCGAGATATCGAGATGATAATCTTATTCCTAATTTTCTTGTAGATGCAAGGGGAATTGGTAGGCTTTAAGCTATAGTCAAATATTTTAAGAGCTGGTTGCTATGTGGAGTATTCCATTTTCTTTGCATTACCTTGGAAAATTTAAGGAAATAACAAGCAATATCTCGAAAACGGTTCACTCAACAAAAGAAATGTATATGACATAAGTTGTGTATTTTAACGCGATCTACATTTTTTGTGTAGTAAAATTCTGTCTATCTCTTACGGTTTACCAGTTATGCAAAAGTCGTTCACAATGAAGAATACTTTTGGAGACATTCCCAGAAAATTCGAGATATATATTTCATTTCTTATGACATTATCTTAAACATATGATATTTTAATCAAAACCGTTAGAGCCATTTTTGAGAAAATTAAAATTTTCGAAAAATGTTCCATGTAAAGGATAATCTGGGGTGGGGGGCTTTTCTTGAAAACCTTCGTGTCGCATCTCTGGAAGATACTGAACCTAAGTACCAAGTTTGGGGTTTATCCGACTGTTCGTTTCTGAGTTATGCTGTTCACAGACACACACACGGACATGTTTCCAAAAATGCTTTTTTTTGGATTCAGGGGGTCTCAAGACATGTATTTCCGGTGAAATCTCGGTATCGAATTTTTGGGTGAAATACACTACTTCCCCTACTTATTATACGTAGTAGAGAAAGTAAAAATGCTTTGTTTTGGAATCAGGGGGTTTCAAAAATTTATTCCTACCGAAATCTAGGTATCGAGATTTACTAATTACTACTATTAATTACTAGACGTAGTACAAAAAGTAAAAACGCAATGCACAGAATGGACTGGAACCATGAAGATTTGTGTTTCAATACTTACGCTTTGCATTGAAGTTTTCAAACCCGATTCCAATTTCTGAGCCTATACAAACCCAGTGTGAAAGAAAAGACAGAATTACATAATGTTAATAATCGAAACGTGTAACATGAAAGTAATTTACACTGACAGTTACCTGAATGAAATGATCATCACATTGTGAGTGGTTTATAATGAGAATCAATTCTCTGTTGCCATATGAACGGGATCTCCATGCTCCTTGTTGCTTGGGCAAGCGACATTTTTTCAAAATATTTCTAACTGCACTACATGTTAGTTTTCCTTGTGACTCATTTTTGCTCATCAAAATCTTATAAGTTACATTCACATAACTTACTCTACCTCTAAGATTTATTAATGGGTATAGAAATTATTCTTACGAAAGTTTGTTTTTCTATCTACTTGATTTTAAACGAGATAAACATTTGCAGAAACAGCTCTATATCAGATTTCGTTAGGGTACACAGGGAACAGCGTTAGTCAAATGTTTAAGAGCTGGACGCTATATGCTGGTCTTAAAATTCCATACTGTTTCCATGCCACCGCGAGAAACAACTGAAAATCAACAGGATTTATAAAGAATGACAACGTATTGAACAAACGAACCGCTAATAACGGATATCTCGGAAATAGCTGATACCACAAAAAAGTCATTTGAAACAAATTGTGTGTTATAAAGAGATACATTTTTTGTGTAGTACGTTTTCGTCTATCGGCTAACGTTTACAAGCTATGCAAGATTAACAAAATTGCTTCCGAATGAAGAGGACATCATAGGCTGTTTCCAGAAAATTCAAGATATACATTTTGTTTTTCATGTATATATCTTTAACATTTAGTTTTTAATAAAAATCGTTAGAGCCATTTTTAGAAAATAAACATTTAGAAAAATCTTTCAGGTAAAGAGTAGTACGGAGGTTTTCTTGAAAATCCTTTTGTCTTATCTTTGGAAGATACTGAACCCAAATACCAAGTTTGGTTTTTATCCTACTTTTCATTCTTGAGTTATGCTGTCCACAGACACACACACACAACACACACACACACATACACACACACAGACACATACAGAGATCGTTTTCTAAAATGCTTTTTTGGATACAGGGGACCTCAAAACACGCACTTCCGTCAACATTTCGGTGTCGTATTTTTGGGTGGTGTGCAATACCTTCTCTACGTACTAACAAGTGGTAGAGGAAGTAACACGTCAGTGGGGAGAGAGAGAGAGAGAGAGAGAGAGAGAGAGAGAGAGAGAGAGAGAGAGAAAGGAAATTCAGTAGTTGCAGAAATACACCTGGTAAATCGGCCGCTCCTAGGTTTCGGTATCTATGGAACCCAATGTTGTGGGAAAACAGCATCCTACTTCATTCTGTAACCAGCAGGGTAACACATTTATTTGTTCATGTGCCTAATGGGCATTAATTATTAATTTCTGCATAAATGCGAAATAGCTGCAAGAAGCTTACAAGTCAATAGGTTGATGTAGATCTAAAATTGGGCTGATACACAAATGTTTTATTGTGAAGCATTTCGGCAGAGGTGCCTTGTGTTACCGCTCCAAAATTACTGTGGTGGACAAAGATTCACACTTCATACCTGCGTCGTTAAATTGTAATTCTGAAGTAGGTTTCACATAAATGCGAATTATCATAGTGTGATTATTAATATAGTGTATCTTCTATACACGGTGCTATAGGAAAATGTTTGACTATTACGTGTTAATCTTTACTTGATATAGAGATTTCACAGTCATGTAAATGTCTTAAATACATGGCATTTTAATCAAAATCGTTAAAGCCATTTTTGAGAAAATAAAAACTTTCGTAAATGTTCCATTAAAAGGTAGTCTGACGTTGGGTGATTTTCTTGAAAATCTCTTGTCGTGTCTTTGGTAGATACTGAATTTAAATACAAAGTTTAGTATTTAAATTATTCGTCTTCCTGATAATGAGATAATGTTCATTACACATTTACACATTTCGTTTTAGGTGCATATAAGAAGGATATAGTAGGCTAAAGCGACAATAAAGATTCTTAAAAATTGGATCGCTATGTGGTGCCTCAAAATCCCGTGCTCTGTGTATGACCACAAGAAACAACGAACAGCGGCTTAGCACTTGAACAAAGTACCTATTAATACTTGAAAATTCAAAACAGTAACAAAGAATATCTCGGAAATGGTTACCGCCACAAACAATTATTTGATGTTGTAGGTAAATTGTATGCTTTAACGAGTTCTACATCCTTGTGTAGTAAGATTCTGCCTTATCTCTCAAAGTTGTCCTCAGTTGTCTAGTGGTACCATGCTAGCCTCTATTTCCCAAGGTCGCGGGTTCAAAAACAGCGGAGGGCGATTGATTTTTTCGGGCGTAAAAATATTTAGCATGGCTTCCTTCGGGAGGAAAGTAAAGCGGTGGTCCCGTGTCGTAGATTTACGGCACGTAAAAGAACCTGAAGCCTGATAAAGAGGTCTCTGAGCAAGATTTCCGGTCTTTCACGCCCAATATGGAATGGGACGCTAAGAATCATATCAGTTAAAGAGCGTCCATAAATAAAACTAAAAATAAAATAGTCTACCTCTCATAGTTTACCAATTATATCTAAGTCATTCAGAATGAAGAGAACCTCACAGGTTATTTATTTTATTTGTCATGCAGATATCTTAAACATGTACTTTAATAAGAATCGTTAGTCATTTTTTATAAAATCAAAAATAAGAAAACATTTTCATATAAACGATAATTTGGGACAGGTACTTTTCTTTTCTTAATTTCTTGCTTGAGGTTTAACGTCCTTTAACATGGTAGGTCACATCGAGCGATGAATGATTGAAATGTGTGAAATGATGCTCTCACACGAGCTCAAACGAGTCCGGGATTCCTAGAGCTTACAGTTACTCGACATTCGCCTTTTCAGGATAACGGAAAATCCCGGGAAAAAAACTTATCGGGGTAACTCACCCTAAACAGAGAATCGAACTCGGGATCTTTTGAATGTGAGGCAGACTAGCTACCCCCAACCACAGAAGTGGGTGGAATTTTCTTGTCGCATTCTTGGAAGACGCTGAACTTTAATACCAAGCTTGATATTCATCCAACTTTTCGTTTTTGAGTTACACTGTTCACAGACAAACATGCGCGCGCGCACACGCAACAAACGCACACACAAACACACTCAGGGACTTTATAAAACATATATATTTTTTTATTATTCAAGGCACCTCAAGATAGACTATGGTGAAATTGTTTACAATTCAGTTTCACAAACCAAAGTGTACATCTCTTCAAACTAAAGGTCTCAGGACAGCTACCGGAGCCTTTGCACTATCCCAACCAAAGCATGGTACCCCTAGACCATGGAGGACAACTGACTATGCCTCTGATTTCCTCGTACACCTGTTGTAAATTGGATCTTTCTAGTTTTTACATGTTTTAATTATTGTTAGCTATCCCCGTTGTTATGTAACTGAACATATTTGATTTTTAGTATTGCACCCATAAGTATTAAGTTTGTACTGTAGTGCATTGCCTTTGTATACGAGAACGTGGTCGCATTGTAACGCATATTTTACTAACTAAAATAACCAAACTAAAAATGTGTAGTTCCAACGAAATCATATCGAATTTTTGCATAGAATGCAATACTTCCTTTACTTACTACTAAGGTGACCAGACGTTCCGTATTAGCCGGGACAATATTTTTTTTTCTTTGAATCCCTGTCCCATTTTATTTTAAGTTAGATACGGGACGCCAAAATGTCCCATTTTTGTGGCAATGACTTATTGGCATAAAACACCATTAACTTTAGTTCTTAAAAACTCAAAATGTCCTGTTTTGCATGAGTTTGATGAAAAATTTAGATACCAACAACTGACAAAGCAAAGCGCTGTTTATATTGAAGCCGGAATTATAAAGGCAATAATTATCATAATATTCTGAGAAGGATAGCGATATAAAATAAGTAATAATATATTTAAAATCAGTGTATGTATAAAAAATCTGATGTGTTACACTCACATGACTTTCTCTACTCTTGTACAATCTATTTTTACAAACGCCTATTCTCCATATGCTTCATGTTAATCGAGATATCGAGATGTCAATCTTATTGGTAATTTTCTTGTAGATGCAAGGGGAATATGGTAGCTTTTAAGCGATGGTCAAATATTTTAACGCTGGTTGCTATGTGGCGCATTCCATTCTCTTTGCATGTCCAGGACAAAAAAATGAATAACGAATTTGAGAAAAAGTATAAGTATTGGAAAAGTTAAGGAAAAAACAAGCAATATCTCGAAAACGGTTCACTCAACAAAAGAAATGTATATGACATAAGTTGTGTATTTTAACGCGATCTACATTTTTTGTGTAGTAAAATTTTGTCTATCTCTTATGGTTTACCAGTTATGCAAAAGTCGTTCACAATGAAGAATACTTTTGGAGACATTCCCAGAAAATTCGAGATATACATTTCATTTCTCATGACATTATCTTAAACATATGATATTTTAATCAAAATCGTTAGAGCCATTTTTGAGAAAATTAAAATTTTCGAAAAATGTTCCATGTAAAGGGTAGTCTGGGGTGGGGGATTTTCTTGAAAACCTTCGTGTCGCATCTCTGGAAGATACTGAACCTAAATACTAAGTTTGGTGTTTATCCGACTGTTCGTTTTTGAGTTATGCTGTTCACAGACACACACACACACACAGACACAGACACACACACACACAGACACACACACGGACATGTTTCCAAAAATGCTTTTTTTGGATTCAGGGGGCCTCAAAACATATATTTCCGGTGAAATCTCGGTATCGAATTTTTGGGTGGAATGCAATACTTCCCCTACTTACTATACGTAGTAGAGAAAGTAAAAAGGAGAAGCATTGTGAAAATTGTTGACTGTAAAAGCGACAGAAAGACAAGACAGGCACAGTTTTGTTAATTAGGGACCAGCCTCGGGTAGAAAGGGTAAATACCATTGAAGCAAGTTTTTCCTGGTAACTAGCCGAGTACAGCTGCACTTAGCCTGGTGAAGGCACTCTAGAATCTTCATGACGCGAATGAGTTGAGGGACGAGAGGGGAAGTTTAGGCGTTGGTTTTCCTTGTAGTAGAGTGGGTAGATCAGTCTGTCCTGAGTGATTGGTGAGGACGGGACGACATTCCTATCGAGTTGTGAACATTGGCGGCGAACATGCAAGAGGGTAGAATGTTCAGCTGTAGTTAATAATCTTCGGTCTTGGTAAAGACAAAGTAACTTCGTATGCATTTAATAATGATCGGCAAACCTAAAGTATTATTTTAAACAGTGAATAAAAGTGTTCTAAGACAGCGTTTGTGTATTTCTCTATACACACCCACGCATACCCCGAGGTTAAGGTTTCATGCTGGAGTAGCCGTGGCAAAATAAGAACCATCTAGGAGGAGACAAGCAGCAACCGTGAGGCAAAAGGTATTGCTTCATTGTTGGAGGACGGAGGACGGCTGCGTCAATATTATGGTTCTACCAAATTAAGCGGAATGTCCTGGAGTTTCGATTGCTTGTCACTAGATGCGCAGATGTTTATGTTTTATTCGTAATTATTAGTTTTATTGTCGGCAACTGTTTTTGAGATTTTGTTCTAGTCAACGTGAAAATTGAGTACACATTAAATGAACGACTCTTCCTTGTAAGGCGATACTGGATTACGAATTCAATTACAGATACTCAAAGGGCATACTAGAGAGAATTTGGTGTTCGGAATCCTCCTCAAAGAAACACAATATTAGGACTGGTAAACAAATTGGATACAGCTATATCTCTGGTGAGTGAAAAAGACAAAACTTGTTCATCTAGGCTTCCCACGGAGTTGTTGACGTAAGAGCACGACTGGATCAGTCACCCAAAAAATCATTAAGACGTTTGTCGCAGGAGGCAGGGTACAGCTACTGAATGTGTCAGAGAGCTGTGAAAAGTGCAGGCCTAAAGCCGTATTGGATTACGGTTGTCCATCAGTTACAAGAACCAGATAAGGTTGGACGACTGAATTATTGTCGTTGGTTTCAGGCGTTCATTGTGCAAAATCCTGCCATATTGTCCATCACATGGTTCACAGATGAAGCATGGTTCCATTTATCCGGCTATGAAGCATTTATACACCCGGTTAAAATTGGAGTTTGGTGCGCAATATTCGCACAGAGAATAGTGGGACCATTTTTGTTTTTAAACAATATGAACACTGCAGAGCACCGACGGATTTTCATGGAGTTTGCTGAGCAACCAGACGATATAGAGCTGAGTCAAGGATATTTTCAGCAGGACGGCACTACATGCCATACATCAAATGAATCCATGGCACTAATTGCAAGTTTCTTTGACCACCGGATATTTTCCAAGAACCTGTGCCACCGAGATGTCCGGATTTGACATCGCCGGACTTCTTTCTAGGGGTTACTTAAAATACAGGGTTTATGCCACACATCCCCAGAATTGGACGATCTGAAGCACAGCATTACACAGGAGATTCAAGCTATTAACAACAGAGTCCTCCAACGAGTGGCCAGTGATATGGAACAACGTGTTGAGTTGTGCCTTATGCAGGATGGAGGACATTTTCAACATTTGCTATAAAGGTAAATAATTTCCCAAAATTCCTCTGCGTTTCAGGTATAATAAGTTGTCGCTAGCATAACTCGTTTTGAAAGAATTAAAGAAATAAATGTGCCAGTTCTTCATAAATCACCTGTACAATACATATGTATACACCTAAAACTCTGTGGAGACTTCACTTGGAAAAGTACAGTTGCGGACGACAGTAATTGAACTGTGCCGGTCTGCGCTATCAACAAACAAATCGTAAAATCGTAATCACTCGTATTAGATGTGAATACCACCAACAATAACGAAAACTGTAAATGCATATACTTGAGTCAAAAGAAATTCATTACAGCTATGACTTTGGTAGAAGTTGTTCTGCATTTGTGAAATAACAAAATACAGTGAAGTTCTGTAAACTGCGGGTGCTAAAACACTTGAAATTAATAATATGCCACGCCGAAAAGGAGATGTGTTTTTAATAGTGACCTACAAAATCCATACAGTAAAAAACCAAATTCAGATTCAGATGTTCGATGGAATAAGTTTGCATCTACTTTCAGTATGGTGGGCGATCGCATATATCATAACACATAAACAGTGAAAAACATAAAATAATTGCGTGCAAGTGCTTCTTCTAGCACCGTAGTGACTAATTTTTTTTAAAGTGAAAGTTTTGGTGATAAAAATATGAAATTAGCAGCTGTTGAAGGAGCGTTCGCTTAACATACTGTCCACCACAACCAATCTTTCAGATCAATGAACATCTCTAAGCTTATCCAATGCATGAGGAATGAGTCCTGCACTAATAATTTTACAGGATTGTTTGGCTGGAGTGAATTCAGAACTATTATATACGCAAGTTACACAATATTTATTTAGTTATTATTATTTTCGAAACATTCGTATTTATGACGAAACGATTTTACGCCTTCTCTTCTGCCCCTTTAAAATGTCTGGTTTTCTTGTTTAAAAATATGGTCACCTTCTTGCTATAGATAAGCAGTAGAGAAAGTAAATATACTTATTTTATGTTTTTATATAGCTCAGGTTGTATTGTATAGACTACATACTAACACGCATCACCGCGGAAGGAGGGGTGTAAAAGTTTCACATGTTGACGCACTGCTACGCAAGGGGTATACCTATTTGGGTCACATCGATTATAAAACAAACTTCCTGCCATCTTCTATTGCATGTTCACACGAAGAGTTCAGCGACAAATAAGATGGCGTATAAATAAATACCGTACTATCACTACATTCACATGACTTTCTTTGCTCACTCTTCTATAAACTATTCTTACAATAGCTTATTCTTGTCTACTTCTTGTTGATCGACATAAAGTTTCATTACACATTTACAGACTTCATTGTAGCTATAAGAAGGATATAGTAGGCTAAAGCGATAGTCAAATTTTTAAAAAGCGGATCCATATGTGAAGCTTTCAAATGCCATGCTCCTTGCACGAACACGAGACAGGACAAAACAAAAACAAAAAAGAGAATAGCGACTTACCACTTGAAAAAAAACTGATGTTACATTCATATGACTTTCCCTACCCTGTGTCGCTTATTTTTATATAGCTTCTACATACTATTCTTACGAAAGCTTATGTTTCTGTCTACTTAATGCTAATCTAGATAAACCTTTGCAGAAATAGTTTCACTGCGCATTTCATTGTAGGTACAATGGGGATAGATGAAACCGAGCGTATAACTAGATGTTTAAAAGCCAGCGGCTGCTTTTTCCATATCGTAAGAAACAATTGAAAAGTGACAGCACTTAAAATGACAACAGTATTGCAAAATTCAAACCAATCATAACGGATATATCGGAAAGAGTGTCACAAAAAGAAAGTCATTTCAGTTAAATTGTACGTTTTAAAGAAATCCACATTTTTTTGTAGTACGTTTTTGTTTATCTCTTAAAGTTTACCAGTTATACAAAATTATATAAAATTCTCTTTAACGTAGAGAACTTCACAGGCTATTTCTAGAAATCCAATGTGTACATTTTATTTGTCATGTAAATATCTTAAATATATGGAATTTTAGTCAAAATCGTTAAGAATCGTTTGCAAGAAAATAAAAACAATTCGAAAAACTTCCTATGTAAAGTGTAATTTAGGGATGGGATTTTCTTGAAGATTTTCGTGTCGCATCTTTGGTAGATACTGAGTTTAAATACAAAGTTTATATTTATTCGAGTTTTTGTTTTTGAGTTAAGCTGCTCACCACATACACACTCACACACTGCATAAATATCAATTCTAAAAAAAAAAAAAAAAATTGTTTTTGTTTTTGTTGGATAGGTGGCCTCAGAACAAGGTGAAATCTTGATATGGACTTCCTCTACCTACTGATAGGGTCCAACACGGCCCGACAATCATTTAAATAAGATAACCAGATGTAAAGTAATACTATTATAATATACTAGTCTGTAATTGTTGAAAGCAGAAGTACTTATCGAGAATTTTCATATGCTTAATTCCACAGTACTTAAGACACAATATTGCCAGTAAATTTCCACTGTGCAATAGTGTTTTCATTTTGAATAGTGTTACGGCCTAAGGGACATGCATCTTTTTCACGAATATTGTGCACCATCATTCGTATTCTGGATGTTGATGTTCAAGAATCCCTTGGCTTAGCGCTATACCACGTCGTCTGGAAGTCATCTTAAACGATGATTCATTATAAAACACAGCTCATACACAAAATAAAGTATCTACGTAATCTAGTATAACAGAAAGGACAGAACAAAATAATACCACAATTGTGCGAATCTATTTTGCGCCATTGAATCTAATGCGCACTCCAAATTTGAAACTTAAAATGAAAATTCACATGATTTTCTCTATCTCTATCGTTTACTAGTGGGTATACATATTATTCGTACTAAAGCTCATTTTTCTGTCTACTACATTTTAATCCAAATGAACCAGGAGCGTCATTTGGGGATTGCCTTAAGCGTTTGTCCGAATTTTCATGTGAATTTTAAGGAGACATCTAGCCTAAGCGAAAGTAAACTTTTATTTCCTAAATGTGAAATATTTATACTAAAGTACAGCTCTCGTAATTTTTCCTTTGATAGAATAATAATAATAACCAGTAGCCTAGTTAATTCTCATAACCAGGGGGGCAATTGACCCCCCCCCGTAGCCTGTAATGACGCCTCTGAAATAAGCCTTTGTTGATAGCTGCATTACACATTTCGTTATACCTACTAGATACAAAGGGAACGTCGTCCTCCGTGGTGTAGTGGCTAGCACGCTAACCTCTAGTTCTCGAGGTCGCGGGTTCAAATCCTCAGTATGGCTTCCTTCGGAAAGGAAGTAAAGCCGATGGTCCCGTGTCGCAGATTTACGGCACGTAAAAGAACCTTCAGCCTGATAAAGAGGCTCTGAGCAAAATTACCGGTCTTTCACGCCCAATATAGAATGGGACGCTAAGGGCCATAGTAGTTAAAGAGCGGCCATAAATAAAACTAAAAAAAAATTACAAAGGGAACAGCGATAGTTAAATGTTTAAGAACTGGATGCTATATGCTGGCCTTAAAATTGCATACTCTTTCCATGCATCGTGAGAAATAACTGAATGTTGACCAGCACTTTGTAAAATAATGACCAAGAAATGAACAATTGGAACCTTTAATAGCGGATATTTCAGAAATGGCTTGGGTATGCCACAAAAAAAACTTATTAGAAATAAATTGTGTATTTTAAAGAGATCTACATTTTTTGTGTAGTGCGTTTTTGTCTATCGCTTTACGTTTACCAGTTATACAAGATTATACAAAGTTCTTTCCAAATGAAGTCGACTTCACAGGCTATTCGCAGAAAACTCAAGACATTTTATTTATCATGTAAATAAATATCCTTAATATAAGGTATTTTAATCAAAATCATTATAGCCATTTTTAGAAAAACAAAATTTCGAAAAATCTTCCATGTCAAGGGTAGTTTGGGGTGGGAATTTTCTTTAAAATCTTCAGAGTTGCATATTTGGAAGGTTCTGAACCCAAATACCAAGTTTGGTATTTATCCAACATTTCATTTTTGAGTTATAGTGTTTACAAACAGACACACACATGGACATGTTTCCAAAAATGCTTTATTAGGATTCAGGGGGCCTCGAAATATGTATTTCCGACAAATCTCGGTATTGAATTTTTGGGTGGAATGCAATACTTCTACTTACTGTACATAGTAGAGAAACTAAAAGCGAGATGGTTGGCGGATGTAACGCGTATTAATGATAAGATATATTTTATTTTGTACAATAATGGATTTGTGTATAATGTATCAGAACACTTTTACTAGTATATTATAATAAGCCTATTGTTACGTGACGCAGTCAATGTTAAAGAAATTACCACTACCTAATAAAGTGAACATGAAATACCCATGCTACATGTGAACAGTTACTTACAAATACCTTTCTACTAGCTTTAGTTGTAAGTAAAGTTCCTGTTTCTGCCATAAGCAAACGTTGCTCTCTGCTACACTAAACTCTCCTCCTGGCTTTCGTTACCATTTTTCTCGGCATAAAGAATAGTTTACGCTTGAAAGTAGTGTCATATCATAAGCTGTTCTGTTTGCCCTCCATTTCCTTAGTACCTAGTAATACCAACGCACATTACAATCATAGGCCAACGATAATGTAACAAAGTGACAATGACAACAATGCATTGTGACGCAAGATAGGTATGATACATTTGAATGCAGTTACAGCGGAACAATTTTGTGCTAGAAATTAACGCGCCTTTGAATCTAATGCACCTCACAGTTTTGAATACTGCATTTGGACAAAAAAAATCTGATGTGTTACAATCACATGACTTTCTCTACTCTTGTACAAACTATTTTTACAAACTCTTATTCTCCATCTATTTCATATTAATCGAGATGAACATTTGCAGAAATAATCTTTTGACGTGCAAAGAGAATTACGCTATTACACATAGCGATCAGTTCTAAAAATATTTGTTAAGGCCTACTATGTTCCCCTTGTTTTGTATTTGCAAGGGCAATATAGAAATACACTAGCCTTTAAGCATAGACATATCTCTTAATAGCTGGTTGCTATGTGCAGCACCATTCTCTTTGCCACAGATTAATACTCTTTGCATATCCAAGACAAAAAAAATCTGATGTGTTACACTCACATGACTTTCTCCACTCTTGTACAAACTATTTTTACAAACTCTTATTCTCCATCTATTTCATATTAATCGGGATAAACATTTGTAAAAACGATCTTTTGACATGCAAAGACAATTACATTTTACACATAGCGACCAGTTCTAAAAATATTTAACCATCGCTTAAGGCCTAATATGTTCCCCTTGTTTTGTATTTGCAAGGGCAATATAAGCACAGACATATCTCTTAATAGCTGGTTGCTATGTGCAGCACCATTCTGTTTGCCACAGAATAATACTCTTTGCATATCCAAGACAAAAAATGAATAACGAATTCCCCTTTGAGAAAATAAGTGTTGAAAAATTTAAGGGAATAACAAGCAATATCTCCAAAATGGTTCACTCAACAAAAAAAATGTATATGACATAAATTGTGTATTTTAACGCGATCAACATTTTTTGTGTAGTAAACGTTTGTCTATCTCTTATGGTTTACCAGTTATGCAAAAGTCGTTCACAATGAAGAATACTTTGGAGACATTCCCAGGAAATTCAAGATATACATTTTATTTGTCATAAAAATATCTTAAATATATGATATTTTAATCAAAATCGTTAGAGCCATTTTTGAGAAAATTAAAATTTTCGAAAAATCTTCCATGTAAAGGATAATCTGGGGTGGGAGGATTTTCTTGAAAACCTTCGTGTCGCATCCTTGGAAGATACTGAACTTAAATACCAAGTTTGGAGTTTATCCGACTGTTCGTTTCTGAGTTATGCTGTTCACAGACAGACACACACACACACACAGACACACACACACACACACACACACACACACACGGACATGTTTCCAACAAATGCTTTTTTTTTATTCAGGGGGTCTCAAAACATGTATCTCCGGTGAAATCTCTGTATCGAATTTTTGGGTGGAATACAATACTTCCCCTACTTATTATACGTAGTAGAGAAAGTAAAAATGAATAACGAATTCCAATTTGAGAAAATGAGTATTGAAAAATTTAAGGGAATAACAAGCAATATCTCGAAAATGGTTCACTCAACAACAAAAATGTATATGACATAAATTGTGTATTTTAACGCGATATACATTTTTTTGTGTAGTAAAATTTTGTCTATCTCTTATGGTTTACCAGTTATGCAAAAGTCGTTCACAATGAAGAATACTTTTGGAGAAATTCCCAGACAATTCAAGATATACATTTTATTGGTGATGAAAATATCTTAAACATATGATATTTTAATCAAAATCGTTAGAGCCATTTTTGAGAAAATTAAAATTTTCGGAAAATGTGCCATGTAAAGGGTAATCAGAGGTGGGGGATTTTCTTGAAAACCTTCGTGTCGCATCTCTGGAAGATACTGAACCTAAATACCAAGTTTGGTGTTTATCCGACTGTTCATTTCTGAGTTATGCTGTTCACAGACACACACACGGACATGTTTCGAAAAATGCTTTTTTTTTTTTTGGATTCAGGTTGTCTCAAAACATATATTTCCGGTGAAATCTCGGTATCGAATTTTGGGTGGAATACAATACTTCCCTTACTTACTATACGTAGTAGAGAAAGTAAAAAAAATCTGATGTGTTACACTCACATGACTTTCTCTACTCTTGTACAAACTATTTTTACAAACGCTTATTCTCCATCTACTTCATGTTAATCGAGATAAACATTTGCAGACTCTATCTTATTGCTAATTTTCTTGTAGATGTAAGGGGAATATATATTTACAAGGGCAATATAGAAATACAGTAGCCTTTAAGCATATACATATCTCTTAATAGCTGGTTGATAGGTGCAGCACCTTTCCCTTTGCCACAGATTAATACTCTTTGCCTATCAAAGATAAAAAAATGAATAACGAATTCCCATTTTAGATAATAAGTATTGAAAAATTTAAGAGAATAACAAGCAATATCTCGAAAATGGTTCACGCAACAAAAAAATGTATGACATAAATTGTGTATTTTAACGCGATCTACATTTTTTGTGTAGTAAAATTTTCTCTATCTCTTATGGTTTACCGGTTATGCAAAAGTCGTTCACAATGAAGAACACTTTTGGAGACATTCCCAGAAAATTCAAGATATACGTTTTATTTGTGATGAAAATATCTTAAACATATGATATTTTAATCAAAATCGTTAGAGCCGTTTTTGAGAAAATTAAAATGTTCAAAAATGTTCCATGTAAAGGGTATCCTGGGGTGGGGGGGATCTTCTTGAAAACCTTCGTGTCGCATTCCTGGAAGATACTGAACATAAATACCAAGTTAGGTGTTTATCCGACTGTTCGTTTCTGAGTTATGCTGTTCACAGACAGACACACAGATAGACAGACAGACAGACAGACACACACACGGACATGTTTCCAAAAATGCTTTTTTTGGATTCAGAGGATCTCAAAACATGTATTTCCGGTGAAATCTCGGTATCGAATTTTTGAGTGGAATACAATACTTTCCCTAGTTACTATACGTAGTAGAGCAAGTAAAAAGGTGTGCATTAGGTTCGCGAAAATAGCATATAACTTAAAGACCGAAAATACGGTATAACAACCTTAAGCTTTTAGTACATCTTTTTTTAGCAAACATTTGGTGACATGGTTACCAATACTGTGATAAACGTATCAATGGCAAACAAACGTTTCTTCTGTTTGACTGCAACAAATATTATAGGTGGCTATGAACTAAAAACAACTAATTACTGTGAAATCGACGCATATTTTGCAAATATTTGGGTAATTAACGAAGGAGTTTAAGAATTTATTATTTTTGCGACGTAGACATTGAGCAGTTTCGATTGGTATGCTACTCTTAGACGAGCTTTTCAAGACTAATGTGTAATTTCATGCACAGCTTCAACTTATACAATATAAAATGACAGAACATAATGAAATGTGTGATTGTAACAGCGCAATGGCACTAATGAAGTTATATATATTTAACACTGGAACACGTATGGGAGAAATTTTGTTTAAAATATTGTAACTTGTGTAGAAGAAAGCTACTCAGCGGATGGCTGCCATGGATTGGATTGGATTGATGCGGAGGGAACACGGCAC
Source organism: Deroplatys truncata (assembly GCA_030765065.1). Classification (NCBI taxonomy): domain Eukaryota; kingdom Metazoa; phylum Arthropoda; class Insecta; order Mantodea; family Mantidae; genus Deroplatys; species Deroplatys truncata. Next base: position 32,267,529 of record CM060980.1, on the reverse strand, counting down.
CGATCCAGAGTGGATATTGTACCTACGCCCCTCGAGGAGGCGTCCCCGGGAGTAAGGATGAGGCGAGAGGAGACATCGGACGGCCGGAACCAGGAGCGACGGCACAGCAATGGCAGGATCCCTAAATTTCCAGATAGACACCCCGGCAGACGAACAGGCAGACAGGGGACCCCACGCCACACGAGGGATGCAATGCCCCTCAAGGGGGTTCCGATACCCCGGTAGCAGCCGAAAGCCGAGGAACGAAAAGAGTCACAAAGAGCATCCTTTTGCCCTGCCACGCTGCACCAAAACAACATCGCCGACATTTCCGACCCTGAAAGAGACCAACGGCATGAAGAATGAATGCAACGAAGAATGGAGAGACAGAAAATTCGGGGGATGAAAGAAACCACTGCAGCATTCGCCTGATGAGCCTGAAAAACCCAGAAAAATCCCATCGATCAAAGTGGGCGGTGGCCGGGATCGATCCCGGCACTTCCCGAATGCGGGCCACAGACGTAACTGCCAGAGCCACCCCGCTCAGTAATGGCTGCCATGGAAACCTAATAGCGAGAAAGGGTATCGAAAGTAGGGACAAAGCGCTTAGGATGTTGCGATTCCCTTCAAAGTTAGAAATGCGTGCTCTCTACGACAAGTAAGGGGATTATCTTACGTACGTGACATAACTTAGACTCAACTCATTTTCGACTACGGCCATCAGAATGTGAAAGCTGAGAACGCAACGAAACACTCAAACATTGGTCAATCATTTTAAAGTAAGGGATACGAAATGGCGAATAGAAAATCAGGAAGCAGTCACAGGATTAAAAATCTGATGTGTTACACTCACATGAATTTCTCTACTCTTGTACAAACTGTTGTTACAAACGCTTATTCTCCATATGCTTCATGTTAATCGAGATATCGAGATGTTAATCTTATTGCTAATTTTCTTGTAGATGCAAGGGGAATTGGTAAGCTTTAAGCGATAGTCAAATATTTTAAGCACTGGTTGCTATGTGGAGTATTCCATTCTCTTTGCATTACCAGGACAAAAAAAAAATCTGATGTGGTACACTCACATGACTTTCTCTACTCTTGTACAATCTAATTTTACAAACGCCTATTCTCCATATGCTTCATGTTAATCGAGATGTCGAGATGTCAATCTTATTGGTAATTTTCTTGTAGATGCAAGGGGAATATGGTAGCTTTTAAGCGATAGTCAAATATTTTAACGCTGGTTGCTATGTGGCGCATTCCATTCTCTTTGCATGTCAGGACATAAAAAAATGAATAACGAATTTGAGAAAAAGTATAAGTATTGGAAAATTTAAGGAAATAACAAGCAATATCTCGAAAACGGTTCACTCAACAAAAGAAATGTATATGACATAAGTTGTGTATTTTAACGCGATCTACATTTTTCACGTAGTAAAATTTTGTCTATCTCTTATGGTTTACCAATTATGCAAAAGTCGTTCACAATGAAGAATAATTTTGGAGACATTCCCAGAAAATTCGAGATATACATTTCGTTTCTCATGACATTATCTTAAACATATGATATTTTCATCAAAATCGTTAGAGCCATTTTTGAGAAAATTAAAATTTTCGAAAAATGTTCCATGTAAAGGGTAGTCTGGGGTGGGGGGATTTTCTTGAAAACCTTCGTGTCGCATCTCTGGAAGATACTGAACCTAAATACCAAGTTTGGTGTTTATCCGACTGTTCGTTTTTGAGTTATGCTGTTCACAGACACACACACACACAGCCACACACACACACAGACACACAGACACACACACAGACACACACACGGACATGTTTCCAAAAATGCTTTTTTTGGATTCAGGAGGTCTCAAAACATGTATTTCCGGTGAAATCTCGGTATCGAATTTTTGGGTGGAATGCAATACTTCCCCTACTTACTATACGTAGTAGAGAAAGTAAAAATGAATAACGAATTCCCACTTGAGAAAAAGTATATTGGAAAATTTAAGGAAATAACAAGCAATATCTCGAAAATGGTTCACCCAGCGAAAAAAATGTATATGGCATAAATTGTGTATTTTAACGCGAGCTACATTTTTTGTGTTGTAAACTTTTGTCTATCTCTTATGGTTTACCAGTTATGCAAAAGTCGTTCACAATGAAGAATACTTTTGGAGACATTCCCAGAAAATTCGAGATATACATTTCATTTCTCATGACATTACCCTAAACATATGATATTTTCATCAAAATCGTTAGAGCCATTTTTGAGAAAATTAAAAGTTTCGAAAAATGTTCCATGTAAAGGGTAGTCTGGGGTGGGGGGATTTTCTTGAAAACCTTTGTGTCGCATCTCTGGAAGATACTGAACCTAAATACCAAGTTTGGTGCTTATCCGATTGTTCGTTTTTGAGTTATGCTGTTCACAGACACACACACACACGGACATGTTTCCAAAAATGCTTTTTTTGGATTCAGGGAGTCTCAAAACATGTATTTCCGGTGAAATCTCGGTATCGAATTTTTGGGTGGAATACAATACTTCCCCTAACTATACGTAGTAGAGAAAGTAAAATGAATAACGCATTTGAGAAAAAGTATAAGTATTGGAAAATTTAAGGAAATAACAAGCAATATCTCGAAAACGGTTCACTCAACAAAAGAAATGTATATGACATAAGTTGTGTATTTTAACGCGATCTACATTTTTTGTGTAGTAAACTTTTGTCTATCTCTTATGGTTTACCAGTTATGCAAAAGTCGTTCACAATGAAGAATACTTTTGGGGACATTCCCAGAAAATTCGAGATATACATTTCATTTCTCATGACAGTACCCTAAACATATGATATTTTCATCAAAATCGTTAGAGCCATTTTTGAGAAAATTAAAAGTTTCGAAAAATCTTCCATGTAAAGGGTAGTCTGGGGTGGGGGGATTTTCTTGAAAACCTTCGTGTCGCATCTCTGGAAGATACTGAACCTAAATACCAAGTTTGGTGCTTATCCGATTGTTCGTTTTTGAGTTATGCTGTTCACAGACACACACACACACACACAGACACACACACACACACACACACACACACACACACACACACACAGACACACACACGGACATGTTTCCAAAAATGCTTTTTTTGGATTCAGGAGGTCTCAAAACGTGTATTTCCGGTGGAATCTCGGTATCGAATTTTTGGGTGGAATGCAATACTTCCCCTACTTACTATACGTAGTAGAGAAAGTAATTAATAGCGAATTTCCATTTGAGAAAAAGTATAAGTATTGGAAAATTTAAGGGAATAACAAGCAATATCTTGAAAATGGTTCACTCAAAAAAATATATATATGTATATATATGACATAAATTGTGTATTTTAACACGATCTACATTTTTTGTGTAGTAAAATTTTGTCTATCTCTTATGGTTTACCAGTTATGCAAAAGTCGTTCACAATGAAAAATACTTTTGGAAACATTCCCAGAAAATTCGAGATATACATTTTATTTGTTATGAAAGTATCTTAAGCATATTATATTTTAATCAAAATCGTTAGAGCCATTTTTGAGACAATCAAAATTTTCGAAAAATGTTCCATGTAAAGGGTAATCTGGGATTGGGGGATTTTCTTGAAAACCTTTATGTCGCATCTCTGGAAGCTACTGAACTTAAATACCAAGTTTGGTGTTTATCCGACTGTATAGTTTTTGAGTTATGCTGTTCACAGACACACAGACAGACAGAGAAAGTAAAAAGTGAGAACATTAATCTCATGATATATACCAAGTAGGGATGAAATCGGAAATGGCGAGATTTACAAATCGCGTGTAACTTCACTTCTCTGAATTCTCTTCTTGTGTAAAGAAGGGCTACTCCTATGCGCTCTACGAAAGGCTTCGGAAGTTAGAGAATTCGCCACCTCAGAAATCACCGCTATGTTAACAGCGAGTATATCTAGTATTACGAGTTTTATGAGCATCGAGTTATTTGTCTCGAATAAGTTACGGAGTGGTGGCGCGCATTCCAGAATGTGTAGAAGAACTGGAAAATAAAGTTAGAATTAATTACGCCAATATTTCACTGTAACTACAAATAATTTATCTGCCCCTGTAGACCTTACAGAGTCAACATTACTCAATGCTAGCCAGCCAAAGAAGGAAGACGACACCGGTAGAGCAATCCAGATTATATTATCTGAGTGGTTCCGACTTATAACAACACATCCAGAATGCGGGCCAGCTTCAATACATGGTAGAGAAAGTAAAAATTACCTATAAGAATTTGAAACACACAGTTTTGCTTTTTAAAGTATTTAACACATATCAAAGCTTATGGTGCTTTTCCTGAATCATATCTTTGAACATTTGGTTGCTTTAAAATCAACAGATACTTGACTATGTGTAACTCTAACCAGTGCCGTAATTACGAATTGTATCAAAATTATAAGAAATTACAGAATCCTTCATAACTTAAATTTTGATCTTAAATAGAACAGATGCTGTAGGGCCAGCCCCGTATTTAGGTAATGGGCCCAACAATTGGGCCCCTCCTGTCCGCGCATCACCCAAAAACAGCGCAGGCAGCATGCAGGAAGGCTGTGTTATAAGTTGTACCATGCACGTAAGATCTCCATCCGTCTACCTCTATTTCCCTCTCATTAGTGAAAATTTATATATATATATATATATATATATATATATATATTATTTTCTCAATAGTGCTGCCCATAAGAATTTGCCGCCCTGGGCCCCAGCCCATGCGTAAATACGTACATGGCTGTATGGGGCTGTTTCGTTTAGAATGCGACATATCTTACTATCTCTGAAAGTAAGTCATTTTGAAACAAACTGATCGTAGTTCTTTAATTTGTGTTATCAACGGAACGTGGGAATCCAAAACATTAAGAAACTACAGCAGCCGAGGATTTCAGGCAGTATGTTGCAATGGCAAATGTAACTATGACAGATGCTCTATAAAAAGATGTCTAAATTCAAATGGAGTTAGGCGGACCGTAGCCCAAGAAGCCCTATTTCCCATATCATTTAGCTTTTCAAATTTTCTCCACGGACCTGAGCCTATTGAATTTCAGACCTGTTGTAGCGAGAAAGATGCCTTAACGGTACAAGGAACACAAGCAGCAATGTCGTATTATGGAATGGTCATGAAGTTCAAGAGTATGTATATCAGATGGCACAACCACGCCATATTTTACGTGTGCAGATAACCCTTCGTGAGCTAAAAAGTTGCAGAATTCAGCGGAGCAATTCCAAATAAACACAGGTCAGATGTTTACCAGGAATTTACACCACCACCACCACTACAGTGTTTCTCAGAAGCGTCCATATGGATACACGGAGACGTTTGGAACATCGTATCAATCAACAGGGGCAAAATGTCTAACACCTATTCAATGAGCGAAGTCAGCATAACAGTACCGTTAGATGATGATGATGATGATAATAATAATAATAATAATAGAAATAAATAATAATAATAATAATAATAATAATAATAACATTTATAATAGCAAGCGAAGAAATGGCAGTGAAACACCGCGTGCTCTCAGGTTTGTTGCTTATAGTCCGTAATGTTAGATAAGAACAGCATAAACACAATTTTAAAAATCTGATGTGATACATTCACATGGCGTTCTCCACTCTCTGTATTAGTGAGTATACAAACTATTCTTACTAAAGCTTATTTTTCTATCCACTACATTTTAATTCAAATAAGCCTTTGCAGAAATTGCTACACTACGCATTTGTTTATAGATACAAAGGGAATAGCAATATCCAAATGTTTAAGAACTGCACGCTATACGCTGGCCTTAAAATTCCATAGTTTCCATACAATCGCGAGCAACAGCTGAATGTTAACAGGACTTTAAAAGTGACCAAGAAATGAGCAATTCAAACTATTAATAACTGATATCTCAGAAATGGTTTATACCACAAAAATGTATTTGAAATTTGTGTGTTTAAAAGAGATTTGCATTTTTTTTGTGAAGTGCGTTTTCGTCTATCACTTAACGTTTACCAGTTATACAAGATTATACCAAATTCCTTCCGAATGAAGAGAACTTTAGAGGCTCTTACCAGAAAATTCAAGATTTACATTTTATTTGTCATCATTAATATATGGCATTTTAATTAAATCGTTATCAATTTTATAAAATCAAAATTTTCAAAAAATTTTCCATGTAAAGGGTAGCTTGGGGTGGGGATGTTCTTGAAAATCTTGGTGTCGCATCTTTGTAAGATGCTGAACTTAAATATCAAGTTTGATGCTTGTCCGACTTTTCGTTTTGCGTTACGCTGTTCACAGACACACACGAGCGCGCGCGCGCGCGCGCACACACACACACACACACATTGACGTTTTTCTAAAACCTTTATATTCAGGGGGCCTCAAAAGATATATTTCCGTTGAAATCTCGGTACAAATTTTTGGGTGGAATGCAATAGGTTCCCTCTCTACATACTATGTATGTGGTAGATATAGTAAAAATATAATGTGTTACACTCACATGACTTTCTCTACTCTTGTACAAACTATTTTTACAAACGCTTATTCTCCAACTACTTCATGTTAATCAAGATAAACGTTTGCAGACTCTATCTTATTGCTAATTTTCTTGTAGATCTAAGGGGAATATATATTTACAAGGGCAATATAGAAATACAGTAGCCTTTAAGCATACACATATCTCTTAATAGCTGGTTGCTAGGTGCAGCACCATTCTCTTTGCCACAGATTAATACTCCTTGCATATCCAAGACAAAAAAATCTGATGTGTTACACTCACATGACTTTCTCTACTCTTGTACAAACTATTTTTACAAACTCTTATTCTCCATATGCTCATGTTAATCGAGATATCGAGATGTCAATCTTATTGCTAATTTTCTTGTAGATGCAACGGGAATATGGTAGGTTTTAAGCGATAGTCAAATGTTTAAGCGCTGGTTGCTATGTGGCGCATTCCATTCTCTTTGCAAGTCCAGAACATAAAAAAATCTGATGTGTTACACTCACATGACTTTCTCTACTCCTGTACAATCTAATTTTACAAACGCTTATTCTCCATATGCTTTATGTTAATCGAGATATCGAGATGTCAATCTTATTGGTAATATATGGTAGCTTTTAAGCGATAGTCAAATATTTTAACGCTGGTTGCTATGTGGCGCATTCCATTCTCTTTGCATGTCCAGGACATAAAAAAATGAATAACGAATTTGAGAAAAAGTATAAGTATTGGAAAATTTAAGGAAATAACAAGCAATATCTCGAAAACGGTTCACTCAACAAAAGAAATGTATATGACATAAGTTGTGTATTTTAACGTGATCTACATTTTTTGTGTAGTAAAATTTTGTCTATCTCTTATGGTTTACCAGTTATGCAAAAGTCGTTCACAATGAAGAATACTTTTGGAGACATTCCCAGAAAATTCGAGATATACATTTCATTTCCCATGACATTATCTTAAACATATGATATTTTCATCAAAATCGTTAGAGCCATTTTTGAGAAAATTAAAATTTTCGAAAAATCTTCCATGTAAAGGGTAGTCTGGGGTGGGGGGATTTTCTTGAAAACCTTCGTGTCGCATCTCTGGAAGATACTGAACCTAAATACCAAGTTTGGTGTTTATCCGACTGTTTGTTTTTGAGTTATGCTGTTCACAGACACACACACAGACACACACACACACAGACACACACACGGACATGTTTCCAAAAATGCTTTTTTTGGATTCAGGAGGTCTCAAAACATGTATTTCCGGTGAAATCTCGGTATCGAATTTTTGGGTGGAATGCAATACTTCCCCTACTTACTATACGTAGTAGAGAAAGTAAAAATGAGTAACGAATTTGAGAAAAAGTATAAGTATTGGAAAATTTAAGGGAATAACAAGCCATATCTCGAAAACGGTTCACTCAACAAAAAAATGTATATGATATATGTTGTGTATTTTAACGCGATCTACATTTTTTGTGTAGTAAAATTTTGTCTATCTCTTATGGTTTACCAGTTATGCAAAAGTCGTTCACAATAAAGAACACTTTTGGAGACATTCCCAGAAAATTCGAGATATACATTTCATTTGTCATGAAAATACCTTGAACATATGATATTTTAATCAAAATCGTTAGAGCCATTTTTTAGAAAATTAAAATTTTCGAAAAATGTTCCATGTAAAGGGTAGTCTGGGGTGGGGGGATTTTCTTGAAAACCTTCGTGTCGCATCTCTGGAAGATACTGAACCTAAATACCAAGTTTGGTGTTTATCCGACTGTTCGTTTTTGAGTTATGCTGTTCACAGGCACACAGATACACACACACACACACACACACACACACACACACACACACGGACATGTTTCCAAAAATGCTTTTTTTGGATTCAGAGAGTCTCAAAACATATATTTCCGGTGAAATCTCGGTATCGAATTTTTGGGTGGAATGCTATACTTCCCCTACTTACTATACGTAGTAGAGAAAGTAAAAATGAATAACGAATTCCCATTTGAGAATATAAGTATCCAAAAATTTAAGGGAATAACAAGCAATATCTCGAAAATGGCTCACTCAACAAAAAAAATGTATATGACATAAATTGTGTATTTTAACGCGATCTACATTTTTTGTGTAGTAAAATTTTGTCTATCTCTTATGGTTTACCAGTTATGGAAAAGTCGTTCACAATGAAGAATACTTTTGGAGACATTCCCAGAAAATTCAAGATATACATTTTATTTGTCATGAAAATATCTTACACATATGATATTTTAATTAAAATCGTTAGTGCCATTTTCGAGAAAATTAAAATGTTCGAAAAATCTTCCATGTAAAGGGTAATCTGGGGTGGGGGGATTTTCTTGAAAACCTTCGTGTCGCATCTCTGGAAGATACTGAACCTAAATAGCAAGTTTGGTGTTTATCCGACTGTTAGTTTCTGAGTTATGCTGTTCACAGACACACACACACACACACATACAGACACACACACGGACATGTTTCCAAAAATGTTTTTTTTTTGGATTCAGGGGGTCTCAAAACATGTATTTCCGGTGAAATCTCGGTATCGAATTTTTGGGTGGAATACAATACTTCCCCTACTTACTATACGTAGTAGAGGAAGTAAAAATAGCTGTGGGTGGATACGGATAGTCAAAGACATTTTAATTGTTTGTCAGTCTAAAAAGTGAGTTTATTCCCTCGAAAATAAAACTTGTATAGCTCAAGTGGAAAATAAACCTTTTCGGTTTATTTCTATCATCACGGGCAGTGCACTATAGTGCAAGGGTCTGTTTTTGTCTATCATCCCGGAACTGTAAACTCTATTGTAAGCTTGGAAAGTGCCTCTCAATGAGCGCGATCCGCTCAACGTTTTTGCATATGATAAGCAAGGGGAGTATAATGCTGATCTGGCCCCGTAACTCGGTCGGTAGAGCAATACTTGGAGTTGCCCCACTGAGTTCTGCAACTCTTTTAACGCAAGAAGAGATATCTACACACTTGAATTACGTGCGGTCGAGCCACCTGGTGTACTGATAAAATAACAAAGGTTTACTTATATAGAGTTACACTGCAACTTGAGAAAGAACATTACGTGTTCATATTTAAATACTTTTTGGCAAATGTTAGTTTCTTGGATCGAATTGTTGTGAAGCAATATTTGTGCTTTGTCTTGGAAAACTCCTCAATTTGAGCTTGTTCTAAAGCAATTTTACCACTGTTAGACGTTATCTATCTATATGACTTCCAATACGATTCACTGACATCATTCACTCTTGGAAACATTTTATTTATCAATAAATATGCATGGATGTTGCGTGCCACTTATTCATGAATTAAGTATTTAGTTGTAGCATAAAGGAACACAAAGGTTCACTCTTCTGAAAAGAAAGAGAGAAAGAAAGAAAGAAAGAAAGGAAGAAAGAAAGAAGGAAAGAAAGAAAGAAAGAAAATAATCATTTTAAACGAAAGTATTATGGAAGCCGAAGGGAGGCTTCTGCTCAAGGTTCTAATTTGTTTGGAAGATGTCGATTGCAGGATGTTTTAATCATCATAAGTAATTATATGATTGATTTCTTTACTTGGAAAGCCTCACGATAACAAAGGACAGCGGGTGGCCTGATTCTCAGGAGCTAACACAAAGGTACCAAAGCAGCACTGCTACCGAGGAAACTTTCTCTGCCTTACTGCTCTACAGACCGTCATCAATCTCTGTGTCAGGTCACCAGTACTTTTGCGAATTTATCAGTAATAGTCTGGATTAACTTGCTATGTTTTTGGTAAGAACAAACCGACACGCCAGGCCTAAGTGCAAATATCTGATTAAGGCTTACCATTCTTCGTATATTACATTAGCATAGAAAACTGCATCCGAAATTTAGTTCTTAAAGATGCAAAATAAATTTACAATAAGTATTTCTTGTAATTATGCACCTATAGCGGGGTTATTTAGTTCACAAGTTAGGGATAAAAAACACGGTAGTCTACAAATCTACTCCGGATCAATTATAGAGGCGAATTGTATTTTAGATAGTAATATAATCTTGGGCCTAAGTAGTACCATAAATACATAAACATACATACAGTAGCAGTCAAAAGCATTTTGTAGAAGCCCTAACAGAAAATAAACATATCTAGAGCTCGGCATTTGCTTATTTTTAATTATTATACACATATATTATATACATATATATGTACATATATATGTATATAATGAAATGAAATTAATTATACTTTTTAGAGACCCTAGCCTGGTCTTGGCCAGTTTTTTTTTATTATTCACCTATTTTGTTCCATTTTGTTTAGAGTCGTAGGCTTTTTATATATGAACTTGTTTCATGCTTACTGAAGGAAAATACACCACTGCATAGTGCCTATAATTGCCTTTTTTCATGGTGTGAGCGGTTTCGTAGCTTAAGGGCCTACCGTTACTTTTTTATTGTAATGGGATTTTTATCAAGGTTTATGCCCTTCGTAATTGTATTATTTCTGTTATAGGCAGTTATTTCTTAATACGATGTTAACCTTAGTAATGCAACTAATTGCGCTCTGGGCCAATTCGCCATGGACACCATGCCTGAGGAAGTTTGTAATACCGGCATTCCTGACCTCAGTAGTTGCGCTGTTTCGTGGAATAATCAAATAATGGATACTTAGCGCCATAAAGCGCAGTACGGTAAATATTCAGCTACAAAAAACTATTGGTTTACGAATGGGAAATCAATCTCTCTGGTATCTCTCAAAGCTTTGTTTATTAATGCGATAGTTTTATTGTTTTCTACTTCCCACGTGGGCGAAAACACAGTAAAAGACTACGACTTATATACTGTTGTGTTTGCAATGAAATAAGTCGTAGTCTTTTACTGTGTTCATTGCAAACACAACAGTAGCCTGTTTAACAATAATACATAGCGGACTCAATAATAATTAAAAACCAGCGTGATAGTGTAAAGCTTATTGAAGAGCTAAATTACTTAAAAACTGATAATATGGTTTGCCATAAAAAGTGGATAGTAACTGAAAAGTGCAAATTTAAAGAAATAGAAGCTTACACTTCATTATGAGAATCGTGAAATTTAGTGAACTTAATATATAGTACATGACTATTTGATATTTCTATACTATTGTCATGTCAAACATGTTATTAAGTGGTAAATGAATACATGATTGTACCCACTTCAATGCTTATCATTACTGATAGTGTCTATATTAATGTCTATTTTGAACTTGCTGTAGTGCCTATTTTAAGTTTTTTAACGCCTACTGCGCTGAGCTTTATATATAACAATCTAATTGAAATAAAATAAACAACATACTCAGGGTGCAATACGTATGTAATATGTTGTAGTGTTATTTATTATTACAAACATTGTCAATGCATATACATTCCTGCGAGGCCAGACTGTCGGGGAACATTAGTGGGTTAATTAGCGTTGTGCATATACACAGTTGTAGTGACGTGACTGGCTACTACCGAGTCAGAATACTCGGACTGTGACAGTGACGTCACAGAATTTTCTTTCTACTCGGACAAGGCTTCGGTCTTCTCCGTACACTCCACCATTATGGGAAGGGATGAGGACAGTCATGCCGATCTCCCTAAGAACGGTGATGACGGTTTTCGAATACTAGGCAAAAAAGGAAAGCCACTAACTCCCGCAAACCAGACTATGCCAGGAACCAGCAGTTCCGCCGCTGGCGGACGCCAGAGGCGCCACATTCCTCCCATCATCGTTAACTCTTTTCAGGGGGTCATGGGCTTCCTTAGGGAAGTCGTGCCTGCTCTCTGTCAGGAGTGCATAGTCGCGAGGAGGAATAATCGCTACGCCTTTCAGCCTAGGTCATAGGACATCGGAGGACTATAAGTTCTTACTGAGTGCTCTTAAGCAGAAGGATATTCCCCACTTTACGTTTGGCCTTGACAAGACGTTTGCCTTGAAATCTAAAACGTGTTATCAGGAACCTGCCTATGGACACACCAGCGGGGGACATTGAGAATGACCTCATCCGTCAGAGTATAACACTAAAACTTGTGAAGCAGCTGACAAAATCCGCTCCAGTTGGGCAACAGCCAACTAAAATTCCCATTCCCCTCTTCTTGGTAGCGGTGGAGCGAGTTAACGATCCGGAGATCAAGATAGTATCCTCAAACTGTTATTTTCGGGTCACAACAGAAGCCTCCCGGCGCCCTGGCGACCCTGCACAATGTCACCGTTGCTTGGGTTTCATTCACTCAAGCAACTACTGACACCGTCTACTATGCTGCCTTCTTTTTGAGCTTTTTTTATTTATGGACCCTCTTTAACTGCTGCGATCCTTAGCGTCCCATTCTATATTGGGCGTGAGAAACCTGTAATTTTGCTCAGAGGCCTCTTTATCAGGCTTTAGGTTCTTTTACGTGCCATAAATCTAATACACGGGACCATCGGCTTTACTTCCCTACCAAAGGAAGCCATGCTAAGGATTTTTACGCCCGAAAAAATTCATCGCCTTCTGTCGGGTTTGAACCCGCGACCTCGGGAACTTGAGGCTATCATGATAACCACTACACCACGGAGGACGACATGCCCCCTTCGGTGCGGTGGTATGCACCCTGAAGAGCACGGTCCCAGGTCCATCACAGATGTGCCTACGTGTGCTAACTGCAAGGGAGAACACATTGCCTACTATGGGGGATGCTCTACAAGGTTGAGAGTGATTGCCTCCATGCACTTGACTTCTCGAGCGCCTCCAACTACTCATCAACTACTACCAGCCAGTACTCGACCGGCAGCTCCCACTAGGAGGTTGGTTCTAAACCTCAGCCATAGCGCGTCTCCAGGGACGAGAGGGCGAGGATTCGCTCACTGCCTCTTTGGTCCTCAGATAAACCATCCGAAACCATTGATACCATTCCTGTAGTTAATTTATTAGACCTAATGCGGTGGATGCCGCTGTTGCTGCAGAACCATGGTCATCGTGTCCGGAATATCATCACCAGGTTTATTCAGGCTCCCGATCCCACCAGCAAGGTGCTGATCCTCTTCGAGGGCCTCAACATTTTGCTCACCTTCGCACCATTGCTCCAAAATGGAGGACGGAACTAGGTGTCGTACCTCCTTCCGATTCGCCTTTTGGAATGCAAATGGAGTGAGGGACCATAAGGATGATCTTCATCACTTTGCAACCCATTATGCATTGGATCTCGGAGTCACATTTGCGTCCTGACATCCCACTCCGCATACCTGAATACGCTTGTCATCGCAGTGATCGCGTGCCTGGACCGGGGCGGCACTGCGGCTCTAGTGTGGCAGAACTATCCCCGCTGCAAACCCTTCAGGCGAAGGCAGTGTCTGTTGAACTAGGAAGTACGAAGGTTATCATAGTCTCTGTTTACCAGCCACCTGGTAGGCTGTTTGTACCTGTTGACTACCAATCCATTTTAGCCCTTCATCCTTGCGTGATTTTGGCGGGTGACTTTAATGCCAAACATCAGCGTTGTATTCGGGCCCCCGTGCATATCCAAGAGGCAATTCAATGATTCGCATGATAGCTAGAGATACCCAGCTAAAAGTACTGGGTCCCTGGCAATCCACACACCATTCGCAAGTTCTAGAACTACCATCCGTCATCGATTTTGTGATCATCAAGCACTACCCTTATCATATCACTCATGGCACTTCATTCCGATCACAACCCTATGTTGGCAAAGATCAACACCCGGATTACCAGCAATGATTTTTCGATCACTCCAGAGAAATCGATTGGGAATGCGTAAAGGTTTGCTTCAACGCATGAATCCCACCAAACTCCAGGATAACAGACATACCCTCCTGGAGACAGCAGTCAAATCCTTCACTACCACAGTGGTGCGAACAGTTCACAACCTCACCATCCAAGCCCTCCACCAACGCATCCCGAGATCTCACTACTGAACCTTAAACTTCTTATCCGCCTTTCCTGGGCAGCCCGAAGGCTATACCAACGTCACCGGACGCCACACAATCGAGGGTTCCTAAGGCATCTCCGCCGGGAGGTCCGTGACCACCTGCTTGCACACAGGGTGCAAGCGTGGGAGGTCACGATGGCCCGACAGAACTTTAACAGTGGTGACGTCTGAAGGATAGCTAAACACATCCGTTGCCAACGAAACCAATACGCCTCCCCGCTTCAAGGTAACCTAGATCTTGTGCATGAACCCCAAGTCGAAGCAAATGTGCTTGTCAACTATCTTGAGGACACCTGCAGGCCGAGAGAAGACCTTAAGGACGTAGAATTTACTGTCCGTGTCCACTAGGAGGCAGATCACTACTTGCGGTTACCCACTGATGGAGCAGTCAATCACCTCCAAATTATCCGCCCTAGTGAAGTCCAAGGCGCACTTCGGCGTCTCAACACTAAAAAGGCCAGCGGGCAGGACGGGCTGACACCCACCATGCTCCAGAACCTTCCCTTTAGAGTTATTCTCTTCCTTACCAAGGTATTTAATATGTGCGTCACCCTAAGACACTTCCCGCGTGAGTGGAAGGTGGCCCGGGTGGTGTGCATCTTGAAACGGTAAAGATCTGGCTTTTCGTTCCCGCTACCGCTCCATAAGCCTCCTACCCACCCTCTCGAAAGTTTTCGAGCTGCTAATACTGCACCTCTTGTCACCGTTAATGGCCGACATTCAAGCCATCCAAACCCATCATTTTGATTTTCGTCCTGGGCATTCGATCGCGCAGCTGCTGAGGGTGGTGAAAGCTGCTGCCCTGGACTTCAGGACAGGGCTTTCACTATAGCGATATCTCTAGACCTGGAGAAGACCTCAACAACCTGGAATGAGGGACTCCTGTATAAACTTATCCAGATTGGCCTATACAGTCAGTTAATCAACATTATACACAGCTTCCTACACCATCTCCTTCACAGTGGTAGTTGCGCGGCAAACATCAACACTGAAACCCATATTAGGTGGAGTCCCTGAAGGCTCTGTATTATCTCTCACGCTGTTTAGTCTGTTAATGGCAGACTTTCCAGTGGTACAGGGCGTTAATATGGCCCAGCTTGCTGACGACGTCCTGCTATACACAACAAACCGACACATACTCAGAGCCTTCAGCCCTATCCAAAGACAACTCCGCCTGGCCCAACACTGGTGTAAGCAGTGGCGGATGTCCGTAAACCCGGGCAAAATCCATGCTGTCCTGTTCACTAGGCGCTGCAGACATACCAACATCCACCTACCAGGCCAGAGGATAGAGTGGGGAACATCCATCCGCTACTTAGGCGTCACTCTAGATAAAGGCCTAACTTTTCGTGTATACGTGCGAGGAACAATGAACAGGGCTAAGGGGACGGTAGGCGCCTCCGTAGTTCTGGCTCTCGCCATGCCAGTCCACCTAAAGCTACGCCTTTATAAAGCGCTTATACTACTCTGATGCTCTATGCATATGAGGTACAGGGTATGGCATCAGACTCCTGGCTTCTCTGGTTACAGCGAATGCAGAATAAGGGACTTATGTCTTATCTATTCTGTCTACTGTCGTTTTCCAGTGAGGCTACTACACGAAACTTTCGCTCTCCCATGTATGGAGGATGTGATTAGCTGCTGGGCTCAAACTTTCTACGTCAGATTGACTCATCATGAGAACGCCCTTGTCAGATCCTTGGGGAACTACTTACCCACAGAACGTCGTTACAGATGCTACAGGATTCCCCGCATGGTGTGTGGACACCCCGGTAACGAAGGCTCTAAAGCAGCCAACAGCGTAATGCTGACTGTAAGTGCTCCCCCTCCCGATGGGAGCGGTCATTCAAAATTTAAAACATTCAACCCATTTGGAATAACTGACATCAGTGGAGTAGCGGATGGATGCTGCTCTTGAATCGGCAACCGTTGAGTAGCCTATAAAATATAGAAGCTACCTCCTAATAAACCATCACCTTAAAAGCCAAAACCACCATCCTACAACCATCCTACCATCTCTGTGGTTAAGCCCTACCCAGGACGGGTACACAGCAGCACCATTTAAGCTCACTGCGAGCCTACCAGACTGGAGTAGAGTGACGTCTGGTTGAGCGTGGGTAACAGTCAGTTGTGATCAAGCTACCGGCAAGTGTACGGCTTATAGGAATGGCGCCGAAGGCGACGCGCCCCTAGTCGGGGGTGACCAAGGGCTCACGCTTTGAAACATGTAAGGTAAAGGAATAAATAATTCGTGTGTTTTGGATTTCAGTTATTATTATTTTCACTCTTCCTTTCAAGACAACTTTAGGTCCACACCGGTTTCCTTTCCTGCCAAGCTAGAACAAGTATTGAGCTAAATGGTACAGTTTTATTTCTAAGTGAAGCGTGGACGTAGTCATTTACAGGATTCACCAGTTCCTGAGTTGGTGTCCAGATGCCCCAGAAGTCAACACCAGGTCTACAGATAGAGAAGGCTTCGCCCCTTCCCCCCATTCTTACCAACATTTCATTACGCCACAATTGCAGGATTTATTACACTAGTAACGCTACAATATTTCCTTATATATAACATTTAAATACAAAGACTTCGTTCATAAATAGAAATTGACACAACAATTATGCAGGTTCAAAAGTATTTTGTAAAACGAAACAAAAGTAAAATAACAAAGGATGACGGCTGATTTTTGGGGGTCTAGCAGTTTGCTTTAATGATTACAGCTTATCTTGATGGCATTGAAACAACAAGTTTAGCCAAGTGCACCTGGGAATATTTCTCCACATATCACTCCACACAGACACACACACACACACACACACACACACACACACACACACACACACACACAGACCCATACACGGACATGTTTTCAAAAATGCTGTTTTTGGATTCAGGGGATCTCAAAACATATATTTCCGATGAAATCTCGGTATTGATTTTTTGGGTGGAATACAATACTTCCCCTACTTACTATACCTGGTAGACAAAGTAAAAAGCATTTTTGGAAACATGTCCGTGTGTGTGTGTGTGTGTGTGTGTGTGTCTGTGAACAGCATAACTCAGAAACGAACAGTCGAATAAACACCAAACTTGGTATTTAGATTCAGCATCTTCCAGAGATGCGACACGAAGGTTTTCAAGAAAATCCCCCCCCAGATTACCCTTTACATGGAACATTTTTCGAAAATTTTAATTTTCTCAAAAATGGCTCTAACGATTTTGATTAAAATATCATATGTTTAAGATATTTTCATGACAAATGAAATGTATATCTCGAATTTTCTGGGAATGCCTCGAAAAGTATTCTTCGTTGTGAACGACTTTTGCATAACTGGTAAACCATAAGATAGACAAAATTTTACTACACACAAAACGTAGATCGCGTTAAAATACACAATTTATGTGATATACATTTTTTTTGTTGAGTGTACCATTTTCGAGATATGGCTTGTTATTCCCTTGAATTTTTCAATACTTTACTTTTTCTCAAATGGGAATTCGTTATTCAATTTTTTTATGTCCTGGAAATGCAAAGAGAATGGAATACTCCACATAGCAACCAGCTCTTAAAAGATTTGACTATCGCTTAAAGCCTACCAATTCCCCTTGCATCTACAAGAAAATTAGCAATAAGATTAACATCTCGATTAAATGAAGCATATGGAGAATAAGCGTTTGTAAAAATAGTTTGTATAAGAGTAGAGAAAGTCTTGTGGGTGTAACACATCAGAATTTTTTTGAGTTACGTTGTTCACAGACACACACACGAACACACATATACGAGCCTCTTTCTAAAAACTATCTTTTTATTCAGGGGGCCTCAAAACATGATTTTGGATGAAATCTCGGTATCGAACTTTTGGATGGAATGCAGTATCTTCTCTACCTACTATGTACGTGGTAGAGAAAGTAAAATTAGTGAACTATCTTTGATAGCAGTTCTAAAATTTGACAAAGAGGAGAGGCCTATCATCCCCAATATATTTTGTTTTCCTGTAAATCACAGTCTAAAAATGTTCTTATTTAACAAGACTTTAACAACAGGTTTATCAGTCATATTCACCCTTAAGGTGCATTCTTATTATGTAACTGATGTCATACTTTATTCTTAACCCAACTCTACATTTGGGTGATACACTACAATACTAATAACATGATTTTATTAAGCTATTTCTGGCTTTATCCAAGAAGCACATTTAAAATGACGCGCGCTGAGTTCTCTTTCTACCTAAACACAAAGTAAAGAAAATAAGGATCCCACAATCTGCAACCGTATAGGAATAAAAGTTTTCGTATTATTTTGCATATACACAAAAACGAACCGGTATTTATAAACCGCTCTGGTTCCGTAGTTTCTACCCAACCCAGACACACGTGGATAAATGCAAAATCTGATGCGTTATATTCACATGACTTTTTCTACACACTATAAATTTTTATCTCGTTTCTACAAATTATTCTTATATACACTTATTTTCCTTATACTTTATGTTAATCTGCATAAAGGTTTGCAGGTTTACAGAAAATATGCTTTCATATATAAATGTTTATCATTGGAAATTTAACGAGATCTATATTTTTGTGTAGTAGCATTTTGTGTATCTCTTATGATTTACAAATTATACAGAAACCATTCCGAATGAAGAGGACTTAATTCGCTATTCGCAGAAAATTCAGGATATACATTTTATTTTTCATGCAAATGTCTTAAATACATGGCATTTTAATGAAAATCGTTAGTAATCATTTTTGAGGAAATCATAAATAGCGCTAAGTTTCTCCATGCAAAAAGCAGTTTTGGGTTGGGGGGATGTTTTTAAAATCTTCATGATACACCCTCGAAAGGTGCTGAATTTAAATGCCAACTTTGGTATTGAACGGACTTTTCGCTTTTTCTTTTTTATCAATACTGTTCACACACACACACAAAAGCATGTGTGTAGGCTATTAGGCATCTATTTGTGGTGAAATATCGCTAACGAATGTTTGGGTGGAATGCAATACTTCCTCTATAAACTAGGTATGTGATAGAGAAAGAAAGTACATAATAAGTTTTTGTAAGGTTAGTTTATGTAGAATGTATATAAAAAAATAAACGCTGTTGGGTAGCAAAAGTCATATGTATGTAACAGTTTAGGCATTTTCTCTCGTGGTTATGCAAAGAGTGGGATTTAATTTCAAAACCATCACAGATCCTTGCACGAAATTTGTAATAAAAACATTTCTGGAAGCAATAACCTTTAGTAAGAATGGTTTGCAGAAGAAGGGTAGAGATATCCATTTGAATGTAAAACATATGCTTTTTAACTGTTCGTTTATGAAGGTTTTTTCCGATAATATCCTCTTACAGTGTGCCCCACGGCGATGAATATGATGTGTTATATTATCCAACAGATGTCACACTATGCCATGCACTAGCTCTACACATGTCACGTATGTCATATGTTTATGCTGCCAACATATGACAAATTAATGCCGCAAAAACGAAAATTAATGCCGCCAAAGCACCGCGAATGCGGAAACGACCACAGAGTGTAGCCCAGGGATTTTAGACAACCTGTGCTTTCTGAATTAACGGAAGGTTACGCTTACGTTAGATTTTTTACTTACTCTACTACGTATAGTAAGTAGGGGAAGTATTGTATTCCACCCAAAATTTCGATACCGAGATTTCACCGGAAATACATGTTTTGAGACTCACTGAATCCAAAAAAAGCATTTTTGGAAACATGTCCATGTGTGTGTCTGTCTGTGTGTCTGTGTGTCTGTGTGTCTGTGAACAGCATAACTCAAAAACGATGAGTCGGATAAACACCAAACTTGGTATTTAGGTTCAGTATCTTCCAGAGATGCGACACGAAGGTTTTCAAGAAAATCCCCCCACCCCAGACTACCCTTTACATGCAACATTTTTCGAAAATTTTAATTTTCTCAAAAACGGCTCTAACGATTTTGATTAAAATATCATATGTTTAAGATATTGTCATGATAATTAAACTGTATATCTCGAACTTTCTGGGAATGTCTCCAAAAGTATTCTTCATTATGAACGACTTTTTCATAACTGGTAAACCATAAGAGATAGACAAAATTTTACTACACAAAAAATGTAGATCGCATTAAAATACACAATTTATGTCATATACATTTCTTTTGTTGAGTGAACCGTTTGCGAGATATTGCTTGTTATTCCCTTAAATTTTCCAATACTTATACTTTTTCTCAAATTCGTTATTCATTTTTACTTTCTCTACTACGTATAGTAAGTAGGGGAAGTATTGTATTCCACCCAAAATTTCGATACCGAGATTTCACCGGAAATACATGTTTTGAGACTCACTGAATCCAAAAAAAGCATTTTTGGAAACATGTCCGTGTGTGTGTCTGTCTGTGTGTCTGTGTATCTGTCTGTGTGTCTGTGTGTCTGTGTGTCTGTGAACAGCATAACTCAAAAACGAAGAGTCGGATAAACACCAAACTTGGTATTTAGGTTCAGTATCTTTCAGAGATGCGACACGAAGGTTTTCAAGAAAATCCCCCCACCCCAGACTACACTTTACATGGAACATTTTTCGAAAATTTTAATTTTCTCAAAAACGGCTCTAACGATTTTGATTAAAATATCATATGTTTAAGATATTGTCATGACAAATAAAATGTATATCTCGAATTTTCTGGGAATGTCTTCAAAAGTATTCTTCATTATGAACGACTTTTTCATAACTGGTAAACCATAAGAGATAGACAAAATTTTACTACACAAAAAATGTAGATCGCGTTAAAATACACAATTTATGTCATATACATTTCTTTTGTTGAGTGAACCGTTTGCGAGATATTGCTTGTTATTCCCTTAAATTTTCCAATACTTATACTTTTTCTCAAATTCGTTATTCATTTTTTTTGTCCTGGACATGCAAAGAGAATGGTATGCGCCACATAGCAACCAGTGTTAAAATATTTGACTATCGCTTAAAACCTACCATATTCCCCTTGCATCTACAAGAAAATTATCAATAAGATTGACATCTTGATATCTCCATTAACATGAAGCATATGGAGAATAAGCGTTTGTAAAAATAGTTTGTACAAGAGTAGAGAAAGTCATGTGAGTGTAACACATCAGATTTTTTTGGATTCAGTGCACCTCAAAACATGTATTTCCTGTGAAATCTCGGTATCGAATTTTTGGGTGGAATGCAATACTTCCCCTACTTACTATACGTAGTAGAGAAAGTAAAAAGTATAAGTATTTGAAAATCAAAGCAGTGTTACAGTATACGAGAGATTAAAGTGCGTTTTTGATATTTTTCCAACATTAAAGTTACTAGAATCCGGAGATATTCTGGTTGTGAGGTTCCACCGCAGGTACACACCTGTTACATTTATTGGGAACTTGGTTATACTGTGTCATTTATTTTGGAGCTTCGTCTTTATATTCGGTGTTGTAACTTTTCACGCCGACCATTTAGTCACCCCTGACGCACTATTATAATATTAATTATATTATGTATCATTATATTAATTATATTAAGGTTTATATTAGATTAGTTATAGTTATATTAGTTATATTAACATTTTATTATTTAATTAATATTAGCTGAGTTATTACGCTATTATTAATTACGATGAATTACCTTTGCAGCTAACTAGACATTTCAATTGTGTTACAATTTTTGGTGTAAGGGTTGATTGATATTGTGTATTTTTATTTTTAGTGGAACAAGATCTGCGAAGAAGAAAATTAAGAACGTAACGTATTAAAACGTATCTATAAGTTGTTCTTCATACTATTACAGTACAGTAATTTGTAACGTTTAGGTCCATAGCTCGGTTTAACACGTAAGGTGCATCCAGGTTATAGGTGACCAGCGATTATGGTGGAGAAAGAAGGCGATGAGCAAACGAAGAAAGGAATATTACAGAGTATATATATAGATATATATATATCTATATATATCTATATATATAATGGCAATGACTCATAATACTAGCAGAAGACCGAAATATATGTGGCATACATTTTTGCTTCCTCTACTACGTATAACAAGTAGGGGAACATTGCATTCCACCCAGAATTTCAATACCGAGATTTCACCGGAAATACATGCTTTGAGGTGCCCTGAATTAAAATAAAACATTTTTGGAAACATGTCCGTGTGTCTATCTGTGAAACAATATAACTCAAAAACGAAAACTCCAATAAACAGTATTTGAGTTTAATATTTTCCAAAGATGCGAAAAGATTTTTTATTTTCTCAAAAACGGCTCTAACGATTTTGATTAAAATATCATATGTTTAAGATATTTTCATGACCAATAAAATCTATATCTTGAATTTTCTTGGAATGTCTCCAAAAGTATTCTTCATTGTGAACGACTTTTGCATAACTGGTAAACCATAAGAGATAGACAAAATTTTATAACACAAAAAGATGTAGATCGCGTTAAAATACTCAATTTATGTCATATACATTTTTTTGTTGAGTGAACCATTTTCGAGATATTATTCCCTTTATTCCCTTAAATTTTTCAATACTTATTTTCTCAAATGGGAATTCGTTATTCACTTTTTGTCTTGGATATGTAAAGAGTATTAATCTGTGGCAAAGAGAATGGTGCTGCACCTAGCAAACAGCTATTAAGAGATATGTCTATGCTTAAAGGCTACTGTATTTCTATATTGCCCTTGTAAATATATATTCCCCTTACATCTACAAGAAAATTGGCAATAAGATATAGTCTACGAATGCTTATCTCGATTAACATGAAGTAGATGGAGAATAAGCGTGTGTAAAAATAGTTTTACAAGAGTAGAGAGAGTCATGTGAATGTAACACTTCAGATTTTTTTATGTCCTGGACATGCAAAGAGAATGGAATGCGCCACATAGCAACCAGCGTTAAAATATTTGACTATGCTTAAAACCTACCATATTCCCCTTGCATCTACAAGAAAATTATCAATAAGATTGACATCTCGATATCTCCATTAACATGAAGCATATGGAGAATAAGCGTTTGTAAAAATAGTTTGTACAAGAGTAGAGAAAGTCATGTGAGTGCAACACATCAGATTTTTTTATGTAAGATTTCACGGAAGGTTATATATCCCTTTGTTACCAGTAGTAACATCAAGCTCGCGTGCGTTCCTAAGCTTACGTTTCTGATTCACGGGAGGTTAGGTTAGGTTTAGTTTTTTTACTTTCTCTACTACGTATAGTAAGTAGGGGAAGTATTGCATTCCACCCAAAAATTCGATACCGAGGTTTCACCGGAAATACATGTTTTGAGACCCCTTGAATGCAAAAAAAGCATTTTTGGAAACATGTCCGTGTGTGTGTCTGTCTGTGTGTCTGTGTGTCTGTCTGTGTGTCTGTGTGTCTGTGTGTCTGTGTGTCTGTGAACAGCATAACTCAAAAACGAAGAGTCGGATAAACGCCAAACTTGGTATTTAGGTTCAGTATCTTTCAGAGATGCGACACGAAGGTTTTCAAGAAAATCCCCCACCCCAGATTACCCTTTACATGGAACATTTTTCGAAAATTTTAATTTTCTCAAAAACGGCTCTAACGATTTTGATTAAAATATCATATGTTTAAGATATTGTCATGACAAATAAAATGTATATCTCGAATTTTCTGGGAATTGTCTCCAAAAGTATTCTTCATTGTGAACGACTTTTCCATAACCGGTAAACCATAAGAGATAGACAAAATTTTACTACACGAAAAATGTAGATCGCGTTAAAATACACAACTTATGTCATATACATTTCTTTTGTTGAGTGAACCGTTTTCGAGATATTGCTTGTTATTTCCTTAAATTTTCCAATACTTATACTTTTTCTCAAATACGTTATTCATTTTTTTATGTCCTGACATGCAAAGAGAATGGAATGCGCCACATAGCAACCAGCGTTAAAATATTTGACTATCGCTTAAAAGCTACCATATTCCCCTTGCATCTACAAGAAAATTACCAATAAGATTGACATCTTGATATCTCGATTAACATGAAGCATATGGAGAATAAGCGTTTGTAAAATTAGATTGTACAAGAGTAGAGAAAGTCATGTGAGTGTAACACATCAGATTTTTTTATGTAAGCTTACGTTTATGGATACACGGAAGGTTCGGTTTAGGTTCGTTTTTACTTTCTCTACTACGTATAGTAAGTAAGGAAAGTATTGCATTCCACCCAAAAATTCGATACCGAGATTTCACCGGAAATATATGTTTTGAGATCTCCTGAATCCAAAAAAAGCATTTTTGGAAACATGTCCGTGTGTGTGTCTGTGTGTGTGTGTGTGTGTCTGTGAACAGCATAACTCAAAAACGAACAGTCGGATAAGCACCAAACTTGGTATTTAGGTTCAGTATCTTCCAGAGATGCGACACGAAGGTTTTCAAGAAAATCCCCCCACTCCAGACTACCCTTTACATGGAAAAGTTTTCGAAAATTTTAATTTTCTCAAAAATGGCTCTAACGATTTTGATGAAAATATCATATGTTTAAGATAATGTCATGAGAAATGAAATGTATATCTCGAATTTTCTGGGAATGTCTCCAAAAGTATTCTTCATTGTGAACGCCTTTTGCATAACTGGTAAACCATAAGAGATAGACAAAAGACAAAATTTTACTACACAAAAAATGTAGATCGCGTTAAAATACACAACTTATGTCATATACATTTCTTTTGTTGAGTGAACCGTTTTCGAGATATTGCTTGTTATTTCCTTAAATTTTCCAATACTTATACTTTTTCTCAAATACATTATTCATTTTTTTATGTCCTGACATGCAGAGACTGGAATGCGCCACATAGCAACCAGCGTTAAAATATTTGACTATCGCTTAAAAGCTACCATATTCCCCTTGCATCTACAAGAAAATTACCAATAAGATTGACATCTCGATATCTCGATTAACATGAAGCATATGGAGAATAGGCGTTTGTAAAATTAGATTGTACAAGAGTAGAGAAAGTCATGTGAGTGTAACACATCAGATTTTTTTATATAAGCTTACGTTTCTGAATTCACGAAAGGTTAGGTTTAAGTTAGTTTTTTTATATATAAGCTTAAGTTTCTGAATTCACGAAAGGTTAGGTTTACGTTAGTTTTTTTTTTTAAATAAGCTTGCGTTTCTGAATTCACGAAAGGTTAGGTTTAGGTTATTTTTTTTATATATATAAGCTTGCGTTTCTGAATTCACGATAGGTTAGGTTTAGGTTAGTTTTTTAGAGAACTTCTACTTAAGGAATCAATCAGCCTTGCTGCACCTACAAATTCATACTGTAAAGTGTCTTTTAAAATCAATAACTCAATGCATTTGGGGCATATTATACCATTTGGCACCTTGAAAGCAGCATAATCTGCAATGTAAAAGATGATAGGCATTACATCATTATCCCCTGGTTTTGCAATTTCAATTTTTATTTCACAAAAAGGCAGCAATGATGGAACATTTTTGTTTTCAGAATCTGCGCCCACATTTACGCTTCTTACTGGAATGTTACCATTTTTTAATCAAAATAAAAGCAAATTTTTAATTCTGATCTTTTTCTCATTCTCATATAGCTGTTGGAGAGAGATAAAATAATTAGTGCCAGACAACTGGCGGTAAAGACTGAATCGCTCTTCAAGAGATTCTGTTTGAAACTTGCCAAACAGAACATAGTTTACTTTTAATTCTGTTAGAGCATAATTTGCTAAACCATAAAGGCCTGAGCATGTCTACTTTATTGCATCAAAAGTGCACCTAGACAGCCCTTGGTAAACATTTCCCCTACAGAGATGTTCCCAATTGCACAACCATGCTGAAAATTTATTCAGGAAAAGAACAACAAATAGCGGTAACAACGGCGCATCGCATTTTTAGCTGATTTCACATTTTCATTTACCTTGGTAGCACCCACTTTGCATGTAATTTTTCGCAAAATGGCTACGTTTGTTTACTTCCTGACGCGATTTGCCTATATAACTAAAACACCTAAAACGGGCGGACAGGTGGGCACCAGCTATAGATGAGACCACATCGTGTTCTAAGCTCACTCTTAAGGTAATTTATTCGCTTTCCTTTTGATTTTATGAGCATTTTCTACGGGCATACTATAAGACAATATTAGCCTCGCCATCTTGTCGCTACTTACCGCGCACATAAGCGATTCAAGCCCATTAATTTTTATTAAAGCCTGGATTACGATGGACTTACGTAACGTAATTCCGTTTTAGGCAACATAACGTGAAAGTTTGCGGTACTAAATGCTCATTAGGATTGATTTAACGTGATCTGACAGTTTTTTCCATTGTCAATATTTCCTTTCCCGTTACGTTATGTTCCAATGTACATGACAATCCGAACCAATCAACTTGAAACAACTTGCTGGATTACTCTATGAGATTATTTGCAATTTTAATGCTGTTTATCTTCCGTTTTGTAAACATATTGCAGGGAAACAGAAGAGATTCAGAAATAAAATGGTTGATGTTTCCAAATGAAGGCGATAGCGCCAGGTAGAGCATGTCAATCATGCTTGTCGAACATTAATATTACCAATCAGAAGTAGTTCTATGCCGTTATGTTACATTAAATTAGGTGCATTCTAAGTAGATCTTAAGTTTAGCGATATTTCTTAAGTGTATTTTATCAACAAGCTTAGATACTACTAATAAGATCCCGTTCAAAATTAAGTTTTCACTCACCTTGTCATTTATTTTTCATTCAGAATTTTAGATGGATGTGCGTTTGAAGAATAAAATTCAGCGCATATTATGAACACAAGAATTACAGGAAAACTCATAGCTTAGAAACAAAAAAAATTATACAGATTCATTTAATCCCCCAACTATCCCCTAAACACCAAGTTTGATTATATTTTGTTATAACCACAACTCATAAACTCGAATATCATGTTTCTTCTGTTGTCATGGTACATTCACAGACAACACGAATCTCTAAAGTTTAAAAGGGCAGTGGCTAGCCTCTGCAAAATCTGTACTCTTTGCTATACATACTTGCGGCAAATATTTAATTTATATTCTTTTGCCCTATTTTAAATATTTCCATTTTTTTCTGTTATACTTGGCGAGTAATTTATTCATTTAATAAATATTCAGTTTAATCAAATACATACATCTATTTAACGCGTTTTAGCCAAACAGTACATTCAAAGGAATGGATTGGGTTGATGAAATGCCGTAAACATGGGCTACTTTGCGACTGCAATATGGGATTCAAAACATACACAGGTAACTATCTAAATGTGAAATTATGAAAAGGGATGAACGCTCACAAACCTGTGACATTACTTAGTGATTACATTGTACCGCGGTTTAACTATCCATTACGCCAAGATCAAATACGTTTACTGGTGACTCTACAGCAAACTTTTGCTAACGCTTAGGTGAGTAAGGAACGCTAGTGACCTAAGAAGTTAGGTTCCTAAAGCTCCATTTTTAGATACCCGTAAAGGAAAAATAAGAAAAAGTGGAATTTTGTAGAAAATATCCAGTTCCTAGTAAAATCTGCCTAACAAATAAGCTACCTGAAAGAGTGAATGAATATTCATATCTTTGCTATAAGGAATCACTCGTCCGCTGCGAATAGTTTTATAGTAAAATTTATTGCTAAGCTGAAATGACTGAGATTCCCCCAGAATACATAAGGGCATATAGTTTCTATCACTCATATTCAGGAACGCCACAACATACTTCCAGAGGAAACAGAAACTTCTGAGAGCTACAGCGGTCAATCACGACCAAGGGTGAATGTAACTCAGAAACGCATTTAAGCTGTTCGCGAATATAATTCAGCTTGGCTCTTATTTTCTGACTGAAGTTTCCTCCAGCGTAAGGAGGACACATGGGCATCAAGCTGGAAGCGTATATGAGCATGTTCTAAATGTATATAAAGTTTAAGTATAAATTAATACCAATTATGCCCCCTCTTTCAGTATCTTTGAAATCCAAGTTTAGTGTTTATATACAACGTATTTACATATGTTCACATAGCACGCACGCTCACATGCGCGGTTACACCCATACACACACATTGTTTTTTTTAAATATTTATTTATTTATTCATTCAGGTAGCCTCAACATCTGGTGTATTTGGGTGGAATGCAATACTTCTTCTACCTGCTAGATAACGTGATAGAGACAGTAAAACGTCACTCATTTGTTAGTCAGCTTTTATCTCGGCTACTCATCCATAGTAATTAGAGAAAGTAGGTGTAGCATTCCATAAAAAATGCAGCATGGGGATTTATTTGTAAAAGTACGCGTTTTGAGGTCCCCTGAAGCCTCAAAAGCGCATTTACTTTCTTTACCACGTACCTAGGTAGAGGAAATAATGCACAAAACACAAATATTCGATATCGATGATTCGCCGAAATACGCCTTTTAAGGCGCCCGTAATAATAAAAGCATTGTTAGAAAAAGTTCCGAATGTGCGCGTGTGTGATCAGCATATTTAAAAAAACGAAATGTTGGATAAATACCAAACTTCTTATAAAGTGCAGTATCTTCCAGAGATACGACACGAAGATTTTCAAGACAATCCCTGCCACACCAAACTATCCTTTAGTGAAAAAGTTTCCTTATTTTTTATTTTCTCAAAAATAGCTGAAACTATTTTATTAAAATACCACATTAAAGATATTTTCATGACAAAAAAATCTGGAATTTTCTGAGAATAGTCTGTTTACTTTATTCAGAATGAGTTATGTGTGACTGGTAAACCGTAAGATATAGACCAAAAACTTGGTGCACAGAAAATGTAAATCTCTTTAAGACATAAAATTTATTTCAAATGACTTTATTGTAGTTTCTCAAACTTCCGAGATATACGTATTTATTGGTTTAAATTTTTAATACTCGTTTTTACTTTCTGTACGACCTAAAGATTCCATATCGAGATTTCACCGGAAATACAGATTTTGAGGCCGCTGAATAAAAAAAATTAAAAAAATATGTGTACGTATATGTGCGTGTGTGTGAGAGAGAGAGGAGAGAGAGAGAGAGTACAGCATGATTAAAAAACTATAAGACGGATAAATATCAAACTTTTATATTTAAGTTCAGTATTTTCCAAAGATGCGACGCAAGAAAATCTCTCCATTCCAAACTACCCTTTACATGAACAATATTTCGTTATTTTTTATTTTGATGAGTCTATCGATTTTGCTTACAATATAATAAACTTAAGATATTTAATGGACAAGTAAAATACACATATCTAGAGTTTTCTGGGAATAACCTTTGAACTCCGCTTCATTCTGTTAACGTTTATTACTATTTCTTTCTTTCTTTTTTTTTCTTTAACAAATTCATCTATGTGGTAGTTTAGTGACGTAACTCCTTTGACCTTAGCCTGATATTCACCACACCAAACACCAAGCGCGGATCATTTTACCAACCAGGAGGCTTACAGACTTAAAACAAAGGAAATTGAACAAGGCGATACAAAAGGAAAACACGTGATTTCGAAATGACTGTGCAGATTGCACCTGGATTGAAATTTACTGTTTGTGTATCACAGCACAGATATATTTTTTTAACAAACCAACATGTACAAGATTCGCCCTCAAAAGCATATGTATCATTTTTAATAACGAGTAATAAGCTTTAACTTTTAATATAAAAGTTCACTCTCTTTTAGCCAAAATCCTTTTTAAAAAGTTGCACTCGTTCCCTTTTCATTTTACTCTGGAGTCTATTGTTCGCAAACCTGCTCAAACCTGTACAAAATACCTTATAGCAAATGAACAAGTGTTTCTCGTAACCTCCCGTAAACAAACATCACAATATATTAAACATCACAAGATTAAACCTATTTGTGCACACTAAACTATAAGTATGATAAATAAATAAACATGAAAAATAGATTTTAAACGTACAACACAGATAAAGAGAAATGAAAAGAGTAAAGAAAAAAAAAAGAAAGGAGGAAGGAAAGAAAGAAAGAAAAAGCCTGGCAGGGAAAAAAATTGGGGGAAAGCAGCAAATAAATTAGATCCCACTCCTGAGGGATAACTACGACTCTATGCAGGAGTGAGGAATAACTAAATATTACATAATATAAAAGATTTCCTCCCAGGGCGAGGCAGCGAGCAATCTAGTCAGAATTTACGCGTCAGTAGGGCTCGCAGATTTAAGCTGCGAAGGATGAGCAGTAGTAATCCCACCGGTAACTCTTGTAATCTATAAGAAACTCGAATTCATACTAGTGCTTAAGTATAGGAATGCGTGTGACGAACCGACGGTAACTGCCATAAAGGTCGTTCAGAAGACTATGTAACTGTTTACCCTTTTGAAAACGAAAGGCCTGAGTATGTCCTGATTTATGAGAATAAGTACAAAAAAGCGAATTTGAACGTGAAGTTACCTGGTTAGAAGACGCGTGAGCTAAAGACGAATACTTCGTCAAATGGAATCTTTCGACCCCGCTTGAAATTCCGTTGATTTTGTTGTTTGAGAAACCGGCAATGAAGGTTGAGAAAAGGTCGTCAGTTGTTGATGCCAGGAAAGAACATCATGCAACGATCGCGGAGCTATGGTAAAGACACAATGCAAACGGATGTGGGAATTAAGGCCAGATAATATTAAAGTATAAAATTGTTCCTCCGTATCAGATAGTTGAGAAATACTAGCAGAATTCGTAACGAGTGAAGCAAATGTAAGAAAATCTGCAGTATCAAACTGGCCTCATAATACCACGGTGATAAATACTGATTAAATATACGTGGGGAAAAGAATCGAGGGACCGACGAGTGAAAGTCAGAAAAAGTAAGTTGTTTAGTTAAAGCTGTTGTAACAACAACAATAAAAAAAAAACTAATTTACCCTGAGCAATATTCAAAAGTAAGTGATATATTTCAGCTGAAAGTTATCAGTAAGAGAACAACGGTCACAAAAGCAATGAAAAATTGTAAGAAACGCAACGCTTCTTCCGCCCCATTCACCAGAAGATGTGCCCCATCTAACAACGATTGCGCCGGATGTTTCACTTGCAAGGCTTTAAAGTCAATAACGTGAGCGAACTAGAGGTAAAGCCAGAAGTTTGAAATAGCGACTCGTTAGGTAACTGTTCGGAAATAATGGAATAGAAACTGAAGGTCTGGTTTCCTTTAAACTTAAAGAAGAATCTAGACGGGGCTGTAAGCGGGTAATAAACGCAGAAGTTAAATCTTGAATATCGGAATGAATCGATTTCGCAAATTGTGAAGTCGAAAGAATTGGCAGTCTCTTTATATAATCCGAAACGCGAGCTCGCCATCTACGTAACATAGCAGGTGTATACGTAATGTGAGTATTAGAAATAACATCCTGAAGTTCAGTCAGTTGAAATTTTGTGGAATGAAAAAAAATCTTAGTCAATCTGTGTAATGTTTGAAACATCTGCCTGTACGGTCACCTTCTCTTTCAAAACTTGAAGTAATGAAGACAAAGGCTGTGTTCCGTCATTAGGTAATGCACGTAATTTTAAATGAGAAAACAATTCATTCTTCCGAAGAAGCTTCAAATTTCCGGGACGCATAATAGAAAATTACTTATTAGAAACAGGAAGGAGTAGAACGTTGCAGAAAATTTATAGTGTTCGCCAATAAAGCTAGGTCGAAATCTAATGAAAATCAAAGAAGACGTCGCAAAGTTAAAGAGAAACGACGTCAAGGCCAAGAATATGCACAGTCCTTTCGCATACACATAGGAGAAAAAAAGCTCAAGTCAAAGGCAAAGAATGAATACATTGCATAAATACTTCCTATAGAATTTATAAGACAATACAGACCCCGAACGGTTGGTTTTGATTTTACATTTTATTATATGCTGCACGCTCTGCTGCCATTTTGTTAACGTTTATTTTGTTTTATTATTTTTTTTGTGTTCACAAATGTATCTACCTGGTAGTTTAGTGGCGTAACTTCCTTTGGCCTTAGCCATGAAATTCACAACACCAAACACCAAGCGTGGGTCATTTTATCAAACAGGAAACTTAAAGGCTTAAAACAGGAAATGGAACAAGGCGATACTTAAGAAAAGTGGATGATTTCGAAATGACTGTGCAGTATACCCTAGACTGAAATTTACTAATTGTGTATCACAGAGCAAATATCTTTGTTAACAAACCAGCATTTACAAGATTCGCCCTCAAATACATATGTATCATTCTAATAACGATTAATATAAAAATTCACTTTCTTTTAGTCAAAATCCTTTTTACATTTATGCATAAAAGTTACATTTGTTCTCTTTTTATTTTATTCTGGAGCTTATTGTTCGCAAACTTGCTCAAGCCTGTACAAAATATCTTATAGCAAATGTACGAAGTACAATTATTTCTCGTAGCCTCCCGCAAACAAAATTTAGACTGTTCAAATTTAAGATAGGTAACATATGTGAGTACAACCTGAGATAAAAATTTAGAGAACGATTGTTATTGTTCTGAATTTTTCAACACTTTTATTGTTTTTTTATGCTGTCACATTCGTATGTTTCTCGCTAATGTCATGGAAAAAGTATGAATATTTCAAGGTCAGCATGCAGCGATCCGTCTTTTAAATGTTATTCCCCTTATCTCTACAACGAAATGTATAAAGAAAGAATTTCTGCAAACGTCTCTCTCCATTAACAGGATAGATAGAAAAATAAGTTATTGTAAGAATGTTTTATTAAACCTACATAAAATAAACGATAGTAGGTAAAGAAAGTCATGCAAACACACCAATTTCTGTTTTCTCTTCCTGGTAGGTATATGAAGTATTCCACCTAAAAACCGGATATCGAGATTTCACCGAAAGTACATAGTTTGGGGCCGCTGAATCCAAAAAAGAATGAAAACAGTTTTTTGCCTATCTCTCCTCCGTTTGTGTGTGTGTGTGTGTGTGTGTGTGTGTGTGTGTGTGTGTGTGTGTGTGTGTGTGTGTGTGTGTGTTTTAGTTATGCTGTTCACAGACACAAGGACGGATACAGGATAGATACACAGCCGAACATTTTTCTATAATTCTTTTTATTCACGTGTCCTCAAAAACTGTATTTATAATGAAATCTTCATATTTAATTTTTGGGTGTAATATACTACCTACTTCCTCTACTTGATAAATAGTACAGGAGCTAATAACAAGAGCGCCTTAGTGCTTGAAAAAAATTTGATTTTACGTTCACTTGACTTTCTTTATTCATTATCGTTTACTTTTATATGATTTCAACAAACTATTCGTGCAAAGGGTATTACTTTCTCTATAACGTACCTAGTAGACAGAGGAAGTATTGCATTCCACGTAAAAATTCGTTACCGATATTTCACCGGAAATATATAAAGTGTCTTTCAACAAGAGTGTCCTATATTTAACATTTGATAGCTGCCGTTGTTATTGAGTTACAGCAGTCATTTTTTTCATGTGGTTACAGTTGTTATTGACAAATAGCCATGGAACGTTACGGCATTCAGCAATGCGTAGAAATTGTAAAAATTTATTATCAAAATGGATCAACTTTTCGCCAAACCTTCCGTGTATTGCGTGAAGTTTACGGTGTGCATAATCGTCCCTGCGAGAGAACGATTTGGCGTTTGATCAATAAATTTGAAAGAACTGGTTCTGTCAGCGATCAAAGAACGCCTGTACGTAATCGACGTAAGCGCTCCAACGAAAACATAGGCGCCGTTCGCGAGAGTGTACGCGAGAACGAAAACAAATCAATTCCTCGTCGAGCACAAGAATTGGGGCTTTCGCCGACCACAACTTGGCGAATTCTGCATTTGGACTTGAAGTTTCACGCGTACAAAATGGTGTTAACTCAAGAACTAAAGCCCAACGACCATAGGTTGCACCGTGTATTCGCTAACTGGGCTATGGAGCAATTGGAAGCTGACCCGGATTTTTGTCGAAAAATCATCTTCAGCGACGAAGCCCACTTTTGAATGGATGGTTGTGTTAAACAAAATTGCCGCTATTGGAGCAATCACAATCCAATGCAGATTCAAGAACGACCACTTCATCCCCAAAAGGTTACTGTGTGGTGTGGATTTTGGTATGGTGGAATCATTGGTGCATATTTTTTTCCATGATGAAGATGGAGAAGCTCTAACTGTCAATGGAGAAAGCTACCGGGCTCTTACAAGGGACTATTTTTGGCCTCAATTGGATGGTATGGATCTCAGAAACATCTGGTTCCAGCAAGATGGTGTCACATGTCATACTGCTCTCGAAACAATCGATCTTTTGAAGGAGAAGTTCAGAGGTTTCATCATTTCCCGTGGTGGTGATGTTAACTGGCCCCCAAGGTCATGTGATTTAACGCCGCTGCATTACTTCTTGTGGGGTTATGTAAATCTCGAGTTTATGTCAACAAGTCAGAAACAGCAAATGATCTTATGAATAACATCACGTGTGTTATTCGTGAAGTTGCACCTAATTTATGTTCTTCTTCATTGAAAATTGGGTCAACCGTATACGCGCAACCCAACGAAGTCGCGGCGGTCACTTAACTGATGTTCTCTTCCACACGTAATGACATTAATTATGTTCCAAAATAAAAAATAAATAAACCTCTATCATTTAGAGAACGTGTTTTATTTAAGTTCAAAGATAAGACACTCTTGCTGAAAGACCCTATATTACATGTTCTCTGAGAAAAACAATTATTGAAAAAAAAAAAAAAAGATCCGTATATATGTAATGTGCCTGTGGGCATGTGTGGTGTGTGAACAGCATAAAAAAGTTGGATAAATACCAAACTTGATACTTAAGCTAAGCTTTTTCCAAAGATGTGACACGAAGATGTTCAATAATCCCCTCCCCAACTACCTTTACAAAAAAAGAGTTAAAATAGCTGTAAAGATTTTGATACCATATATTTAAGATACGTTCATGACAAATAAAAACAAAATCTTTAATTTTCTGCGAATAATCCATGATGTCTCCTTTCATTCGGAAGAAGGTTTCTGTAACTTTATATAATGGGTATACCATGAGAGATAAAAAAAAACTTATTGCACATAAAATGTAGAGCTCTTTAAAGCATATAATTTATTTCAAAGGAAATATGGGTGCAAGAAAGTCGTGGTAGAAGAGAAACCACCCCAACATTCGCTTACGTCCCGGATAAACCACGAAAAACCCATGGTCAGAGTAGGCGGTGGCCCGGAATCGAACCCGGACCTCCCGGGTTCCTCACACGTTACCGCATAACTATCTCGCGGAATGAACATAACTACTATTGCCGACTTCTGTGTGAGTCTCACTCTCTCTCGTGCGTGTGTGTGTGTGTGGGGGGGGAGAGAGAGAGAGGGAGAGAGAAAGAGAAAGAATACATAATTCATAACAAGAAGAAGAATGAATTTCAGGCCTCGTATTTAAATCAGACATTTTTTTAGGATGTAAGGTGAAGATTTTTCATAACCTTCCTTCCACTTTACATGGAACAATTTTCCTTATTTTTTTATTTTGTGAAAAATTGGAAGATTTTGTTTAAAATAGCGTTGATTTATGTAATCGCATGGCGAATAAAACGTATTATATATCTCGAAATTTTATGATTATAGTCTAAAATCCTCTTCAGACATTGAATTTTGCACAACAGGGAAACAAGACAAACCAAAAACTACATGAAAAATTAAAGAAAAAAAAAGTTCAGTGCTTTTGCAATTTGCTACACTCAAATCGTTTAGAGTAAGGTCTTGGACAGTCGGGTGAAAAGGCGTCGAACGTGACTATGCAGATCTCACGCCACTTCAAAAAGAAAGCAAACCGCCTGACCTCGCCTGACCTTGGTGAGCAATGACCTCGACAATCAATATCTTAATGGTTTCTCCGGTCCGTTCAAGTGCAGCGATAACTATTCGCCCTTATGCCCTTACCTAATATTCCTCTTCCTGAAGTTACTGCAACTACGTTCTTACTGATTTGCATAATAATACACTAGACATGTTTTGTAGAGCACGGACTTCAAATTAAACTTTGAAGCACAGTGAGATCCAGAGTGAGGACTTAGTGTTAATTCACCCAAATTTTCTCCATAACGTTTTTCAAATTGGGTACGAGACGCACACACACACATACACACAATAATGTAAAAAAGAAAATTTGACTTACCAAAAATCTCTTACAGCTTCCAGTCTCTTTCACTGTTTCACATCAGCTTACAGGACATGGCGATGCATGCAGTCCATTCGGCGCTCCTTTTTAGTTGCAAACTTGTCTATTACTCTCTCATTGAAGTCTGAAATATCCCTTACAGGGCTTTTCTCTATTGACATCATGGTTAGAGCAGCCAGGCGTTCTTCTGACATCGTGGACCGAAGGAAGGTTTTTATGCGCTTTAAACTTGAAAAACACCTTTCAGCTTCACTGGTTGACATAGGCACTGTCACAAGTATTTCAGTAATTTAGAAATTTCACTGAACGTTTTCTCTAGATTATTTTCCACAATAAACCCTAAAAGATCTACAGCACCCGATACATTTCTGAATTCTCTGCGCATGTACATCAACTGCAACTCCGTTCGTAATCTGATGGTGTCTATGAATGGATATGCTTCAGTTAAGGTATGCATGTATTTCTCCGGATACGTTTTGTTGTAGTCGCCAAATCTTTCGGAAATGAAGAGAATCACGTCACACACCTCTTTTGCTGCAGATTTTCTTGACAAATGGTAAACTTTACGTCGTTTTACAGCCTCTGCTGAATAACATGGGTTCTCGGTTATATCATCAATGCTTCGTCTAACATCCTTTATTGCACTTTCAAATGTTCCAATGGCAGATTTTGCAAATACTGCATCAATGGATCGTCTTTGGAACTGATTAGATAGCACATCCTCATGTGGCATTATAATGAAGAATATTTCTAGCCAGAACAAGAAGTCTGTCTGTATCAGTTTAAGGCGCAGTCCTCTAGCCTGAACTATTGTGTCACTTTGTTTACTGCTTCTCTCTATGGTCTCTAAACATTCGGTAATTGATTCCTTATGCTCGAAAACTGTTTGCACTAATCGGGATTTGAAATTCCATCTTATTGTTGAAACTCCAGGTATCCTCCTACCTACAATCTCATCCAAAACACGAACTCGTTGCGGAGAATTAGAAAAAATGCAGGAATTTCATTTAAGTCCGCGAAAAATATTCGAACTTCCGTATTTTGACTTGCTGCTTGCGCCATCATTAAATTCAATTTGTGTGCATAGCAATGAATGTAGTGAGCGAAAGGGTAAACTTTCTTCACCAATGCTTGTAAACCAGCATGCTGCCCACTCATGACATTTGCGCCGTCGTAACTCTGAGATACGACTTTGTTTTTTTTCAGTTTCAGATACCACCATTTAGAGCGCGTTTTTTATTCATAGGGGGAGAGCGTTCGCATCTTGTCCATCTGGATTTAAAAATGTCCAGAATCTTTCCACTGGCTTACCATTTGGTAGCAGGTAAGAAACACAACCACCATTTGAAAAAGAGATGAAATATCAGATGTTTCGTTGGCAATTACAGCGATATAGCCTACTTTAGAAATTTCTCTCTTAATTTCTTCTTGGCATACGTCAAGCATACACTGCAACAGATCATTCTGTATTTCTTTCGACGTTCCTCGAAAAACGCTGGCCTGCTTGAGATGATCTTTCACCGCGGAATCTAATTCTGCGGTGAAGTTTATCAGTCCACGAAACACTCCAGGGTTCAAGAAACTTTGACTTCCATCGTGTCCCCTGAGAGCTAACTCGAACGCTCCGCAGAATTTTATGCAATTAATTATCTGCGACAAGACATATCTGTTCTTAGTAACTTCCTCATTGTGTTTTTCCACATTACGCCTAAAAGCACTGTCTAACTGCTGAGATATATTATATTTTCCCAGAACATTTAGTTCTAATTCGCAATTCATATGGGCAATTGAGCTCTCATGTTTTTCCATTTTTGGTTTTAAATGACCAATATCACCACAATCATTATTTGTCCAGGTGCCGTTTCTCTCACTCGCAAACAATAAACACGGAAAACAGAAGAGCCGGTTAGTTGCTTCACAAGCACATATCCACGAGCAACTTTTATACACACTTTCGTTAAACTTTCTTGTAAAAGTGTTCCCTTTACAATTAGTCACTTGAACTAAATCGATTGGTGGCAGCGGTCTGCCTTCGTTTTTAATTTTCAGCTTTTCTTCTAAGGATAGACCCGAAAGGTTTATCTCTTTTAGTTTCACAACGCTATTCATTTCCACACTTACACAGATTCAAATCTACTGCTATGGGCCGACTCAAATGCATACCAATTGCCACCAGGACACAAACATAAGAAACAAAAATGAAAACACCCTAAGAAATTAACTAACCCAAACTGAAATATTTACCTTATATATTATGCAGAATAATTATATGCATTTATAATGGTTTAAATTAAATAGATGTAATGTGTTTGCAGCATTAACATAACTTTCACGTTAATGCAGAAAATGGCTAGATTGTGCTTAGAAACGTAAAGTTGGCTAAGTGTGTAGCAGGTTTATCCCAACTTCTGCTAGACAACAACGAGGGAAATGGTCATAGCAAGGGAAACAGAGAAGGAAATGAAGTTATACGGGAACGCAGTGCGCTTCCGCCATAACAATCGTATCTCTTGGGCTTGTCGATTACACTGCGTTAACTCGTACTTTCAAATACAAGCGTTGCCCCGCTCCCCGCGACCTCTCGCCCTAAAGCTTCCTTCGCCAGTCGCAAAATCTCGTTTGTGCGTCTCTACAGCTCGTTGACCAAATGCACTGGCGTTTGACAAATAAGGCGCGGGGAGTTTAAATAAGCTCTTCATACAGAAGAAAGTTTGACATTTGCCCTTCTTGTATACATACCTATAGAGGCAAATGCATATTCAGATACAGGGAAAAATTAGTGGGTGTGCATTTGCGAGTATGCGATCACCCAAGAACCGCCACTGCATTGTACATAAGGAATTTTTGTCACAGAGTCAAACAGGAATCAAATGTTCTACAAACAAGTGCTGCAAAGATTAAGGGAGAATGTGCGACGCAAACGGCCGGAGAAATGGAGGAGTGGTGACTGGACCCTGCATCATGACAATGCGCCCGCGCACAAAGCCCGTTCTGTTCGCCAATTTTTGGATAAAAATAGGATGAATACTGTTCACCATCCCGCTTATTCTCCAGATTTGGCACCAGCGGACTTTTTCGTTTTCCCGCGACTTAAAATGCGGCTCCAAGGACGTCGTTTTGAGGACTTTGATGTAATGCATCGCGAATCGCAGAAGGCTCTGAACATGTTGAAAGAAGAGGACTTCCAGAGGTGCTTCCAGCAGTGGCAGAAGCGCTGGGACAAGTGTATCAACTCCCAAGGAGACTACTTCGATGGTGACTGCAGATTAGACAAAACAAACCTTTGTGTAGTATTTATGACATCATTCCGGAAACTTTTTGATCACACCTCGTACTCATGCATGGGGGTGACTAGTAGAGAGGCTTAATCCACAAACTTAGAATGTTTCCGGGTGTCATATGGCTAATTTCTTATTAACATATGAAAAAAATACATATGTTATGTGTTAGTTGTGAATAATAGTAGTGTGGTGTAACACACATTTGTTTTAGCTTTTTGACTTTCATATAAAATATGTGTTAGTTTATATTTTTAGGATTACAGAATAAAGAATTACTAGTATTTGTTTTCTATGGATATAAAATAATTTAAAACAAAGTTTTCGGCTCAAAATATAGTTACATAAAAGGGAAGCATAGAAATTATTATTATTATTATTATTATTATTAATAATAATATTAGTCAATGCTAATACTTGCCCAGAGGCCTCTTATCAGACTTGAGGTGCTTTTACGAGTCGTAAATCTACGACACGGAACCACCGGCTTTACTTTCCTTCCGAAGAAAGCCATGCTAAGGATTTTTACGTCTGAAAAAATCCTTGGCCTTCCGCCGGGTTTGAACCCGCAGAAAATGTATGTCTTTAAATCACACAATTTATTTCAACTAACGTTTTCATGGCATCCGCCATTTCTGAGATATCGTCGTTGTTGGCTTAAATGCTTCAATACTTTGGCGTTTTTTGAACTGGTTCTGCAATGTTATAGAAAAAGTATTGAATTTCAATTCCAGCCTATAGCAACCCTACTTTAAACATTTAACTGTCGCATCGGTTTACCGAATCCCTCTTGTTCCTTCAACAAATTATGTTTGTGTTGCTTGTATGGTTAACACAAAAATGTAAATAAATGATTAAAAAAAATTTAAAAAGTTGTCATGAAACTATTTTTGCAAGCATTTATATTGATTAATATAAAGAAGATAGAAAATAAACTCTTGTAAGAATAATTTGTAGTTGTACTTTGCTTCTACAATTTGTAGAAGCTGTATCAAAATAAACTATAGTAGTTAGAGAATACCTCAAATTGTTTCTCGCGGTGATGCAAATAGAACGGTATTTCAAAGTCATTACACAGTGATCCTATTTTAAAAGATTTATCTATTCCTTAAGTCTACTGTACTTCTCTTCTACCTATATCAAAATGTGTCATAAAACCGTTTCTGCATATGTTTATCTGGATTAACATGAAGTAGATGGAAGGATAAGCTATTAGAATAGTTTGTGGAAGGATAGGTAGAGAAAGTCATGTGAATGTAACATAATACATACATACATACATACATACATATCTACGTCTATATTTTTTGCTGTGATCAATAAGTGCAGTGTTGTAAAATATACAGAATTGATAAATAGGAGAAAACAAAAGGAAATAAGGAAACTGTAGCTTGTCCCAAACTTAAAAAACAGTATGGAGGTAAATGGCCTATCTCTGTCTCTATTTAACGCATACATGTTGTCATTGTTTCCTACTTTTCTACACTGGCGCTGCTGCTAATAGTATGGTGTAAATATTCAGTTATTATAATGTTCAGCTTTGCACACATTATCCTATGCAGAATATTTTCCTCTATTGGATTATATCACTTTTAGAGACTTTATAGATTTCTGTGGGTCCAAATGTCAAAAGAAAACGTGTTTTTCATTAAAAGTTCGGTACCCGCTGTTTCTATGCTTATCATGCAGTAACTAATAAACTAAGGGCAGAACGCAACAATATTTTTTTTCATAGCTAGAGTATACTAGGGTGCTGATTACTGCGTAGTTTGAATTTTCTATCTTTAATAAGATGAGCGTTATAATATTTTAAATTGAATAATTTCGGAAAATTCTATACTTATACAGTACAGAAGCCAGCCAGCGAGAAACGTGTTTGTTAGTGGGTTTACAATGGGGACCAAGCGAGAGAAAATGTTGAGGATTGGGGGCAGTTTTTAAAAAATCCTGTAACGTTTTGCATCCATCTATTCAGTTTACAGGCGCCAGACGCGAGGCAGAAGGCAGTATAGGTTAACATCAATTGTAAGTATCTACGTTTACTCACTATGAAGTGTTATGTAGGTTATTTATTTAACATTTTAGGTAAATATTTATAATTAAGGAGGGAGAAGCTAGGAAGGAATGAAAAGTTGGTAAACTACTGTGCGGTCCAAATCTCTTGACGTTTCGTGATAAGCAATACGGAGTGGCCGCGCGGTTGCCAAACTTCACTTCGCTCCGTCAGAACGTTACTCGTTTGTTATAAATGCTATCGCAATGTTCATTTAAGCAATACAAGAAAACAAGAAGAGACCCGATAATGGAAATGTAATACACAAATAGAGAAATAAAAAACATACCATTCTATGCGTTCTTTGTTATTCAACTGGCACAGCTAACGGCATATCCTCATCGTCCTCGATATCACGTTTTTCATAAAATTCAAAAACACATCTTTTTCCATCGTCCAGGTTTGTCATTCTCTTAGGTAAGCGTGTATGCTTTCTCGGCGATGTAAATAATTTCGCTTCCTCACTCACGTAAAACATTTGATGTACTTAATGGGCACGCCTCACCCGTAAGCTCTTGACATTTCGTGAAGTTAAGATTTTTGTGATTTTCTTCGTTAGTACACTTCTTAAAGAAATTATACTCACTCAAGACAGCCCTAACTTTACTTCTATATCCACTGGTACTACTGGGCTTACTAGGAGACATTTTTATGAAAGAGTTAAGTTTTTAAACGTTAGGACAAAGCCTATCACTAACGAACTGAGTAGTTACACCGCAGATGAATTCACAATTGAGTCACAAGCGTGCTGTAAAAAGTACACCAGCAGTGATTTTGCTTTATCAGTTTTTATTTTAACCTTAAGTTATCGCGTCAATGGTGCAATGAATTCCATTGTTGATGCTTCCTCGAGAATATGATAGCAGTTGCTGATTCTTTGCTTAAAGTTCTCAGCTTATGCTTTATATGGATTATTATTATTATTATTTATTTATTGGGTAGTGCATTCTAAGTTACGAGGTGTTGAATGTTGTAAATAGCACAACACGCTCTTCTCATGTAACGGATACGTGCTTGGTTCTAGGAGTCGACATTATGCAGAAGTAAGCATAATAACCCCTAAAACGTACTTAATCATTGGTTTTCCAATGGTATTATTCTGTTAAACAAAGCCATACATGACGCTATTTATTAAACAAAAAGTCAGGTATGGTTTTATAGAGCTGCGTCAGAGGGCTTCGAAAGGATTTTCATGACGAGGTTATGGCTGTATTATTAAACCTCGTGGAATAACTATTTCTAAATTTATCTAGGACATGGAGAATTGCACATTATTAACTTATAATCATGTCTATGATATAACAATATATAAAATATCTACGACAGCAATGGATTTATTACTATTACAAGCATAACTATGACTAAAAGTCTCCGTTTAAACATCAGGAAAGATAACTGTACTCCATTGGGAGTAAAAATAAGATTCTTTTTGTACTTGTTCAGGAAAACGTCGCCTTTTATCCTAACTACTTGTTGCTTTTCTGAAATATGAAATACGCATGCGC
Source organism: Deroplatys truncata (assembly GCA_030765065.1). Taxonomy (NCBI): domain Eukaryota; kingdom Metazoa; phylum Arthropoda; class Insecta; order Mantodea; family Mantidae; genus Deroplatys; species Deroplatys truncata. The sequence goes on along the minus strand of CM060980.1, from coordinate 32,224,166 downwards.
GTACATGATATTTGAATTAGAGTTTTCCCAGCGGCGAGGTGTACTGTCCGTATGAGGCAACGCCGCGCTGCTGCTATTCGATATTGCCGTTTTAGTGGACACGCCTTAAACGTCAAGAGATTTGGACCGCATAATAAGAAGAAACGCAAAATAATAATTAAGGTGTTAGTTTATTCAAGTAAAATGAGTGTTAGTAAATCAGTAAAAGAAACAGCTAAGGCTACCAGGCATTCAGAAATAGTAGTGTATAGGATAAAAATGCAGGAAAGGACCTTTATGTACGCCATGAAAAACAAAGCAAAAAGAGTGGGGGAATCAAAAGCACGCTAGGTTAACGCAATATGATGGAATAAAGCAAGTAGAGTTCGGCTTGCTTTATTCTTTGCTGTTTCAAAACATTCCACCCACGCTGAATGTAATTTTGTTAAGGGTAAACAGTGATTAAATGAAATTGAGTTTTGTTTATGGACGCTATTTAACTGCTATGGTCCTAGCGTCACATTCTATATTGGGTGTGAAAGACCAGTAATTTTACTCAGAGGTCTCTTTATCAGGCTTGAAGTTCTTTTACGTGCCGTAAACCTACAACACGGGACACCGACTTTACTTCCCTTCCGAAGAAAGCCATGCTACGGACTGATACTAACTTAAAGCTTCTATCATTTTATATATCCATATTTGTCTGATAATATATATTTTTATGCTTGTAAATCGTATTTCAAAGTACTAAAAATACAAAGAGAAGAGATAAAGTGCAGGAGAGAATTGAATGTCTTACAATATCCTTAAATAGAAATGCAGAAATTTCACTATTTGTTGATGTATCATTCACAAGTTGACATAAAATTGGAAAACTGATCGCAACTATGCGTCAAAGCTGCGAGCGTACGTATAGTACATGTAGCAACAGTGTGCCCCATTTAACCTGTGTTGTCTTTTAGGCGTGAGACGCCATATAGGTAAGGTTATACAACGGAGAACACCTCGCGCACTACGACCTACATAGATCTATTGTAGCTATTACGTCCCAGGAGGAAAGGAATGAAAGGAAGGAACCACAGGAGGCTACAGGACTCAGATAAACAGGCCGCAGAGACGCGCGGAGATCCTTAGTAGTTCCACGTCCGAACGCCCGTCCTACTACTGGAGCTGCCTAGAAAGGGCGATGAACGACCCGTCGACCAAGCAATCCTGTACTTTCCACGAGAAGTACTCTTTCCTTTAAGCAAGTATCCGCGCCGTCTGTCCAGCACGGCCTACGCCACGAAACCTAGAAGCGCGCCTGAAGGATGAGAGGGAAACGCAAGGGAAATGGTGGATAGGAAACCGTTATAGATGAGAAAACACCCAAGCATTTGCCTAACAATCACTGAAAACCACAAAACCCCAAGGTTAGAGTGGGCGGTCGACGGGAACCGAACCCGGGACCCCCCCCCCCCCCGAATACAAGTCTCACACGTTATCACGGAGCCATCTCGTTCGGTAATATGGTAACTAACAAATGCCCAGATTTTACACCCGCTTTATGCATTCTCTGCTCTGTTAGGATTTATTAAAAAAAACAGAATCCAAACAAATGTGTGAAGTATTCGAAAGTGCATTTATGCACCATAGACTTTAGGTAAATGCTACGCATGCTTTATGCAATTTAACTACTTGTAGCGTAGTTTGTAGTCAGCATAGCGCCTGTCCATAGGGTTCATGCACTAAACTTAGTGATATTTATGTTATGATCGGATTTAGAGCTCGCTAGTTTCTAACGTTGGAAATAAAGGCATGCTGTTATTTCTGTTTCTTAGAGCAGAAACTACAGCCCGGGGGCCGAATCCGGCCCGCGAGATGCTTATGTTAGGTGCGCCTACAAACTTAAAAAAATAAATAAAAAGAAACGGGGTGCTGTGTTAATATAGTTTATTCACAAATTTCGAACGGTTGTATAGAATTAAGCGCTGAAAGTTTTAATTAATGGGCAGTATAGTGGCCTACTGCAGTACAAACTCAAGGACGTTAATTTGGTTGATCTGCATAACTCTGTGAACTTCACATATCTTCATTTCAAACACTTTGCACAGGATTATTATACCGGTACTTCTGTGAAAATACATTTCCAAAAATGAAATATGTCAAATCAAAATACAGGCTACTATAACTGCTGAACGTTTGGAACCCATTTTTGGTGATGGGCATCACAAAATTAGTACCACAAATATCTGTAATTATAGCACAGAGCAGTCAATGTCATTCTTCTTGTTGAACATATACCGCTATTAACGTAAAAATACTTCATATAACATGTGTGTGTGTTTATACAAGGGGTGATCAGAAACTAAGGTTAGAAGGCCGATATTCCTGGAGTTTCGTCCGTTATACAGAAATTAGTAGTGTGCGGTAATTCTAATACATGCGGTTGGCAACAGTGCAGAGTTTCAGCCACACACCATCTACAGCGCTAGCTGTAGGTAAACACAAATGGCGACTCCTTTGGAAAACTGGTCTCACGAAGAAATCCGCTCAGCTATTACATCTCTATGGGCGAAACATGTAACCGCGGCTGAAATTCACCGTCAGTTGAGAGGTTTACAGAGGGACTGTAATGTCTCGTCAGTATTCGCAGAATGGTATCAAAAGTTTGCGGCCGGTAGAGAAAACGTCACCTACGAGGACCGCAGTGGCCGACCGGGCACGGCCTCAACAGAGTTCAACACAACTCGCGTGGAGGAGCTGATTCAGCACAACAGGAAGATCACGGATATGACGGTAGAATTGGGAATGTCGTTCGGAAGCGTTTGTCAGATTGTTCACGATATTCTGCAGTATCGGAATGTTTGTTCTCGATGGGTTCCATGAAATATGTGCAACCAACACCAGAACAAGTGCAAGGGGGCAAGTCTGCAATCTTTGCGACGGTTCTACACGGAAGGGAACAGTTTTCTTCACCCACACTGTCATGGATGACCAAACATGGATCCACCACTGCACCCCTAACAGTAAGGGGGTCGTCCTCCGTGGACTAGTGGTATCGTGCTAGCCTCTAGTTCCTAAGGTAGCGGGTTCAAACCGGGAGGAGGGCGATGGATTTTTTCGGGCGTAAAAATCCTTAGCGTGGCTTTCTTCGGAAGGGAAATAAAGCCGGTGGTCCCGTGTCGTAGATTTACGACACCTAAAACAACCTCAAGCCTGATAAAGAGGCCTCTGAGCAAAATTAACGGTCTTTCACGCCCAATATAGTGGGACGCTAATGACCATAGTAGTTAAAGAGCGTCCGTTAATAAACCTCAATTTTAGCAGTAAGCGGTTGTCAATGGAGTGGAAACGCCCCTCCTCTACAAAGACAAAGAAGTTTAAAGTGACGCTATCTGCCGGGAAGGTGATGGCCACAGTGTTTTGGGACAGCGCGGGTGTCATACTCGTGGAGTTTTTGAAAGAGGACACACAGTGACCGCTGATTGATACCGCAAGACCTTGACAGGATTGCGAGAAGCAACCAGGAGAAAACGGGCAGACTTCTCATCGGGGGCGTCATCTTCCTTCACGACAACGTGCGACCTCATACAGCCCAGAAGGCCACCATGCTGTTGAAGCAATTTTGCTGGGACATCATCGACCACGTTTCCTACAACCCGGACCTCGTTCCAAGAGACTTTCACCTTTTTCCTTACTTGAAGGAGCACCTAGGAGGCCGACGGTTCGCTTCAGACGAGGAAGTAAAATACTTCGTGTTAATGTTGCTGAACACGCAGGACAGGATTTTTACCAGGAGGGAATATTCAAACTCATCCCACGAAGCAAATTAATATATAAATTGAGTTCCTTTAAATAAAACTCCTTCCTTTTCCTTTCTTTTTCATTCTTTATTTCTTTCTCCTTTGTTTCCCTCCTTGTTTCTTTCCTTTTCCTTTCTTTTCATTCTTTCTTTCCTTCCTTCGTTCCTTCTTTCTTCCTTATTCCTTCTTCTTCATCTACAGACAGCACTACACACGTGGTCACAGACTCGTCAACACCATACACATACACAACAATATGATACAAGCACGCATAGAGACAGTTAAACACGCACTCACATACCATACATACACAAACACATACGAGCACCTCTCCAAACATACGAACCTGGACCTACGGACACGCCGAATACCTGTGTAATGTATTGAAATATAACAGTTTGGACGCTTAATCGCCGTTTTATTATTAAAATTCAGTAAATCATTGATCTAAAAGGTCCGTGCTCCCTCTATAAATAACCTCGGGAACTGGACTTCATTGTGCTAATTAGTCTTGACGTGTTAACACTGTGTTTTCTACAAGAATAATCAGCTTTTGAGAGTGGATAAACGTTACAAGGCGAGGAAGTCTGCATCAAGAGTACGGATGAATAACTCTGCATATAAGGATATCATTCCAAGCGTTAATGGATACGCTTGTAGTAAATGTAGAAAGAAGTTCCTCGGAAGTTATGACAAGAGAAAGCATGAGGTAGGCTGCAAGAAGCTCTTCAAATGTAAAATTGTAATGTAACCTTCAATGATGGATATAAGGGACAGCGGCACGAAGATGTATGTGAAATAAGCAGTTCTCAAAAGAAAAGCAGATTGTAACCCACTAAACATCACTTATTATCTACAATGGAGGACTGTGACATGAAAGAATACGAGACAGCGTTCGAAGGACGATAGGAATCGTATTTTATACAATGCGATTCATCTAAGGACCTGAATATGTACCTGCATGAGGCAAAACAAATATTAATCCAGGAAGTGCATAAAGAGCTTGGTATTCACAAGAGTGTGAAAATTAATCTGCTGGTTGAGTGCCGATTTGTAAATAGTATCGGAGAAACCTGTGACAAAACATTTAAAACATGGAATCATCCTGTGTTTCTAGAAACGGATCTGGACTCAACGTTGGAAGCGAAATACATTGGCCACTGAAATGGAGGAGTCGCAACTTAAGGGCAGCAGCTGGGCTTTGCTTGCTGTGGAAGGAGTTCGACTCCGTATCAATAAGTATAACCCGTTACGAGGAAGTAGCTACATACCACTGCCTCCGTCTGTTGAAGCAAGAAAAGCCTGCATAAAGTAAATATAAACTGCTTCAAGATAAGTACGACTTCGGCCGTGTTCCCTATCCTACTCCAATTTCTCAAATACCTAAATTTGAGAAGCTTAACAGTATGTCTATCAACGTTTTCGGGCTGGATGAGAAGCATGAAGTGTATCCGATAAAGGTTGCTGACACTGAACTACCTGAGCACCGTATCCTGTTACTATTGAGTGACAGTAGTGGAAAACATCAGTACGTATATATCAAGAATTTTGAGAAGCTCGTTCGACGTCAGAAAACTAAGCACGATGGAGTGATACATACCTGCAAGCGGTGCTTTACTCACTTTGAAAATCAGTATGGACAAAGTGGACTGGAAAAACTACAAGAACATTCAGCAATCTGCAACCAATATGATGTTGCAAGAGTAGTTATGCCTACCAAGGAGAAATCAATTGTACTGTTTAAAAATGTGGAGAGGATGCTAAAAGTACCCTATGTCATTTATGCGGATTTTGAGAGTATTCTCACTCCATGTCATACGTGTATTTCCAGTCTTGAAACTTCTTATACAAACCCTTATCAAGAGCATACAGCAACGAGCTTCTGTGTTTACGTGAAGCCGTCACACAGCGTTGAACACCTCGAAACTGGTCTTCCTAATCAACCCTATGTATATCGTGGTTATGATGCTGCTCAAGTTTATGAAATACCGGACATCCCTCGCAAAGAAGATTGTTAACATATACAAGTCTGTAAAGCCTCTGAAATTAGGATCAACACAAAAGGATTTTGAGTCTTCTACAGTATGCTACTTGTGTGAAAAACCCTTTACAGAAGAGAACTATAAAGTAGGCGATCATGATCACATCAGCGGTGAATATCGTGGAAGTTTCCATAATGAATGCAATTTAGCTTGCAAAACACCTAAATATATTCCTGTCTTCATGCATAACCTTAGCGGACATGACTCTCATTCCATTATTAAAGAGTTGGGATGTACAAATGAAGTGTGGATGTAATTCCTAATTCTGAAGAAAGCTATATCTCATTCTCCAAGCATTGTCGTGGATATAAGCTCCGCTTTGTGGATAGCTTTCAGTTCCTGAGTACAAGCTTGGATAAGCTGGTAAAAAATCTAATCTCATATACTGAAAAATTGAAGTACTTCGAAGAAGACAAGTTGAAGTTGATGACACGTAAGGGTATATTTCCCTATGATGACGTCACTTCATGGGATGTTTTGAATGAGAGCTGCCTGCCTCCTAAGGACTACTTCTACAATAAACTGAATGAAGAAGAAATTAGTGATGCTGACTACGAACATGCTAGAAGTGCATGGAAACTGTTCAATGCGAAAAACCTGGGCGAGTACAGCGACCTCTACTTAACCTCAGATGCTCTTCTTCTAGCTGATGTCTTTGAGACATTTAGAGAGCAAACCCTGAAAACCATAAAGTCGAGGCTTATGCCAAGTTTCCCATCGGTATGCAGAGGCTAATAACACTTACGTGGAGAAGTTTGATCTGTCGAGACCAACCCAATTTATCACATACGAGGACGCTAATAACCAATATGGTTGGGCAATGTGTCACGCCCTTCCTTTTGGTGGATTTCAGTGGCTTTCACCTGAAGAAATAAACCTACAAAGACTACAAGAAGATGATCCTCATCGATACATATTAGAAGTTGACATCGAGTACCCTGTGAACTCCATGATCTGCATAATGATTTACCATTCCTGCCTGCGTGTCTGAAACCAAAGGAGTCGACTACAAAGAAGCTAATTCCTCACCTTGGATCTCGATGCAAGTATGTAGTGCATTACATGATTTGAAGCAAGCTCTCAGTCATGGACTACGGCTAACAAAAATCCATCGTGTGCTACAATTTCAACAGTCTCAGTGGTTAAATCCGTATATGGAATTCAACAACAGACTACGACAACAGACTGCAAATGATTTTGAGAAGGATCTCTACAAACGGTTCAACAATGCTATGTTCGGAAAAACCATGGAGAACCTGCGTAATCTTGTGGTTATACGGTTGGTGACAAACGAGAAGACTATGAAAAAGTTAATTGCCAAGCCTACGTTTATCGATCGAACAATACATGCTACCAACCTAGCTGCTGTGCATATGACATTCCGACAGATTGTGTTCAACAAGCCTATATACATTGGAATGAATGTGTTGGACATCTCCAAGATATTAATGTACCACTATCACTATGATGTGTTGTTACCGTATTATGGAGCTGAAAACCTGAAGCTTAAGTATATGGACACTGATTCATTCATTCATCGAGTGAGAACTGAAGATGTGTACTAGGACAAGCTACGTTTTCTTGAGCACCTAGATACAGCTGATTATCCTACAAGCCACATATGCTATTCAGCTCTAAACAAGAAGGTGCTTGGGAAATTTAAAGATGAGGCTAATGGTAAAATCATCCAGCGCTTTGTCGGACTACGACCTACGACGTATGTATTAGATATTCAAGGATCGGCGATAAAAAGATTAAAGGTATAAAACGTAGTTATATTAAGCAGCACGTCACATTCGAGAGCTATACTGGCTGTCTTAAAACCAGAGAAATAATAATAACGCCCATATATCTGATCCTGTCAAGGGCAGCATACTCTTACCACAGTGCAAATGAATAAACTAAATTGACTCCATACGACGATAAAAGAGTTATTGCCGAGGATGGCATAACGATATATGCATATGGACATTACACCATTACAAATAGTGCTTAAGTGAATGTAAGCCGAACATGAAGATTTTCTCCGTGAGTCTACAATTTATAAAATGGAAGTTTACCCATGTGCTGTGTATACACCTAGCAGGCACCTGATGAATAAAGAAGAATAAGAATATGAAAGGGGAGGCGTTAACACTGCCATTAGGAGCAAATCCTAGTGCTAGTATCAAGCCTAAATAGAGGGGAGAGGCGCCTACCCTTATAACCCTTATCTCATAAAGCATCAATTAATTGGTAAAAACGATAAACCTAGCCAAAATATAACCATAAAAAGAAAAGCTGAATAAAAACAATAATAACACTAATGGAGTTTAAGGTTGGGTTAGAAAAGACATCTCTACATAGTTTATTACATGTTAGCATTAGAATATCGAGAAGCCCTTAAAAGGAACCGATATGACAGTAAAAAGATAGAAATGGTTATAGATCTTCACAAGCTCTGTATAGCTCACGAGAAAATCTCTATAAAACATGAGAGAATGCCTGAAAACCATGTGCCAATAAGATAAAAATAGCTACCACGGTTTCTAAGAAAGCCCTTCAGGTTACTCTAATGGTATAAAAATAGCCGCTACACTTCCTAGAAAAAAACCCTTCAGATTATTCTAATGGGTTAAAAATAGCCGCTACACTTTTCAAAAAGCCTTTCAGGTTACTATAATAGCATAAAATAGCCACCACACTTTCTAAAAAGCCTTTCAGGATACTCTAGTGGCATAAAATTAGCCGCTACACATTCTAAAAAGCCCTTCAGGACACTCTAACGGCATAAAAATAGCCGCTACACCTTCTAAAAAGCCCTTCAGGATACTCTAATGGTCTGTGCCACATTTACAGCCTAAAATGCCTTCAAAGAGCAGCAAATAGAAAAGAGAAAATACCTGTGTAATGTTAAAGTGCATTAAAAGCAACACAAAACACCTCGAAATATTCCGAAAAATCTTGAAAACCTGTCTCAATTCCCTGAGACTATCTGGTTTCCCAAAATGCTTTTGAAACACCTGAAATTCCCCTGCAGTGCACCAGAATGTCTTGAAAGCCTATGTCCATATCTGAAATGCTCTAAAATAATAAAACACATATGTACTGTCATAAAAGGTTCCTAAATAAATGCTAAAATGCTCCACAATTCCTAGTACATTGACTAAAATACCTTCGAAATGCTTACAACATAACCCTAAAATACGTACCTGTTTCTGCGTCTAGAAATGTTCTAATGCCAGTAATATGATGCGCAATGCCTGTTCCACTGCATTAAAACACCATCAGAATACCTATGCCTGCAAAGTAAGCTTAACATGCACCCAAAAAAAGCATCTAAGTGGCTTCCAAAATAGTTAAATTGTGCTTGTGCTCTAAATACCTCTGAAATTGTTACTCCTCCCTACTGGAAAACACCCTGAATACCTCCAGTCCCTGTCTTCTCTAGCATTTCTCCCCGTATTCCCTATCTCTTTCCCGTATAAACGAATTTTCTAGTCCTCAACACCCTCCTAGTCCCGTATAAATCCATATCCGTCCTTCAACATCTGTCTAACCTGGCATTTCTCCTTATATTCCCTATTTCAGCCTATAAACTCATATTCCATCCTTCAATCCCTGTCTACCCTGGCATCTCTCCTCGTATTCCCTATCTCTCCCATATAAATACATTTCCTTCTCCTTCAACTCTTGCCTAGCATAGGATGTCTCGCCAGTTTCCCCGTCTCTCCATATAAACGCACACTCTAGCATTCAAACCCTTCTAGCCTAATGCCTTTCTACGGTTAGCTATCTCTCCCATATTGCAAGCCATATTCCACCCTTCAAGTCCTGTCTAGTCTAGCACCTCTCCTCGTATTTCCTATCTCTCCTGCATGTAAGTCCATATTCCCCCTCCTTCAGTATCTGTCTAGCCTTATCATCCACTCCCTAGCTTTCACATATAACTGTATACTCTACTCGACCTCTGACTAGCCTAGCACTTCTCGTATTCCCTGCCACTCTCATATAAAGCGCATTCCCGCTACTTCAACCTCTGTCTAACCCAGTCTACCCTCGTTTTCCCTATCTCCCACGCTTTTATTATAATCTTCTTTATAGTTATACCCATTATAATTGGTGGATTTGGCAATTGATTAATTCCTTTAATACTCGGAGCCCCATATAAACGTATTTTCCTTCTTGAAGGCTCTCTCAACCTAGCGTCTCCCCTCGTTTCCCTATCCTTTCCCATATAAACGCAGAAAAGTGGCTTAGCTCTGTTTTATCTATCCTACTCCTGGCTAACTTTGCGACTTCATAACATCTGTTTGTTAAGGTTACGTTGTTTAGTAGAGACATTAGATTATTAAAATAGCTTTGGTAAACCGATATCGCTTCCCAAATTTAGCATCCCTATGTGTTTCAGGTAAATTCTGCAAATCACGTAAATTCATTTATTAATGCATAGTACAATTTCGTTGTGGAATTCCATATACTCCACGAAATTGCTATTATTGTTAACCTCCGTTATAGGCAGTTGATGCAAGATGGCATAGACTCTCCTTATTGCATATAAGCGGAGGTCGGAGCTTCCTTATATGCATAAGGATGTCTTATTCGCATGAAAGAATAGCGTCTGTGTATTGAAAATTGCTGCTTAGGGACATCCTTAAAATAAGCGACGACTATGAATTCGACCTTAAACGCATCGCGTAATGTTCACAGTACTAATGATGGTATGTAAAGAAAATAGAGTTATTCACGAGCAAGCTCGGCGTGTTATTTGTAATTTTATTACGTTTTATGATAAACAGAAGGAAGAAGGTCAGAAAATACCTATTAAAAATGCCACTGAACATGCTAATAGTTCGCGTTTTCCCAAATGGACTATACAGAGCGGAGGGCAGGCAGTTAAATGTACAAGTGCACTCGCCTTGGTCGGGTTATACTGATTTCTAGTTAGTCAACATGATGCACCTGATTAAGTTAGAAACTGTTTCGGCTTTCAAATTTCTGAGCTTTATGTGGTTAAATCTAATACTGTTAGGGCATGGAAGTACTTCATTAAAACAGGTGTGTATTCTAGGAAACCAGGCTAAGGTCGATTAGAGAAGACCGGTCAGTTTTGCTCTCCGGCGGCGTAGAGCTACTACTTCGGACCAAAAAATATATGAGGGTGGCAACTGATTAAAACATCAGTCACCAAACAATAAGAAACAGACCTAAGAAGCAAGTTTTAAGATCACCAAAACTTCATGAAACCCGAGCTTAATGCGTGCTCACAAAAGAGCCCGACTGAGATTTGTGCAGGAACACAGGAACTGGCAGCTTCGTCACTGGCGCAATATGCTGATTATTTACAGACAAATTTCGCTTTCGTCTAAACACAGTGATGGAAGACGCATGTGTATCGCTGCCATGGTGAGAGTTTTAGGTCTAGTCACCCGAAAGCAAATTGTCCACAAAGAAAAATTCAAGTGTTGTCAAAAAATGTTTGTGAACAGCACTGAATATCGCTGAGCGGTTTGTGGAACATCTATCCACATCTATGTTGAACATCTATCCACACCTAGTCGCAAACATGTCTTTCTGTGAAATAGCTTAGGGCATTAGTACTGCTTACATATATTTCAAATTCAAGAAAAAGAGAAGTAAAATATGATAGTGTACGCGTAGATTTTCAGAATGTACTGAAAATGTTTTAGATGATTTGAAAAATGATCAGTTTAAAAATTTGGTCAGTGTGAAACCAGATCATTTTAAGTAGATTCAAATGATAGCTTTTAAATACGAACTGTTCTGCCGATGAGCGATGTATCAACCATACATTGTTGAAAATAAATAGAAACTTGATCTCAATGTTAGCATCAACATAAATTTTATGAGACAAGTCGCAACTTTTAGACTCGTAGCCTTGAAGTAAAAACAACAGCTTTTCAATTATAAATCACTGTTTTATTTAGGGGATCACTGTTTGAAAATCCATTAATTTCTTTTGCTCACGCCGAAATTGATTTACAGTGCTTGAATTTTCTTCTCTTTTAAGGTTTTTTATTTCATCGGTTTTCTTAGTCCTACCCTTATAATCTTAATTCTGCACATTCCACAAGTATGTAGTAGAATATATGTTTTCGATCAGTGACAATTTTGTTGTTACAGTCTACATTTTCCAAACTATGAATTGTTTCCTGATTTTATCCTAAAGTTGTCAGATCTCCGGCCGCCGCCCGGAGTGCCCGAGCTTGGAATCAACTCTCCGGGAATATGGGCCAATGACTTAATCTACCGACTTGAACCTTATTCTTTAATCATTTTTAATGATTTTGTTCAAATGTTAATTTCTTATTGTAACAAAGCGCTACGTTTCTATTCTTATTCTGACAACTTTTCATTGTTGCAGCTGTAATATTCGGCTCGCACATTATTAAAGCATCATTAGCAAGTCGCGGCAACGTGTAAAATGGCAACCTCTATTTATTGTATTCGTACGCTCGTTGTCAGTTATCAGTTTACCGGCAATTGTTGGAACGCTTGGATCGTGCTCGCACATTATTAAAGACACACTGGCAAGACGCGGCAACGTGTCAACTGGCAACATCTGTTTTTTGTATTCGTTCATTGCCAATTATAAGTTTGCAATTGTTGGAACGCTTGGATCGTGAATGAATAGCTTTCATCATTCAGAATAGTGAGTAATAACAATGAAAGGAAGAGGCGATACCGAAGTTCGTTCCGTGAAGAATAATTGCAGGACAAAAATTATACAGTGGTTACAAAAAGCTGATACTATTGAGCGTATATGTAAGTGCAGAATATGCAGTATCTCATTTACTGTTAAATATGACGGCGTGAAGCCGTGAATAAACGTTTGCAATCAGAAAGACACAAAGCGAACATTATCACCCAAAAGAAAAACCAATCTCTTCTTAAATTCTTGCCAAAACAATTTTTTTTGCAGAAGACGGCAAAACACTGCAACGGAATTAATTTTGACTTATCATGGTGTGAAATACCACCATTCTTACAATTCTCAAGATTGTGGTATTAGGTTATATCCACATGTTTTCAGAGACTCCTCTGTAGCAGCGAAAGTAAGATGCGGCCGAACTAATACTGCGTTGTTAGTAAAAAAAATCTGATGTGTTACACCCACATGACTTTCTCTACTCTTGTACAAACTATTTTTACAAACGCTTATTCTCCATATGCTTCATGTTAATGGAGATATCGAGATGTCAATCTTATTGATAATTTTCTTGTAGATGCAAGGGGAATATGTTAGGTTATAAGCGATAGTCAAATCTTTTAAGCGCTGGTTGCTATATGGCGCATTCCATTCTCTTTGCATGTCCAGGACATAAAAAAATGAATAACCAATTTGAGAAAAAGTATAAGTATTGGAAAATTTAAGGGAATAACAAGCCATATCTCAAAAATGGTTCACTCAACAACAAAAATGTATATGATATAAATTGTGTATTTTAACGCGATCTACATTTTTGTGTAGTAAAATTTTGTTTATCTCTTCTGGTTTACCAGTTATACAAAAGTCGTTCACAATGAAGAATACTTTTGGAGACATTCCCAGAATATTTGAGATATACATTTCATTTGTTATGAAAATATCTTAAACATATGATATTTTAATCAAAATCGTTAGAGCCAGTTTTGAGAAAATTAAAATTTTCGAAAAATGTTCCATGTAAAGGGTAATCTGGGGTGGGAGGATTTTCCTGTAAACCTTCGTGTCGCATCTCTGGAAGATACTGAACGTAAATACCACGTTTGGTGTTTATCCGACTGTTTGTTTCTGAGTTATGCTGTTCACAGACACACAGACACAAACACAGACAGACAGACACACACAAGGACATGTTTCTAAAAATGTTTTTTTATTTAGGGGGTCTCAAAACATGTATTTCCGGTGAAATCTCGGTATCGAATTTTTGGATGGAAACAATACTTCCCCTACTTACTACACGTAATAGAGAAAGTAAAAATGCGCTTCTGCCTTATGCTAAGGAGAACCTACTAAGCGAATTAAAGCAAATTGTTCCGTTTTCATTAGGTTCGGAACCTCAAATAAGGGCAACAGAAAACATTACCGGATACTTGTAATGTGCTTCTCAAAAGAAAAGGGAAAATGTAACGAAGTTATTGATTCCTATGAAGATTTAAATGAATCTGTAAAAGCCATTTCGATTAAACTAAAAACTATTGTATTGGAAAATGGTTTAATACTAAACCTTGTAGTTTCTTATTCAGCCAACAATGCTGCAGTTATTTTCGGTAATCATAATTCTGTATTTACTAGATTAAGGGAACAAAACGCAAACTTAATCAAAGCCAGTTGTTGTCATACATTACATAATTGTGCTAAATTTTAAATCAAGCTTCTAAAATATCATATAGAAAGTCTAGTTCTTAAAATTTAGTCAGAATGTTTTTCATCAAAAACTTCCGAGTATTAAAAGCATTTTGCGAGTTTGCTCAGTATGATTATAGTGAAATAGTGCGAGGTCGTGTGCGATTGTTGCTGAGGAACATCTGGCCAGTTTTAAAAATGTATGTGTAAGGGCTATGTGCATGTGCTCGTGTATATATGAATGCTTGGATGTATGTATGGCAAGAATAAAGAAAGAGACAGACAGAAAGAAAAGGGAAAAGAAGGAAAAGAGAGAAGAAAGAAAATGAAAAATCGTGTCTAGGCATCGGGATACATAGGTATACACCTGATTTTAATATAAATAATTATATTTGTTAAATACATTTTTAATCAGGCCGCCCATACTCCCATAGTTTAATATTTATTAAGTATTAGAGTTTCGCAGGGTAAGAGTTGAACTAGGACCTCTGGATACCTAAGAATACCCTGCATTAAACATCGTGATGCTATATAAAAGATTAACATGGTTTACCCTACTCGTCTATGTTCCTAAATTTTAATGGTTATCAAGTATTAATGCTTCTCTACGCTAAGACTCCAACTCGGACCTCTGAATACCCGAGGACGCCTTTCATTAATGAGGGTAATGATATAATAATGTGTTACCCTATCAAAGTATCAATTTTTGCATTGGCAATTAGAACATTAAACTTTTGTCTTTAGTAAGATTCGAACACAGACCTAAGGATATCTAAGTATACACAGAGGTTTAATATACGTAACGATATATGTTAAACACGATTTTTATATCGCTGTTTGAAAGAGACAATAGAAGCAGAAACAGAACATTATAAATATGCTCGGTGATTCTCGTAGGTTGTCGTGCTAATTCGTGTGCTTGGTAGAAGTGTTAGACTTGTTACGAATCGTGCATATCTATTTCCGGGGATGCCCGTAGGTCTTCGTGAAGACTCGGCTGCTCTCAGAGAGTACTGCCCTGGGGTATAGTCGGCTCCAGGATGGCGGGGTTGAGCGGTGTGGAATTTATATTCTAGCAGGTAAATGATGCTTGTCCCCCGTGGGAACTGACCTGTCTTTTCCCACCGTCAAACAAAGACAGTGCCAGGTATAAAGCCGCCAAGAGTTCCTTTGTTATCGCTGTGCTAGACTGTCCCTTTTTATATTCACGTAACATGCAGGTGTACAGGAATTGAATAGAGTTGGGAGAATAGCGTCTCTTCTTTTGTTAGATTTTTTTTGTTAGCTCGGCTCCAACCTGCTCTTTTTATATAGCGGTGGAAGGGGGTGCTACATGGGTGGTCTTCCTAACGAACTCTTGTGCGGGATAATAGAAAGGGAGATAATAGCATCTGCCCCTTTTTTATTCCCTCTTTGTTAGCACAGCACAAGCCTGCTCTATTGTTATTTTGCACGTGTTCGTCAGACAATGCTGGTGGGGGTGGGGGTTGTTGCAGGGAGGTTTTTCTAGTATGCAGGTGCACTGGAATTCAATAGAATTGAGACAATAGCGTCTCCTCTTTTGTTTGCATGGCTCCAGCCTGCTCTTTTGTTAGAAGCATAATTTATAATGGCATTGTTCATTTGACAGGAAAAATGTACCGTCTTTGTTATACTGCACGTGTTCATCAAACAATGCGGCTGGGGTGGGGTTGTTGCAAGTGGCGTTCCTAAAAGCGCACGTGTGCAGGGAATGGGTAGAATAGCGTCTCCTCTTGTTAGAAAGCATAATTTATTATGTTATTGTTCATTTTGACTTTAATTGCTTGCTTGTCAGGGTTTCCATTATACTCAACAAAATTTAGGACCCCCCAGCTGCAACCTAAAGGTACCAGGGGGTTTTGCAGGGCGTGGGGAGACCTAATTAGCATATGAATACACGTTCCTGTATATTACGTGTTTTTGAATGCCCCTTTTATAACTACTGCCCTACTATGAGTCGTAAACTTAATTCCACGTAGTACTTATGGGATCAGCTAGAAAAACGAATACGAGGCAGTGCTGTAGTCCGTTCTTCTTGACGCTTCAACAGCTTGCAGATCTGTTATCGAAGAAGGAAAATCTTTATTAAAAAATGGGGGGCATCCCACAAGAGTAGGAGTGTGGACGATCGATCAGGAGCTTGCCTCGAAGTTGTAAGGCAGTAACCATACCTGAAGTGCTCATGTATGTGCAAAATCGAAATTCATTGGAGGAATTTCTACTTTAGTTTGAAACGCTGTCTTTATTTTCGGCGAATAGCATTCTTGTGTGAAAGGAGAAGTAAAGAAGATGTACACTGCCATTACCGAGCAGGACGGCTCAGGCAGCAACGTCTGTGGTCTCTATCCGGCAGGTTCCGGATTCGATTTCCGGTAACCGCCCACTCTGACCAAGGGGGTTTTCATGTTTTTTTTCCCCTGGTCGCCTAGGTGAATACCGGGATGATGTATTTACCACGATTTCTCCTTTCCCCATTTCCTCTCATTTCATCTCTACTTTTCACGTTTCAGGTTTCAGGTGTGTTTTCAATCCTGCGGTGCTAGCTGTGTTGAGCAGAGGGCGTAATTGCTTGCGCATTGGAAAGATTTCTCCCCGTGAACGCAAGAGAGCGCTGTTCCGCCAGTTAGGATCGCTTCGTGGCCCTCTCTCGGGATTCTTCGCCTGTACCAGGGCGCGGGTGTTAAAACTGAAAATATCAGGGACTTCTGCGCGTCTCTGTGAGCCTGTCAGTCTGCGGATCCGCTACCTCCTACGACTCCTTCACCTCATTCCTGCCTCTCGGGGAGTGTAGCCACAGTAGATTAAGCTGGTCGCAGTGGCGAGGTGTCCCCGTTCGATAAACACATCCTACACTGCTATTTAATAAAGGTTTGAAATTTCCATAAGAACCAACTATGCAGCAGTACACACATTCAAACTCACGTCTGTCCCTATAACTGTTTTAACAGGGCATTCAGAGTCTACCACTACGCACTATAAAGAGTTAACCTCACAGAAGTACAAAACCAATTCACAGAGGCTGCAACGGTAGCCCGATACCTGAAGGACGTTGCATGGAGGAATGACAACTGAGCAAAAATAAACATACTTATAGTACCTCCAGAACCAAGAGAAACAAGAGCGGCAGGAACAAGAGCAAAGCCCTACCCCCAAAAAATAAAATAAAAAAAATATAGAAATAAAATATAGAATGTGCAACATTCATATGATTTTCCCTACCCACTATCGCTGATTTTATATAGCTTCCACAAACTATTCTTACTTTCTCTACCACGTAGATAGTAGATAGAAAAGGCACAGCTATCCACCCAAAAATTCGATGCCACGATTTGAACGAAAATACATGTTTTGAGACCCCTGAATAAGAAAAAATAGCATTTTTAGAAAAAGGTTCACACGCGCATGTGTTTGTGTCTGTGAACAGTATAACTCAAAAATCAAAAGTCGGATAAACACCAAACTTGGTATTTAGTTTCAGGAACTACCATAGATACAACACAAAGATTTTCAAGAAAATCACCGCATTCCAAACTACCCTTTACATGGAACATTTTTAAAAAAAAATAGATTTTCTAAACAATGACTAACGTTTTTGATTAACGTACCATATATAAAAGATATTTACATGACAAATGAAATATATATCTTACATTTTCCGGGAATAGTCTGTAAATCCTCTTCATTCGGAGGAGGAGTTATCTTATATAGCTTGAAAACGTTAAGCAATAGACGAAAAGGTACTGCACAAAAATGGAATTTGGTTACATGTTAAGCATAGACGAAATGTACTCATAAGAAATGTAGATCTCTTTAAAAAACACAATTTATTTGAAATAACTTTTTTGTGGAATCAGCCATTTCCGGGATATCTGTTATTAATGGTTCGAATTGTTCAATACTTATCCATTCCTTTATAAAGTCCTGTCGATTTTCAATTGTTTCTTTCGATGTCATGGAAAGAGTATGGATTTTTATGGCCAGCGAGTAGCGTCCAGTTCTTAAACATTTCACTATCGCTGTTCTCTTTGTATCTCAAACGAAATGTGTATTGCAGCTATTTGCGGAAAGGTTTATCTGGCTTAAAATGAAATGGATAGGAAAATAAACTTTCGTAAGAATAATTTATATATCCACTAATAATCGATATAGGTAGAGAAATTCATATGAATATAACACATCAGACTTTTTGTGTAATACGTGTTTTGCTTATCTCTTATGACCTACCGGTTAAATAAAATTCCTTCCGAAAGAAGAGGACTTCACAGGTTTTCAAGAAAATTCAATATATACATTTTATTTGCTATGAAAATATTTTAAATATATGGTATTATAATAAAAATCACCTGAGCCATTTTTAAGAAAACAAAAGAATATCAGACATTTTCCATGCGAGGGTAGTTTAGGGTAGAGGATGTTTTGGGAATATCTTGGTGTAGCATTTTTGGAAGATGTTGAACTTAAATTCCAAGTTTGGTATTTATCTGACTTTTCTTTTATGAGTTATACTATTCCACACACATGCGCGCGCGGTCCTTTTTCTTACAAATGTTTTGTACTTAGGGAAAACATTTATTTCCGGTGAAATATCGGTATGGAATTTTTGGATGGAATGCAATACTTCTAGGCGCGTGGTAATAGCGAAGCAAAAATAAAACATTGGAAATGAAGATACTCGGTAAGGCAGAATCAGGGAGTAACCTTGTGGGATAAGAGGACCAAACGCACAAGACTGAATAAGTGAGCGAATATGCCAAGGTAGACTAATATGGATGTAATTCGGACGACCAAGCCATAGGACAAAATGAGCAGGAGAAGTGTTAACTTGTTTCTAAACCTCATCTCGTTTGAAGAGATTTTAAAAGAGAGAAATATAACCCGCTTATTTCTTTCTACAATCCCATTTACAGAATACAGTTGTTTAGTTGTTTAATTCTTTTGATCATTTTAGCATCATTTCACCCATTTCATTCATCGTCCGATATGACCATATCGGTTAAAGGAGGCTAAACTAAATAAATAAATAAAGGGGTTTTATTTGTGTATAAAATACGCATGTTAATTTGACAACATATTCCATTACTTGCACGCACCCAGATTCCTACTCGACACGGGTTGCTGAGATCGCTAAGGTGTGAACTCGTGAAGGAAAGTCCGCGGTTCAAATCCCGCCAGGGCCGTCCTCCCTGACTCTGGATTTTCCCAGATTTTCCTCAATCCTCATAACTGGCAAATTCTGGGGAGGTACCCTAAACTTACGCCTGGAACGTTTCCTTCTCATATTTCATTTCATGTATCATCAGCGCCCACCACATCTGGTACGTGTGTAGTAACGCCATTAAAAAGTCAAATTCCCACACTGTGGTCCCCTTTAACTTGGTAGATCATATCGGACGATGAATGCATGAAATGATGTTCAAATGAGCCCGGGGTCCATTGAGCTTAAAGTTACCCGACATTCGACTTCTCAGAAACAGGAAAAACCCCGGAAAAATTATCCGGGCAACTCACCCTAATCGAGAATCGAACTCGGGACCTCTTGAATGTGAGGCAGACACGCTACCCCCACATCACAGATGTGGGCCCAATTATTGTGTCTGGGCGACAAGACGTACAAGACTCCACATAAGTTAGATGAACGGGAGTGTAATATTAGCGAAGATCGACGTTTTTCACAGGATATTGCATATTGTAATATTAATTTCGTAATAGGTGCCAGAAAAGTGTGGAAGATGGAGTAGAGCATCTAAAGTTCGCTCTCGACTCCTTTACTGTGCATGCTCAGGACTAAAGGAGTAGGAATCGAGCGTAAGCCGTCAGGCTGTAGCGAGCCGAAGTGAAACGTTCTGGGTTTCGAGATTTCACCCAGGGTTAGGCTAGTGTGGGCATTGGATCCAAACAACAGGTGAACTGGATTCATACAACGAGTATCTATACATTTTCATGGGCAGTAAGGGAGCCAAGATGAACTTTGAGACGCTCCTTCAAGTACGGGAAAATGAACCACTTTCATTTTTAAGTGTTTATTAGTAACAACCATACCTATAATAAATCCTGAGTAGGTTTCACTGCTGTCTTCTTAACACCATTTCACTGACGTCACTGGCTGGACCTGCCACAGACGTATAGAGGCTGATTCACAAAATCGGGAACGGAAACCAGAACAAGAACCACAGAGTTAAAATATCTGTATTAGAATGTGAGGTTTACAATTAACAGGAAGCCTACCAGAACCCGGGATTGGGAAGCATGTTCAAGTTTTAAATTTTCAGTTTCCACTCCCGTAACGGAATACTGGGTCCGTATTGTGAGTGCTGTCTTCATAGTACAAATATTTCAGGGAGCCGCTAGAGCCCTCTTCAATCGAAATCCTGGAAAACAAAATGGGAACAGCATAGAAGAACTATTTAATATACGCCATTTATTACAATCACATTTGAATGACACTTTCCTAAAGGGAATCAGTAATAGTGATGACATGGCTTTTAGAAAATGCTTATTGCATCGAATTTCTAAATATAAGCATTGTCACTGCGTTCTCGATGTATTGAGTAATAAAGTTATGACACTTTACTTCGCGTTCTCGTTCTGGTTATTGTTCCCGGTTTATTGTGAACCAGCCTTAAGACTTGCACGTTGTTCTAGTGCACAATATTCAATCGATTTTAATGACAAGTCAGACAGGTCGTTCGGGTGGGCGAGATGTAGGAGGAGGAATTAATTCGTATATCGGGAATTAGGGTGCCTATTGGTTCTTCTTGTTCTACTCGTTGAGCATCAATGGCAGCATAAGACTTGCTACCCCATAACAGTGTGGTGGTGGGTAAACTAATTCTATTACATGAACACTATACACAGAGGAGATCTGCTCAGGTAGTGCCTCTGCACCCCTCTTGAACGATACCAAGCTATGCCTAGGGATTGGGCTCTTCCGCCGTCCTAGAGATACGTTTCCTGCCAAATGTAGTTTTAGAATCAGAAACACACAACCTGTGTTGCTTTCTGAGACAGTATTCTGCCCGATTTAGCATTGAATAAGATTTTCTTACCTCAAATGGAATACTTCGCCATTAACGACAAACTTTATTATGGCGAACTGTTAGTAATTGTTATCTAGGTGTGCTAATATGGAATGTGTTAATTATCATTACTATCGAAGAATAAATTTAACTAATAACCGACTTATTCATCCCTTAGTAAATCTATTTATTCCCTCGCGTATAAATTATGCTAGTAATATGCTACGGCTACAGCTACACAAGCTAGAAGACAGGGAAGTGAGAGTAAATGCATAGTCATTGTTGCCTATGATTCAGTCGAACGGAAATACAATGTCGAAGTGTATTGTATTGTAACGTCACCTCCACGAAAATTTGAATTATATAATAATTATATAAGCATATGTTCCTTTAATTATTATTAGCACGTGAAAAACAAGAGGAAAAGGTGTAATTTTAAGAGAAGTGATGTAAATTTTTATTGAAAGGTAGAAAAGGTATGCTATTGTTAATGAAGGATACGAAAACACAAGTTTTGTCTGCCTTTTAGAACTGGTGAATACGAGAGCTGTCACAGAAGTACCCGACCTAACAAAGGAAACACAAAAATTTGGGGGAAAACATCTTTATTTCTCTACATAGTCTCCTTTCAGCTCAATACACTTTTCCCAGCGATGTTCAATAGATTCGATACCCTGTTTATAGTGAGAATCGTCGAGTTCTGCAAACTGCAAAAGCCACCTCTTCATTGTTGGCAAATCTTTTACCACAAGCCATTTCTTCAACTTTGGAAACAGAAAATAATCAGAGGGGGCTGTCTGGTGAATAGGGTGCATGAGGAAGCAATTCGAACTTTAACTCATTGATTTTAGTCATGCCGATAATGGATGTGGCAACTGGTGCATTGTCTTGATGAAACAGAACTTTTTTTTCTCTAAATGCGGCCGTTTTTTGTTTGATTTCATAATTCAAACGCTGCAATAAGTTTGCATAATACTCGTCATTGATTGCTTTTCCTTTTTGAAGATAATCAATGAAAATTATCCCACGCGCATCCCAAAAAAACTGACGCCATGACCTTGCCTGCAGATGGAACTATCTTTGTCTTCTTTGGAGCCGATTATGCCCTTTCAATCCACTGTTTTGACTGTTCCTTCGTCTCAGGTGTGAAGTGATGGACCCATGTTTCATCCAAGGTTATGAATCGACGCAAAAACTCGGCTTTATTGCAGCGAAACATCGCCAAACACTCGATTGAAACATCCTCACGACGCTGCTTTTGTTCTATTGTGAGTAAACGGGCACCCATCTTACGCACAGCTTTCTCATGTCTAAATTTTCAGTTAGTATGCGATGTACTGCACTTGGTGAAATGCCTACGATGTCTGCTAGCTCGCGCACTTTCAGTGACGGTCTCCAATACCATTTTATGGATTTCTTCACAATTTCTGGCGTGGTCACCTCATTTGGTCGACCACTGCGATGTTCGTCTTGGCAACTCGTACGGCCTCGCTTAAACTCTGCCACCCAATATTTTACTGTTGTAAACGAAGGAGCAGACTCCCCCCAGAGTAGAATCTAGTTCAGCTTTATTATTAGTTGGACTAAGATCTTACAAATGAAAGTACTGTATCACATAACGATGGCCAGTTTTATCCATGTTTACAAATTCGCTTATAGAGTTCACTATTAATGGCTGCCAAACAATTACTAAACAACGTAGCATCATCAAACTTAAGCTTTATAAGGTTGGTACTTTCTACCATAGTTATTTGTTGGAAATAACAACGGCTATCTATACGTCAGGTCGGGTACTTCTGGGACTGCCCTCGTATTTCACATAATATGAAGAGTTTTCATTTCAATGCATTAAGAACGATATAAAGCAAGTGTTGTACCTAATGTACCTATAATTGTTAAAGTTGGTAATAGTTTCATGGTTCTCTCATTTTCAGCACTTGCAGTTAATCGGTACTGATGAAGACCCTGTAAATAAAATAAAATGAATTTCTGCACATTTACAATTGTAGTACCTATAATGTTGTATGAAGTCTATTGAATGAATTCTCAAGTTCTGGAGTGAGATGGAAACATGCTGTTCCTTCTATGAATGCACAATAGCCTCATGGTGCATATCAAGTATCTCTACGTCGGTGAATGTAATTTTAATATGAATAACATTCTAAGATATAAGAATAAAGCGGCTGCGCTGATAAAGAAAGGCTCGTCTGAAAATGATTGAGCCATTGTTCGGCAGAGTTCGTTACCTAGCACATTGTCCAAAACACTTGTCAGCTAAAGGAGATTGATATTTCGATGACGTCATATAATGTGATTACATTGTAGGCAAACAAAGGGCTGTGCCACCATGGCTTCCTACAATCAGGGCTGGAATACACGATCTGGCAACACCGCATCTGCGCGGTTTCGTTGGTCCACCCGCCAAAATCATCATCCCGCATAAACACTAAATAGAGTGTAGGTTGTTAGCAACTACATAATGTTCAGCTCATGTAAATTGAAACTACATTTCAGCTATAAAGAATGAATAAAATTAAACTGCTATATAACTTATTCTTTTTTTATTTAACCTTTGGATAAGCATTTTTCTTCGGTTAAGGATGAAAACTATATTTCTAAATTACCGAGCGGGATGGCTCAGGCGGTCCTGTGGCCCGCATTCGGGAGGTCCCGGATTCGATTCCCAACGACCGCCCACTCTGACTCATGGGTTTTTTCGGTTTTTTTTCCGGATCGTCAGGCGAATTTTGGAGTGGTTTCTTTTATCTCCAGAATTTCCTGTCCCTCCATTTGGTTCCATTAATCATTTCATTCATCCTTCACTCCGTTTCATTTGTTTCAGGGGTTGGAAGTGTCGGCTATGGTGTTTGGTGCAGCGTGGTGGGGAAAAGGATGCTCTCTATGAACCTTCTCCGTCCCTCTGCCTTCGACTGGTTCCTGAAGTATAAGAACCGTCCTTTGGGGGGGGCCGTGCATTGGAACCTGTGTTCCCGAGGTCCCCGGCCTGTCTGTCCGACTGCTTGGAGCTTCTACCTGGAAACTGTAGCGACCCTGTCATTGCCATGCCGTCACTCCTGTCTCCCTTCACCCCATTCCTCCCGGGGGCGCCTCCTCGTGGTGCGTCGATACAATATCCTCATTCCTGGATCGGTGCCGAATTCTCTCATCTTCACAATTCAATATTCTAAATCATACCGACACATTTCTTTTAACTTTTAGCCTAAAACAAAGTGGTATGTGTCCTACAATAGCATTTTTGTTTTCAATGAAGGGATAAGATGCCAAAGGAAAACGTGGTTGAAAGATTACAACATAAAGCTCCTGACGCATTTATTCATTAGTTAATATACACTATGTGATCAAAAGTATCCAGACACCCCACAAACATACGTTTTTCATCTTAGGTTCATTGTGCTGCCACCTACTGCCTGGTACTCATTATCCGCGACCCCAGTAATCATTAGACATCGCAAAACAGCAGAATGGGACGCTCCATGGAACTCACGGACTTCGAACGTGGTCAGGTGATTGGGTGTCACTTGTGTCAGAAGTCTGTAGTGAGATTTCCACACTCCTAAACATCCCTAGGTCCACTGTTTCTGTTGTGATAGTGAAGTGGAAACGTGAAGGGACATGCACATCACAAAAGCGTACAGGCCGACCTCGTCTGTTGACTGACAGAGACCGCCGACATTTGAAGAGGGTCGTAAAGAGTAATAGGCAGACATCTATCCAGGCCATCACACAGGAATTCCAAACTGTATCAGGATCCACTCCAAGTACTATGGCAGTTAGGCGTGAGGTGGGAAACCTTGGATTCCATGGTCGAGCGGCTGCTCATAAGCCACGCATCACGCAGGAAAATGCCAAACGACGCCTCGCTTGGTGTAAGGAGCGTCAACATTACACGATTGAACAGTGGCAAAACGTTGTGTGGAGTGACGAATCACGGTACACAATGTGGCGATCCGATGGCAGGGTGTGGGTATGGTGAATGCCCGGTGAACGTCATCTGCCAGCGTGTGTAGTGCCAACAGTGCAATTCGGAGGTGGTGGTGTTATGGTGTGGTCGTGTTTTTCTTGGACTGGGCTTGCACCCCTTGTTGTTTTGCGTGGCACGATCACAGCGCAGACCTACATTGATATTTTAAGCACCTTCTTGCTTCCCGCTTCCCACTGTTGAAGAGCAATTCGGGAATGGCGATTGCATCTTTCAACACGATCGGGCATCTGTTCATACTGCACGGGCTGTGGCGGAGTAGTTACACGACAATAATATCCCTGTAATGGACTGGCCTGCACAGAATCCTGACTGGAATCCTATAGAACACCTTTGGGATGTTTTGGAACGCCGACTGTGCCAGGCCTCACCGACCTACATCGATACCTCTCCTCAGTTCCGCACTCCGTGAAGAATGGGCTGCCATTCCCCAAGAAACCTTCCAGCACCTGATTGAAAGTATGTCTGCGAGAGTGAACGCTGTCATCAAGGCTAAGGGTGGACCAACACCATTGACTTCCAGCATTACCGATGGAGGGCGCCACGAACTTTTACGTCATTTTCAGCCAGGTGTCCGGATACTTTTGATCACGCAGTGTACCTACAATATTCTGTATTACAGATTTATCTA
This sequence comes from Deroplatys truncata, assembly GCA_030765065.1. Classification (NCBI taxonomy): domain Eukaryota; kingdom Metazoa; phylum Arthropoda; class Insecta; order Mantodea; family Mantidae; genus Deroplatys; species Deroplatys truncata. Next base: position 32,198,363 of record CM060980.1, on the reverse strand, counting down.
TTTTAGGGGAGAAAAGAAATGCTCCTGTTTCTGGCAATGAAAGCAGAACCCTGTTTCATGGAATCATTTAAAAACGTTTAGTTTTCTCGGTTTACATCAGCGACTGTAGCGGTGTTCTTTCTTTTTGTTTAGTTTATGCAGTTGTTTAGCACCATGTTTGCGAGGTAAGTTAGTATTTCATTTAATAAGCTGAACCTAGATCGCCCGCAGCCACATATATAATCACAATAAATCTTTTGATTTTCTAATATTTTCAACAGAACTAATGAAAACTACGCCTGATTTTTCTTTGGCAAAAATTGTGTTCATACTCATGTCTTATTGATATCTGCACTACCTTAAACATGCACACACCTAACTGCCAGTTGCTTCTGATGGAAAAATTAAATCACCGCTGTTTAAATCATTAAAGTGAATATCGTTGTAGAGTCTCAAGCAATATTCAATAGACACCATGCACAATCAATAATTGTGTATTACACAAACACTAATATAAATTATAGCTGACAATCTATATCCAAATCTATTACAACAGGATCCTCAATTATTGAAGTTAGAAGATCAGGATAAACATATTCAACATCCATTGAACATTCATAAGAGCTAAACCGATTTTCAAGATCAACAGTTTCAAATTTTTGTGGCAGAACAAGGGATAATTTAATTACAGTTAGCGTATGTTCAATAATGCCAAGCAGTTGTTTTCCTGACATGGTACAAAGCTTGAAATATGTCAGTTGTTAAGAAGCCTGCCTACCTGGCTTCCATACTACAGCTTTTAATGCAATCAACCATTTCAAAAACAGATTTAAAAATTATATCCTTTCAATGATATAACGTGTATGTGTGCGCATTGTCGCGTTGACACATTATTGTTTTGTAGCATGAGGTTGTTGAACTAATTATTTTGATTGGGGTTTGAATTTACGTCGGACGCGGCATCTTTCTCTCTCCCCACCTCCCAGTCAGCGGGGGGGGGGCAAAAACAGGGACTATTGTCCATTCCAAACCAGAGTTCCCTCTGATGTAAACAGAAGCACGTGCTTCGGCTTGTCACGAACCCAAGAATATACTCTTACGCCAACGTAAGTAGTTCCTTAATACATGTATTGTATTATGAAATATTAGAGCAGGAAAGGTATAGAACTGCACATTTTATTGCTGTTATCATAAGAATTCATCGTTAAAGGTAATGGATATATACTACCTGTTAAGAGATTACAAAATATGATTTTCGCCTGCTGTTGCGCTAACGCAGAGAGCATCTTGCTTGTTAATACCAACCGACGTGCACGACTGCCATTCTCTTACATACACAAGAAATGCAGCAATGAATTCCCAGAGGTGCTATCTGAGTACCGAATAAACACTTTGCGTAACACAGGATATATGATAAGCGAAGTCATTCATAATACACTAACACACATATGCTCAGCTCAGGTCAAATCTTGTGATTTAGTCAGTTGGTATTTGAGCTCACATGGCAGAGAAAGGTGCGTGTAGTGCGAACACAGTGCGAATAAACTGTTCAAACACAGAAGCGGGAAACATTTAAAAAGTGGCTAAAAACAAACAATACTTCATCTATTCAACTCACTATTACAAAAATACCCGACACTTGCATTATTGCATATTACGAAACTAATATCGGATTTTACAGGCGTTTCAGTGAGAAGTGTAACGAAAGCGAGCAGGGAATATAAACAGACATAATACCTACAACATAGAAGAGGATAAAATGTGGGAACTTGTTTTAAGTGCGACAGTGCTATTGGAATTGTGGATAAGCTTGTCATTATTTTGGAGAGTAGTTCTGATTCTGATACGGCAGCTGAGCCATCTTCGGAGGATTCGGATTTGGGTGTTGCACGTTTACCCGAGGATTGTGATTAACGTAAGTAAAATGTTCATTGCCGCGTACTTATAAATCGATTGTTACCTCAGGTTGCATTTTGAACTATGATTCTCACGCAGGGCGCCTTTTTATAGATTAAATAGTGTTCAACAAGCAGTGGGAGAGGAACAAGCAGACATTATGGGCGGGGATTGCGAACTACTTTCGCGCGGATAATACAAAGAGTTTGTTTTCAGTGAAAGGCACTCTGGTTTGGAATGGACAGTAGCTTCTTTCTCTGGTGACGTCATTAGTAGCGTGAGTCGTGTGTGTGTCTTCAGGACGAGTGAATGTAGCGTGTGTGTCTCGTGCAAGTGTGGAACATCTCCCCCCAATGTTTGTCCTGTAATATTTTGTGTATGATGTAGTGACACCAAGATAACTTTACAATAAACCACAGTAAATGTGAAATTAAGTGTATTTTGTTATGAATATCCCACATCTGCTTTAAATTCGTGCAGCTAAGCTCCTGGCCCTCTCGTTGCCACTGCAGCTACGCTCCCCAATGCTTATGCCGGAGTAACTAAATTTAATATTTTAGCTGCAAAACCTTTTGGCCTTGATGCAGTAATTTGTATCACAAATTACTTAAATGTAAATAATGATTGTAATATGAATATGCATTTTTGTGTAACATTGATTTGAGATGTTTGTTGACTGTAATTATTGTTGAGAAGTAAGTTTATACGACCTTTCTGAAACTGTCAATAATAGCGTGCAATAATGCAGCGAGGGGGTGAGTTGTTTATCATTATTGGAAACGAGAAAGTTACGTAATGTTGGCGCGTTTTTTTTGGTAGAAATTGCTGGAACATTTCCCTAGAGCATATGTATTCATAATTTCATTGGATATAAAAATAGACGCTAATGTTGGCGCGTTTTATTAGCCAATTGCAGCTCAGTTATAATCTTTAGGCATATCGCGGTGTATGAGTATAAAAAGCCAAGTCAGAGGTAGATCGCTCTCAGTTCATCAAAATTCTTTGTACACTACACGTCACATTCCCGTCAGTTCGTCGAAAGTATTTGTACGGCACACTTCGGATATCAATTTGCAGGTTACGCGTAACAGAGTTATGAAATCTCAAGTGTTATAAAGTTAATTATACAAAAAGTTGAAGTACGCGAATTAGGAATTATCAGTAATGAAGTTATTATAACAGTTTCAGTTTGGAGAGTGTCAAGATCAATATGTAAATGTGATAGTGACTGTGTTTCGACAATAAAAGTGTATAATAAATTTCTTCATCAGTGTTATCTTTGGATAAAAGATTCCTTTCCGTTTACACAACCTGTATAAAGAGAAGTGCTCGACCCAAGAAAAGATAATAGCTAGCCGGAGGACAGTAAACAAAAATTAAAACAAATAACAGTCGCATTCTTTCAAACACTAATACTACCGCAAATTGCTAACACCAGATGGAGCTAACAAACCTAACAAATGAATCACGTCACAAGATGGCTTCAACACGTTGAGTAAACACACATACACAAACAACGTGGGTTATACACAAACATTATAAGTAATACCGTCGCAAATTGGCCCACAACGTGGGGCTACAATAATGTTAAATAAATAACATTAGTAAAACACTCGCAAATTGGCACCCAGAACGTGGGGCAGAGTGACCAGGAAAGGAGTGAAATAACCAGGAAAGGGAGAAGGAATCAGGACGTGGAGCGAATGGAGGCGACATATACATCTAGGTAAGGGGCAGAATAACCAGGAAGGAGCAGAATTAACCAGGAAGAAGTGAGATGATCAGGAAGGGGCGAATGGAGAAGTGAACTGAACTACAAGACGCAGATTCCAGAAACAACAAAAGGGACGACAGACTACGCGGATGATTGGACATCGTAATTCCGAGATTAAAAGGCAACAGGGGAATTCAACTACAAAACAACAAAACGACGTAGATTCATCGTAATACAACGCAGAAGCAACATATAATCTAGGAGAGAGGGGCATGAAGCTGGACATCAAAGTAACAGCAACAGACAGCATCACAAAGGTCAGAGTATAGTAATTTCTTTTTAGAAAAACAAAATTGTAACATTCAAATGTACTTGAGGAGTGGTAGGATAAGGAAAATAATGGCTACTAATAATAATAAAGAAACAATTATGGAAAGGGATAGTGTAACAGTTAGCTGTAATTCAATACAGGTTACAGAAAATAGCTCAAACAATGTAGTATTTGAGGGAGAAAATATTAGTGCAGAAAGTGAGAATAGAATAGCAGGAAATGTTAATTTTGATGCTAGTATAATGATGGAGATCCTGAGAAATTTTATAGATCAAATCAGGGAAGATATGGAAAAGAGAAATGAGAGAATAGAACAAAAAATAGATCAGAGTTATGAGAAATTAAATCAAGCTATGGAAAAAAGTCATAGGAAATTAATGGAAAGTATTGGTAGGAGGAATGAGATATTGGAGTAAAAAGTAGATCAAAGCAGGGAAGAAGTTGAAAAGAAAGTTATGAAGCTAGATAGTAGTATGCCAAAAATGAGTGATGAAAAGGAAATAATAGCAAGTGAGATAGGAGAAGTTTCAAAGAAAATGTTAGACATGAGCAGGGAAATAGGTAAAAAAGAAAGTGAGGTTAATACTAAAGGTGAACATGTTGATGTAGAATGTACAGAGTTAGGTAGTAGAATGAGTAACATTTCAAGTGAGCTAAGAGAGATAAAAGAGGTTATGAATGTAGATGTGAATCAGGTGCAAGTTAATTTCAGAGGGGAGATATCAGAAATACAGAATGAGTCAGTAATGCAAAGAAATAAATTGTACGAAGAAGTTAAAGTTTTGCCTGTAAATAATCAAAAGCTAACTTCTGAAATTAACAAGTACCAAGCTGTTCAAAATGAAAACTCCAATCCAGTACAGATTATTACAGACTTGTCAGAGTATTCTCAGATTAAAAAGATAGCAGATGAATTGAATATGAAAGTTGTTAAAAGATGTGTTGTTCAGGAAACTTTAGATTGTTTTCAAATGTTATTAGGGGACGAAATATTATATGAATCCTTCAAGAGGTTATCCATGAACAAATTTTGGAAGGTTAGGATACGGCTACGAGTAATGTTTAGCCACACACAATTTGATCCAGGAGGGTAAATAGCAATGAGATGTAAAGTAAATGCTGGATAGTTAAAGATGACCTGCAGAGAAATGTATTGGAACGTAAGAGGGTTAATTATTTATATATGTCATGTGAAAAGAGAAATAAATTCTGGACAAAAATTAAATGTTTAAAAAAAAGGGAAAATTAACATTTTTTTTAGTAACTGTAACAGCATTTGAAATTAAGAATGTAAAGATTGAAACTTAATATGATATTAAAGTAAAAGTACGTAAATATAATTCCAAGAGTATTGTGAATATAATGTACAAAACAACAAAAATGGGGTAAAAATAATTTAAAACGAATACTTATGTAGCAAACAGAAAATGTGAAACAGTGTCTAGATTTAAGAGATGTAAATATATTTGTGTAGAGGGTGAATATTTTTGATAAATGTGTGTAATAATTACAAAAATTCTTGAATGCATAAATTTTTGTCAACAACTTAAGAAAGTAAACAATTTTGTAACAGTAATTAAATAATTCAGGGTACAGTATTTGCTATAAAAAATTCTTTTTGTAATGTCAGATTAATGTCTAAAAACATTAAACCAGAGCCAGTAAGTAGTGGCAAGATAGAGGAAAAACATATCGTGTGTTAAATACGTGTGAAGTGTTAAGTGAAAGTGATAGCGTGTTTTCCAAGATTTAGGAGACTAAAAACTCAATTATAAAATTTCCAAACAAGTTGTAAATATTTATAATTATGTTTCTAGTGGGGCATATGATGCAGTAATTTGTATCACAAATTACTTAAATGTAAATAATGATTGTAATATGAATATGCATTTTTGTGTAACATTGATTTGAGATGTTTGTTGACTGTAATTATTGTTAAGAAGTAAGTTTATACGACCTTACTGAAACTGTCAATAATAGCGTGCAATAATGCAGCGAGGGGGTGAGTTGTTTATCATTATTGGAAACGAGAAAGTTACGTAATGTTGGCGCGTTTTTTTTGGTAGAAATTGCTGGAACATTTCCCTAGAGCATATGTATTCATAATTTCATTGGATATAAAAATAGACGCTAATGTTGGCGCGTTTTATTAGCCAATTGCAGCTCAGTTATAATCTTTAGGCATATCGCGGTGTATGAGTATAAAAAGCCAAGTCAGAGGTAGATCGCTCTCAGTTCATCAAAATTCTTTGTACACTACACGTCACATTCCCGTCAGTTCGTCGAAAGTATTTGTACGGCACACTTCGGATATCAATTTGCAGGTTACGCGTAACAGAGTTATGAAATCTCAAGTGTTATAAAGTTAATTATACAAAAAGTTGAAGTACGCGAATTAGGAATTATCAGTAATGAAGTTATTATAACAGTTTCAGTTTGGCGAGTGTCAAGATCAATATGTAAATGTGATAGTGACTGTGTTTCGACAATAAAAGTGTATAATAAATTTCTTCATCAGTGTTATCTTTGGATAAAAGATTCCTTTCCGTTTACACAACCTGTATAAAGAGAAGTGCTCGACCCAAGAAAAGATAATAGCTAGCCGGAGGACAGTAAACAAAAATTAAAACAAATAACAGTCGCATTCTTTGAAACACTAATACTACCGCAAATTGCTAACACCAGATGGAGCTAACAAATCTAACAAATGAATCACGTCACAAGATGGCTTCAACACGTTGAGTAAACACACATACACAAACAACGTGGGTTATACACAAACATTATAAGCAATACCGTCGCAAATTGGCCCACAACGTGGGGCTACAATAATGTTAAATAAATAACATTAGTAAAACACTCGCAGCCTCGCCCCGGTGTATTACAATATTTACAGACACGAATGGTAGCTCAAGATGGTTGCTTTTCATTGTTGCTTTAGGGAACTTCTAATATTTATAATTTTCCACAATTTGTATATAATTTAAAAAAAAAACATTACAGTGCATCTATTACCATCTATTAACTTCAGAGCGGAAACAGGAGTTTCGTGAAATACATTATGAAATAGACGTGTTTTGCCTTTCCAAATTATTTGAAACGACGGTAGATTCAACTTGGGTGCTGTTTTTACCAGCTTGTTCCGTCACACTTACACCAATTACTCATATCGGAATATCTGACACATGCTGTCTTCTCAAAATCATCAAAAGGGGAAACAAAGGTTTTACCACAAGGTTAAGCCAGTTATTTCTACTGAACTTGAATACGAGGTGGCCAACATTGCCAGTGATACATATTACGTGCTTTCATGTTTGTATGGTTTTTCGTTACGGCGCTTTGCGTAGTGCGTAATAATAATAATAATAATAATAATAATAATAATAATAATAATAATAATAATAATATTAATATGTGAACAAATGTCAGTGATACACATTATGTGCGCCCATGTTTTCATGGTTTTCGCTACGGCGCTTTAATATTTTTATTTACTCTACTATGCTTATAGTGCGTAATAATAATAATAATAATAATAATAATAATAATAATAATAATTAGAAAACTAACAAATGCCATTGATACACATTACATGTTCTCATGTTTGCATGGTTTTTGTTACCGCGCTTTAATGTTTTGATTTACTCTATTATGTTTATGGGGAACAACAACAACAATAATAATAATAATAATAATAATAATAATAATAATAATAATAATAATACGCTAACAAATGCCAGTGATACACATCACGTGCTCTCATGCTTGCATGGTTTTCGTTATGGCGCTTTCATGTTTTGATTTAACTCTACAATGCGTATAGTTCGTTGTGCTAGGTAAGAGCAGCGTAAAAACAATTACAAAATAGCTATGAGTGGATACTGATGGGTCAAATAAAAGACATTCTTACATATTATTTGCCAATTTAAAAAGTGAATTTGTTCTCTCGAAAATAAAGTCTCTGTAACTAAAGTGGAAAACATTCTAAGACGTTTTGCGTCTGTTTACACTGTTTTGTCTATATTCACTGACTGTACACTACAGTGCAAGCCTGGGAACTGCCTCTCAGTGAGCGCGATCCGCAATCGTCTTCGCTGATAGCAAGAGGAGCAGAACAAAGCTCGCTCATTTAAATGAGCCAGTTTCACACTGGCCTGTGTTTATTTGGAATTGCCCCGTTGAGTTCTGCATCTCTTTTAACGCAAGAATGATATCGACACACGGAAATATGGCGCTGTTGGACCACCTGATACGCGCTCAAAATCAAAGTAAATTTACTGTATAATCAAATGTAACAGACTGCAAATTTTATAACTGAATAAATATATTTCTATTCACACGCATGTTGACACCAGTTACAAACATTATGCTGAATCCACAACCGCAGACCATATCTATTATTTAAACTGTGAGTTCCATTAATTCTGTAGCTGACTTGTTTTAATAAGGCAAAGACGTCCTTTAAATGCCCAAAGGGAGACGAAATCATTGTCTGGACAATTTTAAACATTGATATTACATCATTTATAGCAGTGCCCGTGACGGAGCCATTCCAAAATGAAAGCCTTTCCTGTACTTGAATTTACCCAACTGAACAATAAACTTACAAGTGTTTCCTTATCACTCAGCTTGGTTTATGCTGTCATCAAATAACGTTTGAATGCAGTTTCCACATTTTAGATTTATTGTAAGTACTTTGGATGTGTTCATTTTAAACTGTTATGTCTAATAACAGCATAACATGAGGATGACTGCTTATATATAAAAAATACAGCTATAGTTGTGTCACAAGAATATTTTGACATTTTACTTAATGTCAATAATATCTGCTCTAATAAAAACAATAACTGCTGTTTCAGTGGTTCCTCCATTAAGACATTACTTTTGAGCAAATCCATATAGCTGCACATAATACTTTCCAAGTTGTCAACGCCTTGATAGCAACCTGGTATAGCATAATTGACATACCTAAAAACATTTTCTCCAGCTGGGAGCACTTTTCTAACTTCTTATTTTAAATTACCATTCTAACTGAGTCTGATTATTAGCACAAAGTTGCACACAAATTGTGATACATTTTAACACTTGCGTCAATTTGTGGCACACCTTCAAACTTCTTCTTCTTTATCCCTCTCTGTTGGACTTTACACCCCGATAGACTTACAAGCCAATGCCTTAGGTCAATAGTATGTCGAGGTGTAAGCAAACTTTGGATCAAGACATATCCAGGATGGATAACAGCAGGATCCGTTCGGGAAAGGAACCTGGTAAACCAGGAAAACTCCTTTGGCAAAGTGTGATGTATAGTTAACATAACCCTTGTTAAGCTGAATTATTTTTTGTGTGTATTTTGGTAAAAAGTATGTTTATGTTATGTCATTCGTTCCCCAAGAGGCAACCATGTCATCTTCCGTGATGTAGTGATTACCATACTAGCCTCTACTTTCGAGATCGCGGGTTCAAACCCGGTGGAGAGCGATGGATTTTTTCGGACGTAAAGATCCTTATGATGGCTTCCTTCGGAAGGGAAGTAAGCCGGTGATCCACTGTCGTAGATTTACGGTACGTAAAAGAACCTCAGGCCTGATAAAGAAGCCTCTGAGCAAAATCATCAGTCTTTCACCCCAACATAGACTGGGACGGTAAGGACCACAGCAATTAAGAAAAATAAAGGGTCTTTCAACAAGACTGCCCTATCTTTAACATGTGATAGCTGCCGTTGTTATTGAGTAACAACAGTCTTTTTTTCATGTGGTTACAGTTGTTATTGACAAATAGCCGTGGAACGTTAAAGCATTTAACAACGCGTAGAAATTGTGAAAATTTATTGTCAAAATGGATCATTTGTTCGCCAAACCTTCCGTGTATTGCGTGAAGCTTACGGTGTGCATAATCGTCCCTGCGAGAGAACGATTCGGCGTTTGAGCGATAAATTTGAAAGAAGTGGTTCTGTCAGCGACCAAAGAACGCCTGTAAGTAAACGACGTAAGCGCTCCAACGAAAACATAGGTGCCGTTCGTGAGAGTGTAGGCGAGAACGGCTATTTGTTATTAACAATTGTAACCACATGAAAAAAATGACTGCTGTAACTCCATAACAACGGCAGCTATCACATGTTAAAATAGGACTCTTGTTGAAAGACCCTTTAATATGCCGATCCAGAATGAACCGGCAAATTATTTCACAATGTCGGCAATCAATTGCACCAATACAATTTGGAAATTGCTATGGTGTGTGATACTCATTTGCAACATTCCTCAAGTCTTCCCTAGAAGGCGGCGGCATGTATATATTCACTACTTCTGACCAAATTGCAGTGCATGTTTCATAAACTATTGTTGCAACGGTTGTCTTCCTCATGCTAAAGTTGAAAGCCAAAGCTCTGAATGCCACTACAGTAGCAAGATATCTGCAACAAAGATATAAACGAGGTTCTCTTACTGTGCTTTCACTTTCAGAAGAATCACTAAAAAAGAAATGGAAACATCTGAAAGACCAGTTAAGGAAAGAGATTAAAAAACTTCCAGTTTGCAGATCTGGAGCTGAAGCACCCATAAATTATACTTCCTGCCAGTATTTTCAAATGATGACTTTTCTGAAAAATGAGCTGATGCCAGCAACGTCCACAGGTAATTTAGATAATAGTCAAAATCTGAATGCAGTGGATACCGACATCCAGTCTTCAAAATGAAGATGAAGCAGCAGCACATGCAGATACTGAGGAGCAAAAATCCACGCCATCACCAAACGTATCGAGAAAACCATCAGCTAATGCTATGAGGGAAGGTATGTTGGATTTGGAAAGGAAGAAACTTCTCATGGAAAAACGTATCAGTGAGAATCAAGCCAATGAAGAACTAAAGAAAGATGCCGATTATATGTTTCTTATGAGTATACTTTCAAGTATGAGAAAATTAACCGAAATTCAGAAATTGCGTTTTAGAGGAAAAATAAATGAGTGGCTACTGGATGCAATAATACAAAACGAGTATATTTATGACAATACTCGCAATGGTTATTTTCCGAATCCATTTCCACTCAAGTAAACTATGCTACTAGTGCCAGTGACATACATTTTATTTCGCACACAAACCTTTGAGAGATGATATTTAATTCTGCTTACCTTAAAGTCACAATAAATTTCTCCGCAGGCGATATTGTTATATGAAAGCAAGTATCCTTGATCCTTAAATGAGGTTCCATCTTCTGCAGTATATAATCAAAGGTTGATACAGACATTCTTGTGTACTCATGAAATTTTGCAAGATCAGATCTTAAAGTTTCGTATAATGTGTGAGATTCTCCAAATTGTTCTCTTTGTCTAACAACAGCACTTGGACCCGTTTTTATATTAAATAAATCAAGTTTTAGAAACGTGTTTTCTTCTAAAACCAGTTCCTCCGTTTGCATTGTACACGCCTATTGTACTTTCCTGCAGTAGTATTTAACATCATCAGAACCAAACGCTCGCCACTGCACTGAGGACACACCAGTGGGTTCAAGTGTTGCTACCTGATAACGCTGCACGCTCCGCAGCACTCAGGCCGTACCCTTAGTCTTCCAGAACTATACAAAGTGAATCACCTAAAACTTGCACCGCAAATATTTCGGAAATGGAAAGTGCTATTGATGTGCAGTTTTCACAGCATTGATTGGCAGTCAGGGGCTCGTACATTTAGCCTATAAACAGATTTTAATAATAATGAGAAAGTGTACCTTTTGAGCAAACATACAATTTTTTTAAATGGAACAATGCCTAGTTGCATCGACAGAATAAAGATAGGGTAGATTAGATTGTCAGTGGCGTTTGCTGCAAGATTCTAGTACAAGTGGTTTACGAGAAATCGTATTTTAAAACTTTTACGCACCGACACTTGTACAACCTGTGGTAGCACAAACTAAAGAAAAACAAAAGGGAATTATAATACTTCTATGGATTCTTACAAGTAAAGAGAACATAGCCCTTCAAAGGTTGCGTTCAAAATGACCACCGGCAGCTTCAATACACGCTTCCAGTCTGCTATGGAAAGACTGCTGCACACGTTCTAGCATTTCAGCGGAAATTTCAGAGCAGGCAGCAGTAATATATCGTTTCATATCGTCTGGTATAGTTGGTACATCCTTGTAGACAGTGTCTTTCAGTCTTTCCCACAGAAAAAAGTCTAAAGGGGTCAGTTTCGGTGAATGGGCCGGCCAAGGTAGATGTCCTCTTAGTCCAATCCAACGATTTGGAAACAATCCGTTAAGACAAGCTGTAGTACTTCGTGCACTATGGGCTGGACAGCCATCATGTTGGTACCACAGGCTCCTCCTAGTCTGCAAAGGAATATCATCTAGCATCTGTGGCAGATGGTCTGTCAGGAGGCTACGATACTTGTGCGAGTTCATTGTTCCTTCTATGAACAAAGGGCCTATGAGCCGATGGTTCACTATCCCGCACCACACGTTTAAACTCCATGGACGCTGACGTTCCACCTGACGAAGCCAACGGGGATTGTCAACAGACCAATAGTGCATGTTTCTGCGGTTTACCTGGCCATGATTAGTAAATGTTGCCTCATCACTAAACAAGATATATGATGAATCTGGAGTATCATGTCTTAATGCACATGTACAAAAGTTAACACGATTCTCAAAATCGTTTCCATGCAGCTCTTGATTGAAAGAGATGTGATAGGAATGGAACCTATGTCAATGGGCAATGCGCAGCACACTTGTCTGATTTATGCCACTTCCAATGCGATTGTGCGGGAACTAATTTTCGGATCTACTGCAACGGCAGCCAAAACATTAATTTCTGCCTCTTCTCCAGTCACATGTTTGTTTCTGTTACGTTTTCTAGGTGTTACAGTACCACTTTCACGTAATTGGTTGAAGAGGTTGATAAATAATTGCCGAGATGGTTGACGTCTATTGGGATACGTTTCCGCATACACCGTACAGGAACGAACTGCATTCTTCCTACACTCTCCATACATCATGAGCATGTCGGCTTTTTCTGCATTAGTAAACCCCATCTTCCACTCACGACGTACTGCTTGAACTGTCACAAACTAACTGACCAGAAAGTCGCAATGCAATCAATGAACAGAAAACACAATGCAAACAAACATAACAACATCGTACCTAGCAACTAAGCAGGTTGAATGGGACAAACAATTGTCGGGGTGGAAACTTATCAAAATAAGATTTCTCGTAAACCACTTGCACTAGAATCCTGCAACAAAGACCATTTACATTCTAATGTACCCTACCTTTATTCTGTTATGTAACTAGGCATTGTTCCATTTACAAAATTGTATGTTTGCTCAAAAAATACACTTTCTCAGTATTATTAAAATCTGTTTATAGGCTAAATGTACGAGCCCCTGACTACCAATCAATGCTGTGAAAACTGCACATCAATAGCACTTTCCATTTCCGAAATATTTGCGGTGCAAGTTTTAGGTGATTCACCCTGTATACGGTCATGTTAAACGACAGAGAAAGCAGGACGATTAGTTGCACAGAGGCACACGTTCATCGTTTTGGAGTATAACTATGGCCGAAGGTTTGATTCGATGAGGCAAGTCGGGTGATGTTCCTTTAATATTGCCCCTATTTGCTGGTGACAAATGGTTATAGAGCATGAGTGGCTGTGATCGTGTGCAACAGTATTAAAATAATAACAAAAAAAGATTCTGTAGTTTGCATTCGAAGGACATTCTCTACTCACTCTTCTACAAATTACTCTAACAAAACGCATTCTTCTATTCTCGTTAATCGAGATAAACTTTTATTACGCATTTAGTTGTAAGTATAAGCAGAATACGTGTAGTAGCTTAAAGCGATAGTCAAAATTTTAAAATGTAAGTCGCTAGGTATGTGATGGCTTTAAAATGTCATACTATTTGCATGACCAGTAGAAAAAACGAATAGCGACTTACCACATGAAAAAGGACAGGTATTTGAAAATTCAAACCAATAACAAAGAATGTCTTGGAAATAGTTAACGCCACAAAATATATTATTTGACATAAATGATGTACTTTAACTAGATCTAAATAATGTGTAGTAAGATTTTTTTCTATCTCCTACGGCTTACCAATTCTACAAACGGCATTCAGAATGAAGAGAACTTTACAGACCTTTGGCAGAAAATTAAAGATAAACATTTTATTTGTCAAGAAAACATCTTAAACATATGGCATTTTAATCAAAATCGTACAGCCATTTTTGAGAAAATAAAAACAAGGGAAGGAGCATTACTTTGAGTTTTTTTATTTTGTTAATGAACGCTCTTTAACTACTATGGTCCTTAGCGTCCCATTCTATATTGGGTGCGAAAGACCGGAAATTTTGCTCAGAGGTCACTTTATCAGGCTTGAGGTTCTTTTACGTGCCGTAAATCTACGACAAGGGACAACCGGCTTTACTTCCCTTCCGGAGGAGGCCATACTAAGGATTTTAGGCCCGAAAAAATCCATCGCCCTCCACCGGGTTTGAACCCGCGACCTCGGAAACTAGAGACTAGCGTGGTACCTCTAGACCACGGAGGACGACGGGAGTTCCTTGAAAATCTTGGTGTCGCATTTTTGAAAGACACTAAACTATAATACCAAATTAGGTGTTTAATCAACTCTTTTTGTTTTAGTTATGCTGTTCATAGGCACAAGAACACACTAACACTCACGCACATACATACACACAGAGATCTTTTTCTAAATTCGCTTGTTTTATTCATATGATCTCAAAACGTGTATTTCCGGTGAAATCTCTATTTCGATTTTTTTGGGTGGAGTACAATCTTCCTCCAAGAAAAGGAAAATAAAAAATTGGATGTGTTACACTCACATGACTTTCTCTACTCTTGTACAAACTATTTATACAAACGCTTATTCTCCATCTACTTCATGTTAATAGAGATAAACATTTGCAGAGTCTATCTTATTGCTAATTTTCTTGTAGATGTAAGGGGAATATATATTTACAAGGGCAATTTGGAAATACAGTAGCCTTTAAGCACATACATATCTCTTAATAGCTGGTTGCTAGGTGCAGCACCATTCCCTTTCCCACAGATTAATACTCTTTGCATATCCAAGACAAAAAAATCTGATGTGTTATACTCACATGACTTTCTCTACTCCTGTACAAACTATTTTTACAAACGTTTATTCTCCATATGCATCATGTTAATCGAGATATCGAGATGTCAATCTTATTGCTAATTTTCTTGTAGATGCAAGGGGAACATGGTAGGTTATAAGCGATAGTCAATCTTTTAAGCGCTGGTTGCTATGTGGCGCATTCTATTCTGTTTGCATATCCAGGACATAAAAAATTGAATAACGAATTTGAGAAAAAGTGTAAGTATTGGAAAATTTAAGGAAATAACAAGCAATATCTCGAAAATGGTTCACTCAACTAAAAAAATGTATATGACATAAATTGTGTATTTTAACGCGATCTACTTTTTTGTGTAGTAAAATTTTGTCTATCTCTTATGGTTTACCAGTTATACAAAAGTCGTTCACAATAAAGAATACTTTTGGAGACATTCCCAGAAAATTCAAAATATACATTTTTTTTACCATAAAAATATCTTAAACATATGATATTTTAATCAAAATCGTTAGAGCCATTTTTGAGAAAATTAAAATTTTCAAAAGATGCTCCATGTAAAGGGTAATCTGGGGTGGGGGATTTTCTTGAAAACCTTCGTGTCCCATCCTTGGAAGATCCTGAACCTAAATATCAAGTTTGGTGTTTATCCGACTGTTCGTTTCTGAGTTATGCTGTTCAAAGACAGACACACAGACACACACACGGACATGTTTCCAAAAATACTTTTTTTGGATTCAGGGGGTTTCAAAACATGTATTTCCGGTGAAATCTCGATATCGAATTTTTGGGTGGAATACAATACTTCCCCTACTTAGTATACGTAGTAGAGAAAGTAAAAAGAGAAAAGAAAGTAAAAAATCTGATGTGTTACACTCACATGACTTTCTCTACTCTTGTACAATCTATTTTTACAAACGCCTATTCTCCATATGCTTCATGTTAATCGAGATATCGAGATGTCAATCTTATTGGTAATTTTCTTGTAGATGCAAGGGGAATATGGTAGCTTTTAAGCGATAGTCAAATATTTAAACGCTGGTTGCTATGTGGCGCATTCCATTCTCTTTGCATGTCCAGGACATAAAAAAATGAATAACGAATTTGAGAAAAAGTATAAGTATTGGAAAATTTAAGGAAATAACAAGCAATATCTCGAAAACGGTTCACTCAACAAAAGAAATGTATATGACATAAGTTGTGTATTTTAACGCGATCTACATTTTTTGTGTAGTAAAATTTTGTCTATCTCTTATGGTTTACCAGTTATGCAAAAGTCGTTCACAATGAAGAATGCTTTGGGAGACATTCCCAGAAAATTCGAGATATACATTTCATTTCTCATGGCATTATCTTAAACATATATTATTTTAATCAAAATCGTTAGAGCCATTTTTGAGGAAATTAAAATTTTCGAAAAATGTTCCATGTAAAGGGTAGTCTGGGGTGGGAGGATTTTCTTGAAAACCTTCGTGTCGCATCTCTGGAAGATACAGAACCTAAATACCAAGTTTGGTGTTTATCCGACTATTCGTTTTTGAGTTATGCTGTTCACAGACACACACACACACACAGACACACACACACACAGACACACACGGACATGTTTCCAAAAATGCTTTTTTTGGATTCAGGAGGTCTCAAAACATGTATTTCCGGTGAAACCTCGGTATCGAATTTTTGGGTGGAATGCAATACTTCCCCTACTTACTATACGTAGTAGAGCAAGTAAAAAAAATCTGATGTGTTACACTCACATGACTTTCTCTACTCTTGTACAATCTAATTTTACAAACGCTTATTCTCCATATGGTTCATGTTAATCGAGATATCGAGATGTCAATCTAATTGGTAATTTTCTTGTAGATGCAAGGGAAATATGGTAGCTTTTAAGCGATAGTCAAATATTTTAACGCTGGTTGCTATGTGGCGCATTCCATTCTCTTTGCATGTCCAGAACATAAAAAAAATGAATAACGAATGTGAGAAAAAGTTTAAGTATTGTAAAATTTAAGGAAATAACAAGCAATATCTCGAAAACGGCTCACTCAACAAAAGAAATGTATATGACATAAGTTGTGTATTTTAACGCGATCTACATTTTTTGTGTAGTAAAATTTTGTCTATCTCTTATGGTTTACCAGTTATGCAAAAGTCGTTCACAATGAAGAATACTTTTGGAGACATTCCCAGAAAATTCGAGATATACATTTCATTTCTCATGACATTATCTTAAACATATGATATTTTCATCAAAATCGTTAGAGCCATTTTTGAGAAAATTAAAATTTTCGAAAAATCTTCCATGTAAAGGGTAGTCTGGGGTGGGGGGATTTTCTTGAAAACCTTCGTGTCGCATCTCTGAAAGATACTGAACCTAAATACCAAGTTTGGTGCTTATCCGACTGTTCGTTTTTGAGTTATGCTGTTCACAGACACACAGACACACACACAGACACACACACACACAGACACACACACGGACATGTTTCCAAAAATGCTTTTTTTGGATTCAGGAGGTCTCAAAACATGTATTTCCGGTGAAATCTCGGTATCGAATTTTTGGGTGGAATGCAATACTTCCCCTACTTACTATACGTAGTAGAGAAAGTAAAAATCTGATGTGTTACACTCACATGACTTTCTCTACTCTTGTACAATCTATTTTTACAAACGCCTATTCTCCATATGCTTCATATTAACCGAGATATCGAGATGTCAATCTTATTTGTAATTTTCTTGTAGATGCAAGGGGAATATGGTAGCTTTTAAGCGATAGTCAAATATTTTATCGCTGGTTGCTATGTGGCGCATTCCATTCTCTTTGCATGTCCAGGACATAAAAAAATCTGATGTGTTACACTCACATAACTTTCTCTACTCTTGTACAACCTAATTTTACAAACGCCTATTCTCCATATGCTTCATGTTAATCGAGATATCGAGATGTCAATCTTATTGATAATTTTCTTGTAGATGCAAGGGGAATATGGTAGCTTTTAAGCGATAGTCAAATATTTTAACGCTGGTTGCTATGTGGGGCATTCCATTCTCTTTGCATGTCCAGAACATAAAAAAATCTGATGTGTTACACTCACATGACTTTCTCTACTCTTGTACAATCTATTTTTACAAACGCCTATTCTCCATATGCTTTATGTTAATCGAGATATCGAGATGTCAATCTTATTGCTAATTTTCTTGTAGATGCAAGGGGAATATGGTAGCTTTTAAGCGATAGTCAAATATTTTATCGCTGGTTGCTATGCGGCGCATTCCATTCTCTTTGCAAGTCCAGGACATAAAAAAATGAATAACGAATTTGAGAAAAAGTATAAGTATTGGAAAATTTAAGGGAATAACAAGCAATATCTCGAAAACGGTTCACTCAACAAAAGAAACGTATATGACATAAGTTGTGTATTTTAACGAGATCTACATTTTTTGTGTAGTAAAATTTTGTCTATCTCTTATGGTTTACCAGTTATGCAAAAGTCGTTCACAATGAAGAATACTTTTGGAGACATTCCCAGAAAATTCGAGATATACATTTCATTTCTCATGACATTATCTTAAACATATGATATTTTCATCAAAATCGTTAGAGCCATTTTTGAGAAAATTAAAATTTTCGAAAAATGTTCCATGTAAAGGGTAGTCTGGGGTGGGGGGATTTTCTTGAAAACCTTCGTGTCGCATCTCTGGAAGATACTGAACCTAAATACCAAGTTTGGTGTTTATCCGACTGTTCGTTTTTGAGTTATGCTGTTCACAGACACACACACAGACACACACACAGACACACAGACACACACACAGACACACACACGGACATGTTTCCAAAAATGCTTTTTTTGGATTCAGGGGGTCTCAAAACATGTATTTCCGGTGAAATCTCGGTATCGAATTTTTGGGTGGAATGCAATACTTCCCCTACTTACTATACGTAGTAGAGAAAGTAAAAATGAATAACGAATTGGAGAAAAAGTATAAGTATTGGAAAATTTAAGGGAATAACAAGCAATATCTCGCAAACGGTTCACTCAACAAAAGAAATGTATATGACATAAATTGTGTATTTTAACGCGATCTACATTTTTCGTGTAGTAAAATTTTGTCTATCTCTTATGGTTTACCAGTTATGAAAAAGTCGTCCATAATGAAGAATACTTTTGGAGACATTCCCAGAAAATTCGAGATATACATTTTATTTGTCATGACAATATCTTAAACATATGATATTTTAATCAAAATCGTTAGAGCCGTTTTTGAGAAAATTAAAATTTTCGAAAAATGTTCCATGTAAAGGGTAGTCTGGGGTGGGGGGATTTTCTTGAAAACCTTCGTGTCGCATCTCTGGAAGATACTGAACCCAAATACCAAGTTTGGTGCTTATCCGATT
Source organism: Deroplatys truncata (assembly GCA_030765065.1). NCBI lineage: Eukaryota > Metazoa > Arthropoda > Insecta > Mantodea > Mantidae > Deroplatys > Deroplatys truncata. The sequence continues at coordinate 32,178,938 of CM060980.1, read as the reverse complement.
GTTCGTTTTTGAGTTATGCTGTTCACAGACACACACACAGACACACACACAGACACACACACACACAGACACACACACACACAGACACACACACGGACATGTTTCTAAAAATGCTTTTTTTGGATTCAGGAGGTCTCAAAACGTGTATTTCCGGTGAAATCTCGGTATCGAATTTTTGGGTGGAATGCAATACTTCCCCTACTTACTATACGTAGTAGAGAAAGTAAAAATGAATAACGAATTTGAGAAAAAGTATAAGTATTGGAAAATTTAAGGGAATAACAAGCAATATCTCGAAAACGGTTCACTCAACAAAAGAAATGTATATGACATAAGTTGTGTATTTTAACGAGATCTACATTTTTTGTGTAGTAAACTTTTGTCTATCTCTTATGGTTTACCAGTTATGCAAAAGTCGTTCACAATGAAGAATACTTTTGGAGACATTCCCAGAAAATTCGAGATAAACATTTCATATCTCATGACATTATCTTAAACATATGATATTTTAATCAAAATCGTTAGAGCCATTTTTGAGAAAATTAAAATTTTCGAAAAATGTTCCATGTAAAGGGTAGTCTGGAGTGGGGGGATTTTCTTGAAAACCTTCGTGTCGCATCTCTGGAAGATACTGAACCTAAATACCAAGTTTGGTGTTTATCCGACTGTTCGTTTTTGAGTTATGCTGTTCACAGACACACACACAGACACACACACACAGACACACACACGGACATGTTTCCAAAAATGCTTTTTTTGGATTCAGGAGGTCTCAAAACATGTATTTCCGGTGAAATCTCGGTATCGAATTTTTGGGTGGAATGCAATACTTCCCCTACTTACTATACGTAGTAGAGAAAGTAAAAATCTGATGTGTTACACTCACATGACTTTCTCTACTCTTGTACAATCTAATTTTACAAACGCCTATTCTCCATATGCTTCATGTTAATCGAGATATCGAGATGTCAATCTTATTGGTAATTTTCTTGTAGATGCAAGGGAAATATCGTAGCTTTTAAGCGATAGTCAAATATTTTAACGCTGGTTGCTATGTGGCGCATTCCATTCTCTTTGCATGTCCAGGACATAAAAAAAATGAATAACGAATTTGAGAAAAAGTATAAGTATTGGAAAATTTAAGGAAATAACAAGCAATATCTCGAAAACGGTTCACTCAACAAAAGAAATGTATATGACATAAGTTGTGTATTTTAACGCGATCTACATTTTTTGTGTAGTAAAATTTTGTCTATCTCTTATGGTTTACCAGTTATGCAAAAGTCGTTCACAATGAAGAATACTTTTGGAGACATTCCCAGAAAATTCGAGATATACATTTCATTTCTCATGACATTATCTTAAACATATGATATTTTCATCAAAATCGTTAGAGCCATTTTTGAGAAAATTAAAATTTTCGAAAAATCTTCCAGGTAAAGGGTAGTCTGGGGTGGGGGGATTTTCTTGAAAACCTTCGTGTCGCATCTCTGGAAGATACGGAACCTAAATACCTAGTTTGGTGCTTATCCGACTGTTCGTTTTTGAGTTATGCTGTTCACAGACACACAGACACACACACAGACACACACACGGACATGTTTCCAAAAATGCTTTTTTTGGATTCAGGAGGTCTCAAAACATGTATTTCCGGTGAAATCTCGGTATCGAATTTTTGGGTGGAATGCAATACTTCCCCTACTTACTATACGTAGTAGAGAAAGTAATGAATAACGAATTTGAGAAAAAGTATAAGTATTGGAAAATTTAAGGGAATAACAAGCAATATCTCGAAAACGGTTCACTCAACAAAAGAAATGTATATGACATAAGTTGTGTATTTTAACGAGATCTACATTTTTTGTGTAGTAAAATTTTGCCTATCTCTTATGGTTTACTAGTTATGCAAAAGTCGTTCACAATGAAGAATACTTTTGGAGACATTCCCAGAAAATTCGAGATATACATTTCATTTCTCATGACATTATCTTAAACATGTGATATTTTAATCAAATTGTTAGAGCCATTTTTGAGAAAATTAAAATTTTCGAAAAATGTTCCATGTAAAGGGTAGTCTGGGATGGGGGGATTTTCTTGAAAAGCTTCGTGTCGCATCTATGAAAGATACTGAACCTAAATACCAAGTTTGGTGTTTATCCGACTGTTCGTTTTTGAGTTATGCTGTTCACAGACACACACACAGACACACACACAGACACACACACAGACACACACACGGACATGTTTCCAAAAATGCTTTTTTTGGATTCAGGAGGTCTCAAAACATGTATTTACGGTGAAATCTCGGTATCGAATTTTTGGGTGGAATGCAATACTTCCCCTACTTACTATACGTAGTAGAGAAAGTAAAAATCTGATGTGTTACACTCACATGACTTTCTCTACTCTTGTACAAACTAGTTTTACAAACGTTTATTCTCCATATGCTTCATGTTACTCGAGATATCGAGATGTCAATCTTATTGCTAATTTTCTTGTAGATGCAAGGGGAACATGGTAGGTTATAAGCGATAGTCAAATCTTTTAAGCGCTGGTTGCTATGTGGTGCATTCCATTCTCTTTGCATATCCAGGACATAAAAAATTGAATAACGAATTTGAGAAAAAGTATAAGTATTGGAAAATTTAAGGAAATAACAAGCAATATCTCGAAAATGGTTCACTCAACTAAAAAAATGTATATGACATAAATTGTGTATTTTAACGCCCTCTACATTTTTTGTGTAGTACAATTTTGTCTATCTCTTATGGTTTACCAGTTATGCAAAAGTCGTTCACAATAAAGAATACTTTTGGAGACATTCCCAGGAAATTCAAGATATACATTTTATTTGTCATAAAAATATCTTAAATATATGATATTTTAATCAAAATCGTTAGATCCATTTTTGAGAAAATTAAAATTTTCGAAAAATCTTCCATGTAAAGGGTACTCTGGGGTGAGGGGATTTTCTTGAAAACCTTCGTGTCGCATCGCTGGAAGATACTGAACCTAAATACCAAGTTTGGTGTTTATCCGACTTTTCGTTTCTGAGTTATGCTGTTCACAGACACACACACAGACACACAGACAGACACACAGACACACACGGACATGTTTCCAAAAATGCTTTTTTTTGGATTCAGGGGGTCTCAAAACATGTATTTCCGGTGAAATCTCGGTATCGAAATTTTGGGTAGAATACAATACTTCCCCTACTTACTATACGTAGTAGAGAAAGTAAAAATGCACAGTTTTCGGAAAACTATTTGTATAAAGAGATATTCTAGAACTACTTAACTTCAAGTTTGTTCTTAAAAAGGAATTTCGACACTTATGCGCATTTCTTCTAGGTTCGTGTCAGTTCTTTTCCTTCGCCAAATTTATATCGCATATATCACACAAAAGTCTTCTCCCGAGCTAAGAATTGAACCTCCCTAGTAACAAATGCGGATATTAACTGCTATACTACCCGGGAGTATTTAGAGCAGATTTCAGGGACTATTCTTTTTAAATTACAGCTGTGTTATTTACAATTTACGTCACGACGCTGCACACGCTAACAAAAACGAACGCCGTATAGCTCCTTGTGTGCATGTTAATCTCAGAACTTCAGTTTTTCCTCAATTAATGGTTCTCTCCCTCTATTTTGGTTTCAACGTTTATCATCCTCATAACCACAACATATTTAAAGCAAAAGCCCACACCACACCCCTGGCGGTGCTCTGACTGCAGTACTCTACATCACACAGCATCAAGCATTTTAAAGAGCACGGCATCGATACCGGCACTTCGAGGACATGTTTAAGCGTGGCACATGTGGCTTTAAGGGCGACTACTATTTGTGTATGGAGTAAGGCACACATTGTTCAACTTTGGTACTACTACTACTACTACTACTACTACTACTACTACTACTACTACTACTACTACTACTACTACAACAATCTCATCTGAGCATTCGGGAGGTCCCAGGTTCGATCCCCAGCGACCGCTCACTCTTTCCCATGGTTTTTCGAGGTTTCCCCGGGTCGGCAGCCGAATTCTGAGTGGCTCATCTTCTACCACGACTTTCCTACCTCTCATTTCCTGTACCCACTATCTTCTTTGTCATTTGTTTCAGGGTTGTAGGACCAGGCGACGGTGTTCTGCGGTTTGCTGCGGGTGGGCGGGCTGCGGCTTGGCGGGCTGTCCACTCTATAAAGGTTTCTTCCTTGACGTCGTTGCGGGACTGCTGAGTTATATTATTATTATTAGAGTATTATTTTAAAATCTAAGAGACGTAGAAGGTATACTTCTGCCTTGTTAAAATAAACGTAAGCAAAGGAGCAAATAGCCTATAGGTTTATATTACGTAAACAAAAGCATTCAAAACTAACACAATAAAAATTATACACAAATTATTTTCTTTCCGAATACAAAACTAGTAAACACTATCCAAATAATTCTAAGTTTCTTTGTACCTTTTATATTTAGGGATCTCAGAGTGAAAATCTAAGGCAGTCAGCATTCAATTACTATTACTTCAAAATGTTGAAGTAAATAAACCTTCAAGTTTCATTTTACAGAGTTCAAAGAATCGACTAACGTGCTTTATGCAAACTTCTGGAATGTCATTAATATTATTATTATTATTATTATTATTATTATTATTATTATTATTATTATAACATTGTCGTTTACTCTGAAGGTCTTCATCTATTTGAAGAGATTGACGTTCCTACCTGCCTTAACCGTCTCCTCTTACTATTTGAACAAGCGCCTTATTAAATTGTTAATTACCAGCAAATAGCACCCAGTCTGCTGTGAAGGCAGCGTGAAGCGTTGAATATTCAAAAGGGGAAACTTACCCGATCGATAGAGAAACCCCTGACCGAGTAGCGTTGTTAAATGTCCCAGGCAATGGGTCAATTTTAGTTCAAGGTCGCGCTGTATATGCGAGTACGGTCTGGCCGTTAACGAATGAGGTCGGTATGGAATAAACTTCTTGTAAGCGAGTCTGTGTTCTATATTTGAATAAAGTTGCCCCAAATGTCGGAAGATATATTCGGCAGGAGCTAGAGAATACTCTGTGAATGAGGTTAATCATTATGCATATTATTTTGCTCTGCCACTAAATGGGAACTGTCTGAGCAAATGAGAAACAAGAAAAGCAGCAAAAGCTCTTCTGAAAGTAGGAAATAAGATCAATAATGCTCTCTTTGAAACCTATACACATATTCTACGAAAATTAACGTGTCTAGGTTGACAAAGGCCTAACACACAATGCATCATTTGGCTGAGTATTTTTGAGACGATAAATAAAATTTCTGAACGAGGATACAAATGATGCGGAATTAGTCTGTATTTTATACTACCTAGTAAGAAACCCGTTGAGAATTTATTATCCTAAGTGCAAAACCCTACCTATGTAACATTTTAAGACATTAAAATTTTAATACCACAGGTATCCACAAACTTAAAAAATCCGATGTGTTACTTTACATGACTTTCTCTACCACTAACGTTTATTTTTATACAACCTCTAAACACAATTATCACAAAAGCTTATTTTTTTATCTACTTCATGTTACTGGAGTTGAACATTTATAGAAATACTTTATTACACATTTCGCTTTAGGTACAAGGGAAATAGAGAAAAACGAATCGATAGACAGATATTTAAAAGCGTGTCCCTCTAAACTGGCATTAAAATTCAATAGTCTTTCCATGACATCGCGAGAAACAACTAAATAGCGACAGCGTTTTAAAATTACAAAAGTACTGAAAAATTCAAACCAACAATAAAGGATATCTGGGAAATGGTGGATGCCACAAAATAAATCATTTCAAATAAATTGTGTGTTTGAAAGGATTCTACATTTTCTTTGAGCAAGCTTTTGTCTACTAGTTATCGTTTACCAGTTATATAAAATTATAAAAAATAGTTTCCGAATGAAGAAGACCTTTCAGGTCATTCCAGAAAATTCAAGGTATACATTTTACGTCTGATGTAAATATCCAAAATATGTGGTATTTTATCAAAAGCGTTAGATCCATTTTTGAGCAAATCAAAAGCATCTAACATTTTTCCATAAAGGTTAGTTTGTAGTGAGGAGATTTTCTTGAAAATCTTACTTTCGCACTTTTGGAAGATGCTAAACTTAAACATCGCATTTGGTATTTATAACTTTTCGTTATAAAATTATGCTGTTCTCACATACACTATGTGATCAAAAGTATCCGGACATCCCCACAAACATACGGTTTTCATCTTAGGTTCATTGTGCTGCCACCTACTACCTGGTACTCATTATCCGCGACCTCAGTAGTCATTAGACACCATGGAACAGCAGAATGGGACACTCCGTGGAACTCACGGACTTCGAACGTGGTCAGGTGCTTGGGTGTCACTTGTATCAGAAGTCTGTACGCGAGATTTCCACACTCCTAAACATTCCTAGGTCCACTATTTCTGATGTGATAGTGAAGTGGAAACGTGAAGGGACATGTACAGCACAAAAGCGTACAGGCCGACCTCGTCTGTTGACTGACAGAGACCGCCGACATTTGAAGAGGGTCGTAAAGAGTAATAGGCAGACATCTATCCAGATCATCACACAGGAATTCCGAACTGCATCAGCATCCACTTCAAGTACTATGACAGTTAGGCGTGAGGTGAGAAACCTTCGATTCCATGGTCCAAGCGGCTGCTCATAAGCCACACATCACGCAGGAAAATGCCAAACGACGCCTCGCTTGGTGTAAGGAGCGTCAACATTACACGATTGAACAGTGGCAAAACGTTGTGTGGAGTGACGAATCACGGTACACAATGTGTTGATCCGATGGCAGGGTGTGGGTATGGCGAATGCCCGGTGAACGTCATCTACCGCGTGTGTAGTGCCAACAGTGAAATTCGGAGATGGTGGTGTTATGGTGTGGTCGTGTTTTTCCTGGAGGGAGTTTGCACCCCTTGTTGTTTTGCGTGGCACGATCACAGCGCAGGCCAACATTGATATTTTAAGCACCTTCTTGCTTCCCACTGCTGAAGAGCAATTCGGGGATGGCGATTGCATCTTTCAACACGATCGAGCACACCTGTTCATACTGCACGGGCTGTGGCGGAGTGGTTACACGACAATACCATCCCTGTAATGGACTGACCTGCACAGAGTCCTGACTGGAATCCTATGCAACACCTTTGGGATGTTTTGGAACGCCGACTTCGCGCCAAGCCTCACCGACCTACATCGATATCTCTGCTCAGTTCCGCACTCCGTGAAGAATGGTCTACCATTCCCCAAGAAACCTTCCAGCACCGATTGAAAGTATGCCTGCGAGAGTGAACCCTGTCATCAAGACTAAGAGTGGGCCAACACCATATTGACTTCCAGCATATAGATGGATGGCGCCACGAAATTGTACGTCATTTTCAGCCAGATGTCCGGATACTTTTGATCACGTAGTGTATACACAGTCACACACACACACACACACACACATATATATATACATATATATGCACCTTTTCCTAAAAATGCTTTTTTCAGGGGTTCAAATGACCTTAAGATGTGTATATACTTCCTCTTTTTATTGTAAGTACATAGTAGAGAAAACAATTTTTGGATTAAGGGCACCTGTGTATATTTGAAGTGAAACTACCATATCAAATATTTGGGTGGAATGTAATACTTTTGGAGTACTTACCATAGGGAAGCAGTAGAGGATTCAGGGGCCTCAAAACGCGAATTTCCGGTGAAATCTCGGAATCTTGGATAATTTAGGTAGAATGCAATACTTTCTCTTACTTACTGTGGTAAGTAGTAGAGAAAGTAAATACGACTTAGCACTTGAAGAAAGTTAAGCATCCGAAAATTAAAACCAATATCAAATAATAAATCAGAAATGGTTAACGCTACCTAAATTTCATTTGACATAAATTGTGAGCCTTAAGGAGATTTACGTTTTTTGTGCAGTAAGATTTAAGAAAAGTCATTCAGAGTAGAGGATTTCACGGGCTATTTGCAGAAAAGTAAGATTTATAAAATCTGGGAGACAAAACAAGGTGATGTTGCCCTCACAGAAGCCGAATGCTTACTGTGCGGTATCTCTCCTAGTTGTATGTAATACTAGTTCAGGGAACCTGTTCTCTCAAAGAGTTTCAGGAGTCCCTCTGCTAGATGCTTATTGGGTACCATTACTTTGAGTTCTAAACTCCCTAAAAGGTAACGTTTCATTTGTCATGTATTATCCTAAACATGTGGTATCTATCAAAATCGATAGAGCCATTTTTTAAAAAATAATAACATAATGAAAATTTTCCGATATAAAAGGTAGTTTGGTTGAGGAGATTTTCTTGAAAATCTTCGTGTCGCATCCGTGGACGGTACTGAACTAAAATAACAAGTCACATTAATGTGTCACATTACTTATTTAGGTTAACTAGGAAGATGACTATCTTGTTTAGTGTAAACAAGTGTAAACATAACTGCGAGCCTGGCACCTCCTCGCTTACTGACAAGGAGCTGTAGTCCCTTGACCGACCGATCAACAAAACTAAAGTCTATATCGCCATTCTTCAGGGAAAGGTCTCCAAAACATTCCGCAGTGATGGTTTACCCATGGAGTTCTAGCTTAAATTTTAGTACATGTTACGAGGGCATCCCAGAAATACCCGACCTGATGTATAGATAGTGGTTGTTGTTTCAAACAAATGACTATGGTAGAAAGTACCAACCTTATAAAGCTTAAGTTTGAACTTTGACGATGCTACGTTGTTAAGTAATTGTTTGGCAGCCATCAATAGTGAACAATCTCAGCAAATTTATAAACATGGATAAAACTGGCCATCGTTATGTGATACAATACTTTTATTTGAAAGATCTTAGTCCAACTAATATTAAAGCTGAGCTAGATTCTACTCTGGGGAGTCTGCTCCATCGTTTACAACAGTAAAATATTGGATGGCAGAGTTTAAGCTAAGCCGTACGAGCTGCCAGGATGAACATCGGGTCGACCAGATGAGGTGACCACGCCAGAAATTCTGAAAAAAATCCATAAAATGATATTGGATGATCATTGACTGAATGTGCGCGAGCTAGCAGACATCATAAACATTTCAAAAAGTGCTGTGCATCGCATACTGACTGAAAATTCAGACATGAGAAAGCTGTATGTAAGATGGGTGCCGCGTTTACTCACAATGGAACAAAAGCAGCATCGTGAGGATGTTTTAGTAGAGTGTTTGACGATGTTTCGCTGCAATAAAGCCGAGTTTTTGCGTCAATTCATAACCATGGATAAAACATGGATCCATCACTTCACACCTGCGACAAAGGAACAGTCAAAACTGTGGATTGAAAGGGGAGAATTGGCTCCAAAGAAGGCGAAGGGAGTTCCATCTGCAGGGAAGGTCATGACGTCAGTGTTTTGGGATGCGCGTGGGATAATTTTCATTGATTATCTTCAAAACGGAAAAGCAATCAATGGCAAGTATTATGCAAACTTATTGCAGCGTTTGAATGATGAAATTAAGCAAAAACGGCCCCATTTAGCGAAAAAGAAAATTTTGTTTCCTCAAGACAATGCACCAGTTGACACCTCCATTATCACCATGGTCAAAATCAATGAGTTAAGATTCAAATTGCTTCCTCATGCCTCCAATTCACCAGATTTAGCCCCCTCTGATTATTTTCTGTTTCCAAAGTTGAAGACATGGGTTGTTGGTAGCAGATTTGCTAAGAATGAAGAGCTGCTGTCTGCAGTTGATGGTTATTTTGCAGAACTCGACGGTTCTCACCATAAACAGAGTATCGAAGCAAGTGGACATCGCTGGGGAAGGCGTATCGAGCTGAAAGGAGACTATGTAGAGAAATAAAGATGTTTTTTCCCAAAATGTTTGTTTTTTCTTTGTTAGATCGGGTACTTCTGGGACAGCCCTCATTGGTGACGAATTAATACAGTCATTAACGCCATTTTACACGTGGATATCTCTGTGCTTCTCAAAAGCGTGGTGTTGTAGTTCTCATTAAGAAACATCAATCTTCCTCTGTTGATGACTTTTACCCCATTATACTACTGAATTACAAATTTTATCTCGTGTACTGACCAGTAGAATTAGAACCTCTTTTGGGGAACCTCATGCATCCTTCACAACATTGTAGTATCCCGGAACGCAACATACTCGATGTTTTGTGCGCCTTCGTAATTCCATTTTCTACTCTTCTCAGGGAAATCAACATGTTCCTTTGTCATTGGATTTCAGACGTGTATTTGATAGTGTTAGTCACGTCTTTTTGTTTCAGCGTTTGGCTTGGCATGTCTTCAGCAGTGTTTTATATCTTACATCAAATGTTTGTATAATTATATATCCAGCTATGTACAAATTAATGGAATTCTCTCCCGTGAGTTTCCGTGACTTTGCTCGTTCCATTCTTGAAAGATGTTCAGCATCAACAACATTATTTGTTTAGCATTAAATCCACCCCTTTGTCAACTACAAACTAAAATTGTTGGGATTTTCTTGTATAATCACAGACTGGGTGCACTGGCATATGCTGATGATGCGTATGCTCTTGTAAGTCCTGGGGGGGTGTAATTCCTACATAAGAGGAGGGTAAACAGATAATAAATGAATGAATGAACAGCACAGGACTTCCCCGACGAATTTACAAGCGGCTCAGGTCGGAGTTGCAACATTTCTAATCTTGCATAAAAAAGACGGTTTTATGCCACAAAAACATTAAAATTATGGAAATATGATGTTTTTATCAGAAAAGCCAAAATATGCATTTATATGCAACATCAAATGGGGTTTAATAACCTTATAAACTGATGATTCGTATACATAACTTACCAGCATTGTAATTATAACAAAGGGAAAAATATGCAAATGCATGAACTCCCAGGCCATAGTCATAGTGATTACGACAGTATCATTAAAAATGAATAATTGTATTTATTTTTCTTTGGTGCACCACAAACCTACATCCTGTATCCCTGGACATTATCCACAATTACAGTTTTCATTGTAGGCGAGGAGATAAGAATCAACCCTGAGAATAACTCTGGATCCTGAAACGGAACGGACGTCTGACGACAACTCTGCTAGACCGGGCATATCATTCCAATCAATTAACCAAAGTGGGGCTAAAATCCGTTACAAGTTTTGCATGTCATAACTTAACAGCATTTCTAAACTACACATACATATTTAGTGTCTTAAATTATTATAAACATCAAGCCAGTGGAGACCGGTTAAAAAAAAAAGAGGTGAAGTAATGGCATATTGTACAGCAAACATTATTATAATTTATGTAAATATTATCCATAAATGAATTTTAAATACTGCAATAATTTAATAAAATTTTGTAAAATAGGCTCGTGTATCTACATCTATTCCTACTGTAAATATATGGCGAGCCCATACAATAAAACCTAGAAAACCAATTGCTGACATAGCTCAGATTATTCCGTGGAATACCTCTACGATATTCAGCTTATCCTGATGCTTATTCATCATGAAATATTTTATCATCAATAATTTAATAAAATTCTGTAGACTCATCCCATTTCTTGTAAATTAAATCTATCTTCCTGTCCTTCAGGCTGGCATATTTATCAATAATGTCCTCGTAAAAAGGCTGGCTCTCGATGAGTTTGGAATTTGGACAACTCCTGGTGTATTGAAATGCTACTCAATGAAGAAAACCGGCACTGTAACATTGTACTGCGCGGAAATGTTTTCAGTCTTTTCAGACAACAGAAATTGCGTTCCTCAGATATACTAATTGTTGAAGGTATAGTCAACCTCAAACTAAAAATTAAAATGCCCATGGTTTCACATAAAAGTCTCTCATTATGGGCTCTAAATGGAAGTTCTTGAAGGCTTAAATATAGCATAGCCCTAACAATTATTCTGAGGATTTGTCAATTTAAAGAAACACATTCGTTAAATCGAAGGATGCACTTCTTGCATTTCCTTTAGAGTATCTTCGATTGTACTACGCAGATTATAATCAAAACTTTTTTTTTCGAAAACTTTGTGCGTGCTGTGACAATAGTATTATTATCCTTCAAGCACTCGTTACATATTTGTGATGAAGCTGCTGCCCAATTTAACCTTAATAGTGCAATGTTTTTTTTGTCTCAGAGGTAAAATTGAGTTTTATTTATGGACGCTCTTTAACTACTGTGGTCCTTAGCGTCCCATTCTATATTGGGCGTGAAAGACGGGTAATTTTGCTCAAAGGCTCTTTATCAGGATTGAGGTTCTTTTACGTGCCGTAAATCTACGACGCGGGACCACCGGCTTTACTTCCCTTCCGAAGGAAGCCATGCTAAGGATTTTTATACCCGAAAATATCCATCGCGCTCCGCCGGAGTCTGAACCCGCGACCTCGGGTACTAGAGGCTAGCATGGTGACCACTACACCACGGAGGACGACAACCTCAGAGGTATGTATTGTTAAGGGAGCTTAGGTTCTGAACTATTCACACGAGTAAACTATTTATTAGAACTGAAAGATTTGTATAATGTTAAGAATTGTATAGGTTTCAATTAATCCTGCAATTTTTAACATACACAAGAACATAAGAGGTTTTTAAATGCATAATGGTTCTCGTATTTTTCTTTTACCTTTCTTTCTGATAATTAGTTTGCCTTACAACTATTTCTGAGTCCTTACAAAGCGTTTTGTTTGCTTCAGCTGCCAGTGCAGTATATTACAAATTATAAAATGGAAAGATGTTTCTTCCGCGAGATTAATGAATTTGGAACAAGGGTAATGGAATAAATTTTGAAAGTCCTTACCGAGAAGTAAAAATTCAATTTTTACAAGTTTACAAAATTACCTTTGATAATGATATGCCGAAATGCTCGCCGAAGCCAAATGCAAGCCGGACTACTCGCTCCGTCTCTCGTGGTTCACTGACAAGGTAACAGTGTTGCCAACTCTTGGTGATGAAAAGTGGCTAAAAGTGTCAAAAAGGCCAGAAATGGCTAAGTATGGGATAGTCATATGAACGCAATTCAGATTTAATATTAATAAAAGACATGACAGGAATTTTCCATCCCTGTAAAATAATTTTTCTGGCTTGTCAAAGGAATTTATTTCATTCAGAAATGCTTTCTGGCTTCTGATCTCAAAATGCTCACGAATAGTATGGTCACGCAAGGACAAACAGTCACAGAGAAATGAAACATTGGGATTGAGCACTCGCCGGTCACAAATTTCATGTGACATGCCACATATAAACAGTAATTGTCCACATAAATATGAACTTGAAGCTTGCAAATGTCTGTAGGCTCCAACCTCCGTCCCCACTACTCAAACACAGACATCAAAGGGTGGAAATTTACAAATGAAGGATTGTGAATCAGATGTTTTACCTGGTCGATCAATTTTTCATTAACGCATGTATTATATATGTATATTTCTCATTGATACTTTGGTGATTTAAATTTAAAAATTAGACAATAGAAACTGAAAAATAGCTAGAAATTGTTGAATATTTAGAAAAATAGCTACACTTGGCTCAATCATTATATAAAATGGCTGGAAATGCCTTTAGTGGCTTTTTGCCAAACTAATGGTAAAAAGGCTAGATTTAGCCATAAAAGGGCTAAATTAGCATCACCGTAGGTAGTGTTCGGCCTGGTATACATCTACAAGTTTACGTCTTTCCTCTCTCCTTTTCTCTCGGAACAAACGAAAATATAAACATGAATTGGAACCATTGAGTTAGTGTAACACAGTTCAGCTTTAAATTACATGGGGAATAACCATGGTGAATAATCGCAAGTCAACAATAAAAGTCAAACATAATACGACGGCGTATTATCTAAATGCTAATATTTACCTTATGATTTGTAAATATTGTGATGACATGCCATGTCTCATGCTAAGAATATTATACAGGTAGCGGGGATTCACCCTAACCATTTTTCCTTTTGCATAGCTAAAGCACAAATGAAATTTTACTATTTAGGCTAGATTTTGGCTAAGGAATTTGTTAAATAGGCTAAATTTCAGGCTATAAGCATTTTACGATTTTATATGGCTAAACGCTACTGTGAAAGTGCTAGATTTAGCCATAAAATGCTAAGTTGGCAACACTGCAAGGTAAGTTGAATAGAGGGAAGGTGGGCCATTCCGGAGCGGGAAGCTGCCATTGGCTGCCTGTCTGTGACGCAAGTGAGAGTGAAGTCGAGCCCCCGGAATACATACACATGCAGTGATCGCACTAATTCCTACCGAGTATTTATTATTAACACACTCTCCCACTTTTGTTTAAAAGTAATGTTATTTCAGAACTTTCCATAAACATTGTAGATATATACTGGAAAGCAAACTGAATCAAAACTACATTACATTAGTAATATATTTACACACAAACAAAACTACTGGGACGCATACGGTAGGTACTTGAGTGAAAACTCCTACAATAAATTGAAACATGCAGTTCTTTAAGTGCGCTAAGGGAAAATTTACGCCTACTCTAAACATTACTTTAAATGGACACGCTGGTACAGATTTTTACTGTAAGAAATTAAAATACGTGTTACTAGTGTAGGCTCATGATGTTTTGGAAGGTGAAGCTGCCCAATGCTTATTCTTGCTAACTGCGTATTGTTTAGTGCATGTTGCCTATTTTTTTAATTTAAAAAACTTATTCCGGCAAATGTTCTTGTTCGAACACACAGCGAAATAACTTTCTCCTGGACCTCTGGAAACTTAGCTTTTAGCAAAGCTACTAGCATTTTTAACACATTTTTAAACGGTTTTTCCGTGAAATGCACAAAATTCTATTTCAAAATGCACAATGTTGTTTCATTCATTCTCAGCTTAAACGTTTAAGACCCTCCTAGGAAATAACCGATATCCAGCCCTCTTCATTCGCTATGGGTTTTTGTATAATCTACAGTTATGTTAGACCTGCTTCAAAATCAACTTTCTTAATTTCTTTTCAGATTATTCACACATGATTGTGAAACAATATACTTTAATTAACTTTATAAATTATCTCATAATTTTAACACCTACTTTTTGTACTTGTGCAGTAGTTATATCCATATATAAATTAACTTTCTGTATGCTAATTTTAACAAACTAAATATATTCCAATTATAGGTCATGTTTTCTAATTATTGTCATTTTTAGCAATTTTTTCAAACAGTTTTAAGTCTTCAAATCCCAGCCCTTTGTCTGTATTGCCTCTCGTGTATTTACGTTCATCTGCACAGTATTTGCTCTCAAAATATTATTTCACATTTCGCTAGGTTTTCCAGGCGACCTGGGTTAAATGTGTCCATGTGTTACACAAAAGAACGAAAAGTAAACTACCAGCAAATGTTTGCATTTTCCTTGCGTAATACTAGCGAATACCACATTACAATTGAGACGGTAATTTGTATCACAAATTACTTTAATGTAAATAATTATTTTTATATGAATATGTATTTTTATGTAACATTGATTTCAGGGGTTTAATAATTGTAATTATTAATGGTAAATAATAATTTTCGGCTCTACTGAAACTGTTAACAATAACATAATACTTTAGCAAGGGGGTGAGTTGTTTATCGTTACCGGGAACCAGGAAGTTACGTCATGTTTCGCGCCTTTTCAGTAAAAAAAGCTTCCAGAACATTCTATAAAAGTAATATGTATTAGTGGTTTTCATTGGATAGTAAAATAGACGCTAATGTTGGCGCGTTTTATTAGCCAATGGTAATTCATTTATAATCTTTAGGTGTATCTTGAGGCAAGTCTATAAATAGTGTAGAATCAAAGAGAGCGTCCTCCAGTTCGGCAAGATTCTCGACACAGTACACATCGTCCTCCAGTTCGACAGGATTCACGAAGCATTACACTTCGTCCGCACATTACACGTTGGCCGTTCAGTTCGTTAAATTACACGTAGTGAAAATCATTAAAGATCTAAAATATTACAAAGTCACTTATATACAAAAATTGAAGTACGTGAGTTAAAAGTGAGAAGTTATTAGAAACAGTTTCAGTATGGCGATTATCAAGATAAATTTGTGAAAGTGTTAGTGCATGTGCTCGACAATAAAACATTATAAAATACATTTCTTCACTAGTAATTTTTGGATAAAAGATTCCTTTTCCGCTTCACACCCTGCAAGAATTAAATGCCTACCTAAATAGCTGGCCGGAAGACAATATACATAACCTTAAAACTAATTCATATAGATTGCTACGCCAGATGGAGTTAGCAGGCGACCGACGAATGACGTCACACAAGATGGTTCCACGCGTGAGGTAAGCAACATTACGTGAGAAACATTATCCACCACGTGGGGACACAAATACACAAATACACACAAATACTACTTCAAATTGGCGCATCAACGTGGAGCGACAACTAGGAAAGGAAGGCTAGACAACCAGGATAGTAGCAGAATTAACCAGGAAAAGGCGAATGCAGCAGTAAAATGATCTACAAGACGCAGATTCCAGAAACAAGAGGAGCGACAAACGACGTGGATAAGTGGACGCAAAAACATCGAGACAACGTAGATTCATCATAAAACAACGCAGAAGCGACATACAAATCTAGGAGAAAGGGGCAGAACGCTGGACATCAAAGCTGCAGCATCAGACAGCATCAAAAAGGTAATTAAATGAGACTTAGGAGCGGTAGGATAATAAAAACAATGGCTACCAATAATACAGAAGAAATAATTATGGAGGGAGATAGTGTAACAGTTAGCTGTGATCCAATACAAAGTACAGGAAATAGCCCAGATTTTTTGGGATTTGAAGATGAAAATGTTAGTGTAGAAAGTGAGAATAGGATAGCAGGAAATGTTAATCTTGATACTAGTATGATAATGATGGAAATGCTGAGAAATATGCATAGGGAATTAAGGGAAGATATGCAGAAGAATAATGAGAATAGTAGGGAAATGAAGGAAAATATTGAGAAATTAGAACAAACATTAACTCAGAGTTATGAGAAATTAGGGGAAGCTATAGACAGGAATCATAGGAAATTAATGGAAGATATTGGTAGGAAAAATGAGATATTAGAGCAAAAGGTAGATCAAAGCAGTGAAGAAATTGAAGAGAAAGTTATGAAGCTAGATAGTAGTAGGCCAGAAATGAAAGATGAAAATGAGGAAGTAATAGCAATTGAAATAGGAGAAATTTCAAAGAAAATGCTAGACATGAGTATGGAAATAGATAACAAAGAAAGTGAGGCTAATACTAAAAGTGAGGTTAATGTAGAAAGTACAGAGTTAGGAAGTCAAATGAGTAGTATTTCAAGTGAGGTAAGAGAGATAAATGAGGTTATGAATGTAGATGTGAATAAGACGCAGGTTAATTTCAGTGGGGAAATATCAGAAATACAGAAAGAATCAGAAATGCAAAGAAATAAATTGTACCAAGATGTTCAAAATGAAAACTCCAGTCCAGTACAGCTTAGTACAGATTTGTCAAAGTATTCTCAGATTAAGATGATAGTAGAAGAATTGAAAATGAAAGTTGTTAAAAGATGTATTGTTCAAGAAACTGTAGATTGTTTCCAAATGTTATCAGGAGATGAAATTTCATATGAATACAAGAGGTTATTCATGAACAATTTGAAGGTTAGGTTACGGCTACGAGTAATGTTTAGCCACACACAATTTGATCCAGGAGGGTAAATAGCAATGAGATGTAAAGTAAATGCTGGATAGTTGAAGACGACTCGCAGAGAAATGTATTGGAACGTAAGAGGGTTAACTATTTATATATGTCATTTGAAAGGAGAAATAAATTATAAAAAAAAAAAAAAAAAAAGGAAAGAAATGTTTAAAAAAAAAAATAAATAAATAAATAAGTAAAATTTTTAGTATCTGTAACAATATTTGAAAATTAAGAATGCAATGATTGAAACTTAATATGATATGAAAGTAAAAGTACGTAAATACCATTCCAAGATTTGAAAATTAAGAATGCAAAGATTGAAACTTAATATGATATTAAAGTAAAAGTACGTAAACACAATTCCAAGATTTAAAAATTGAGAATGCAAAGATTAAACTTCATATGATATTAAAGTAAAAGTACATAAATACAATTCGAAGAGTATTGTTAAAATAAAATTCAGAATAACAAAAATTGGTAAAAATAAATAAAACAAATACTTATGTAGCAAACAGAAAAGGTGAAACATTGTCAAGATTTAAGAGATTTAAATATATTTGCAAAGTACAAAATAACAAAAAAATTGGTAAATATAATTAAAAATAATTCAAAACAAATACTTATGTAGCAAACAGAAGGTGAAACATTGTCAAGATTTAAGAGATGTAAATATATTTGCAAAGTACAAAATAACAAAAAAAAAAAAACAAAAATTGGTAAATATAATTAAAAATAATTGAAACAAATACTTATGTAGTAAATAGAACATGGGAAACATTGTCTAGATTTAAGAGATGTAAATATATGTAGAGGGTGAATATTTTGGTACATATGTATAATAATTACAAAAATCTTAAATGTATAAATTTTGTCAACAGCTTAAAGTAAACAATTTGGTAGTAGTAAATAAATAGTTTAGGGTATAGTATTTGCTATAAAAAAAAAAAAATTTTGTGATATCAGATTAATATCTAAATTAATTAAATCAGAGCCAGTAAGTAGTGGCGAGATAAAACATATGTCGTGTGTTAAACGCGTGTGAAGTGTTAAGTGAAAGTGAATAGCGTGTGTTACAAGATTTAGGAGACTAAAAACAAAATTATAAAATTTCCAAACAGGTTATAAATGTTTATAATTATATTTCTAGTGGGGCATATGAGACGGTAATTTGTATCACAAATTACTTTAATGTAAATAATTATTTTTATATGAATATGTATTTTTATGTAACATTGATTTCAGGGGTTTAATAATTGTAATTATTAATGGTAAATAATAATTTTCGGCTCTACTGAAACTGTTAACAATAACATAATACTTTAGCAAGGGGGTGAGTTGTTTATCGTTACCGGGAACCAGGAAGTTACGTCATGTTTCGCGCCTTTTCAGTAAAAAAAGCTTCCAGAACATTCTATAAAAGTAATATGTATTAGTGGTTTTCATTGGATAGTAAAATAGACGCTAATGTTGGCGCGTTTTATTAGCCAATGGTAATTCATTTATAATCTTTAGGTGTATCTTGAGGCAAGTCTATAAATAGTGTAGAATCAAAGAGAGCGTCCTCCAGTTCGGCAAGATTCTCGACACAGTACACATCGTCCTCCAGTTCGACAGGATTCACGAAGCATTACACTTCGTCCGCACATTACACGTTGGCCGTTCAGTTCGTTAAATTACACGTAGTGAAAATCATTAAAGATCTAAAATATTACAAAGTCACTTATATACAAAAATTGAAGTACGTGAGTTAAAAGTGAGAAGTTATTAGAAACAGTTTCAGTATGGCGATTATCAAGATAAATTTGTGAAAGTGTTAGTGCATGTGCTCGACAATAAAACATTATAAAATACATTTCTTCACTAGTAATTTTTGGATAAAAGATTCCTTTTCCGCTTCACACCCTGCAAGAATTAAATGCCTACCTAAATAGCTGGCCGGAAGACAATATACATAACCTTAAAACTAATTCATATAGATTGCTACGCCAGATGGAGTTAGCAGGCGACCGACGAATGACGTCACACAAGATGGTTCCACGCGTGAGGTAAGCAACATTACGTGAGAAACATTATCCACCACGTGGGGACACAAATACACAAATACACACAAATACTACTTCACAATTGACAAATTCCTTATAGTTATTTTGAAAAAACCCAGTGCAACATTATGTTTTAATGATCGGTAGTGCAATATACCCTTGTATTACTTTCCTGTCAGTGAAAACATTAAGTTTGCGTGCTTTTAATAGTATTGGCTTCGAATGTATATTAGAATGTAGAGAAAAGATCGCTCTAAAAGTAATGTCTGCCAAAAATATTTAGGCTAGACGATCCTTGTTCTTATTTTTTCAAATATGGATAATCATGTGGGAATTATATACAATTAATTTTATTTGTTCATTAATTAAAAGGTAAAAGCAATTGTATACTAGAAATAATATTAAACATAGGTTTATTTAAGCGCATTTTCGGCCTAAATAATGAAGCCAAAATATCCAAATGTTAACTGTCTGAAACTCAGTTTATTAGAAGATTGAATTACATTTGCAACACTTGTGCAGATAACTGTTTTTCAATACGCATGCAAAGTTTCATATGCACGAGTCAATTATTTTCTCGGAGAAAAACCCATATAAAGTTTTTATCTGTAATGATTTTTAAAAATGTTATGTTTAAATCATATTCTATAATAACGTGATTTACATAGTTTCCTTTATTAAGTTGCGTTATTCACAATATATAAGCAAACAATAACAATGAAATTTGCTTCGAACGGCGTAGGTTCAAATCAGATTGTACGAGAATATTATCTGAATGTTCGTGTTAAGCAGTACGGGGCAAAATGCTGACTATTGCTCTTAACTTCACTCTCGATGACGTCACGTTGCAGGCGGACCGAAAGCTGAGGCAATATTTTATATCACAGCATGCTCTGAATGCCAGAGTGATTATAGTGTAAATTAATATTATTGTATGTACATGATTTTAGATGTTTGTTAGCCATAAGGATTGTTAGGAAATAAGTTTGCACGGCCTAACTGAAACTGACAATAGAAGTGGGTAACAATAAACCGAGGGGGTGAGTTGTTTGTTACTAAGAAAAGAAAGCCGAAATTGACGTCAGGGTAGCGTGCTTTTTTTAGAAATGGAGGGAATATCTTCCCTAGAGCATATATGTTAGTAGTAGTGATTGGCTGACCAAAACAGACACTAAAGTTGGCGCAATTTGGTAACCAATCGGAGCTATATTATAATGTTTAGGCAATTCGAGGTGAAGGAGTATATATTCTCGAGCCATAAGGAAGTGTCTCACAGTCCTGAAAAATCTCTCACGAGGTGCACGTCGCAGAGTTAGTTACAAAAATGTAAAGTACGCGAAGTAATTAGTACGCGGCAACTAAAACGACTGTAGTTAGATTCAGAAATATCACAGTTTCAGTCAAGCGTGTATAAAGATTAAATATGTCAATTATTAATTAAGCGTGACGGCAATAAAAGTCTAGATTCAGATTTTTTTATCAGTGTTATCTTTAGCAACAACTCCTTTCCGTTTACACATCCTGCTTAGAGACACGTGCTCGACTGGGTTATAATAGCTAGCCGGAGGACAAAGAACCCAAATTTAAAAAAATAATTAAACAATAAGCGCCCAACAAATACATAACACAAGTCATCTGAGAACTGCGACAAAGCAAACAAGCGGAAGCGATGCGGGAAGAGACGTTCCCTGATTGATGTTCTCGCCCGGGAGACACACGTTCTTCCTCCCTAGTAGAACGCTGTAATCACTGACAGTTAACTCGACCAATGGCAAGCATGGACGACCATTATGTCGTTCTACCACACTCGCATTATGAATGGCGACATCCTTCTAGCACATTCCTCGATTTTCGTCTGCTGGCAGCGTGTTCAACACCAGGGAGGGGCTTCAGAGCTGCACAACTTTCAATTGAAATTCATACCTTAAATGCTCCTTAGAATCTTTATGCTTACTAAAAACACGCGTCACATTTGGAAGTTAGAAAATCCTTGTGTATTCCAGACCCAAATTTATTACTGAACTCAGGCATGGCCAACAGAAGAGCTTTTGTAATGTCACACT
The DNA here is from genome assembly GCA_030765065.1 of Deroplatys truncata. Classification (NCBI taxonomy): domain Eukaryota; kingdom Metazoa; phylum Arthropoda; class Insecta; order Mantodea; family Mantidae; genus Deroplatys; species Deroplatys truncata. The sequence goes on along the minus strand of CM060980.1, from coordinate 32,157,194 downwards.
ACTGCATAACCATGGATACTATTGAAACCACAAGTCCTTAAAATGAAAGTTTTGCGATTTCCCATTTTTTTTCACTTCCCTTCTAACATTTAGTTCTATTAAATCCCCTGTCCTTCCGCATTTTAAAAGATCTTTCTTGTCTTCGTCCTGTCACCTACTGAACGATGTACCTTGTAATATCAGCACTATGTCCCTAAACGGATACATATTTCACTTTCACAGCGCAAGAAAAGCTATACTTCTAAATAGCTTTACACCATCAAATCAAATTGATATCAAGTTTGAAATTATGGCGCTTATTATATTAGAACATGTTAAGAAACCAAACATACAAAATGCACTAAATTACTTCTGTTCTGTCAACTCTGTCAACTAAGGAGTTGACGTGTTAAAGAGAAACCGTCATCCACCCTTCATCGCTATTGTATTTTGTATATGCTAGAGTTCCTAAAAATAGAATCTCACTAGACTACGTCACGGTTGTCATAGTAACCATGAAGAGTTGGAAATAATTCACCAAAGCAGTTCAACGTCAAAGATAAACGTTATTTAAAATTGTGATTTCGTTAACTGCAGACATAGCGCTCTAGCGGACAGAAAGTCAACCCATAGACGCTTGAATAGCACACTGGCGGCAACATAGGGGAAAAAGCAAAGAAATAGACAGGAGCAAGAATCAGAAAATTGTCACGAACAAAAGTTAATGATGATAATGTGTCTGATATTAGAAAACTTAAGAACAGAAACAGAAAAAGAAGAGTCTTCTGAGAAACCTAGAAAAATGCAAATGAATAAAACAAAATATGAAAAACAGTTCAATTGAGAACAATCACTAGAAAGAGAAGTGGGGAAAGCATAATCATAAATAAGAATAGCGCCTTAACCTTGAAGATGGTATCTTCATCGTCACGTGACGTCACTTCCGGCAACGCGGCTCGACGTCGGAAGTTGCGTGCTGCTATGCTATTTGCATATTTCTGACGTCATTGGATGAAGGACAAGTGACTCATTGCTGGGTTCGACCCTGGTTTCTTAGAATTGGGTTCCCCACAGACAAAAAAGTTTTTTTTTTTAAATGTGGGAACAGTTATGCCAATTCATGATTTTCCTGAGCCCTTGCTGATTTGCTGCCAATCTGTCGTAAAGATGCTGAAAGTAAAAACCATGCTTTTGTCATGCAAGAAGGCATAATGGAGTGTGATTCGTAGCAATTCTGTGACGAAGTGGTATGAACTGGTTGACCGAAATGAAATATTTTACGGCCATTACACTGTTAAATTTGTGCAGTGCAATCTTTCTCTCCAGATCCTCCGCCAGAGAAGTGAGAAATAAAAGTAAAGCATTCTTCACAAAACACTAGGGATCAACCCAATCGCTTCTAGAAAGAACTTGCAATCTTACTTGCGTACCGCACCGGTGGTATTGCCGTTGCTTTAATTGAGTATTATAGAGTTGTGTGTTTATTTTGTACGACAGTAGAAGCTGCCGTCGTTTCAATGCACAAAGTAGCTCGTTTCATTCTCAGTCCAACAGATGAATTAATCACGAAACTTATTTCCTTTCCTTATTCGCACGACATCGGTGCCCTTATCGGCCAAAGAGGGCGATATTATTAACAGTAATATTATTATTCCAAATTCCTGTTTTTGCGCGCTGAATTATCATGCTTAAGTTTTCTAAAGTTTCTAGAAGGGCACATTTAGTACGTTAAGTCAATACTCTTGAATTAATGTGATGCTAGTTGAGATTTCGTTTGCGAACATTCTGATCACAATACCTAGACTGGTGGTTGCACAGATCAATATTTCTTCCACCCTATTGCTGAACTTCTTTTTTTATGCTTCTCTAAGCATTGCTGTAACGTAAAACAATATTTTGAAGTTGATTCCTTCCTATACTGTTTTCTGCTTTCTGATACACCAAAAACTAAAGTTAATTATATATTATATAAGATTACACCACCTACCAATTAGTATTAAAAAGTATCATAATCCATGCAGTGTACTGCTGCTGCCTGTATGACATTACAACGGTTATTCACTAGAAAGGGTAGATTTATTATGACAACTTCTGTGAAAGCTTTGCCGATTAGTGAGCAGAAACTTAGTTTCTCAGGTCAGTCTTGGCTTTCAAATCTCACTATAAGGTAAGCTATGAGATTCAGTTGTCCCTTCCCTCTCAAAAGGGTTTTTGTTAGGCAATTAGTGGGTGAAGTTATTAAAGTAATAAGAGAGGGAAAGAGAACGCTTTTAGCTAATAAAATAAATGCTTGTTCAGTTTTCAATTGTTGCACAATAAAAGGCACAAATTACGCTTGAAATCGCCCCTGGAGGAAACTCTTGGCTCACATGGAAAGATATGTTGCTTTTCAGCGTTATTCCTTTAACGTACTACAGAGATTACACGCAATAAGGAAGGCGTAATACCGGGTGATTAAAAGCAAGAACAACAAAGCTTAGTGTGTTTTGCGGCACTGTTAAACTAATGCATTTTTATAAGGGAACCCCTGTTGAAAACGTACAAACTCGATGATAGTGATGCTACTCGTAGGCACTTTCATCCCATACGGGACGCTTATTTGCACTTGCCATGGTTGGCTATTTTATGGTTCTTGGAGTTATTTTGGAAATTTATGTGGAAAAGGTTGATTGAGGAGCAGGGATCTATGTTGTATATCTGGTAGCATATAGTTAGGCATAGGTCTCCAGATGTGAAACGCGAAAGGATGATAAAATAATTTCCCCTTCGTTATAAAGGGTCTTTCAACAAGAGTGTGATAATGGCCGTTGTTATTGAGTTACGGCAATCATTTTTTTCATGTGGTTACACTTGTTATTGACAAATAGCCATGGAACGTTACAGCATTCAGCAACTCGTAGAAATTGTGAAAATTTATCATAAAAATCTGATGTGTTACACTCACATGAGTTTCTCTACTCTTGTACAAACTATTTTTACAAACGCTTATTCTCCATATGCTTCATGTTAATCGAGATATCGAGATGTTAATCTTATTGGTAATTTTCATGTAGATGCAAGGGGAATATGGTAGGTTTTAAGCGATAGTCAAATATTTTAACGCTGGTTGCTATGTGGCGCATTCCATTCTCTTTGCATGTCCAGGACAAAAAAATGAATAACGAATTTGAGAAAAAGTATAAGTATTGGAAATTTTAAGGGAATAACAAGCAATATCTCGAAAACGGTTCACTCAACGAAAGAAATGTATATGACATAAATTGTGTATTTTAACGCGATCTACATTTTTTGTGTAGTAAAATTTTGTCTATCTCTTATGGTTTACCAGTTATGAAAAAGTCGTTCACAATGAAGAATACTTTTGGAGACATTCCCAGAAAATTCGAGATATATATTTCATTTCTCATGATAATATCTTAAACATATGATATTTTAATCAAAATCGTTAGAGCCATTTTTGAGAAAATTAAAATTTTCGAAAAATGTTCCATGTAAAGGGTAGTCTGGGTTGGGGGGATTTTTCTGAAAATCTTCGTGTCGCATCTCTGGAAGATACTGCACCTAAATACCAAGTTTGGTGTTTATCCGACTGTCCGTTTCTGAGTTATGCTGTTCACAGACACACAGACACACACACACACACACACACACACACACACACACACACACAGACACACACACGGACATGTTTCCAAAAATGAATTTTTTGGATTCAGAGAGTCTCAAAACATGTATTTCCGGTGAAATCTCGGTATCGAATTTTTGGGTGGAATACAATACTTCCCCTACTTACTATACGTAGTAGAGAAAGTAAAAATGGATCATTTGTTCGCCAAACCTTCCGTGTATTGCGTGAGGTTTACGGTGTGCATAATCGTCCCTGCGAGAGAGCGATTCGGCATTTGAGCGATAAATTTGAAAGAAGTGGTTCTGTCAGCGATCAAAGAACGCCTGTATGTAATAGACGTAGGCGCTCCAACGAAAACGCCGTTCGTGAGAGTGTAGGCGAGAACGGAAACAAATCAATTGTTTGTCGAGCGCAAGAATTGGGGCTTTCGCCGAGCACAACTTCGCGAATTCTACATCTGGACTTGAAGTTTCACGCTTAGAAAATAGTGTTAACTCAAGAACTAAAGCCCAACGACCATAGGTTGCGCTGACTGAGCTAAGGAACCATTGGAAGCTGACCCGGATTTTTGTCGAAAAATCATCTTCAGAGACGAAGCCCACTTTTGGATGATGATTGTGTTAACAAACAAAATTGCCGCTATTGGAGCAATCACAATCCAATGCAGATTCAAGAACGTCGACTTCATCCCCAAAAGTTTACTGTGTGGTGTGGATTTTGGTATGGTGGAATCATTGGTCCATATTTTGTTTCCAAGATGAAGATGGAAGCTCTAACTGTCAATGGAGAAAGATACCGGGCTCTTATAAGGGACTATTTTTGGCCTCAATTGGATGGTACGGATCTCAGAAACATCTGGTTCCAGCAAGATGGTGCCACATGTCATACTGCTCTCGAAACAATCGATCTTTTGAGGGAGAAGTTCAGAGGTTTCATCATTTCCCGTGGTGGTGATGTTAACTGGCCCCCGAGGTCATGTGATTTAACGCCGTTGGATTACTTCTTGTGGGGTTATGTTAAATCTCGAGTTTATGTCAACAAGCCAGAAACAGTAAATGATCTTATGAATAACATCACGCGTGTTATTCGTGAAGTTGGACCCAATTTACGTTCTTCTGTCATTGAAAATTGGGTCAGCCATATACGCGTAATCCAACGAAGTCGCGGCGGTCACTGAACTGATGTTCTCTTCCACACGTAATGACATTAATTATGTTCCAAAATAAAAAAGAAATAAACTTCCATCATTTATAGAACGTGTTTTATTTAAGTTCAAAAATAGGACACTCTTGTTGAAAGACCCTATATTTTAAACGTTGTACATAGAAAATGTCTAGCTGCAAGAGGAGTAGAAATCCAGATGCTTGTTAGTCTATCCATTTGATATATGATGTTCGCTCGCTATATTTTCACCGTTCTCTTACTATATGTATTTCACTTTTGGGAACACGCACGAAAATGTAATTATGCTCACATATTACGAGCCATTCTGATTGAAAGTTTCACTAGAATCTGAAAACAATACCAGTAAGTAGAAATAATAACTCTAAATATCATAAAATTACAATTTAATCAGCAAAGAGGTCATGAGTCAATAACGCATCCTTACTGGTCACTTCTATGTTAGCGCTCCGAGCGAAAAGGACAAACCACGTTGTCCCATGTGAAATGGAGACACACTGTGTTTATTTCTCTTTTATTTTAGTGCATGGTGCAGTTAGTGCAGTTGTTGTGTAGCATGTGTATCGTTTTCTTTTTGGTGCAAAAAGAATGGAATGCGCCACATAGCAACCAGTGCTTAAAAGATTTGACTATCGCTTAGAACCTACCATATTCCCCTTGCATCTACAAGAAAATTAGCAATAAGATTAACATCTCGATTAACATGAAGCATATGGAGAATAAACGTTTGTAAAAATAGTTTGTACAAGAGTAGAGAAAGTTCTGTGAGTGTAACACATCAGATTTTTTTAAAGTAATCTGCCTTTCGATTTTGTTCTTACACCAATATAAATACTAAATCTCTCTCTCTCTCTCTCTCTCTCTCTCACACACACACACACTCACTCGCGCATACAATCTAGGAAAATGTTCGCGCCACATTACCATTTTATTCCCATTGGCCTGTTACTTACGCTACCGTAGAACCACTTTCGCAGGAAAATTGCCTTCTCGCTTTTTATTGGCCGATTCTCTGAAATATTTGGTACACTTAGCAGCTTCAACCTTGTTCAGTCAGACCTGGTTATTTCTTCGGTATCGAAGGAATTTCTTCATATTTGGAACAATACAAGCTCGCCCCTCGTTATTGAATACAAAGACTTCCTAACTTGGTTGTCATTATCCCCAGTTGAATCTCGGGTAGAATGTCAACTTTTAGAATATCTTTCATCCTATTCTGAACGTATATTCAACATATAAATACAAAAATGTTTGTACAAAACTTAATACACTTAAATATTCTCCTATACGGAGTTAATACATGTAATCATTCCTCTATGCATTTGCATATTTTAATTGCATTATGGGTGTTAATTGCTGTCTTATTAGTTTTCGTTCCGGAGACCGGCATGTTGGATTCATATTGCCATTGTATATTGCTGTCTTCGTGATAAAACATATTAAAGAGGCCATGAACTATAACTGTTGCTAGAGTCCCCCCCCCTCTCTCTCTCTCTCATCGCAAGCTTGGATAACTAAACCGGAACAAACAACCGAAAACAGCATAGAACAACAAACTTTAATGTGCATACACCATTTATTACAAAAGTGGTAGGATGAAGTTTTCGCAATAAGAATCAGAAATAGTGATGGTGTGAGCAGGTGAAAAAATGCCATTAGAGCAAATAAATTTAATTCTGATGTGCATAATCGACTTTCCACGTTGATATCGCTAAGCATCTCTTTTTACTTGAAAGCGCCACTTCTGTGGCTTTGACATTGACGTAGTGTGGTAACTCCTTGACTGTAGGTTTTATAACTTCTATTTTGGTTAAGAAATACACCCCCATTTACTCCTACATCCATACTTCCAGACTCTGCGGAGGGTAGGGAATGGTTCTAATTGAACAAGCACTTCGTCATCCCAGCCGGGAATTTAAACCGAGACCTCGTATTGAGAAGCCGTTCCATTATGAGCCAAGCCTACGTCCCTTTGCTCTCCGTTTTCGTTCTGGATCTCGTTTCCAGTTTATTGTGATCCAGTCTCAAGTTGATTCAGATTAACTTTGGTATCCTAATAATTATGCAAATCATTGATAATTAGTGTAATGTGGATGATTAGCTTCTTGATTAAGAGCGACACAAAGCCGATACATGGTTTGCATTTTATGATTAATTATGCATATCAATTTATGTATTGTCGATGTAGGCTTTGTAATCAATTAGGAGGCCCAAAACTGGAATCACTTTTGTAATTTAATGCCTGACATGATGCACTTACTAGGTTAGTGGCGATCTCTAGACAAAACGTGTAACCAAAACCCATCATCATTTCCGAAGTACTGTCAAGCTTTGATGATCCATAGTGCAGAAACCTTGTTTTTCCAGTCTCCTTTTGAAAAATGATCACGTTGTCCACCTGCACAACATAAGTATCGTCAAAGTTGCTTTAAATCACCCTATACTATATTTTAGCCAGTTCATATTAAAAATAGGACCTTATTATATAGCATGCTCAGGCTAGAAGTCGTGTTTTCTGTTATTCAAGTGTAATATATACAGGCAGAGCCAAAAACTACGAACCGGCTGCGCGGTGTTTTTCCTGTCCGCGTCCTCGGCGCTGTTGCCGTCTGCCGCTATCATAGAAAGGCGCGGATGAAACCATACAACATTTTTAAAACTCTTTTAAAGGCTTTTCTTACTAACTTTATGAACGGAGATGCTGAAACTGGCAACCGTCATTGTCCATACATTTTTGGCACCTCTTTAGGAAACCATCCATCACTCGCCATAGTTCACGTTGAGAAATGCTGGCAATTTCCTGGCGGATATTTTGTTTTAATTCTTCCATAGTGTGTGGGTTTGCCTTGTACACTTTATGTTTTAAGTTACCCCAGAGATAGAAATCGCAGGGGGTTAGGTCGGGGGACCGAGGGGGCCACAAATCTCTAGTAATAATTCTTTCCTCAAACACACATTCAATTGTTCTCATCGAAATATTGGCCGTATGAACTGTTGCAGAGTCTTGTTGAAAAGAGGCAAAAATTACGCTCTCTGTCTATTATTTCCCTAAAAACAGGGGGCAAAATCGTATTCACGTACGTACGGTCTTCAACTATTGACTCGAAAAAAAATCCAATTTTTTTCTACTTACCAACGATAAAGTTGGTAAGTAAAGCCTTTAAAAGTAGTTTTAAAAATGTTGTATGGTTCATCCACGCCTTCCTATGATAGCGGCAGACGGCAACTAGCGCCGAGGACGCGGACAGGAAAAACACCGCGCAGCCGGTTCGTTAGTTTTTTGGCTCTCTCTATACTTTGTAACACCCCAGTATCAATCTTGACTTTCATGCAAACCTGATGATTATTAAATATATAAATTGGATAAAAACTACCATTTCAAAACACAATATTTATTTTATATTCCCAAAATCCGGTCGTAATATAGGCAGAATGAATTACAAAATGTATTGCTTATCTTCATGATGGGGTACTCCCTCAACCATTAACATATCAAGTCTTGCTCTGCATCTTCTCGCACCTTTCTTTGTAGTTTTGGGACTTTTGGTTGTTGGCTAACCGTTAGAAGCACGCTTAATTTGCTTTTCTCCGTATACATCGTCGTCTTCTTCTTCACCGCTCCTTCTAGTAGTGTGTTTCGCCACTTCGTCCTCTATTAACAACCCAGTTTCACACGCAATGTCCTCCGTTCTTTTAAATAAGGTGGCACTCTTTCTACAAAGAAATTTAGGTCAAGTTTACATCACCTCTTAGTTTCAAGGCTTGAACGAAACACGAAAAGGGTAGAGATTCCATAAGATAAATGTACACTTTATATAATACCTTGGTATACTATTCTAACTATTCTGTTAAATTCCAGATAAATATTTACCTAACGCTGCTTTTCCCTCTGCTTCCTACCATATTAATCACCAAATGAAGTTTTACATATCACGCGGAGCTTGCGATCATGGAGAAAAAGTTAGCTACTCAACAATGAAAGACAACGCAATTGATTGAGTAGTTACTGAACTAAGTAATTAGCATATTTTCTTATCTTTCCGTTTATCCCGGAATGTTCCCGAACCCTTTTTACTTTCTCTACTACGTACAGCAAGTAGGGGAAGTATCGCATTCCACCCAAAAATTCGATACCGAGATTTCACCGGAAATAATGTTTTGAGGCCCTTAAATAGAAAAAAAAGCATTTTTAGAAAAAGGTCCGTGTGTGTGGTGTGTGTGTGTGTGTGTGTGTGTGTGTGTGTGTGTGTCTGTGTCTGTGAACAGCATTACTCAAAAACGAAAAGTCGGATAAATACCAAACTTGGTATTTAGGTTCAGTATCTTTCAAGGATGCCACACGAAGATTTTCAAGAAAATCCCCCACCCCAGGCTACCCTCTACATAGAATTATTTTGCGAAAATATTGATTTTCTCAAAAATGGCTCTAACGACTTTTATAAAAATATCATATATTTAAGATGTTTTCATGACAAATTAAACGCATATCTTGAATTTCCCAAAAGCCCTTTTCATTCTGAATGACTTTCGCATAATTGGTAAACCGCAAGAGATAGACGAAATTTTACTGCACAAAAAATGTAGATCTCGTTGAAACATACAACTTATTCATATACATTTTTTTTTTCAGTGAACCATTTCCGAGATATTCCTTGTTATTAGTTTGAATTTTCCAATACTTATACTTTTTCTCAAATGGGAATTTGTTTTTCGTTTTTTTGTCCTGAACGTGCAAAGAAAATGAAATGCTTCACATAGCAACTAGCTCTTAAAATATGTGACTATCGCTAAATCTTACCATATTCCCTTTGCACCTACAAGAAAATTAGCAGTAAGATAGTTTCTGCAAATGTTTATCTCAATTAACATGAATAGACGGAGAATAAGCGTTTGTAAAAATAGTTTGTACAAGAGTAGAGAAAGTCACGTGAGTGTAACACATCAGATCTGTATTATAACATTTACGGGCAAAAAATGATTCTATAAAATCGATTTCTTCTTCGATGTTACTGTAAATCGTCTCTAACACTGCCCACGTATGGCCTATGACCTTCGAGAGTTACCTCATTCCAAGCGATAACTAAACCTATTTCTGAGGTGTAGATACCTAACGGGCGGAGTCCGTTACCTTAGATGGTAGAGCGATGCGGTGGAATGAAGGGACCTACAGCTTTTACCTGACTCCGAGCAATACTTCACATGAAAATGTCAGAGGTGAAGTTGTGAATAGGGACGACTTAAAGTTTTCACTCCAGAGCCAGTAATAGTACCGCGGACCCTCGGTACGAGAGTCGGAGTTGAAACCACTGCGCTACTCCGGCGTCCCATGTTACTGTAATTAGACACAGGCAAATAGAATAAGCAATGCCGACATAGAAGAGCCGAGGTTTCATTTAATATTGTGATGTTAAATAGCTCCTTCCACCTATCTTCTACCCCTCCTCCTGCTGAGCTATTGAAGTGATCGTTGCATATTAGCTCGTGAAGGGAAAAAGATCTGGAGATAAATATCGTGAGCGAAAGGAAGCGTGCCATGAAACAGAAGGAGAAATCAGATGTAATCTAGCAATCTCTCCTACCCTAAAAGCCGCATAGGGAATTAAGGAATAAGGTGTGAATTAACAACATCCAGAATTTAAATAACCAAATACAGTAAATAAAAATCTGAAGTGAAACATTCACATGCCCTTCTCTACCCTCTATTGTTTATTAGTGGGTATACAAACTAATCTTACGGCAGCTTATTCTTCTATTTATTGCATTTTAAACCAAATAAACCTTTGCAGAAATAGCTACATTACACATTTCGTTATGGATACGAAGGGAACAGCGACAGCCAAATGTTTAAGAGCTGGTCGCTATACACTGACCTTAAAATTCCATACTGTTTCCATTCAATCGCGAGAAACAAGTGAATGTTGAAAGGACTTTAAAAGATGACCAAGAAATAAACAATTCGAACCATTAATAATGGATATCTCAAAAATGACTTACGCCACAAAAAATATTTCAAATAAATTGTGCGTTTTAAAGAGATCTGCATCTTTTGTGTAATACATTTTCATCTATCGCTTAATGTTTACCAGTTATTCAAAATTATACAAAATTCTTTCCGATTAGGTAGCGGACTTCAAAGGCCCAATAAATTCAAAATATAAGTGCATTTTATTTGCCATGTAAATATCGTTAATATATGCATTTTAATCAAAATGGTTAGAACCATTTTTTAGAAAATCAAAATTTTCGAAAAAATCTCCATGTAAACGGCTGTTGGGGGTGAGAGGATTTTCTTGTAAATCTTCGTCACGCATCTTTGGAAGATACTGAACTTAAATATCAAGTTTGGTATTCGCTTTTGAGTTATGCTGTTCACATACACACGGACACACTGACACACAGACAGACACACACACGGACCTTTTTCTAAAAATACCTTTTTTGGATTCAGGGAGCCTCAAAACATGTATTTCCGTTGAAATCACGGTATCGAATTTTTGGGCGGAATGCAATACCTACTTATACGTGTTAGAGAAGGTAAAAATGCACAATCTGTTGTTACATGGTAGCCGTGGAAATTCGTGCACAATTCCTTTAAACATCCTATCTACACTAAGAGAGAACGATAAATGCCTTTCCCAGATATTTATTTTACACGAAGAAGAACGAATTATGATATGTGTTTATTCCCCATTACGAAGAGATTTGATATGATCTTCGGACAGAGACATTTTCACATAAACTTCCCATACGGAATAAGGTATGAATTAATCATTATTCTATACATCAAATCACTCTTAAGTACACAATGTTTAATATTAAATTAGCCGTGAAAATGTTTAATTTACACAACTTAATTCCTTTAAATAGACTTATCTTCACTAAGACAGAGGGATGAATGGCTTTCTCAGACATTTGTTCTACACCATGAGGAAAGAAATAGCGTATTTGTTTTATAGTCCACACAAGAGGTTTCATATATTATCGGTAAACACACTTTCACGTACACGCAGTCTATCTGAAAGAGCTACACTATGTGATCAAAAGTATCCGGACACCCACAACCATACGTTTTTCATCTTAGGTGCGTTGTGCTGCCACCTACTACCTGATACTCATTATCCGCAACCTCAGTAGTCATTAGACATCGTGAAACAGCAGAATGGGACACTCCGTGGAACTCACGGACTTCGAACGTGGTCAGGTGATTCGGTGTCACTTGTGACAGAAGTCTGTACGCAAGATTTTCACATTCCTAAACATCCCTAGGTCCACTGTTTCTGATGTGATAGTGAAGTGGAAACGTGAATGGACATGTACAGCACAAAAGCGTACAGGCCGACCTCGTCTGTTGACTAACAGAGACCGCCGACATTTGGAGAGGGTCGTAAAGAGTAATAGGCAGATATCTATCCAGACCATCACACAGGAATTCCAAACTGCATCAGGATCCACTCCAAGTACTATGACAGTTAGGTGTGAGGTGAGAAACCTTCGATTCCATGGTCGAGCGGCTGCTCATAAGCCACACATCACGCAGGAAAATGCGAAACGACGCCTCGCTTGGTGTAAGGAGCGTCAACATTACACGATTGAACAGTGGCAAATCACGTGGTTGTGTGGAGTGACGAATCACGTTACACAATGTGGCGATCCGATGGCAGGGTGTGGGTAGGGCGAATGCACAGTGAACGTCATCTGCCAGCGTGTGTAGTGCCAACAGTGAAAATCTGAGGTGGTGGTGTTATGGTGTGGTCGTGTTTTTACTGGAGGGGGCTTGCACCCCTTGTTATTTTGCATGGTACGATCACAGCGCAGACCTACATTGATATTTTAAGCACCTTCTTGCTTCCCACTGTTGAAGAGCAATTCGGGGATGGTGATTGAATCTTTCAACACGATCGAGCACCTGTTCATACTGCACGGGCTGTGGCGGAGTGGTTACACGACAATAACATCCCTGTAATGGACTGACCTGCACAGAGTCCTGACTGGAATCCTATAGAACACCTTTGGGATGTTTTGGAACGCCGACTTCGTGCCAAGCCTCACCGACCTACATCGACATCTCTGCTCAGTTCCGCACTCCGTGAAGAATGGGCTAACCATTCCCCAAGAAACCTTCCAGCACCTGATTAAGAGTATCCCTGCGAGAGTGAACGCTGTCATCAAGGCCAAGGGTGGGCCAACACCATATTGACTTCCAGCATTACCGATGGAGGGCGCCACGAACTTGTACGTCATTTTCAGCCAGGTGTCCGGATAATTTTGATCACTTGATGTATTTTGGTTAGACAATAGTAAGTAGTAGTCGTGGCGAAAGTGGTCTCAAGTTGGAATTCTTTCCCTTACTTCTTTTTTTTTCTAATAACTCAAACTTGTTTCAGCCCAACGTAGAACTTCAGTTATCTGATCCTTCAAATTGGGCAAGCCCTCATTCATCATATGTACACTTTAAGAAGAAGATCTATGGACCCTTGAAATTCAGAAGTTCCATTTGTAAAACACAGTGCATTCTCAGATGCTGAGAACCTCCCAGGCGATTACTGCTCATTTCGTTATTGAAATCTCTTGTATAACAAGAGCTATCTTAACACATTCCAAAGGAATTGACTGCAACTCGGCAGGAGAAATAAATTCGCTCTTTTTATAATCTCTAGAAGCGAAATACAACCACGATACAAAGGTTCGGCTACGGCACTATATTGCAATTCTGTTTATAGTGTTAGGAGTTAGGAGTAGTCAGATGGCGGGGGGGGGGGCTCCAGTAACTGGAGCACATCACCACACTTAGGCCACACTGGACCCTTTGTACTTCCAACGTGACCTCTGGGAGGAAGGGATGAAGAATGAGGTAGTATTTTTAACACTTAAATGATATCAGTCTAATTATATACATAATATAAAAAAGAACAGCCCGCCTTAAAGCAATATGTGTATACTATAATATATAAATGTGTATATTACAGTCATTGTATTATGTTTATTTTATTATATACATGTATAATAATGTTATGTGAATGTATTACGTAGTTTAACAATGTAGGAGCTGTGTGAATAGAAGAAAGCTGCTATACGTAGCAAACCGAATTACAAAGTAGAAGCCGAAAGTTGCCAACAATAAGGTAACCTTGAGACAACAATAAATTAGAAAGTTTAAAAAAGCTACTAATAGTTCTTAAAACAATAATAATGTAATATTTAAAACAGTTTATAAATAGCCAGTCGAAAAATAGAGAAGCTTAAAGTTAAATAAAGATATTCTATTGGAGTAGGCTTAGCCAATCAGATACTAGAAATAGGGAAAATATACAAATTCAAGCGGTAGACACTACAAGGAAGCGTAACCAAGCAGTTCGGTACGATACAGGTTCAGTGTGAGACATGCAAAAATTCATTACGGTGAGAATAATATTAAGTTTGCGTGTTGAAAGTACAATTTACAATAATCTCACAGCTATATAGTAGAATACATCAGCGAAGTGTTATTTCATCGTGTGAAGGATTAATAAAAAAAGTGCAATAGAATTATAATTTGTGTAAGCCTTGTTCTTTAGCCGTACCAACCCTTAAAAGAGATGCGTGTTCTGCAAATTACTACTGACGCAGCCGAGGCATACATATATAATATTTAAATAAATAACATTAAAATAGTTCTTACACATAAAGTAAACGTGGGGCGTAAGCCACGGAAAAGTCAACGTGGGGCGAAGGCCACCGGAAAAGTAAACGTGGGGAAGAGACCACTGGAAAAGTAAACTTGGGGCGAAGGCCACCGGAAACTTTGTACCGTACGTGAGGCGAACACTCCTAGAAACAATCTCCCGCAAAATTGGCATCCATTACGTGTGTGGTCTAAAACATCTTCAAATTGACGCCCATAGTGGTGCAACCGCTACAACAATTAAAACCCCTTCAAGTTGAGACCCGAAAGGCGACCAGATGCTGACGACGATGTGCGCTAGCATGGACGGGATCCATAACGATTCCAACATGATACCAATTCTGACGCCGGCTAACCTGCCTTAGCCATCCGCAACTTGGGGGTCCCGGGTTTAGGCGAGACACTCCCAGGAAGGAAAGAGGTCCCAACAGTCCCGCCAAATGCCAAGGGAGAAATCTTTCTATAACAAAATTCCACCGTACTGCTAAAGCTCACCAACACCGCCGCCTGGCTCTGCAACTCTGAAACAGATGGAAAGAATGCTGGGGACAGGAAATGGTGTGCAGCAAATTCATGGTAGAAGGGGAACTATCCCAGCATTCGCCTACCGACCGGGAAAACCACGAAAAAACCCATGGTCAGTGTGGCCGACTAGGTGATAATCGAATCCGGGACCTCCCGAATGAGCCTCACATGATCGCGGAGCCATCTCACTCGATTTGTTCATGGAGTGCTAGAAGAGGGAGGCACAATAGTGATCTTTGGTGGAATGGTTAGTGTGCCCACCTATCACATGAGAGACCGGAGTTCAAATTCATCGCCAGAGCTGTAATTTTAATTTACTTTACTAGGTATTAAATGTGTCGAATAAATACTCGTAATCGTCTGCAACTTGGCCGAAGATCATAAGTGTTCTGTTTATTTTGAGCTTAATGCCATGGTTAATACCGTCCCTTAAATTTCCAGGGCGCGTGCTTGGGGATGCCAGCTGTGCCTGAGCATCCCTTATGGCGTTTTCTCAAATTAAAGCAATGTGAGAGCTCCATTAAAAGTAACTTAAACATCAGGAAATATCATAGACTTGGGGAAATGAATCTTCAGAGCAGCATCAATCCTC
The DNA here is from genome assembly GCA_030765065.1 of Deroplatys truncata. NCBI lineage: Eukaryota > Metazoa > Arthropoda > Insecta > Mantodea > Mantidae > Deroplatys > Deroplatys truncata. The sequence continues at coordinate 32,141,627 of CM060980.1, read as the reverse complement.
TAACAACAAATAAATATTAGTAGAAAAAGAGGTTTGGTGCCAAATTTAGGTTTGTGAAAATGGACAATGTATTCGGGCTACGAAGTTTAATTATGAGTCAGTTGGCTTTTTTCATTTGCTATATTTCGCTCTGTCTAGTTGCGTGATTTGATCAGGTCTTACCAACATGGCTGAGATTAACTCGTAAGCGTAGCTGAAATAGGTGGGAAAGGCATTCTCAAAATCCTGGGAAGGTAGCAAGATGTCATATTTCTGGGCGTCTGCGAGTTTCAACAAGAAGAGAGGGCCATATTTATAAAGAACGCACTTGGAGATCATTTCCGCACTATAAATAATTTGAAGGAAGGATTTAACTTTCGGGCTCCTCTCAAAACATAAAACCGTTTGAGACAAGCACAAGTTAGCAGCATTTGACTGCTCCTAAAGAACAGCTTAACGAGGGAAACGCTATAGAACGCTTAGCCTCCTGAACAGTTGCAATGATGATGTCGATTGGGGAGGATAAACTTTCTACGATGAAACCATAGTGCCACTGATTTCGATTGATCTGGCTCGTCTATAGAGAGCCCCGTAGCCGATTCGATCCTCCTATGTGAACCAAATACACAGGTCGCGATGCATTAGCGTGTCTCAGGGATCTGTATCTCTTCATGGGATAGGGTTATCAATTAGACGAACCTCACTGCAGATACCTTTTAGAAAGCCTGTTGCTTCCTTTTGTCCAAGAACAGTTTTTACGAGGTAATTTCGTTCCAGGACAACTCGGGAACATTGGTCGCCGCTGGCTCAAACATAGTTTCATGTAAAACCGTAGATGGCAGTGAATCTTTGCTCTCCCCCCATGTCACCTGATTTGGACTACATCGACCATGTGAAGAATGGTCTAAAGATCAGGTCCCTTGCAATCAAGGTGAGCTCTAGGATGGTATTCCATCATCTGCCGGTGGCGATATTTCTGGAAGCTCCTCAAGTTCATGCCCAGGAGAATCGGAGCTACCACTACGAGCAAGTGGCAGCTTAATAAAGTATGACTTTCGCTTCTTCTTCTTCTTTGCTTCATGTTATTTATTTTGAGGAAGATAATTGTATCCTCCAATTAAAACTATTTATAGAACCAGATGAAGCCTTATAAGAGTAAAAGTCTTCAGAAGTTGGATCGTGGTAGTTCTATTTTTTAACGGACTAAATATAGGACGAATGCTCTGAAACAGTCACTGGCAATAATTTTCAAGGAGAAAACACGGTTTGAAACAGAGACCTCAAGAATGAAGGTGAGCGCTTTAACCACTCATTTACTAAGATAGGATATGAGATTTGCATCAACGCACATACTTATCCTAACACACTATCCCCAGTCGAAACACAGAGGAGGACAGAAATGTGCTCTGCAAGCAGTTAAGAGTTAGTCCATTACTTTTTACTTCCTCTATCTCATACATATTAGGTTGAGAAGGTATTGTATTCCACACAAAATTTCGATATCGAGATTTCACAAAAAATACATGTTTCGAGACCTCCTAAATAAAAAAAGTATTTTTAGAAAAAGATCCATGTGTGTGTGTGCGTGTCTGTGAACAGCATAATTCAAAAACGAAAAGTCGGATAAATACCAAGCTTGGTTCAATAGGTACTTCCCAAAGATGCAACACGAAGATTTAAAAAAAAATCCTCACATCTCCAACTACCCTTTACATGGCACATTAATCGAAAATTTTTATTTTCTAAAAATGCCTCTAACAATTTTGATTAAAACCCATATATGAAATATATTTAAATAACAAATAATATCTATAGCTTGAATTTTCGGGAATAGCCTTATAATATTGTATAACTGATAAACGTTAAGCAATAGACGAAAACGTACTAAACAAAAAATGTAGATTTCTTTAAAACATACAATTTATTTCAAATAAGTTCTTTGTGACATCAGCCATTTTCGAGATATGCGTTATTAATGGTTCGATTAATTCAGTACTTTGTCATTCTAATTAAGTCCCATCGATTTTCAATTGTTTCTCGCGATTTCATAGAAACAGCATGGAATTTTAAGACCAGGATATAGCGTCCAGTTCTTAAACATTTCAGTATCTTTGTTACCTGTGTACTCTAACGAAATGTGTTATATAGCTATTTCTGCAAATGTTTATTTATCTCGATTAAAATTAAGTAGATAGAAAAATTAACTTTCTTAACAATTAATTGTACACCCACTAATAAACGATAGAGGATAGAGAAAGCCATGTGACTATATTACATCATATTCTTTCTCTTGATGTAAATTCAAACCAGTACTGGCTAAATTTCTTTTCTACTTCCGTGATATTTGTTCGTTGGTTAATCTTCATCTCCCGAGATTTACCTCGGGTCAAACAGGAGTGTTTGGTGGAATAAAATGCTACGTAGGTGTGAGAATGTTATAAACAATCACTGTTACGATCTAGAGATCAACAAAATGTGTTGTACATAATCGAATATTGAATAATAATAAAATAACAACAATAAATATTGTTTGAGATTTCTTTTCACGTCAGCTAACAATGGAGCGAGAGAGAGAGAGAGAGAGAGAGAGAGAGAGAGAGAGAGAGAAATTTTAAAGTAAAACTAAATCTTTCTCAACATTAGGTTACAGAAAATTTACACTGACCTTTTAAGTGTGCCGTGTTTCAGCTCAGCCAGCTCCTTCACGATCCATCGCCCTGTAATACATCAACTCCATTTAAGCAAATATTCGATTAAATCAGACCAACAACATGCAGCTTTGTGTACAAAGTTGTGCAAATGCCGATCTCTTTTACACATGTTCAAAATGAAAATGTGATAGCTTTACAACTAGCTTTGCCTTCTCTAGGATATATCGAAAGCACATGAGAGAACGGGTAACAAATGGATACTGGGTCTGTTAAAATTGCGTCACTTAAATCATTTAAGATTATATATACCCGAAACGGACACAGCGTATTAACAATGTAATGGAACTCCAATGACGATTTAATTAATTTCACGTACCTATCTTTATGAAAATACTGTACAATGACAAAGGTTTCTGGTGAATCCTCCCCTTTCCCCTTATAATTGTAATTTCGTACAGCCTCAGCTATTCCTAAAACGGATAAAAATCTCCTGAGGTTCACGGGAAAGGATGTGAAACATTGGCGGAACGTCTGACTTGCTTAATCTACTCCCGACAGTCTTCCAAATTCTGGCAAAGCTGCGTAGCCTATACATACCTATGGTGGTAGAACAATCGGTCGGAATGGTGGAGTCATTTTAGATATTCACAGTAGGTGGCATTTAAAACCTTTGTACCTTATCTTTGGTCCCATAATTATTTAATAACATAAAAGATATACAATTCTTACATAATACACAGTGCCTTAACATACACCATGTGATCAAAAGTATCCGGACACCCCCACAAACATAGTTTTTCATCTTAGGTGCATTGTGCTGCCACCTGCTGCCTGGTACTCATTATCCGCGACCTCAGTAGTCATTAGACATCGTGAAACAGCAAAATGGGACGCTCCGTGGAACTCACGGACTTCGAACGTGGTCAGGTGATTGGGTGTCACTTGTGTTAGAAGTCTGTTTGAGAGACTTCCACACTCCTAAACATCCCTAGGTCCACTATTTCTGATGTGATAGTGAAGTGGAAACGTGAAGGGACATGTACAGCACAAAAGCGTACAGGCCGACCTCGTCTGTTGACTGACAGAGACTGCCGACATTTGAAGAGGTTCGTAAAGAGTAATAGGCAGACGTCTATCCAGACCATCACACAGGAATTCCAAACTGCATCAGGATCCACTCCAAGTACTATGACAGTTAGGCGTGAGGTGAAAAACCTTGGATTCCATGGTCGAGCTGCTGCTCATAAGCCACACATCACGCAGGAAAATGCCAAACGACGCCTTGCTTGGTGTAAGGAGCGTCAACATTAGAAGATAGAACAGTGGCAAAACGTTGTGTGGAGTGACGAATCACGGTACACAATGTGGCAATCCGATGGCAGGGTGTGGGTATGGCGAATGCCCGGTGAACGTCATCTGCCAGCGTGTGTAGTGCCAACAGTGAAATTCGGAGGTGGTGTTATTGTGTGGTCGTGTTTTTCCTGGAGGGGGCTTGCACCCATTGTTGTCTTGCGTGGCACGACCTCAGCGCAGACCTACATTGATATTTTAAGCACCTTCTTGCTTCCCACTGTTGAAGAGCAGTTCGGGGATGGCGATTGAATCTTTCAACACGATCGAGCACCTGTTCATACTGTACGGGCTGTGGCGGGGTGGTTACACGACAATAACATCCCTGTAATGGACTGGCCTGCACAGAGTCCTGACTTGAATCCTATAGAACACCTTTGGGGATGTTTTGGAACGCCGACTTCGTGTCAGACCTCACCGACCTACATCGATACCTCTCCTCAGTTCCGCACTCCGTGAAGAATGGGCTGCCATCCCCCAAGAAACCTTCCAGCATCTGATTGAAAGTATCCCTGCGAGAGTGAACGCTGCCATCAAGTTTAAGGGTGGGCCAACACCATATTGACTTCCAGCATTACCGATGGGGGGCGCCACGAACTTGTACGTCATTTTCGGCCAGGTGTCCGAATACTTTTGATCACGTAGTGTAGCTAGAAGCGTGGAAGCTAGAGCTGGTGGAACGCATCACATCGTGGTCGCTCAGCTGACTGCCATGTGCGCATTGAGTCAGTATTACCTATGGTTAGGGATGGTGATTTTTTTTGCAAATGCTCATAAAGGCTTGTACTCTTGTAGTTTCAATTTCCACGATTCTGTAAACTAATAATTTAATGTACTTTGAAACTGCGATAAAATGTGAAAATGACTCAAAAAGCGAAAATTATGCTAAAATGCCTTATAAATGCGAAATGTATTGCAATTCACGGACGGTTTTGCAATGAAAGGGCAACAAAACTAAAATATGTTTATGAAATGTTTGTTTAAGTGCAACAAACGGTTAAGCAGCCCCATGAAAGAAAATGCAAATTTCTTTCTTCCCCCGCCCCAAAGGGAATAACAATTTTAATCTTATCACCACTGACCGAGTATTGTAAATAAATTTGAAAGATTTGATTGAAAGTTAAAGAAAGAGCCCATTTTTTCGAGTTGTTATAATGAATTTCTTTAGGTAGATATATGGACTCATTCTCAATTGGTAGTACAAACTCTGAAGAAGAATAATAATAATAATTAAGCTGTAAACTGTTTGCAAATGCTGTGGCTGTTAAGCTCAAATATCGAGATTTGCTTAAGCAATTCTGCAAAGTATATGGGATATTGCCTATAGCGTAGATGCTGAAAAATATTGCAGCAAGTACAAGCAATTGTAATGACACAAGAACAGAAATGACAGAAAGAAATATTGAAGTCTGTTCTATAATTTCATTCAACACTGTTATCTACTGATTTATGAACTTGCATGATTTGAGTTATAATTTTGTGCGTTTTCCTTTTATTATTCTGGTTTTGTAGCAGAATTTCTCTTTTTTCTGTGTTATGCTTTAGCCATAACAGTTCTATTTTTCTCTGTGCTGTTTTAACCTATATTAATTTTAAAACAATGCGGAATTGTGTACTTTTATTTCACGATTAACTCTTTATAAATGTGATTTCAATTTTGCATTAACATGATGTCAAAATGCTAAATGTACAAATAAAAATTCTAAATTTCTGATTAAAAATGCTAAAAATCACCACCCCTACCTATGGTATTACTTACGACGCGGCGGACGCGCTGTGAATCTCTCCTGACACAACCACTACCCGCCAGTATTTGATTTTTCGAAGTAATTCTCTCACATGCAATGGCAGCAAGGAATATTCATTCATTATCTGTTTACCCTCCTCTTATGTAGGACTTACACCCCCAGGACTTACAAGCGGGTGCCTGGGGTCAGAGGCCCGTCGAGGAGCAGACACTCATGGATCAGACAGAGCATCCAGGATGGGTGATCAGTCCGATGCCTGGTATGGGATGAAGGACATGTTGGTGAAATGGATGAAAGGAAAGGTGATGATGGAGCAGTTGGTGGAATGAATGGCGGGGGAAACCGGAGAAAACCCGCCCAGACGCCGCTTCGTCCACCACAAATCCCACATGCAGGATTGAACCCGGTCCGCCTCGGTGGGAGGCGAGCGGTCTAACCACTCGGCCACGGCGCCGCCGCAGCAAGGAATAACCTTAATTAAACAATCGTTTGACTTTTAATTTGTTACACCATTACTTACCAAGAGATACCTCCAAAATCTTTTTGAACAGGAATTCCATCTTTATTGGGGTCGGCGCGGGTGCTCATTTGGGGCCCCTGCACCGGTTGCACCAGCCTAGCTACGCTCCTAGGTTTTACATTGATGAAAGAATTATCAAACCTGCTGAGTGGTTGGTTTTTTGAGATTACACACACACACACACACACACACACACACACACACACACATATTTTCTCTTTTTATAATATAGATTTCAGATTATTTATTTATGTTTTTGGCATGGCACAGCACGTTTATGCATCTTCAGAAATGAAACATCTGGAGCGCTTCTGAAGTAATGTGGTTGTTCTGACTTCGCAACCCAGTCCTAGGTTCAATTTCCAGCTGGTGGGGGAATTTTTCTGTAACTAGAATAATTCTCTACCCACCACAAGATCTAAAGTATGTATGTCGGAAGGAGTGTATTTCGTAGTAAAATTGAATGAAATCAGTGTTAAAAATCTACAGTTCATTGAGTTATAAGCAAGAGCAACAGTTGTTTCTCACGCCATGGTACACGATTTGATCATAGAGTTTAAGAGGATACACAAATGAAACAAAAATATGAAATATGTGCAATTGGAACATGTGTGCAGATGCTTAAGTATGCAGCTTGTCGTAACTCAAGCTGGATAATATAGACAAAATAGTTTAACACTTCACACCTGATTAAGAACAACTTAAAAATAAAAATTCACGACTTTTGGTGACTACTCTACAACACAGATAAGTCATCTGATATGGAGCAATCGTGAACAAGAATGCATTACACATCAACCACACAACAATAAATTCACTGAAGATGCATGCTTTTTAAAACAACTGCATTCCATAGTGACTATCCATAACCTCATGGACCATTACCATTCAAAAGGACTTTATTGATTCAGTTTCATTTTTACTTTCTGTACCACTTAGTACAATATACAGAGTGAACCAAAACTACACCGATAAACTTTCAGAGGTAGTTCAGAGATATCTTCTGGTATTTTGGTATAAGGGACCCACGGTCTCCGGCGGCTGGTTGCAATGTAATTGCATTTCATTTGGTTTCTTGCCCCAATTAGCTTTGTTGCACTGAAAATACTGCACAGCAGTGCAAATGTAGACGGTACACGCTGTGTGTCTTGTTTGTAAACAAATTGTATCTATTCGCTCATGGTACCTGCTGTTGACAAAAATAACGCCCTCCTTAACTCGTTGCCCTGGAGTTTACATTCAGCTGCTCGGTTCTGTGTAGCGTTTTGTTTTTCCGACAGTGTTAGTTGTGCGTTAACAGTAATACACAGCAGTAAGGATAGGTTTGCTGATGAAGAGTTGGCCATATGCACCTCGTGTATGGGTTCACCGAATGCGATGAAAAAGTGGCACAACGGCGCTATGCTGAGCCGTTCCTGCACCGCCGGCAACCACACCGTAATACTTTTGTATCTATACCTAGGCGCCTACGAGAAACTGGATCCCTTCCTGTTAGAAAATACTGGCAGTGCGAGGTACGCCAGAACACCCGATCTGGATGAGAATGTGTTACACACGATTGATGAAAATCCTGCCGCTAGTAGTCGGCGCGTTGCAAAAGCTCTGAACACAAGCCAGTCAACTGTTTGAGAGTTATACATGCACAGCAATGGCACCCTTATCATTCACAGAAGGTGCAGTCATTGCAGCCAACAGACTTCCCATTTCGAGTGGAGTTTGCAAATTGGTTCCTACAGCAATGTGCAGAAAACCACAATTTTCCTGCTTTGGTGTTGTTTACAGACGAGACCAAGTTTACAAGAGAGGGCATGTTCAACAGTAGGAATAGCAATGTATGGGATTACGAAAATCCACACGCACTGGTGTATCGATCCTATCAACAGCAGTTTGCTGTGAAGTATGGGCTGGTATTGTCAGAGATTTCGTGATTGAACCTTGTTTACTTCCTGATACACTGAACGGAGTCGTGTACAAAACGTTCCTTCAACATGTCCTCCCACAGTTCCTAGAAGATCTGCCGCTGAGAATTCATCAGGTTATGTGTTTTAACATTACGGGACGCCGGCACACTTTGCAATTGATGAGCCACATTGGTATACAGTTTGGACGACAATGGATTGGTCGCAGTGGTCCTGTTCCATGGCCAGCTCGGTCACTAGACATGACACCAATGGACTTCTTCTGGGGACATGTGAAGAGCCTAGTTTACCAGACTTTGGGCGATACTTTCATGGACCTGGTTGCTAGGATTATCGCAGCAGCGGAAGTAGTACGCCAAACTCATGGAATGCTTGAGCGTGTAAGACAGTCAATGGTGCGTCGCTGTACACTCTGCCGTGACCGGTGGTCGACATTTTGAACAATACTTGAAAGGGAACAGTTCTGCATGTGTTACGTAATGTACTGCACACTGCCAGATCAGATTGAACAAACTGTGATAAAATGTACATGTTTGGTCTGCAGGACGTTTGTTGCATTACTCTATGTTGTGTGTTGTGTGTTTTGGTTATTGTATATAAACAAGGGCAGTTGGGGTAGCAAACCGAATAAATCATAATTACATTATTACTCTGTAACGAGTCGCCGTAGGCCACTGGTCCTTTATACCAAAATACTGAGAAGGTATCCCCGAACAACCTCGAAAGTTTGCCGGTGGAGCTCTGGTTCACTCTGTATATAGCAAGTTTTGCATTCCACCCAAAAATTCGATACCGAGATTTCGCTGGAAATCTTTGAGGCTCCCTGAATCCAAAAATAGCATTTTAGAGAAAAAAAGGTGTGCGTGTGAACAGCATAACTGAAAACAAAAGATTGGTTAAATACCAAACTTGATATTTAAGTTCAGTATCTTAAGAAAATCCCCCCCCCACTCCAAGCTACCTTTGCATTGAAAATGTCTCATTATATTTTTCCTTCTCAAAAATTAATTGTGATTAAATGACATAGGTTTAGGATACTTGTATGACAAATAAAATTATATCTTGAATTTTCTGGAAATAGCCTGTGAAGTCCTCTTCATTCTGAACGACTTTTGTATAATTAGTAAACCGTAAGAGATAGATAAAATATTACTACACAAAAAATGTAGATATCGTTAAAGCACCCAATTTGTGTAAAAAATTATTCAAATTAACGAATTCCGAGATATTCCTTGTTATTGGTTTAAATGTTCAAATGCTTATGTTTTTCTCATATGGTAAGTTGCTACTCGTTTTTTCTCGTGATCATGCAAAGAGCGTAGAATTTCAAAGCCACCGCATAGCGACACGCGCTTTAAAAATCTGGCTATCGCTTTACCTATTGTATCCCTCTTATACCTATAACGAAATGTGTAAATGTGAATTAGTAATTTATCTGGATTAACAAGACGTAGGCAGTACATTAAGATTTTGTAAGAATAGTTTGTATAAGAGTGCGTGGACAAAGTCATGTGAATGCAACAATCAGAATTTTATTAAAACAGTGAATTCTATACGTGACTATTCATCTCATACAGTAAAAGCTATAAGATAACCTTAATAATATAAATAAGATAAATATCAGAAAAGTTTTAATTAAGGGTGATGATAGGATAGGATTGTCTACGGAGGGGACTCGGCACGATCCAGAGCGGATATTGTACCTACGAACCTGTCCACGAGGGGGCGTTCCCGGGTGGAAGGATGAAGCGAGAGGGGACACTGGGCGGCCGGATCCAGGAGCGACGGCACAGCAATGACAGTTTCCCTAAATTTTCAGTTAGACACACCCCGACAGAAGGACATTCAGACCGGGGACCCTACCGCACAGAGGAGGTCCAATACCCCTCAAGGGGGTTCGGGAAACCCGGCAGCCAACCGAAAGTCGAGGGACGAAGAAAGCCACAAAGAGCATCCTTTTCCTCTGCCACGCTGCACTGAAACACCATCGCCGACACTTCTGACGTGAAAGATGCCAACGGGATGAAAGATGAATGAAATGAAAAATGGAACGAAATGGAGGGACAGAAAATCCGGGGGACGAAGGAAACCACTCCAGCATTCGCCTGACGGCCCGGGAAAATCCCGAAGAAAAAACCATGGGTCAGAGTGGGCGGTTGCCGGGGATCGATCCCGGGACCTCCGAATGCCACAGACGTTGCCGCATGAGCCATCTCGCTCGGTAGGGATGATGAAATAAATGAGGAACTTTCAGGTAAAATTACTGAAAGTAAATTTGAATATTTTAGTGGTTGGTGGTTTAGTTGATTATAAGTATATATTAATGCTGAACCCGTAGATGTACATGGAGTATTCCTCGATTTATTTAGGATTTCCGAATATATAATTCTATTACAGAAAATGGGTTGAACATACGTTTATATTATTTATAGTAATGTTCTTGTAGAATGTTTGCTATAACATTCCATATGAATCCAACGTGTTTAATTTAAAACATGCTGATGAATAAGCGTGTTTTATTGTACCCTAACAAATTTGTAGTTTGAAAGGTTGGCAAACAAAGAAACAAATTCTAGGGAGGTGACCAAATTGTGGGCATAAGCAGTCGTGATTGGTTAAAACACGTTGTTCCGTACCGTTTTATTGCTCAAAAGTTGTCTGACATAGTATGGGTCAGTTATTCTAATCAGATGGGAGAATCTCTTAGCACTTTTACACTGCAGCAAGTACAAGGTTCGGATGGTGTATGTAATTCTTGAAAAATACCTATATTTTAATCTAATTGCAAGATTTTAAGATTTTAGCCTCTTTCTCTCTCTCTCTCTGTCTGTCTGTCTTTCTTTCTCTACTACATACCTGTAGTGAGTAGAGGAAGTATTGCATTCCACCCAAAAATTGAGATTTCACGAAAATGTACGTTTTGAGGCTCCCTGGATCCAAAAGAAGCATTTTTTTTAGAAAAAGATCGTTTGTGTGTGATGCGCGCGCGTATGTTGAGGCAGTATTTTTAATACTTAAATGATTTCAGTCTAATTATATAATATAAAATTCAATAACAGCCCGCCTTAAAGCAATATGTGTATAAATAAAAATATGAAAAGTGTATGTAACAGTCATTGTATTAATGTTTATATTATTATGTGCATGTTTAATAATGTCATGTGAATGCATTACGTAATTTTATATTGTAGGAGCTGTGAGTATATAGGTCAAAAGTTGCTAACAATGAGGTAACCTTGAGGCAATAATGAATTGGAAAGTAATAATGCTACTAGTAATTCATGGAGCAACAATAATGTAATTTTTTAGACAGTTTATAAATAGCCAATCAACAACCAGAAAGAAGCTTAAGTTAAATGAAGGTATTCTATTGGGGTAGGATTAGCCAATCAGAGACTTGAAATACAGAAATTTACAAATTCAGGCGGTAGAAATCAGTTCAGTTGCTAGAAGGCAACGTACCTGACCAGTTGGTTGTAGACAGTGTGCCTAACCGGACGCGAGACGCGTTCCCGAGCATTTAATACGTATTCAGTGTGAGACGAAAATTCATTACGGCGAGAATATAAAGTTTACGTGTTAAAAAGTACAAGTAATTAATAAATAATCTCACAGCTTTCTATAACAGTGAAGTGTTATTTAATCGTATGAAGGACCAATAAATAGAGTGAAGTAAAAATTATAATTTGTGTAAGCCTACATTCTTCAGCCGCACCACCCCCTGTTAAGAGAAACATGTTTCTACAAATTAGTACTGACGCAGCCGAGGCAAACCTAAATATATAATATTTAAAGAAACATTAAAATATAAAGTTGAAAGTAAACTTGGGGCGAAGGCTACCGGAAACTGTGTACAATAAGAGGTTGCAACTACTTCAAGTTCGGCCCCCCAAAGGTCGAACTATAATAAAACTCCTCCTAAAATAAAACTTCTTCAATGTCTGACTGTGAACCGCACAATTCAAAAACGAAAACTCGACTAAATTCCAAATTTGGTATTTAAATTTGTCTTCCGTAACAATTTTAAATAAAAGATCATAGGTTTAAGATATTTGCATGACAAATGAAATGTATGTATATCTTGAATAGCCGGTGAAGTCCTTTCTATTCTGAATGACTTTTGGATAATTGGCAAAATTGTAAGAGATAGACAAAATGCTACTACACAAAAAAATATAGATCTCGTTAAAGCACACAATTTATGTGATTTTTCTTGAGTTAACCGTTTCCGATATATTCCTTGTTATTGGTTTGAGTTTCCAAATACATATAATTTGCTCAACAGGGAAGTCGCTATTAGTTTCCCCCCCACCCTCTCATGATCATGTAAAGAGCATGGAATTTCAAAGCCATTACGTAGCGACACGCTCTTCAAAAATCTGACTATCCCTTTACCACCGTATCGTGCAACGAAATGTGAAAGCTTTAATTGAAAGTGAATCAGGATTATCAAGAAGCATCTAGAATAATAAGATTTTGTAAAAATAGTTTGTAGAAGAGTGAGTAGACAGTCATCTGAATGCAACAAATCAGAATTTATTATGCCTTTATACGCCGCGATTAACAACTAGGAACTTTGGAGCAACAAATTGATCATTGACAATGTCGTTCACCTTTTCCAGTTTGTGATAAACATGAATTTGTAGGCTAGCATACTAACCACCAAATCAGAGAGGAATCTAGCTTCTCTTGTTTTTGAACTTAGGCATACTCTCGTTTCCGATGTTGACATTAACCATAGATAACTAATAACGAATTAATTAACCATTAACTCATTGGTTTCGATGTGTCGTGATTACGGCAATTTACTTTTAACAATGGAACTTTTGTTTAAGAATTCAAATATTTTATTACTCTGATCATAACTAAATAGTTTATGCAATCCTAGCATGTCGTTATGATCCAAATCGTATATAATTGGCTCTTTATGGCCAATTGAAACCAATGCATTCGAACTTGCTCCCATTGTAAGCTTTTCGTAGCCTGCAGAATTCGAAAGCCTTCTGTAACAACATCCTTTTGTTTCTTTCTGATTTGGGTTAAAAATGTTCATTATATAAGTTCTCAAGGACCAAACATTTGCTTTCTCCAAGTAAGAAATTAAATGTTCACTCACCATGTAATGCTAACAATACAAATACTTAATACTCATTTCGGTTAATACCAGGTTACTTACAATTTCCTCTATACAATCCATTCTTTCTTTGCTGAATCAATGAAAAGCAATGGAAAGTGCTTTAAACTAAAAGTCAAATAAAGATTTTAGATGATTTAAAAATCTCTTAACTTTAAGTTTGGGGTAAGAGAATTATCTTGAAAATCTTCCCGTTCGACTTTTCGTTTTTCAGTTGTGCTGTTCACACACACACACACACATACACACACACACACGGCCTTTTTCTAGAAGTGTTTTTTTGGGTCCAGGAGACCTAAAACTACTCAGCATCAATTTTTGAGTGGAACACAGTACTTCCCCTACTTCATTTAAGTACGCAGGTAGAAGAAAAAGTGAAAACGTATAGGTTTACCACTTGAAAAAATCTGATGTGTTACACTCACATGACTTTCTCTACTCTTGTACAAACTATTTTTACAAACACTTATTCTCCATATGGTTCATGCTAATCGAGATGTTAATCTTATTGCTAATTTTCTTGTAGATGCAAGGGGAATATGGTAGGCTTTAAGCGATAGTCAAATCTTTCAAGAGCTGGTTGGTATGTGGAGTATTTCATTCTCTTTGCATGTCCATGACATAAAAAATGAATAACGAATTCCCATTTGAGAAAATAAGTATCGGAAAATTTAAGGGAATAACAAGCAATATCTTGAAAATGGTTCACTGAAAAAAAAATGTATATGGCATAAATTGTATATTTTAACACGATCTACATTTTTTGTGTAGCAAACTTTTGTCTATCTCTTATGATTTACCGTTATGCAAACGTCATTCACAATGAAGAATACTTTTGGAGACATTCCCAGTAAATTCAAGATATACATTTTATTTGTCATGAAAGTATCTTAAATATATGATATTTTAATCAAAATCGTTAGAGCCATTTTTCAGAAAATTAAAATTTTCGAGAAATGTTCCATGTAAAGGGTAATCTGGGGTGGGGGGATTTTCTTGAAAACCTTCGTGTCGCATCTCTGGAAGATACTGAACCTAAATACCAAGTTTGGTGTTCATCCGACTGTTCGTTTCTGAGTTATGCTGTTCAAAGATAGACCCCAGACACACACACAGACACACAGACGGACATGTTTCCAAAAATGCTTTTTTTGGATTCAGGGGGCATCAAAACATGTATTTCCGGTGAAATTTTGGTATGGAATTTTTGGATGGAATGCAATACTTCCCCTACTTACTATCCTAGTAGAGAAAGTAAAAAAATAAAGTTGAAAATTCAAACCAATAATAATAAGTATTTGGTTAACGCACAAAATATATTTTTGATATAAACTGGGCGTTTTAACGAGATATACATTTTTGGGTAGTAAGATTTCATCTATTTCTTACAAAAGTTATACAAAAGTATTTCAGAATGAAGAGGACTTCAGAGGCTATTCGCAGAAAATTCAGAGTATACATTTTATTGTCATGCAAATATCTTAAACATAATGTTGGTTTAATCAAACTCGTTAGAGCCCTTTTTGAGAAAACCAAAAATAACTAAACTTTTCCATGTAAAGTGTAATTTGGGGCGGGGGATTTTCTTGACAATCTTCCACTGACATCCTTGGAAGTCGCTGAACTTAAATACCAAGTTTGGTATTTAATTGACTTTTTGTTTCTGGTCTATGTTGTTCATAGACAGGCACACTAACACGCACATACACAAACACACACGCACACCTTTTTATAACTATGCCTTTTCTGATTCACAGAACCTAAACGCGTGCATTTCCGCTGAAATCTCGGTGTCGAATTTTTTAATGGAATGCAATAATTCATCTACTCGCTATAGGTAAATAATAGAGAAACTAAAATATAATTTGAGGGGTTAATTCAGGGAATCCAAACACATGTATTTCCGGTGAATATATTGAATTTTTGAATAGAATGCAATACTTCCTCTTGCTCAAGGTGGACTATTTAAGTTGAGACTGTACAACATCTTCAAAACTAAGTGTTGTAGAAAGAAATGCCTTTAAAACAGTTGCTTGATATTATGGGGAAAGTAACTGCCATTAGTCATGTTTTGTTTGGAGGACGTTATGATGGCTAGTTTAGGGTCAATTTAAGTTTTTAAATGGGAACCTACAATTAGAATAAATTAAACCCCAAAATGACCATCATAATGTCCTCTAAATAAAACACGACTAATGGCATTTACTTTCCCCCATGGTATCAAGCAATTTGTATTCAATAACTTGAATAAGAACTTCAAGAACTTTATTCAAATTTCATTTCTTTCTCCAACGGTTAGTTTTGGAGATATTGTACAGTCTCAACTTAAATGATCCACCTTGTATACATATATACTATAGTACGTTCGTAGACTGGCCGGACCGTCCCGCGGCGGCATTGGACTGGGTGAGGAGTGGCGCACCTGCCGCCAGAGAATAGCGCTGTAGCGTCAGTCGAGCTGGATCTGTTGTGAGGGAAAGACGTCTGTGCGCGGGTTTAAAGTAAAATTTTGTTGGCTCTTGGTGATAAATTGTCCATTAATAATGGTTCAGTACACTTCAGAACAACGTATTTTTCTGTATGATGCGATGTGAAATACTCTTCTGCAGAAGGTGTTGTAGAGAATTTCAACATCGGTTTGCAGGTGTTCGAATTCCTAGCAGGTCAATTATTCATGACTTGTCAACAAAGTCAGGCGTACAGGATCTTTTTTGAACAAGAAACGTGTTCAACAACGCCGTGTGCTGACAGAAGAAAAGCTTGATGAAGTAGGGGCCTGGTTACAGCACTCACCCCAAAATCACTGAGACGTTTAGCACTAGAGGTTAACATTTCCAAGACGACAGCAACGTGTGGCAACGAAACTTCTGAAACTTAAGCCGTACAAGGTAACTGTAGTTCATGCTTTACAATCACAAGATCCTGTAAGTAGGGTTAATTATTGCAATTGGTTTTTGCAGTCCGTTCATAATGGCGACGTGAACCCATGTTTAACGATCTTCACTGATGAAGCTTCAAGGTCACGTTTTTACTCAGAACAATAGATACTGGGCTACCGAAAATCCCCATATTATTCATGAAGTTCCTCACCACGCTGCAAAACTTGGGGTCTGGTGTGCAGTAGAATTATCGGTCCCATATTTTTCGACACAACAGTTGATTCGCATGTTTATGCAAATTCAATTTTAAAGAAATGAAAGATTGTGTGCTGGTTTCAGCAGCATTCAGCTACAGCGCACACTGCTGCGAGTTCTATGCATGAATTGCGAAGTGTATGGTGACAGAATAATTAGTCGAGGATTGTGGCCACCCTGTTCCCCTGGCCTATCTCCATGCGATTTTTATTTATGGGGAACGTTAAGGAATAAAGTGTACGCTTCAAATACGATCACGTTACAAGAATTGAAGGACATCACGAGAGAAATACAAGCAATCAGTCAACATGAACTTTCGCGAGTAAAGCAGAATTGTTTTCGGAGATACAGGGAATGTGTTCGCTTTGAAGATCATCAATTTCAACATCTGTTGTATGTAGGTAAGATTTAAGTTAGTACAGTAGTTAGTGTTTCGTGCTCATGACTTGCCTGTCGTTTACATGTAACTCTGGCGGAAGGCGCGTCAATCCTCATCCAGTCCAATGCCGCCGCAGAACGGTCCGGCCAATCTATGAATGCACGTATATATGGATGGCAGAGAAACAAAACGCTTGCATGCATTTTCGTAACGCCGCAACCTAACTTGTATTTGCCATATTTTCAGGCATATTATTTCCGTATAACTGAACTGCTAAACATATAGGTTAAAAAACCTTATGTGTTACATTCACATCACTTTCTCTACCAATTATCATTTATTTTAATAGCTTCTACAAACTGATTTTAAAATACTTTATTTTTCTCTCTACTTCATATTAGTCCAAACGAACGTTTGCAGAAAAATTCCATTGTAGGTACAAGGTGGATATAGAAAACTGAATCGATAATCAAATGTTTAAAAGCGGGTCGCTATATGCTGGCTTTGAAATTCCACACTCTTTCAGTGAAATCGCAAGAAACAACTGAATGATGATTACTTCAAAAATCTGATATGTTACATTTACACTTTCTCTACTCAATAAAATTTATTTTTATAAAGCTTCTGCAAACTGTTATTACAAAACCTTACTTTTCTATCCACTTCATGTTAATCCAGATAAACGTTTGCAGAAATAGCTTAACTAATATTTCGTTCTAGGTAACAGAGGGATAGAGATAACCGAAACTATAGTCAGAATGTTTAAAAGCGGGTCGCTTATATGTTGGCCTTGAAATTGCAAACACTTTCCATGAAGTCGAGAGAAACAACTGAATAGTAACAACACTTCAAAAATGACAAAAGCCTTGAAAAACTAAAACCAATAGCAATGGATATTTTGGCACTGGCTGATGCCCCGCCAAAAAAATAGGTTGTGTGCTTTAAAGATATCTACATTTTTAATAAGCTTTTGTCTATATATTATGGTTTACAGCTTATACAAAATTAGATAAAATTCCTTCGGAATGAAGAGAACTTCAAAGGCTGTTCCCAGAAAATGTAAGATATAAATTTTGTCATTAAATGTCTTAAATATGAGGTATTTTAATCAAACATTTAGAGGCATTTTTGAGAAAATCAAACACAACGAAAATATTTCCATGTAAAGGGCAGTGGGAGGATTTTCTTGAAAATCTTCGTATCGCATCTTTGAAAGACATTGAATTGTAGTAAGTTTGGTATTCATTTGTCATTTCGTTTTTGAGTTAACGCTGTTCACAGACACACAAACATACTCACGGATCTATTTCTAAAAATGTTTTATTTATTCAGGGGAGCCTCAAAAGGTATCTCGGATGAAATCTCGATATCGAATTTTTTAGTGGAATGCAATAATTCCTCTACCGACTAGGTATGTGATAAAGAAAGCAAAAACATAGGTGTGCTATTTTTACTTTCTCTACTACGTATAGTAAGTAGGGGAAGTATTGCATTCCACCGAAAATTTCGATACCGAGATTTCACCGGAAATACATGTTTTGAGACTCACTGAATCCAAAAAAAGCATTTTTGGAAACATGTCCGTGTGTGTGTCTGTCTGTGTGTCTGTGTGTGTGTGTGTGTGTGTGTGTGTGTGTGTCTGTGAACAGCATAACTCAAAAACGAAGTGTCGGATAAACACCAAACTTGGTATTTAGGTTCAGTATCTTTCAGAGATGCGATACGAAGATTTTCAAGAAAATCCCCCCACCCCAGACTACCCTTTACATGGAACATTTTTCGAAAATTTTAATTTTCTCAAAAATGGCTCCAACGATTTTGATGAAAATATCATATGTTTAAGATAATGTCATGAGAAATGAAATGTATATCTCGAAATTTCTGGGAATGTCTCCAAAAGTATTCTTCATTATGAACGACTTTTGCATAACTGGTAAACCATAAGAGATAGACAAAATTTTACTACACCAAAAATGTAGATCGCGTTAAAATACACAACTTATATCATATACATTTTTTTTGTTGAGTGAACCGTTTTCGAGATATTGCTTGTTATTTCCTTAAATTTTCCAATACTTATACTTTTTCTCAAATTCGTTATTCATTTTTTTATGTCCTGGACATGCAAAGAGAATGGAATGCGCCACATAGCAACCAGCGATAAAATATTTGACTATCGCTTAAAAGCTACCATATTCCCCTTGCATCTACAAGAAAATTACAAATAAGATTGACATCTCGATAACTCGATTAACATGAAGCAGATGGAGAATAGGCGTTTGTAAAAATAGATTGTACAAGAGTAGAGAAAGTCATGTGAGTGTAACACATCAGAATTTTTAAGTAAAGATGCACATTTGTTTTTCAGAACCTTCTATTAAATCACCTTCTTTTCTACAGCAAAGTCCATATACTAATCACAGTATATGGAACTTGGATTGCTTAAAAAGGAAAAACTGTGTAAAAACTATTCTTATTCTTATCTGAATAATTTGTCTCATTCAAGTAGTGACATTTAAATTATTTAAAAGTCTTTATTTATACTCACCCTCAATGAATGGAACACGTGCACCCTCCCGCACTAGCAATCGAATACTGAGCGTGCTGTTTGATCCGGCACGGTGACGGTGCTGCGAAACCTGTATCAAACGTAGCTAGGTTAACACCCCTCATCGCGCAAACTCTTTGAAACCGAATGGGCATCAACTAATGGTAGCGTGGCTTTATCTGTGGATTAACACTAGCTATTCCCATTCAAATGGCATAGTGCAGCATTGGGTCATGACAATGTTGGGACGATATAGGTCCAGGAAGCCGAACAGGCTGTTTATTTCTTCAATTGCTTGCAAAGTAGTCTACAATTATATTTTTGCGGGTATTAAAGCATAAGTGTCCCTTGTTTCATCAAAGCAGAAACGGTATATGTTTGTGCATAAGGAATCAATATTAACCCTTGTGCCTGAATTAAAACAGTATGAAGAAACAAATTAAAATCTGCATTATTAGCTTAGGTTGGAGAACTTTGACCACATCTACCAAACGGGATGGCTCAGGCGGTTACGTCTGTGGCCCCCATTCGGGAGGTCCCGGGATCGATCCCCGGCGGCCGCCCATTCTGACCTATGGGTTTTTCGTCGTTTCCCCGGGTCGCCAGGCGAATGCTGGGGTGGTTCATCTTCAACCACGACTCTCCTTCCTCTCATTTCCTGTACCCATCATCTTCCTTGTCATCTGTTTCAGGGTTGTAAGACCAGGCGACGGTGTTCGGTTTGCGGCTTGCGCTCTGTAAAGGTTTCTTCCGTGGTGTGGGGACCCGCTTCGGGAGACACTTGATGTTGGTGGCTTGTGGGCAGGGACCGTGCGGCGTCGGATGCTTCTGTCTGGAAATGTTAGGGACCCCGTCCATTCTTGCGCCCGTCGGCATCCGGATCTTGTCGTCCTTCGGATCTCTCCCCTAATCAGGAGCTGGGGTCGTATGCAGCAATATAACGTGGGAGCATCCTTCGAATGCATCGACTTAGCTGGACCGTTCCCAGTGTCCGACAGAGGAAAGAAGTAACTTCCAGGGTCACGTTGGAAGCATAAGGGGCCACTTGGCCTACGTGCGGTGCTCTGCCGCGGTTTCGGGGCGCCATCGTGATACACACCTTTACCCTTTGACCATACCTAACATCCGACTCATTTTGTGTCTGATTTGTGGAATTGAAGTATTACTAATACAACTTGAATTGTTTCTTTCACTGTTTGGTCTTATAGAGTTTTAACTTATTTCAGTTACAGGATGCGACATATTTGGATATACTATAAGCTTTAGGATTTGCTAACATTAATTTTCAGTTCTAGCCCTGTGCTCTTAGATCCAGACTATTTGGTCATCGCATTTCTTATTCTACCTTTTTGTTGATCGTAGAGACCTTCTATGTTTCCGGATTTAAATCCCACTTTCTTGTGATGGACGTTTATTAGGTTTCAACTGCAATGCTAATTTTTACCCTTTCAAAAATAAATTGAATTAATATGATGGAATTCGGGACGTTAAGTATTAAGCAGTTAAAGAAAAGGAAGTATTTCAAAGTCCTAAAGTTGGTTATCTGGTTTTTTGCTGAGTCCTAAAGCTTAAGCGTACAGAGCTTTGTCCAAATAGGTAAAATTATGCATATTTATACATAGGGGTTTGGCATTGTACATAGGAGTAGGGTTTTTTTTTTAAGTTTTAACGTATGGTTATGCCAACGTTGAGAAAATAACATAACCTTGTGGCAACAGCTTTGCAACACGTCGATAGATACGCGGCCTTAGCACTTACTTGTTTTTCTATATGTGCAGACAGTTTTTGCAACACCAGCCCCGCACGCTCCGCTCTTTGTTACTCATTTTCCTGCTTTTTCTTTTCCATTTTAATTTATTTCACTTTGCACTAAACAGTACATGGGCATGGCTCTTCCATCAGATGTGTGCACTACAGTTGGAAAGTACATCTGCTATTGTAAGAACAAGTACCGTTTGGGTTTTATATGACACAATTACCTTATTTCCCATAAGTATAATGTCTCTAACTCTGCAATGAAGCCTAAAATTAAATTAAAAGTTGCATGCAAAGCGTTTTTACAGTAAAATACATGGCTCATAAACTCTGTACTATTTTCACAACGTTAGCCGCACCCTACGCATTTAGCTGAGTCCATTGTAAGTGCAAAAAAGATAGACAACACAATGCATATTTGTGCATAAGGGAGTGCTTTAAAGTGACGGTAATTTCTAAAAAGTGAAAAGTACCTTAATACTTTTGCAGAGTCCTATGACGCATTGTCAGATAGATCAAGCAAATAGGTGAATTCCTTGTATGTTAAGAGAATGAACAATAGTGGGAACTTGCCCTGGCCCCGGGCCCGTAGCTCAGTCGGTAGAGCACCTGCTGGTGGGCGAGCCCGGGTTCGATTCCCGGCTGCGGATGGGAATTTTTTCTCTAGCCAAGATTATTCCCTATCCTCCCCAGAGTCTGCAAGTATGAGTGAGGGTGTGAATGTGTGTGTGTGATCTAATGATTAAAACCAAAAAGTGCAAGAAACCCAACGACAAGAGAATACGATTTAACACCATTGTACAGAAGGCTCCAAATATTTTCCGGTGGACCAGGGGGTGTAGAGGAAGAGGGGGAAGGAATGTCTTCTCGACTAGTCATGCCTGGCTATAGCCAACAGTAAGTGCCGGTATCGTCTCAAAGGTCACATTTACTTTTGTGTATGTTCGTATAACTCAGCGACTTGATTCTAAGAGGAAGGAAGACGAAACTAAATACTTTTCTCTTTACTAGATCTATCCAAGCAAAATAAATTAACATTTTCTTTAATAATATGTTGTTTAAAAATCAAATATTGCACTGTTTATGAAGTTGCTACAGAAGTTTAAGATGCATTAGTCAGTAATTTTCTTGAGAAACAAGTTCATATAATGTATATCTTGTTTATAACATTTGTTGCTAGTAATAAATAATAATAATAATAATAATAGTTTCATAATTACCACGAAATAGACTGTTCTACGCACACTCCGAAGGAGAAGGCATTTTTTTATCTTGAATACAGGTTTGTTTTGCTTTTTTAATTTTCATAGAGATTGGTCACAACGTTTAGCGCTAACTGTGTAGTTCCATAAAGTTAGCACATTCAATTCTGATAATATTCAAGTAATGTTTTAAAAGTACGGAAGCAAAAGCATATTAATGTCAAATTGTTAAAGCAGTATGAGCACAATTAAGTGCAACATTCAATTTTCTTCAAAATGAGATATATTTTGCATTTATTACTGAAAAAACGAATAAAGATTGTTTTATTTGAAACTAATTCCCCTTGCGCACACTCATAAGAGAAAGGAAGAAAAACCGTGCCAGTTGTATAGTGGACGCAGAGTAAAAACACCTATGTAGGTATTGTATCTAAAAGGAGAAAATGTTAATAGACACGAGGAAACAACGTTTAGCGCAAAATATGCAGCTTCTATATAGCTGTTTTATTCGGTTAGGATAACATATAAGCTAAATTTTCAAAATAGTGACCGGAAAGCGTTACTGCAGAACGGTTGATGTGATGTAATTGGTACATTTGAAAGCACTCTGTTCTCAAAATTAAATTGCTCTCAAAAGTAAACCTGCTTTCAAATTACAAATCTGAAGAAAGTGAAAAAAAAGACTTACTTTGTATTATGATTCACGTTCTGAATTCTTAAAATGCTTCTCTTCCCTGGTCTGGCTGGAATGGAATGGGATGTGTAACGGAGGGGACTCGACCCCTATCCAGTGAATGTGGATATTGTGCTTGTGCCCTCGAGGGGGCGCCACCGGGAGGGAGAGAGGGACAAGGTGAATGAGGTGACACCGAGACGCCGGGCGGCCTGAACCAGGAGTGACGGCACAACAATGACAAGGTTCCTAAAGTTTCCAGATTGAGACGCGACAGTCGGGTACGCAAACCGGGGACTCCACTCCACACAGAGGGTCCAACGCCACCAAGAGGCAACCGGCCGAAGACCGAGAGACGGATAAGGTTCTACAGAGAGCATCCCTTTTTCCTGCCACGCAGCACCGGAACACCATCGCCGACACTTCCAACCCTGAAACATACCTAACGGGGTTAAGGATGAATGAAATGAGGAATGGAAGGATATGGGGGACAGGAAATTCGGGGGCTGAGAGAAACAACATCAGCATTCGCCTGATGACCCGGCAAACTCCCGAAAAAACCACTCGCCGGGAAGCGAACTAGGGATCTCCCGAATGCGAGTCGCACGCGTTACCGCGGCGCCACCTGGACAGAAACCGGAAGATCCTTAGTTCAAATCTCGGCTATGACATTGAATTTTTCATTCTGATTCTGTCTTTACAACCTTGTCCTACACACGGCTTGAGTGAAAGAGTTTTCTTGTTAATTGAGATGAACTGCCATTAAAAACTTCGTTGCAAGTATAAGAAGAATACAGTAGCTCAAACGATAATCAGATTTTTATGTGCTACCTTTGAAATTCCCGCTCTTTACAATACCACGAGAAAAATGTAGCGTGTTGCATTCACATAACTTTCTCTTCTCACCATTCTACAAGTTATTTGTACTAAATCTTATTTTTCTGTGTTCTTCTTGTAATCCGGATAAACTTCCAATTCACATTTAGCCCATCTCTGTGGTGTGGGGGTCTGCCGCACCTTCAAGAGGTCCCGAGTTCGAATCTCGGTTAGAGTGAATTACCTGTAAACGTTTTTTCCAGGGTTTCCTTTTTAGAACTCTATTCCAAAAAAAAACGGTTCAAGCAGAGAAGTACAATAAACGGCAAAATCGTCTGCGAATAAGCATGACGATACTCCTGGAGGAACACATTTCGAGATAGAGTTAATTGCTATAGCATCCAGATTCTTAACACAAAGATTACACTTCGATAACAAACAAGAAACTGCAGTTATATATTTTGCTGTATAAAAATTCCAGCATTACATATTTTATAAGAAAAAACTGTAGTATACAGATCACGTCAGTCTGTCTTTCATACAAGAATATAAATTTACCAATTCAAAGATATTCAGATACATACATGAGATAACTGTATACGATGTATAGATAAGACACTTAAATGGCAAAAACAATACCTTCAGCGACATTTTGTCTAGTGTGAAGCAAAAAGATAACATTCCAAACATTCTGTCACACCCACAGAACGAACTTATAATATTTCACACAATAAAAAAATAAAAAGAGGTAGCAACCCTATACCATACGACGAAGAATTGAGAATAATGTAAGAAAATGCACCGGAGATAAGAAAAGCTGCTGGGAATAAAATTTCTAAACATAACCACGCGTTATACAAATTACAAGGATTTCACGAGAGGGCATAGAAAATTACGATACCCAAAAAGCATAGAATCAAAGGTCATAAACACATTTAACAAAATTTTAGCACACCCAGGCACAACAAGAACAGCCTTAGTCATATCTTAGAAATTCTATATTAAACATCTGTACAGAAAAGTCAGAAAAATTGTAACATCTGTGAACTCATATAAAAGCAAAACTCGTCAACGTTAAATATGATTTTGTTCCACAAACGATTATTATACAGGATAAGAGCGAATTGATCACAATTGACGCTCATGGTGAATTACCAGGCAGAAAATTCAATTGCAACTTTATATTTGTCATGTACGATGCCTTCAAAAAATTCCTTAAGATTTACTCAATGAGAAACACTAAGAGTAAAACGTGCATAAACAAAATCATTAATGAGTGGAACCCAAGTATGAAAAAATTAAACAATATTGTCAGACAGTGCAACAGTATACAAAAGTAAAATTTTCAAAGAAACCCTATCCAACAAGGAAATAAAATTGTACAGCTCATCAAACCTTCATCCTCAAGAAACTAATGTGAAAGAATTATGGGAGATCTTGGAATTTATTTTCGCATCGTGTGACACTCGAACCACAAGAGATAGTATAATCACTGTCAAACCATAGGGAACGTCATTAATAATTCGACAAACCCTACTATAAAATTAACATCAGGAAAGCTAAAGAATTAGTTACCAACATTCCTACCCTAATGGACATTAATGATGGGAAAAAATGCAAGGTAGCGTTCCAGAGAATAAGCTGAAAAACAGAAGAGTGGAAAAGATAAAAAGGTTCCAGAAGAATTGAAAACCAAGGATAGGATATAAAGTACATATAAAGCAGCATCCTATCTCTAAAGCATCACAAAATATTCACAGGAAAATGTGTTTAATATACAGAGGACTATACACCATTCAAAACATTTACGGAGAACATACATATGAGCCAAAGGAAGAACATAGAAGTATAGGAAAATATCACAAGACAATGCTAAAACCATTCAAGGAAAATGAACATGTAAATAATACACCTGAAAACAATGACGCAGACAAAAACACTACATGGTGTGCAAAAACTAAGGACGAAATGGGTAAAGTAACATAACAAATGAACTACTTGGTGGAAGTAGATGAAGGTGCGGGAGCATGTTGCCAGAAGTCTCTCAAACGTACACAGAAAGCGTGAGTGTAGCGAGCCTATAGTACCAAATGGGTCTGGTCCCGCAACATGGGGAAGTTGACGAAACAGGACAAGACGGTGAGTGACAATTAGCGAGCTGTTACGGTGCACTGTAGTGGTGTTCTTCATTGCAAATGGCCCGTAGACACCATTTGGATGACTTCACACGGGGAACAATCTTCGGGAAAATGGAAGAAGGGCTAAGTGTGACGAGGTTGCTCAGGAGTTTAGAATTGCTCACAGCATTGTTTCACGTGCTTGGAGAACCTTCCAAACCATAGGCACTGATGTCCCAAGGAGAGGTGGTGGTCGACCATGCTCAACTACAGCAGCAGATGACCGCTACATTGTGCAACAGGCAAGAAGGGATCCACGCCAAACAGCGGGTGCAATTGCAACCACATTT
The DNA here is from genome assembly GCA_030765065.1 of Deroplatys truncata. NCBI lineage: Eukaryota > Metazoa > Arthropoda > Insecta > Mantodea > Mantidae > Deroplatys > Deroplatys truncata. Next base: position 32,115,352 of record CM060980.1, on the reverse strand, counting down.
AAGAGAACAGCTAGGCACGCAATCTCACGATACACAGTGGCACGGCGACTACACAGAGGTGGTCTCTTTGCCCGACGGCCAGTACGTTGTGTTCCATTGACATCCGCACATCGGCGGCATCGTTTGTGATGGTCCCAAGAGCATCAAAATTGGACCAACGAGGAATGGGGTCGCGTGCTCTTCTCGAATGAGATCAGATGCAGTCTAAGTAGCGATTCTCGAGGAACCCTCATCTTAGTTACCAACATTCCTACCCTAATGGGCAGTAATACAAAGACATTAATGATGGGAAAAAAAATACAAGGCAGCGTTCCAGAGAATAAGCTGAAAAACAGAAGAGTGGAAAAAATAAAAAGGTTCCAGAAGAATTGGAAACCAAGGATAGGATATAAAGTACATATAAAGCAGCATCCTATCTCTAAAGCATCACAAAATATTTACAGGAAAATGTGTTAAATATACAGAGGTGGGAACACGTAATGAATCCAGGTACATCCTTGAACATGATCGTTTTGGTGGTCCGGGTGTTATGGTTTGGGGAGGCATAATGTTGCATGGACGCACCGACCTCCAAATCTTTGAACACGATACGCTCACTGGTCAACGTTATTGTGATACTGTACTCCTTCCCCATGTGCGTCTTTTCAAGGATGCAGTCCGCCCTGACTTCATTTTTATGGATGACAATGCCCGACCGCATCGAACAGAGCTAATGGAGGATCTCTTGGAACGAGAGGATATTCGGCGAATGGACAGGCCTGCCCGTTCCCCCGATTTAAATCCCATCGAACTCGTGTGGGATGCTTTGGGGAAACGCATTGTAGCACACCCACATGCACCAACGACCATCCAACAGTTGTCAACAGCGCTGGTGGAGGAATGGAACGCCCTACCACAAGAACTGTTTACAGCAGCATGGGAGCACGATGCAGAGCATGCATTGCTGTCCGTGGTGATCATATACACTTTTAAGCACCATGTATCTGTTTCTATAAATCTAGAGAGCCATCATATATCGTATTGACTTTAGTGTAGCTTATGGTCTATGAATAAAAGTGGCATTGCTGTTCGTCTCATTGCATATTTCGTTTAGTTGCCTACTGTTGCATACCGTAGCAGTTCCCTCTATGTATGATTCAAGTTTCATCGAGCTGTGTTACTTGGCAGTGTCACAGCATGCGAAGATTACCTTCGTCCTTAGGTTTTGCTCACCAGTGTACTTAAAAATAGAGAAAGCCTACACAAATTTTGTAACTACTCATAAGAGAAAAACGCAAGACTTAACGGAGACGCCAAGCCATGAAGAACACTCTCTAGCTGGTAGGCAGAGGGACAACAGCTTTTCACTTCTTGACATGGGCAAGAAGAAACAGCATCATAGACTCGCCAAGCCTGCTACAGCAGTCACCTCCACCGACCCTCCGGCACCCGCCGAGAGGCTGCTTCACCGCCGACGCGACCCGAGGCCTCTTTAGCCTCGGCAGGTGCTTCACCCTTGCCGCCAGCCGCTCGCCGCGACTGCGCCCGCAGTGGCCGCCACAACAACCGGCTGATGCTGCACAGCCAGCGACCGTGCATCAGCCACCAGCTCAACACAGACGCTTCAGCATAGTAATTGCTAGAGTGCCGGGACTTGCCAGCACGTTTCGTTGTCGGCGCTTCGCAGGAACAGTGGTCCTCTGCTTTGAAGGCCACCAGAATCGTCTCTGCCCGGGGTCCAACGTCGCTGGTTCCAGTGGAGCTAACCAGCGACGCCGACCTCGAGGCTGTCTTGGCGCCTAGCCTCCCCTTATTAGGGAGGGAGCTACGCGTCGAGACTAGCCAACAGGAAAGGCTAGCTCCCTATCGCCGCTGCTGTGCCTAAAGGCACAGCGAGTCAACCTGCCACGCCTAGTCGAAGTGCCACTACCGTGGCTCTTAATGCAGTACTGCCACTTGCAAGAACCACGATCTTCACCGCCGACGCCGCTACTGCGCCACTTGTGGTGGGTCATATCGTTTCACCGGCCAGGCACCCTGCCGTATGGGTCCTCGCTGAAAGGCATCGCCGAAACTGCCTGTCCTTCCACGCCACCACAGAGGACACCTCAACCACCGCAGCTTAAATCATCACCAGCACCGAGCAACACTGCCAACAAAGAAATCCAGGACCTACGTGATGCCGTACAGGACCTTCACGCCGAGTTCCTAAGCCTTTCGGCGAAGCCGATTGCCTTAGCGGACTGCCTTCATGATGATCAGGCCGTCATAATTCATCCATTCGAGTACACCAATCTACATCAGACACAACGCAGCAACACCTAGATTCAAAGACATCACTCTCCAATCAATGCAGGAACAGCAGCATCAACTCCGAGCCCGTTTTCAGCAGACACCCATACCACCGGAGACTCTCAGTTCCCGCCGAAAGCCTCCGAGCAACACGGGCTACGCCGAGATTTACCGAGCTCTGCCGATCCACTGACGACGTCCTCGAGACAACACTCAAGACCCAGCACCTCCCCATTCCTACTGTCACCTATATTTATTACTATTATCACATTTCATCCACTAGTGTTTCAGTCAGGTCTCATGGCTGCATCCTAGAAATTTTCTTTCACCCGCTCCCGCCGAAAGCGCGCAACCTTTCGGTTTATTCCTCTCATTTTCCTTCTTCCATTTTCGTTCCGGTGGATGACTTTTAGTGGATATGCCGACTTTTGGTGAGTCCCACTCTCTCAGTCCCGACTCCCAACGGGGCTGGGGTTACTGATTAAATCATTTTCTCCTCCACTCGAAAAAAGAGAGACAGGTCACGTTAACCAGCTCGTGAAATTATTTTACGCCGTAAAAATGTGAATATTTATAATTGTTCAATATAATATTAGCAGTGCAATACTAATCAGTTTAAAATAATTTAAAGTCAGTAATTATATATTACTTTATGAGTGTTTTATTTCAAGAGTGAGATAAAAGAAAGTGAAATAATTTTCTACGAAACCACATATTTTCATTCTCGACCGAGACCACGCCCGAGATACCTACAGTAGAAACAAGAATATTTTTGCAGGAGTCCATGACTACAATCTACCGCTGAACTACGCCGGAGTGCATCATCGAGGTAGCAGATCGACGAGTTACACTGTACTGCAGCATCAGGTGCGTCCGGACTGCTATAAGTGGCGATACATATTCATTCCACTACAAAACTGGCCCAGTTTATTAAGGTCTCAAAAAAGGCCAGAAAGTATTATACTATCTCGTTTACGCTTTTCACTGAATTTTTTATCCGTCGTCACAGAAAACAGCGTCAAGACATTTGTTCTAGAGAATGTGGGAAAGAAGGCTGGTAATCTCAAAGATTTCATTGAACACAATAACAAACAATGCGAACTCAAAGTCGTTCATGTTATATAAAAAAACATCTACAGCCTAACTGCTGGCTGATCTGATTCACAACCATTAGCTATTTTCTCAAACACAATTTTCAAGTCATCCCCATCTTCTGCGACACTTTTAGCCACCTTGAATGTGAAGTCGACCTGGCAACTGTCCAGTGCGCACACGTCTTCCGACGATGATATCTAGCACATGCTTCTCTTAGCAGAATGATGAAAAAAACGAAGTGATTCCGCTAATGTCAGCAAAAAAAAAACACATTGGGCAATAGGTTTTAACGCACCTTCTAAGACTAAATTCCACCTATGCGCCAAACACTGAATTAAGATTGCCTGAGGTGCAGATTAATTTACCTTCTTCTGCAAACTATTGAAATGTCCAGTCATTACACTGGTAACACCATAACATTGTCCCCAAGGCTTTGACTTGTAAGCAATCGGCCCTAAGACCGTGTTACCAAACTAAATAATGCATCAACTGTAGCAACTCACATCAAAAAGCCTTCAACTAATTCACCAATAGAATCCGTTAGCGTTACAATGACAGAACATTGAAATGTTTTGGTGATATCTGCGTTGTCATCAGTCTGGACAGAAAAGAAGTCACTGGAAAGTATTTCCAGTTTAATATATTCAGCAATTTAATTTGAAGTCGATTACTTCATTTTGTAGGTTGTTTAATATCCAGCAAAGATGCTTGAAATATGGAGTTAGTGGCTCTGAATTTATACTGTACTGGTCGAAACTAATAACGACAAAGGTTCCTTGAAATTTCCACGATTCAATTAAGACGATTTTCATGATCAATAAAAACTAGTCCTTGCCTACAGCAGTGCTTCAACTACTGTCTTAGACAAAAACATGTTCAGCCAATTACTTTCTCTACTACGTATAGTAAGTAGGGGAAGTATTGCCTTCCACCCAAAAATTCGATACCGAGATTTCACCGGAAATACATGTTTTGAAAACACCCTGAATAAAAAAAAAGCATTTTTGGAAACATGTCCGTGTGTGTGTCTGTGTGTCTGTGAACAGCATAGCTCAGAAACGAACAGTCGGATAAATACCAAACTTGGTATTTAGGTTCAGTATCTTCCAGAGATGCGACACGAATGTTTTCAAGAAAATTCCCCCACCCCAGATTACCCTTTACATGGAACATTTTTCGAAAATTTTAATTTTCTCAAAAATAGCTCTAATGATTTTGATTAAAATATCATATATTTAAGATATTTTATGACAAATAAAATGTATATCTTGAATTTTCTGGGAATGTCTCCAAAAGTATTCATTGTGAACGACTTCTGCATAACTGGTAAACCATAAGAGATAGACAAAAGTTTACTACACAAAAATGTATATCGCGTTAAAATACACAATTTATGTCATATACATTTTTTTCGAGAGAACCATTTTCGAGATATTGCTTGTTATTCCCTTAAATTTTCCAATACTTATACTTTTTCTCAAATTCATTATTCAAGGGTTTTTTTTTTTTTGTCGTGGTAATGCAAAGAGAATGGAATACTCCACATAGCAACCAGCTGTTAAAATATTTGACTATCGCTTAAAGCCTACCAATTCCCCTTGCACCTACAAGAAAATTAGCAATAAGATTAACATCTCGATATCTGGATTAACATGAAGCATATGGAGAATAAGCATTTGTAAAAATTGTTTGTACAAGAGTAGAGAAAGTCATGTGAGTGTAACACATCAGATTTTTATTTTGTCTTGTATATGCAAAGAGTATTATAGGGAATTGTACTCCACATAGTAACCAGCTGTTAAGAGATATGTCAATTGTTAAAGGCTACTGTATTTCTATATTGCCCTTGCAAATACAAAACACGGGGAACATGGTACGCCTTAAGCGATAGTCAAATATTTTTAGAACTGGTCGCTATGTGTAAAATGTAATTTTCTTTGCATGTCAAAAGACCGTTTCTGCAAATGTTTATCTCGATTAATATGAAATAGATGGAGAATAAGGGTTTGTAAAATAGTTTGTACAAGAGTAGAAAAAGTCATGTGAGTGTAACACAGATTTTTTTCATTATATTGCGCTACATAAAGACGCGAAGTTTCTCTTAGAGCGTCAGCAATTGTATTCTGATTCTTTTCGAGCTGTTTTAATTCTAGCGCGCATTTCAGATATTTACGGATCAGAATGTTTATGCAATGACCGGTTGATATTCAGAATGTCACAAAAGCCATCAGAATTCCACACCGTTTCTTCATTCCATGTAATAGACAAGGCCAGTAAAATAGTTTTTGCAAGTAATTATACCGCACAACCACTCATTCTCACTATAACACGAGCATTTAAAATGTCTGATGTAGCACTTCGCATCTTTCCTTTCCACATTATGTTGATACACTAAGAATTGGCTTAGGTTTACCCGTAAATATTCTGTCTCTTGTATTGTCCTCAGTCCACCGCGAAACAGATTGTAGTAACAAGTAACACACAACTCATTTTGCGGATTCATTGCAATTCACTGATGGTTTAAATGTTTTTAAAACATAAAGTAATTTTTACTTTCTCTACTACGTATAGTAAGTAGGGGAAGTATTGTATTCCATCCAAAAATTCGATACCGAGATTTCACCGGAAATACATGTTTTGAGACCCCCTGAATGCAAAAAAAGCATTTTTGGAAACATGTCCATGTGTGTGTGTGTGTGTGTGTGTGTGTGTCTGTGAACAGCATAACTCAGAAACGAACAGTCGGATAAACACCACACTTGGTATTTAGGTTCAGTATCTTTCAAGGAAGGTTTTTAAGAAAATCCCCCCACCCCAGATTACCCTTTACATGGAACATTTTTCGAAAGTTTGAATTTTCTCAAAAATGGCTCTAACGATTTTGATTAAAATATCATATGTTTAAGATATTTTTATGACAAATAAAATGTATATCTTGAATTTTCTGGGAATGTCTCCAAAAGTGTTCTTCATTGTGAACGACTTTTGCATGACTGGTAAATCATAAGAGATAGACAAAATTTTACTACACAAAAAATGTAGCTCGCGTTAAAATACACAATTTATGTCATATACATTTTTTTTGTTGAGTGAACCATTTTCGAGATATTGCTTGTTATTCCCTTAAATTTTTCAATAATTTTCTAAATGGGAATTCGTTATTCATTTTTTTGCCTTGGATATGCAAAGAGTATTAATTTGTGGCAAACAGAATAGCTGCACATAGCAACCAGCTATTAAGAGATATGTATGTGCTTATATTGTCCTTGCAAGTACAAAACAAGGGGAACATATTAGGCCTTAAGCGATGGGTAAATATTTTTAGAAGAGGTCGCTATGTGTAAAATGTAATTCTCTTTGCATGTCAAAAGATCGTTTCTGCAAATGTTTATCTCGATTAATATGAAATAGATGGAGAATAAGCGTTTGTAAAAATAGTTTGTACAAGAGTAGAGAAAGTCATGTGAGTGTAACACATCAGATTTTTATAGTTTAATTCACGCTAGCGAACTTCCAAAACCAAACACACAACAATAATCGCTATGTACAGATTGCCTTCACCCATGAACTGAACTAACCATGAAGGACCGAATCTGAGACCTTGAAATTTGAAAAGTAATGTGAAAGGAAAAACATTCCGTCACCCAAGGGAAGGGATGTTTACAAGTTTATAAAAGAGTTTACAAGTGTCAATGACCACCGAATAGCCTCTACAAGGAGCCTTTCTGCACCAAATAATCCAGGACAGGCGTGAGGTGAGAAACGGTCGAGCGGCTCTCATAAGCCACGCATCACGCAGGAAAATGCCAAACGACGTCTCGCTTGGTGTAAGGAGCGTCAACATTACACAATTGAACAGTGGCAAAACGTGTGGAGTGACGAATCACGGTGCACAATGTGACGATCCGAGGGCAGGGTGTGGGTATGGCGAATGCCCGGCGAACGTCATCTGCCAGCGTGCCAACAGTGCAATTCGGACGTGGTGGTGTTATGGTGTGGTCGTGATTTTCCTGGAGGGGGCTTGCACCCCTTGTTGTTTTGCGTGGCACAATCACAGCGCAGACCTACATTGATATTTTAAGCACCTTCTTTCTTCCCACTGTTGAAGAGTAATTCGGGGATGGCGATTGAATCTTTCAACACGATCGAGCACCTGTTCATACTGCACGGGCTGTGGCGGAGTGGTCCCTGTAATGGACTGGCCTGCACAGAGTCCTGACTTGAATCCTATAGAACACCTTTGGGATGTTTTAGAACGCCGACTTCGTGCCAGGCCTCACCGACCTACATCGATACCTCTCCTCAGTTCCGCACTCCGAAAAATGGGCTGCCATTCCCCAAGAAACCTTCCAGCACTGATTGAAAGTATGCATGCGAGAGTGAACGCTGTCATCAACGCTATGGGTGGGCCAACACCATATTGGCTTCCAGCATCACCGATGGAGGGCGCCACGAACTTGTACGTCATTTTCAGCCAGGTGTCCGGATACTTTTGATCACGTAGTGTATGTATCTGTGAAAAAAGGAGTTCGAGCCAGCCGCTTGCGAACTGCGCATAGAGCGTTACTTGGGGAGTAGATCCTTAGCATAGCTGGTGAGGTCCCCCACCTATATTTGATCCTGTAGTTAGTATGCGTCTGTAGTTATATTGTAGTTTGCTAGTAGATTGATCTAAGAATTTTTTTCTCTGAGGATGCTGTTTTTAAATTCTTAGTACCAATGTCTCAATGGGTTTTGGTTCTTACTTGTATTAATCTCACAGTAATACCATTTCTTTGGTCAGCATCTGTACAGCATAAAAGCTATAAATTTCATTGCCATGTTAAAACATTGAAAAATTTTGTCATTAAATTTTGACTTGGTGTCCCTACTTTAAATATATTCATGAATAGTTTATTAGTCATATCTAATAATTGAGCGCTCAATCAATGTATTTTTTAATTTGTTTGCAAGGCTTTGTTCTAGATTTAAGTTTTATTAGCTTTGTGTGTCCCCTGATTTTTTGTTTTGTAATATTTATTTTGTGTATCTCATCTTGTACCTTCTTCCAGTCTGCCGGTAGCCCCAGGAAACTATCCCCTCCACAGAAGAGGACAGCCCCAGACCGTCCGGAGAGTGGTGGTACTTCTCCCAACCGCACAGGTTTCCAGGTGCACTTCATCTACGATCCACTCATCATGGCAGTCTACGAGAGTGTTCTCCCTCTCGGTTTGTCTGTGCCAGCAGGGTCCGTCGGTCACAGACCTATTATACAAAGTTCCAGCTATTTCACTGTGGCGCCGTGGTGATCGAGTGGTACAGTTATCTGTGCGATAAGTTTTTTCCATCTTTTCTTCCGCGGGTGTGGTTAAGTGGTGGGAAAGGTTACAGAGAAAAGCAGGTTTCTTTTACTCCATTCTCAAACAGTATGTCGTAATACGCTGTGTACGTACAGAAGAGGAGTTGCGAGCTGGGGGGGGGTCCTGTGAGACTACTTGATTATTAAGACAGAACCATTAATCTTGAGGGGATTCATCAGGGCTTTCTCTTTGTAATCTTTGTGTATTCAATCTTTTATGCTTATAGTTTCTTTGTATTCTTTTCTTATTCTCTTTTCGGCGGGGACGCCTCATTATTGTGAGTGGGGGAGATGTAGCGTATGTGTGTGCATTGTCGCGTCTGACACATTATTACTTTGTAGCATGACATTGTTGAACTAATTATTTTGATTGGAGTTTGAATTTCGTACGGCGCGGCATCTTTCTCCTCCCACCTCCTGGCCAAGGGGTGGAGAGAGGAAAGGGTGCAAGTTACTTTCTTTGTCTAGTAGTAGCGTCAGTCTTGTGTATGTCTTCAGGGCGAGTGGCTGTGTGTAAGCATGCGTGTTTTTTCGTTTGAGTGTGGAGCATCTCCCTCCAATGTTTGCCTATAATCTGTTGTGAACGATGTAGTGACACCAAGGTAACTTTATAATAAACCACAGTAAATGTGAAATTAAGTGTATTTGGTTATGGATATCCCACGCCTACTTTAAATTTGTGCAGCTAAGTTCCTGGTCCTCTCGTTGCCACTGCAGCTACGCTCCTCATGTTTATGCCATGGTAACTAAATTTAATATTTTAGCTGCAAAACCTTCTGGCCTCACCTCGGTGTATTACAGTATTTGTGTGCATATAAATATATTTTCTCTTAGGTTCTAAAGTTGCTAGCAGTTGCTTGTATTGCCCGTTTAGTGGTATTGCACTTTGAGAGCAGAAAGGAAGTCGTTATGAGCGTCATGAATATGAGGAGATGATGACTTGTGTTTAAGGGCGCTCAACTGCTATGTCATTAGCGCCCTTGTAAACCAGATCATGGCAAAGGCCAGAAATAAAAATGAATATAAAAATTATAGCAAAATCCAGATATAAAGACCAACATAAAACTCATAGCAAAAGTCAGAAATAAATATGCATACGTAAAACTAAACCAAGAATTAGAAACACCTCATATCAATATGACTAAAGACGCATTTGGAAATTTACCTCTGACACAAAGTTAAAAATCCTATCAATCATTTGCTTATCATCCGCTAAGACCTCTGCAAGACTGGCCGGCAGTTGCAGAGAATCCCGAAGATGTCCTAGAGCAATACTCTAGCAACACGTGACGGACCGACAGACCTTCGCTACAAAGCGGACAAATAGGAGCAGGGCCCCTTTAAAAGATAACAGCGCGTAAAATTGTTGTGGCCAATACGCAGCCGAGCCAAAATCACTTCGCGAGATACACGAGAGGAAGTGACCCAGTTTATCGGAATGTCCTTCACTACTTTGCCATCTTAAGGTATTTACTTCCTGAGAATTCTAACTGAGCTCCTAGTAACAGTGTCATATGCGAATACTGAGAGCTTTGCGATTTGGCAGTGTATAAGGTAGAATGTCGGTGGGGGAATAATATGTAGTCGGAGCTAAAATTAATAAATGTTCTTGTATCTAGGTCCGTGGGTTACTCTCTTGTGGTAATACTGTGACGGGTACACATCGACGTAGTGCACACATTAGTTACTCTCTCTGATACGACCAGCGGTACTTGCTCATGTGATATTTTAAGCACCCAGTGATGTGCTTGTGTGATAGTGACTGGCGTGAGGGAATTGTTATTGTTTCGAGTGTTACAATTCAGAGTCAATATATCTCTTCATTTCAAGCAGTCGGCAACTCAATTCAAGAACTCAATAAATTTCTCAATCAATTTAAACTGGTATTGTCCTTCACAATACATCCACGTATACCCTGTGGAAAAATACTCATAGTTCTACCACTAAAGCAGCCGGAAGCAGAGCCAACAGCAGATACTGGAAAAAACGGGAAAAGGTGGCATTTGCATTCCAGCATCAAATTGTCACACCATCGCGGCATCACAATATACTGCTTCAGATTTAGAAAAATCCGAAGAGCACTGACTAGATTCATGTTGTAAAGAATTAACTTCAGTTCAAGGAATTTCAAAGAGCATATGTTCAGTGTTGGACTTGGAGTTGCTAGTTGACGAGTTGCAACAATCTATTATCTTTTTTATTCAAATTGGAAGGCTAGGGTTGACAATTCACCAATGAATGTTCCTCTGTAATCTAAAGAATTTAGCAAACTTAGGCAAAACACGAATCACCTAATTTAGCTAGATGCACAGGTCAAATGGGTCAGAATTGAACTCAACCGTTACAACACAGCAACAAGGCCTAAAGCGATTCATGGCAGAAGCACTATGAGGGTATTGAAGAGATACCACATAGTACTACACTCATGAAACTGATAGCAAGGATGCAGCTTATAGATTGTGCACTGTAAAGCTTCATGATGGAAGTTACACTACGACAGGAAAAGAAATTCTGATAGAAATGTTCAGAGTACACTTCTCTGAATGTATAGAGATAAAAGATGGAGCTCAGCCCAAACAGGACCTCCTATACCTGAAATCATAAAGACGAACAGAGAAGATTGGAACCTTTCCAGGAAGATGTTTAATCTATCTGGAATCATCAGATGGGCTATTCATTCATTTAAGCCATATGAATTAAAAGGGCTAGATCAACCGATACCTGCACTACTGCAGCAAAGAATCGACAGTATAGAGCCCCTATTATGCCATATCTTCAAGGCTGCTGGGACATATTCCAATGTCCTGGAGACAGGTAAAAATGAACAACATACCTAAACCTGGGCGTCCTAATATGGGTGACATCAAGGCTTCTAGACCAATTAATCTGTCGCTTTGATTAAAAACGGCGGAGAAACTTGCCAATAGCTATGGCAAGGGGACGACTGGCAACCGTTTAAAGGATTACCCTTTAAATTGGGTAATTTAAAGCGTAATTGGTACTTGGGCTAATTGGTAACCGCAGGTACCAATTTGCCTATCAACCTCGCAAATCTACAGAAACAGCCCAACACCATATTGTACTAGACATAGAAAAGGTGGTGCTCCACAAAGAATTTGCTCTAGGAGCTTACCTTGACACTGAGGGTGCTTTTGATACAACCTCTACTAAAGCATTACTTAAAGCTGTGAATGAATATGGGGCTCCGGCACTGTTTCTTAATTTCATGTTGAAAACTAGAATAGTAGTACCATATCTGGAGAGACCATGACCGCACTGGTGAGGGGATGGCCACAGGGTGGGGTCTTATCACCCCTCCTTTGGTGCCTTGATTTAGAAGCTCAATGGGAACAGTTATCTTACCATTGATTATGCGGACGATTTAACAATTATAATCAGACAAATTTCCTAGAAGTCTTAGAGACAGGCAGTTCTGACAAAAGTTTAACAGGGGTGTGAATTATCTGTCAACCCAACTAAATTGACAATGGTACCCTTTACTACACTCAGAGATCTGAAAGGCCTAAAGGAACTCAGTCTCAGAGTAACAAGGATACAATTCTCTTATGAGGTTAAATACCTAGATATAATTCTGGACAAGGGATTAATAGGGCATATAGATTCTCAGGGATCTGTAGAAGTATGCTTGGCAAAACGTGAGGACTAAAATCTAGTTATGCACTGGGTATATAGCTTAATGGTTAGACCTACAATCTCCTATGCTGCTATGATTTGGTGGTCTAGGGTTAAATTTGGTGCTTGAAGTAAAGAACTTTCTAAATTGCAAAGGCTAGCCTGCATCAGAGTAGCCAGAACATTTAGGACTACCCTACTGCTACCATCGAAGTTTTGTTGAACCTTCCCCCTCTTCAGGGTGGAAGGGGAAGCTAAAGCTCTGTCGTCCTCCGTGGTTACCACGCTAGCCTCTAGTTCCCGAGGTCGCGGGTTCAAACCCGGCGGAGGGCGATGAATTTTTTCGTGTGTAAAAATCCTTAGTATGGCTTCCTTCGGAAGGGAAGTAAAGCCGATGGTCCCGTGTCGTAGATTCGGCACGTAAAAGAACCTCAAGTCCGATAAAGAGACCTCTGAGCAAAATTTCCAGTCTTTCACGCTCCCAGTATAGAATGGGACGCTAAGGACCATAGTAGTTAAAGAGAGTCTATAAATAAAACTCAATTTAATTTTCAAAGCTAAAGCTGGTGTACACATTTATGTGTAATGGCACTGCGAAACCAGAGTTCACATGCTATGGATACTTGAATTCTTCTAGGAACAATAAATTGGATCACATATTGTGTATGAATACAGACAAAATGATACAAGGACGAACAGAAGGAAAGAAATTCCAGAAAATTATTTCCAGAAAAAAGTGAATGGGAACAAGGAATTTGCCCAAGGATCCGAAAGAGACCAATATGGTTTACCGATGGATCCAAAACTAATGATGGAACTGGAGCAGGGGTAATTGGGTGTGGTGGAAAACTTTCTTTCAATATTGTACAAAATATCACTGTTAACCAGAGTTCGTATGTCATATTGGCTTATGTAAGGACTATAAAAATAGACATCGCTATACTTTCAAATATCAAGCAGCCTAAAGGCTCTTGAAGGTAAGATAACCAAATTTAAATTGGTCTGGGAATGTTTGGAAGCTCTGACACTGATACTGCACAATTCAGCGGAATTGGTGTGGGTGCCAGGGCACAGAGGAATTCATGACAATGAATGAGCAGATGATCTGGCAAACAAGGGAGCAGAGAATCCTTTTGTAAGTCCTGAATCTAGACTTGGACTATCCTATGGACTTGTCCAAAAGGTGATCTGGGAATGGATCAGGAAAAAACACAATACGCACTGGAAGTCTTTATCAGGACACAGACACTCCAGGGTTCTTATTAAAGAGATAATAAAAAAACAGGACACAATCACTGCTTAAAATGAGTAGAACTACAATACAACAAACAGTTGGTCTATTGACAGGACACTGTCTATTGCATGGGCATTTCTACAAAATCAGCAAAGCAGTTGATCAAATATGTAGAAGATGCAGGTGAGCAAATGAAACAGTATCTCATTTGTTGTGTGACAGTTCTTAGGGTTAAATATCTTACTTAGGAAATCATGCAATTCCAAGGATTTCAAGAAGTTCCTACTAAAGAAATTTGTAGGCTTTGCCAAGGATGCAAAGATCTTAGGGAATTAAATGAAGGAAACACAATAGATCACAACTGGTCACAGTATATAGGGCATTTATTGCTCTTCCTTTTCTTTAAAAAAAAAAAAAAGGAAAAAACTACCCAGGTGGCAGCTAGTTCATCACTAACAATAACTCCTAGTTAGCTGTTAACCAAAGGTTGTAATACGAAAATTTGCCCCGACTCCAGTTAATATCTAACTGGAACCTTAACCTACTACCTTGCAGGGCTGTGGAAGAGAGTATACTTTCATCTTTATATCAGAAATGTAACTTGCAAAGTGTAGGTATGCAAATGCTGAGTCCTCAAGGGTGGAACTGTGAACCTCTAGAACTCTAGATGTACCTTTATCATTTTCAAGAGGCCTAGGTGTCTTCAGGTTTGACAAAAATGTAAATGTTCACTGAAATTCTTGTAGAAAGAAAAACTTGTTAATTTCCTTAATTTATTCAAAATCAATACAAAGGATCTCTATAGCTAACATGATTCATCAGTTTCCTCCATGCCTAAATCAGATTCATCCAAGAATGTTTTTCTTTTCCTTTATGTGTTTCTTATCCTGAACTTCAATATATTCATTTTCAGTAAGTTTACAAAGAGGTTAAAGGTTTTTTCTGACCCAGATTCTTGAAAATTTCATATCCCATTTTCATTTCAACCAAGAATCCAACTACAGAACTGTACAAGTTCACAACAGTGTCTACATGGATGCGTTGATTCATAATTCATAAAAGACTACACAATTTCTTTGTTATGCCTCTAGCTTCAAATGTCAATCAACATTTCACACTTTCATTTCCTATGATTGACAACAGCACTCTTGACAATTGCCTTGCCATCGTTGTTCAAGCTTCTTCTCTAACTAGAAGCATTGATAAAAATTAAATATTTGTTACAAAATGTCAAAAAAAGAAATTGCTTGGTTTCATCTTGCTGCACTTGAACCAACAAAATTAGGTATATGTGCCAAACAAGGAATGCAGCAGGCATAAGGAAAGTAAACTCTGATTCTAGCTTGCAAGCCAGGCTAAATACCTAACATGTTTGGTGCACTGTTGCAACACTGTCCTCTATGATTACCTATGACCAATCAGTCTCTCAAGAAAGTGGATTACTGCATCTGCTGGGTTCTGGGCAATATGGCCTAGATTGGTTACAAACTCAACAAATCACTCCTCTAATAAGCCTTCTTAAATTAAGTTTTATTTTGTTTATGGATGCTCTTTAACTGCGGTGGTCCTTACTGTCCCATTCTATATTGGGCATGAAAAACCGATAATTTTGCTCAGAGGCCTCTTTATCAGGCTTGAAGTTCTTTTACATGCCGTAAATCTATGACACGGGACCACTGACTTTACTTCACTTCCAAAGAAAGCCATGCTAAGGATTTTTACGCCTAAAAAAATCCATCACCCTCCGCTGGGTTTGAAGCCGCAGCCTTGGGAACTAGAGGCTAGCGTGGTAAACACTACATCATGGAGGATGACATAAGCCTTCTTTGTTGACATATAACACAAGAAGCAACTTAACTGGTGGCTGTGTGCAATTACAGGAGTTAAGTCTACAAATTGTTTGCAAATGTTGCTTTTAGCTCCACTGTTCTCTGCTAGTTTATACTGCTCACTGCACATTTTGGATTTTACTGATTACACTCAACGCAAAGTATCCTTAATCCATATCTTCACTCTACTCAACTAACTGGTCTTGTTAATAAAATGTCCTTTAAACATTCAGTGAGCTTTACTTCCAGTGCATAGAGGTACTACTAGTCAAGGCATAGCCCACACAATATGATGAAATGTTGTGCTTATATTAGCCACAAATTCTGCTGTAGCCCGCCGCTGGCATATGTGCAAACAAATGCTGCTTAGGAGCAGCACAGTTGAGTTGAGCTAGCAACTTTGTTACCACATCCTATCAAATTTACAGAAATACTGTGCTAAATCTAAACTTTGTAAACTTTTAATTACCAGCTTTATGTTACGCATAACAGCATTCAAAGAGCTGAGAAATGAATGAGGTAAAACATTTAGATGTTCTTGTGCTTTTATACAGAAGCTACCATTTTCTAGACTAAATAATAAAAAGTTCTCACCTACTCAAAGGTGTAGCACTCACTCTTGTCTTGGAGTTATATCATGTATTTTATTACTGTTTGTGCAGAAGGGAAGCAGTTAGAGAGCAAAATGCTGGTAATTTTGGGTTAAAGCAGAACTGCAAATACGTACCTGCTAATAGCACCTTTGGTAGATAGGGAATTTAAATAACGAATGGGAATAAGGTTTTTTAAAAGAAGCAAATAACTGCTGTACATCAATTAAATTTATAACAATTATCTTAATTTTTTGTTACAATGTGTGTTTACATTCACTCAGCTTTTTTTTAAAAAATACAGGATTTCTCTCACATTTCCAATGCTTTATATGTTTTGTAATGTATATATTATTTCTTTGACTTGTGCTATCTGCTAGCTTACCCTGTCGGTTACGCTTTTCTGTAGGTACATAATATATATTACATCATTTGTATACTAGAAAAAGAAAGGGAAAGGAAATCTCTTTCTTGCACACACACTCTTTGACATGCACACACTTTTTAGGGATATGTCACCTTTCATTTGACATTTATTTAAGAATGTTCAGATTACATCACTCCACTATTGAACCAAAGAACCCCAATTTATAAATTATATTAAAGCAGCCTATGCATATAGTAATGCTAAAATATTTATATTTCTGTATGAGAACATTATTGATATTGATGGTACAGGCCTGAATATACTCTCCTGCTGGCTGCTCTTCTTGTTTTGATAAACAAACTAACAAAGAACTTTGCTGCAATTATAACTAGCAGGACAGTCATTTTCCATCAATGCAATACAATATGGTTCTAATATAGCTGTTTCCTGTACAGGGTACTCATACTTATCATTACTTGGTACAACCATCTTCAATTCCTCAAGTGAAAAAGAGAGCATTACAGATAGGATAGCTTTTCAAAAATTATTACAATATTTAATGTATGATTATCTACATCATTTAATGCTACTTGATGTTAATGGGTTACTATAAAATGGAGAGAAGATTGTCCATTTTTTGCAGTTTTTACATGCCTTGGCTCGCATAACTGATTATTATAGAACTGATCAATTTGAATTCTGTTTCTTTAAACTATAGAATTTCACCATAAAGAATTGTTTCTGCCCATTAAATAATGCTCATCAATTCATCTGCAACTGATAGTTCCCAACTTCAGTCATTTTCTGAAATGACAGCAGGAGGAACCATTGAGGTTACCTCATAAGTGTGTGTTAAGCAAGGAGTTTGTAGAATAATCTCTGCAGCTTCAACAGTGCCTGGCATTTTTTATCATAGGAGGAACTAATTGTCACTCAATTAAATGGAAATCAATTTGAACATCGGCTCTAAAAATATTTGTTCACATGTATGCATTTAAGTAACAACAGTGCAAGATCAATCCGTAACACACTCACAAAAACAGAAAGAGTCTAAATAGCAAGTCTGAGAAGCTTTTGTCACATGCGTAAAACAAAATCTTTTATCTCCTCCATCACCCCTGAAATGTTAAAAACAAACCTTCATAACATCATACAAGTTGAGCACCCTGCCCTATAAAGCCACACAGAATAAAAATGGTATATATGCTAAAGTTTTGTCAAATAGTATTATGAAAGTGACTGATGTCAAGCATTATCAGTCAATGCCAGTCTCCCAGTCCCCATCATTGCCTCTTACACACAATATTACTCCACGAACCAACTAAGCATATTGTAAAGTATGGATACATTGGCAATGAATTTTCATTTTCAAGAAGGGCAAGAATAGTAAACACTTCCTTGTTGCACATATTTTTCTACACTTACTCAGTGGTGGTATTCCTATAAAATGTTTGTTGTAAAAAAGATGTCTAAACCATAATTAGCATCTTGTTTTCACAGCGATATAGCACCATGGACAAAATCCTTTGTGCAGTTCAAAATCCCTTTCATCAAAGCAGTGAACTATAGATAATGGTATAGAGCATTTGTTCACAACAAACTTATAATTTGGTTATGTTTCTGAAACAACTCAGTGAAAAATTCTAATCTATTTTATTGTTGCTCCTTTCTAGGTCTTATTCCACTGCCTACAGAATTTATCTGCTTCGCAAATTTTGAATGCACTTTATGGTCTCTCTCTTGAAAAGGTTTCCATTGAATAAAATAAATCTAACATCCTGGAGAACTTTTGCTGGCAATTCAGCTTGATAAAGTTACAACAGCATTTCCACCACTGTATCCTAGTTTCTCGTATACAAGATAATTTTTTAACTGGGCCCAATTTTTGAAGACTTTCATAGCTGATCTCATTATGCAAAGCTTTTTCATTTGTCATCAACACACTGCAACTTGTGAAACCCATTGTTTTCACAAAACAGATAACAGAGAGGGAAAAAAAAAAGTTACAATTTCTTTCAAACCACCTGAAGTCTTAAGAGCATTTCCATATCTAAAGGTATTACAGCATAAAGGTGTGAAATACCAATAGAAACTCATCTTTTGCAAAGAATATGGTGCTCAGCGAAACAAATTTTACAATATTTCATTCAGTATACCATGTAAAATCATTTCTTAAGCTGTGGGTATCTATACCCCTTTCACTCTGTAGTAGATTCTGTTTATTGATATGAGGGTCTTTTTGGAAGTTTGAAAATGAAAGCAATAAAGTTTAAAATGAGATTTGATCATTACACATTTTCAAAGTATTCTTCATTAGGTTGCACACAACTTCTAAAAATCTTTTTGTAAATACTGAATGCTGTGATTTTTTTGTTTTTTCTTTTGTTTTTTTTTTTGAGAGAGTTAAAAATTAAAATGAGCTTTATTTATGGACACTCTTTAACTACTATGGTTCTTAGCATCTCATTCTACACTGGGTGTGAAAGATCGGAAATTTTGCCCAGAGGCCTCTTTATCAGGCTTGAGGTTTTTTTATGTGCCGTAAATCTATGACATGGGACCCCGGCTTTACTTCCCTTCCAAAGGGAGCCATGCTAAGGATTTTGATACCCAAAAAAATCCATCATCCTCTGCTGGTTTTGAAACTGTGACCTTGGAAACTAGAGGCTAGCATGGTATCCCTAGACGATGGAGGATGATGACTTGGAGAGGATGCAAACAAATCTTTGTGCAGCACTGCAGTGATTCATATCATTGACCACAAATGTGTTCTTTTATTTTGGGGAATACATAAAAAAAATCACATGAGGCAAGATTTGGACTGTAGAGGGATAGGACAAATATATGACCCAGACTTCTGTTATGGAACTGCTTGCAGTGCAGTCTTTTGGATGCTTTGTTTTCAATATGAAGTCTTAAGACAAACATTTTGTAGTGTAACATGTGGAGAGACTATATTTTGTTCAAGTGAAAATGTCACCATGTGGCCACTACCTGAGAAGAAAGAACAGCATTTTACCAACCCTTCTTGACTGTTTCACTTTTGGGGGGATTTCTGACTGAATAAACCCAGTACCACAGGTATTGCTTGGTATCTGAACTGTACAGGTATACTGAGCTTTCATCTCCTATCACTACAATATTAAATATTTTGATCTTCCTCATCATGTTTTTTTCCAGCCAGCTTCAATCCACACACACTTTTCTGCTTATCTGGAAGGGATTAAGTAACTGCAGAGGTTCCCAATATCAAGTTCATCTCCAAGGACAATGCCGCTGATCTAGAATTTATGGCTTCTTGAAACTTTGCATATGTATATAAATTTTTCCACAATTGTTCAGATTTCATCAAATTTTCATCTACTGTTGTGGGTTACTGTGCAATTATCATCTTTAAGGTAGTCCTCTCTTAAAATTCTGGAAACTTCTGATAAATAGTTTATTGCCAGGGGCAAATATCCCTAAGTATTTGGGATTTTAAAGCAGGAAAGTGCTTTCCCTGGAGTTTTATTCTGGTATAGCAATACCTGTAGTGTGTGCGCACGCGCGCGCACACACACACACACACATGCATGCACAATGTACTGTGGTAATGTCTGAAACCCGTACATGTTGCTATCTAAAATTCAGTCTGAAGATGAACTTGTGCACTTGCCTCTGACAACCTACTGCTGTACATTCTCTAAATTTTCAAGCGACCCTCATTTACATTTCATGGATCTGTCACAACAATGACACTTGATCACAACAATGACAAGCAAACCTTATCATGTATGATTCCAATGTATGCATTAGAGACTATATACCTAAAGCGATATGTATGCATTAGCATACTGTTTCAGTGTTTGATTTCAGCTGCCTGCATATCTATGTGAGCGTTACTAATTTATTTTGAGATATGGAGAAATTTTCAGAGAGTACTTGATTCCAAAGAAAGAGTATGCCTTGATTAGTAAATAAAAAAAAAAATGAACCATGGCTGCAAATGCTGCAAGTGCAATTAAATCTTTTGTTATTTTTAACTTACTGTCTGCTGTTTTGCCATGGAGCCATAGGGAATTTTCCTGTTAAGTAGTCTCTATAATGTTTGCAAGATGCACTTTCAACTCTACACCATCACAAATGTATATGTACAAGCAGGCACAGCAGGACATTAATTCTCATTCATCAAATGTGATGGCTATTTTCAAAAAGATTTCTTCGTATGAAGATGTTGGCCTGTGAGATAAACTCTCAATTAGTAATGAAACATAACAAATGCTGGTTAGTACAAATACAGCCCATGTAACTAGTGAAGACTTACACACTACCAGGGTCAATCCGAAACTAATGGCTCCCATTTTTCTTTTGTGTTGCCTTTGAGTGTCCGAGCTAGATTATGTTGGTGTGGTATTAATTGTTGAACTTTCCCACTAGTGTCCTATTAGTTTCGCTGTCCTGCGACAGACAGCAGCAGCAGCAGGGGAGCATTCCAAAATGGTTACTGACATCGAGGTCCATACAAAACAGAGATGTGTTATTGAATTCTGTACCGCTGAACAAATTGTGCCAATTGAAATCCATTGATGCTTGCTAAAGGTGTATGCAGATAATACAGTAGATGTAAATTTGAAGTAGTGGGTACAGCCTTTTAAAAATGGTGAAAAGGATGTGCAGGGCAAGCCATTCCCTGGTCGACCCTGCTCGGCTGTCACAGCAAATAATGAACAGTGTCTCGATCAACTCATCCTTAATGATCAGCAGATTATTATGACTAAGGAATTGTGTATAGAGCTGAACGTTGGCTGTAAAGCCTTAGACAATATGTTATGCAACCTTAATTATCACTAAGTGTGTGCGAGATGGGTGCCATGGATCCTTTCACAAGACCAAAAAACTCATCGAATGGAAATCTGTCAAGACTTGCTGGACCAACACAAGACTGAAGGTGAAAATTTTAAGAACTCCATCATCACCAAAGATGACACATGCTGTCACCACTACAAGCCAGAATCTAAATGACAGTCCATGGAGTGGCAGCATCCGACTTCTGCAACAAAGACACAGCCATCCACAGCTAGCCTCAACTGGTTCAGATTTTAATGAGCGTGTCATGAGGCTCTTGTTCATCGTTGGCAAAAGTGCATAACGAATGATGGTGATTACGTGGAAAAATAATAGTATGTAGCTGGAATCTTGCTCTATTTATCTGTGTTATTGTGCTTTCTGTATCTATTGTAATTTCCATGAAAATAAATAGGCATTACTTTCGGAATGATGTAATATTTAATGAGTCAGTAAATCAAGTTGCTTTGGATTAAGTGGATGCATTTGTTATTGAGAGGTTCACCAATTTAATGGCGACTTTGTAATGATGGTTCTGAAAGAAAACATGTTAACGTAACTGAGACAGATATGCATAAAATGTTAAATCAGATGTTGAATTTACATATGTGGTCCTCAAACTAAGCAACTGCTATCATAATGAGCAGCTTCCATCTTCACCTCTGCCAAAATAAGCCTGTCAAATCATGAACATCAAAGAATTCAACAATTACAGAATTATCCACAAACAGTTAACTTTTCAATTCACTTCATAACAAATTCAAGAATGCTATGATTATTGAATGATATATTGTGAATGTAGCATATTGGAAAATGTTTAAAATCTCGGTAAGTGGGTCATATTCTCATTAACTCTTATCTTAATATTACACATTAAAATTTATAATAAACTTCTATTGTATTTAATATAAACCTGGCAGCTGAAGTTATTTCCACACAATTTAATTAGTTCAGGATATGTGATGGTTTCATTATATTGAAGATGTCATATCCCATTATATCCCACACATACATACATACATACATACATACATACATGCATGCACACAAATAAGCATGTACAATGCTGCCATCACCATAAATTAGAATTAATTGGCTTGGACCCATCACTCTACATACCAGCTTTTAATCATTACATGTTTACATTAAAACAGTTATAACAAACTTTCCCCACAAATATTGTGAAGAAAAAGAAAAAACATTAAAAATTACAACAAATGAGCTCTCATATAACCTTTACCCATGGAATGCACACATGTTAAGTTTCACAGTTGTGGTGCCCTTCAGGAAGAGTAGAGTGTGTTCATACTTGAGGAACAGGTATGCAGATTATGTCATTCTGCAAGATTGAATTTTTCTCAGTATATAGAATTTGGAGGTAAATGGTTTATTTCTCTTCTGTTCCTGCTCTTTTCATAAATAATTAATGATTTCTTTCCCATTTTGAGGGTTTCTTCATGAGTAGCATTCACATACCATGTATGAATAGCATGTCAAAGAAGAAACATCTGTTCAAATCATATAAACAGAAAACATTATGTTTTAACATAGCAACATATTCCATAAAGTACTCAAGCTTAAATCACCATATTATGGCCCGCCCCTCCTTCCAAAACAGCAAAGCAAAACAGAAAAGGAATCTTCCACAACTCTACTCCTCCAGTTTTATATACTGGAAGTAACAGCTTTCATACAGCACCACACAAACAATATCAAGTCAGCAATATCTGCAGTTTCAGTACTTGGTCTATCACAACCATAAATCTAATTCCTAGTTAAGCATTAAAGCACCAATCTCACAACTTTCTCTTTTAATTATTAGACTATTACCTATATTAGTGGTACTAACGCCTCTGGCCAACATCTCAATTCACAAGGACTTGCTGCATAACCTAATGAGGAGGCAGCCATTTCACAACATTATCAAGAAGTACACCAATCAAAAGAATAGGAGAGTCAATTTAATATACAAGAAATAGGCAAGTTGCATGTACTGTTTTGTGTGAAAACAGCTTCACCTATTGTTTAGGCCACAAACTGCCACTGAACTGCATTCAATAAACTGATATTCATACCTAAATTTTTATAAGTTAGCCAGTTGTTAGAGCAAGTTGTGGTATTAGCAATACTGAAGCATAAAAATGTATTGATAGATTCAGTGCTTGCTTGAAGTAAGCATTTACAAAAATTTGCCATTTCTTTTATATAATTCTAAATTATTTTTAAGTTAAAAAGTATGCAAAAATGTTAGTTTAAAACAAAGCTACAATGAAAGATGAACTGAATTATATTTTAATGTACTGGAAGAAAAATAATTTTCTGTACATAAGCTCACTTTCTTTAGGGAAAAAAATGATTTTCTGGTTGCTTTGGTAGGTGGAGGTGGGGGGGGGTGTTTCTGACACAACTGTTTTCCAACTATTTCACGTAATTTTAAAGAAAAATATTTTTCTACTTAAAGACTGAAATTCAGTGGTGTCCATGGCAGTAAATACACAGATAAACAAAAATAAAATAATAAATAATCACTCATCTATTGCAAAACAATATATGCAACTTATACATGACAGACAATTTTAAAAACCATTTCCCTATATGCTATTATGCTGTTGCTCTAGAATAGATATAGTCTTTAATATACTCAATGAAATAAGGTTTACCATAAATTACAGCCAATACTAAAAATTTTATAAGTGTTAAAAAGTACACTCAAATTTGTTAAAAGTGCTAAAAAGTTGAGTCATTTATTTTAATACATTTAATATTAAAATGCTTTTTTTTTTGTTTACTCCACAAAACATGCAACATTCTGCTTTCAAAAAAGGAGGCTATTTAAAGAGATCAAGTTGTGAGACTGGGAGAACATCACTAGTTCATTATGACACAGTATTGCCAACTTAATATCTCCAATAACAGCTACAGTTAAGGCAAACATTTCTTTGGTACCCTTGAAGTTTCTCATCTCTCCTGCCAAAGCAGGATAACAATCTGTACAGACTAGATCAGTCACTTTTTTTATGTTACAATGCAAGGAGGACACTGAGTGTTGGCTGCAAATGACATCAAAGGGGCCACAATCAACCAAGGGATATGTCTTAATCATCCGGCTCCGAGTAAGAGCCTACTCATTGCCTGAGAAAAGATAACCAGAATCAATAATAATATAGCATTTTTCAACTCTCCACATATGAATCAGAGTTAGTCATACTATCACTGACATTTTCCCAAAATTGTATTGCGCTACACAGCTCTATAATCACATTTTACCAGTTATTTTTATCCTGCAATGATGCAGAATTCCAAAACTCCAGGGTAGATTTTTAATGCATTTTAGGTATTTTGTAACATTCATATGATATTTAATTTAAACATTAATAAATAGATTATTTATTGATATAAAAAAATCTTTATTATTAGGTTTCTATCACATGAAGCAACGACTTTCTATCCTCCTTTCCCATTAAAAAAGAAAATGCTTAGAGAAAAGTCATTCCCAAACTGTTAATAACTTAATTTTTTTTTTTTTTTTTTTTTTTGGGCCACCCAATTTCATATCAATCTTCTGTTGTTAAAACTAGATAAAATAGGATGCTCCATGTTATTTAAGTTCAAATTAACAAGCAGATGCAGCATCAGTGTTTGCTGTACAAACTGATGTATGTAGACCTTGTTCAGGAATACCAGCCTAGCTCTTTGTTAAGTCCCTGCATCATTAGGTGATATAATATTTTTTATAAAAATTACTAATGCCATTCTAGTGAGGCACTTAGGTTATCTGGAAACGTGATGCTACTGTTTAGTAAGATTAATGCCCAACAATGTACAGAATGGCTGGAATGAATATTTTTACCTTATTTTTAATGATACTGATGCCTATTTTTCTATATCTTCCCGGAAACATGTTGGCTGTAACCAACATATACACCCTATAAACACCTCGGTGGTTATTTAGGAATGCAAACCAATCCTACAATTATAATAGGCTTAAATAATCCTTAGCCCTATTTAATCTACAGTGCAGCCACAATGTGAATTTGCACAATGAAACATTTTACCAGATAAAAATGTAATTTGTCTGGCGACAAGACTCACTCTTATGTTTTACAAACAGACCAAATAATTACATTCCAATGATACCAAATTAAGGTGAATACCACATACCCTTTCTGTTGACAGGGTATTTTTATAATGTTTATTAATGCATAGCAACAATAAGCAACTGCACTTTTTTATAATGCACTTTCAATTGCAGATTAAAGCTAAAATGGGCAATAAAGGCAGTCCCTGCTTGCTTCAGATTACTGTGTAGGGGACCATTCATGTCTTAAGATGTCCAAAAATCTATGCTGGTTAACAACACATAATTAAGTACAATTTTTACACATTTTTTAAATAAAATCAAAGAACGGTATTACTCACCTCCCTCCCTCCCCAAGTCTCCTTTTCTGTCAAGGATATGAGTTCAAATCTTCATAAATTCTAAAACCAATTATGTTCTATGACAAGGATAAACACGTAAATGTGAAGATTTGAACCCATTTCCCAATACAGCATTAATCATAATAGATAGTCATGTCTTCTGAAAGATCCTCATGTTGTTCTGAGTGTCTGTTGAGGAACTTTTTCTTGGAAAATCCTTTCCCACAAGTCACACATTCATAATTACATTTGCTTTTCTTGCGCTTCTCACGTCGTGCTGCTATTACCTTTGTCGTTTCTGAAGCTGGCTCAAGGGTCTCCTGTGAAGCAGTTTCTTTATCACTGATTTCATCAAGCTGGGTTTCTGGAGATTTTTCATCTTTATTTCCTGTTATTTCTGGAGAAATCTCGGATTCCTGCAATTTATCAGCTGCTACTGCAGCCATTTCTTTGTTGGCAGCTTTGCAACGATGCGACTGAAAATATTCGTGTCGGCTGAATGAGTTATTACATGCAGAACAATGGAAAGGCTTTGCAACTTCATTTGGACCATGTAGTTTCATATGTCGCACCAAATGATAACGTCTCCCAAAAGTCTTGTTACATACTATACACAAATATTGTCCATTTTCTAGGAGATACTGCTCATAATGACCCATTTCCTGTGAAGATGCTCTACGCCTTGCTATGAGATTAATGGGTTTATCTGCATGCAAACGCTTAAAGTGCCTTAAGAGGTGTGAACGACGTGAAAATAATTTGTCCGGGCAGTATTCACATGGATGTTTCCTTGGCACCTCAATAGAAGCTGCAGGAGGAGCTGATGTACCTGGGAATGCTGGCGTGACTGGTAAAGCTGGTTGGGTACCAGAAAATGGTGTAGAGAGTGCAGCTGCCAACACTGATGTGTTTGGAGGCTTGGTACCGGCAGATTTTTCATCACAGTTACCAGAGGGAGAAGTGGCATTATTTGCTGTATGAGATGCCTCAGCGTCAGGAGGTTCAGTTTTAACATTCCCCCAGTCCAGTGCAGTAATACTCAGACCTGGGGGAATTACCCCTTCAAGTGGTTCTGCAAGTGACAAAGATACATCTGTACCAGGAATCACAGCACTTCCATGTGGAGTCCCCTGTGTAAAAAGTTCCCGCATATGTATCTTCTGATGGCGTACAAGGTGTTCTTTGCGAGTGAAGTTCTTATGACATACATTACAATTGTATGGTTTCAGTTCATCTATTATCTCAGCAGTTCTATGGTGTGTGCGGATTTGATGTCGCAACAGATGTTCCTTTCTTGCAAAACCCTGCAACACAAATCAGTCCTGTACGAAATGCTTTAACCATTTTCCTCTTGCTATTTCTATAGTGAATGCAATTACATATGATATATGTAAATGCATTACCCAGCAATGTAGGGTGAATTTTTAAATTTCAAATGTATATATTAGGAATTGTATGCAAGGGTTTGTAAATATGGTTCGGGACTTATTTTGAGGTAACCTGTTATTTTTTATGGGTACTAAAGCATAAAAGCCCAAGGTTTTAGATTGTTCAGAGTTTAGGTTTACCTATAAGCACTGAAACTAAGATGGGGGAGTTTTTGAAATAGTCTGTAATATTATCACAGCCTATAGCATAACTGTACATTTTGTTCATATACCTTGAATGGTGTATAGCATGTGCAAAATGACGATAAGGGGTAGTGTCTGAAAAGTTATAGATACTAGTCGGTCACGATATGAGTGTGTGCAGTGGGGAGAGGAACTAAACAGTTACAGAACAAATGGGCAGGGCATCGGAAGGACAGTCAGATAAAGAAAACATACACAGTTCCAAGTTGCATTTACAAGCAAGGTTGAAGCCTGCAAATTAGTACTGTTCATTGTGCAACTGTACATTCCCTTATTGCCATGCCCCTCATTTCCCTCTGATCCTTAGCCTTGATGATGTATGCATTGTCAACAAAGACATTGGTGCCCTCCTACAAGTGCACTCATATCGTGGCCAACTAATAATCTACAACGTTTATACATCAGCCCCTAAACTATAAATGACCAAGTTTGTCCAAATTAGTTATAAAAATGGATTTGTATGTATAGAGTTGAAAATGAGGGTAGGAATAATTCTTTGAAGTTGTAAGTTCTACATTTTGCCAGATCCTAATGTGTAAATATACAGAGTTTTGTCAAGATCAGCCAAAGATGTAAATCTGCATATATCAGGTTGAAATCTGCAAATAGTCTATAATTTTTGCTGGTTCCTAAAGCATGAAAGACCAAAGTTGTGTCCAGAATAGTCATAGGCTGTGCCCTATTATTTTCCCTGAAATGCCACTTCAAGATTGGTTTATCAAATTGAAATCATCAGTATTTTGGCCCAGGGAATGACAAATGTGTACAATTTTGGTCCAGATCTCTTAAAGCATAGAAAAGCCTATTAAGAACAGACTTTAACTTTTAAATATGTACATATTTTCAACTTCTTAATCAGCCTATTTGGCAATGGATACTTAGCATATCTGTATAACCCAAACACTCCCTAAGTATTTGTAGTATATTTCCTTTCAAATAGTTAATGACAGTTTTTTAATGTTCATTTACTGTTGCTTAACAACAAACATTTTTTCTTTTGTAACATACAAATTACAGAACCGTGTAAAAATGCTAATACACTCCATTATAACAAATCATTACAATGCAGTACAATATATGAAATTTTAGAAACATAATTTCTATTCAATAGTTGTACAGTAGTTTGTTATACAGTGATGTTAAGTAAAGAAATTTAAGAATATCTTGGATCATTTTTGGGTCATTGATACTATTGGAAGATGAGTTATATTTTACCACTTTCGTTTTTCCTCATATGCTGGACATTCTGTGGAGATATACTTGATGGTTAAGATTTGATGTGGACGCGCGCACGCGCACGCGCACACGCACACGCGCACACACACACACACACACACACACACACACACACACACACACATGCACACAAAGATGGCTGTATGCATCATTCTCGATCAAGATTTTATCATGGTAAAATACTGACTTTACTGCAATGAATGGTCATTTGTGGTGCATTGACAGCGGTAAAAGTTTATTGAGGATTTTACTGTGGAACTTCACTTGTGTTGAAATGTTAAAATGGCGGAACGGTATGGGTTAGAATTCCCAACTAAAAGAAACACTTCATTTTCGTCAGTAAATGCATCCTAATAAAGTTACTTTAATGTATTCTGTAATTTTTAATGCGTTAAGGCTTTTTGTGAGACTGGTGCCTTAAATATCCTGACCCAAGACGTAACAAAATTCCACACAATCACGGCGTTACATATCATACCTCCTACCTATAATTATATTAGTTGAAGCATACTTCCAAGAACAAGGCAGAAATAAGGGGAGCAGCGAATGGATTTAGTGCAAGTAGTACATTTTCAGGAATATTAAGATACATTAATTGCACAGATATAGGAATCCAGTAACTTAAAGAGGTCAGTGCCAAAATTTGAAGTTGTCATCGTGGTGTGGGGGTAGCATGTGCACCTCATATTCAAGAGGTTCAGAGTTCAAATCTTGTCTGGGGATAATATCTTTTATCTTTCTTTTTTTCTCCGCCTCTCTTTCAGTAGGAAAATGTCAACTAAGCTAAATTGAACTTAGTTAGTGAGAAAAGA
Organism: Deroplatys truncata; assembly: GCA_030765065.1. Classification (NCBI taxonomy): domain Eukaryota; kingdom Metazoa; phylum Arthropoda; class Insecta; order Mantodea; family Mantidae; genus Deroplatys; species Deroplatys truncata. Next base: position 32,086,073 of record CM060980.1, on the reverse strand, counting down.
AAGAAAAATAATGTATAATAGTTCAGCATTTTCCCACGTGCCCATTTTAATGCTTTTATCTCTTTACTTTCTATATTTTCTCAAGAACTGCATGTTAAATTTAATAATATATCAGAGAAACTTCTGTCTACTTTTGCTTTCCTCCATTACACATTGAACAAGTGCATGTCTGCACTTCAGCAAAGAGGTAGAACAAGTGTAAAAGAAACGACATTTGGGTGCATTCAGTAGAGTTTACCTGCAATGAACGGTGCACTCAACCAAGGATAGCACCTGCCATCTGGTCATATAAATTATGGTGAACATTGATGCACCGCTGTGCAATGATTACCCTGGTCAAACTCTTGCCATGGTAAGCTGAAGGTCCCTGAAGGGTTTGTTTACTGAGAATGGTGCACACAGCCAAGAATCAGCAGAGAACAGGAAGCAGCAATCCACATTTGCATATTATTTGTTCAGAATTAATCAGTCATATTTTATCATCTGAATGCACCTTAGCCAACTTTTGTTTACTGTATTACTACTGCTTGTGCCTATTAAAGCTAGGTATATGCCACAATACACAGTAGAAATGAAACTAAGAATGGGAACTGCTGGGAGTCATCCCGGCTTGTTTTTCAAACCCTGCTACTTGTGAGAACTCTAGCAGCAATATGGATAACATCATCCATAACCATTTCTATAATGAAGACAGCTATGCACAATAAGCATTTAACATGCTGTGATTGAGAACAGGATTATCAACTTTTCCAGTGATGTTCTCAGACTTCAGAAAGCTTCCTGTTAATTGTACATACACTATGTGATCAAAAGTATCTGGACACCCTCACAAACATACGTTTTTCATCTTAGGTGCATTGTACTGCCACCTACTGCCTGGTACTCATTATCTGCGACCGCAGTAGTCATTAGACATCGTGAAACAGCAGAATGGGACGCTCCGTGGAACTTACGGACTTCGAACGCGGTCAGGTGATTGGGTGTCACTTGTGTCAGAAGTCTGTACGCGAGATTTCCACACTCCTAAACATACCTAGGTCCACTATTTCTGATGTGATAGTGAAGTGGAAACGTGAAGGGACATGTACAGCACAAAAGCGTACAGGCCGACCTCGTCTGTTGACTGACAGAGACTGCCGACATTTGAAGAGGGTTGTAAAGAGTAATAGGCAGACATCTATCCAAACCATCACACAGGAATTCCAAACTGCATCAGGATCCACTCCAAGTACTATGACAGTTAGGCGTGAGGTGAGAAACCTTGGATTCCATGTCGAGCAGCTGCTCATAAGCCACACATCACGCAGGAAAATGCCAAACGAAGCCTCGCTTGGTGTAAGGAGCGTCAACATTACACGATTGAACAGTGGTAAAATGTTGTGTGGAGTGACGAATCACAGTATACAATGTGGCGATCCGATGGCAAGGTGTGGGTATGGCGAATGCCTGGTGAACGTGCCAACGTGTGTAGTGCCAACAGTGAAATTCGGAGGTGGTGGTGTTATGGTGTGGTTGTGTTTTTCCTGGAGGGGGCTTGCACCCATTGTTGTTTTGCGTGGCACGATATCAGTGCAGACCTACAATGATATTTTAAGCACCTTCTTGCTTCCCACTGTTGAAGAGCAATTCGGGGATGGCGATTGCATCTTTCAACGCAATCGAGCACCTGTTCATACTGCACGGGCTGTGCGGAGTGGTTACACGACAATAACATCCCTGTAATGGACTGGCCTGCACAGAGTCCTGACTTGAATCCTATAGAACACCTTTAGGATGTTTTGGAATGCCGACTTCGTGCCAGGCCTCACTGACCTACATAGGTACCCACGCCTCAGTTCCGCACTCCGTGAAGAATGGGCTGACATTCCCCAAGAAACCTTCCAGCACCTGATTGAAAGCATGCCTGTGAGAGTGAACGCTGTCATTAAGGCTAAGGGTGGGCCAACACCATATTGACTTCCAGTATTACCGATGGAGGGCACCACAAACTTGTACGTAATTTTCAGCCAGGTGTCCTTTTTAACTTCAACTACCTGTGCCATGCATTTCATGCAAATGAGCAGAATATTATTACTGTTACTGAATGATTATCGATCATGCTCACATTATGAAGAGCATCAACAACAGGACTCTGCACCATAAAAGTGTAGGTTAAATTTATTAGAACTATTCATTATGCAACTTGTAAGTTTCTTTGTTATTCAGTAACTGTTATTTCAGTTTGTTGCTTGGAGAGAACTCATGCTCATTTCTTGTTTTAGTGGCTAGAATTCCGAGTGTAAACACCTAAAATATTAACAAATGTGTCTTAAAACTTATTTTGAATGCTCTTGGGAGATTTTTCCAGAAATCATTAAAATTCTGTAATGCTTCGGTCTCTAACAAAATATTCATAAAAATAGCGTTAAAATACCCAACACTGAAAATCAAAGATAGAGAGAGAGAATATTTTAACAGCATTCTTATAAATAGCGTATTCAAAATCAGATACTACAGCATTCTAATCATTTCTGGAAAAATTGTCAAAGAGTATTCAAAATATGTAATAATATACATTTATTAATATGTTAGGAGTTTAAACTCAACTCCAGCTACTAAACAAGAAAGCAACACAAGAGTTCTCTCTAAGCTACAAAATGAAATAATTAAGCCCCTGAAAAACAAAAGAACAACTTCATGAGAGAAAGAACAAGAAGTAATTTTTCAAGACCAAACATATTCTACTGTAAAATGCAATGAGATGCAATATACAGAAACAAAATGAAACCTCTGTACTGCACAATTAGCTCCAATAAATTTCATCTACAATCTCGTGTCACAGAGTGCTGCTTTCAGATTCTTCACAACTTCAAGGCTGACCTCTTGCATAGCAACAACTTTATACCATTAAAGTTATAATACAACAATGTGTGATCTGTTTTATTCAGCATTCATTTAAATTAAACAGTCAGTAGTGACATTTTACATGATTTTAAATATGTTTGTGCTATTTAGTGCATATTTTGACATAAATGGGGAAATAAAGGCACAGAAATGTTGAAGTGAGGAACCCGCTGCAATGCTTAGTGCCACAACTGATTTGATTTTTATACCTTCCATAGTAGCAAACCTGAATGATACTGAACCACAAAAGGAGTGCATCTACTTTCTTGACAGTACAACTAAATTGATGATAGTGGATGAATGAACAATTAAACCTTAGTATTAACTTCGCTTAAATCATGGGACAACAGGCATATACCATATTTACTCAGCTATAGGAACCCCCTTTTTTCCCTATTTTTACTTCCAAAATTAGGGGAGGGTCCTATAGGCAAAACTTTGTAAAATATATTGGCTTGGAGAGGAGTAATTAAAAAAATAAGCTGTTTTATTCTATTACTATTTATGAGATATTTAATTGAAATAAACAGTTACATATGTAATCAACAATTCATTGCTCTAATTGTCAGTCTGTTAACATCTCACACAGTGGTAACTCCGGAAAGATGCGTAATGTGGTGGACGGGATGGCCTGTAGAAACTTGAACAACAATTGGCTACCTATAACACGAAAATACTTGTTTTTAATACCGGTATAGGTAATTATGTTTATGCTTCACAAAAATATTTAAGCAAGGGAAGAGTAGTAATATGGTACTTATTGCTGTGGAATCACTGCCCAGCCTTCACTCACCTTAAATTCTGAACCTGAGAGCCCTTCCAATCTCACACGCTTTAAGCTGCAGCATTTCATGTGTTACAGCATGACAATTGTTCCTTATTTCAACAACCCATTCTAACACTTTTTTATTGGCTTCTTTCTGCTTTCCTTTCCGAATTCCACAAAAAGATTTACAGTTGGTCTCACTTAACTAGCATTATTTGATCCTTCTGATTACACCAATATTGAATCATTTTACGATGTACATCGAATTCACGAGATGCTGCTCTTACGTCAGTTTTATTTGCAAACTCTACAGCATTTAATTTGAGGCTGAAAATTCATTCTGCAATTCCTGGTATTCATGTTATAAGTTTTCACACTCATCGTACACATCGAAGATAAAGACTGGACAACAAAGAAAGTGCAAACCAAGCGGCCATTTGATGCAGTAATTTGTATCACAAATTATTTAAATGTAAAGAGTGATTATAGTATGAATATGCATTATTATGTGACATTGATTTGAGATGTTTATTGATTGTAATTATTGTTGAGAAGTAAGTTTATACTGCCTTACTGAAACTGACAATAATAGCGTGCAATAATGCAGCGAGGGGGTGAGCTGTTTATCATTATTGGAAACGAGGAAGTTATGTAATATTGGCGCGTTTTCCTTGAGAATCTTCTGGAACGTTTCCCTAGAGCATATGTATTCATAATTTTCATTGGATATAAAAATAGACGCTAATGTTGGCGCGTTTTATTAGCCAATTGCAGCTCAGTTATAATCTTTAGGCATATCTGGGTGAAGGAGTATAAAAAGAGTAGGTTAGAGGTAGACCACGTCAGTTCATCGAAAATATTTGTAAATTACACGTCGCCTCAGTTCATCAAAATTCTTTGTACACTACACGTCGTCTTCGGTCCGTCAGTTCGTCGAAAGTATTTGTACGGCACACGTCGGATATCCATTTGCAGGTTACGCGTAACAGAGTTATGAAATCTCAAGTGTTATAAAGTTAATTATACAAAAAGTTGAAGTACGCGAATTAAGAATTATCAGTAATGAAGTTATTATAACAGTTTCAGTTTGGCGAGTGTCAAGATCAATATGTAAATGTGATAGTGACTGTGTTTCGACAATAAAAGTGTATAATAAATTTCTTCATCAGTGTTATCTTTGGATAAAAGATTCCTTTCCGTTTACACAACCTGTATAAAGAGAAGTGCTCGACCCAAGAAAAGATAATAGCTAGCCGGAGGACAGTAAACAAAAATTAAAACAAATAACAGTCGCATTCTTTCAAACACTAATACTACCGCAAATTGCTAACACCAGATGGAGCTAACAAACCTAACAAATGAATCACGTCACAAGATGGCTTCAACGCGTGAAGTAAACACAAATACACAAACATTATAAGTAATACACCACAAATTGGCACCCAGAACGTGGGGCAGAGTGACCAGGAAAGGAGTGAAATAACCAGGAAGGGGAGAAGGAATCAGGAAGTGGAGCGAATGGAGAAGTGAACTGAACTACAAGACGCAGATTCCAGAAACAACTATAGGAACGACAGACTACGCGGATGATTGGACATCGTAATTCCGAGATTAAAAGGCAACAGGGGAATTCAAATACGGAACACCAAAACGACGTAGATTCATCATGATACGACGCAGAAGCGACATACAAACCTAGGAGAGAGGGGCAGGAAGCTGGACATCAAAGTAACAGCAACAGACAGCATCACAAAGGTCAGAGTATCGTAATTTTTTTTTTAGAAAACAAAATTGTAACATTCAAATGTACTTGAGGAGTGGTAGGAAAAAGAAAACTATGTCCACTAATAATACTGAAGAAATAATTATGGAAGGAGATAGTGTAACAGTTAGCTGTAATTCAATACAGGTTACCGAAAATAGTTCAAACAATGTAGGATTTGAGGGAGGAAATGTTAGTAAAGAAAGTAAGAATAGAATAGCAGGAAATATTAATATTGATGCTGGTATGATGATGGAAATAATGGAATTGTTGAGAAATCTTGGTAAAAAAATAGATCAGAGAAATGAGATATTTCAGCAAAAATTAAATCAAATCAATGAAGATATAAAAAAAACGAATAGGGAAATAAGGGAAGATATAGAACATAGGAATAGGAACATAATAGAAGGATTTGAAAAGAAAGTTATGAAGCTAGATAGTAGTATACCAAAAATGAGAGATGAAAATCAGGAAGTGATAGCAAGTGAGATAGGAGAAGTTTCAAAGAAAATGCTAGACATGAGCAGGGAAATAGGTAACAAAGAAAGTGAGGTTAATACTAAAAGTGAACATGTTGATGTAGAATGTACAGAGTCAGGTAGTAGAATGAGTAACATTTCAAGTGAGATAAGAGAGATGAAAGATGTTATGAATGTAGATGTGAATCAGGCGCAAGTTAATTTCAGAGGGGAGATATCAGAAATACAGAATGAGTCAGTAATGCAAAGAAATAAATTGTACGAAGAAGTTAAAGTTTTGCCTGTAAACAATCAAAAGCTAACTTCTGAAATTAACAAGTACCAAGCTGTTCAGAATGAAAACTCCAATCCAGTTACAGATTTGTCAGAGTACTCTCAAATTACTAAGATACCGCAAGAATTGAAAATGATAGTTGTTAAAAGATGTGTAGTTCAGAAAACTTCAGATTGTTTTCAAATTATATCAAGGGACGAAATTTCATTTGAATCCTTTAATAGGTTATTCATGAACAAAAATTTGAAGGTTAGGATACGGCTACGAGTAATGTTTAGCCACAGACAATTTGATCCAGGAGGGTGAATAGCAATGAGATGTAAAGTAAATGCTGGATAGTTAAAGATGACCTGCAGAGAAATGTATTGGAACGTAAGAGGGTTAATTATTTATATATGTCATGTGAAAAGAGAAATAAATTCTGGACAAAAATTAAATGTTTAAAAAAAAAAAAAAGGGAAAATTAACATTTTTTTTAGTAACTGTAACAGCATTTGAAATTAAGAATGTAAAGATTGAAACTTAATATGATATTAAAGTAAAAGTACGTAAATATAATTCCAAGAGTATTGTGAATATAATGTACAAAACAACAAAAATGGGGTAAAAATAATTAAAAACAAATTCTTATGTAGCAAACAGAAAATGTGAAACAGTGTCTTAGATTTAAGAGATGTAAATATATTTATGTAAAGGGTGAATATTTTTAGTAAATATGTATAGTAATTACAAAAATTCTTAAATGCACAAATTGTTGTCAACAATATAAGAAAGTAAATAATTTTGTAACAGTAATTAAATATTTCAGGGTACAGTATTTGCTATAAAAAAAAATTTTGTAATGTCAGATTAAAGTCTAAACACATTAAACCAGAGCCAGTAAATAGTGGCAAGATAAAGACAAAACATATGTCGTGTGTTAAATACATGTGAAGTGTTAAGTGAAAGTGATAGCGTGTGTTCCAAGATTTAGGAGACTAAAAACCCAATTATAAAATTTCCAAACAAGTTGTAAATATTTATAATTATGTTTCTAGTGGGGCATATGATGCAGTAATTTGTATCACAAATTATTTAAATGTAAAGAGTGATTATAGTATGAATATGCATTATTATGTGACATTGATTTGAGATGTTTATTGATTGTAATTATTGTTGAGAAGTAAGTTTATACTGCCTTACTGAAACTGACAATAATAGCGTGCAATAATGCAGCGAGGGGGTGAGCTGTTTATCATTATTGGAAACGAGGAAGTTACGTAATATTGGCGCGTTTTTCCTTGAGAATCTTCTGGAACGTTTCCCTAGAGCATATGTATTCATAATTTTCATTGGATATAAAAATAGACGCTAATGTTGGCGCGTTTTATTAGCCAATTGCAGCTCAGTTATAATCTTTAGGCATATCTGGGTGAAGGAGTATAAAAAGAGTAGGTTAGAGGTAGACCCTGTCAGTTCATCGAAAATATTTGTAAATTACACGTCGCCTCAGTTCATCAAAATTCTTTGTACACTACACGTCGCATTCCCGTCAGTTCGTCGAAAGTATTTGTACGGCACACTTCGGATATCAATTTGCAGGTTACACGTAACAGAGTTATGAAATCTCAAGTGTTATAAAGTTAATTATACAAAAAGTTGAAGTACGCGAATTAAGAATTATCAGTAATGAAGTTATTATAACAGTTTCAGTTTGGCGAGTGTCAAGATCAATATGTAAATGTGATAGTGACTGTGTTTTGACAATAAAAGTGTATAATAAATTTCTTCATCAGTGTTATCTTTGGATAAAAGATTCCTTTCCGTTTACACAACCTGTATAAAGAGAAGTGCTCGGCCCAAGAAAAGATAATAGCTAGCCGGAGGACAGTAAACAAAAATTAAAACAAATAACAGTCGCATTCTTTCAAACACTAATACTACCGCAAATTGCTAACACCAGATGGAGCTAACAAACCTAACAAATGAATCACGTCACAAGATGGCTTCAACGCGTGAAGTAAACACAAATACACAAACATTATACAAATAAACTACCACACATTGAGTGGGTGTGAACCAAGAAGGTGTTGGTTTTATCGTACTTCTTCTGTCATTGGCCTGAAAGGCTAATTGTGACTGGATTTTACTGCGTCGTTTGCTTGTCACAGAAGCTAATAAGGCAACATTGTCAGATTTAGATTGACGTAAGTAAGGAATCTGCCAATTTCCTAGAAGGTTTAATTTTGCCTCCCAAACATTAAGGGGGAGGTACTATAGATGAGGTCCTATAGCCGGGTAAATATGGTAATTAAGACATTATTTGTTTTGATTCTTTCATATAGAAAGAAACTCATCATATTATTACAAATATGAATAAAATGGGTCTAAAATAAACTTATTATTTTAATTGTAATTATAATGACTGTATAGCACTAGGATGTTCGTTGACATACATATCTAACATAGAATATGTCTCAAATTAATATACATGCTCTTCTAATACAGTATACATCAGTAACTAAACCAGCTGTTCAATATATGCATTTTATTTGTCATGCCAATGTTTCATTCACATGTCACTTAATCAAAACTGCTAAGAGCAATTTTTGAGGATGTAAAAGATTATTCATGTAAAGATATATACATGAATATAAGACACTGTACTTGAGAATCACTGCAGTGTGAATTTTTCAAGCGACCTCTTACTTATGAGAGGTATTGTAAAAGCAGCAACACAGTTCATTTTAAGTTTGATTCTGTGATGCTGCTGAATGTATCTTTGTGTTTTTTGACTTTGGTCTATACATACCTGTCGACAGAGATCACATACAAATGGTCTGGCAACATCATCCTCCTGTTTGATAGTGCCAAGAGATGCTGATGGGGTAACAGCACATGAAGCATCAGGTACCTCTGCTTCAGCACTGGAGCCATCATCATTCCCTTTGCCACTGCTGTTTTCACTATTAGCAGGGGGAACTGTAACATTCTGTCGCACATAAATGCGTGACGGTAAGTGGCACAGTCGGTGACGGGAGAGATGTTCCTTGCGTGTAAATGGTTTAAAGCAGATGTCACAGTTGTAGGGTCTCCCGCCTGAATGTGAGATCATATGGCGTGAGAGATGTTCCTTTCGGTTGAAACCTTTCTGACACAGGGGACATGTAAATGGTTTTCTGTCCAGATGAGTTCGCTGGTGCCGTTTCAATGAACTACGCCGAGGAAATACCTGTACACACAGAAACATTACATCTTCTTTAAAAGTGTTTTTTTTTATTCATCCCATCTATGACAAACATGAGAAATAGATATGATAAATCAGAGGGAAAATGGGCTTTTTCTTAAGGTAAACATTCATAAGATACTACAAAACTTTTTATTTGCTGCAAAAATTTGTAAAGTAACAAGAAAACCCTGCTTTCTTTTCAGTGCAAGTAACACACTACCTTTTTTGATATATTATTATTTTGTGAATGCATGTATACTAAGATAGCTAAGGCAGTATTTAACAGTTGTGGCTTGACTTTGGGAAACCCAAGGTTGGAAGGTACTTAAATACAAAGCTTGGTATTTATCTGACTTTTCATTTTTGAGTTATGCTGTTCCCAGACACAAACGGACCTTTTTGTAAAATTGTCTTTTTTGGATTCAGGGGGTCTCAAAACATATATTTCTGGAAAATCTCAGTAACAAATTTTTTGGGTGAAATGCAATACCTTCTCTACCTATTATGTATGTGACAGAGAAAGTAAAAAAATTTTGTGATGTGATACATTCATATGACTTTCTCTACCTTTTATCATTTATTAGTGGGTATACAAACTGTTCTTACTAAAGCTTATTTTTCTATCTACTACATTTTAATCCCAATAAACCTTTGCAGAAATAGCTACATTACACATTTCGTTATAGATACAAAAGGACAGCAATAGTCAAATGTTAAAGAACTAGATGGTATAGGCTGGCCTTAAAATTCTATACTGTTTCCATGCAATCACGACAAACAATTAAAAGTTGACAGGACTTTAAGAGAATGACCAAGAAATGAACAATTCAAAGTTTTAATAATGGATATATCAGAAGTGGCTAATGCCACAAAAAAAAACTTATTTGAAATAAATTGTTTTTTAAAGAGATCTACATTTTTTGTATGGTATGTTTTCATCTATTGCTTAACCTTTACCAGATATACAAGATAATACAAAATTCCTTTGAATGAAGAGGACTTCATAGGATATACCTAGAAAATTCAGGATAAACATTTTATTTCTCATGTAAATATGTAAGGTATTTTAATCGAAATCATTAGCCATTTTTTAGAAAATAAAAAATTTCAAAAAATGTTTCATGTAAAGGGTAGTGGATTTTCTTGAAAATCTGTTTTGCATCTTTGGACGGTGCTGAAATTAAATGAAAAGTTTGGCACACACGCGCACATGCGCGTGCACACACACACACACACACACACACACACACACACACACACACACACACACACACACACACACAAAAAAAAAGTTTTTTTCTATTAATTTTTTTTTTTTTATTCAGAGGGCCTCAAAACATGTATTTCCGGTAACATATTGGTATCAAATTTTTGGGTGGAATGCAATACCTTCTCTACCTACTATGTACATGATAGAGAAAATAAAAAGACAGGAAAATGTATATGAAAGCATAATGTATATATCTTATTTATTAAGTTCCATTTTTTCTCATCACACTTTCAAATAAAATAAATTACCTCTGGCACTGAAAACACCATCTGTGAATCTTAATATGCTACCTGAACTCTCTCATAAAAAACAATCCTTATAAATGCTTTCAGAATTATTTTAACTGTTCTTTGGTTTAACATTTAGCACAAATTCCCAAATCATTTCCAGAAGAATTTTGCACTTTTCATTTATTGAGATTGATTTTTAACTCAATAGAAAGTACCAGTGTCAATGTTTCTTTTTGTTGTTAACAATAGAGGTGAAAAATGTTTTATAACTTCGACTAGAGGTTTCTATATGTTTCACAATAAAGGTAGACAATGTAAATGTAATATTTTCAAAAATTTCTTGTTTTCTCACAAAAGTCTTTATTTGTATAATAAACATGAAAATTGGCATATTTTAAAAATTAATTACAAAACTTACATGTTGACGATATACAGGTAATCAAAGCACTCTATTTTCTTTTTGAGCCATCAAAATTAATTGAAAAATCTGATATGAATCCTGATTTGGCAAAGATTATGTTTAAGCAACTATCTGAATTTCAGAGTGAAAATCATATGCCTTTTTGTTTTATATTGAATTCTGCAACTATGTACAAAATTTGTATCAGTATAGTTATGAAACTGATGTACTGCATATTCTGTTAACATTTAAGGCCTAAGGTAAACGGTTTTATAGCTTTTGTGAGATATATGTTCAAGCCTTATGACTATCGTCAAATGTGAAAGCTTCTTTTTGTACTATATGTTCACCTTCTGGAGATATTGATTACTTTGTTCAAAATCTAGAAAAAATAGTGGAGGAAGTAATAATAGGCAAAAATGTTGTAATAATTGGGGATTTTTTATTTTAGTAAGAAATTGGATTATAGAATACTGAATTTATTATCAGCATGTAATTTAAAAGCTATTGTGTCTACACCTACAAGAATAACTAAGCATACTGCTACAATATTAGATCAAATTCTAGTACCAAAACAACTTGCAAATTACGAGGTTTAGGTGATCAATACTGGTTTCTCGGATCATCATGCCATCTCACTTTCATTAGGTAATTGTAAGAGTGGGATACCAAAAGATAAAATACAACACTTTAAAAAATATAGTAGGGACTTTAGTGAAAGTAACTTATTAGCCTTAAAACAAAGTTTAAGAATGGAAATGTGGGGCTTGTTACTAGAATTGGATGATGTTAATGAAATTTGTTAAGCCTTCCTTAGTATTTTGAAGCATCACATGGATATAATTATTCCTGAAAGACTCGCAGGTGGTGGCAAAAGGCCCAAGAACTGGGTAACTAAGGGAATCATTATTTCAGGCAAAGAGGCTCAGATTTTTAAGTTCAATTAAAAAGCATGTAGATTCTCCTGCATTTCAGGATTATGTAAGAAAATATAAAAGTATATATAATGAAGTCTTATGGCAGGCAAAGAGGAATAATAATTTATAGTATATCACACAGGCAAATAATAAACAAAAAGCAATGTAGTCATTAACGAAGCAGCTTCTTGGAGGGAATAAGGGCTTAAATGAAATTCTCATTAAATCAACAATAAATGAATTAGTAAAGGATCCACAAAGAGTAGCGGAAATATTTCAAAATTATTTTACTCAGATTATAGACCAACTTGTGAACAAATTTCCTAAAACAAAAATTACAGAATTTTATAGTACTATTAGTAACTCAATGTTTTTAGCACCCATAAGGGAAGGAGAAATGTTGGATATATTGAAGACATTTAAAAACAAAGTAACCACTGGTTATGATGGAGTACCAGATATAGTTTATAAATATTGCAGGGAGGTATTATGTGTACCTTTATGTCATTTAGTAAATAAATCCTTCCAATTAGGTCAGTTTCCGGATATGCTAAAATTAGCGAAAATCAAACCAATTTTAAAAAAAGGGAATAAGGAGGAGGCAGAGAATTACAGGCCCATTTCAATACTTCCCTCATTATCTAAAATACTTGAAAAAGCCATGTTAAAGAGACTAAATTCATTCCTTGAGAAAAGTAAAGTCACCATTCTAGCCAAAATGGATTTTTCAAGGGTAAGCCAACTTTGACCTCAGTTTACAGTTTTATTGGAAAGATTTTAGACGTAACTGATAATGGAAAGAAATGTACTGGGTTATTCATTGACTTAACTAAGGCGTTCGACATGGTTCAGCATTTAATTTTACTGGAGAAATTACAAATGTATGGAATAAGGGGAAAAGGGCAGGAATGGTTCCAGTCTTATTTAAGTAGTCATAGATAAATGGTTGAAATAACTAAAACAGATCATTAAATGTCCTAAGAAGTTACAACTGAAAAATTCAAAATATTAAGCATGGAGTACCCCAGGGTTCTATATTAGGGCCAATTCTATTTCTAATTTTCATCAATGATTTTCCAAAACACCTCAGTGCCTATGTTAATATGTTTGCAGATGATACTAATATAATCATGGAAGGTTTACAGGACAAAGAAGGCATAATAACTAGAATGGAAATTGGTTCGATACTAATAAATTGCTTTTAAATCCATTAAATACAGTAGTTATTCCATTCGTCCATAAAAAGAATAGGCAAGAGGATAACCTCAACCTTCAGATTTATAATACAAAAATGTTGCAGGTTGATCATACTAAATTCTTAGGAATATGGTTAGATCAGCATCTTGATTGGGGGTTTCATATTGCACATTTAATAACAAGGCTAAATAAATTTTATTTTTCATTTAGGGTAATAATGAAAAAGAAATAGATTTTCATACTAAAAAAGTTCTATACTTTGCATATGCAGAAAGTATATTGACATATGGGATAATGTTTTGGGGGAAATGGCAAAGACAGTCATTTAGTCTTTAAAATCCCCAAAAAATAATCAGGAGTATTGCCAATATAGGCAGGATTGATTCATGCAGGCCAGTTTTTAAAGAATTAAAAATATTACCTTTGCCTTGCCTGTACTTATGTGTTACACTATGTTACATCAAACAAAATAATAATTTCATAACAAATGAAGATGTTCATTCTCATAATACTAGGAATGAGGCAAACTTAAAAGTGATTGAACATAAAACCACCTTATTTGCCAAAGGAGTTAAATATTATGGCTGTGTGTTATACAATAAACTACCCATACAGTTAAAAGAACAATCCATGTGCGGCTTCAAAAGGGATTTGAAGAGCTTATTATTGAAAGGGGTTTTTTACTCTGTAGATGAGTTTATTGACTCAATTAGTAATGAATTAAAATTTTATTTTGTATTATGGTATCTGATTAAGTATGTATTATGTTATTAAGATATTTGATGAAACCATGTATTCTTGTAATATTAACAGTGAATAAATCTGTCTGTCTGTCCGTTCGTCCGTCCATCCATCCATCTATAATTTAGTAGTTACTAACAAGATCTTCAATGGCCTGAAAACATTGTATCTTCTTGTATGTTGCAATTTGATGTTATGGAATAAACAGATGGCTAAATTAGTAATTGTTGAGTCGTTGTAACACTACATCACTTACTTGTTTTTATCATGAATACATGTTTCAGGAGCTAATTGCTCCCATCCTCAGTTCCCTGTTGACAACAAGTAAGTGATGTAGTGTTACAATGACTCAACAATTGCTAATTAGAGACACATCACTGTCACAAAGTCCACCAAAGCAATTTTATTGTGAATTATATTCAGATGGCTAAATATTTAATTTAATATTTCCTACCAAGCATCAATATCCTTCAAAAATAACTTATATCACTGTTAAACTTCGCATAAACTACTGATGATATTAATGATTCAATTTTATGGATAATACAATAATTTTGTATTGTTTGTATTGTATAAGATAAGTTAATCTTTTTTGTCTAAATGAATTTCAAAGTTGGTTATTATTCTATGAACAATGGATATATTTTGTGTTTATTTTTTCCTGAAATTATCACACAATTTTGTTGTATTATTAATACAAAATTGCAAAAATTTGAAAATTAAATGTAAATTCCTAAAAAAATTATCACCAATAAAACCTGTCCCTGAATATGGCTCTTCTAACCTTATTTTATTTGCCAACAAAAATTTTGCCAGAGACATTATTTAATCTTCCTGTCTATTAAACTCACCAACTGTGCCTATTAACTTGTAATGTAGTGTCAAATAAACTTTAGTGTAATACGTACAGTAGAATCTTGTTAGTACATTTTTGCAGGGATCCAAGGATTTGGATGTCATAGTCGGGAAAACGTGTTAAAAAAAAGGCAGTATCTGCAATTTAAGCAACAGCTTCACTTCACACAAATCTGAAATAAGTTATGTCAATTCTTGAATGTTTCAATCCAGACATTGGATGTTTTTCTATTCACATCTTCTGTGCTAAATGTGCTGCCTGACCTTGAGCCACAGTACCATCTATTTGGCAGTTGAAGCTTGTGCTTGTTTAAACCACTTTAGTACAACATTTCTAATGCTGGAAGCTGACCCTGGTGATTATGCTTTCATTTAGCATTTTTCCCTTCTTCAAAAGCAGCTTCAACCAGCTTGAGTTTGCTAAAATGTTTCATATTTGGATTACTATCTACTTCTTGAAGAATTTTCAGTTTTTCATTGTTCATTATTTGGCTGCATTTTTTATTGTTTTTTTCTCCATTACAAACATAAATGGTTTAAAATACATTGTTCATATGTTTAGTCAACACTGTAAAGTATTGTCAGATTTAGGACACCAAGCTAAAGTATTTTATTTCCCACCCACACAAACTGTATCATACAGAATGCATTTATATCATTGGCTGCCAGTCCCCACTCCAAGCTAAAACACTTTATATCCCACCCACACAAATTGTGTCACACAGCTGCATGCATGTCATTAGCTGCCAGTACCAATGCCAACTGGACAGGCCAAGGGTTGAACAAAATTGTGAATGAGAACATCCCACTTTGAATGTAGTAAGTAGGAGCGGGATGTGTTTTATAGCATTTGGTAGCAGGACTTTTATAATTCAATGTCATATATGGGAAAACGTATTACTGAGGAATGCACCTACAAGATTCCACTGCGTCAGTATAGTCTGTGTATAAATTGTTAAGAAATGCACTTGATATTGTCTTAATGCTACACTAACAGTTTAATAATTTCATAACAATCCAGAGTAAGTTTCAAGGCCCTCCTTGATCTATGAGGGCGGATTGATGTCAGTGACTTTTTAAAGTAAATAACATTTTTTCCCCAAAAAATCAATTTTATTTCTCAACATAGTCTCTTTTCAATCCAATACATGTTGTCCAACGTTTCTCCAATTTTTTTAACCCTTCCAAAAAATATGATTTTTCGATGTCTGCAAAATATGAGATTGTTTCATGTGTTCACTGGATATGAATTTCTTCCCAGCGAGCCAATTTTTCAGGTTTACGAAGAGGAAGAAGTCGCTTGGAGCCAAATCTGAAGAATATGAGGTAGCAGTTTGTAGCCCAATTCCAAAAATTTTGCGATGGCAATGACTGACTTGTATGTGGGTGCATTATCTGGTGAAAGAGAACCTTTTTCTTCACCAAATAGGGTCGTTTCTTTAACAATTCCTTGTGAAACTCATCCAGCATTGAGGCATAATATGAACCTGTGATCATTTTACCCTTTTCCAGGTAGTGGATGTCTATCACCCCTTGTGAATCCCAAAAGACAGCTGCCATTTTTCCTGTCGACTGAATGGTTTTCGCTTTCTTTGGAGCAGGTTCATTGAAGGAAATCCACTGCCTCGATTGTTGTTTGGTTTCAGGTTGATAGTAATGGATCCAAGTTTCATCAACCATGATATAACACCGCAAAAACTCATTTGGGTTGCGCTGGAACATGTTCATACATCCCTGTGAAATGGTCACACAATTCCGCTTGTTCTCAACTGTGAGCAGTTGCGGCACCCATCTTGCTGACAGCTTACTCATACCCAAAAATTCATGCAGAATGTTATACACCTGTTCACTCGAGATGTTTACCGTCTTGGCTATCTCACAGATTTTCACTCAGTGGTTTTCCAACACAGTATCATGAACTTTGTTCACCATTTCTTCTGTTGTGACCTCAACTGGCTGTCCTGTGCACATGGCATCTCTTGTGCTTGAACGGCCACATCAAAATTCTGTTGAACCACTTGTGAACCATGCCATGTGATGGAGCAGAGTCCCCATAATACTTGTTCAGCTTTTCTTCTGTTTCCTTCACTGTCTTACCATGCAAAAAGTAGTGCTTTATCAACACAAAATTCACTTTTCTCCATTTTCTACAAAGCAACACACATCTACTTATTTTAGACACTCTCTACAATGTTCTAAGAAACAAATGATGAATTTCTGCAATTATACCCATAATAGATGTCAGACTTGGGTGCAAACAAAAAACCTATGATTAGAATGCTCTCTCTTGTCAAAGTCATGGACTTAGCAATCCGCCCCTGTACATTGTTTCTTAATCATCAATTCACATCACCTCAGGTTTGTCTTGGAAGAGGCAGAAAAAAGCTATGAACAATCCACGAGGTTATGATCAGCAGAAAGAAGCCATACAGTCAACAAATCTTATCCTTGACGTAGGGGATATGGAAAAATTCTACCCACGTGAAAAGAAAAGTGAATAATATTACTCCAGCATAAAAAATTATACAGCACCTCGATGGAAGCCCAGAATTATGGTCTAACGCAACTACCATGCTAGAGGTTTTGCAGCAAAAGTGAAAGAAATTATGGATAAATTTCAGATACTTGGTTATGTGAAAGCCAATGCTAAATGTTGGGCAGTTATTTCAAATATTCACTCTGCAAATGAATGTGATCCATCTAATACTAAAATAATTGTAACAAGCTCAAATGCTTTTTTAGTGAATATATCTTGTCAATATGATTTGTGTAAAAAGCAACTTCAAGGAAAACAGAGAACTCATGCTTTTGTGCTCAGGATATTCAAATGTAACACTTAGGACATTGATAACATATACCAATGATGATACATACCAAACAAGGCATGCATCTTAACTCCAGAGGTAATGGTTACATTGCATCAGGATAGTACAGAAGAACAAAACAACTTAAATAAATTGTGCAGTAATATAACTGTAAATGTCTTAGGTGAAAATATAGGTACTAGTCAGCCAAAATATGAGTGCATGTGGTAGGAAGAGGAACTAAACATTTATGGAACAGAAGTATGGGGCATCAGAAGGCGCGTCAGGTAAGGAAAACATCCACAGTTTCAAGTTGCATTTACTATAGTTGTTTTGTCCTAAGATTGAAGTGAACCAAAACAAACCTAAGCACACACATCAGCTGTCAGGTTGCGTGCGTAGAAATAGTTCCCATCCATATATGTAATTTTAACAATTAAATAGGTAATAGGCAATAATATTAGCATAATATTAACACAATGCTAAAGAGTACAAATTAGGATTGAAAAAAATGAAAGACATTAACATAAAAGAATTACGGTTAGCAATTCCCTGCACAAGCCGTCTGTTTTGCAGCAGTATGGCTGTTACATTCATATCAGTCTGGTACTTGTGAGTGTCAACTTGTGTGACAACGAGCAAGGTGCATCTTCTGCAGTAACAAAACATCAGAAAGGAAAACCTTTAAACAGTGGTGAGAAAACAACTGCTCTAAGTTTGGTAAGTTTTGTGAGAAGTGTCCATATGACATTGTGACATTAAAATCTCAGAACTTATCCTGGTGGTCTAAGACAAGCATTTACAGTGCAAGGAAAGAAAGAACTGCTACAGGTAAGATCTGCACTCTGTGCAAGAAAGGTTATAGATGTGACTTGCAATGAATTTGTGAAATACGAGGTGTGTTGCAAGTGCATGCATTTTATGCAAATACTGGACTTCCAACTTTATAAAAGATGTTGATAGCTATAAACAGTGATCCTGATTTTCTAAACTTAAAACAATTTCCCTGTATAAACTATTAAAAGAAATATGATTTTAATTTTTAAGCAGAAATTGTAAAAATGTCATTGTTGATAGGGATGATATTGTGCTGTGGCACAGACATTATGTGCGTAAAATAGAACCAAGGCAAAATGGAAATAAAATATATTATTTAGGTGAATCCTGGACCAATGAAGGTTATACAACTACAAACTGTCAAAACAGAGAAACAGGCATTTTTGGTGTGACTAATCACGGATCTGAAAAATCAAGTGGGATAGACATTGATTCTCCTCCATATAGGTAGCAATTCTGGTTTTGTGAAAGATGGGGGAGTTAGTTTTTTAATCCAAAAAAGGTGGGAACTACCTTGAAGAATTGACTGGTGATGTTTTCAGATCCTGGTTCAAAAAATTCTTCCTAAATTCGAGCCAAACAGTGGCATTATTACGGACAATGCACCATACCATACCATACAATCAGAGCATATACAAAATAAATTGTTGAGAAAAAAGATATAACTTGGCTGCAAAGGCATTGAATGTAAAAAAAGCTTGGTGAAGATTGAATTACTAGAACTGGTAAAGCACTTAAAAAGTGCATGTGAAAGGTATGTTGTGGATGGTTTGGTGGAAAGAGCAAGACATAGCATTGTTAGACTGCCACCTTCATTATAATGCAAGGACGGCACACCCTCCTCCATACGCTTGCCACATGCACAGTGGAATGATACATTTCCACTGCGCATGTGGCGAGCATATGAAGGAGGGTGTGCCATCCTTGCATTATAATGATAAGGTGGCAGTCTAACAATGCTATGTCCTGCTCTTTCCACCGTGTAGATGTATCACACAGTGAAGAAGTTACATCTTGTAGGGGTGCATAGCTCGCGATAAAGTTGTGGAGCTTCTTATAGATGTTTCAAAGGTGATAGAAATTGTATTCAGTTAGGAGCTGTGGTTGTTTAAGCAGGTATAAGATTTTTTTTTTTTTAAATGATCTTGAATGTAATGAATAAAACTGAGATTGTTAGTTTTATTCATTTTATTCAGGCCTCAATCTATGAGGATTCATAGATTGAGAGCTACAAATGTAGTAGTTTTTATTGTGCAACTGTACATTCCCTTATCGTCTTGCTCCTTATTCCCCTCTGATCCCTCTAGCCTTGATGACATTTGCATTTTCAACAAAAACACTGGCGCCCTCCTCCAAATGCACTCATATTCTGGCCACTAGTATTCAAAACTGAATACAAAATGACAAAAGCACATATTGAGATATAGATAAAAATGTTAAAAGCAATTTATCACTTAAGTGTTATCAAAATACACAATACATATCTAGCAAAATGACCTTACTAGAAGTATTTCTAAATAATTGTAAATCCACATTTAGTAATTTTTATTTGAAATGGTTTAAATGAGGATAAGTCAATGGTTGGCCCAGTTTCTAAATTATAAACAGATTGATGTGTTTTGTCAAAAACAGCACAGGAGTTATGGTGTAGTCATGCATTCTAAAAAAGAAATAATGTACAATGAAATAAAAATGTTGAATAAATTCAGCAAAGAAATGACATTTGAAATAATAGGTTCAAAAGTTTATGTTGGTACAAAACTGCACATTAAGATTGTAATTGACTGTATTTTAGTAAAATACAAATACCATGGATGACAGATATGGAAATTTACGACTTTGCAATAATTTAGAAACTTACGTCTGAAGCACAAAAGATTAATGGAGTTTGCAGCATCTTTTATCTTACCACACATGTTTCTCATTATTGTGAGAGTACACAAGGAAGGAGAAAGGTAATACCAGCTGCAAGTAGGGTAGATTGGACTGTAACATTATGATCACATGACATGAATAAGATTTGAATAAGACATGCCACTCATTGTGTGACCATTTCATATGAGTCTCAACTTCCAACTCATTAATACATAAAAAATAAAACTGTATTAAAAGAAAGAAAATGTATTTGAACAAAAAAAAAGCTTTATTCCTGTTTGAAGGAAATTGGGACGTTTACACATCCCAAAAGTAGTTTTCTGACCACTGGGACACAGATCTTGATACTGGTATAATCCTGGAAAATCTGGGACATATAAGTAACCATGGGAAAATGGAAATCATTGTTTACTTATTTAACAAACATTTTGATGCAGCATATCCTAAATAAAAAATGTCAGAAATTTTCAACACAGAAGATAAAACTTCCTCCTGAAACAATTGCCATCCATGATAAAACAAAGGATTATTATGAATTTTTTAAAATTGCTTAATTAGATGTGTACGAGCCCCTCTACAACAAATACAAAGATAGTACAAAGAAGTACTGAATAACTTGGAAAAACAAAACAGTAGGACAATAACAAACATATAACTTTACTAAAGCAATGTGGTCTATGGTAAATAAAAATCGACTAAGCATGAAACAAAAACTGTCACCTCAGATGAAAATAGATGGACAGCATATTGTGAATCCTAATGAAATCTGTAACTTGTTCAATAAGTTCTTCATAAATAAGGGGGGTGATAATATAGTTAAATAGCCAACCTAGTATGAGTGTCAGAAACTGTTTCTTTGATAAGGACGAATCCGAAGGAGATAATACAATAAATAAATTAAAACACAATGGTGGACCTGGCTGAGATAGTATTACTCCAAAAACTCTTAAATCTTGCAAATACTTGCTCTTGAATATGTCAGTGTGCCTAATTTATTTTTCAATAGAAAACATACATTTCCAGACATATTAAAAAATAACTAGATAACCTGCATGAATAATTTGTTCAACTGTGATAAATATCTAAATAGACCATAAATTATCATTCCGCCATGCTTAAATGCTGGACTCACCAGGCTTACAGTAGTGACTTAGAGGATAATAAAACCCTATACAAAGTTGCAAGTTTCATCAGCAGAAAACAGGTTTTTATAATCAGAAACATTATTAATAAGGACATAGAAGTGTCTTCACAAACGAAATAAAAACGCTTATGACAGGATCAATTTTTTTCTTCCACAATTTTGAGCCTTATGTCACTGTGCTTGTTGTTACTATTATAAATAAAATAAAACAAACACTTGAATAAATAGTTCCCATTACCAATAATAACCAATTTCATTTTAAAGTGCATTAACTCACAGCAAAAGTTTTAATGTCACCAAAACATTGTTAATAACTGCTTTTTATTTTGTTTTTCTAGCAAATGTTTATTAACATGGAAGACCTCATTGGCAAAGTATGTAAAGAAATTGTTACTCTTTTTTTCAGCAAATATTATTTCCATAGCCTTTCTAAAAAAAAACTAATTACATTAAATTTAAATAATTTACATCCTATAAACATATTGAAACCGGGTGCCGTTCAGCCACATATCCTTATTTGGAAATGTCCATGCACATAGCTAAGACAGCAACCCACCAAGATTCAAATTAGGGTCCAATCCAAGTATAAAAAGTTTTGGTAAATGTATATACGAGGTGTGATCAAAAATAACAGGAATTTTTATTTTTCTTAAAGAATTTTTATTTAATCAACAACATCAACTTTGTCCCCTTTAAAGTAATCCCCCTCATATATAATACACTTGTGCCAGTGCTTATTCCAATCTTGGAAGCACTTCTGGAACTCACTTTTCGTTATGGTGTCCAGCTCCTTCGGCGATTCTGGTTTTATCTCATCAATTGTGGCAAAATGTCATCCTTTCATGGTTCTCTTCAGTCTCGGGAATAGAAAGAAGTCACAGGAGGCCATGTCTGGCGAATACAGTGGCTGAGGCAGCATAACGGTTTTGTTTTTCCCAAAAAGTCATAAACAAGCATTGAGGTGTGAGCGGGTGCATTATCGTGATGTAATTTCCACAAGTAGTTTTGCCACAATTCTGGTCGTTTTCTTCAGATTGCTTCATGCAGATGGCGCATAATTTCCAGGTAGTCCTTATTGACCATATAACCATAAAGCAGGAACTCCTGATGCACTATCCCATTGTAATCAAAGAAAACAGTAAGAAGAACCTTCACATGTGATCGAACTTATGGAATTTTTTCGGTCTTGGCTCTTCAGGCAGTTTGCATTGGGACGATTGGGCCTTAGTTTCGATGTCATACCCATACACTCATGTTCATCACCTGTTATAACCTTCTTTAGAAGTTTTCAACCTCATTGAGCAATTCCTGAGCGATGTCTACGTGATGTCAGTTTTGGTCAAAATTCAACAATTTCGAAACAAACTTTGCTGCTACACGTTTAATGCCCAAAACATCTGAAAAAATTCCTTGGCATGAGCCAAAGGATATGCTGACATCATCAGCAACCTCTCTGGTGGTGATTCAGCAATTTTCCAGAACCATTTTCTTTACTTCTTCCAATTGTCATTGTAATTGATGTGCTAGGGCATACGGGCGGTCGTCATCTTCATCTTCTCGACCCTCTTTGAAACATTTATACCACTCGTAAACTCTTGTCTTGCTCATAGTAGATTCGCCAAAAGCCATAGCCAACTTTTTGAATGCGGTCCTGCACTTTATTCTGTTTTTCAAGCAAAATTTAATGCTAATTCTTTTATCCATCTTTTTCGAAAGATTTTCCCATATCTCGAAAATACGTATAACTTTTTCGTCTGTGAACAATAAACTAAATATTCCAAACAGCTGAAAATGTAAACATACATCAGGAATATGTGTACCAATAAGATAAAATAAAAGTTTTGAACATCGGATGTGTAACGCTTGCAAAATTAAAAAATTCCCGTTATTTTTTTATCACACCTCGTACCTATGTGTATATTACATTTTGCAAATGGCCCTACTCACATGCAAATTTTATGGCTGCATTGTGATAGAATGTTTTATAATCTTATGGGATATCCTCATGTTTTATTTACTTTTAGCAGTAACATTACATTAATATCTGTTCAGTGTTCAGGCACTCCTGACATATCTGAGCATATTCTCAATGCAGCAAGAAATGTAAAATGCTATGCATAATAACTATGGTCATTGAGGGCCGGTTTCACAGCTCAGGCTTAGGTGGAACCTTTACTAAGCTACGGACGCAGCTTAAACAAAACTTAAGCTTTGGTTAAAGCTTTGCGAGTTTCACAGTAGGGTAACCACGTTTGGCTTTACTGAGCTGAACAACTCCTCGGAACTTTAAAGTTGGTAACGCTTGCGCATGCGCATCGAGCGAATTCCTATCATTTGTTTATGGCGGCGCTGTTCCTGAAAGTAAGGTTTTATAGGTTATTCAGATACACACATTAAAATGACTGAAAAATCAGAGCCAAAACGTATTGCTAACTTCACTTCTCAAGAAGTTAGCATTCTGTTAGAAATTGTAAAGCAGTATAAACACATAATAGAGTGCAAGCAATCTGATAAGGTACTGTGGAGCAGGAAGAACCAAACATGGAGGAAAATTGCGGAGTTATTCAATGCAAAGAGCAGAATAATATACAGAGATGCTACCGTGTTGAAGAAGAAATATGTCAATTTGAAGAAAGTTACAAAAAAGAAATATGCCGACGAGTAATGTGCTATTCGGGGTACAGGTGGAGGTCCAGCTGTGCCATCGTTAATTACGCCAACCAACGAGGAAATAAAGGAATTAATTGGTGTCCAAACTGATGGATGTGAAACTATTTTCACAACCCTGCATGCTTCCACTTGCATATAACCTCAACGTCAAAAGAAACATTGCTTCTGACGAGAGGGCTTTGTTCCTGCAATATAAAGTAATAATTCCTTATGAGCGATAAAGTATATTATAAAGGTGTAAAAATAAATTTAATATTAAGTTTTACTTAGTGGTCTGTTTTATGTTTAATTACATCAATAATCCCTAGTACCATCATCGCAGACTGTTTACTTAACCGAAACCTCTCGTAGAATTCTCGGTCATTCCATATGTGGAAATGATTTGGACGCATTCTAAACACTTTAGGCCGTCTTCTGTTGTGGATATGGTTTAAAATAATTTGTATTTCCTCGTCACTAAAATCGTCGTCCTCAGATAACATGGCGACTCCTTAACTTAAACCGTAGTTCAGTGCGGTTTAAGTCGAGTCCCGTATAATCTCGGCTTAGCGCTTGAACTATGCACTGTAAAACTCAGCTGTAGCTTAAGTCTCCAGTTAAGCCCGATTCGAAGTTTAAGCTTATACTGTGAAACCGGGCCTGAGAAGAATGAGTATACAACTAACCGTTAAGAACTAATATGGAAGGGAGGGGGGAAAAAGATAATTCATGTCATGGGACATTCACACAATAGGCACTATCTTAACTTTTACAACTACTGTACAGGACTGTATCCCCCCCCCCTCCAAAGTTTCAGTCCATTACATATATGTTTGATTGCACTGTATTTTACTTTTGGCTATGCATAAATTACAGACTTTAACTTTGATTTTACATCTTAATGTGAATAAATTCACAGCTTTTAATTTTTTTTTTTTATTTTTTTTTAAATGGTTGCAGACTACGTGTGTCATTTCCAAAGTAGTTAATTTGCTGGCTGGGGAGTGGGAAGTCTTCATATTCACCAGTTTCACCTCTATTTCATCATATATCTAAAGGATTTCTGTATTACATTAAAACTATATAGCTTTTATGTCATTAAATAATTATAGGATCAAAGAGAAGGTACGAACGTTTACAACTTTACCTACTGTGATTATCTAAAAAATTACCCAACCATTCTGACGATGACTGTTAGGAAGGTGGAGGTTAAGGAAGTCAAATGTTCCGCTGATGGTTCACATCCTTTTGCACGAACATCTGTTTTTTTTGTTGTTTTTCTTTCATCCATTACTAGGAATAGCCAGAATTATACACAATTGCAATTATTAGGGGTAAATGGGAGGATTCACCATAAAAATCTTATAGATCATTATGCAATCATTTCATAAAGAATGGAGGGAGGTAAATGAAATTAGTTAATTTGTTATTCAAGTTCAAAAAGCAACCTGTGTAATGTTGGGTAAGCCAGCTAGTCTTTACTTTGGCTGTCTATTTAAAAGCTGCTCAACTTCAACTCAGTTGATAAAATCAAATGCAATTTATTTCAGCTTGGGGATCAATAAAATAGATGTAAAACACAATATACTGATTCAGTAACTGAACAACTAAACACCACCAAATTTTTAAGATTTTCTATTGATCAAATCCTCAATTTCTATGAACATATTGATGAGCTTTGGAAAAAGGTAGGCACTTGGTTATATTTATTGAGGAAGCCAGCAAATCATCTAGAGAAGGATATCTTAAAAGTGGTTGACTATATAATAATACTCTCACTCAATGAGTATGGGATAGAAATTTAGGGTGGAACAACCATAAGAAACTTAAACACGGTAGAGTAATTCAGAATAAAAATTCAATCTATAATATAGTTTCATTATACTTATGTATATAAACTTATATTGCTAGTTAAATAGAATAAGGATAACAGCATCCTAAAAGATTATTATTCATATAACACTAGGGGTTTTAATTACCATAAATTAAGCACAACAAAGCTCAAAAAGATCTATATATCACAGAAACTATACTATTTAATAAACTTCCAGAATATATAAAATCCGTAAAAGCACTTCCTATAAAATCTTGCTGAAAAAATCTGCTAAACAAAAGCCTGTATAGGATTAACGAACTGTAGTATATGTGGGTAGTCCTTAGTATACATGAAATGTAAATCTGTATGTTTGAGTTTCTTTCTAAACATCAAGTGATGTCCCTTGGTAGAAGTATAAAATGAAATAATCTAGTGCAGAGGTGGCAAAAATGGGACTCGTGAGACATTTTGACTTGTAGGCGCCGTTCCCTCTCTGCCACCGGCCCTTTGTTTTTCACATGCTGCTGAGTGATGCAGTGCGTGTTGCATATTTGGTGACTTGCGGAAGGAAGGTGTTTTCACCACACTTGCTCTAGAGGGTATGGAGTACTTTACTAGTCATCAACACTAAACTAGGGTTATGTACACAAAGCAGAAAAGAATTACACCAGACAAGAGAGGTTGAACTTAATCAAGTCAGTATTTCAGAAGGTCTTGGAGGGAAATTTTCTTTTCATTACTTTGCTTTGTAGATACCATCTCCTTTCCTTCTTCATTAATCAGATATACTGCAGTTTGCCAACCTGCCAACTATGATCCAACTCATCCAAATTTCTTGCATTTGATACGAAGCCCATATATCAGGAGAATGAAGGCCTTAGCAAAACGGATGTTCCATTACATACAGTTGTCAGTGTGATAGGCTTCCCTGCTTCCAGTTGGGCTAATTTATCACCAAACTCCTAGAGCCTCACATCAATTAAAAAAATTGCCTGGTATCTTAAAGAAACTCACAATTCTGACTGGTAGTTAGTGAGCTATGCATGTAAGTTTCAATGCTGTCTCCTTGTTCACCAGTGATGGAAACAAGATGCCAGTCAGGAAACGCTGGAGGGCAACATTATATTTTCAGATTACTTATCTGCTCTCTTCCATTTCATTTTGACAAGCAACTTCTTTCAGTGCAATTCAGAATTCTATGAGCAGAATCACCATGCCAGTCTCTTAAGCACGATGTAGCAACCTTATACTTAGTTTTCTAAAAAGTGGTAGTGAAGATTGTCTCTTATCAAACTCAAGTGCTGACTGCACTACTAGAACAATACTTTCATCATATGGAAGTATGGGGTCAAACATTGCTGAATTTATTTATAATCTAAATATAGAATGTATCTGTAGACACATTTTACCATGGAGAAGGATTGATAACTGAGGTGGTGATGTGCAAACATGTGCATAAAACCTATTTTGTCTCTACCTATATGTAAACAAAATGTTGAAATGTATATACATTCCTTCTACTGCCAAAAAGATCATTTACATCCGAAAATAAATCTACATCTTTAAAAATATTATATTTAAAATGCTTAAACCGATCCTGTGTATTTCAAATGGGGAGACCCTTAATTATGATGTCCTATTGAAACACATACAAGCTTTTGCTTATTTTCAAAGTATCTGTGTTCTGGATTGACCAAAAAATCCAAAAACTGTAAATGATTGGCATTTAAGCTATTAAGTTAAATTTAAAGTCTGTATTTATTTAAAGGTGAGTCGGAATTGTTACACTACATCACTTAAGTTTACTCACTTAACATGTTTCGGGAAACGGTTGTTCCCATCCTCAGAAGCTGATTCACCTTTAAATATATTCAATGCACATCACTGTTTCTAGCTTCTTTTGATTACAATATCAACGTTAAAGTCTGTATTTTATCCATAGCCATGTGTTTCCTAAGTCAAATGTTTCCAAAATGCTTGAAATGTTTGTTAGCTAAAAGTAAAATACAGTATGATCAAATATATACATAATGGACTGCAACTTGTAGGGGAGGGGGAATAAATCACCTGTTTTAATTTTATTGCCATTAGATGCAATATAACCACAATGCAATCCTGTCTAGTACTTGTTTTGTTAAAATCATACATATATGATTTTCATGGTGTAATATGGCTAAGAGAGTCAAATGCTGCACGTTTGACTGACATTTGGTACCACACTACCTCCCTCCCCCCCTCCCTCCCCCCCCTCTCTCTCTCTCTTTCTGATTTGTACCTAATGTTTAACCGTATTCTTATTCATCTGCTATTTTCTACAAGATCATAATTATTATATTTTGCATTCATTGCGATGAATTGGGAATGTGTTCAGGTCTGTAAGTAGTATCCGAACGTACTTAAAATTGTAAGAGAACAAATTGTATATATATGTTTATATCACCACGTTGTGGAGCAAATGTTGATGTGGTATTAATGTTATGTTGACTTCTGCGTTGCCATCTTGTGTGACGTCATTTGTTGGTCTGGCTCGTAGCTCCCCCTGACGTTAGCAATTTGCATGAATTAGTTTCTAAAAGAATTTAAGATTATGTATATTGTCCTCCGGCTAGCTATCATCTTTTCTTGGTAGAACTTGTATCTCTTGCAGGGTGTGAAGCGGAAAGGAATCTTTTGTCTAGAAATGATATTGACGAAGAAATTGGTTTTATAATCTTTATTGCAGAACACGTTCACGAACACTTTCACATATTTATCTGGATACTCGCCATACTGAAACTATTTGTAATAACTTCTTA
The DNA here is from genome assembly GCA_030765065.1 of Deroplatys truncata. NCBI lineage: Eukaryota > Metazoa > Arthropoda > Insecta > Mantodea > Mantidae > Deroplatys > Deroplatys truncata. The sequence continues at coordinate 32,057,171 of CM060980.1, read as the reverse complement.
TCACTTTTAACTCGCATACTTCAACTTTGTGTATTTAACTGTATAATACTTTATAAGATTTCTCGTACTTCTGCTGCGCGTAACTTGACGAAATGAAGGACTGACTGACGATATGTAGGGTACTGAGAATTCCGTTGAACTGGGGGAACGCTCCCTTGAATCTACACTATTTATAGGCTTGCCTCAAGATATGCCTAAAGATTATAAATGAAATGCTATTGGCTAATAAAACGCGCCAACATTAGCGTCTATTTTACTATCCAATGAAAACCACTAATACATATTTTTTTTAAGGAACATTCTAGAAGCTTTTATCGAAAAGGCGCGAAACATTACGTAACTTCCTGGTTCTCGGTAATGATAAACAACTCACCCCTTGCTGCATTATTGCGTTATTGTTAACAGTTTCAGTAGAGCCATATATTATTATTTACCAATAATATTTACAATTAATAAACCTCTAAAATCAATGTCACATAAAAATACATATTCATATTACAATCCTTATTTACATTAAAGTAATTTGTGATACAAATTACCGTATCATATGCCCCACTAGAAACATAATTATAAATATTTATAACTTGTTTAGGAATTTTAAAATTGTGTTTTTAGTCTCCTAGATCTTGGAACACACGTTATCACTTTCACTTAACACTTCACACGCATTTAACACACGACATATGTTTTATCTCGCCACTACTTACTGGCTCTGGTTTAATTAATTTAGATATTAATCTGACATCACAAATTTTTTTTTTTTTTTTATAGCAAATACTTTACCCTAAATTATTCATTTACTGTTTCAAAATTGTTTACTCTCTTACATTGTTGACAAAAATTTATGCGTTCAAGAAATTTTGTGTAATTCTTACACATATTTACCAAAATATTCACCCTCTACACAAATATTTACATCTCTTAAATCTAGACAATGTTTCACCTTTTCTGTTTGCTACATCAGTATTTTTTTTTTTTTATATTTATTTTTGTTCTGAATTTATTTCTGTTTTCTCAATCTATTTGCGATGGTATTTATTTTGTATTTTATTTTAACAATACTCTTGGAATTGTATTTACGTACTTTTAATTTAATATCATATTAAGTTTCAATCTTTACATTCTTAATTTTCAAATGTTGTTACAGTTACTAAAAATTGTTATTTTTTTTTTTTTTTTTTTTTTTATTAAATTTCTGTTTTCTCATGACATATACATTTAGTTAACCCTCTTACGTTCCAATACATTTCTCTGCAAGTCGTCTTTAACTATCCAGCATTTACTTTACATCACATTGCTATTTACCCTCCTGGATCAAATTGTGTGTGGCTAAACATTACTCGTAGCCGTAACCTAACCTTCAAATTTTTGTTCATGAATAACCTCTCGTATTCATTTGAAATTTCCTCACATGATAACATTTGAAAACAATCTACAGTTTCTTGAACAATACATCTTTTAACAACTTTCATTTTCAATTCATCTGCTATCTTTTTAATCTGAAAATACTCTGACAAATCTGTACTAAACTGTACTGGACTGGAGTTTTCAATTTGAACATCTTGGTACTGTTTATTTCTTTGCATTACTGACTCATTCTGTATTTCTGATATTTCCCCTCTGAAATTGACTTGCGCCTGATTTACATCTACATTCCTAACCTCTTTTATCTCTCTTAACTCACTTGAAATACTACTCATTTGACTTCCTAACTCTGTACATTCTACATTAACCTCACTTTTAGTATTAACCTCACTTTCTTTGTTATCTCTTTCCCTGCTCATATCTAGCATTTTCTTTGAAATTTCTCCTATCTCACTTGCTATTACTTCCTCATTTTTATCTCTCATTTCTGGCATACTACTATCTAACTTCATAACTTTCTTTTCAATTTCTTCACTGCTTTGATCTACTGTTTGCTCTACTTTCTCATTCCTCCTACCAAGCCTTTCCATAAATTCCCTATGATCCTTTTCCATTTTCTCATTAATCTTTTTTATATCTGCTCTCATATTTCTCAGCATTTCCATAATCATAATAGTATCAAGATTAACATTTCCTGCAATTCTATTCTGACTTTCTGCACTAACATTTTTTTTCTTCAATACTACATTGTTTGAGCCTTTTTTTGTAACCTGTATTGAATTACAGCTAACTGTTACACTATCCCCTTCCATCATTGTTTCTTCTGTATTACTAGCAGCCATTGTTTTTGTTTTCTAAAAAAAAATTACGATACCTTTGTGATGCTGTATGTTGCTGTTACTTTGATGTCCAGCGTTCTGCCCCATTCTCCTAGATTTGTATGTCACTTCTGCGTTGTGTTGTGATGAATCTACGTCGTCTCGATGTTTTTGCGTTGAATTCCTTGTTGCCTCGTAATCTCGGAATTACGGTCGAAGTCTGTCGTCCCTTTTGTTTCTGGAATCTGCGTCTTGTAGATGATTTCACCGCTGCATTTCTGGTTACTCTGCTTCATTCCTAGTTAATTCTGCTACTTCCTGGTTATTCTTGTTCCTTTCCTAGTTATCTAGCCCCACGTTATGGGTGCCAATATGTAAGAGAACAAATTGTTACATATAATGTTTATATCACCACGTTGTGGAGCAAATGTTGATGTGGTATTAATGTTATGTTGACTTCTGCGTTGCCATCTTGTGTGACGTCATTTGTTGGTCTGGCTCGTAGCTCCCCCTGACGTTAGCAATTTGCATGAATTAGTTTCTAAAAGAATTTAAGATTATGTATATTGTCCTCCGGCTAGCTATCATCTTTTCTTGGTAGAACTTGTATCTCTTGCAGGGTGTGAAGCGGAAAGGAATCTTTTGTCTAGAAATGATATTGACGAAGAAATTGGTTTTATAATCTTTATTGCAGAACACGTTCACGAACACTTTCACATATTTATCTGGATACTCGCCATACTGAAACTATTTGTAATAACTTCTTATCACTTTTAACTCGCATACTTCAACTTTGTGTATTTAACTGTATAATACTTTATAAGATTTCTCGTACTTCTGCTGCGCGTAACTTGACGAAATGAAGGACTGACTGACGATATGTAGGGTACTGAGAATTCCGTTGAACTGGGGGAACGCTCCCTTGAATCTACACTATTTATAGGCTTGCCTCAAGATATGCCTAAAGATTATAAATGAAATGCTATTGGCTAATAAAACGCGCCAACATTAGCGTCTATTTTACTATCCAATGAAAACCACTAATACATATTTTTTTTAAGGAACATTCTAGAAGCTTTTATCGAAAAGGCGCGAAACATTACGTAACTTCCTGGTTCTCGGTAATGATAAACAACTCACCCCTTGCTGCATTATTGCGTTATTGTTAACAGTTTCAGTAGAGCCGTATATTATTATTTACCAATAATATTTACAATTAATAAACCTCTAAAATCAATGTCACATAAAAATACATATTCATATTACAATCCTTATTTACATTAAAGTAATTTGTGATACAAATTACCGTATCAAAATATAATACAATGCTACCTTTAAAAGTACACAAAAGCATTGGGGAATCTCATAGATTTACAAAACATCCTATCACACAATGCAGCCATAAAATTCTCACACAGGGTAGGTACTTAAAGAATATAAAATACATATAGGCACATGGGTTCACCAACATCTTTAATTCTTGGTTTGGACTAGTAGTGAATAGCAATTTATGATCTATTTACATACATATCAAAGTTGTGCAAATCATTTGCACCTATTATTTAAATATGAATAAGTTTGCTTTGAATGAACTACTTAAATATATTCAGCTTTGAGTAACTATCAGGAGACTAATACATTGTTTCTTCTTAATGAGTAACATTTGGTTGCTATATATCTAAGGATACTAATTTGTAACATTTAACTGCACCAGATTGCCACAACAAGAAAAGAATTGCTTAGTACAACACTAATATTCCTTTTATTCTTTGTTTTTTTTTTTTGGGGGGGGGAACAGTGTATTTTATTTTGAACTAACAGACTTGCACAGTATTGCATAGATACATTTTTAGATAACAAATAACATTTTCAATACTTTCATTAACCACTGTACATTCTTTCGGCACTGCTATTCTTGATAAACCCATCTCCTATGCATAAAAATTATTTTAATGTCCAATTCAACTACAATCTTGCATCTGTTTTATATAAAAAGTTTATTCACAATCCCTAAATATTTATTTAGGTACATCACCATTGTCTCCCTGTGTATGTGCGTACGCATGTGAGAGAAAGATCAAACTTTAATAGCTAAAAGCTGAAAATAATATGTAAATCTGAATTTTCTGTACAATGGCTATGTATCATCCTCTTTTAATTCCCTATAACTAGGAAACATAAGAGACAGATAAAATGTCACTACAGGAAAATTATTAGATCTCATTAATTTAAAGCAAAAAAACCAAACAAAAACTCTCTTGCAGCACTTGCTGTTTAACCCCAGTATGGATGGTTCTGAATTGTCAGAGAATGCATACACAGGGCCTTTCAAGCCCTCCCATCTTTTACTATATTTTCAGTCCTTTTAGTCCGTATAGTAAGTAGGGGAAGTATTGTATTCCACCCAAAAATTCGATACCGAGATTTCACCAGAAATACATGTTTTGAGACTCCCTGAATCCAAAAAAAGCATTTTTGGAAACATGTCCGTGTGTGCGTGTGTGTGTGTGTGTGTGTGTGTGTGTGTGTGAACAGCATAACTCAGAAACGAACAGTCGGATAAACACCAAACTTGGTATTTAGGTTCAGTATCTTCCAGAGATGCGACACAAAGGTTTTCAAGAAAATCCCCCCACCCCAGAGTAGCCTTTACATGGAACATTTTTCAAAAATTTTAATTTTCTTTAAATTGGCTCTAACGTTTTTGATTAAAATATCATATGTTTAAGGTATTTTCATGACAAATAAAATGTATATCTCGAATTTTCTGGGAATGTCTCCAAAAGTGTTCTTCATTCTGAATGACTTTTGCATAACTGGTAAACCATAAGAGATAGACAAAATTTTACTGCACAAAAAATGTAGATCGCGTTAAAATACACAATTTATGTCATATACAAATTTTTTTTGTTGAGTGAACCGTTTTCGAGATATTGCTTGTTATTCCCTTAAATTTTCCAGTACTTATACTTTTTCTCAAATTTGTTATTCATTTTGTTTATGTCCTGGACATGCAAAGAGAATGGAATGCGCCACATAGCAACCAGCGCTTAAAATATTTGACTATCGCTTAAAACCTACCATATTCCCCTTGCATCTACAAGAAAATTAGCAATAAGATTGATATCTCGATTAACATGAAGCATATGGTGAATAAGCGTTTGTAAAAATAGTTTGTACAAGAGGAGAGAAAGTCATGTGAGTGTAACACATCAGATTTTTTTATTGGGGATGACATGTTTATTGTAAAATACAGCAATTATAATGTTTTATTATGTGTTATAAATTTTCAAAATTATAGTATGTTTTTAGTTTATTGACAATATTTAATGTTCACATATTTACTTATTAACATTTAAAAGTAACTTTTCATCATAGGAATTTTATCCAGTGCAAGTTACATTTACACAATAAGAGCAACAAATAATTAATTGTTAATAGACATATAACTTACAAATAATTCAGTTGACTGAATATATTTTTAAAAATTATACAGACACAAATAGTAAACAGGAACTAAACTATGTACCTAAAACTATGCACTTTTTCTATGTAAGTTGCATTCTGCAGTACTATACCAGAAATTACAAGCCAATAAACAGTGTTCCTTACAAATACTCTTCTCACAAACCAGGGTACTCTTCCTGTGCATTCCTATATTGTACGGGCAATAGCAATACCTTTTCCTTTTCCCTTGTACAGTTGCCAAAATTTGAGATGATGAAGCAGGATCCAAATGACATCTTTTCATTGCTTCGACAAGTGTTATGGCAAATTAGGGACTGATGATTTTGAAGCCATTAGAGGACGTACCATCTCATTTGTCAACTCTTTCAGAAACAGGTGCCATTTGTCCTTTCTGCTGGAATGGTATGTTGGAAACAAAATAGAACTTCACTGTTCATTGCAGCAATGTCCATCATATTCATCCAGAGAACAAAGGGTCATCTCCTCATTTGCCTCTTGTAAGTTTATTGTCTCACCTTTTGGTTCATTTGGTCGACACCACCTTTTGATGAATGCGTTAAAATTTCTGGCTTTTTATTGGGATGGTCTTTCATGATACATAGTACTAATCAGAATGACAGCCTTATTTTTCTTGGGTATATAGCTCACCATTGTTACATTGTCTTTGAAGCCAAATATAGAACTGAAAGGTTCTCTGGAAGGTAGTGCCTTCATTTCAGTGAGAATGTCTGGTTTGTTTTTCTTTATTGTTCCCACTATGGTGATCTTCTTTTCCAGCATGTCTTCTGCTAGTTTCACACTTTTAAAATAATTATCCATAGTGATATTTCTCAATGAGAAATTTCTGCCAACTGCTTTGCTATATTCATTCCTAAATTTTTACTTTCTCTACTACGTATAGTAAGTAGGGGAAGTATTGTATTCCACCCAAAATTTCGATACCGAGATTTCACCGGAAATACATGTTTTGAGACTCACTGAATCCAAAAAAAGCATTTTTGGAAACATGTCCGTGTGTGTGTCTGTCTGTGTGTGTGTGTGTCTGTGAACAGCATAACTCACAAAACGAAGAGTCGGATAAACACCAAACTTGGTATTTAGGTTTAGTATCTTTCAGAGATGCGACACGAAGGTTTTCAAGAAAATCCCCCCACCCCAGACTACCCTTTACATGGAACATTTTTCGAAAATTTTAATTTTCTCAAAAACGGCTCTAACGATTTTGATTAAAATATCATATGTTTAAGATATTGTCATGACAAATAAAATGTATATCTCGAATTTTCTGGGAATGTCTCCAAAAGTATTCTTCATTATGAACGACTTTTTCATAACTGGTAAACCATAAGAGATAGACAAAATTTTACTACACGAAAAATGTAGATCGCATTAAAATACACAATTTATGTCATATACATTTCTTTTGTTGAGTGAACCGTTTTCGAGATATTGCTTGTTATTTCCTTAAATTTTCCAATATACTTTTTCTCAAATGGGAATTCGTTATTCATTTTTTTTTTGTCTTGGATATGCAAAGAGTATTAAGCTGTGGCAAAGAGAATGGTGTTCCACATAGCAACCAGCTATTAAGAGATATATCAATTCTTAAAGGCTTCTGTATTTTTACTTTTTCTACTACATATAGTAAGTAGGGGAAGTATTGCATTCCACCCAAAAATTCGATACCGAGATTTCACCGGAAATACATGTTTTGAGACCCCCTGAATCCAATAAAAGTATTTTTGGAAACATGTCCTTGTGTGTGTCTGTGTGTCTGTGAACAGCATAACTCACAAAACGAAGAGTCGGATAAACACCAAACTTGGTATTTAGGTTTAGTATCTTTCAGAGATGCGACACGAAGGTTTTCAAGAAAATCCCCCCACCCCAGACTACCCTTTACATGGAACATTTTTCGAAAATTTTAATTTTCTCAAAAACGGCTCTAACGATTTTGATTAAAATATCATATGTTTAAGATATTGTCATGACAAATAAAATGTATATCTCAAATTTTCTGGGAATGTCTCCAAAAGTATTCTTCATTATGAACGACTTTTTCATAACTGGTAAACCATAAGAGATAGACAAAATTTTACTACACGAAAAATGTAGATCGCATTAAAATACACAATTTATGTCATATACATTTCTTTTGTTGAGTGAACCGTTTTCGAGATATTGCTTGTTATTTCCTTAAATTTTCCAATATACTTTTTCTCAAATGGGAATTCGTTATTCATTTTTTTTTTGTCTTGGATATGCAAAGAGTATTAAGCTGTGGCAAAGAGAATGGTGTTCCACATAGCAACCAGCTATTAAGAGATATATCAATTCTTAAAGGCTTCTGTATTTTTACTTTTTCAACTACATATAGTAAGTAGGGGAAGTATTGCATTCCACCCAAAAATTCGATACCGAGATTTCACCGGAAATACATGTTTTGAGACCCCCTGAATCCAATAAAAGTATTTTTGGAAACATGTCCTTGTGTGTGTCTGTGTGTCTGTGAACAGCATAACTCACAAACGAACAGTCGGATAAACACCAAACTTGGTATTTACCTTCATTATCTTCCAGAGATGCGACACGAAGGTTTTCAAGAAAATCCCACCACCCCTGATTACCCTTTACATGGAACATTTTTCGATAATTTTAATTTTCTCAAAAATGGCTCTAACGATTTTAATTAAAATATCATATATTTAAGATACTTTCATGACAAATAAAATGTATATCTTGAATTTTCTGGGAATGTCTCCAAAAGTATTCTTCATTGTGAACGACTTTTGCATAACTGGTAAACCATAAGAGATAGACAAAAGTTTACTACACAAAAAATGTAGCTCGGTTAAAATACACAATTTATGTCATATACATTTTTTTCGCTGAGTGAACCATTTTCGAGATATTGCTTGTTATTTCCTTAAATTTTCCAATATACCTTTTCTCAAATGGGAATTCGTTATTCATTTTTACTTTCTCTACTACGTATAGTAAGTAGAGGAAGTATTGCATTCCACCCAAAAATTCGATACCGAGATTTCACCGGAAATACATGTTTTGAGACCTCCTGAATCCAAAAAAAGCATTTTTGGAAACATGTCCGTGTGTGTGTCTGTGTGTGTGTGTGTGTGTGTGTGTGTGTGTCTGTGTGTGTGTGAACAGCATAGCTCAAAAACTGACAGTCGGATAAACACCAAACTTGGTATTTACGTTCAGTATCTTCCAGAGATGCGACACGAAGATTTTCAAGAAAATCCCCCCACCCCAGACTACCCTTTACATGGAACATTTTTCGAAAATTTTAATTTTCTCAAAAATGGCTAACAATTTTGATGAAAATATCATATGTTTAAGATAATGTCATGAGAAATGAAATGTATATCTCGAAATTTCTGGGAATGTCTCCAAAAGTATTCTTCATTGTGAACGACTTTTGCATAACTGGTAAACCATAAGAGATAGACAAAATTTTACTACACAAAAAATGTAGATCGCGTTAAAATACACAACTTATATCACATACATTTCTTTTGTTGAGTGAACCGTTTTCGAGATATTGCTTGTTATTTCCTTAAATTTTCCAATACTTATACTTTTTCTCAAATTCGTTATTCATTTTTTTATGTCCTGGACATGCAAAGAGAATGGAATGCTCCACATAGCAACCAGCGATAAAATATTTGACTATCGCTTAAAAGCTACCATATTCCCCTTGCATCTACAAGAAAATTACCAATAAGATTGACATCTGGATATCTCGATTAACATGAAGCATATGGAGAATAAGCGTTTGTAAAAGTAGTTTGTACAAGAGTAGAGAAAGTCATGTGAGTATAACACATCAGATTTTTTTTGTATAGGCTATATGGTTTTCATCCTGTATAAACCATTCCATCTATAGCATAAGCTGTTTTAAAATCACACAGAATATTTTCAATGCATATTTTCCTAGTTTACTGGGCATATACTGTGTAAATTCACATCGTCTATGAGATGTTACCAACTGTTCATTGACAGTAAGTGATTCATTAGGTACCATTCTTTTCAGACAATTATCAAATAATATTTCCCAGAGACATCACCAGGGCGAAGTGTGGATAAGTATGGTGGGTAGACTGAATTTCTTGTAAATATACACTTAACAATCTTAGTCATACTGTGCCTTCTAAATATGCATAGCTTGTCCTAAAAGTATAATAAAATGCAGTTGTTTTATTTTGCTAGCACAAATGCAGCATGCAGGGAAAGGAAGTTTTTGAATAGTTAGTTGTCAGCATACTTTAATTGCGTGAGCCACAAAGAACACATAACACAGACTATAACGACGAGCCGACCGAGCTCATTGTCAAACAATGTCATGGCTTGGCTATTCCTAAAAAAACAAGAATTGGAGTGTTGAACTGTCACATAACACTGGAGCAGTGACGTCACCGTGTATGTACTCCGATACCTGGTATAAGCTATTTTCATGACCTACCCAATCAAAATGTGCTGTCTAGTTATTAGCACAATTTTTTTAAATCTCAACCCTTCTATTATTTTCAAAGAAATGTGTTATCGCTAAACAGGAGGCATTTGAATTTTGCATAAGACTACAACTGAAATACACTAATAAAAATTATAAACCTTAAGTACCTTAAATTCTTTTGTACACGAGTTCAATCCTTCAATTCTCTGTGAAGATTTCGATGACCCTTTCCACAAATTCATAGCTCCTAGATGAAGATTTAACTGTGCTTTACTCAATTGGTAAAGTTGACAAACTGGGCCATCTTGCATTAGTTATTGTGTTTTGAAATGTTTTCACACACTTCAAAGTAATCATACTTCTTTCACATATGCTATTGTTGGTAAATGCTCAAAATCAGGACAATGATTTCATCGTTTCTGGCAGAACTACCTTTAATTAGTTGATTATCAAATACTTCAATAGGTCCTTGGGTGGTAACCATTCATCCTTGCAACTATATATGTTAACTCTCCTTTTAATTTATCTTTTAAGAAGAATGGGTAGTTCTTAATTAAGCTTTCAAAGCTAATTTCTGGAAAGCCTTTGGATGGCTGTATTGTGCAAACTTTCCTTTGTTCAAAAGTTCAATGAAATTTATTTCCTGGAAATCTGGAAATCTTACTTCCATTTGAACTGTGGTATAATCTGATATTTCAAAAGACAATCTTAACCTGTTTGTATGTTTCTGCGTGAACGTAATTTCACCTTGGTCCTCACTGCCTTTGTTTCTGCAGGAATTGTTGTTCATAAGATTAACAGCTTTTTCTATGCAGTCAAGAATTACTTCCTCGCATCTGAATTGTCCAATAGATGAAAGACAATTTTGTATTTCAATTTGGCATCTATTAATCTGCACTCTTCTTCTGAAAAATGTCAAAGCACTTGAATATACAAATATACTGTTGAAGAAATGCAACAAAAATACAAATGTACAATCATTCAAATTTCTAATGATTCACAAAGCAATATTTATGGAATTGGAATCCCAGCAGCCTTCAGATTCCATTATATTTTTCAAATATACCTTTAACTCAGCAGTGTTCTACAATTGTCATAACATCCCATGAATGGTAGTTCCATCTTGTTTCACTGGGACTAGGTAAAATAAAACCCCATTCTCTGAGTAATTCACTTCTTTTAGAAGATCGGCTGAAAAATGTATGTATTCCAGTAAGCCTGCAATGAATAATTTTATTTCTGTAATTTGTTTACAACAATGAAGCAAGACCAGATTCAGGTGATGAGCATAGCAATGTATAGACAATGCATTGGGGTAAAGTTCTTTAATAAGAGTGTGAATGTCTCCAGACCTTCCTGCCATTATCATACAACCATCATATGTTTGTGATATTAGTTTGTTTTTCTATATTTTCCAAGTGTTTAATACTTTTAAGAGCACATCTGCTAAATCTTTTGAAATATTATAAAATCCAACAAAATTTTCTTCTACTTCACCAGATTGAACATTAGCATATTGCAAGATGACACTCATTTGACTCTTGGTAGACATGTCAGCCTTCTTGTCTGCTTGAAGTAATACAAAAAAATCTGATGTGCTACACTCACATGACTTTCTCTACTCTTGTACAAACTACTTTTACAAACGTTTGTTCTCCATATGCTTCATGTTAATCGAAATATCGAGATGTCAATCTTATTGCTAATTTTCTTGTAGATGCAAGGGGAATGTGGTAGGTTATAAGCGATAGTCAAATCTTTTAAGTGTTGGTTGCTATATGGTGCATTCCAATCTCTTTGCATGTCCAGGATATAAAAAAAATGAATAACGAATTTGAGAAAAAGTATAAGTATTGGAAAATTTAAGGGAATAACAAGCAATATCTCGAAAATGGTTCACTCTACAAAAAAATGTATACGACATAAATTGTGTATTTTAATGCGATCTACATTTTTTGTGCAGTAAAATTTTTTATATCTCTTATGGCTTACCAGTTATGCAAAAGTTGTTCACAATGAAGAACAGTTTTGGAGACATTCCCAGAAAATTTGAGATATATATTTCATTTGTCATGAAAATATCTTAAACATGATATTTTAATCAAAATTGTTAGAGCCATTTTTGAGAAAATTAAAATTTTCGAAAAATGTTCCATGTAAAGGGTAATCTGGGGGGATTTTCTTGAAAACCTTCGTGTCGCATCTCTGGAAGAGACTGAACCTAAATACCAAGTTTGGTGTTTATCTGACTGTTTGTTTTTGAGTTATGCTGTTCACAGACAGACACACACGGACATGTTTCCAAAAATGCTTTTTTTGGATTCAGGGGTCTCAAAACATGTATTTCCGGTGAAATCTTGATATCAAATTTTTGGGTGGAATACAATACTTCCCCTACTTACTATCCGTAGTAGAGAAAGTAAAAAATTGTTTTCAATTTTGAACAAAATTTGTTCATTATTTACATCAGTAATACATTGAATCAACACATTCTGTATCTCAGAAGAAGTGCCTTAGATAAAGTATAAGTACAACTCAAGTGGTTTCTTAAGTAATTTTCTTCCTCAGCTAAAAATTTCTAACGTTTAAATAATTGCCCTAGTTCATAGATGACTGGGGCTCATAATGACCACAAAATGCTAGTTCTTGTTGTGCCAAAAAGCAAGCTGTCGAAATTAGTCTATTATATGTCTGTTATGATCAACTTTCTCATTGTGCCTTATGGCATCAAGACATGCAACTTCTGAAAGTGCATGCTCTATTCTAGTTTTTCCCAGTCCATTAAATTAAACAGCTACTATAATACGTTTTGTGGATGACTAGTATTTATTTGCTTCTGTAGAAATATTTTCCAAACTCTTCTCCCCTATTCTTAACTCTCACCATTCTGAGTTGTCTTTTTCAAAAAGTAAACAGTAAAACCAATAGAGTCTATTTCGCTTTGAGCTACCAGTTAACCAAGGTTTTGTTATGAACCATTGCATTTTAAATCTCCTCACATATTTACCATCTCTTTGTTCAATAATTAGATTATGTGTTGGTCCTTCATCTTTAATCTGTAACTTGTCTTCTTAACTTAGTCTGGAAAAATAAGCCGTATCCTTTGTTAGAGGATCCACTATATCCTCCAGTAAATCCATTTTTGTTAAACTATCACGATACTTCACAATCACAACAAATACAAGTGCTACTGTTAATCCTAATGCTTGCTTAGGCTTGCCTTCAGGGCAGCAGGCAGCAGCTGCAAACCCCCTCACCCCTCTCCTACCCACAAAAACTTTGTGCACTCGGTCGCATGTGTGAACAAGGCAAACCATCTTTTGCCTTTATCTGCCTTGAAGGTGCCTGCTGCCAACAGTGCTTTCCTGTGAATTGCATGGAATTCAACAATGAATCAGAAATTACAGTTGGAGAAAAATGTGATGTTTACAGCATATTGAAATAAAAGCAAAAAAGAGTGGATTTGATATTTTAGGATAGGCTCAGCCTTACAGCCTTAATGCATGTTTCACCTCTGTAGAGGTGTTAGCTCAGAGTGGGCTACCTGAGTGTGTCTATCATCAAACCTAATCATTCTCCTAATATCCACAAATCTATTTTCAGGCGTTGTAACCTTGTATACTGGATTTGATTTTTCATCTAAAAACAGCTCCCTCATTGGAATATCCCAACTCTTATCGACACTGGCAAGGAGTAGTAATCCAAAAAATGCATTCATTTCTTTAATTGTGACACTTTTCCAAGTTTTACCTTTTTTTTGTGCATACTTGCCTTCCCTCCAGATTTGTGCAGACAATGTTTTTGTCTATTACTTCCTTAGATATGAAACAGTCCCATGCATTCTTAGTAGTAGTTGTTACAGTAGTTGCTACTACACTTAGTTGTAGTATCTGCTACTGGTCCTGGTAGGTTCCTTATTCTATTATGAGCTGGAATCTGAGCAGTTGGAGGAGAATTTTCACTCCATATTGTACAATTCTGACTAATGTAATTACTAGTAACTTCATTAGAATTTCCACTCCCATTTTCTCCTTCAACATCAGTCATTTGATATGGGGCTATCTAAATCACTATTTTCACTCAGATGTTGCTGTATGTTATCCTCACCCCAATCTGAATCCTAACTACCTTCTTCTCCAAAACTACTCACATTGTCACCAACATCCTCTCCTAATCATGCAATACTGTTCTCTCAAAAGGACTTGAAGCACGCACACTTCGTTTATTGGATTTAGATACTGGCGATGAAGCCATTTGGTAAGTGTATGTCACAAGCAACAGACTGTATTTGGAAGCTTGAACTAATGAAAAATATTGACTTTTTTGAAGATTTAGAAGCTAGTAACAGTGATGTGTCATAATTTAAAATAAAGAGAGTTGAGGGTTGTTACACTACATCACTAAAATATTCTTACTTGAACGTGTTTCGGGAGACGGTTTGTTCCCATCGTCAGCATTTCCTCAACTCAAATGCTGAGGAAATGCTGACGATGGGAACAAACCGTCTCCCGAAACGCGTTCAAGTAAGAATATTTTAGTGATGTAGTGTAACAACCCTCCACTCTCTTTATTTTAAATAATGAAAAATACTCAAATGTCTCAACAATGTACTAACTTCCTTTCAAAATAACTGTTGTAACAATTGAAGCCCTAGAATATAATGTCTGTACTGTTACCTAACTGTTGCTATAAAACATAAATTACGCTTAGATATGTTTAGAGCCTTTAAAGCCCTGCTTACGCATTCTCAGTGTTTATGAAAAAAATGACATATGAAAAATAAATTAGATATATTGCTGAAATCTTGACAAGAGAGTCCCAAGGCTTTATTTGAAGATTACATAGATGCTCAGTAATCACACTTTTAAAATGATACCATGGTCCATGTATTATTAGCTAATAGGGCCTCTGAAGCCCTGCATATGCATTCTAAATTCAAATCTTTTCAGACTGAATGTTACTGTTAACCTATTTAAAAATATGTGACTGTTTTGTTTCTTCTCCACTATTTTACTAGTAACAAAACTGTGATATATAAACAGATGATGGTTGTTTCCACTCTTCCATATAAGAAACAAAATACAGTCCCGTTTGAAAGCACTGCTAAGAAAATATTTTGTTATTTTACTCCATTCCTTGACATTTTTCAAATTCTTTGTTAGTGGAACCCTTCTCAGTGGAAAAAACAACAGGCATTCATGAGCTTGCCTTAATGTGATTACTGAGTTCTGTTGATGAATCTGTATTCACCAAGTCTTCAATTTTATTATATACAGTAGTGCTCAAAAGTATTTTGTAGTTGAGGCTTTGTTGTCAGTACTATTTGCATGTAGTCACAACCGAGCAACACATTTAACTGTGTCACTTCATGAATAGCTTCAGGTTGCTGCGGTCACATATCTAATAAACAAGCAAGTTCATACAATAACAATATAAGTATATATTCCTTTAGCTCAAAAGTATTTTCTAACGTGATTTGGTGGTATGGTATTCATTAAATAGTTACTTAGGCATTCAGACAGTATTTGTTTATTTGTAGAGATAACTAGAAGCATGTTAAAAACAAAAAAATACCCAGTTGATGTGAGACAAGATGTTTTGAAAGCTTTGAAAGGAAAGTCGCACTCTAGCATTGCTAGAGATCGGGCACACCACAACAACTAATAAGTGTGTGGAGTCGACGGCAAAAACAGGAAGGAGCAGTAGCCAATAAGCTAAGGTCTGGTCATCTTCAAAAACATCAAGGAGGGAGGACAGAATGATTTACAAGCAGTCGATTGATGATCCAAAAAAATCAGCTCAACATATTAGGGATGATCTGGAGCAGCATCGTAGACTGAACCTACATGTCTCTACTGTAAAACGTCACCTACTAGCAAGTGATTTAAATGGTAGACAACCTCATATAAACCACTCATAAGGCCAGGAAGGTTAGGTTAGAGTTTGCAAAGAAGCATCAAACTTGGAATTCTACAGATTGGTCTAAGGTTCTATGGAGTGATGAGAGTAAATTAATTTATTTTCTTCTGATAGTGTGCAGTATATACGTTGACCAAAAAACCAAAGGGACAACAAAATGTACCAGGTACTGACCATTAAGCACAGTGGTGGCAGAGTCATGATGTGGGTATGTTTTTACAGAAGTATGGTTGGTCCTCTAGTCCAAATAGAAAGCAACATGGATCGTTTCCTGTACAGTGACATTTTAGAAAAGAATATGGTTCCACATGGGAGAAAGAGTATGCCACGCAATTGGATTTTTCATGAGGACAATAACCCAAAACACACCTCTGGCCATTTAAAAAAATATTTTCAGATAAAAAAATCAAACTTTTGGAGTGGCCAAGCCAGAGCCCAGATCTAAATCCAATAGGACACCTCTGGGATGAATTGGATCGACATGTTCGTCGTAAGTTACTCAAACAAGGATCAATTTGCTGCTGTCTTATTGGACAAAACTCCCACTCAACCGATTACAAAAAGCTTGTGGATTCAATGCCAAATGGATGTGCAGCAGTGATCAAACCTCATGGTTATGCAAGAAATACTGATTTTGTTTTTCTTTTCTTTTCAGATTCCAAAATATTTATGTTTTATTCTTACATACTTTGACCTACAAATTACTTTTGAGCCAGAGGAATGTTTATTTATTTTTTATGTACGATAACTTGGTTTAAACTAAATGTATTTTTGTACTAAACTGATTATAATTGCATACTTTTCTTATTCATTGGCATTTTTTTTCTACTAAATACCTATCTTTATGTAATTGTAACTAGTGGTTTCTACAAATACTTTTGAGTGCTTACTGTTTCATGTAAGGAATTAGCAAATGATTTGCAATGGTTTGCTGGTGCTTACCTAGAGAGAATGTAACATTCTTTTTTATTTTTTTTCTATTTGTTTTGTTTCATTTGTATAGCCCTCTTTAATTTCTGTACAGCCCCGTATTTATGTATGGGCCATATGGGTCCGGGCCCAGGTGGCAACATTCAGAAAATAATTTGTGTGTGCTGAAAATAAATTTTTACATGTGCTAAAAAACAGCAGCGATGGTAGCGGGAATTCTTGTTAGTGAGAGGAAAATTGTAGGTTGACAGATGGAGATCTTATGTGCATGGTGCAACTGGCAACACACCCTTCCTGCATGCTGTCTGCACTGTTTTAGAGTGTTGCGTGGATGGGGGTGGAAAAATTGTTGGGCCCATGGGTATAACATGACTTAAATACAGGGCTGTTTCTGTGGCCTTTGACTTCAGAAATAACTGACTGTTTATAACTAGAAATTTAAGTTTTTCTAACATTGATTTCACCACAAAATGCACTCATATTCACTCTCACTTTCATACTTTCAGATTCTGTGGAAGGTAGGAAATGATTCTAGTTAAAGAAAAATTCCCCAGTACCAGCCAGAAATTGAATCTGAGACCTATGGATTGAAAAGCCAGAATGCTGATGGTTTGATCTCAGAAGCAGTCAAGACAAATTTGTTATTAGGAAAGAAATCAGAATATCATATTACTAACCTTACAACAAACGCTACAATTAAAGAATTTACGAGGTTCTGCAGTAGTACCAGCTGCAGGAGATGTGGTAGTCTTGCTACTGTTTGACAGCAGGTGGGTAGAATTCTCATCCTCCTCATATTGGTCCCCAGAATCTGACCACTCCCTATCAAATCCTGCAACATGCAGTTTCAAGCTACACACAAGCATACAGAATTAATAGTGATGTATTTCTAAGTAGATCCTAAAGCCTGAGTTTTCTTTTTTTATTCACATTGAAGAGCCGGTGATCTTTCCTGTTATATAGCCTGAGCACTTGTTTGGGCCAGAAGACTCAAACCCATCAGTTTCTCTGACACAGGTATTTGAATAGTTCATGGATTATTAGGATAGAACACCTGCATACAGTTTGATTTTTATAATATTTTCTAATTACGCTTTATAATATTTAATCTGAAGTTAACCATATTACCTGATTTATTAGTATTGGCTATTGAAGGTATGACAGCAGGGTATTCATGAACTTCACTGTCTCTCCTATGCAGCCAATAGTAAAAAATCTTACATTACTCACATAACTTCATCTACTCACTCTTCTATACACATTTTTATAAAAGCCTATTCTTCTTTCTACTTCATGTTTATCAAGATAAATATTTGCAGAAATGATTTCATTATGCATTCTGTTGTAGGTACAAGAGGGATACAAGATAAAGCCACAGCCAAATTTTTAAATAGGCAGGTTGTTATGTGCTGGCTCATAAATATGGAACTTTGCACTTTAAAAAAAGAATAAAATATTTTAAAGTCACATCAATAACTACACACACCTTGCCAATTGTTAATACTGCACAAAACTTTGTCAAGCTGTTATATAGTTTAACAAGATCCGTTTTTAAGTGGTAAGCTTTTGTCTATCAAAATTCATTCTCAATGATAGGCTATTTGCAGAAAATCCAAGATATATATTTTATTTGCCAAGCAAATATTATAAACATATGGTATTTTAATCAAACTTCTTACAGCCTTTTTTGAGAAAATAAAAAACATCAAAAATCTCTCCCCACAAATGTGTGGTTTTTAGGTTCCGGTGAAATATTCATAACAAATTTTTTGGTGAATTATAATACTTTTACCTGCTATAGGTAAGCAACAGAAAAAATAAAATCTCGTTTTAAGACTTTTACTCTAATGTTACTAGAGTTAGATGCAGAACAATATGCTCCTTTTGAGCTTTGCATTGCAAAATCTCTTGTAATCAAGAAGAGAAACCATTTACAACTCATTTAACATAGTATGTAGGGTGTTAGGGAATTCAACCACACTAATTAAAGGAATGGCAGAGACCACAGAAAAACATTTTGAGATAGGAAATTAATTATCTCTGGTTGTAAAATTGCAGACAATAATGTGATATGTATTAAGAGTCTGCACACCCTGCGGTAGTGTACTGTGTTAGAAGTAATGAAAGATGCACCAAAGTAGTGGCTGTTTAGCTCAGTGGTTAAGAGAAGTCCAATTTCTTTGAAACTGACAAGGTCAAGAGTTTAAATCTCAATAACCATTTTTTTTCTTACTTAATTTGTGTCAATATTTCCTCAATCTCATTATATCTTTTCTAAAATCTTCACATGAAATTAACTATTGACTGCTTCTTGTAGATACAGCAAATTACAAACAAAAATTGAATCAAGAAGTTTGGAGAAGAGAGCGTTCTGGAAATGAGTACTAAAAATGTCAGTTTTCTGGATAGTAAAACGCCATTAAAGTAGCGTACCACTAATTCAAGTTGCTAATAATTTATCCCTTTTACTACAGAGTAGGCGGCACCGTGGCCGAGTGGTTAGACTGCTCGCCTCCCACCGAGGCGGCCCGGGTTCAATCCCAGGGACCTGCATGTGGGATTTGTGGTGGACGAAGCGGCGTCTGGGCGGGTTTTCTCCAGGTTCTCCGGTTTCCCCCGCCATTCATTCCACCAACTGCTCCATCATCACCTTTCCTTTCATCCATTTCACCAACATTTCGTTTCATCTACTTCCTTCATTCCCATACCAGGCATCGGGCTGATCACCCATTCTGGATGCTCTGTCTGATCCATGAGTGTCTGCTCCTCGACGGGCCTCTGACCCCAGGCGCCCGCCTGTAAGTCCTGGGGGGGGGGGGGGTGTAAGTCCTACATAAGAGGAGGGTAAACAGATAATGAATGAATACTTCAGAGTACCAAAAATTAAATTAAACTGAGTTTTATTTATGGACGCTCTTTAACTACTGTGGTTCTTAGCGTCCCATCCTGTATTGGACGTGAAAGACTGGTAATTTTGCTCAGAGGCCTCTTTATCAGGCTTGAGGTTCTTCTACATGCTTTACTTCCCTTCCAAAGAAAGCCATGCTAAGGATTTTTATGCCCGAAAAAATCCATTGCCCTCCGCCGGGTTTGAACCCGCAACCTTGGGAACTAGAGGCTAGCATGGTAACCACTATGCACAGAGAACGACTCTACAGAGTATACCTGTACATGTAAGGTTACTCAAGAAAATAGAAAAATGAATACTAAAAATAATGCTGTAATTTTCTTTGACTTTTCAGAGAGACAAAATCTTGGACATTTTCCTTTGCAACATAGAAAGCAAAGCAAAATGAAAGGATGACAAAAGAAATTGGGTCTTGAAATTTTATATCTATGCAAAAGTGATGTTTAAGGAAAATAATGAAGAATAATACAAGAAAATAAAACAACTTTTCCACTTCCCTATGCAGAAAATATTTATAAAAGCTATTGGAACTGTCGACCTCCAACATCCCTGCAGAGGTTGCATTTATGTAGGAAAGAACCTAAAAATCCTTCAAATAAATCTGGAGTGTCAAGGATTGTTAACAGGCAGCCAGTATTCTTGCCACCAACTTCTTGCCTGACACAACTGGTAATTCACATATTAAGCCCTCAAAATGTCCCTATAGGAAGAAGTCTATGGAAGTGATGTCAGGAGAGCACAAAGACCAAGCTATAGGACCACCTCTTTCTATCCGATATCCAGGAAGCGCTTTCTCGAGATGGTATTGCACGTCATAACAAAATGAGACAGTGTTCCATTGTGCTGGAACCACATATGTTCTTCTAATAATAATAATTACACATGCATTTTCAAAAAGCTTAGGCAGTACATGGACTAGAAACTAGCCTTAAAATATAACCATTTAATCGCACAGGAAGAAGGTATGGAGCTATTAAATGTTCATCAATTATGTCAGGCCACATGTTTACACTGAGCCTCTCCTAATGGTTTTCATAATGCCAGATGTGACTCTTCCTGTGGTTAAGAATACATCCATTCTGTCAACTACTTTCACATAATCTTCCCTACCACATTCTCTCTTTAATTCCCTGTAAATTCTCAATGAATTTTTGTTATTGAAACTGATACTTCCTGCATTTTGATACCTTAAATTCTTAATTTAATTTCTTTCCAAAAGCCTTGTTCTTTTAATTCTCTGTCTCGCCATGACATCTTTAATTCTGTTGACCCATGTATTACACAAAGTAAATTTTGCCTGTAAATTTAAGCATGTTTCTTAAGCCCCTCCTTTCCACAGACAGCAAAACCATTAATCTCATATTTTGTACAAACATGTCTCTACTACCTCCATCACATCAAAGGTATTTAATAACTGAACTATTTCCCCATTCTTCACTTTTCTCATCAGCCATTCAGCATTCCAAAATATATCCCCATTCTATGAGGTTGACTTATCTTGTACCGCATACACACTATCGACATGGGACCACCAGTTTTACTTCCCTTCCGAAGGAAGCCATACTAAGGATTTTTATGCCTGAAAAAATTCATCACCCTCTGCCGGGTTTGAACCCACGAACTCGAGAACTAGAGGCTAGCATGGTAACCACTACACCACGGAGGATGACGCGAAGTGGAATATCATGCCTACTACAGTATATTTCTTTACTCACGGTTTGTAACCACGGAACATGTGCCAAGACATTATGCTCTCTGCATCAGTAATTTGAACCAGGTCACTTTCTAATCTGCCCTCCACTCATCACCTTGCACATGAGCGCAAATTTTCATTATACTGTCTCCTGGTGTTGGCACAATGCTTAGACCAGCCTCTCTTCAAATGTCAGCCCAGCTGCTGCTCCCAAGGCAGTGAATGTAATACAGTTATGCTGCTTTAACTCTCTGGACTATCATTAATTTGCATACTCTCTAACATCTTAGTAACATAATCCAGAAAATGCTGCATTACACTTTTGCAGAACTCTTATTTCATCATAAAATATGATGAAACCATATTTTCCTTCAAGAAAATTAGTGTTTCAAGAAACTAATCTAAAAAAACTACTACTTCATTAAAAAAGCTAACACTGATGTACTTTTTCTTTTTTTTCATTTATGGATGCTCTTTAACTGCTATCGTTCTTAGTGTCCCATTCTATATTGGCGTGAAAGACTGGCAATTTTGCTCAGAGGCCTTTTAACAGGTTTGAGATTCTTTTACATGCCATAAATCTATGACACAAGACCACCGGCTTTACTTCCATTCCGAAGGAAGCCATGCTAAGGATTTTTACGCCTGAAAAAATCCATTGCCCTCTGCCGGGTTTGAACCCGCGACCTCGGGAACTAAATGTTTTTTGTGTTAGAGGATGTAATGCATATGCATTCTGGAGAAATTTAATGGCAAGTGGAAATGAAAATAAACCTAAGCTTAATTTTCTGAAATAAACATTTTCTTTGAACTTGGTTTCACCTTCTCAAAGCCCATTCAATGCAGTAAGCTACTACTTTAAGTATTTATTTGAATTTAATTGCAATGAACTTAAGTTTAATGCAAGTACCTGTTGTAATGAGAAGTTCATGGCTAACATCTTAGGGTGATTTAAAAGATTGTATGGTTTAAGTGTTAGAGATTGTCCAGCTAAAGAAATTTTAGTTCGAAAGGAACTAAACAGTGCTTAAACAGTGTTCAGCTGATGTTTAGCTAGATACTGTTTAACTCAAACACCAGCCAGGAATCTCTCATTTGACACCCACCTATCCAAAATTTTTACTGATGAGAACAGCCCCAAAATGTCTATTTATGAGGTTCTGCTTTTACGAGAATTCATGGCTAAACACGCAGGAGACATTTTGAGTGAAAGGACTCTCTTATGTGACATTGTCAAGGTCCATATTGTCATAGAAAGTGAACACCAACCAACTTAAACTCCATCAATTTATACCTCGCATCCTGACCAGCTACCGTCTCTGCAATATGAGAACACTTGGAAACTCTAGTGCCTGCACTTTGTGCGCAATTTTATTGTTCTACTTCTTTTTGTTTTCAGTATTTGTTGGTTCCTTGTTGTTTTCTTAAGGTACAATTTTGTTTATATAATTTTAATAATTTTAAGTACCCAATATGCAGAAACTTCTAAAAACTATTGCAAAAGTGATGATAAAACCAAAGAGGAGAAGCTGATCATAACACTAAAGAAATGTGGATAATTGGTACCAGAGGTAAGTGATTACTCATATAATTTCACATAAATTGCAGATTAAATTGTTTAATAGCAGATAAAAGAGCACCTGCATATTGTATTGTAACAGTACCTATTTACAAGTAACGTGCATGATATCACAAATATAGACAACTTCTAAATGCGTTAAAACTCACGTAAAACCTTATCGTTATTAAAAATATAAGGTGCAACACATGAATCACTTAAGGTGAAATTGAATGCACATTTATATGCTATGATTGCACATTGCTCAAATTAAACAAATGACTCCTCAAGTTAGCGTGATAAAACTGTTATGCTGATTTTGTATATGGCAATACAGCAGATCTTAAATTCAAATTATGCATATCAACTCCACTGATAATATTGCACTTTTTTCCATCATACTGGGTGGATGGTGGCCTATGATTATCCTTGAGTAGGAGATTCTTTGTAATGAGTAGAACAAAAAAATCATAATGCAGTTTTGCTGTTTTTGTGAAAAAAAAGAAAACTGCTTCACTTACTATTAGCTTTATTTTAAATGAAGATTTTACAAAACTTAAATACTGTTTTTCAAATATTTCTTAGAGAAGATTTAAAATTTTCTGCATATTTAAATACATTTTGAATTAATACAATTCACATTCTTACTATTATTATAAGCTTTCGAAATTTGTCTCAGTTGAATTCTACATTGTTAGCTACGAGACTACACAACATGACAACACTGTAAGGCTAAAAGAAATGTACTTCAGCTGTTGCTTATTGTGCTTATGGCTTGTTTTAAAAGGAGTGGGCAAATTGTGAAATTTGTTATTTTGGTGAATGCTGCAAACAGTAGCTTACACTATTGCAGAAAAATATTTTTGATCACAAAGAAAGTACATCTTATTTAGCCGCGCAAAAACTGAAAACAGATGCCCAGAAAAAATTATTGGAGAATATATGCATGAAGTCACTGTCTCGTGAGAAAGATGCCACTGCTAAAGTGTTTCATACAGCCTAGGATGGTTGGTTTATAACGTTACCTATGGTCAGTCAATGACCTCTGTATAAAATGGCTAAAAAGAACCAACCATTTAACAATTTTGAAGAAGAAATCAATTTGCTGAAACTGAATGGAATTGATATGGCATATATACATAATTATAACATACTATTATCAAAATTATCATACTATGGCATTAAGAATAAAACATATCAATGGAGTGCATCCTACCTATCAAACAGACATCAAAAGGTCATAATAAATTCTGCAGATGATTCCAAAATATATTCCAAATGTTCAGAAATAAAGCATGGTGTTCCACAAGGTTTGATTTTGGGTCCATTATTGTTTCTAATATATGTCAACGACCTCCCCAGAGTAATAAATGAACATGCTCACCCAGTTCTCTTTGCAGATGATACAAGTATTATAATTAAACAACACAATATCAGTCGCCCTCCCAATTATCCAATAGTATTTTCAGTGTGCTAAATAATTGGTTCGATAGTAACAAAATTCATATAAACTTTGAAAAAACTAGGTATATCAATTTTCGCACAAAAAATAAAAGTATTGCAGACATAAGAATTGAACATGAAGGCAATGAAATTACTGAAACTTGTAGCATAGCATTTCTTGGTCTCATTAAGATCATAATATGAATTGGAAAGACCATATTGACTACATCCTACTGAAACTAAGCTCTGCATGTTTTGCAATTAGATCATTAATTCATTTTACAAATAAAAGCATCCTAAAAACAGTATATTATGCTTATTTTCATTCAAGTATGACTTATGGAATAACATTTTGGGGAAATTCAGTATATGCAAAAAAAATATTTCTTTTGCAAAAAAAGGTAATAAGAATAATGGCTGGTGTAGCAATCAACTCATTGTAAACCAATATTCAAAACATTTGGAATTCTATCATTAGCCTGTGAGTATATTTTAGCTGTACTTTTAACCATGGTTGACCATCCAGAAGTGTTCAGAAAAAATTGAGACATGCACAGCAAACAAACCAGAAATGGGCAGGACTTACACAGGCCAAGCAATAACCTACAAGTATTCCAAAAAGGGGCTTACTACAATGGTATAGTATTATTTAATTCACTTCCACCATATATTAAGGAACTGAAAACTAATAAAAATAAATTCAAGTTAGCAATGAAAAGATATCTCAGCACTCACACCTTCTATACAGAGGAGGATTTC
This sequence comes from Deroplatys truncata, assembly GCA_030765065.1. Lineage (NCBI taxonomy): Eukaryota > Metazoa > Arthropoda > Insecta > Mantodea > Mantidae > Deroplatys > Deroplatys truncata. The sequence continues at coordinate 32,031,836 of CM060980.1, read as the reverse complement.
TTTTATTAAAAAAAAAACCAACTATAAAATGTTACTGAATTTTATAAATACATTAAGTATAAATAATATTGTTTTAAAATTTTTTAGCTCTAACGTACTTTACATAAGAACTACAATTTATTTACATACAAGTACACAATGTAATTATATATTTATGATGTAATCTACATCTGGACTTTTTTAAGCTGGTCTAGCTCACTATAGGGTCTACAGATTGAGTTGTGATGTTATGTTATGTTACTTCATTCTACTAAAGTATGCATCAACATTGTCCACAAAGCAAGATTTCTCTAATTATTGATGAATCCATTACCCTCAGTCAGAAATAAAACTTTATTATCTATGTGTACGTTCATTAAAGAATGTTAACTTTCTGCTCCTGTACATCTTTTTCTTCACTTGACTGAGCTAGATGTGACAGCCCTTGAAATATTTAACTCATTACTTAGGCCAGGCATGGCGAGACTGTAAGCCTGCCCCGAAGCACCTTGATGCAAACTGGATAACAAAGCTATGGAAGGGGGAAAATTTGGAAGGCGAGCGGGGTAGTGGTAAAGAACGAACTGATTCAGTGGCCTCCTGTACTCTGTATTTAAAGTAAATTAAGCTTCTCCGATGTCGTTTACAATGAGAGATTCGAAATCGGGAATTATGTTGTACAGCTAGACGTAACTGGTCATGAAGATGTTCGTTCGTCTGTCGGGATTGCATTTGCTTTTTACTAATTTAATCATGGAAAATAACTATTTATAGACGTACGTTGTACAAAACATTGCTTCCATGGAAATTGCATATGATCGAAGCTTCGGATATTTATTGTTGCATAAGATTTTAAAACATTCCATTCCAATTAAATCCTTGCATCTGACTTTCATGATTTCGTCAGACTGTAAATGAATCAGCTCCTCTTGCAGATTGATTCTGGCCTTTCTTACATCTATGTTTAATGGATAAGACATACACTGATATATATTTAAAAACCCTGAAATCACGAAATCTGTAATCACAAAATTCACTTTTAAGTGTTAAGAGAATACTAATGTAAGTACTGAATTTATCTGAGGAGAAATTTGAAAGGAGATTTAAACATGGAAAGTAGTACACCTGCCCCTCTTTCAAGTGATCTACCCAGAGTGAAAGTGTGTTTACGAACGTCTGCACTGAACTGTACTTATCAACAATATTTTGATTGCGTCGTTGAAATGTAGTATTCAGTTTGTTTAAGTGCGTACATATATCGCATAAGAAAGCTAAGTCGCAGACCCATACCTCGTTATTTAGTTCCTAAATTTCCATTCTCTTAAAAAAAATAAGGAAACAATAAAATTACAATAAAATGACCTTAAAGCATATGAGAATAATGTAAATGTAAAGCTAAAATAAATTGCCTTTTCTTTCATGAATCCAGGGAATGCATCTCTGAGGTCGAAGAACCAACGTAACATTGCACCTCTGCTAAGCCATCTAACATCACACAAATACTTGATATCTTAAATGATTCTCCCATATTTTTAATTATACATATTTTGAAACTGTCGGTGTTTCAAAGCACTTCCTTTTATTTTGTTCACAACACAATCCATCACTATTGTAGTATAACCGACTTGGCACAAAGTGCTTCTTGATGCAACAGACAATGGCAAGCATAAAAATTGCTCGAAATACCTTTATCACTGAAAAAAATGTTTTAACCTGTCAATCAACCCACTTTTTCCCCAACCATGGCCTTTGCTCTGTTTGCAACTAATTTTGACCACTGTAAACAATATCCTTCAGTACTAATTTTTAGAGCTTCAAATATCTCCTCGCCAGTAGTACTGCCTTTTAGTGGGACTAAATCGAGGAAATACTCTTCAACATTACGTTCCTTATCAACACCTCAAATGAAAATGGCCAATTGAGGTATCAGTTACATCTGTACTCTTGTCCAGTGCAAGAGAAAACTTCAGAAAGTCAGCCATTTTCAAATCCATCTGCCTTATTACGTCGGCAGAAAGCACTTCAACTTTCTTTGCAATGGTTTGTCGGAAAATATGCCAACATTCGAAATTATGGACCTGTTGAGGACATAAAATTCCAGCAATTTTTATTAAACATGTTTTAATAAATTCTCCTTCCTGAAATGCCTTAAGGCCTTTGCAATTTCCCAGGTAACAATATAACTAGCGTGATTTCTTTTCTCTGCCATAGTTTGAGTCTTTGTAGTTGGTTTAGGTCCATTGTTTTTTATCAATTTCAAACATTCCTGCGTTCTTTCGCATCCTGTGAACATATTGAAAATTAGCAGTCTGACTTGCAGTTTAAATAAGAATTAAAGTCTCATTAAATAAAATGTTTAATAATAATAATTACAAACCCAACTTGCCCTGTAACTTGGCATATTCGGAATGATAAGCATTGTAATGGCGTTTCATGTTGAATTGCATTACTCCGCTTTGGGACATATTAAACATTTTGCATTGCCACCATCCTCAACGAAGAACTTCTGTTCCCATTCCATGAAATGTTCTGCTCTTCGAACGTTGCTTTGCAAATGGCATTGCTAGCCGCCACTGTTTGACGTAGTACTGACCACGCTGACATGAGTAGGAGGTGGAGGGGCGGGAGAGCTATGGAGGGGTAGTGCGCGAGTCAACTGAAGCGCAAATTGACTCGCGAAGCACTGTTTTGCCATGGCTGACTTAGGCACTTACAATTTTTCGGAATAAAAGAATCCCTACAGAGTCATTTAATGTCAGCAAACTGTGATGGAGTACAGTCACGTTGAGTGTTCACAGTAGTGTTGTAAAGCTCCTTAAAGATAACTTCCCTAATATGTGTGGTACTGTGCTATCTTTACCTGGAGTTATCATGAATGATACTGTAAATAATGTAAGTGGAGTGAATAGATTTAAAAGTTTCCTAGATAAGTTGTACATGCTCTACCATGCCTCACCTAAAAATGCAAGGAAACTGCAGGAATTTGCTGAGATGCTGGAACTTCAACAACTAAAAACTGACATAATTTTGAGTACACATGGGGTAGCACCAACCTTTTAGACAATCACTGCAGTATGGCAGAACTTTGAAACATTTACACTAATTTTTAGGAAGCAAAAAGTGATAAAATATAAGATGAATGTTGTACCTATGAAGGCCTCTCGAAAAAATTCACATCAGTGGAATTCGTTCTTGATTAGGAACTTACAGCTGATGCCCTCCAAGGACTAAGTTTAAAGCTACAAGAGAGAGATATTGATCTATACAAGACTGGCAAAAAAATATAAATATAATCTATTAGATTCAAAACAACTGAAACTACAGGTCTATATTATGAAAAAATCTCTCCAAAGTGCAATAACTCTCAACTTTCAAGGAATAGAACTTCATAAAACTTTCAGTATACATAATATTCCAATAAATCTGTCTGACTTTTATGAGAAACTTGGGATGCATTAAAGAAAAGATTGTTGAATGGTCAGATGTACAAAGTCACATTACTTTTGGTTGGGAAAGAGATTAGGAAGATAGCTAAGAGGTTTCATCTTGATTTCTGTTTTTAAAGACCTGTGTAATGGATACATTAATTTTCAACAAAAAATTCAAAATATAAACAAGCGATCAAGTATTTATTTCTTTGAACGTAAAACAGTGATCAAAATGCAAGAAAATAATAATGGATAATTTTTTTTTATTGTATAAATTAATTACACTTTTAATAGACCTTAGCCTGGTCTAGACAAGTCTAGCTCTATATTAAAAAATCATGGGTAAGCTTCTTTTTAACACAAAACCTGAACAAAATAGAAGGAAATGATAATCGATATGTTTCTTTTGAACATAGAACACTGATCAGAATACAAATAATAATAACAGCTATGTCTTTTTGTACATATAACAAATAATGTGCTTCTTTACAGTGCAAATCTTGCTTCAGAATATACGAGGGCTGTCCCAGTAGTACCTGACCTAACAAAGAAAACACAAAAACATCTTTATTTCTCTACATAGTCTCCTTACAGCTTGCTACACTCTTCCCAGTGGTGTTCATTAGCTTTGATATCCTGTTTATACTGAGAACCATCGAGTTCTGCAAACTATCCATCAACTGCAGACTCCAGCTCTTCACTGTTGGCAAATCTTTTAGCACAAGCTGTTTCTTCAACTATGGAAATAGAAAATAATCAGAGGGGGAGAGGCTAAATCTGGCAAATAGAGTACATGAGGAAGCAATACAAACTTTAACTTATTGATTTTGGCCATGGTGATAATGGATGTGTGAACTGGTGAATTATCTTGATGAAACAGAACTTTCTTTTTCGCTAAATGCAGCTGTTTTTGCTTGATTTCATCATTCAAATGTTGCAATAAGTTTGCATAATACTCGTCATTGATTGCTTTTCCTTTTTTAAGATAACCAATGAAAATTATTCCACACACATGTAAAATACATATTTCTAAGTGTCTCTGCACTTACCATGTGAACCAATTGCCTAAAATTATAACAAAGTGTACTCATTTTTTTTATTCAGTTGATCAATGTGTATCCCATTTTAGGTTTCTTTGTATCCACAGACCAAGAAATTTAGTCGAATCTACATATTTAATTACTTTGTTATTACACATTAATTGTGTTTGCATAGAACTTTTATTCTGGGAGAAATGAAAATAAATTACCTGTGTTTTGTCTAAATTTATGATTAAATTATTTGTACTGAACCAGTTAGTGATATCACTAAGTAACTTATTCCTTAAGATTTGTAGATCCTCATTACTATTACTATATTACTCTCCATTAAAATATTTGTGTCATCAGCATATTGTACTATTGATTTGGCTGTAACATTTGATTGTAGATCATAGACAAATAAAAAAAAAGAAAGAAAAAAAAAAAAAAAGGACCCAAAATTAAGCCATAAGGCACACCATATTTAATAATTTTGGTATTTGATAGGTATTCTTTAATATGCGAATTTTCAGTATGCACAATTTGAACTATTTGCTTTCTATTTTGTAAATATGATTTTATCCATTGTAATGCATGCCCTCCAATACCCAGGGTTCTAATTTTTTAAACAATTGGTTGTGATTTAATACATCAAAAGCTTTGGTTAGATTGAAAAAAGCACCAAGTAATTTACTTTTATTATCCAGTGTATTTATAACACTGTTTACAAAATCAAATAGAGCAGTTTCTGTAGACTTCCCCTTACAGAAACCATGTTGAGTTTTTTAAATTAAGTCATTTATTTCTATAAATGTTATTAATCTTTTATAAAATACCTTTTCTAATACTTTAGAATACCTGCTAGTTGCAATTTCACCACTCCATGGCCGAAAACAAGGTGTGTTATCTTTAAAAAGGCCCACATTCAACAAGGAGTGGACAAAAATTCCTTCTGGTTGAGGGAAAATGCAATCATACTAAACAAGTGTAGTGAAATTCCCGATGTGACTAATTGAGGTATTTTTACATTAATTTAATATGATGAGAATTGGGACTTAAAATTACAATGTGATAAGCAATAAACCACACTAATGAGGAACATGTTAATAAGGTTTCACTGTCATTAAAAGTATCTGCATATTAAATAAACTACACAATGTCCAGTATGCAAAATGAAAATGTTAACTTTGCAGCTCGGGCATGTTTTTATAATTATTATTATTATTATTATTATTATTATTATTATTATTATTATTATTATTATTATTATTATTATTATTATTATTATTATTATTATTATTATTATTATTATTGTTGTTTTTATTGTTATTATTATTATTATTATTTTCTTTGTAAAGCATTCTCTGCAACTGCTCTATGGAACATACAATGTAAAGTACCTTTAGGCATCCCAATCTGCTTTTAATGAAAATAGAAGCCATATCTCTACACTTTATTTAGTTTAATTTTTCTGCATACATTTGCAATCTCTTCAGAACCGAAGATTTGCATGGAGTTTATAATTAATACTCATATTTAATAAAATATGCAAATATATGGACTAATATTTCATTTTTTTTCTACAATAAAGTTTAGAGAATAACTGGTACAGGGAAAATACGTAATCAGGATCGCATTCACAAATATTCTAGTGCAACTGTGGATGTATTTGCCATCTTCACTCATTTCCTATCTCATACCCTATACTTACATTTTACTGTAGTTACATGACTGTCAAACGTATGAAGTATAGTATACCTATGCACTTTTTAAATTGCAGTTATCAGCATCACTTAGTTGTATTTAACACTGATAAATAACTACTGCATGTGCAACAAAATAGTGCTGTTTCATTTCACACTTTGTGTATTTGCATGTCGTATTTTATGTGCTAAGAAAGTTAATACATATTACTTTCTCTGCTATGTATAATAAGTAGGGGAAGTATTGTATTCCACCCAAAAATTTGATACCGAGATTTCACTGGAAACATGTCCGTGTGTGTGTCTGTGAACAGTATAACTCAGAAACAAACAGTCGGATAAACACCAAACTTGGTATTTAGGTTCAGTATCTTCCAGAGATGCGACATGAAGCTTTTCAAGAAAATCCCCCCCACCCCAGATTACCCTTTACATGGAACATTTTTCGAAAATTTTAATTTTCTCAAAAATGGCTCTAACGATTTTGATTAAAACATATGTTTAAGATATTTTCATGACAAATAAAATGTATATCTTGAATTTTCTGGGAATGTCTCCAAAAGTATTCTTCATTGTGAACGACTTTTGCATAACTGGTAAACATAAGAGATAGACAAAATTTTACTACACAAAAAATGTAGATCGCCTTAAAATACACAATTTATGTCATATACATTTTTTTGTTGTTGAGTGAACCATTTTCGAGATATGGCTTGTTATTCCCTTAAATTTTGCAATACTTATACTTTATCTCAAATGGGAATTCGTTATTCATTTTTTTTTGTCCTGGTAATGTAAAGAGAATGAAATACTGCACATAGCAACCAGCTCTTAAAATATTTGACTATCGCTTAAAGCCTACCAATTCTCCTTGCATCTACAAGAAAATTAGCAATAAGATTAACATCTCGATTAACATGAAGCATATGCAGAATAAGCGTTTGTAAAAATAGTTTGTACAAGAGTAGAGAAAGTCATGTGAGTGTAACACATCAGAATTTTTTTAATTGCAACGATATATATTTCGAAAAATTTCAGTAAAATAAGTACTAAGATGCTTGTGGTTTATAAACCGAAAGTGGTCCACAGATTTCCTACTTTGTATTTAGTAATAGTTGCTACTGAGAGATCCAAATTTCACATTGTAATCTGTTGAACATTTCGTGTGATAATTTTATATACATCCTAGAAATTGCCAAGCACCATACATAAACACAGAATTTTCCAGATGAGTTAAAAGGTGCTCTGCAACTGTCTTTATTTAGCAGTCTGTTCTTATGATTTACATAAAACCCAATAAAGAATTATTTTTGTTTGTAACTTTGGAACTGTGAATGATACATTGTTCTTGTAGCATGCATTCTTCCTGCTTATGAAATATTTCATTTCCTCTAATCATTCCATACATTTTACCACTACCCCTGCCACTGCCACCTCCTGCACATCTTGCTGTTAAGGCAGGTTGGGTTATGGACACTAATAATTCTGGAATAAAATACTTTTACTTTCTTGATTAGAGATAAAAGTTCATGAGTGAAAAAACAATATTCCTGGATGAAAAATAAATTGCAGGAAACTTTAGATTGCCTATAGGTGGATTGACAGGCAGAATTTTCAGAAGATACTTTAAGGAAACATAGTACTCCGAGCATATGAATGCTATGCTGCAATAAAATATATTTGATGTATGTATCTCATTAACTGCTGAATGAAATTTCCTGAACCTTTTACAGCTTATGAATAAGATTTAGGGGAACTTTTTGGCTTTTAATTTATGTTTCTACTCCATCTAGTTGATTTTGTACAAAAGATAAAATCTGAAAAAAAATATATTAAAAGTCTTTTTAAAATCATAGGTGATATTTAAGTACATTTTTCTCTGAAAACTTTTGCAGTATAAAATCACATTTTTTCATACTTATTTTAACTATACTTGACTATATGCAACACTAAAATCAATGAGTTAACTTCATTTGCTCACTGGAAAAATTTTTTTTAATTTTGAATTTTAAGAAGCTTAATTTTCTAATCCCCCCCCATTTTTATGGCTCTAAAATGTACTATTTTCATTACAAATTTATGAAAGCAGTGAGAAATGTTTATTAATATGTTTAATACATGTATAAAATTTCAGCTTTCTAGCTTGAATAGTTTCAGAAAATGGTTCCTAAGTATCTAAAAATGTACTTCCAAGAAGAGAGTTTGAAGATTCACCTCAGTTTGTATATTGACTGTTCAGTGTTTAATCCTTGACAATATTTTGTAATACAATAGAATGTGACCACATTTCTGTTTCCACCTGCTGTCTTTGTGCATTGTATTTTTATAATATCACTGTTGCCTTTATGAAAGAACCTATGTGAAGGAATCTTAATTTCATGTCATAATAATTTCATATTATTTGAAATTGTAATTACATTTTCTGTAAAGGTTTCATTCATTAGTTTGTCATAGTGATAGGCTGGAAATCCAGCCTTAAAGATACCACTTTATTTGAACAGGTTTCAAAAGCAGAATCTGACAATACTGTAACACCAAAATGACAAAATTGCTCCATAATGAAGATTTTATAAAAATGACCTATCATATTTTGCGCAGACAACATACATATAGGATATTTTTCTCTCCCTTCCCCAATCGCCACATGAAGGTGTTGACGAGAAAGTGACTGCAACATCTAAATAATTGTTTTTGTATTGAAATAAACAGAAATATAGGTGATGGTGCAGATTTGCTCTAATATATTCCAATGTCATTGCTGTATTTTAAACAATGCATATTCAAAAAATATTGATGTACTTAGAAGTAGGATAAGATAATAAGAGAAGTTTTTGCTTTGCAGAAATACAGCTGCTGTGTCTCCAGTCAACCAGTTGCTAATGACACTGGTAGTGGGGAACTAACCATTGCAGATTATGCTAGTGTAAGCAAGTCCACAGCTCACAGAATTGCGCACAGAATCAGCTGTGCATTAGCTAGGCTTCATGCACGGTACATAAAAATGCCCACCAATGCAGAAAGTATGCAACAGTGCCAATTGGAATTTTATGAAATTACCAGATTTCCAAAGGCAATAGGTGCACTGGACTGTACACATATAAAAATGAAAACTACTGGTAAGTTTCAGTTTTGAAGCATTTTGTATTACTGAAAACAAAGAAAAAAGAGCATATGCACTATCTTCATAGAACAGTTTGTGCATTTATTATCTTCATTAGTTGATCTACAGAAGACATGTACATGCATCTGCAACAATGTTAATGTTTTAAAATAAAGAGAGTTGAGGGTTGTTACACTACATCACTATAATATTCTTATTTGAACGCGTTTCGGGAGACGGTTTGATCCCATCGTCAGCATGTCCTCAGCAGATGAGGATGGGAACAAACCGTCTCCCGAAACGCGTTCAAGTAAGAATATTATAGTGATGTAGTGTAACAACCCTCAACTCTCTTTATTTTAAATTATGACACATCACTGTTACTAGCTTCTAAATCTTCAAAATTAGTCAATGATAATGTTATTTGTAGGCTAGGCTCAGCTGTGACCAGAAAGAGCAAACCTTGAAATTAAGACAGCATTTCGGTGTATCTAGCTCAAACATACCGTAATATGATTTCAATAAATTTGTTATGACTCTAAGGTATGCTATCTTTATTCAGCAATGCTGATACTTTTTTTTTCAACCATAAAATATGTTTAATAGGTTTGTGTATAATACTGACTTAAAAGGCCCATGTACAGATTTTTTATGGGTAGTTTTGAATTAAAGCAATTTGTCACGCAGTATGTGCCACTACTATGTTAAAAACAATATGTGTAAGTAGTATGAGCAACAGAAGTGTGTTCACCTAAATCACATTACTTCAACATTCTGACATGTTGAGAGAGCTTTCAACTATTATTTTGTTAGATTAATATATTTATATGCTATAAAATATAAGAAAGGGCACCAAAATAGCACAAAAATTTATCAAGCCAACACACATATTTTTGGTTATGGAAAGTAATTAGCTCATGGCAAAGGCCTGAGGTGGAAAAAGTAAATCAAGAAATAGACAATGAAAAGTTTCTATTTTAAATATGCAAATATCTATTTTAATTTGTTAAAAGATAAATTTGAAATTGCGAACACATTGTTAATAATATACATACCATTGTTAATTTTGCATTTAAATAATTGAATTACTGTGTTTCCATAAACCATGTAATATATTGTGTTATGTGGCATGGTGTTAGATATAAATGAATTTAAAATAAAAGGGGGCGGGATGTTATACTCACCTTGGCTGATAGCAAAACATCGTTTGCAGAGTGAACACGGAAAAGCACCTTTAGAAATTATATAACGGCGATGCGTTATCCGATTTTCCTTTCCCCTTTCATATACATCCCACATTGGAGGAAGCACTTCTCGTTTACGTCGCTGGGCAAGGAGAATATCCTTGTCTAGGTTACCCGTGCCACTGCCACTTCCTCCACCACTGTTACCACCTGATGAATGGAACTCTATCTGTCCACTTGCCACCAATCTGAAAGGGCTTCTGCAACAAAATGCATTTATGATGTTTCTAATGTAGGTTAATATTTACTTAGGAAAGCTCTTTCAATTTATTCTACATCAATTATTCCATTGTTTTACTTGAGAAATAGACAGAATTTTAGTATCTTTAAAATTCTGTAAATGGCATAGTTGAATACAATTACAGCTCATTCAACTAGTGATCAAAACAGCTGTGCTGATAAACAGACATTGTCCAGTGTCCAATGAAAGATTTTTTCTGGTTTAGAATTTTTAATCCTCGTTATCCCAATATCAAGTCTCACATTCTATCATAACATTCCCATCTAGTGACAGCACTGGACAATACAACTGAATTGGAAGAGGTAGTGCAGTAGCCTGGCTACCCCACTCTCCCCCTTAAGCCTACAGATATCTTTTTATGGGAACATCTCAAGAATCTGGGTTCGAAACAACAGTGCTTCTGATGAATTTCTGGCAAGAATATTGACTGCCTAAGATGAAATTTGTAACACTCCAGGAAACTTTAAAAAGAATGCATCATGCATTTTATTTGCAAATATAACCTTTGTAGGGGTGTTAAGAGGTTGCCATTTTCAACAATTCCTGTAATTTTTTCCTAAACAACACACAAACCCTAAGAAGAACAAGTGTCATGACCTTTCTTCACTTATCCCCTCTCCCCATCCACCAAAGAAGTTTAACAAATGTATATGTAATAATATATTCATGTTTAGCATCTTTGCTAAACCTAAAAGCAAATATTATCTTTGTTTCCTTCATCATACTTTATTTTCCAATCTTTTACCATTTCAGAAGTGGGGAAACTGTTTTCATTGAGAAGCATAATATGCAAACTGAGTTTATCTTGTAATTTATTTATTCTTTAACATTTTTGCTAAACCTAAAAACAAAATTGTTCTTTTTCTTCGCTGTATTATATTCCATTGTTTACCTTTCCAGAAGAGGATAATGCTTTTCATTATTTGTTAATTTCCATTTTGTATACGTTGACCTTTCAAATATTTACAAGAACTACACACTGCTGACACCTCTCCCCCCCACCCCCCAATGCACTCATCATGACTTGAACCCTTGTCATTAACCTTGCATTTATTTCCAGCTCCTCTGCCCAAGCATTGCTACAGAGCAACAGAGGCTTGTTTTAACTGCTTGCCCACATTGATCACAAAACCAAGTGGCAGCCGAAACACTGGCATGCTATCCCATATTAGATTTTATTCTAGTGAGATGAAGTCTTGCAGGAACCTGTTTGGGACTACTGCAAAAATATCCCATGTGTAACTAATTAAAATCACCAAATACAGTCAAACTTGGCTAATTCGAAGTTGAAGGGACCAAGAAAAAAAATCAAATTATTCAAGATTTCGAATTACAAAAGTTTGATTTTTTTACATTTTTTTTAATTAAAACAGGTCTAAATTAAATGAAATTATAGGAAGGACAACATTACAGTGTGTACTTACAGTTTTGTGATGTTAAAACTCAGGTTCAGTTCAGATTCAAAGTTTTTTAAAGAAACTTGATATCTTTATTTTTTAGCATTTAACCTTTGATTCACATGAAACACTTCTAGTTTATTAAGTGATTGGAACATTATTTCACTCACATTTTGTTGCCCCCCAACATAACACCTTAATTGTTGTAAGTGATCCATGGCCTCAGCAATTGTACGAATTGTTTTCATGGGTTTTCTGGTTCTTCTTCATCTGAAGATAGGGCTGCAGTTTGTGTATTCATGACGTCGCCCAAAATGTCCACATCGGTTACCTCCCCACAAACTGCCAATTCCGTCCATGTGCACAAAATCCTCAGAGAGAACACCAGTTTCAGAATTTACATCTTCCCAATATTCAAGTGTAGGCACAATCGTTTCATTTTCTTCAAGACCTTCAAGTCCAATATGACAGAAGCTGGCCTTTCGGAAACAGTTGGCTATGGTGTTTGGTTTCACTTGGTCCCATGCACTACTACACATACGAGCTGCTTCAAGCACATTTATAATTTTTAATTTATCAGTTTTGTCCAAATTCGCTTCTAACAGAAGATTCTGGACCACCAGACGCCTGTAGAAATGCTTGAAATTTTTTATTACTCCCTGATCCATTGGTTGCACTTCTGACATCATATTGGAGGGGGAAAAAAAACTTTGATATTCCCTAACAATGGAATACTGTTATGGGCTGTACAATTGTCAATAAAGAGTAAAACTGTGCGATTTTGTTTGCAAAACTTTTTGTCTAGCTTCAAGAGCCATCTTCCAAAAATTTCACTCGTCATACAAGCTTTTTTATTAGCTTCATATTCCACAGGCTTAGATTTAACATTTTTAAAGCACCGGGGGTTGGCTGATTTTCCAATCATTAGTAATGGAAGCTTTTCAGTGCCATCCATGGAGTGTGATGCATTCTTTGCTAAGTTTTCCCCCACTACATTGTTCTCCTTTAAATGCAAGTGTTTTATCTGGTGTACATTTATAAAACAGCCCTGTCTCGTCGACATTGAAAATATCTTTTGCATTTTTGTCTTGAATCCACTCTACCAAGCTCGTTTACCAATCACTGACTGTTTGCTCGTCAATACCTCCACTTTCTCCACAAACAGTTTTAAAGGAAATACCATTTCACTTTTTAAAACCATCCAGCCATCCACTGCTTGCCTAAAAATTAGTTTTTCCCAATTCCTGTGCAAATTCTGCTGCTTTCACTGTGATAAGAGGTCCACTTACCGGAATTATTTTATCCCATGCCTGCTTGAACCACTTTTTAACGCATTCATCGACGTCAGGATTTTCAGGCCTTTTTACTTTCATCACTGTTTGTAACTACAAATGTTCAAAATTTTGTCCTTATTTTTGAGGTACGTAGACGACGTATTCTGGCGGATTCCAAAATCTCTTGCAATGTCACACTTTTTTTAAAACCTTTTTCCACTTCACGAATGGCTGCTGCCTTTTCAGCTAAAGTGAGAGTTTTGTAATTTATGCGTTTAGGTTTGGAGAGAGCCATGGTCGGCTCAGTTCACTACTTAAACACACACTGATGATTTTGATATAACTGTGTACACTGTTTAAAAATGCTCACTTTACTACACAGGAAGTTATTTGCTGCAAACGTAACAGGTAGACAGAATAACCGCAGGTAGACAATGGACTGGGTGTAGTGTTCACAATGACAAGTGCCTTGTAAGAGGTTAAGGGCTGGCAACAAGTTCCTAGAATTGCGCAAAGAAGCTTGAGTAACCAACATTCCTTACCAGCAGGAGAGGGAATTACAGTATGATGCATTTCCTGGAATTTAGCAAGGGAAGGAAATGGACCACAGTATGGCACATTTCCTGGAATTTATCCAGCAAGTTTGGCTAATTTATAATTTTTTCAGCCATTCTCGAATATTATATCAAATTATCCAAAAGAAATATCGATTTACAGAAGGCTTTTTAACATTGCTTGGTATAGGAATGTCAAGGGACCATGCTAAAACCTCGAATTATCCACAATTTCGAATTAATCAAGTTCGACTGTGTATACGGTTATATTTTATTAAGGTTACTTTGACATTTTTCCACCATTATGGAATAAGTCACTGGAATATGGTGATATTTGATTTGTTAGTTCCATTTATAACCAGCAACTCTTCCTCAAATATGCAAATATTGTGAAGGTTAGTTATATTGTACCTGTTACACTGGCGCCCTTTTTAATGTTCAAACGTGCTATTTAGTCACTAAAGCTTGGCTCTCACATATCTTAACCGCCTTTAAAGCCATAATGTATCTAAATTTGATTATAGGTAGAATAATTTACAGGACCAATGAACATTGCACTAGAATTTAAGTGTGTTGTATGTATTTATTTGTAACTATATACCTATTGAAGATAAATAAATTTATAAATTCAAAGAACTGGCCATGCATAATAGAGAAATTTGTTGTGCCTCCTGCCCTAGTAGTTTCAGGCAGGTAGTGCTTTAGCTTGTATCCAGGAGGTTTCAGGTTCAAATCCCATACATTGGCCAATATGCTTGGAATTTTTTATGGTTTCAAGTAAATGATATGGAAAATGGATACTTTAATGCCAAGGTCCAAAGTTTAATCACTCCTATGAAATGGCAAAATATATGGGACACATAGCTGACTATGCAGTCTTCATGACCAAATGTTATTCAAGCAGATGTACAGGAAGAAGTCTACAGAACTAAGATCATTTGTCTGGCATAAACTGTATTGCAGCCGTAAAGTTTAAAAATGCACCTCAAGCCATGCTCTAGAAAAAACAAATAATCATGACATCAGGTAAACTTTATACAAATATACCAAAGAACCTCCTATTATATTTGGAATTTAACATAAAGACATGAAATATGATAGTGGTTCATAAAACTAGCAGAAAATTGAAATTGTACGTCTTTTGCAAATAGGTTATTTGGTAATTTCTGGTTATATATCTAGTGACTCAAGTTAAAATGCCACTCTGACAAGCAGCATTAGCCATCTTTGTGTTTTGGCAACCTGAATAAGTCTGCCTTCCCGATATGTACAGAGTGGAAGCGAAATAGTCCTTCGGACTGGGGGAGGTGGGAGAGTGGATGCAGATGAACAAAAACCTCCAACACTTTTTTGTAATTAAATGCACCATTAACTAGTCGCATTTAAAAATAGGAGTG
Organism: Deroplatys truncata; assembly: GCA_030765065.1. Classification (NCBI taxonomy): domain Eukaryota; kingdom Metazoa; phylum Arthropoda; class Insecta; order Mantodea; family Mantidae; genus Deroplatys; species Deroplatys truncata. Next base: position 32,016,500 of record CM060980.1, on the reverse strand, counting down.
TTTGACAACGTGGCGCAACTTGTTGATAGAGTGGTCTGCTTCTACTGATGGCACCTTGAACTATTCCAACACTCTATAAAACCATTTAAGTAATGCTGGCCATGTAACGAATTCAGATGTTTTGTTGCTGGCGCACAAGGCACCACAAAAATTCCGGCAAAAGGTCAGGTTATTTTCACTGCACTGTATGTAAACATTACCTCAAATTCTACACTCCACATAATTACAAATATTTTATTTGATATGTTTAAAGGCCTGAATATCTGGCCTATTCTGTTTGAGAGGCTTATGCCATGGTAAGGTAACAAACTCACATGGAATAGTTACTGATATTAAACAGTTTTAAGCTTTGTTACACATAACACCTATGTATGTAGTTTAAAAGATACATTTTAATTATTACGCAATGCCATACTGCAGTGATATTTATGTAACAATGCAATGCTTTACTTGAAATGAAAATGAGCATTCCGAAGGTTATGGCACTCATACGTGAAACACCCCTTATGTTATTAACACCATTATTCTGTGTTGAATTTAAAAATGTGGTACTAATAATTGCTAAACGTTTAGGTAAGCATAATTTATAATGCGGTTTTACACTTCACTGCAATATGCTTAAAGGAAATTTATGTGCAATTGTTTATAGTTTTGGCCAACCTGGAAGTGTACGCTTCTATTTAATTTTTAATATACCCGTTTTGAAATGGGACTAATGTGCTTGATGCCAGCATGTACACATCGTAATTACCGATCTAAAAAAGGAATCTGTATAACATGATGCAGAAGCTTTTAGAAGCAATTTTGCCAATGGTTTGATCCAATATGATTTAACAATAAGCTTATGAGTGCAAAAACACTTGAGTTGGTGAAATTTGCAACACTAACATTACTGATAAGATTTGTGTATGTGAGTATGTGTGACAGACATCCAAATATTTCAAAAACCATAGGTAAACAAAATTGACACTGCTCTTTGTGCCTAATGAATTCCACAGTCATGGACTACCATTATTCACTTGATAGCTTTAGAAACAAAAAATGACCATTACCTTAATCACTAGCATTTATTAGCATTCACAAGTATGCGAAAACATTGAGATTAATTTAAAATATCTGAACTTGCCTCCAGGATGTAAATTTTAAATAAGAGTTTAGAGGAAGTGTTCCATATGTCCACCATTTGCTTGTAGACAGGTTTCACACCTTCTTACCAGTTCTGACGCACCCACCAAGACCCCTAGGTTGTTTCTAATTTCGTCAGTTGCTAAGAAAATGCACTGGTGCAGCTCACCCACAGTTTCTATTTCACCCCTGTATACTTTGTTTTTCATGTCCTCCCAGAAATAAAAATCTAGGAGATTGAGGCAGTATTTTGATGCTTAAATGATATTTATTGTATTTTTATTAGTATTAAATTCAATAACAGCCCACTTTGAGAACAATATGTATATAATTATTATTTATATTGTATGTAAAGTCAATGTAAATACTTATTTTTATTGTACACACATTTATTAATATTAAGTAAATGTTTATATACTCTAATAGTGCAAAAAACTGTGAGAATAATATGTTTTAGGATGTTAATGAGGTAATAATGTAATTTGGGTGACAATAATGTGTCTGGAATTTAAAAAAAATATTGGTTATGAAAAGATTGGTAATAACGTAATTTTGCTTACAGTTTGGAATTAGCCAATCAACAGTAAAGAAAAGTTGTAATTTGAATACTTAAATTCTAAAGGACTAGAATTAGCCAATAAGAAACTGGCATTACCGAAGCTATAAGAATTTTACCGTTGAATTTAGTCAGTCGCGGGCAAGATGTTGTAAAGAGCAGACGTGAAAGTCGCGGGTAAGATGTTGTAAAGTACGGATGGTAAAATTGCTTTCTCCACTAGAATATATAAAGTGCTCACAGTTTTTCTTTTATAAAGTGTTGTGTTTATAAATGTGCAAGTATAAAAAGAAATAAAAAGAAGTGAAATTAAAAAGTAAATTCTGTGATGTATTTTAATTCTTGTCTTATCACAACCTTAAAAGACCTTGTGTTTCTATAGTGCAACTGAAAGCAGCCGAGGCAAATAACTTCAATAATATTATGTAAAACAAGCATCATCTTCATTATAAAGATTTGGCGTCCCAAGCATCAAACAACATCAAAGTGTATCTTCATTACATAACCTAAATACATTTTAAAGTGACGTACATATGCAGGGATTCTCACATCTCATACACAGCATCCAACTAAATAACTTTTTCAAAGTTGGCAACAAATACAATAACATTCTCAAATTGGTGTCCCTCAACGTGGAGCTAAATAACAAACATAACAGCACACGTTTGCAAATATTACGTAATAATATTTACGTAAGCCAAAAATCTTATCGCAAATTGGCTCCCAAGCGTGGTGCTTAATATACAAACTGTAAATTGAAGAACAAATACTTCTTCAGGATTCAAGTCTGCGATCTGGCAGGTCAAGCCACAGATCCAAACTGACCGATCCAATGGTTTGGGAAAGTCTTCAAGTGACAACGGACTACAAGAGTGATGTAGGGTGGTGCACCATCATAAAGGAACTACATCTTCCTATCTCCAACGGGATGTCCTCCAACAGGTTAAGCAATTGGTACTACAAAATCTGCCAATTCCCTATACCAGTCAAGCGCGGTGGAAGGATGAATGGTCCAATAAGATGATCTCCAATTATGCCGGCCAAAATGTTAATCGAGAATCGATGCTAAAATTTCGTTGTTGTATAGTTCTCGGGTTCTCCACTACCCACATGTGTGTGTTGTGAAAGTTCGTAACGCCACTTCGCATGAAACAGGCCTCATCTGTCACCAACACATTTGTTTCAAAATCTGGATTTTATGCAAACTGACAAGACAGCCACTCAGAAAATGCAACATGTGGATGAAAGTCACTTGGTGATAAATATTGTACTCACTGGATGTGATATAGGCGCACTAACTGTTCTTTAAAAGTTCTAAGTACAGTCCAATGCGACACCCCCGCTGTGCAAGCGATATCGCAACTGTTTTGATTAGGATTTTCATCAACCAAATTTAACACTTCCTCTTCCATGTTGATAATTTCGTCAGGTCACTGTCGCTCTTGATTACAACAACTCGGAATTACACTACCTGTATCATGGGCCCACTGACAAATGGCAACAAATGTGTCTGCACTTGGCATGATCCTGTTAGGAAATCTTTCAGCATAGAGCCATTGAGCAGATTGAGAATTGCACTGCGTTTCTCCATAAATTAAGATCATGTCCAAATATTCGGATGTTGAAAATCGCTGCATACTGTATGTTGTTCTGCAACAAGATTTTCTGTCGTTTGTTTGTTTTTTTTATCCTTGCCTCCTTTAACTGCTCTGATCATAACTTTTGGCTTTGACATAAAAACAATTGCATGTGATTAAATAAACATTCCCCGGGATCTACACCACCAATATCGGAAGAAAGTAAATGCAGCTGATGCAATGTTGCCAGTTCTAACAGAACTAGGAGGCAATAAATTATGACTTTTAAATTTAATTTACATAAAAACCATTCATTCAATTGAAACATGTCAAAGGAAAAATCTGTCATTTATTCAATTTTTTATGAATTATAGTTGTAAATTAAGAACCTTTAATCTATAGTAATCCTGCACGGTGATGATAAATGTTTTGGATAAAAGCATTTTTTTTCTCAAAAGGGGTGCATTTAATTAAAAAAAAGGGTTAGAGGTTTTTGTTCGTCTGCATCCACTCTCCCTGTAGGGCTATTTCACTTCCATCCTGTGTGTGTGTGTGTGTGTGTGTGTGTGTGTGTGTGTGTGTGTGTGTGCGTGCGTGCGTGCGTGTGCGTGCGCTATATATATATATATATATATATAATCTCTGTAAAGATCATTAAGCACCAGTCTTGATTAATGAATTTTGGCTTGTGACCACCAAGGCCACTCTGGGAACATATTTCACCACCACAAGATGCTGCCACTACCAACAATAATTTCGATGTTGACCACGTAATCATCCGGAAAACTGTGGGCAACACACTATAGGAACTTCGCCAAAACTCCAAACAATAAGGATGTGGTATATTTGAAGGCAGATAAGGGGAGCAAAATCGTCATTTTGGATGGATCTGATTACTTGGAAAGAATGCGGGAATTGTGAATGGGGGAGAATACCTGCTTTTGAACAATGCTCCCTTCAAAAAATGGATAGAGGAAGCCATAGATAACAGCCATATCATCCCAAAATACAGATGCCATAGTATCAAGATGGACAAACCCAAGTTAGCCAGAATATACGGCTTTCCCAAAATCCACAAGCCCAGCAACCACATGAGGCCGATAATTAGTTATATAAACACTCCCTCTTATGGCCTTGCCAGCTTGTTGCTTCACCAATTTCAAGCACTGCCACAATTCAAAAGCCACAGCATCAAAAACTTCCTTGAGCTGGTGGAAAAACTACAGTCGATCAAATTGGACCCCCAGGACTCACTCGTCTCATTCGACGTCAAAAACCTATTTCCAATCATTCCCATAGACAAGCTGATCACATTTCTGAGAAAATGGTTACTCTTCACCAACATCCCTGCTGAACAGTGTGAGGAATATCTACACCTCACCAGGATTTGCCTAAACTATTCCTTTTTTGTTTTTGAAGGGAATTTCTACCAACAGGAAAAAGGTTTGGCTATGGGAAGCCCCTTTATCTCCTTTCCTGGTGAATTTATTTATGAGCCAACTTGAAATACAAATCACCAAAGCATTCCCCTACATGTTCAAGGTTTGGTATAGATATGTTGACAACATATTTACAATAGTAAAACACAAACACATAGAGGAACTCTCAAGCTTTTAAACTTAGAGATAGCTACCAACAACTCCTTGGCTTTCTTGTACCTCAAATTAACGAAGATTACAGATGGCATAGAATTCGGAATACATAGAAAACCCACGCACACAGATAATTACATCAAAGCAATAGTTACAACCCCAAACCACTCAAAGAAGCGGTGTTCAACAGCATGGCTCATAGATTAATCAACATCCCCCTCAACAGAACTGAAAACTATAAAGAATTTTGCAGTAGAAAACAGATTCAGCCAGGAAATGATAGATAGGAAAATACATAAATCAAAAGACAAAAATGCATCAAGCAGGTTACCACAATTTCTAACACAACAGAAAAGACTAACTTCAGGAAATTCACATACCACCCAGGTCTCTTTTACAAATTTCAGAAAATATTCTAGAAACACATTATCCTGGCACCTTACAACAAATTTAGCATCAAGAATCTCATTAAAGCAAGAAAATCTATCCCATACCCCAAGACAAAAAGTCAGGAATCTACAGATCGAATGTGAAAATTGCAAAAAGGTTTACATTGGAAAAATGAAAAGAACATAGGCACTTACTTCAAGGAACACCGGCGTTGCATAAGGTTCAAACAAACTGACAAATCAGCAGTTGTTTTTCACTTCTGGACTCAAAACCATAAAATAGACACCAATATCCAGTTGTTGAAACCAACTAAAAAACCCAAAGAGCTTGAAATATGAGAGAAGATTTACATAAAGACATCTGAAAACCACATCATGAACTTTGATTTGCTAGAAGTAGACAACCCTCTATTTAGTTTCGTCCATAGGCCACCAGAGGACATCCCAGGCTTTCAACAATACGACTCGAGAGTTCATCCAACAGTCAACAGGCAGCTGATGATGTGAGCTCATGTTCACAATACATGTTCTGCAAAATAAATTAGTGAAGCTAGTAAGAGTGTTTAGGTTGACTCCACTTTCATTAAGTATATTTTATTAATTGCTTCACGATGTGTGATTTCACCACTTTTTGTATACAAACTAAGTTACTTTGTATTCTCAGTTGCAAAATGAAAATAAAAACTAAAACTGAAGGAAAAAACACATGAACTTACGCCGGAAACAAAAGTCAGGCCCTCTTAACCTCAAAAGAGTTAAAACATCATCAAACTATGAAATTATTAACCTGTATAAACAAACCTTCATGGAACAATTATCGGTATTAAACAAAGGTCTAAAAGCACCTATTGGCTACAGAAACACAGCAGAACAAACAGTAACGGACATCAACGTTGCCACTAAACACTTACAGGAAAATGCCAAAATGATGATTCATGTAGTATGTGAAAGTCCTTAGAGAAATGTAAACAGATACCTGCAACAACTTCCCAGCCAAACAAATACAATTAAATTGGAAAGGCAGAATCAGACAAAAAATCCAATGCCACAACCAGGAACTGAATCACAGATCTTCGGCTTACCACACAGTTGCTGTAACCAACTGAACTACTATGGTAATGGATGAAGATTCATGGTTCAAATCCCAGTTATAGCATTGAATTTTTCAGTATCTAAATTTCCAACTTAAGCCTCCATACAACATCTGTAAACGAACAATTAATCAACATTAATTACCTAATGTAATTAAATCTTTAAAAGTAAAGCCGCTAGTATATGCTAATGCCAACAAAGGAAACAAGTAAGTAGTATTAGACAAAAAAGACTACAATACAAGAGTAAACCGACTACAGGAAGAAGCATACACAGAAATCAAAACAAATCCATTAAAATAACACTTGAAATCCTACAATTAAACATTGAAACAAATTAAAACCATAACAGATTATAGAAAAATTCAAAATTAAACCTGAACATCCCAACTTATCAAAAATCAATTAAACCGATAATAAAATGAGACCTATACTAAATAACATTGATTCACCTGCATACAAACTAGTGAAAAAGGTTATTACAGAAATTCTACTATATAAATTCAACAGCAGCAGGAACACTTAAGATTTAATTGAAAAAACTAGAAGCCTAGAACTGAACTTTTCCCAAGTATCTGGCTTATCCATATTAATATCCCACAAGAAGAAATAGAAGAGCTAGTAAAACTCTCAAACCTACATATCACACAAAATATTTTTACTTTCAACAAAAAGTTCTACCAATAGGCATCAGGACTATGGGTAACCCTCTTTCACCATTCCTGGCCGCTTTATTCATGAGTTACTTCAAAATGCATGTAACAACCTCTTTTCTGCACTTGTACAAAGTTTAGCTTAGGTATGTTATGATAGTTTTGCAATAGCCCTAAAAAGATTCCATCAATCTCCTTAATCTAAAGAACTGTGAAATAGAATTTGCAACAGAGGTAGAAAACAAGTCTTAGACTTAAAATTAATCTGAAGCCAAAATAATATAAACTTTGGCTTTTATCGGAAATTCTCACATTTAAAGAATTACATAAAAAATGGTTTCATCTTACTGCACACAAACAGGCAATCCTATACAGTTTAACACACAGGCTAGTTTACACACTTTGATGGATGAAGAATACATCCACATAGTTAACACAGCTGAAAATAAAGGTTTTAATAAGCAAATCATTGACAAAGCAAATAGCAAATTTCAAAAAACATAAACACATTAAAGACACCACTAAAAAAACCAGAGTAATTTCAAAAAAGTTACATATCACCCAAGAATACAATAAAAATTTCACAAGATATTCGAAAAAGACATATAAATCGCAGCTCTTCAAAATAATATGTTTTAGAAAAGTTACTATGTAATAAACTTAAGGTCGCATACCACAACACAAAGAGCAGGGATCTACCACATTAATTGTTCAGGCTGAGGCAGGATTTATATGGGAAAAACCAAGAGAAGCTTAGAAACTAAGCTGAAATAAAAATAGACAAGACGTATCTACAGTATCATACCACTTCTAGACAGCTGACATCATAAAAAAACATAACATTAAAATAAACAAAATATGCATCAGAACTGGATACTTGGGGAAAGTTCTTTATTACTAAGCACCAATCTCTATTAATGAATTTCGATTTGCTGCCATCAAGTCCACTCTAGAAATATATTTCATCACCATAAGATGCCGCTACTACCAACAAGTACATGAACAAGTTGGACAACTTCTGATGATAGAAACAGGCTAATCTCAAAAAAAGTTAATAATAGTAAATGATTTAGATATTGTTTCCAAGTTGGAATTTGTAACATTAAAACACCACTAAAATGTAGTTTTACCTGGACATGTTTCAAGGATTGTTCACATCATCAGCATTCCCCAACTGAAGTGGCATTTTTCTAGGTGATTGGAAGGGGTTGGCTTTGATGTGATTGGTGCCTGTGTTATGAATTTCCAGAGGATACTGTGTGGCGGCAAATCAAAATTCAGTATGCTGTTTTGGTTATTTAAGATGTGGAATTTTTCCCACACATCCAATTCTGCTGCATATCTTGCACGTTTTACTAGCCTTATATTGTGTACTATTTTACGTTTTTTTGACCAGAAGTGGTGAGCAATGGCAGATTTATCTATCTGTTTTATTTGATTGTTCCTAGATGTTCTTTCAGTCGTGTTTCCAGTTTTCTGTTGGTTTTTCTATATGGAGTTTGTTGCAGTCTGCACCGTCTGTTTTTTAAATGCTGGATTTTTGGTGTTCTGGAATGCATTCTTTAGGTTGGTGCACAGTATTTTTAGTAGGCTGAAGTTATTTTGGGGAATCAATATGATTTTGAATTGTTTAAAGATTTTTTTGGAATTTGTAATATAGTCCTGGATGATATGTAAATTTCTTGAAGTTGGGTTTGTCTTTTGTTTGACTTAATTTTGTACTGTCTGTGATTTTTGTTTGCTTTTTAATTTTCTTGTCAATTAGTTGAGGGCTGAAGCCATTGTTTACTGCTTTGGATATTATGTGTTTATATTCAATCTTATACTCCTCCTCTTTTAATGCTGTGAGAACCAGTTTGTGGGTTAGGCTGTTCAATGCTGCATGTTTGTGCATTATGGAGTTATAACCACTGTTTTTGTTGTAGTTGTCCACTTGGGTTGGTTTAGGTAAATTCCAAAGATTAGTGATTGCAATTTCTTATTATCTTCAAATCTAGGAAAGATAAAATGTTGTTTTCTTATTTCCATGGTGAACTGGATTGATTTCTGTTGGGCATTTAGTAGTTTCAAAGTATTTGTATAAAACGTTTGGGTTCTATAGCTAAGATGTCATCTATGTATTTATACCAGGCTTTTAACATGTGTGGGAATGCTGTGGTTATGTGTTTTACCGACAGGAAAAATGACATATCAATTTGAGAATGCTGATGAAGTGAACAAGCCTCAAAATTTTTCCAGGTAAAATCACCTTTCAGTGATATTTTGGTGTTACAAATTCAAATTCAGAAATGATACCTAATTCAAACACATTGTAGCTTCTAACTTCAGTACACAAATTATATAGTAAGCGATGTGTGTGTATCTACTTCTGACTCATCCTTAAAGTTAATAAGTTGCATATTTTAAGGAAATCTACAATTTTCCTGATTTAGTTTTTTGTTTTGGTGGGGGGGGGACTTCTCACATTTCCCCAGTTATACAAAACTCAATGAGAATGAAGAGAACCTTACAAGTTAATAACAAAAAACTCAAATGTAAGCTTCAATCTTAAATATATATTTCAATAAAAGTTGTTAAAGAGTCATTTTTGAAAAAATATAAAATAATGAAAATTTCTCCAGGTAGTTTTGAGTGAGGGAATGTTATTGGAATTTGCAATTGGTATGTTTGAAGGATGTCCAACTCCGGTATGAAATCTGTTACTTATCCAGGTTTTTGTTTGTTTAATTATACTGTTCACAGAGGAAGAGACCACAATGCACAAAAACACATATGCACGTCCTAAAACTGCTTTTTTAGGATTCAGAGGCCCTTAATAAGGTGTATTTCCTAGCAAAATTATCACCAAATCTACTTCATTATTTGTAAAAAGTTACTTGTTAACAAGACATGATCTGTGTGTAAAACTTCATAACTTTCCTGTAACTACCTGCCCCCCCCCCAAAAAAGCTCCCTCGCACTTTATTAACCATTCCTTTACAGACACTTTTCTGGAAAAATCCTATAGGATCGAATACACTCACTGCCTTGTAAAATCCACTCGCTAGTTCACAGCAACGCAAAAAATATCATCTTTGTTGTTGTGTGATGTAGCATAAATTATTGTAGAAATAGTCTTCTGTTGGAGAGCAGCATTAGAACATCTCTGCAGTCTTTCTTTAGTTTTGCTACCTGCTGTCCTGAAACAGCAAGCTGCAAGCCTTGCTCAATATATAGCAACTTTATGTCTCATAAATGAACTGTAGGATATGAATGTCCCTCTAACACTTTGATGACGTCTACAATTTCTTAGCCCTCTTCCCATACAAAAAATGCTTGTGTATGAGCAGCAATAAATTTCCTAGAAAGTTCAGTAGTTAGGGTCACAATTTCTAACTGAATTTTGTTTTCCACTGTTAGATATCTATTCAGGGTATACATTAACTTTGCAAATCAATATTCTACATTACATTACCATGCTACATTATATTGCTATGTAGGTAGTATCCTAGAAAATTATACAATTATTATATTAATTTGTCACAATCTACTTAATCTCAACAAATTCGTTAAGAAATTATTTTACAAGTTGGTTTTCAAGCATACAGAGTAGAATGTTTGTCTGCATGAAAATTTCTATAACATGGAAATTTCCTGATATTCTTATCTTTTGTCTTTCCTTTTACACTATTAAAACAAATGGAAATTGATATCCGTAGCTTCTGCTGTTGTCCTACCTTCTGCTTATTCGTTACCCTTATGTGCTTCACCGATTTTATGTGCTTTTCAAGAGTATTTTCCCTCCCACATGGCATTTACAAAATTTGCACATAACCATACTCCTATCACTTGTGTATAATCCATGGCTTTCAAACAATAAAGCCTTGTCTCTTATACTTATCTTTGGTAAACGCATGATTTTCAAAGCTCTATGTTTCTTAATGTAATTAACATGTATTATACCAGTAAAATTAACATAATATTGTGCCTCTGCTTCATGGATAGCAGGCAGCACATGATTGTTTGGAGCCAGAGAGGGGGGTAGATGAAGGCACTCCTGCTGAGGAAGTACCTGAAAGGCCAATCGAGAAGGATGGAACATCTCGAAACCTTACCTGACCTCAGCGATGTAAGCATTTCTCAAAGCTCTAGCACATATAGAGAGGAGCGAATTTGCTGCAGCATAAGGTTGTTGAGGTGACACAGTTAATGTGTTCTCTGAGCCTTCGAGTGAGAGATAGTCCTGCATTCAACAATGGAGTAGTGTAGAGAGAGAGAGAGAGAGAGAGAGAGGTCCTGTGTTAAGACACTCTAGTGAGTGATCAGAGAAGAGAAGTTGCTGCTTATTGCAGTGCTATGTGCAAAAAGAAAGTGAAGAGTGACTGGGGATATTCAGTGATGCATATGTAACTGTGAACAACACAGCAAATTGGCTTGGACTACTGTTGATATAATACTGGCAGGTATAATATTGTGCAATATTAAAAGAACAACTCGGGTATTTCTGGAGAAGTCTGACACATGGCTTTCACACAATGAAATCAACCAATCAAACATCTTTATAGATTCACTAGAGAAAAATCTCAACATTCTAGATATTGTTAAAAAAATTTACAGAGGGGGAAAAATAAAATGTTATAAATTTATATTTAACGAAAAGTCTCTATGCGTTGAAGGGTTTTGTATGAAAATTACCTAGACAAAAACTGTGAATAACTGACCCTATGCATATGGCAACACTGCAGCTGACCAAACGGGAATTACATTTGCAGCAAGAATAAATCATTTATATGGACCATAAGCAAAGAATCACAAGAATCGTGATAGTTATAGCATGAAACATTGTTCAGCCAGAATCACAAAACAATTGTTTCAGTAATGGCATGAATCAACATTGAAAAAGATTGTAAGAATTGTGATCACATTCACGATTCATTCTCGATTGCACTTTGTGTACTTCTGTAAGGGAACACCTATGTCACTTGGGCACAGAAACCTAGAAGTCTTGAAGCTACAGTGTGACATCAATGTTGATGTGTGTTAGCTAAATTAGATGGCAAGATGGAAGTGCACAGAGCTCAGACACTACTGCAAATACTTAAAATGCTGTTTTAGCACATATTTTTCATAAGTTGTGTATATATTTTGTACCAAATTTACTAACTTTTATCAAATTCACAAATTTTTGCAACATGAAAGTTAATAATATGACCAAGCCTTTGTTTTATGGTAAAAACCTACTTAGAGATAGTCTTTATTAAAATTTGCAGAATTCATGGCTGTGGAAATGTCTTTTTGTTTCAAGGATAACTTTTCCTAATGCAGCAAAATATTTTATGTAATAAGTTTTTTTGGGGTGCGGGGAGGTTCTTTTGTGTTTTGCTTGAATACCCTTTTTCCTAAGTAATATGCATTCTTTGTAACCAATTTCTTAATCAAATTAATTTAATTTATTGAAAAGCTAAGTACATACAAAGCTATGGTTGGCCTTAATATTACTTATTTAGGCAAAGCCAAAACTAACTCAAAATACAACAAATATATTAATGATTATTCAAATGTTACATTATTGGCTATTTTAGTAAAATACATTTAAAGTATTTATTTAAAGGTGAGTCGGAATTGTTACACTAACATCACTTAAGTTTACTCACTTAACATGTTTCGGGAAACGGTTGTTCCCATCCTCAGAAGTGAGACGGTAATTTGTATCACAAATTACTCAGATGTGGTTAACGATAATAATATGAATATGTATTTTTATGTAACATTGATTTCAGGGGTTTAATAATTGTAATTATTATTGGTAAATAATAATATATGGCTCTACTGAAACTGTTAACAATAACATAATACTTTAGCAAGGGGGTGAGTTGTTTATCGTTACCGGGAACCAGGAAGTTACGTCATGTTTCGCGCCTTTTCAGTAAAAAAAGCTTCCAGAACATTCTATAAAAGTAATATGTATTAGTGGTTTTCATTGGATAGTAAAATAGACGCTAATGTTGGCGCGTTTTATTAGCCAATGGTAATTCATTTATAATCTTTAGGTGTATCTTGAGGTAAGCCTATAAATAGTGTAGATTCAAAGCGAGCGTCCTCCAGTTCGGCAGGATTCACGAAGCATTACACATCGTCCGCACATTACACGTTGGCCGCTCAGTTCGTCAAGTTACGCGCAGTGAAAATCATTAAAGATCTAAAATATTACAAAGTCACTTATATACAAAAATTGAAGTACATGAGTTAAAAGTGAGAAGTTATTACAAACAGTTTTAGTATGGCGATTATCTAGACAAAATCTGTGAAAGTGTTAGTGCACGTGTTAGACAATAAAACATTATAAAACACATTTCTTCACTAGTAATTTTTGGATAAAAGATTCCTTTTTCCGCTTCACACCCTGCAAGAATTAAATGCCTACCTAAATAGCTGGCCGGAAGACAATATACATAACCTTAAAACTAATTCATATAGATTGCTACGCCAGATGGAGTTAGCAGGCGACCGACGAATGACGTCACACAAGATGGTTCCACGCGTGAGGTAAATAACATTACGTGAGAAACATTATCCACCACGTGGGGACACAAATACACACAAATACTACTTCAGAAGGTTAATTCGACTGGCCCGTGTTGTTGGTGTTTCCGTACACGGGCCAGTCGAATTAACCTTCTGAGGATGGGAACAACCGTTTCCCGAAACATGTTAAGTGAGTAAACTTAAGTGATGTTAGTGTAACAATTCCGACTCACCTTTAAATAAATTCAATACACATCACTGTTTCTAGCTTCTTTTCATTACAATATATACATTTAAAGTATTTTAACTCCATTTTTGTTTCTCATATTGACCCTCCATTTCATCTTTATCTTCCATAAAAACTCTTCTAATTTAGACAGCTGTGTTCAGTGATCAAAAATCTGTCTTAATGCAGCTTGTTTATTTCTCAATAATCATTTCTTGCTTATCACAGTTACCCTTCATTCTTCCTTCTTCCCACTAACACAGCAAATACCTGGGATAACATTCCCTGCAATACATCATAATTTCCAAATATCTAGTTGAAATGAGTCTGAAGCAGTTATAATACCTGATGTTGACTGAATAGAGACCTTACCTGATGTTTTGTGTGTTAGTAGATTTGGTTCCTTAATATAATTATCATGTTTTAAGATAAAGAGAGTTGAGGGTTGTTACACTACATCACTAAAATATTCTTACTTGAACGCATTTCGGGAAACGGCTTGTTCCCATTGTCAGCATGTTCTCAACATGTTCTCAGTTGAGAACATGCTGACGATGGGAACAAGCCGTCTCCCGAAACGCGTTCAAGTAAGAATATTTTAGTGATGTAGTGTAACAACCCTCAACTCTCTTTATCTTAAATTATGACACATCACTGTTACTAGCTTCTAAATCTTCAAAATTAGTCAATAATTATCATGTTTCTTTATTTGTTATTGATTATATGTTTCAATCTACATATATATCTGGTATGATGAGGAATAATATTAAAATAATTAAAATTTAAAAGCTATATGGTCAACGTTAATGTAAAGTGTCAATAAGAAAATAATTTACCTTATGTTTATAACCATAGAAAAATAACAAAAATGGTTGTTGATGAATTGTCAAGGAGATGGAATGACATATAAGCAAACATTCTGGATAGACATTATTCCTCAGTATTCTGGACAGACATCGTTATTCTTCAGTATTTCGGATGGGTATAATCTTTAGTATTCAATCTTCAGCAAATGTATCATCATGACTTTAATAATGTATAATTAGTCAGCATGTTTTAAAACATTTAATGAAATGAATTTCAATGTTATTATTATGAAACATCTCAATTTTGAAATAAAAGAAACCTCAAAATAAAACAGAGATACATTTATTTTACATTACCTTTCCTGTATCACAAGTCTGAGATCTCATAGCTTCAAGAAACAACAATTTCAGAACCTATAATGCAGTACTAAAGAACCAACCCAACTTACACTTGAATCCGGTACACATTCTAAAAATTGCTGCAAGGCTATCCCTTCCCTTTCATTTTTCCTACAAGTTTTGGAACTGTTAGGTTTATCATTTACCAGTACCTATGCTTTTTGGTAGAAAAGCAACATTAATATAATAAGTTGTTTAAAGGCTGGTTCACAATAATACAAGAATGGAAATGAGAATGGGAAGCAATACAGCATATAACTTTTAGTTCACAATACCCTGATAATGAAACGGGAATACATACTGATGACGTTAATGATAGCACATGGAAAGTTGATTTTATGCATTGGGATGTCATTTGTTTATACTGACTAATGATATTTTTTCACCTACTTGCAATTCAGCCAACGTCAAAATTTAATAGACTAAACATTTCCTAAATGTGAATCCATTACTATTTTCAATTCAACATCCACATTGTCAAAGTATTGGTAGGAAGGACTTTATGAAGCAGTAGTTGAGCCACAGATGCTATATGGAGGGAAATTTGGGAAGTGACAAAGGGATAGCTTAAGACTGAAGTAATCCATAGAATGTTTTGTAGAGAAGTTCTGGGTCTACCCAAGGGCTCACCAATGGCGTGGAGCTGGCAGAGTTAGGAAGGCTATAATAGTGGAGAAAATTCGGAAATATTGGTACAGATGTTTAAATTTAGATACTGTAATATAATAAAAGAATGCATACAGTTCCAAAAAGATGTTTTAGGAAGAGAAAGTTGGTTTGAGATGATAAATGTGTTAGAAGAAATTGGCATGAGGAATATTTGGCTATTAGATAAAAACAATAACAGTGGATTTTGGAAAGAAGGGTTTTTTTATTTTTTTATTACTTTTTACTCTCTTTAATTGCTGTGGTCCTTAGAGCTCCATTCCATATTGGGCAAGAAAGACCGGTAATTTTGCTCAGATGCATCTTTAATAGACTTGAGGTTTTTTTATGTGCCGTAAATCTACAACACGGGACCACCAGCTTTGCTTTACTTCGCTTCCAAAGGAAGCCATGCTAAGGATTTTTATGCCTAAAAAAGTCCATTGCCCTCCACTGGGTTTGAACCCGCAACCTCGGAGACTAGAGGCTAGCATGGTAAAAACTACACCATGAAGGACTTAGAAAGAAGTGAGAATGAGGGTAGAAGATATAGAGAAACAAGAGATATGGACTAGTTTTGAGGATAAAAGTTCATTGACTTTGTATAAAACAGTTAAAAGAAATTGGGGGAGGGAGAAGTATACAAACATATGTGATCAATTTGGAAGAATAAGTGTTGCTTAGATGTGCACAGGAGTAATATTTTTAAAGAGGATCAGAAATAATTGCTCAGGGAGATGTATTATGTGTGACAAATTGGGTAGTATTTTCTATTGGCTAATAAAATGTGAA
Source organism: Deroplatys truncata (assembly GCA_030765065.1). Lineage (NCBI taxonomy): Eukaryota > Metazoa > Arthropoda > Insecta > Mantodea > Mantidae > Deroplatys > Deroplatys truncata. The sequence continues at coordinate 32,000,145 of CM060980.1, read as the reverse complement.
AAGGCTAAAAGATGGAGAGATGATATATGGAACAAAAAATGGGATAAGTTAAACAAAGAAATAATAGTAGTTAAAATGCTGGCAGGCCCAAATGCCCAATTAAAATGGTGGGGACATTTTTAGGAAATATAAGAGATAAGTGGATAAGCAGCCTAAGAAAGGTTTTAACCTGGAAAGTGAAGAAATGGTAGAGCAGCTTTATTCCATACATACAACCTAGGGGTTAAAGTATGGGAGAGCTAGTTCATAGATGCACTAAATTTTTAAAATTTCTTAGATTAAGTTCAATTTGTAATATTGTATCAAAGAAAGATGGAAATAAATCTAAATCTATTTCCAATTCTCTAGTTGTGCTAAGCTTTATTCCTTTACTAATAGCATACTTTAAAGTTGTTTTCTTTGTTAATTTCTACCGGTTTTTGCTGTTCTTTGTAGTTTTTGTTATTGTTTTTGAGACAAACGTTATGAACTGCTTATAAATAAACTACAGATGTTTTCGTTAGAAGAAATAATGCTCAACAGATCTGAGGGAGTCAGGAACTGTGATCAGAATACACATTTGCTAGAACTTCCAGTTTCATTTTCTCAGCTTGCAACTAGAGAGAGCTCTAGTAACTGTTTCATGTCATGATTGCCTTGAATAATTTCTACAGTGAAGAGCCTAATGTGCACAATATAGATCTAATATGCCATGCCTAGAAACGAGAACATTAAAATTTGACCAAGTCTTCTTTCTTGTTCCCAGGACCCAGGAAAACTTCCTGTTAATTGCGAACGTTCACATTGTAATACATGTATTTTAACTTTGTTGCTCTCGTTCTTGTTACCATTCTTAGTTATTGTGAATCATTCTTAAAAAATTGCTTTATTTTAATTTACACCTAATCCATTTCTAACATTCACCAAAATTCCTTTTATAGTGAAACTTTAAAATTCTGTTTCATCCTTGCTGCATACATCTCTCATGTTATACACCTTCTTGTAGATCCAAATGATTGAATTACTTCTTATGTAAATCTTATCAGTCCACTTACTGACTCTTAAGACCTGTTTGCTTAGAGTTGGAATATTTAATTGAATAATTTGAAGAAAAACTATTCTTTGGTTAAAAGCAATAAATGCTAACTTACTGTTGTGCCTGTTTGTTTTCTACAGATCCAGCATCAAGTGTAAATGTTTCTTCCAGCATGAGAACGTAATCTTCTAAGGTGGGTTGACCTACACGGCTCCAAGGTCTGTCTTTCTTCTGAACAAAGTTCTCTTTCTTGACCACTGGCATAATCTCTAAATCACCTGATCCTGTGAAAGGTACATATTTCTGAAAACTGATCACAATACATTATTATTAATATTATTATTATTGTTATTGTTGTTATTTAGGGAAATAATGTTTCCAAAAATGCCCCATATTTATACAAAAATATGTCTCATATCAAGTTTCAGTCAGTTAAGGAAAAATTAGTTTACAGGATGATAATTCATGGTTGTTAAAGCGCTAATCATGGCTGAATGTCACTGTAATTAGACCATTAACTGACAATACTGAAGTAACAAAGTAATAAAAAACTAAATTAAAAAAATATCCTTGTCAGTACTTAAAATGCTCTTAAGTCCAAAGAATTTACAAAATGTATTATATTAAACAATGGCTGGGGGGGGGCAAAATTGAAACGAAAAAAAACAAAGCAAAAAAAAAGCCTTTGATAAAGCTAATTATAATAGTAAATATCATTTTATCATAGTGTATTCAAGCTAATGGTCATTTTAAGACCAGCTTTTATAAAAGGTAAATTTGCAGTCTTCTTTCCTGTACTTCTGCTTCTTTACATTTTTGCTGGCAAATCATCTTCTGAAAAACACCATGCTCCAAAGTGCATTTTAGTTTTGATACAATAGTAATTTGACTTTCATTTGTCTCCTAGGACAGCATCCTTGATTCTATCATTGTTAAACCGCTTTAGGATAAAATCGCACCCTTCAATGCATGCTACTTGAAATTATGGCATTCAGCAACAACAATGCATCATTTCGGAGTTGATATTCACTGCCAGTAATTCTGTGATGCTTGGTTTCGCCGACCATCGACAATGCAGCTTGGGGCACATTAAAGTAACACATTATCAATTTTTGCCATATTGTCAATGCTCTAACCATTCAAAATGACTGTGTGTCAACTATAAAGATTTCTATTACAGTAGAATCTCATTAGTGCATTTTTTGCCGAGACCCAAGGATTTGGACATCATAGACGGGAAAACATGTTAATGAAAATACAAAATCTGCAATTTAAGAACATAATTAAGTAATAAAATCTAATAATACATCTTAACTCCAAAACGGATGTGAAATATGGACAGCATTTACACTGGTTTGAAATACATATCTATAGTTATTGCTTTGTTGGTTTTAATACCAAAATTTTACTGTCCACCTTGTTTATTAAAGTCATTAACATTGTCATCAACTTTGAAACTACACGCATATCACTTCACTACATCCATTGCCTCCATTGCTTCTGACACTGTAAGAACTGGCTCAGGATCTGGCTCATCATCACTTTCATCTCCCACTGACGCTTGTTTCATTTGTTCTCCAAATATTTCATCTATTGTCATGTTTCGCACACTGGAATTTTATTGTCACTGTTTACATATGTTTCAAAAGACATACCGGCAGCACCTGCTATTTGGTGCCATTCTTCACTCTCAGAAAACTCATCTTCCAGCATGATGTCATCACCAAGAACCAGGCAAAAGCCAGCTTTATTAAAGCTGTTCCTAATGGTATCTTGCATCACAGAATCCCAGGCAGTCCTAATGAAATGCATGGCATCTAAGACGGTGATTTTTCTTGTCGTTCGATTTCAGTGCAGCCAACCTTCTCTGTAACAGCCTCTTTCGATACGTTTACTTCATGCACCGAATTATGCCTTGATCTCAAGGTTGTAGCTTACTTGTGCAGTTTGCTGGGAGGAAGATAATATTTATATTTCTTAAATTTGAGACAGTTGGTGGATGAGCAGCACACTGATCAATGAAGAGTGCAATTTTCCTGCTTCTTATGCCCAGTCTTGCATCTCATGCTCGTAAGAAATTTTCAAATACCACAGAAGTTATCCAGGCTTTTGTGTTGGAAGTGTACTTACATAGAAAAGATTGCACATTCTTGAAGCAATGTGGAACTGCGTGGTTTTCCAATAACTAGCGGTACCTATTTCTCCATTGTTTTCGTTACAGCACAACAAAACTATAATCCTCTCCTTGATAAGCTTCCTGCTGTGACACTTAGTAACCTTAAAATCCAGGTTTTTGTCTGGCAAAACATGGTCCCGTTTCATCTGCATTATAAACATCGTCAGGGGTTAGTCTTTTCAAAATTGACAAGAGCATTGTATTTTTCCACATTTCTATATTTTTACACTATCTAGGGCAGCAGCCTTACTTTGCACACATCTGTAAACTACCCATGTCGATTCTTGAATCTTTCAATCCAGCCATTGGACACTTTGAAATCATCCAGCCCCATTTTCTGTGCTAATTAAGTTGACTGAGCTCGCACTACAGTACCATTTATTGGCTCATTTGAAGCTCTTGCTTGTGTAAACCACTTTAGTAGAACATCTAATGCTGGAAACTGGCCAGGGCAATTATCTTTTCTTTTAGCATTTTTCCCTCTTTAAAAGCAGTTTCAATCAGTTTAAGTTTGCTAATAATCGTGTTTAAGGTTAATGGAGGAATGTTTAACTTCCGCGCCATACCCACATGTTGCATATTTGGTTTGTGATCTACTTCTTCAAGGATTTTCAGTTTTTCACAGTTGGTTACTTGCTGCTTTTCTTTTTCTCCATTGCAAATGAAAAGTTAGAACACAATCTACGTATGTAGTCAACACCCCACTAGCTAGAAGTGTGTCCTAATTATCTAATTATGTCTTTCTGTCTTGAAGAGCATTTTCAGTTACCTAACCTGACCACGTAAAAAGGAGGTTTTATAGTTTCTTGCTGGAAAATGTTTCGGAAGTAGGGTGGGAAGTCAAGCCACCTGAAATTTAGCCTATGCATTTATTCTTTTTTCATATTTGTACCACCAGGCATGCATTTGTCCTTTGTTATTGCTACTGTTTCTGACAATGACAGCAACATTCATTTTATTCATCCAACCAATTACTATGAACTCTACAGTGAGCTAATTCAGAGAGCACAGAACAACTTTTCTCTGCTACACTCTGTGGTCTAGCTGGCATTGCTTAAACTGTTAAACAAAATCAAACAAACCAAGAGAGAGTAACACTGCAGATCTATGCATGTGTAAGTTTCACATACTGTAACATTTCAGATATGATCTATACCATATATCCCTAAACCAGGGATATTCAGCCTCTATGAATAAAATAGGTTTATACTGCCATTACAGTGGCTTAACTAGAGTTGGAGCCATAGACTACTTTTCTTTTAAGAATTTATTAAGCTCAAGAAACCACATTAATATTCCAGCTATAAAAAAGATCAGACATTTATAAATGAACTTCCTAGACTTCAACAAAGCATACGTAAAAGAAAAAATAAATTAGTAAAATAAAATAAAAAATAAATAGAGCCAAAGAAGGTTTTGGATATAATACAAGCAAAAGAAAAAAATTTGTTGTACTTGAAAATGTTTGAACTGAGTGGCATGAGTAATAAAAACAAAATCAATCTATTCTGAAAATTTTTTAGATGTCTCAGGCAGCAACAAGCTGGGAAAAAAAATCTTCATTTGCATATGTCAAGAAAAACTCATTAAATGTGAACTGCTGCCATATGACATCACTAAAATGTTCATCTGCATAACAAAAGATAGCATTACACCTTAGATCCATGGATTCTTCCAGTATTCAGTAAGGATTCATGCCCAATAAAGTAAGCTTGACATTGCATGAAATTCAAAAATAAGTGATATTTCAAAATATCTGATGTGTTGCATTTATATGTCTTTCTCTACTCATCTTCCACTTTTAATACAGAAGCTTTTACTTCTATCCATTTCCTGTTAATCAAGATAGACTTTCAATATACATTTACACATTTCGTTGCAGGTATAAGGAGGATACAGTGGGCTAAAGCAGTAATCATATTTTTACTTTCTCTACTACGTATAGTAAGTAGGGAAGTATTGTATTCCACCCAAAAATTCGATACCGAGATTTCACCGGAAATATGTTTTGAGACCCCCTGAATCCAAAAAAAGCATTTTTGGAAACATGTCCGTGTGCATGTGTGTGTGTGTGTGTGTGTGTGTGTGTGTGTGTGTGTGTGTGTGTCTGTGAACAGCATAACCCAGAAACGAACAGTCGGATAAACACCAAACTTGGTATTTAGGTTCAGTATCTTCCAGAGATGTGACACGAAGGTTTTCAAGAAAATCCCCCCACCCCAGACTACCCTTTACATGGAACATTTTTCGAAAATTTTAATTTTCTCAAAATGGCTCTAATGATTTTGATTAAAATATCATATGTTTAAGATAATTTCATGACAAACAAAATGTATATCTCGAATTTACTGGGAATGTCTTCAAAAGCACTCTTCATTGTGAACGACTTTTGCATAACTGGTAAACCATAAGAGATAGACAAAATTTTACTATACAAAAAATGTAGATCGCGTTAAAATGCAGAATATATGTCATATACATTTTTGTTGTTGAGTGAACCATTTTCGAGATATTGCTTGTTATTCCCTTAAATTTTCCAATACTTATACTTTTTCTCAAATAACCATTTTCGAGATATTGCTTGTTATTCCCTTAAATTTTCCAATACTTATACTTTTTCTCAAATTCGTTATTCATTTTTTTTATATCCTGAACATGCAAAGAGAATGGAATGCGCCACATAGCAACCAGCTCTTAAAAGATTTGACTATCGCTTATAACCTACCATATTCCCCTTGCATCTACAAGAAAATTAGCAATAAGATTAACATCTCAATTAACATGAGGCATATGGAGAATAAGTGTTTGTAAAAATAGTTTGTACAAGAGTAGAGAAAGTCATTTGAGTGTAACACATCAGATTTTTAAAAAGTGGATCATTATGTGCTGGCTTTAAAATTAAATAATTCCATGCTCTTTGCATGGCCACAAGAAAAAAGAATTGTGATTAACCACTTGAAGAAAGTAAAATCTGATGTGATGATGATTTATGTTTAAAGACACTCAACTACTAGGTCATTGGCACCTTGTAAAATGATCATAGGAAAAGCCAGAGATAAAGATAACAAAAGTCAGAAATAAATATGAATATATAAAACTAAAACGAGAAATATGAAACACCGGATATTAACATGACTAAATCCACATTTAAAATTTACCTCTGACACAAACATAAAAAGCCTTTCAACCGCTTGGTTATCATCTGCTAAGAACCTCTGCAAGACTGGCCAGCAGTTGCAGAGAGTTCCGAAGATGTGCTAAAAGAACACACTCCTGCCTTTGCTACCAAATCCGCTAATTCATTCCCAGCAATGTGACAAGAATCCATGCACACTCCACACTAATGCCAGAGGTGTGTAAAATATGCAGGGCATCCTGGATGTGCTGTACAATGGGATAGTGGTAGTACAATTCACAAAGGCTCTGAAGTGCACTAAGGGAATCACACAAAATGAGTCACACAATTTTCAATGGCACACATACAAAATGGCTTGGGATATGGCATACAGCTCTGCACTATAAATGGAAGTGCTATCATGAACACCGAACGTATGGAGTTCAGTTCCTTGAACATAGGCAACCCCAACATTGTTGGTGCACTTAGATTCATCGGTGTGAATCAAAATTTGGTCATTGTAACCTGACAAAAATTCTAAAAAAACAAATGTGAATAATAAGTGTGGGCAAAGTAAACTTCCGGTATACCGTTATCCCATGATCTACCTCAGATATTACGTGTAACCAAGGGGGTACATCCTCTGCCCCTCAGGAAATATGCTAGTCATTTCAATATCATGCTTCCTAAGAAGCTTCTGGAAATGAACACCTGCAGGCCTTGGATTAACAAAGCTTTTCTATAACATTTGTCCAGCGCAGTGTTGAAAACTGAAGTGAACATTGAATGTATTGGCATACATTTAAGCGCAAAGCCATAATTTCCTAACAGGATATCACACCAATATTGCAGAGGAGGTTCTGCCGATTTGGCGTAAAGGCTCTAAACTAGGCTGATTGGAAAAACACCAATAGCCACTCGAATGCGATTATGGATTGTACCTAATCTTCTCAGCACAGATGGTTGTGCTGAGGAATAAATGATACTCTCAGTCTATCTTGGATCAGATGAGTGTGCGATACAATCGCAGCAAAACTGTTCTATCCAATGCCCAAGATTTACCACTTAATATCCAAAAGATATTCAGAGAAAAGTCGCATTGAAATTTCAACTGTGCTATATGGAATGACCACCTAACTTTTCTATCAAAGGTCAATGCCACGAATGTTGTCTCATCTGTGAATGGAAGTAAAATTAGACTGAATCACAGTGAAGGTGGTAATCGTCTCGTATGGCGCCAGAAGTTAGTGCAGAAAGACTTCTCAATTGAGAAACAAAAGCCACTTTTAGAACTCCATGCTCAACTATTGTCCAATGCATACAGCGTTCTAAAAATGGCATACACTGAGAAGTGCAATAGATGGCAAAGTCATCTATGAATAAGCATAATGACATCCCAGGAGGAATGCATTTTGAGATTGAATTAATTGCTATAGCAAACAGTGTAACCAATCCCTGAGCCCTTCCTTCTCCTGAACAAAAAGGTTAAAATAAAAACCAAGCCAATCCTTACTCAGAAAACGCATTTTGCATAAACTACTGAATCAATAGTAGTAAGCGTCAAAGATGTTCCAGCTGTATAGGGAACATAGTATTCCTGCTTGCCAACGTATCATAAGCCAAGGTTGAAAAATATCACAATGGTTTGATAATTCTTCAAGAATCTGTTCATGATCTGCATCAATAATGATACAAGATAGTCTACTGTTGAACATTGTCGAAAACAACACTGGGTGTTGGTCAGTAGGTTGAGTGTTTCTATCCACCATACCAACCTCCACTGATCATGTGTTCAACCACCTTCCAAACACAACTGGTGAGGGAAATAGGGCGGTAGCTGGAAAGAAGGTAGCAGTAATTTCCAGCTTTCAAAATGAGTATGAAGTAAGAGTATTTCCCACCATTTTTCTGGGAAAGTGGCATCAACCCAAACACGATTATAGACCTCGAGCAGGAAGGTCTTGCCTTCAGGAGGGAGCTGTGGCCACATTCGTCCATGGATACCATCTGGTCCTGATGCTGATATTTGCGAAGATGAAAGGGCATGTTGTAACTCTGCCATGGTGAAAAGGCAAATGTAATCTTCAAGGTTTTCAGAACAAAATAAGAAACCTTGAGATTCCACCTGAATCTTAACTGGAAGAAATGAATAGTTATCTGAGCTAGACACTTGAGCAAAAGCACTGCCAAATGAGTTAGCCACATTGAATGTATCAACAACAGTTCCTGAGATGTTTTAAGACTAGCGATTGGCATGTGGGTGGATTTTCCAGCCACATGACTTAACTTATCCCATATGACAGAGGAAGATGTATGTCAATTAAATGAAGTTATGAACTTGCTTCATGATGTCTTTTTGCTATCCTTAATAACTTGTCTAGACTTGGCATGCATTTGCTTGTATTGGATCAGGTTATCCAGTGTAGGATGATGCTAAGAGCATGCCTGCAAGTACAAATTGCATTTCAGCACTCAAGGGATGGGGAATTGGAGGTAGGCAGTCGACCGAGGAATAGATTGCTCAGCAGCAGAAAGAATCGTCTCTATGAGATGTTCAACAAAACATTCACAAAGTTGTGCTCAATCTAATTAAACACAGTCAACTGGATGTAAACGTTCCAATTGGCTTGATATAAGCACCATCTAAAAAATTAAAATGAGTTTATTTATGGATGCTCTTTAACAGCTATGGTCCTAGGTGTCCCATTCTATATTGGGTGTGAAAGACCTGTAATTTTGCTTAAGCAGACTCTTTATAAGTCTTGAGGTTCTTTTACGAGCCATCAACCTATGACACAGAACCACCAGCTTTATTTCCTTTCTGAAGGAAGCCAAACTATGGATTTTTACACCTGAAAAAACCATCGCCCTCTACTGGGTTTGAAACCATAACCTTGGGAACTAGAGGCTAGCATTGTACACCTAGACCACAGAGAACGACAAGCGTCATCTAGGCAAATATGCAGAACATATATCTTGTGTTAGAGACTAGTAAGACATGAAACATGGTCACTAGTGTAAATCATGGATGACATTCCATTGTAAGGAAACTGCTAACTGTAGTGAACAAACTGCTAAATCAAGATGTGAAAACCTATTAAAGGAGTCTGAGACAAATGTAGGCTTTCCAGTGTTCAGAAGAGATAGGTTATATTTGTCTATGAAATTGGTGATTTATTTGCCTCCCATTCAAACCCAAGGTGATCCTCAAAGAGGGTGGTGGGCATTGGTGTCTCCCACCAACAGAAAAGGTGTTGCTAACTGTGAAACTAGATCTTCTAAATGAGTGAGCGGTCTTCACAGGGAGGCAGATAAATACTACAAATGATAAATCGAATGGATGGTAGTTTAATTCGTACAGCAACTGACTGGATGTCAGACTATATGGATATAGATTCCATGAATATATCATCTCTGATGAGCATCATAGTGCCACTAAGTGCAGGAATACCCTCTTCTGGTGTAAGATCACACCGTACTGGGGTATGCTGTCTGATTTGAAAGCTGTCTTGCGGACAGAGTTTAGTCTCTTGCAAACATATATAGTACAAGCAAAGGCTCCTATTTGTTGAGCATGGCTTCCTTCGAAAGGGAAGTAAAGCCAGTGGTCCCATGTTGTAGATTTATGGCACGTAAAAGAACCTCAAGCCTCATAGGCCTCTGAGCAAAATTACAGGTCTTTCACGCCCAATATAGAATGGGGCGCTAAGGACCACAGAGTTAAAGAGCGTCCATAAATAAAAGTCAATTTAATTTCCATCTCCTCCACGAGGGAGGACCCTTTTCCATAGAATACTTTGATTCGAGAGCCTTGAACCGATTGGAAGTTGTGATCAGTGAAGATGTAGATCGCCAATCTGAGTCCTTCCAAGAAGATTCCTCAGAAGAGGATCTCTGAGAAGATGCTTGTGGACTATTTTACCCTTTGATATTGTGGGTGCAGACTTTTCACTTATTTTAAGGAAGTCGGTTCTGTCATAGTTTATCTTGAACTTTATAGGTGATGCATTATATGTTACCAGCTAGCCAGTCTTATTGGTTGAGGTCGACGGTTTTGTTGGTGATTTTATGATGTGACCTTTTCAGTAATGGACTTGGCAGATGTTTATGCTGTCATCAGTGTTGATTTCAAACACTTTGGCTGTGTTCTAGCTACAATAATTCTTTCTGAAATGGTGGCCCCATTAATATTGCTGGTCTGAGTTGCAATTTCCTGATTTGGTACCAATTTAGCTGCAACTGAGCTATAAGTACCGATTTTGGAACAGAGCGTTGGCAGATGCACAGGAAATTCTGAACTTCCAAGGAAACCTTCCCCCTAACCTGGATCACTCTTTCCTCCGTAAAATGCAGGCATTTTTGGGAACTTGATGGGTGTTCACCACTGCAATTAACACATGTTGGAGCTGATGTATACCCTAAGACAATAAAAATGAGCAGACTCTCAAAGCATGTATTTGCTAAGTCCAAATCACAATGGTGTCTTGGTATATGTGCTTTTAGCTTTGTTCTAATGTCACCTTTCATATTGAGTCCCAGCTACTAAATATGCGCTGACAGCCGAGAGGTTATAACCCAGCATGTAGTAATGAGGCCTACCAAGGTTTGTACTTCAAGTATAATTTAATTTTTTTCCAGAACACAATGTTTATTTTGTATACTATAATTTCAAATTGCTAAGGCTTACTTGATTTTAAGCTCACACACATAATCTGAAGCACTCTGCTTTTCATTTCCAACTAAGTAAGAAATAAGTAAATATTGTAATCCTAAATGAAAATCTGATGTAACACATTCACATGACTTACTCTACCCTCCATCTTTATTAGTGGGTATACAAATTATTCTTACTAAAGCTTATTTTTCTATCTACTACATTTTAATCCAAACAAGCCTTTTCAGAAATAGCTACATTACATATTTCGTTACAGATACGAAGATAGCAGCAATAGTCAAATGTTTAAGAACTGGACGCTATACGTTGGCCTTAAAAATTCCATATTATTTCCATGCAACAGCATGGAAACAGTATGGAATACACTTTAGAATTCTTAATAATATGGCAGTTATTTTGAAAACATATAAAGTAATTTGTTTATGTTGTTATGCATGAAAGTCTTAAAATCAATAGATATCTTATGCATGGAAAACATACGACATTGCTATATATTTAACAAATTAAAATTTAAATACTAAAAAAAGTGTTTACGCTGGATTTGAACCCAAGTCGTTCCAATTACGAAACACATGCATTTCACTGCTCGGCTAGTATGCATACAACCAAACTGAAAAGCATCTTCCTACTTATTGCATAGCTTTGGAATAAATGCAGGGTGGTATTAAATTGTGTATTGTGTATGCAGCATTAGCAAATACTTACACGTTTTCCGAATCGAACTCCCTCTATGGCTGTTGCTCATTTATTTTGTCTTAGGCTGTACATGCTCTGTGTGAGAGATGTCTCCAGAGTTAATGCAGGTAAATTCACTGTTACAAAAATTGCTAATGTGTCCAAAGTGCTGACACTTACAGCATCTCAGCGGGTTCAGGATATATGGCCTAACTTTAATGGCTTCATACCCTGCCTTAATCCTTTGAGGGAGATCTACCCTATCAAAGGTAAGGAACAGTACAAGCGAACACAATATACTGATGTCATACCTTGCTGTTCAAGATTTTCTTGAATCTCCTCGTACATACCCTCCAATGCATGGGTGTTTATCACACCGCACAAGGAGTTCAAGGTCTTGTGTATTTCAACCCACATAGGGTAGCTGGCCAACATTTTTGCTGTCAGTATTCTCGCTGCCTGAATGCTGAATGTGCTTCAACCAGGAGCGAGCCATTGTGAGATCTTATACATGATCTGTATAATGCCGTATCTGTATAATATACCATCAAAGTTATCCAGACCCTCGTGAATGATAATTGGATTCCCATATAAAATTTCTTTCCTTCCTCAGTTCTTGCAATAACTAAGTAGCAAGGACTACTTCTCAACAACTTCTTTTCCACATACTTTTATTGTTTTTTTTTATTTATTTTTTGTATCCATGGCGATTTAATCCTCCACCATTACAAATATCTTCGATGGCGTACTCACAACCCCAGCTTAGGTGAGAGTCCTGGCCTGGATCCTGCTCACCCTAGCGTCTCACCTCCCAGTTTAAAGACAGAGGGACCCAATTGCCTTCAGGAGTGTAACAGCTCATGTAATAGGCCCTATCTGGTACTGACCTCTATCAGCGGATATGAACAAGTCCTACATGATACTCAGGGGCTGGGAATTATGTATTACCCAGTCATCCCTTGCGACTCCCCTCTTCCATCCTGCGCAGCAGTATCCGTCAGACTGTGTTCAGGGAGTAATTATTGGTAGTTGGTCAAGCATGCTTATGGACCTAAGTTGATTGAACATTTGGCCTAGTGTTTGTACTAATCTTTCTATTGTGTTCTCATATCTTTGGAAGACACTGAAATTAAATACCAAGTTTGTGTTTTTGAGTTATGCTGTTCACACATACACAAGACAAATGCACACACCTTTTTCTGAAAATGATTTTTTTTTATCACAATGTACTTCGTTTAAATTTCAGTATCAAATTTTTGGGTAGAATGTTATACTTCCTCCACTTACTACAGATAAGTAGTAGAAAAACCAAAAACTCTTACTCATTACAATGCAGGCCATGTTACTTACCTTGTGTTTCAATCAATTTAGTAACCGTAGGGTTTGGAGAGGAAGGGAATACCTCAATGGATGTTGTCCGTGGTTGATCCACCTCTTGCAAGCAACACTGCAACAAAGGACAGCCATTTCTAGCATAAATAGTAAAGACCAACAATCCTAACATTAATATGCTCTAATTCCTATCACACTGTACTGTCTACATTCTTTATTAATTATACAGGATGTATCTTTATTGGTGTCATATATTTGGGGGACGTGTTCCTGACATCAAAACAGTAAAAAAAGTTAATATTTACATGGGTCTGAAAATCAACCGTTTTGTTGTTATAGGTCAAAGAAGGTATATTCCATGAGTGAACAGACAGATATGCACTACAATATGGCCGTGCAGACGGCAATGCAGCACGAGCACATAAACTTTATGCAGAAAGGTACCCTGACAGGCCGTTACCGTGAGCAAGAACATTCGCACGAATTCACCAATGCTTGAGAGAGAATGATGCGTTTGAGAGGAGTACTAGGGATGTTGCGAGACCAAGAGCAATACGAGGCATTGAGCTTGAACGAGTTCTTCGTGCTGTGGATGCAGGCCCATCACAAAGCACAAGGCGTATGGCTGTAAGGGAAAGAGTTAGCCATATGACTATCTGGAGAATTCTGCACGAAAATCCTCTGTACCCATATCACCTTCAACATGTGCAAGGATTAAATGAGGCAGACTTTGAGCCAAGAAGATGTTTTTGTCAACGCATGTTACAACAGTGCGCTGTGTTCATCAATTTCCTAGCCTGTATCTTATTCATGGACGAGACTGGTTTTATTCGCGACGGCATCTTCAATTTTCATAACACTCATAACTGGGCATTTGAAAAGCCTAATGAAGTATGACAGGACAACCATCAACAGAGGTTCTCTCTCAACGTTTGGAATGGAATCATCCATGATCACCTTATTGGTCCCTACTTCTTCCCTCCGTGTCTGAATGGACAAATCTATCTCCAGTTTCTCAGAAATGAGTTGTATCACTTAACTGATAATGTTCCTCTGGACATCATCCAACAAATGTGGTTTTTACACAATGGTGCTCCAGCTCATTTCAGTATGATAGTTCGTAAGTTTTTGAATTATCAATTTCCGCAAAGATGGATTGGTCGAGGGGGACACACTGCAAGGCCTGCTTGATCACCTGATTTGAATCCAATGGATTTCTTTGTCTGGGGACATTTGAAGTCCTTGGTTTATGCGACTCCTGTACCTGATGTTGACATTTTGAGAGGACATATCCAAACTGGATTTGACCAAATACCAGGAATTTCCAACAGACTACACCAGAGCGTGGAAACACGGCTTACTGCATGCATCGAAGCAAGAGGAAGTCACTTCGAACAATTTTTGTAACTTTCGATTTTGTGTTTTAACTCTGAAATAAATGATTTTCAGACCCATGTTCATATGAACTTTTTTTACTGCTTTGATGTCAGGAACACTCCCCCAAATATATGACACCAATAAAGATACATCATGTATGCAGTGAACAATTAAACTTCTTTTATGATCAACATTCATCACTGTTGTGTCATTTGACATTACATGGTTCTTATTTCCTCCATTATTTTTATTTTGTTATTAAATGGGCTATAACATTGATTCCCTTCAATGGTTTTCGACCAATTTAAGAAATTATGTGGAAAAAGTATAACTTTTAGTCTGAAAATTTCAATTTTGCACTATATTTTTTTTATATTTCATATTCAGTAAAAAACCTTCCTATAAAAGTTATAGCCTACGCATATTTTAATTCATTGATATACTGTTTTATTAATTTATGTGCGATTCTAATCTTGGGGAGGAGGCAGAAAGCAAGAAGTTCCGTGCACTGTGTGGCACCTAGTCATCAAGAGGAATGTGAATGTACTATACTAAGACTAGAATAGCTGAGCATGTAATTTGTGAATGAATTAGATGTAATGGAATTACACCTACTATAAGATATAAAGTAGATGAGTAAACATAAAGGTTATTAAACCTTTGTTTAAATTGGGTTTACTGAACAAATAACCATATTGTATGCAAGAATATAAAATGACTGCTATACAATTTATAACGCTTATGCCAGTTTTGATTCAGAGTATTTCCAACACTTTTCACTATGAGCCATTCCATTATCCACCTCTATGGAACCCCCATGTCCCAGATTCACAAAATGGCAGCTGTTTAACTCCTTAATGCCAGAATTATTTTACTACATATGCCGCTTTTCCTCTTTTAATTCCTAAACTGGCTTTCATATCCCTTTCACAGGCACCACAACTGAAGTGATTCGAATGTCATGATCATTAAAGCAAGATGAAATGGGCTGGCCATTCAAAGCCAAATGTTGCAAGTTCAAATACCAGCAACTGCAATCAAATGCACCTTTGGTAAAGGACAGGGAGGACCCAAGTAAAATAGTTGGCGTGATAGCAACTTGGATGCTGAAGGGGTTGAGGTTGCAGTTTCATGGATTTTACTTATTCTTTAAAAAAAAAATTAAGAATTAAAAAAAGCCTACAATGTATACTTTTACAATTCAAAGAGCTATAAATACTTGTATTTTATTGTTAAAGGTTAGTACAAGGGTAATCCCAAAAGTAGGATCTACTAATTTTTTAAAAATATGGAGAAACATTTATTTTCAATACATGGTACATAGTTTTGAAACTTGAACATTCTTCTACTTTTCTATAGAATCGCCATTTTGGTCAATGCATTTTTGTTAGCGCTGTGGCAACTTTTGTATGCCCATTACACATCAGCTTGCTAGCATACTATTGAGGGAGCTTTGGATCTCATCTTTCACGTCATGTCACTGAAGCGCCTTCCAGCCAAATGTTCTTTCAACTTAGGAAACAAGTAGTAGTAGCTGGGTACTAAGCCTGAACTATAGGGTGGATGGATGATGTTCCATCCAAACTGTTGCAGAAGATCCACGATTTCATGGGCAGCATGGGGGCGAGAATTGTTGTGGAGAAGGCTTATGCTCTTGCTCAACATTCCTCTTCTCTGCTTCTGAATCGCCCGTCTGAGTTTTCTGAGTGTCTCACAATACCTGCCAGCATTTATTGTGGTCCCAGGTGCCATGAAGTTAACCAACAATATACCCTTTTGATCCCAAAATGCAGTTGCCATGACTTTACCAACAGACTGTGTTCTTCTGAATTTTCGTAGCTTGAGTGAAGAGGAATGCTGCCACTCATGTGATTGTTGCTTAGTCTCAGGTGTGAAGTAGAGAGCCCAGTTTTCATCACCTGTGACAATTGAATCCAAAAGGTTGTCCTTTTCATCTGCATAGTGCCGAAGAAATTGATGGGAAGTTCTAAGACGTTGCTGTTTGTGGTCTTCTATCAGATTCTTGGGACCCATTTGCGCACACCTTTCAAAATTTCCACACATCAACCAAAATCCTATGAATAGTGCTTCAAGAAACCTCAGGAATAACAACGCAGAGCTCATCGAGAGTCATCCTCTGATCTTAAAGCATGATTTATTCAACTTTTGTGATTATCTAATTGCAAATTGGTGGTCTCCTGCTTCTTTCTTCGTTATGAATTTCAGTACGTCTAGCTGCAAACACTCTACACCACTCGCGGACATTTCTGACACCTATACACGACTCTCTACACACTTCCATCAACTGTCAATGAATTTTGATTGGTTTAATGCCTTTTGCATTCAAAAACTGAATAACTGCACAAATTTTGCACCTGGCAGTAGTGGTAAACAGGAGCTCCATTACAACTGGCTGCTAAGCCAAGACTGAGCGTCCCAGCGGCTGTGTGTACATTCTGTAGCGAGTGGGGGAAGCAACAAACAATGGTGTGACCAACAGCTGTGCAAAAAGTTTCCCTGCAGCCCCAGCACTTTGAAGACCTTACTTTTGGAATTACCCTCATACAATATGAAATTAAAAAAAAAATAATCCATTAATAGCCACATAGCAAGAAAACCCACCCACCACTAACATGTTGCTACTATATTATCTTTTATCATCCTGCTGTTCTTATGTTAACATTTCTTCCTATCATATATTCTTTTCTATTATGTACAGCATTATTCTAAAGAAGATGATTCACACCATCTTAGTTACAGAATTATTCTAAAAAAGATGGATTCACATTATCTTCCTCGGTATAAACTGGTGAGTTTCAGCACAGTAACACATTATAATGCTCACACATTGGAGAAGAGACAAGCTAGTTTTTCTGCATGTATAATAACCCCCACATCTTTTTTTCGCAATACCAAGATAGTTTAGTAACAAATTGTTTGAATGTTGTAACTGTTTCAGTGTTGTTTTGAAACTTCCATTCTGTTTTATGGTTTCAATTTTCCATCCTCACTAAGTGGCAGGACATTTGTTCCCTAACCATCCCTGAATTTATATAAAAATTCTAGGTATATGTGCTGATGGCAATTCTGAAGTCAGCAGTAATTTTGCAAGGCCAAAGTTAGATCTTAGCATACGTTCCTTTGTCAAAGCTAAATCTGTAATATCAGGTCCTGTTCAATGTGGAATCTTTTTTCAACTAATACAAATGCAACACAAATTTCTCTCTGGCAGGCAACAATTCTTGTTTGAAGTGGTACTATCCAGAAAGATCTCAGCCCAGCTATGAGTCTCTGGTGACTTAAGCCCCTGCGCCGCATATCGTAGTAAAGCGTAGTTAAGCTCTAAGGTCATCTAACAGCAGGAACTTTGAGCTTTAAGGCTTTGAATGGTTGTTTACAAATCCTGGAAACCTTGTGTTGAGAAGTACCAGGCGTGCAACATAATCACTGATGAGGGTAAAATTTATGGCTTTTCTTTGACATTTTGTTTTGCTTTTTCAGTTTACCTAGAGCCATGGAAGGTGGTGCAGGCTCTTCAAGACGTGATACGGGATTTTACAAACAGAAATTAGTAAAAAACGAGGACATAATTGCAGTGATTGAGGATGAATTAGCTTACAAAAGTGACAGTTCTGATGTGTCATGGCTAGTGGACTCTGTGTAAAACAGTGACATAAAACACAATGGCGAGAGTAGTGACAGTAGTGCAGCCAGGAGCGATATTGTAGTTCTGCAAAAATGAAGGAAAACTGGCAGCACAACAGAACTACCCCTCAAATAGTCATCTCAGCTTTCTTCTGGATATATTCAACCATTTGTTTCTCCTTCAGGAGTTTGCCATGATCTTAGAAGTGTGAAGTGAGGAACGTGAATATTTTAGTCCCTTGTGGACAACACATTTTGCGATTTTCTTGCAAGCGAGACTAATAAATACGCAAGGTTGTGTCAGCTGAAAAACCAGATTCTCGAAGGGAGGAAATGAATAAAGAGGGAAACTAGAGCATATTTAAGAATTCTGATTTATATGGGAACTGTGGAACTTCCTGAAACCAGGGATTACTTCACAGGAGAATTTTGCGCCTGTCCTCTCATAGAAAAATCTATGACACTCAGATGCTTTGAAAAACTTTCACAATATTTGCATTTAAGTGATGAAAAATCCAGGCCAAAACAGGGAGAAGAAAATTTTGATTATTTGTACAAGGTTCGCCCTGCATTGAACATTGTAAAAAAGTTTTCAACTCATTACAAACCAGGTCGGAACTCACTGTGGATGAGGTCATGATAGGATTCAAAGGCCGATTTCAGTTGAAACAGTACATGCCAGACAAACCAACAAAATGGGAAATAAAGGCATGGGGAATAGCAGACAGCAGAAGTGGGTATTTGCTAAATTGTAAAATACACCTTGGCAAAAAAGAACATGCAAGGAGTGAACAACTTCTTGGAGAGCAGGTTGTCATGGAAACGTGTGAGGATTACGCAGGACAGTGGCTTCATATGTATTTCAACAATTTCTTCACCTCCACCAAGCTGATGAAAATCCTCCTACATAAGAAATAATATGCTTGTGGCACAACCTGTGCTGGGAGAAAAAAGCTGGCTGAAAGAGTTCTGCAAACCTAAACAGTTGACGCTAAAACGTGGGGAATCTTTGAAACTGCAACATGAAGACGTGACTGCCATTGTATGGAACGATAATAGGGATATATTGTTGCTTTCCACTAATTCAGACCCAAGGTCAAACTGTAGTAGAGACAAAAAGTGGCAAAGGAAGAGAGAGAGAGAGAGAAAAAAAAGACCCTGCCCCAATGCAGTCGTAAAATATTTGAAAGAGATGGGGGGAGTTGACTTGGCTAACCAAAGACGGGAACACTATGGTGTTGGAGACCTGCAAAGAAATGGTGGAAATATGTTTTCCATTTTGTTATAAATGTAGCTATTGTAAATAGCTTCATTATATATGACATGAGGAACAGACCTACAAAGACCACACACAGAAACAGATTGTTGCAATTCAGAAAAAACCTGGTGCATCAGCTTATCGGCGATTTATGTCACAAAAGCAAATGGGGTGGCATAGGAACCCACCATTGCCATTTCATCTTCATCATTTCATTCCATGAGAAGATACAGGGTCGTGTGAAAACATGTGTAGAATGTTCGGCAAAAAACGCAAGACTAAATCAAGACGTGGCATTCAAACCTGGTATAAATGTCAACAATGCAACATTCCCTTATGCAAAACTGGATGCTACCTTGAATATCATCAAGAGAGGGGGGGGTGGAAGTGAAAAAACAATGGAGAATGAACACACAAGACAAACTTATAAGAAGGCTGTAAACAATAACAGTGGTAGTGTAAATATATAAAAACTGGAGCTCTAATACAAACATCAAGTAAGTCTTGACTGCTGCAGGAACGGATACATATTTACCAGCATAGCTGTAAGGGTGAGTTATCTAATTTTCATAAACTTCTATGTACGTATTTTTGTACTTGGTTATTACATATGCCCTTTATGCATTAAACATGCGGGAACATCACACCACTAAACTTATAAATTTAAAGGTCCACAAATGAAATGGCCTGCTGGAGGAAAAGCATCAAATACTGAAGGAGGGGCAAAGAGTTAAAGCATTTCCATTGGTTTTATTTTCCCTATATCACAAAAACAAGAGCTGGTATCGCAGTCGATCAATGCATGGGTAAACATAAGTTGTTGTGGGAACTCTTTTACATTTCAATCTGTGTCTCTATCTTTTATATGACTGAAAAAAATAGTACCACCTTTCTCTTTAAGAAAATATATTCTTTTTTCCATTTAGGAGATAGCGCAATTAATAATACAATTACATATGTATCTGAACCTACAACCACAATGTTAGAATTTGTGTTAATTTGGTTTATGAGTATCATTACAGTGTCTATATTGGCATCTTCTTCCACTTTATCACCCTCATGATTAGAATTTCAGTTCCCTGAGCTAGACGCAATTTCTTTGTATTATATTTGTTACCCAAGAAGTCCTGTTTTGCTGTAACATAAACAAGGTTTTCCTTAAACACAATATCGCAGGATGAGTATCTTGCCACCCTTCTGTTCTGCTCTTCATTCTTTATAGTATGCTCTTGGGATATCCGTTCAAAAGCAAGGATTGCATTTTAAGCATATGCATTTTGCCTGTACTTATTGAGAACATATCCATGATAGTTTTCTAGGACATCACCCTACATGCAATTCCTTAGCCATGTCATATGGTGTAGCAGGAATCTTCTATCCAAAACATAGTACCACTGCTCATATCAAGCTTCTCGACAACACCTACCCACACATCTTCATCAGAGAAGATTTTGTACCTTTTCAAAGACATACACCATCAAATCTGGATGATGAACATCTGACAATTCATACTCCAGATGCAATCTTAATTTACTGTGGCTCTCACAGACACAATATACAATTGAACAGCTCTTGGGAATCAGTGAAAACTTATTTCGATATAACTTACAGATTTTTACATTATCTTCCAAAAAAAATTTTCTTTGGATTTGTTAATAGCTGTAAGCCTAATCTTATAAGCTTGCCCACAATTTACCAAATCATCACAAACAAATTCAGATTCCAGGACAAGATTTACTACTGAGAGTTTGGTGATTGGATTGTGTTGTAGTAGCTACATGGTATATTTCATTAAGCCCTGGTTTCACAGTATAAGCTTAAGCTGAGGCTTAAGCTACAATGGAGTTTTACAGTGGGAAGTTCAAGCAATAAGCCGAGCTTATACATGGCTTAATTTAAACCGTAGTGAACAGTGGTTTAAAGTAAGGTGTCACCATGTTATCTCAAGAAGACTACATTAATGAGGAGGAATGGCAAATCAATTTAACACATATGCACAACAGAAGATGATTTAGAATGTTTAGAATGCATCCAAACCATTTTCATGTATATAATGACCAAGAATTCTACGTGAGATTTGGATTAAGTAAACAGCTGACAATGACGGTACCAGGAATTATTGATAATACAAAAGCATAAAGTCAACTGGTAAGAAGCAAAACTTTATGTAGCATGCCCTTGTGACAGTTTTTAATTATGCTCGTTGATTGCGACGTTCTTTTAAAGTAGTTTCATGTAGTGAAGTCAATGCTGCAGTTTTTAAATAAGCTGTTTTATAATTAAGATGATTCCTGACTAAGCAATGAGATCTCTTCCTTTTTTCTCAGGTGTGGACAGGAAGGCTACTTTGGAATAAATTAGTTCATTTTTAAATTTTGCTGTTTTATTAAATTCCAACTATATTTTATAATTATAGCACTAACATTGTTATTAATATTTTAATAAATAAAAACTCACTGCTTATTAAACAAGTTTGAAGATATTATATAAGATTACAATCAATTAAATATGTCCAGAATACTGATATGTTAGGTAATGGTCATTATGGATGAATGAGATGCAATCAATCAATGGCCTCCTTCCAGTTATCTTAGTTACCATACATAAGGGAAGTAGTCTTGGTTGTTTTTCTATGGTTATTGACAGTTTTCATTATGGTTGGCCATGTAAATGTAGAATTGTTTTTATATTCATCATTCCATACATATAAAAATAAAAACACATAAATATATTCAATAAAAAATAAGAAAACATAATCATATTAATTATGTAACATAAGTGAACAACAAATATATCCAAGCAATACATCAGGTAACTTTCTCATTATGTCATTATAACTGGCTCAAATGCCTCTTATTTCTTAAATTTGAATTTATTTTATTTATTTTTGGTTTACATGCAAAAAGGAATTTCAAATTTAAGGAATAATTCCTTTCGATTTACAATGCTATTTCCTACTATGTTATATTTCTGTTTTATTCCTATCCATACATATTAATGGTATTGCATACTATGTTTTACATCTCTATGTATCGCCATAGTATTTTATCAAACATGGAAGTTGATTCAATGTGAAGGTTATGTTTTATGTATGATTGATTGTATTGCCTCTTCTTAGTTTCCTATTTCCAAGATATGAATTATAATTGGTGAAATTCTTTATTTATTTTTGTCTGGAATAGTACATTATAGAAAATGTAAATTTATTCCTATGGTCTTTTCCTTAGCACACGTTACCAGTTTTTTTAATTCCAACCAATTCATTTATCATCATTCCAAGTATTCCACTAAATATTTAATTTTGCTTCAATATTGACTAGGAGTATTGTCTTTTTATTTTAAGCACCAACCTTACTTTTTAATATATGTCGTTATTGTCTTTAGTAACTTCTACATGTTAATCCCACCATTATAGCAATCTCGTGAGAAAATCAACACATTTTTTCAAATCATACTTTCCATTACATATCTATTTTATTTCATCGCAGCATACTATTTACTTTTATTTGTTGTATAATTCATTGCCAATTAAGAATTCCAATTATATATCCTTTTCATCATAGCTTAATTCTTAGTTTCATTATTTGAACAACACGTTTCATCAAATATATACCTATATTTATCATAGAAATTATTCTCACCTAGATTGCATTTAATATTAATGTTATATTTTTGCAATAACAATTGTAATAGTTTAAATATTTTCTTTTAACACTTTATGTAAATTAATTAGCCAAATTCTAACCTCTTTTCCTTTATTCATTTACTAATACAGCTTGGAATTCTTAAATATGCTCGTTGTTCAGGTGATTGGAATTATCATATTTATTTTATATCTCAGGCCTATTATTCTCTCTTTTCGTCAATATTACCTAATTATTCTCAGCAATATAAAAGTATTATATTTATTCACATTTAACTGATTTTTTTAATAAATTTGTTTTGTAGTTTATCAATAAACTTTTATTTATAATATATTTAATTTATATCGTACTGTATGGTAAGTATCAAATAATTGTTTTTATGCTTTCATGGTTCATGTGCGTGGTTACATAGATACATATTTGGAGTTTTTCAAACACTGAGTTTTAATTTTACGTTTGATTATTTTAAATATTTTCCTCTTTAAAAGGTTTTCACTTATTATTGTGATATCTTCCAATATTATTTTGCCATTTTGATGTTGTTGTGCATACGAATGATCTCCTAATTGTTAAGTTTTCCTGTGGTTTGACATTATTTACATATGTACTGATTGAATATTCTTGTGTTGTGTTCTGTTCAGTTTGCTCACCACTATCGATGCCTTTGTATCTTGGTTCTTGTGTATTTCAGTAATCGTGACTCAGTTTTGCTTTTGGTATCTATTTGTTTTACGTTTTGTCTCAAATGTGTTAGAGCTTCAATTACATCTATGAAATCTACTAGTTTAGCCACTTTCAATCCAGCATGAACTGTGTCTAGAAAATGCCTAGTTATGCTTGAAATTAATTCCATTTCTAACATGTTTGGCTCTATCACTTTTCTTTTTATTTGCAATTTTTATGAAATAGTCCACCACTGATAAAAACAATGGTTACTATTTCCCTGTAGCAAGTTCAACTCTAACTGATCTGTTTAGCAGGACCCCAATATCTTGACAAAAATAACTTTCTGAAGATGAGTATCCCTCACGACCTCTTAATATTAACCTCAACCATTCTTCCTTTCACCATAAAATATTCTTCTATCTCCTTCATAACAATTTCGGTTCATCTCCTTTCTCGCCATGGTGTTATCTCATGTAATTGAAATTGAGTTTTATTTATAGAAGCTCTTTAATGCTGTGGTCCTTAGCGTCCCAATCTATATTGGGCGTAAAAGAACCAGAAATTTTGCTCAGAGGCTTCTTTATCAGACTTGAGGTTCTTTGCATGCCATAAATCTACAACACAGGACCACAGCTTTACTTCCCTTCCAAAGGAAGCCATGCTAAGGATTTTTATGCCTGAAAAAAATCCATCACCCTCCGCCAGGTTTGAATCTGCGACCTTGGGAACTAGACACTAACCCTACACCACAGAGGACCACATTATCTCATGTAAAACACTATTTGTGTGACATGTGTTATATATTCCATTCATGTGGGTGTGAGGGCTTTCACCTCTGAGTGTTATTACGTTATAATCAAATTCTATGTTCTCATTCTACACCTGCAAAGCAATAAAATAAAAAAAAAAAAAAAAAAGTTTTATTTATGGACACTCTTTAATGCTGTGGTCCTTAGCATCCCATTCTATATTGGGCATGAAAGACTGGAAGTTTTGCTTAGAGGTCTCTTTATCAGGCTTGAGGTTCTTTTACATGCCATAAATTTACGACACAGGAGCACCGGTTTTACTGTCCTTACAAAGGAAACCATGCTAAGGTTTTTTCTGCCCAAAAAAATCCATTATCCTCAGCTGGGTTTAAACCTGCAACTTTGGGAACTAGAGGCTAGCATGGTACCCCTTAACCCCTGCAATGCAATCACAACCTTACTTAAGCTTTGCACATTTTCCTTTTGTTTTTGCAAGTTTTCAATTATTGACTAATGGTTTATGTGCTTCATCTTTTATTTTGTTTTGGCTTTCATTTATGCCAATTATGACTTCTTCTTGTGCTTGCATTTCAGTTGCAATTTTGTCAATTTTACTTGATAATTATTATTTTTAAGCTCAACTTCTTCTTTGAAATTGTTTATACTCTCATTTATTGCTAACATAATTTTCTGTGCTAAACCCTTTTCAATTTCTACTATTTTCTCTTTGTGCCTTAATTCTGAATTATTTTGTTGAAATTTCATTTTGTCTATTTCCTCACCCATCTGTTTTCATTTGTAACATTTGGCCTTCTAAACTGCTTTAACACACTGCCATTTCATTTTTACATTTTCCTATCTCTTCTTCTAAAGTTTTCTTATTCTCTCTCATCTCAATTTCTAAATCACCCATTTTATTTTGCTTCATCAACTCTTCTCTTTTTAATTATCTTAAAAATTAACATTCATTAAATATTTTATTATTACTTCTATTTTATTTTATAAAATGCTCTTTGTTTCTTTTATTTCTCTGTGTACATTTTTCAAATTACTCTATTCATTGCTTCCACATCTTTATTACATTCTTCACTACTCTGTTCCATTTTCTGTCCTAATTAATTTCTAGTTTGCTCTAATTCTTTCCTACTTTGATCTATTTCTTGTTCCAAATCTGTTTTCTTTATTACCTTGTTCTGTATCATCTCTAGTTTATTCTGTTTTCTTCCTAAAGCTCTGAAGTATCCCTTCTTCATTTTTTCTGACATCTCTTTCATTGGGTTTGCCTTCATTACAATATCCATTTTTGTTGTATCCTCCATTACATTCCCTCCTTTATCTACAACTTCCTCTGTTGCCACTTCCCTCATTTCTACTTCTATGTTTTCTTTACTCATCTTCTACTTTCCTACCACTCCTTAACAACATATAAATTAAAATTGCAATCCTATTGTCCAATGTCTTCTATTTTTATGTTCCTCTTCTTTGTCGATGGTTAGCTCTTCTTTCTTGTCCTCTGTTGTTGTACAGCTGGTAGGTTTTGATCTTTCTGTTGGCATCCACCATAAATCCAATGTTGCGTTGTCTGCTTTGTCTTTAATCTTCAATTGTTGCCGAGTTGTCATCTGCTTCCATCTTAATGTTTTTAATGATGGTTTGTCAAAAAATTTAAGTTAAACATAATTTAGTATTTCTGATTCGTGTTCCATCTTTCCTGATTCGAGTTTTGGTTTACCTTTCCTTATTCGCACTCTTGCCTTCTGTCATTTGTGTTCCACATACAGGAGCCAATTGCGACTGTTTTTAATTATGCTTGTTGATTGCAACATTCTTTTAAAGTAGTTCCACTTTGTGAAGTCAACTGCTGCAGTTTTTAAATAAGCTGTTTTATAATTTAAGATGACTTGTGATTAAGTAATGAGATGCCTTATTTCTTTCTCGGTTGTGGTGACAGGAAATTAGTTCATTTTTAAACTTTGTTGTTTTATTAAATTCCAATTACATTTTATAATTATAGCAATACAATTACTATTAATATTTTAACAAACAAAAACTCTTCACCTTATTAAACAATTCTGAAGATATTATATAAGATTACAAGTGATTAAATATGTCTAGAATACTGATGTGCTAGGTAATGATCACTATGGATAAATGAGATGCATTCAATCAATCAATGGCTCCCTTCCTGAAAGTTACCTTATATATGTGTATCATCTTCTTGACAATCCATCAACAAGTATTCGCAGTTGTTTTTCTATGGTTATTGACAAATGCTACAAATTTACCTTATTGAAAGTTTGTGTTATGGTTGGCCATGTAAATCTTGAATTTCTGTTATTATTAAAATACATTAATATACTCAATAACACATAAGAAAGCGTGATAATCATATTAATTACATAGCATAATTGAACAACAAATATATCCAAGCAATACATCACATAAAGTTTTTCATTATGTTATAATTGCCTCATCCTTAATTTTAAATTGTACTTCAAACTTTTATTGTATACATTATCACACTTATTTCTGTGACAATTACAACATATTGCTTTATATTTCAGTAACAAAGCCCTCTCATCAGAAACATTAATTCTCTTAGCCATGAGGTTATATGCAAATGAAAGCATGCTTATTGCAGCTGGAGATTTTTCACAGCATCTCAAATGTTACAGCATGCAGAGCTACCAAAATTTTTTCACACCATTCTAATTCACTCTTCATATCACAATGTTTCTCTGCATTTGCTTGTTCTTACTCCATAGTAATTTGTCGGATTACTTGCACTCAATTACATGCTTATGCTGCTTCCTGATTTCTAGGAGAACTTCTTGAAAAGTGAAGTTCTACATTTTGAATCTGGTTTTTTGGTCATTTTAACTTTATGTTGCTGAATAACCTACAAAAGCTTGTTTTAGGAACAGCCTTGCCATAAATAAACAATGGGGAATTCACTAGATACACCATGCAAGCATAACCAACTTTACTGTTCTGTGGAATTGTTCAGCTCAGTAAAGCTGAACCTGGTTGCCCTATTGTGAAACTCACAAAGCTTAAACCAAAGCTTAAGCAGCAAGCTGTGAAAATGGCCCTTATTTACAAAGATCTATTTGCAATCTTGATTCTCATAGTTCAACATGCTGCTCATTATATTGTAATTGATGTTCCAAGAAAATCTTCAATGGCTTCATGCACTTTACAGAAGGGGGTTCCAAGGACCCATGCTGTCCATTGAATAACCTCCACAGACTTCATGGTATGAATGAGGCCTTGTTCTATACACATCAGTCCATGTTTCAGACCAAACTGTTCCCTTTTGCCTGACAGTACAAATCCTGTTTTCTTAAAATACGCCAAGTCTTGCCCAGAGTTTTGATTTAATTTCACTCATTTGCTGAATGTATAACTGAATGGAGTTCGGGAAGCATTTTAATGATTGTGTTTAAATGCAAATTCCAATCTCCGGATCTTTCAATTAAATAAATTGCATTACGAGGTGAATGCACTTCAAAAGGTTCACCCACAGCTTAGTTGTTCAACGAAGAGACTGAATGTTCTTCAATCATTTACCTTTTGTAAAGCCTCAATTAGTGCAGATTCTTCAATAACATTCATTTCATTCATAGCTTACCACTTCATTGGAACGTTTTTCTAAAAACTGCATAGTCTTTTACATTGAGAAAATGTTTCTTCATCTCATTTATAATAGAGCAAACAGTTAAACTGTATGCTCAAATGCACCTTGAATATTTGAGTCCATCAACATGCAGCTTACACTTATTTGGCCATTCATAAGGACCCATAGTGCTTCCAAACCGCTTCCCTCCATAATCTTGCCAATAGAACCCAAAGACACGAGATAAAATCCACCTAGCCTCAATACAATTTTTTATGCATCACGACAGATGCTACAGTTTCAGATGACTTTATAAACAATGAATGATCAAAATCACAATACAGGGACAGTTTTGTTTCTTGGACTGTTCTGATGCATAGCAAGAGCACAAAAAATTATAGATGGTTTGCTAGGGTCCAAGTTTATGAATGGTACTCCTAATATGCATGTGATATAACACATTTCCTTAGTACTTATCTGAAGTCACAAATTCATTCCTCCCAGGCTGGGTGTTTGAGCCAACAAGCCACATAAACACGGGAAACATTGTGTGGTGCATTTTGCTACAAACAACTATAGCAACTTTCAAATCAGTTAAATCTTTTACCAAAATATTAGACACTCCACTTCGAAGGTTTCTCTTTCCATAGCAGTGGATCGCTTCAGGGTTAAATATTCCTGTTCCTGATAAAATGTTTTTGATGTCTATGTGTGTTTCAACACATGCGCTGAATGTTATAAATTGTATTCCACCAATTGTGTGAAAAAGTGTTTAATCTGTCCAGCATTCATGCGTTGACTCCTGCATTCAAACACACATTGAATAACTGTTTTATTACTTATTCTAGGAGCCACATGCATGAGAATATGTTTGCTTTCTTCCCCTCATTCAGAGTTAGCATCGCATAAATAATTATAACTATATCCATAGCTTCCAAAAGGTATAGGCTATAACTTTTATAGGAAGGGCTTTTACATAATATGACATTAAAAAAATGTAGTGGAAAAATCAATAGTTTCAAAAAAAAAACTAATTTCTCCAAATATTTTCTTAAATTAACAAAAACAATAATATTTAATGTAAATATGAAAATAATATTGTACCCCATTTAATAGCAAACAAATTTAAAATACAATACTTCCCCTACTTACTATACGTAGTAGAGAAAGTAAAAATGAACTGGATCCGATCATTACTAACAGAGTTAATGCCTGTTCCATAAATATTACATTTTGAACATTTGGGGGAGCTGGAGCTCCAAGGAGATTTTTGGGGACTTTTATAAAAATGCTCCTCTGGTAAATGTCTATCAATGGAGTGAATATTAACTTTACCCTAATTATTTCCGAAGTTTAATGTTTTAGGTCTTCATTGACTTTGCTAAAGGTAGCTAATTTAGCAACAACACAACAAAGATTAAAACTTATCCATCATTAGCTGTCTTTAGCTTCAGCTAACTGCAATAATCACAGCTGCAATGTTTCCTTATACTTAGCATATATAGAAGAAATCACTTTTTAAGTTCATATTTTCATTGCTCTAAAAACCAATTGTGCTACTGTGATCTCAGTGTATACCAGATTATCCTACATCCCAAGTGTGGTCCACAATCAACTGGCAAATCTTGAAAGTAACCCATAATGATGTGATCTGATCTAAGTGTACTGAATGTGTCAATAATAACAGGCTAGAACACACGAGTTCATTTGTCTTTGATGAGCACACTGCCAGTGATTTCTGAAGTGAAGAAAAGTAGCCCTTATATCTAAAAGGTTGGGTACCACCACTGTAAACTATATTTTGTTACACACTAGAACTCTACATCCAACAATTTAAAACTCTTATCTTCCTATTACCCCTTGTAAAAAAATGTAGACTCTTATTAATCACATAAAAGAGTTGTAAAATAACTAAGTCCATCACACATATACATATGTTTATGTGGCTGTAGGATACAAAGCTCACGTATATTGATTGAAACACTAGCAGGTGGAATACATCTTAATAGCATGTTAACAGCATGCCACATACAAAATAATGGAGATTAAACCTCCCTAATAACGTACAAAATTTATAAGCATTTCAGAATTATTAAATATATTGCACTCACTCATTGCGACTGCTCTGCCCAATGTCTATTCAGTCTTTCTTGTATTATTATCTAGAAAACATAAAATTTATAAATTTCAGCAGCAAACATATTACTGCATCAAAATTTTTATAAGCTCAAATGTATATTTGATAATTATTGTCCTTTTACACTAACCTACAATGGCTAGATTGAAACAACCATTCTCGTATAAATTAACCCTAATAGAGGTTAACTAATAAACTCCAGAAGTTACAAGCACTTGGTTGCTTGGCCATTGAGGATATTAATGCATTACATTTCCTCCCTAGCTTTCCAGTAATGAGTTTCCAAACACAAATGTATGGAGGTCTTTCAATGAATCCCAGGTAATATTAGACAAAAGGGAAATGAAATTGCTTGAAATGCTAATGTGAAAATAAAACCAATTCCATTTTTAACAAATGTTACCATTACATTCAGGCAAAATAGGATATTCACTACATTTCACAGACCTAGGTATACAGCAGAATAAATTCTCATATTCCTTCCCAAGCTATGGAGGCATTTGTTAACAAAGCCTCATCATGAAATGTGTTGGTTGGCATTGATATTTTTCATATCAGCATGACTGAAAAACTGTAAACTTTTTGACTACTGATCACACATGGCTCATGCCGATAGAAATGGACACGCACATGACAAAATTACATGAAGTAATTTCTCAGTAACAGGAAAAGCTGTGGTTCTTTATCTCTTCCCAAGTACATTAAGAAAACAAAGCAGGATAATCTGTTGTATGTAAGAAAGATTTCCAACACATCAGTAACTCAGGAAAATCTGCATTAGCACAAAAATCTTTAATTATTACTTGTAGGAAACTTTATGCGTATTTTATGGGCATAAATATGTAAGCCAAAAAGCTGAAAATCTGCTATGTTAATTTTTCAACACATATTACCTGATACAATTGTGTTCATTACAGTATGGCTTAAAACAAGACTATGAAAGTTGTATTCAAGCATCTTGTAGTAGTCCTGGAATAGCCTAATTACATAGTAGAATGTACTGCTAATAAAAGTCATTTTTTCAAAAGTTTTCCATCAATTTAACTGAAAATTTAATCACAAATTTGAATGACATAAAATAAATAAATCTTTCAGAAGCAAATACAGAGTACACTAAGGTATGATTTTTATGTAGATGATTGCTTGTTACGAGCTAGCACACTAAGGAAGTGCTGACGCTTCAAAGGCAATTGTTAACTTTGTTATGAAGTTTTTTCATTAAGAAAAAGGTGTTCAAACAAGCCAGAATTGCTTGAGGCAGTACCCATAAATTTTCTGCAGCCAGGGCCTCTAGAGTGGCATAACTGCCTGCAGGCCCCTAAAGCTGAATCTTGAACAGGTATCAGATGCGTCGGCAGGTGGGGGATTGCCAGGACCTGCACAGTGGTTTTGGTTGATCACCAAACCACTGTCTAGGTTTGTCTATGAATAATTATAGGAGACCGTGAACCAACTCTACAATCCCAAGGTTATGCATTTTGGTGCCAAAGGGGTGCATGGTCCCATGTCGTACATTTACGGCATGTAAAAGAACCTCAAGTCTGATAAAGAGGCCTCTGAGCAAAATTACAAGTCTTTCACACCCAATATGAAATGGGACGCTAATGACCACAGCAGTTAAAGAGCATCTATAAATAAAACTCAATTTAATTTTTTTTTCTGCCTGGGTCGACTGTCTTTTCTCCACAGTTGTGGGATTTAAATGGACATGGTAAAACAAAACCCTGAAAGTGTTCAAGGATCTCTAGAAGAAGACAACAGTACAAAAAATCTCTGAACCATCTGTAGAGGATCTGGCTGCAGGCATTGCAAAAAACAATACAGCAGGCCAAAGGGACACTCTGGGGCTCAAAGGAGTGGTGAAAATACTGCAGGTAAATCTTTAACACAGTAGGGCAGTATTTGCTGCCCTCTGTGTGAAGATGAAGGCCTGTGATGTAGCACTCATCCAGGAAACCTGGTGTTGCAAAGGGAAAATTGAAGGTCTTAAGGAGGATGGTAGAAAATTAATTTATAATAGAACCGATAAGACTCCAAGAACCTGTATCTTAGTTAAAAATTATGTAAATATATTGCCGTTAATGAATCTGTTCCAGGGACCTTAAGGCAGTCAAAGTAAAATCAATGGGCGAAAGTGGGTCGAGGGAGTTTATACTCGGATCAGTCTACCTCCCATATGAAGATGTCATTTTACCTCCTACAAGGGAATTAGAATAGCTGGTAGACACCTGTTGTTCCAAGGGACAATTGGTAATTGGCTGTGATGCTAATTCCAATCACATTACAATGTGGGTAACAGACCTACCTTTGGTACTATAAGAAGGCAGGAGATTATCAACATAACTTTTAACAACCAATTATGTGGGAAACTTTGTTAAAAATTGACATGTGTCTGAGGATGCAAGTTGCTCAGACCACAGAAGCATCCAATTTGAAGATGTATTTCTAAACAAATCAGAACTTATTGGAATCCAAAAAGAACTGACTGGGATTCCTAAGAAAGACCTAGTCAGTAATCTGAGTAAGATGGACGCTAAGATTCATGATTATGAAGATTTAGAAATTGCTGCAGAGCATTGCAGGATGCAATAATCTCAGCATTTAATGATAACTGTCCTCTGAAAGCAAGACAAGCCAACAGGAATTTGTCCTGGTGGAATCAAGACCTTGCAAGTAAAAGGAAGAAAATTTGCAGATTGTTTAACTTTGTGAAATGAACCAAACAATGGACTGCTTATAGCAGATTACTGACAGAATACAATGAAGTCTTGAGGAAGGCTAAAAAGGACTCCTGGTGGAAGCACTGTGAAGACAGAAAAGGCTCAGGATGTGCTAAACTTCAGGAGACTCTTAGAAATGATCCACAAAGCTTTATTAGCAATCTCCAACTGGAAAATAACGAATATACTAAAACAGAGGATACAATGGAAGAACTTCTTAGTGTTCACTACCTTGGATCAATTATACTTGATGAACCTGAGGGAGAATGGGAGTCTGGGACTGAAACTCTCTGGGAAGAGAGCCCCCAGGACGGGCTGGGAAGTTGCCAAGGAAGTCATAAAATATGAAAAATTAAAATGGGCAGTGTTCTCATTTCAACCCTAAAAATCTCCAGGAAACAATGGAATACTGCCCATCATGCTTCAGCAAGGTTTTGATGAATTATCAAAAAATTTGATAAAAATTCTAAGAGCAAGTTTGGCCTTAGAATACATACCAATGAATTAGGGCATCTTAGGGTGGTATTTATACCAAAGCCAGGGAAACCCTTGACCCTGGTTGAGTTTAATATCCATAATTCTCAAAACTCTTGAGAAATTAATAGATAGGCATATAAGAGGAGGTGCTTTGGACGTATATCCTCTGCACCAGAACCAGCATGCTGTACAAGCAGCTCTACTAAAACTGCCCTTTTTCAGGTTGCCATTAAACTGGAAAAGACAATTCAGGAAAAGGAGGTGGAAATTGGTGCATTCATTGATATTGAGGGTGCCTTTGATAACACCTCATTTAATGCAATAACTACTGCTGCAAAGAAACATGGAATTGATGAAACCTATTGTTGGTGGATTCAATCCATGCTGAGAGGCAGAATAGTTCATATAAGTCTCATGGATAGTAGCTTAAAGTCATGAGTGATTGTTCACAGGGTGGGGTGTTATCACCCCTACTATGGAACTTTGTGGTTGATGGGCTACTTGTTCAAGCAAGTAACCTAGACCTTGATATCCATGGCTATGCCTATGATATTGTCATAGTTTGAGGTAAATATACAGGAAGATTTAGGAAACTCATACTGTGACAAAATGGGCTGTGAATGAGGCCCTAACTATTAGCCATAAAACAGCCATAGTGCCATTTATCAGAAGAAGAGAAAAGGGATTAGGACCTCGTATCTTCAAGGTAAAGAACTTAAAATGTATAAGGAGTCAAATATTTGGGAATCACTTTTACTCCAAGTTGAACTAGAATCAGCACTTCAAGAAAACAATAAAATGTGGTAAAACAACTTTTGATGTACTTAGATGGATGCATGCATGGTAAACAATGGGGGTCTAAGACCTGCTATGATCCATTGATATATACCAGAATAGTAATACCATCGATAACCTCTGGAGCACTGATTTAGTGGCCTAAGGTCCTTCAAACACTAAATAAACTTCAAAGAACACAATGTATGGCTGTTACAGGAGTCATGAAAACAACTCCTACTGCGGCAACAGAGACACTCTTGAACCTGACTCCATTGCACTTAGTTCTAATGAAGGAGGCAAGAAAGGCACTCTATAGACTGCAACATGCTAAGCAATCGAGAATTCCTGAAATAGACTCAGGTTTGCTAAGAATTAGGAATTACATAGGAGATGCATCTTTAGAAATGCTGTCAGATATATGATTTCAATTGAACATGTTATAAAGAACTTCCGGTCATTATTGATTCTGAATATTGGACGAATAAAACTCTGGAAACTCCTGAGAAAACTTTGATGTGGTTTACAGATGGTCCAAAGGATGGCTCAGAACAGGATTTGGAGTATATGGCATAAGGCCAAGGTGCAAAATGTTTTTTCCCTTGGGTGAATATGCTACTGTTTTTGAAACAGAAATTTATGCTTTTATCCCATGCATACGTGAAAAAATTAGGAGAGTTTACACTGGTAAACAGATCCTCATCTTCTCAGATAACCAGGCTGCACTTAAGGCTTTAAGTAGTCACAAGGTAAAGTCAGGACTGGTTTTAAATTGCCTAAACATGCTCATAAGCCTGACAGAACAGAATGAACTTCAACTCATCTGTGTGCCTGGTCATAGTGGCATAGAAGGAAATGAAAAATCTGATGAACTTGCAAGACAAGGAGCAGCTTTACAATTTATTGGGCCAGAGGAACATCCTGATGTTTAGTAAGAGAGGCTATTAAGAACTGATCCAAAATAGATCATAAAACCTGGCTTAAAATTCCAGGAAACAAACATGGTAAACTATTTATTATAAAACCATGTAAAAAAATGAGCTGAAAGCTTTCTTAAATGTAACAGACTTTCGCTGAGAACAATTATTACATTTCTCATGGACATGCTCCTGTGAAAAAGCATCTTAACAGAATGGGAGTGTTTCAGGGTAACTTAGATTGCAGATTGGGCAAGAATGAAATTGAAGCAAACCAGCACAATATATGTTCCTGTGAGGCCTTGGCTCATAGGAGATATATTGCTTTAGGGAAAATGTTTTTAGAACCAGAAGAATTTGAAACCATATCAGTTATGAGGCTGTATTCCTTGGTAAAGGGTGCAGGCATAATGAATTGGCATTAAAAGATACAGGTAGCACAATAAGCCCAAGGCTGAAGTGCGTCCGGAGCAATGATGGAAATCTGTATCCTATAAGACAAGATGCATAAATTCATGACAGCTCCAGCTTCCAATGCAATTCCATCCAACTTGTGATGAATTTGAAATATCTATTCCTCCAGTAGTTGGTGTTTGAGCAACAGCATCACCAAAAGATATATTTTAGCAGTGATAGTAAATATATTTCATCCTCTGTGCATACTTAGTCCAAGTGTAATTTTGTACAAAATGTTTTTGCAAGAATTATGGTAATTAGACTTCATGGGGTGAAGATACTCCTCTTGCCTTCTTGAAGTGCTACATTGGATATTCTTGCACAGACAGTTGTCCAACCTTATCAATTTATGCATAGATAGAATGGTACTTATTTCACAAGATACTAATATGATATTGATATTTTTTATATTTTACTCAGTGCTAAGATCAATACATTGATGGCTACCACTTTTGGCCCTGGCCATTATTGGATATACAACCATAATCCATTTGATAAGTATATTTATTACAGGAGCTCTACATAAAGATTGTACTAACATCCTTTTCCACTCCCCAAAATAATTCCAATGGGAAGTGAGCACTAGTGCCAGCCAGATTTGACACTTTAAACTTACACACTCTAGATAACACTTCACTACTACAAATTACATACACTTTGTCCCAATTAACTTGAAAAGGTAAATTCAACTGCTACATCTCCCCCCACACCCATTCAAAATTACCAGCTCATTGTTCTCACAAAACTCCACTAACCTTAAACCTTCTTCATTCACAACTTTATCTTTACTATGCCTTGACCAACACACATTGTTCTCTTCTCCCTCCCATGTACCCACCCCACACATTTCATTCACATTACACCGCTAACTTCAGATCTCTTCTCCTTTACTTTGTTCTTCAGTTCATTTGCTGTACTAATTCCCACTTTAAAGCTCTCTGCTTCATCAAAAGATACCTGTGCCCTTTAGTTTCTTCATTCTCTTGAATATTTCTATATTGTTTGTGTTAATACAAATCTTACAACAATTATCCTTCTTCCTCTTTGCTTGCCTACCCAGAACGCTTCCATAATCTCCCATCCTTTTCAATCCATCTCTAGTTTGCCTTCTAATGTCTCCTTCACCTCTTAATAGACCATATCCAGTGTTTCCATTCTTTGCTGATACCTGGACTTCCGTCTTCATTTGCTGTATTTCCATTCTTATCTCTTCTTTAATTTCTCTTCCTAGACTATTCATTTTACTTCTCAATCTTTCCTCCATTCCCTGAATATTTTTTTAATATTTTGTCCACCCCTCCAATTACTAGTAACAATCCAATCACACTCAAAAGACTATAGACATCCATTTCTTCTTTGCTTCCCCTTTTGCTAATATAACAGAATTTAATATTACTAAAAAGACAAATTCTTCCCCTGTACACCTCCATACTGACATCCATTTTTCCATCACTTGTGCCCTTCTTCCTTAAATATCCTGAGCTCTGCTGACATGCATCCTCACTCCTCCACTGCTAGCTTAGCACTCTGAGCTACTAATATTGAATTGCATGCCTTCTTTGATGCTTGAGTGAAGGACTATGCAGCATGCATTTATCTTCATTCAGTAAATAAGTGAACTGTCACTATAAAATTGTTTTGTCCTTGGTCCAGAATGGCATCACTAAAGATTTCACCTTTTAGGATTGTGTGGTATTGTATTTCTTGCACAATTGTATCAGAAAGCACCGTTTGCTTTAGAATTGAATGTTTCACAATTTTCACCATAGACAGATTCCACAGTTGTTTTGGATTGCTGTCCTAAGCTCCTGCACACTGCACAACATTTGTAGCCAACAGATATTTGAGATTCAAGATCTTACTTCTGGAGCTTCTTGGAAACATTCCCCATGAAAGGAAAAACCTGCTGATTTAATTTCTAGGGGTGTTCAGTCAGCTGATTTGAGCAAAGTTAAACTGTGGTGGACTGGTCCAAGATGGCTTTCAGAATCTGCAAAATGCTTGGCCTGTGCCTCCAACCATACTCCAAGAGGAACTTCCATAGCAATGGCAGACCAAGAATTCCTTCATTGTGACACCTGTAGATGCATGTACTCTCAAAAGGTATACTAATGTGTCGCACGTTCAAAGAATAACTGCTTATGCTTGGCATCTTTACACCAGACTGAAGGCTCCCAAATAGCAGCAAAACTATAGATCATTAAGTCTGAAAGAAATGCACACCTTTAAACAAGTGCAAGATTAACACAGGAAGAATGTTAAAGCGAAGAATATCTCTCTCTCTCTCTCTCTCTCAGGTCACTAAATCCTTACTTAGATGATGAAGGCATTCTAAGGGTAGGAGGTCAACTTCATAATTCATTTCTGACACAGCAGAGTAAAAATCCTATAATTTTACCTCCGCAGCATTACTATACTAAGTTATCATGGAAGAATATATTCAACTGTTATATGCAGGTCCTCAATTACTTTTGAGTTTTCTTAAGAGAAAGTACTGGATACCACGGGCAACACAAATCATTTAAGTGATCAGTAGCTGTCTAGAGTTTTAGATTGAAGACAAAACCAGCTAAACAACTAGTGGGGGAGTTACCTCCTGAAAGAGTTCAGCCCTCAAGAGCATTCCTAGAACTGGTTTGGATTATGCAGGCCGATTTCTTCTCAAAATCAGAGGGAAAAAAAAGCTTAGCTCATGATAAGTATTATGTTGCTATTTGTATGCGTGTCCACCAAGACAGTTCACATTGAATTAGCTACAGACCTAACCACAGCTGAATTTTCAGCTGCACTGGTATGTTTTGTATCAAGGCGAGGCATTCCTAAGGCAATTTTAAGCGACAATGCCACAACCTTTCTTGTTGTCCAAAAGGAATTAAGTGAGTTCCGTAAATTATTCCTTAGTTAGGAGCATCAAAATCTTGAGTACCATCATGCAACTTCTACTGGTTTCATGTGGCATAACATACCTCCATCATGGGAAGCAGCAGTATGGTCAATGGAATATCATCTTCAAGGGCAGTTGGAAAGGCCACATTAAACTTAGAAGAATTAAAAACATTGTTGGCCCAAATCAAGGCTTGTCTAATTTCACGATCTTTAATTTCAATTGCTGATGTTCCACATGACATTACATACTTGACAACAGGACACTTTCTCATTGGAGATGCTCTTATAGCAATTCCAGAGCCCATTCTAAGTGATGCTGCTGTTAACAGATTATCTAGGTGATAGTGGCTTCAACGGATATATCAGCAGTTTCAGCAGAGGTAGTCAGTTAATTAAGTGCAATCCACATTTAAGTAACTGAACTCTGTTGATTGCATGCTACAAATGCCGAGATATTTGGTTCAGTCATTACCTTAACATTTGACTTAAATATTTCTTGCAGGCACCTGTGCTGCAGGGATGGAAGATACCTCTCTTATAATGAAGCTCTGGAGGGATACATGTATAGCTAAGAATCCTAGTCCAATTTAAACTGTTCAGAAAAGAAAATCTAAACTGCCAGAAACTGAGAAACTGAAAAACTAACAAATGTAGAGTTACAGAGACTTCGTTTTGTTGGAGCGAAGGAAATTTGCAAGGATGCAACAGAAACTAAGTGAACCAAAACAGCAGGTCACATACATTAAAACAGAACCTAATTTGCAAGACGCGACTGGTAGAATAAGGTACACAGGTGGCCTTTGAAAACAAACATATTTACTTATGCTTTTTACATATTATATTATTAAATTTTCATGTTATGCTTTAAATTCAAGTGAACCGGTAGAGATCAACATATTTAATTCAGGTAACTCAAACAAAAGTAACATATGACTACAGAAATTACAATACTTAAATTTTACATTGTATTTGTTGATTGAAGTCTCCCATTTTATACAGTAAATCAGCAATTTCATTTCTTGTTTGTATTCGCCTCCTCACATGTATGTTAAATGCATCATTTATACCATCTTCATCAGTTCCAGCAAAATCTTCATTTGTATGTATTTGGCTACATTATGAAGAACAGCACAATGCAAAATAGTTCAAGGCACTCTATCCAGAGTGATGTGCATAACATTAACTAGGATAAAAAGTTGTCTTTTAAGTTGACTAAAACATCTTTTAATCACCACTCTATTTTTAGCATGTACTCAATTATAGTTGAGTTCTATGTCATTGCCAGGGTTCCTATAGGGAGTCACGAGCCATGGGCCAATTCTGTAACCTGAATCTCCCAGGGCAGCTTCTCTGAGTTTCTGCATGCGTCGACTAAAGCTGGAATTCCTCCAATATCATGCACTGGCCCTGGCCAGCTTGCATCAATGCTGGTAAACATGTCTTTAGCATTGCAAGTACCTTGCACATTTATAGAAACAACTTTTTGTTAATATATTCAATGCAATATATCAAATTCAATAGTTATGGGACTTTATAATAGGTATATGTATATAATCTAGGGCACCAATTGTGCACAAAAACTCAAAATGCTCTTGGCATTCTTGTTTAGCTGCATTCATTTCATGATGGGAACCTCACCCACAAATGTGCTTTTTCAAATATTTTTTCATTAACAAATTGTATTGTTTTGCTTACTGTGCTTTGATCTACACCAGTAATGTATGCAATTCCAGGACATTTCACATGCATTGCACAATAGAGCTTCAAAAGTTTCTGGATGTAGTGCATTTATATAGCATTTATGGTCTGTCCAGCTTCCAAGAAAATCAAACAGAATGCAACCCTCTGCATCCCAAAAGATGCTGGCCATAGGTTTCCCAGCATATTGTTCCTTCTTTTTTTGACAGAAAATCCAAATGTGCCATTCCTACTCTGGCTTTTTGTCTCAAACTCACATGGCAACAGCTTTCATCGCCTGTCACAATACCTATTCATCAAAAAAATCATCTATATTGAGAAATCTCTGAAGAAGGCTTTGGGTGATAATTCTCACTGAACTATGTGGTCTTCAGTCAATAAATGTGGGACCCAATGGAAACAATTTTTCAATAACTCAAGCTTTGAATCATTTCCTGCACTGCAATATGTCCTATTGCAACTTAGCAATGATAGCATGTTGAAATCAAACATCGATATCAACTATTTTGCAAATATTTCCTGTGGTCATGTGATAGTAGCTAATGACATCACAAAATGTCAGCATGTAATGTCAAGTCTATAGATTATATTAATGCAGTTGTTTTTATGACATTGCTGGAATTGCAGTTGTATCAAATAGTTGCTCACAACTTTCAATATCACTCTTGTACACAGTAGCCTTTAACATATCCACAAGTAGCAGTGCTTGGGGATAGATACCTGAATCCAAAGAAGTTCCACTGCTCCCTCCTCTTATTGGTTTATTCTTTTGCTTGTTATGAACTGAGCAAGATTTAATGTTCAAGCATTTCAATCTAATT
Source organism: Deroplatys truncata (assembly GCA_030765065.1). NCBI lineage: Eukaryota > Metazoa > Arthropoda > Insecta > Mantodea > Mantidae > Deroplatys > Deroplatys truncata. The sequence continues at coordinate 31,959,316 of CM060980.1, read as the reverse complement.
GAACAGCAATGAATATGACAGGTAATATTTGTGCCTCTGCCCACTGAACAATTTTCTGTGTGTATGTTTATTTATTTTTTTACTTTCTCTGCTGCTTACCAACAGTAGGAAAAGGAGGCATTGTATTCCACCAAAAATTCATTATTGAAAGTTCACCAGCAATACATAATTTGAGGTTACCTGAATTAAATTTAAAAAAAAAGTGTATTTATGGGTGGGGGGGAATTGTTGCATAGCAGAACATGTCCACAAAACCTATTCTGTGGACATGAAAGATCCTAAAATTCAGGTGTATACAAAACTGATTGTTCAGACTGCAATAATTTCTATATTGGCAAAACCAAAAGATACATACCGACCTAAAGAACACATGAGATGTGTAAAATACAGATACACATGGAAGAAAATAATAATCATAAACAGCAAGGCACATACATTGAATTTTGATTTGATACCAGAAAATTCTCTATGGAAGTTCATTTCTAAATTGCAAGATGCCACCACATACAATCTACAACATCTAACAAATGTAGCCAGTTGGATAATTGCTAATGATGGAGAGGAAAACTGTACCTGAAGCATGCACAAATTAAAAACTTTTAGTGATATTACTGTTACTAATACTGACTCATCATTCTTTAATGATAATCACATCACAATTCCTAGTCTTCTATTATAAAATATTTTCAGTTATTTAGGTATTTACAGTGTAATCTTATTAATATGTTCCTCATAAATATGCTTTATTGTTTATCAATTCCTAATTGAATCATTTATTTCAAAACCAGCCAAGCACCAAGTTTGTCACTTTTGAAAAACAAAACAAACATAGTCTAGCATTACACTAAATGTTTTGGTAATAGCTTTCATACTTTTTGCTGAAAGTAGTATATATTCCAAACCATTTTATCACAGAAAAACTATTTTGGGGATTTTAGCATTCCTATAAACAGAACAAAAACATTTTTTCACTTAACCGGTTTCTGCAGTAACAAGGGAGCAAAACTAATTTTATGGCATAATTATCGATTTTTTTTAGGATTTTGAAACCCATATTTTTGGAAAAGCATAATATTTGTAACGAGATTTAGACTACGTTGTTAATACAAGAGAATTAAACAGATGAAATAATCAGCTATGCAGACTTATCAATCACAGTAGGAGCTAATCAATCCTCATAAACTCCACAGCACATTCTGCCTCTGTAGTAGGCCATTGTAAAATCTGTCATAAAAAGTTTCATATCCCACCAGGTAAGGTTTTAAGGCTTTTAGGTCTCACAGCTTCTTGATATTGATGGTAACCTAAAACAATAATGAAGGAATAAAATTAGAGCTCTGACCTAAACACAAATGGAGAGTGGCCAGAAAATAGATCATTTCAGGCTGCAGTATAATATTTTACTTAAGCCTGTGAATGAAAGAATATTGTTACACATAATCCAGTAATATTTTTTTAAATATACCTAATATATTATATTCAAAAACTTACTGTTTCTGAAGGGTAGGCCAAATTGGTGAGTAAGTCATGAGCAGGATCTGTTTTCAGCAAAGTGAAAGTTGACTGAATGATTCCATCAATAAATGGCTTTACTCTCATTTTTTTTCCAGGAGGGTTCTTGTAACAAAATTGTTTGTATGTGGATATCTGGAAATTCTCCTTTTGGTCTTTAGGAACACTTCTACCAGAGATTTCGGCTGAGTTTGTAAGCTTTTTGTATGAATAAGTCCACCATGTTTTGAAACTTCTGATACCTTGGAAGGAAACTCTGTGAACAGTAAACTGATTTGGTTTACTGGCCTTCAGTATGAGCTCCATATATTCCTCTGGTGTATAAATTCGATCCACTTTTTTCAGGAGATGTTTTATAGCCGCAAAGACACTCTCATACAGTGAATACCAGTGACCATAAACAGGGAAGCTGTGAGAGATATTGTCAAATTGCCATTTGTCACAGAGGTTCACTAAAAATCTAACAACTGTATGGTTCTTGTTTTGTCCTGATGGACCACCCTAAAAAGGATCAGTTTCTTTACTGTACTGGATATCTCAGTCTCTATGTAATTCAATAAAAAAAAACTGCACACCTCATCTGGATAGTTATTACCTTCACCCTTACGATAAAGGTAGTTTTTTAACTTATTGCTTTTCAAATCATGGATACTAAATATCTTAACCCATAACTGCCACATATAAAAAATTTCCTGTACAGGAATATTTGGGAGCGGCAAGCTTTGCGTATAATTGAAACACAAAGCAGCAGTTTCTTTGTCGTCAGTTTTAGATGCTTCTTGCATACCAGTATAAATTTTTTTGGCTCTCCTCTTGTGAAAAATTAGCTCTGCTGTTGCAGTACGCTTAACAGTATTATTCAAGGATTGATCCCTCAATTTTGATTTTAGGCTTCCACATTGACTACATACGACAACCTGTGGTCAATCGAAGGAACACCCAAAGCTTTCATTAAAACAAGAATATTAAAACGGTACTTGACTATATCTTTCAAGCCAGAGTTGTCATTAATGAATATCTCATGAAGTTTTGGGACTTAAACAAGCAACCAAATACTTCTTATGTTTTTTGTCATAATGGAACTCTTTAATTCAAATTTTGCAATATGATCATGGATACATATACAAATGTTGCCAGGAAGAGCTTTGCCACTCCTGTCCTGGCCCTTCATGTCTTTAGGGGTAGTATTTTGAAGTAATAACTGGCAAATTCTCTCTAATCTGTTACGTGAGATACCATGGATTTCCATTTATGTCCTTGTAATCATGTTTTAGTACACTGCCAATCTTTAAATATAACTGTAGGAAAGATTCCTTTTAAAAGTGCCTTCATTAGGCCTATCACTTTCTTTGCCTAACTCTTGGTCTGGACCTTGTTTTCCTGTCTATGCTTAACTTCAGTAACATCAACCAAAGTCTGAATATAGGTATCTTGAGAATTTTTATTTTCAAGAGAATAAAAATATCTCCATGTGTCATTTATGACGTCCTTGTTAATGTTTAAATGACATTTTGCATTGCACTTACAGGTGAGACTGCTGGGCTTGGTTTTCTGAGGTACTTCCCTGCCAGAGTAAGAAACATTACCTTCTCCTTTTACCCCTGCATTGCGAATAATATTATGTTTGTAAGTGTTTTCATTTACTACTCCTTGATTCCTTTTTGGTTGAGGTTTGTCTCCTTAACTTGCAGACATCTCACTATAATATAGGCTTATTGTTGTTATTACAAAAACACTGCACTAACCATAAAACACTCTTCAATCAATTGTCACAAAACAATGGACATTGGAAAGCAGAAAAGAATTAATTCCAGAAGTATAACTATATTCTACTGATGACAATAAAAACATCTGAATAAGTGACTATTCTGGATTCAGAGCAGCAATGCCAAGTGACAAGATGCAACATAAAAACACAAAATGTCCCTGCAGCTTACTGCAGAAACCAGCCAAGTGGCGTTGTTTGACTGGTTTCTGATCTAAACACAAAATTTAACATAATGACAGAGCACAACAGGAGGACAGTGTTTGACTGTTTTCAACACTAAAATGTGCATTTACCCTCGAAGACAAATATGCCACCATTAATGCCTGACTGGTTTCTGAAATAAAAAATTCAATTTAAGTCCTGATTCTCATCGTATTAAATAAATGTAAAAATATCTCATTTGTCATGTTGGAAATTTTGCTACTTTTGTTTAGTACAATTGCATCTTCACCAACCCTGAAGGAATTTTTTGTCTACCCTTTACAAGGATAACACACCTTCTTCTTGGCCACAGAGTGGGTGAAAGTTCAGATTAGCAGGTCATACAACCTTGAACATCCAATGTGCCCCTACTTGCTGATAAAAAAGAACGCGAGTTGAGCGCTGCGAAGGGTGGGAAGCATTACATATCAAGTTGACACATATATCTGTGTGTTACTGAAGAAGCCATAAAAAATGGTGTTGTGTCATATTGCAGTAATGGAGAAGAAAGAGAGTTGTAAAATCATTAACTAATGATGACAAAATTAAAATACTTCTAGAAGTAGACAGAAATTCTTGCCTTAATGAGTGGAACTGGTATGAAGATTAAAACTTATTCCTTCAGCTTAAAACATGATTATAGCAATTCAAGGCAAAATAGAAAATGCATACAAGGACAACAGGAATGAAAAGAGGAAACATGTGTGTGAAATAAATTTCCAGAGTTGAAAACAGTGCTCTTAAAACAGTTTAACCAAGCCTGCGCAGCAAATATTGCAGTGGATAGAGCTATAATTTGTGGGAAAGCAAACTGCCACCAAACGGATAGATTGAGCGCTTAAGAACAGGTATGGTCTTGTTTACAAGTGCACACAGGGCGGCTGAAACTTGGACTAATGAAACATTACCATCACTGTTGGAAGATTACAAGCCCAATGATGTATTCAATGCAGATTAAATTGCACTTTTTTTCAGCCTTCTATCTGACAAAACATTTGCACACAAAAGAGAAATTTGCCATGGCAGGAAATTAAGCAAGGAGAGATTAACTGTCATGCTTTGTTGCAACAAGAGCGGAACAGAGAAGCTGCCTCCACTTGTCATTGGTAAAACAGATAAGCCTCAAATGTTTCAAAAATGTGAATAGTTGGCCATGCCAATATAAAGCCAACACAAATGTTTGGATGACTTCTGCTACATTTGAAGATTTTTTGCGAGCTCTTAATGCAAAAATGGGGGCTAAAAACTGCAAAATTGTATTATTCATAGACCAGCATGCTGCACACCCAGTGAATGGGAAGGTGATTTTCCTTCCTGCGATTTGTACAAGCCGGTTTCAACCTCTCGACCAGGGAATCCTTCATTGTGTAAAGAAATAGTACAGGAAATTACTGGTGTAAAAGTGGTTGGCCAATATCAGTGGTACACACAAGAATATTATGATCCTCGACGCAATGCATTTTTTGGAATGTTCTTGGGACTCTGTAAATCAAACCATAATTGGCAACTGCTTCCGTAAGGCAGGATTTTGTGCAGGAAATGAAACTCCAGGTATTGAACAGAAATGTTGGAGACACTTGAAGCAGAAAGGTTAAATAATTATACTTGACCCACCTGTTTGGATAAGTATATGAAATATATGGAATTTATTCATTATAATGTTATATTCATGTGTGTATTATGCTATTTGCATATTTTTTATGTTAACATCATGATTATTATATGGCATTTATTATGGAGTTGCAAATTTGTTCTATGTTAACCTATATTTGTATTTAGAAGTGGAATTCATTTATTTAGATAGCAACCATGGCTAACTTTGGTTTAAATTTATATGTAAAGAAAAATCTGTTGCAGTATACCATGGCCATGGAATAAACAATCCATAGAAAGTGAAGTAGCAACAGAATAATGAATTAATTAATTTTGAAGATTGAGAAGCTAGTAACAGTGATGTGTCAATTTAAAATAGAGAGAGTTGAAAGTTGTTTACACTACACTAGAAAATTTTAGTGATGTAGTGTAACATCCTTCAACTCTCTCTATTTCAAAAGAATAATGAATGTTGCCAAGGAAGTCTTCTTCTCTTCAGAAGAAATGAGTATATCATTAGTACTCATATGAAACAGCTGAGTTTCATTATCATAGGAAAGATCACACCTAAATTTATTAGCATTGTTTAAATGTAAAGTAAATTTCAATGAAAGAACAAGCAAAGTTATAGAAGAATATAAGAAAGAAAATGTAAAGCAGAAAATTATTGAGAAAAATAAGTAAATAAAATTTAATTTGTGAAAATTAAATTATACTTCATACTGATAGTACAGTAAATCTTACCTGTGACACGTCCTTAGAGGTATCATTGTTCCATTTTCAATTCAATTCAAAATGAATTCACAAATTTTATTATAATCATTTATTATTAATCACATTATTTTTTTTCTACTACAAATGGTGTCCATTGTGGGGCATATGAATTAAAAGGAAGATTTCAAATAAAATAAAATATAACCATTGATAAAGAAGAGGACAAAACAGAAAGGCATCACGACAATGTAAGAAGACTGGGAGATGACTACAAGGCAACAGAATAACGGAGTACATTGTCCAAGGAAAAGTCAACAATCAGAGAATGACAACACACAACAACCAAAACTCCAAAGATAAGAGGAAGATCACAAGTGTAGAAGAAAACAAATAGTAGGAAAAAGACATTTTAAAATGTCATGTCGTTAAGAAATAAAAAAGTGATAGTATCTAGGATGAATATTCAAAATTACATTGGTGAAGTAGAGAGGCAAGATGCAGAAAATGTAGAGATGATAGGGGGAATAGCTAGGGAAACATGTCAGGAGAAAGAAATAGGGCTTACATTAACTGATTTATATAGATTAATGAAAGAATTTGATGATAATAGGAGAGAAAAGAAAGACTCTTAAGGGAAATAGGAAAATAGAAATAACGGAGTTAAAACATTGAATAGAAAAATGTCTGAAAGGATTGGAACAGAGAATACAGCAGAGTAGGAAGGGAGATTTAGAGAATAGGAGAGTTGAAATAATAGAATTAAAACATGAGACAGAGAAGGGAAGAGTAGAACGCAAAGACAATATGAAAATTATAAATAACTTGAGTGAATTAAAGAACAGTTTAGAAAGTCAAATAGAGAAAATCAGCAATAAAATGAGTAATTTAGAAGTTGAGGTAAAAGAAAATAAAAGAATGTTAGGGGAAGATATTACTAAACATAGAGAAGAAATAATAGAATGTACAAATAATATAAGAATAGTTACCTGAGCAAATTAAAGTCATGAAAACAGGCCAAAAATACTTTGAAATGAAGCAAATAGTAAAGGAATTATTATGTAAAGAGGTAGAAATGGTAAGGGAAAAGATTTTAACTAACGAAAATGTGAAACAAATAGTAATATCAGAAGTAAAAGATGTATGAAATGCATACAATAAAAAAACACACACACGTTACGCAGATAATATGCTACACTGAAACACGACACACAGCTTGCTTGACAAACACACAACAAAGAATTCAAGAAAGAAAAATCGAGAGGGAAAAGAGACACATAAACGAAAATACAAAACTTCACAAAAGAAGATTAAAACATAACAGAGAAAAATACAGGAATACTACACCAAAAAGATATAAAAGTAACAAACATTGGAGTACACAAGAATCAAAACATGATGGAAAAGGAAGCAGCAGTCAGAAAAATCACAGAGAACACACACAGACAGTGAGAAATTCAACTGATACCTACATATGCATAACACAAGAAAACTAGTCAAGTATATGGCATAAAGTTCTTAAATAGCATGATAATACAGAGATCATACTTCTTGGGTTGACCAATGTATGTATAATGAAGAAATTATTAACAATACTATTAGTACCACTATTAAATTTGCTCCAGTAGAATTAACGCTAAATATGAAACTTAAAAATTTAACCATTGATTTTCCGACGACCATAGCAATGCAAAGAGAATTAACAGAAAAAGAAAAATGCCAGTTTCCATATGAGAGATTGCATGAAAAAGGTAATAAAAGAAAAGTTAAAAAATTTAAAAATAAATGGCTTCCTAAGGTTGGAGATAAAGTCCTTCTAAGGAAATATAACATTTTTAACATAGAATTCTAAAACGGAATTATTGTATACAGGACCAATTGTTAATTACAAAACAACTTGGAGATCACACTTTCGAATTGCAGAGTTTAAATGGAAAAACTGTGGAAAGATAACATAAAAATAAACTTCAAGGAGTTATAAATTAAAAATATACAAACTATAATGTATGATATTATAAGTCAAACGCCGTAGCAAAAAACCAAATATTTGAAAATTTTGTGATATGTATCCATGGTGACCATGCACATAGAATATAAAGAAGCAACTTAAATGACATCTGATAGAAAAATGTAAGTTAAGCTTATGAATTTGAAATATAATAAAAATAACTCATATAATATACACAAATATTATCCCAAGTAACCATATAAATATAATATAACTATTCATATTCAAAGATTGATTATTGAAAATGTATTGATTTCGTATAGCATATATATTAAAAAGAATTATCGCATAAAAATGTAGTGAATTAACATCGTGCGAGAATAAATTAAATATGAACTCGTTTTTCTGCAGCAGAAAAAACAAAAATAAGTCATGATGAATTACACAGAAATGAATGTATGAGCTTTTTCATTGTGGATATAGTTTCTGACGATGTGATTTTAAATAAATATTAAAATGATGAAATATATAAAAATAAATATTAAGATGATATGTATAAGGAAATGCTGAAAGGAAATGCTGCGATGATATAAAAATAAATGAGAAAAACGAAAAATTTTATTTTCTTGCAAAAGAATTATAACCTTGAGATTACGATAAAAAAAATAGTTATAAATGATGTGGCTAATATATATAAATAAATAAAATATACTATATTTGAGATGAACATTTATTTAGTAAAAATACTTGGAGTAAAATAGATATGTTGTTAACTGCATGTTTAACTATACCTACTATAATGGCATTTCAAGAGAAAATATAAGCTTTCTTAATGGTTACGTATACTGAAAAATGGATGGAGATGTATAAATATTTTGGTATATAACACTTGGTTTCATCATTAATACATACAATGTTTTGATCTCATCACTACATGCAACAACTGACTTCATTATTTAAAACAACATTTAATTTCTTCAATGAACACATTTAAAACGAAACACAAACAATTAACACACAAAATCATGGAGGGGTTGTAGTTTTACTGACATTTATATTCATTAAAATTTAAATAATACACAAGAGGCATTTGAAGCAGAAAGGTTAAATAAGAATTATACTTGACTTACTTGTTTGAATAAGCATACGAGATATATGGAATTTATTCATTATGTTATATTCATGTATGTGTTATGCTATATCATATTTTTGATGTTAACATCATGATTATTATATTGATTTATTATGGAATTGCAAATTTGTTCTATGTTAAACTATATATGTATTTAGAAGTTTAATGTATTCATTTATGTAATAGCAACCATGATTAACCTTGGTTAAAATTTATACGTAATGAAAAATCTGTAGAAAGCAGTATACTTGGCCATGGAATAAACAAATTTTTTTATTCCATAAAAAGTGAAGTAGCAACAGAATAATGAACGTTGCCAAGGAACAATAAATAGTTCTCTTCTCTTTAGAAGAAATTAGTCTCTCATTAGTACCCATATGGAACAGTAGAATTTCATTATCATAGGAAACATCACATCTAAATTTATTAACATTGTTTAAATGTAAAATAACATTTCAATGAAATAATATGCAAAGTTATAGAAGAATATAAGAAAGAAAATGTAAAGCGGAAAATTATTGAGAAAAACAATTAAAAAGAATTTAATTTGTGAAAATTAAATTATACTTCATAATTATAGTATAGTAACATAAAGAAATCTTACCTGTGATGCGCCTGAGGATATATAGAGATCTCACTGCTCAATTTTCAATTATAAAATGAATTCACAAGCTATACTTAATATTATTTTCTCCGCTACACACTGATGAACTTGAGAACTGGCAGCCGTGTTCAGTATGACAACAACATTGCCATTCGCCAGAATGCGACAATCGCTGACATTTTGGAAGAGCATATGAAGGAAAAGGCAGGAGATGATGTTGGAGAAGAAGTGGTGTTCATATCAACTTCTGCCAAAGCATTGGAGACTATGGACACTATTAGGAGCTTTATTTCAAGCTTTGTAATGGATGAAAATGTAATGAACACACTGTCAAAATTAAAATTAAACTCAACTTTATACGACCTAGGACAGAAAAGTCAAAAGCAAACGACTGTGAATTTGCTTTTAAATGCCTAGAAAGTGTGCAGATTGTGTTTATTTCATTATTACTGAACCACATGTAGTTACTGGCATGTCAATAGTGTAGAAATATGTTACTCGTTATTTGTTACAAGTAAATACTGTGTATTTTAAGAGTTTAAAATGTTTGTATGTTCTAACTAAAATACAGAACAGATGTGACATGGGTTGCAACTATGAAACTAGCTATAAAATGTTTAAGTGTACTACAAAGCTCATATCGTATAAAAACTTTAGGTAATTGATGTTTGTTGCCAAGGTTATGAACAGATTAGCAAATTAAAATCAGTGCTGTGTTTTACCAATATCCTGCATGGCGGCAGGATTTGTTTTTGTTTTTTTTTTTTTAATGCATGGGCAACTATAACCTCAAAACAGATTCAATAAGCATAAACTGGTTCTATAATTCTCGTAAGTTGTTTTAAATTGAATATTCAATATTACATTTTATCGTTTAACATGTTTTATATTCTTGTCCCATGCAGAAACGTATTAATGAGGTTGCATACTATTTGCATTTGCTGCTATAGAGCATTGCTCCAATGATGGCAGCATATGCAATTTATTATATTAATATATACATATTAAGAATATATTCATATATATCTTGAATTTTCTGTGAATAGGTTGCAGAGATCTCATTCTGAAAGAATTTTGCATGGCTGATAAACTGTAAGAGATAGACAAAAACTTACTAAACAAAAAATGTAGATTGTTAACATATGCAATTTATGTCAAATTTTTTTTTGTGGCAATAACAATTTCCAAAATACTCTTTGTTATTGGTTTGAATTTTCAAATACTAACTTCAAGTGCTAAGTCACCATTTATTTTTTTTCACTCATGGTCATGCAAAGAGTGGAATTTCACAGACATTGAACAGTGACTCTTGAACAACTGATTATTGCTTCAGCCTACTGAATCAATTTTGTACCAAAACAGAAATGTGTAATAAAAGCATTTCTGCAAACGTTCATCTTAATTAACAAGAAATAAAATAATAAGCTTTGGTAAGAATAATTTGTAGAACTGTAGGTAGAGAAAGTCCTGTGAACATAACACATGTTTTTTTCTTATTTATTTAGTACAACATTAATCTGCAGAAAGGTACCTACACCCCATTTCCAATACTTTGCAGCATTTCAGGAATGTTACCTGATAATTTAAAAGTAATTGCTTATTTCTTTGAAACGCAAATATAAAATTGCTAGTGTTATTCAGTTATATGAAATTAAGCACCAAAAGTTACTTCTTTTTCCCTTTCTCTACTATACTTAACAGTAAGCAGAGGAAGTATTCTATTCCACCCAAAACTTTGATACCGAGATTTGTTTTGAAGCCCCCTGAAACCAAAATTGCATTTTTAAAAAAATGTCCATGTGTAAGGTCTGTGTCTGTGAACAGTATAACTAAAAAATGAAAAGTTGGTTAAATACTACACTTGGTACTTAAATTTACCATCTTTCAAGAATGCAAAAGGATCTTCAAGTAAATCCCCACACCCCCAATCTTTATATGGAAAGTTTTGATTTTCCCAAAAATGGCCCAAACAATTTCAATTAAAATACCATATGTTTAAGGTATTCTCACGATAAATAAACTTTATATATTGAACTTTCCTGGAATAGCCTCTGAAGTCCTAGAATTCTAATTGGCTTTTTCATAATTGTTAAACTGTTAAGATAGACAAAATCTCACTACACAAAATGTATTATCTACTTAAAGCACATATTATTTACATTTATTTACATAAAAGGAATATTTTTTGTGGACTTAACATTTCTGAGATATCCCTTGTTATTGGTTTGAATTTTCAAATACTTATACTTTTCTCAAATGGGAAGTCTTCTTCTTCTTCTTTTTTTAGATTTTTTTTTGTTTGCTTGCTTTGTTTGTCCTATGGCCATGGAAAGAGCATGGAATTTCAAAGCCACCACACAGTGACATGCTCTTTAAAAATCTAACTTTTACTTTACCTACTGTATCATATAATGAAATGTGTAAATATGTATTGCAAGTTTATCTGGATTAACAAGTAGTAGCTAGAATAAGGAACTTTTGTAAGAAAAGTTTGTAGAAAAAAGAGTAGAGAAAGTCCTGTGAATGTAACACATAAGAAAAAACTTTTTTTTTCTTTCTATAATTTACATCTTTCATCAGTAGTAACTTACATATCCCATTTTGAACTACAAATATGCATTCGTTTTGTATGCAGGCACCTAAAAAACTCTTAGTTAAATATCCTGAAGTTACGTTCTGATACTCTGTTCAGAATTATTAACCTACTGGATGTAAACATAACATTAAATATCCGTCCATGCGAGTGTGTTGTGACTGGTAATACAAATACCATACTTTCTTTCTTCTGCTACCGCAGCAACCAAACCAGTTGTTTAGCTCTGAAGCATGTGTTCAAAATGCCATTCTTTATGTTCTGATAATCTTAATGTACAGAAAGAAAGGCAGATGTATCGACCCAAGCTTTAGTAGTAGTAATTCCTCATTGACCCAAGTTTCAATAGTATATCATTCTGATTTCTTTTCAATATTGACGCACAGCTCTCAAATATTTCTGTCTCCACAATAATGTCTTCCCCTGTCTATTATCATGTTAACAAAATCTATTTCTAAGAGCTGTTTGCAACATGTTGACCTCTTAAAATCCGGCAATTCTGGATCATTACTGAGTAAATTTAAAAGTTTGTCTGTTTGTTGGTGGTTTATCGTAAAAAAGAAAGCATGAACTTGGAGCGGATGACACACATTACAAAATCGTTCACTTTGCTAAACACAGTTCTGGCTTACTTCAGCATAACTATTGCTTTAAATTATCTGCACAGGTCTATCATAGACCACTGAGAAACACCTGCTAATTCAATCATGAGTTGCAGTATATCATTTACTAGCACTGTGGAATTTCTCTGCATTAGAGAATTGAACACATTTAGCACTGCTACTTTAAAATGGAGATAATCAGGCACGTTCATATTATCGAATGCTTATCAGAAGCTCCTAGACCGCACTCACACTTAATTAAAAACATGATAACCAGTTACAGCACAGAAAATGGCACTTAAAAGTGGTAAACAAGTGCTGTGAAAGTTGAACATGTTAATTGTTTACTTTCTCGTAAGTAAATATGCTCAAAATAATACATGTGGGCTCTAATAATCCTTATTTTATTTATTAATTTTAATGGTACCTTTATTAATTACATGACGATTATCAAATAATATGGGGACTATTTCTTTCTTAACATTCATTAGGAGATGGTTGCAGAGTTAGCTATATTTCGGTCAAGAGCCAATCACATTCTTTTTGTGCTACATGCATTTATTTACATCCATAGAAAAAATGGAGAATAGAGGTTCCAATTGTTACGGTCAATAATTAAACAGAATAACGGAGTAAGAATAAGAATAGGGGTGGCATATAACCCTCCAGAAGCATCGTATTTTTACAACAGTAATTTTTATAGTAAGCTAGAAGACATGGAAGAAATACGGGAAAAGATGCCAGAGACAGAATTTATTGTGATGGGAGATTTAAATGCGAGAATAGGGGAGGAGAATGGAAGGTTATTAGGAAAAGAGCAGGTAGAAGAGGATAGGGATGTGATAAGGCCAAGGAAAAGCAGGGACGGAGTGAGAAATAGGGAAGGAAAAAACTTACTAGAATTCTGTGAGGTAAACAACATGTTAATATGTAAGAGAACAATGGAAGGAGATGAGGAAGGGGAGTTTACATTTGTAAACGCAAGCGGGCAAAGTGTAGTAGACTATATATTATGTAGGGTGGCGTGCACCATGTTGGAGTAAATTGCTTCGGAAATAACATTTACTAAAGAAGTCCCCACTACATAAGTAGGTTACTTGGAGAGCAATTTTCTCCAGAAGTAACGTTGGAGAGCTCAATTACAATTTACTCTTTTAGTTACGACTATGGAAGTAAGAGCTCATTACTCCGGAGTAAATGTTTTGTTTGCGCGATTTATTTGAAGCAATCATTGATACGGTTATGTGCGATAGGAAACGGGGGAAAAACATCAGCGAAAGAGACAAATGTTTGCTGGTAGAGATTATGAAAATCCATGTAGATAGTATAGAGTGCAAAAAAAAAACATGACGTAAAGATGCTGGATAAAAAGAGAAATACCTGGAAAGTCGTGACGGACGAGTTTAATGCTGCGAGCGACGGAAAACGTACCGAAGAGCAACTTAAAATTCTTTGGAAAGACTTAAAAGCAAAAGCTAAAAAACAGAAAGCCAGGGAAACACATGAAAATTTTAAAACTGGTGGTGGTTCACAGACAACATACGTAGATGATATTTCAAAAATAATTATTGAAATAATTCCCCAAGTATTCCAAGGAATCAACTCAGTATATAGCCATGTTTAATCCCGTCGAAAATGACGAGAATTGCATGAACACTGAAGAATACGATGGTACAGCTGTTGATTTAGAAGCTGAAATGGGCCCAAGTTTTGACGTTTCAGTGGATATTAACCCTGATGTCTCCATGAATGTTTGTTGAAGTTCAAAATGTGGTAAGTAAAAAACTAGCTCACTTTTATTACTTCTGAAAAAATTAAACGGATAGGTATATGTAAGTAATGAGATCCTGCATTATTATGTATTACAGATCTTGGAGGTAAAGAGAAAAACAGGAAACGATCTAGTGGCCAGGAGAGCAATATAAACCGCCGGCATGAGGAACTGCATGAGATGAGACTGAACTTTCTTCATAAAGAACATGAAGAGAAAATGTCCATCATGCAACGAGAAAGAGAGATGCAAGAGGAAGTGCATACTCTGAGAATGGATATACTGCATTCACTGAGGAACAAATTATCCTTGATTCCCATAGAAAGTTCAGTGAACTTGGTCACTTACTTGTATCAAGCAAGCGAAGTGAGTGAAATTTTGTCTGAAACGTTAGAATGAACAGGTGTTTGCAACCAAAGTTTTACACGGAAGCATAATTCGTAACTTCTGTGATAAGGCAAGATATAAAGTTTGTTAGGTCAGCAAAACTTATTTTACAGAAATTTAACCTCAAAGGTCCCATTCTCAATGAAAATTAAGTGTAAGCATAACATCAACTTAAGTATAATATGTATTATAATGGAACCAGTCACTTTTAATTACGTAAACATAAAAATTAAAATTGAATTTTGCATAAACTTAAGAAGCTTTCAAGTTACATCAAAAATAAGAAACTAGCCAATCAGAAAGCAATTCTCATCACATGACGATTTTGCCATCTCCCATCAGAATTTCATTGCCATGTGGCGGCTCGCTAACACACTTTTCTGTGCTAGATCACAGACTATGAATTACTGGGGTATATAAAAATCGCAGAAAAAGAAATTGTGAGTGTATGTGATGTTTTGTTTGTAGGTTTAATGTCCTTTAACCGGGTAACTAGCTCTTGCTAATTTTGATAAATCTACATAACCTCTTTGTCAGTGGTTTCTTCGCAGGTCGCCATATTAGACCAGCTGTTTAATGCTCACTTGCGATTGGTTGCTGCTTAAGTTTTGAAGTGATAAGATCTGCCCAAATAATAAATAATAACGAATAAGAAGAATAATTAATAAGCATATCATCAAAATAATAAGAAGGAATACCAGTATGAGGGAAGAATAAAAGAGAACATTAAGAATTAGAGAAAGGGGGGAATGAAATCATGAAGAGAGAAAAAAACGTAGAGGGTAGATATTAATTAATAATAAGAACATAAAATAAAACGTGTAGTTGAGAACGAACAAACTTGGCGAAAATCACATAAAGATAGCAGACGTAGGAAAGGACAGGAAAAAGAACATTAGCGATCGCTTAGTGACAATAGAAACCGAGTTGTACACACGGGAAGTCAAGACAACGGGCAGGAAACCGAAGTTAATCAAGCGCACAGAAAATGCAGTAAAGCGAACATAATTTGTTAATGTGAGACACGAGCAACGATCGGACGATGTTATTGAGAACCAATGGTAGACGGAGGAAAAATTCAGAAATGTAACCAATCATAACGTAGGAAAGTCACGTGGATAGCAAAAAGTGAGAGAGAAACTAGAAACTAGGCGTGAAATAGAAAATTATCTATGAGGCAGAGCGACGTTCAGACGTGTGTAAGATAACTCACTCTGTGTCGAAACGTCGGGGAGAGAAGATGATTTGTAGGGGAAGAAATAGATTCGTGTAGGAAACGTGAGGGAAAGTAAGATAGGTCTAGAAAGTGAAAATATCTTATATTAAAGAGGGAGACCGTGTAGCGGTCAGCGAGTAAATATTTATGTATTGAAAACCAGTTTAAGGCAACCATGAGGAACAGGGTAGCTAGGGATTGACGAAGGGAAAAGTCATTAGCATAGTAGTGTAGCGTATTTCAACTTCGCAAAGCAATTAAGAAAGGGTAAGAACACGGAAACAGTAGCAGGGGTGACAGGAAACATCGCGTCTTGTGTGGAAAGGAGATTCGTACGAGGACATCAATGTGGATCATCAATAAACGGGCCATCTGAGAGGAGAAAGTGAACTTCATTTGTCTCCCATCCACACTCCCTGAGATAAGAGACTCCTGAACATAAATTCCTCTACCTGAATAGCTGGCAGCAACATCGATCCAACCACCAAGAACCGCACCTTTACAAACCATCATTATTTTTCCATTCCCAAACCCCGCTACAAAATGGCACCCAACATGTCTTCCACCCACGCCTAGCACCCTTCCAAAAACCAACACACACTCATGGCCACACGACGGAGAACGCCGCCAACACTGGGACTTCAACAACACAACAGAACCAATGTACGAGTAAGTACTACCAACTTTATTACAACAGTGAAAAGTGAATGTTACTGCGTAGCAGTAAAAACCTCAGCAACACCATGGAGAACGCCCCTATGGAACAGCAAATCACAACAGTAGCTAGTCACGAGGAATAAAATTCCAACAATCCATTCACATTAGAAGCGGTATTACACCAAATGTACACACAATTCCAACAATTAACAACACAAATTTCTTCACAAGGTGAAACTCTTAATGCCCAGATCACCGCACAAGGTGAAACTCTTAATAACCAAATCACCGCCCAAGATGAAACTCTCCAAGCTCAAATCACATCACAAGTAGACACTCTTAATAACCAAATCACTGCACAGGGTGAACAATTAAACACACAAATCAATACGCAACAAGCAGAACAAAAGGAAGCATTGACCCAGTTAGAATGCAGACTCACACACAGGTAAAAACACAATTGGCAACACAAGGGGAAATACTAGAAGCTCAGATATTAGCAAGACTTAATACACAATTCAACGAACATAAAACACAACTAGAAGGACACGTGAGTAGACAAGCCAGCCAGGTAGAAGAAATTAGTACAGGGCAAGCATCACTAAGAGCTGAGGTTTACCATCAGAGACGACATTCAGGAGGCATGTGGAGAACTGCAGGTGTTAAAAGGGAAGCTCACACAAATGTCTGCTGACCAGAGTAAAAATGAAAAGATAAATTGTGTTCTGCGTGCAGCATGTGAAAAGCTAACAGAGAACGTAAATGGAGAACTGTCGACAATGCGACAAATAATACAAAATACGACACAGGCTGCTGCAGAACACAATGAGGCTATAAAACTAATCAAAAGAAACTCGCGTGAACTGGCACAGGTCAGGGCAACAATGCAATTGCACCAACAAAATAATTTAAACGAAAATGCCAGTAGCCCTGCCATCTCTCGCGAGGTAAGGACAGCGGAGACGCAAAACGCTACACAAATGCCTCTTGCGTCGCCGCAGACACCAATTTCAGGTTTTGCTCATGAGGAGTCTAGCTTTACAAATGTGCATGCGTATCCCATACACTACAATTTGTTAAATGAAATAGCTGTACCGCAATTTAACGACTCAAAAGACAATGCGAAACGTTACATCATGGACCTTGACTTGTATTTCGACTTAAAACAAATTCCTGAAAATTTAAAATTGTTGATACTTAAGAAAGGGCTACAAGGGCGAGCACTCTCTTGGTTCCAGTTAGCAATCGGCGACCACACCACATATGGGGACTTCAAAAACATCTTTCTATCAAAATACTGGAACACCACCACACAGTACGCAGTTAGAATCAGGATCAATAATGGCAAATACACACCAGGGCAAGCACCACCAGTGATCGATTACTTCTTGGACCTAGCTCAACAAAGTCTTTTACTTGATTCCCCCATGCCAGAACACGAATTCGTGAGACATTTCCCGGACACCATAATAACAACTTAATTGTAGCAAGGGCAACTACAATTTCTGAAACCCTTGAACTTTTGACGGCGCTACAAGTACACCAGAGCGGTAGCTCTGAGAATAGAGCACCGAGTGGAAATTTCAGTGGGTTAAGGGCACCACCCTCTTTTCATCAAAGAAGAGGACCATACCCTCAACAGAACCGCTATGATGACAGGGGAAACTATAACCGACACAGGGGCAACTACAATGCTAACCGGGGACCACCACGAGAAAACACAAGACGACACATAAATTACGTACGAGTACAAGGCAATAGGAGACAAAATTCACACTGGGGAAACCCTACAAATAAAAACAGAGAGTACGACTCACGTCAAGAAATCCGACAGAGCCCGCCGAGAGGTCATGCACAAAACGGACAGGGTCAACCAGGTTACAACGTGGACGCACCAACATGGCCACATGATAACCGGGGAGACCAAACAAATCACAACCAAAATATAAATCACCAGAGGAACGAAACTCCACAAACATCACACACGGGGACAATTAAAAAACAAACGTGGTTCAATCGCGACAATCAGGGTGCAACACAACAGGATGACATGTGCGGTGGCTCATACGGTACTGACAACCAGTCGGAAAACTAGAACGGGGTGAGGAAAAATTCCCATCTTTGGACCCCCTAGCTCTTTGCAACACAGGGAATAAAAGCATTATGGCGGACAAACAGGGCAACATTATTGATTCACCTCAAGTATCAATAAACATTGCAGGAGAAGCTTATCGGGCTATAGTAGACTCCGTAGCCATGGCTTCACTATGTAGCCTGGAATTCTATAAAAATTTAATATCAAGGGGATTGAAACTGCAAACACTTCCAGTGCAAAATGTTTACGCTACTTTAGCTATAGGTAGAAAGAGGACTCGAATTCAAGAGCAAATTATGATAGCTTTCAGAATACATGAAGTGGAATTTGAATATATCTTTCTAGTCGTACCACATTTGGTAACACAAATACTAATTGGGAGTGACCTACTATCAGAATTCAAGGCGAATATTGACTACAAAACAAGGAAGCTGACATTAACGAAAACAAACACAGAGACTGTAACCACTAAATTTATAAAAATGCAAGGTATACAACTGCAACTAACAGAGGGTGAAAGTGACATTCAGCAAAACCGATTCTTTGTGCAAGTCATTAGCTTGCATTTGTCAACACACATGACAATGCACCATGTTAAGTTTGTTTTAATCAGTTATATTAATGCTTAATTTTCATTGTAAACCACCCTTTACGAATGTACTGAACTATATAACAGAATATATTTAACCTAAAAGTGATTGCATCGTCGGTGCCATACGAATGTAAAAAGTATATAATGAATGTGTTTGTAATCTGAAATTGTTTGTATTCTTGGTGCTATATGAATATAATGGAATATTACAGTATTATTTTTGTATACAATAGACTTCCCGTTACAAATGTTGGTACAACTGTTAAACACAGTACAAACCCTGAACTTGCATATAGAAACTACATATAACAAAGTACTTGCATACTGCTGCACAAAAGCTTTAATTTAAAAAAAATGACAAAATCAGTAAATGGATATTTCAATATTTGAATAAATAGTTCATCAAAAGAATAAAATGTCCTCTTTTAAACCATGTGCAAAATCTTGCAAAAATATTATACACCCTCAAGCAGGTATTCGTCTGCACTTCAATAAATTCTAGCAGCCAAATTAATGGAGGAAAAGTTAATTTTTTGGACATAAAAATTAAATGGTAAGACAGTTTTCGTGTTTTGGTGGTTTTTCAGATTGTTCATTTTCAGTTTTATAAATTTCTGAAAAATATACCAACATTCAACTTTATTGTACGTGGTTTTCAAAATTATCTTTCATGAATTGGGTAGAGCATTTTTTGTGTAAACATCACACACTTTCATCGACATGTGACTTGTGGAGAAATAAATTCGTGAAGTAAAATGTAA
This sequence comes from Deroplatys truncata, assembly GCA_030765065.1. Lineage (NCBI taxonomy): Eukaryota > Metazoa > Arthropoda > Insecta > Mantodea > Mantidae > Deroplatys > Deroplatys truncata. The sequence continues at coordinate 31,939,173 of CM060980.1, read as the reverse complement.
GCCAAAAATGCGGAATTTAGGGCTAAACGTTGAAAACTCTCAACTTTACCATTTTATTTCTCCGTCAAATAACAGCTTATTTTCACTACAAAATCAAATCATACACACACAAAAAAAAAAAAAAAAAAAAAAGGGAAAACTTGCAGAAGCAAAGAATTGCCTTTTATTTTTTCTAAACACTCATCATCATTTGTGGGCATATATATGTACCTTGTTCTTAACCTCAAAAGTGCTCTAACAATGCGATGAAAGATACGACCAGCAGTCGTGCGGTGAATGTTTATAAGATCGCCTGCAACTATCTGAAATGTTCCGGTACAAAACACTCGCAGGGCACATTGCAATTGCAACTTAGGCGATACAGCTGAATTTCTGTCTGAGTTTTGTGGTAAGTGTTCTCCAAGTAGGTTTAAGAGGAATGTAAAGGATTCTTTTCTAATACCGAAACGTTCCTTGAACTTGCTCTCTGTATAAGTATCATACGGATCCCGCCTTTCACATACTACGCGCATTATCGCATTCCGGTTGTTTTCCTCATTGAGATCATCTATATAATCTAGGTAATCCATGACTACGTAGAAATATCTTCCTCCAAATACAACACAATATTGTACGAGGGTAATCCAAAAGTAAGGTCTCCAATTTTTTTTAAAATACAAAGAAACTTTTATTCATAACAAATGGTACATAGTTTTGAAGCTTTGACATTTGTCTATTTTTCCACATAATCGCCATTTTGGTCGATGCATTTTTGTAGACGCTGTGGCAGTTTTTGTATGCCCATGTCATACCAGCTTGCCACCATGCTCTTGAAAAAGTGATGGACCTCATTTTTCACTTCATCGTTGTCACCGAAGCGCCTTCCAGCCAAATGTTCTTTCAACTTGGGACACAAGTGGTAGTCACTGGGTGCTAAGTCCGGACTAGAGGGTGGATGGGTGATGGTTTCCCATCCAAACTGTTGCAGAAGATTCGTGGTTTGACGGGCGGTGTGGGGGCGAGCATTGTCATGGAGAAGGCTTATGCCCTTGCTCAACATTCCTCTTCTACGGTTCTGAATTCCCCGTCTGAGTTTTTTTAATGTCTGACAATACCTGTCGGCAATTATTGTTGTCCCAGGATCCATAAAGTCAACCAACAATATCCCCTTTCTCCTTGAATTTTCGCAGTTTGGGTGAACCGGAATGCCACCACTCACGTGATTGTTGTTTGGTCTCAGGTGTGAAGTGGAAAGCCCAGGTTTCATCACCCGTGACTATTGAATCCAAAAGGTTGTCCTTTTCATCTGCATAGCGTTGAAGAAATTGGCGGGAAGTTTCAGCGCGTTGCCTTTTGTGATCTTCTGTCAGCATTCTTGGGACCCATCTTGCGCACACCTTCCGAAATTTCAACTCTTCAATCAAAGTCCGATGAATAGTGCTTCGAGAAATCTCAGGAACAACAATGCAGAGCTCATCGAGAGTGATCCGCCGATCTTGAAGCACGGTTTGTTCAACCTTTGCGATTGTTTCATTAGAAATGGATGGTCTCCCGCTTCTTTCCTCGTCATGAATTTCCGTGCGACCATTTGCAAATTCTCTACACCACTTGCAGACATTTTTGACATCCATATAAGACTCTCCATACACTTCCATCAACTGTCAATGAATTTCGACAGGTTTAACCCCTTTTGCACTCAAAAAGCGAATAACTGTGCGAACTTCGCACCTGGCGGTAGTGGCTAATGGGAGCTCCATTATAACTGGCTGCCAAGCCAAGACTGAGGGCGCTAAGGGATGTGCAGTGGTTTCTGAAGAGAGTGGAGGGAGGAAGGAAAAAAGCAGTATGGCCAACATCCACACAAACAGTTTTCCTGCGATCCCAGCACTTTGGAGACCTTACTTTTGGGATTACCCTCGTAGTTTAATCGACAGATGAGTTACTCCATCCAGGTAGCAAGAATAAATTCTAACCTACATTTGTGCTCTGTTTACTCCCGTAGTAACATACTACAGGATGGTACTCTCCGACATTTACTTCTGTAATAATTTACTGCGGGAGTATATGAAAGGAGTAAAAAACTTCGAAAATTGTTTACTCTCGTATGGAAGTCGCTGAGTGTTGCATTTAATAGTAGTTTACTACGGAAGTGGAGCTTACTCTAGGTTGGTACACCCACCCGTAGTGAGGAACTGGAGGAGAGAATCACTACATTTAAAATAATAAGTGAAGTAGTAAGTAGTAGTCATTTTCCATTAATGATGGAAATAAATGTTTTGGAGCAAAAGGTAAAGAATAAGTAAATAGCTCAAATAAAGACAGTAAAAGTATGTAAATGGAGGGAGGAACTAAAAGAGAACTTTTTAAAAGAATTAAATTCAAAGGTAAGTCAGATTGTGGAATAAAAATGGCTTTAAATGAGGGAAAACCAGAAAAAGTATTAGAGCTACTGAAATTATTAATAACAAGAGCAGGAGCAGGGATGGAAAGAAAGCAGGGAAAAGGCCAGGAAATTAAGGGATGATTTGATAAAGATGTAGAGCAAGAAAAAAGGAGGTATTTAAAGAGCTTATTGGGTGGAGATCAGAGAAGGAAAGGTATAGACAAAACCTGATGAAACTTAAGGGAGGATATAAAGGTTTGCTAGAGGCTAAGAAGAAAGAAGGCAGGGAAATATAGAAAGGAAACTAAAGGCAGCAATAGATGGAAAGGATAGCAAAAAAATATCGGAAATTGTGAGGATGACGAACAAGAAAAGAGGGGAGAAAAATTAAATTACACCAAGTGAATGGATAAAATATTTTAGAAGACTAATGAGAGAAGGGAAGAGAGTAGAGTTAGATCCAAAAGAGGTAGGACAAGGAGGAATATTAATGAAAAATTAGATGGTTAAATCATGGAGCTGGAAGTTTACCAGCAAATAAGGAATATAAAAAAGGGCAAGGCAGTAGGAATAGAAGGAATGCCAGGGGAATTTTGGAAAATGAATAGGGAAATGCAAAATTGTTCAAAAGTGAAGACAAAGTTACTAAATAAAATTAAAGAAAAGAATGTGCCAGAATGTTGGAAAATAAGTATGATGGTACAAATCTACAAAGGGAAGGGAAGAGCAAATAGACCAGAGAATTATAGGGGAATAAGTTTATTATCAATATTAGGGAAAATATACAGAGGTACATTGGCCGAGACTAAGAAAATGAGTGGAAGAGGAAGGAAAGCTGCCGGAATACCAAGCAGGATTTAGGAAAGGTAAACAAACAATAGATAATGTATTTATAATAAAGAAATAAAAACTAAAATAGATAAGTATTTGAGCAGGAAAAGAGGAAGGATATACATATTTTCTGCAGATTTGGAAAAAGCATTTGATATAATAAATAGAGAAGTATTGGTTTACAAATTAAAAAAGAAAGGGGTAAACAAAAATTTTATAAAAGAAATTAGGAAGATTTATAAAGATATAAAATTTTGTATAGGATGTGGAAATAATGGAATTACAGAAATGATTGAACAAAAAATAGGACTAAGACAACGATGTAAATTGAGTCCTATATTATTTAATATGTTCATAGATGATATATTAGAGTGAAAGAAAAAAATCTGCACTGTCCCATAGTAGCAAATAAGAGAGATAGCAAGTTTACTATACACGGATGATCTTATGGTTGGGGCTATAACGGTAATTGGACTACAGAAAGCAAACAACGGAATACAGGAATTCTGTGAAGAATGGGGAATTAAAGCAAATATAAACAAATTAAAAGTTTTGGCATTTAAAAGAGGAAACAAATTAAAAAGAAAAGAAGAGAAATGGCAGATTGGAGTTTAAAGTTAGAAATTGTCAAGGAATTTGATTATTTGGGGGTGAGGATGAGCAGTAATGATGAATGGGTGGCGTATAGCAGGAAAGTTATGGCTAAAGGAAAGGCAGCAATGACAGGAGTAAGGATGTGCAAATACAAATTAGAAATGCTGACTAAATGGATAGAAAGAATGTATGAGGTATGGGTAGAAGCAAGAATATGCAGTTGACATTTGGGAGGGACCAGAATTAAGCAAAAATAAAATAATAGACCAGAGCTACAGAACGTTCTGTAAAGAACTATTGGAGTTATCAAGATCAGCGCCAGGGGAAGTAGCATTAGGGGAATTAAGAAGAACAAGAAGAAAGGGGGTGATGATGGAAAGGATATTGAAATTTTGATTTAGATCCCTGAAAAAAGATGAAGGGGAAATTTTAAGGATATGTATGGAACAACAAGAGTATGAAAAATAAAAATAGCTGGTGGGCACGGGTAGAAAACATACCAATGGTCATGCAGATTTTTCTGAAATTTTAATGTATACCATTAATTATAATTATTCTTCTATTCATGATTGGGAATGTTCAGCTTTAGTTCATTCTGTGGACATATTCTTGCATCTTAATCTTTAAATGAAAATCATTATTGGTATCTGATAATATCCATGTTATTTTAGATATTCATTAAGTGGAAGGTCATAGTGAAAAGAAAGGTTAGTTTCATTAGTTGTGTTATCTGGGGAAATGTTACAGCTACAAGTATTTTATTTCAGATTATTTTTCATACGTAAATTTACTCCGTATAAATTATCATTCCATAACCCAATTGGCTTATGTTCTTCATCTTCCAAAAGCACCAGTATAAATTCAATTTCTATGGTTACAAGAAACTGGTATATAACTTTCTGCTAGTCACTTCTTTTAGCAGATTTAAAATTATCTTAGAATAATTCTGGGAGCAAAAATGCGTTGCTGTACCATTCTAAAGCTCTCAAAAGTGCTCAGTTCCTAACTTTAACCTAAAAATGAAGCAAATGCATTCATGAACCATGCAAATCAACACAAGATTTATTACTATTTGAGCCTAATATTCTTAAATCAATAACTGTTAGTTTTTATTTTGATACAAAATTACACAACATTTACTTTCCTACTAAAATTTATCTCTTAAAACTTATGTTGAGAGCATCATTTACCAATGCTATCACACAGAACATTGCTTACTCAAGCGTAATCTGTAACACTTATATTTTACATTAAAACGGGTAAATAAACTTTGATAATTAAAATGACAAGCTTCCATTGTGCTTTTCCTCTTTAGCAGCATTAAAACAATGTCTACATAAATCTGTTGTGTAACAAATATATTAGCATAAGGGTCTCTTTGTTGCTTTCAACAAACAAATCTTTATTCTTAACAAAATTTTGTTTTGTTACATATTTGGAGAGCAGGAGAAAGAAATAGCAACGGTTTCTGGATAACAGTAAGAAACAGAGTGGAGGATATAGAAAGACAAGAGATCTGGGGAAGCTTAGAGAATAAAAAGTCACTAGGGTTCTATAGGTTAGTAAAAACAAAATGGGAAGAGATTATGTGGATTATTGTAATAGAGCAGAAAAAGAAGCGTTTGTATGAATGTGAACATAATCAATGTACCTGATAGGGCTAAGAGGCAGAAAAAGCGGAATTTGTGAACTATGCAGAGGCAGTGAAAGCACAGAGCATTATATGACAGAATGCAAAGAATTAGCGGAATGTGGACAAAAAGTATGAGAGGAAAAATGGGAAAAAATAGATGGAAAAATAGTAGCAATTAAAATGTTGACAAGAAAGGAAGAAAAGAAAAATAAGAATATGGGGGAGTTTTTAAAGGAAGTAAAGGAGAAATGGATTAGAAAAGTAAGAAAGATAAGAAAGGTAGAAGGGCAAACGGAGGAGGGAGAGGATGGATCATAGGTGATTAAGGGTGGTAAGGGTTGCTCAGCTGAGCCATAAAGCCAGGGTTCCAGACAAAATGAGTAGTATAGGTAGAACATAGGTGGCAAGAAAATTTGTACATAGGTTAAGGTAGTTTACAAGTGAAATATTGTACAAAAGGATTGTGTATAAACGATATACAAATCAAGTTGATTCATTCAATTATTTACATCCAACAGGCTAATTGTAATGGATAAAGAGTAGCAACAGACAGCTTTATTTATCAGTATTATTTCTAAACATTACAATGTTAGATACTAACCTCTGGTTCCAATGGGAACTCAGCTCCAAGAGAGGGTTGTTGTTGCTGCTGCTGCTGCTGCTGCTGCTGAGCATCTTTGTAGCTAGACTCAGTGCGTACACACATTTGCCTAAAGGTATGAAACTCTTCCAGTTTCTGAACACAGACCATGCAAACAGTCCCAGGCAGGCGGTCATCTTTCTCCACCTGCAAGGTAAAAATAAGTTGAGACAATTTGTTCAAAACCATTTAAATATCACCTAAGCTTTTTAATTAAATTTGTTCAATATAATCAACTATATACTGCCCAGTAGTACACATAATGATAAATGGATTTCTTTATGAAAATAAACATGAGAAATGAAGAAAACTTTGTATTAGACTTTTAAAGTTCATTTCTCATTTCATTTCACTTATTTTGAACTGAAGATTCATTTCTCTAATTAAGGGACAGCAAAACTGAAAAAATTATGATTTATTTATGCAGGCATCTGAAACCACCATTTACATAAAAAAAAAAAATATTTTATTTCTTCTAAAATTGCTCCAATTCTGATTTTAAGTACCATATATTTAAATGACTAATAAAATGTAAATCTTGAATTTTCTGCAAACAGCTTGTGAAATCCTCTTCATTTGCCATGATTTTGTACAATTTTGTATAACTTGTAAACCAAAGAGAAACTTAAACAAAAAATGAAAACTCTTTAAAATACACAATTTATTTCAAATAACATTTTTGTGGCACAAGCCATTTGTAAGATATTCACTGCTATGCATTTGGATTTTTCAATGCTTTAAATGTCATTTTTTGAAGTACATCACCGTTCAGTTGTTTCTCATAATGCCATGAAAAGAGTATGGAATTTCACTCAGCATATCCGCTTTTCAAAGATAACTTATCACTTCAGCCTCATATCTATCCCCTTTCTGCCTCCAATGTAACGTGTAATGAAACCATTTCTGTAAACATTTATGTCAATTACGATGAAGTGGACAAAAAAATATGCCTTTGTAAGAGTAACTCGCACAAGAGAATAAAAGTAAACGATAGTGGCTAGAGAAAGTAATGTGAAAATAACACTTTTTTTTTAAAATAATTCTTGCAACTTTTTCCCATTGTTAAATGCGAAAATATCCATCAAAACAAATCTCATAAATTTAAGTAAATAAAATCTGTAACAAAATTTTTCTGGTAATGTTCATCTTTGAAGAATAATTGGTATTAGCATGTCTAATGAGCTGACTGCCTTGAAACAAAAAATTGCATTTTTAAATGTTTGTTTCCCTCTCTTTTTGGTATGTGTGTGCGCGCACACGCATGCTCACAGAAAATATAAAGCAGCTCATTATTTCACTTATCAGCAGGCATAAGAATTCTTAAACAGTTGGCTTCAAGTTATCTACACTAAAACCATTGTCAGCAGAAAGAATGTAAACAACGACCATGAGTCACTGACAGGCAAAGTCAACACAGTCTAGTGTGTGCTACAGAGAGCCAATGAACTACAAACCGGGGTGCAGTATTTTTTTCACTGGGTGTATGGATACATGATTCCAAGCTGCTGCTGCTGCTGCAATCAAGGTCATGCTACCGACGTAGCTTTGCTCTTCTCTGGTTCTGCAGTATTGAGTTGACAGTGATATGCTGTAGTTCAGTTATTATGAATTATTTATTATTTTGACTTGTATTTAGTCACAAAGTATATTATGGCCCAGTATATGTTTATTTATGATTCGTATGTGTTAACTCAGTCAGCTGGTCAAGTGAAAATAGAATTTGCAGAAAGATTTCCGGGTGTAAAAGTTCCAGGCCATACAATAATCCATACACTTTATAATAAATTACAGGCCATAGAAAGTGTTCAGTCTAAGAAACAGACATTAGTCATCGTTTGGAGACTTCCCCACAAAAATTGAGTCAACAATTGATGGCCCTTACATATGTGAATACAATGTTTTGCCAGCTTTTTTGGGGGGAGGGGGGATGAGAATTAACACATACAGGGAGCATGATTTTGCCTTTTTATCAACAAGACTCTGTCACAGCTCATACGGCCAATATTTTGATGAGAGCATTGAAAGTGTGTTTGAGGACAGAATTATTAGTAGAGATTTGTGCCCCCCCCAGCCTAATCTCCTGAAATTTCTGTCTCTGGGTAAATTAAAACATAAAGCTTACAAGACAAACCCACACATCCTGGAAGAACCAAAACAAAATAGCTGCCAGGAAATTGCCAGCATTTCTCAATGTGAACTATGGCCAGTGACGGATAGTTTCCTAAAGAGGTGCTAAAAATTTATGAACAACGGTGGCCAATTTCATGAAGTTGGTAAGCCAAGCCTTTAAAAGTAGTTTTAAAAATGTACGGTTGCATCCGTGCCATTCCATCATAGCCGCAGATGGTGAGCACTGATAACGCGAACTGTATAGCTGGTTCTTACTTCATTGGTTCTCATGGTATCTGCAAATGCCAACAGACTGTACAAGGGATGAGGGTGGTTTGTAATCTGTAATATCACTGCATAAAGTCCAGCATCAGTTCAACTTCATTTTCTTTCATCCTGGCTTTATTAGAAATTCCCATGTCTGCTCATCAGTTTATTGCTGAATATTAATGAAAAGTTATAAGCGTAATGTTTCTGACACATTTGATTTATAAAATTTTGATAGGATGAATATTTAAGAACTTTACACATTTTTCATTACTATTATTTGTGTAAGTAAACCAGTTACCAAGATAAACAGCAATTTTTTTACCACATTGCATGCATAAGTAAGCGGCACACATTTGTGTACTCTAAAATATTTTAGTTCTTATAAACACCTCAGAAAAAGCTGGTTTTACTCAAGTGATGGCTTACAAAACCTCACATGTCATGTAGGTTTGCATAGAAAAGACAGAGAAGATGTGACGGAGATGGAACATTGAGAGTGGAAAGGGGGTGAAAGAGGAACAGACAGCGAGAGGAAGCAGAGGTGAGAGGAAGGAGGGGAGGGAGAGGAAGTTGAGTGAAATAAAAATGGAAGGGGAGGGAAGTAGGGGGAGAGATGAAGGTAATGTTGCTGCCGTCCTCTCCCTGTCCTACGTCACCGTATGCCGCCAACACGCTAAAGTAAAACATCACTAGAAATACGCAAGTGGCAGTAATGCATTAATGGTGTTGGCATTATGTATAAATGCTGACGAGAGGCAGAAGACCGCGGGAAAGTCCCTCTATCGTTTATTACTGGGTATACAAATCATTCTTACTCAAGCTTTTTACTTTCTCTATCACGTACCTAGTAGGTAGAGAAGGTATTGAATTCCATCCAAACATTCGAGACCGAGCTTTTCCTGCAACTACATGTTTTGAGGTCCCGTGAATCGAAAGAAAGCAAAATTGAAAAGTCAGATAAATACACCTGGTATTTAGGTTCAGTACCTTCCAAAGATGTGACACGAAGAGTTTTCAAGAAAATCTCCTTCCCCAACTACCCTTTACATGCAACATTTTTCGAAAACTTTTAATTCTTTGAAAAATGGCTTTAATAATTTTTATTAAAATATCATATATTAAAGATATTTACATGACAAATAAAATATGGGTGGCTCCGTAGTGCAGTCTTTAGAGCACCTGCTTTCTGTACCAAGGGTCCCGGGTTCGATTCCCGGCTGGGGGTGGGAATTTTTCTCTATCCAAGATTATTCCCTATCCTCCCTCAGAGTCTGGAAGTATGAATGAGAGTGTGTGATCTAATGATTAAAAAAACCAAAAGTGCAAGAAACCCAATGACAAGCGAATACGAGTTAACACCATTGCTTTAGGCAATATATGGTTAAAGGCAGAGTACAAATGGAACTTTAAGAAAAATAAAATTTACATCTTGAATTCTCTGGAAATAGCCTGCGAAGTCCTCTTCATTCGGCAGGAGTTTTGTATTGGTAAACGTTAGCGATAGACGAAAACATAGCACACAAAAAATGTAGACCTCTTTAAAACACACAATTCATTTAAAATGTTTTCTGTGGCATAACCCATTTGTGAGATATCCATTATCAAAAATTCAAATTTTTCAATGCCTGTCATTTTTTAAAGTCTTATCGATTTCAATTGTTTCTCACGATGTCATGGAAACGGTATGGATATTGCCACCTCATGGACAATGACAATGCTGCCACTGCTTCTGTGTAATAACGTATGCTGCTGATATTTCACCTAATTTACAACAATGTATTCGTGGCTCAAGGACAATGACAACAATGTTGCCACTGCTTCTGTGTAATAACATATATATGCAATAATGTGTTTGCCCTAAAAGATAAGCATTTTCACTGGGTATGAATCAACATGCAGGTTTGGTTAACTTTGTACAATAAGTGTGCTTCAATGCAATATAACAAAGAAAGAAAAATTGTATGTGTTTGAAATAACAGCGCCACACGGCGAATTTCATGTTACAATGTTGTTATCTTCTGTGCCTTCATTTCTTATGGTTGGCAACACTCGAACTCCTTAAGCCACCCCAGGCATTCATTCTCCATACTGCCAACATACACATCATTCTAGTGTTATTAATCGCCACAACGTTGGTATGATTTAGTGAGGTGACATAGGACACGGAGAGGACGGCAGCAACATTACCGAGATAAATGTCTGCACCTAATGCAGTAATGCCAGCAAAGATGTGGGCTCTGAGATTTGTTCCTTTATGATTAATGAACCTGTCATTTAGCCATTACTTCAGTGTTTAAATCTGAATAGCTACCCCAAGTAGAGAATTAACCCACTAACAAATAGTGATCACACAAGATCTATGCCCATTTAATTCTCTAAGGTCTAATAATACTTTCGGAACGCTTTAGACTAGTTAGCAGTTCTTTCACTTTCCAGAGTAACAGTGTACCTCTGCTGGTTAGATCATTATTTGGATAACAATCAATATCATGAAGTTCAATGCCTACCTTAGCACGTTTACCCTAGTGACATAACCATTTAAAATACAAAAGCTTCATGTTTCTTTCCTCCTCTATTTACGAAACAAAATGTAAAATTTAGCATCTAACGGGATCGAATTAAAATAATAAATGCTGTTTATCACTCATTACAATATTTGCGCGGTATAATTTCACGTTTCTTGTAGCAAATGTAGCAGAAACAATCCTATATTGCATTCGTAGAAATTAACGATATCCTGAGACATACCAGAAAACTTGTTTTTTTCATTGACATATATTTTATAAAATCACTAGTACATATTCCGAAGTTAAGAGATGTTATGTGCCTTGCGGTACATATCAAAGACGCCATATTGCAAAATATAATATAATTCTCAATTTGACATTTTAACAATTTAATTGCAATTTCTCAATGGATGGTGGAAAACCAAAAGGTAATAGCAGATGTAAAAGGAACATTAAATCGCATGTTATTCAGCAAATTAAACAATTACCGAATGTACAGCTGCCAATTACAATCACTTGGAGGGCAGACCCTGCGTGGCCCTGCCCACGGGCCCTCAATTTTGAACAATAAGTGTACACCTACAGCAATTCGAAAGCTGTATTACCTTGAAACTCCTTCGACAATAATATAGCAATTAAACACAGTTCTACTTACAACAACTGGAAGGCATTCTCCAATTTTCTTGGCAAGATTTCTTGATTCACCTTCCGCCCCAAAAATTTGTACCTGACCTTCTTCCGGAGAGGAGCACAAACGACACCGTACTGTAACTTCTTTATCATTTATCATAGACATTGCAAATTACCTATTAATTAAATAACGGCAGAATATAACAATGAAACTCATTCCTAAATAATATAAATACAACAAACATTTAGCGTGAAAATGGGCGTAACTGAAAGCGAATATACATTGCAACGTAAACAAGCTCAAAGTTAAGACGCCATATTGGAATTTACGACCCAATTATCGATACCTGACCAAGTTTAAATCGATTACTGTGAGTTCTTTGCACGAAGTGCCATTTAGCAAAATGTCAATGTTGAACATGAATAATGACGTCCCAAACTGTTGAACTATTTCGTACATTTCAGTCTCTATTATTTTATTACATTTCCTACAGTATCTTTTGAGTGCGAAGAAAGCTAAATACCTTGCCTCTATATGTTTTCTTTAATTTCATTACCTACTGTTTAAGAGCATTATTAAAAAAGTTTGTAATCTATAAAACACAACAACCGTTGATGGTAGCGCTAGAAAAGTCATAATTTGAAGATGAGCGATTAAAGGGATCTGATATTAAAATTCAGATGATTGTACTACTCCTGATTCATGTTAGATTAGATTGCACCAGTTCATTAAAGGCCACTAAGACCTGCGAATAAAGAATATATTAAATAATTATATCCACAATTCAGCCATATGTACATTGAATTGAATTTATTGTTGGTTAATATAGTGTGATACACAATTGAACCATATCATACATAAATTATGCATTATTAATATACAAGTATTATACGTTGTTAATATACAAGTTTGTTATTTAGGTACCTACCATATATTGGATCATGTCATGCATTACATAATATACAACAAATACAGATAATAAATTATATAAAGTATAGATGCAATGTACACACTTAAAATACTAGATATACAAGTACATTTCTGCATTTGGTTAATGCAGTGCATAAAACAAACTGTGTCACATATTAAAACTAAAATATAGTCTAAATGATTTTGATTATGGATTATGGAACAATCAAATACTCATGAATATATACAAATTATACATAATAAATTACAAGTCAAGTTTCTTAGTTTTTAGTTTTGTTTTATTGTACTACACATTCCACTTTACAATTCATAATATTCTGATACATTTATTCATCACATTTCTACTTTAACATGTACATGCCTAGCACCTTCCTTTATGTTGTACAGCCAGTGTGGCTCCCTGGCCTTCAGTACTGTTGTGCAACATTTATTTCCCTTTGCTAAAACCTCAGTACAATTCATTTTCTCTTATCTCCTCTCCTCCTCTCTCCCTCTTCTCCTTGACTTTCCTCATCCATTTTTCTTTTACTTTAATTAATAAATCCCCTACCTTCCTATTTCTTTCTTCCTGCTTGCTTGTTAACATTTCCAATGTAACCAGATTACTCTCCATATTGTTCCACTTCTTGCCCCAGATTGTCACTCTCCATTTTTTAAATCTTCATATTCAATTAGATAATGTTCTACACTTCCCTCCATTACAAAATTCACAAATTCCTTTATCATTACGTCTTAGGCCACTTAAGAATATCGTCCCCATCTCATCCAAGCTAACCTTCATGTTCTTCCTTATTATTAAAGATGAGAATTCCATGCACTATAAAGTTCCAAAATATGCATGCATTCATGCATTATCAAACTACAATACATGTATGATCAAGTGAAAAATACATAAAAATATGCACTATCATTTTTGTTCTCAATTCATCACTTCACTTCCCTTTTTGCACAGTTAGCAACTAACAACATTTCTAAATTTTTTCTATGAGATTCCTATGCCTAATACTCAAAATATTTTTGTAGGCAGAAAATGACCTCTCTACATCACAAGAAGTTATAGGCACAAATTTGAATGAACATATTTGTGACAGTGTCATGTCCAGTTCTTCATTCATGCTTTCACCACAAAATAGCTTCTTCACTGAATAAAAGAATCCATAGTCTGGTTCCTGTTTATGACACTGTACAGTTTGTGCCTTGTATCTACTCCCATTTCTATGGAATTCCTCAACAATTGACACTGAGTCTACCATAGGCAGACATGTGGCTTCTAATTTTGTTATTGTAGAGGGCAATTTAGAGAAGTTTGTCTTAATGTAAATTAAATCCTGCTGCACAATTTTGCATTCAAATGCTGTTTTGCATCTCTGATATATACAGCATCATCTGGCAAATATCATGTGGGATATTGCAAATACAGAGCTAAGTTGTTCCCTTCAAAGACTAATGTTAAATAATCAATATTTATATCAACACATATGAATGAATGAATTTCATATAGCTTCTATTGACTGTACATTTCATACAAAAACAAATTTTGATCACGATGAAACACACTATTAGATATTATTTCCATTTATCTAACAAATAATCTATGCTTGAGTTGCCTCTGGCATACATACGAGGGCAGGTTGATAAGTCAGTGACTTTTCAAAGAAAATAACAATTTTTTCCAAAAAATCAATTTTATTTCTCAATGTAATCTCCTTTCAATTCAATACGCGTTGTCCAATGTTTCTCTAATTCTTTTAACCCTTCCAAAAAATCTGATTTTTCGAAGTCTGCAAAATTTGAGGTTGTTTCTACCATGATGTGTTCACTAAACAAGAACTTCTTCCCAGCATGCCAATTTTTCAGGTTTGCGAAGAGGAAGAAGTTGGTCGGAGCCAAATCTGGAGAATATGGTGGGTTAGGTAGCAGTTCATAGCCCAATTCCACAGATTTTGTGATGGCAATGCCTGACTTGTGTGAGGATGCATTATCCTGGTGAAAGAGATCCTTTTTCTTCACCAAATGTGGTGGTTTCTTTAACAATTCCTTGTGAAACTGATCCAGCATTGCAGCATAATATGAACCTGTGATCATTTTATCCTTTTCCAGGTAGTGGATGCCTATCACCTCTTGTGAATCCCAAAAAACAGCTGCCATGATTTTTCCTGCCAACAGAATGGTTTTTGCTTTCTTTGGAGCAGGTTCATCGAAGGAAATCCACTGCTTTGATTATTGTTTGGTTTCAGGTTGATAGTAATGGATCCAATTTTCATCAACTGTGAATTAACACTGTAAAAATGCTCATTTGGGATGCACTGGAACATGTTCAAACATTCCTGTGAAATGGTCACATGATTCCACTTGTTCTCAACTGTGAGCAGTCACAGCGCCCATCTTGCTGACAGCTTTCTCATACCCAAAAATTCGTGCAGAATGTTATACACCCGTTCACTCGAGATGTTTATGGTCTTGGCTAGCTCACAGATTTTCGCTCTGTGGTCTTCCAACACAATATCATGAATTTTGTTCACCATTTCTTCTGTTGTGACCTAAACCAGCCATCTGTGCGCACAGCACCTCTTGTGCTCAAATGGCCACATCGAAGTTCTATGAACCACTTATGAATCATGCCATGTGATGGAGCAGAGTCCCTATAATACTTTTTCAACTTTTCTTCCATTTCCTTCACTGTCTTACCATGCAAAAATTAGTGCTTTATCAGAACACGAAATTCACTTTTCTCAATTTTCTACAAAGCAACACACATCTGCTTATTTTAGACATTCTCAACATTGTTCTGAGAAACAAATGATGATGAATTTCTGTGATTATACCCAGAATAGATGTAAGACTTGGGTGCAAACAAGAAAACTGTGATTACAATGCTATCTCTTGTTCAAAGTCATGGACTTATCAATCCGCCCTTGTATATCCAACACCATGGTTGTTATCACCACATGTTGATTAATTCTCCTTTTGGCTTAAATAAACATTTTAGAACATGTTGTAGTTGGTTTTTGAATTGTTCAAAATTGACTGATGGATCTATATAAAACTACTGAGTTAATTCATTTAATATTAATTTAATTGGACTGTGCAGAGTTTCTATGTAGGCTACTGTTTGACACAAAATTTGGATATATCTAAAACTTTATATGGCTCATCATGACTAACATATATGTAATATTCCAATTTTATGTAATTTGTTTCTTGAAAACTCCGCTTCTAAAGTGTATCCAGGCAATGAAATTGGTTGGAATTCCTATTTTACCAGGAGATGTTCAGATATGCATAATATGTGTTGCTTCAGTGTTATAGGATTAAGATTAATATTGAGTTCAACCTGTTTGTTTCATAAGCCTCATGTTCTGATAAAATATAGGCACAAATTTTTTATTTTTATTGATGTTAACAGAGTTATTTCTTGAATTATTTGTACATATAGAGAAAGGTATTTGATTAACTCTATCTTCTTTAAGTTATTATGATAATTTTGGTTATGGAGTGAACTTAACCTAATAAAGTCCTTCTACTTGCAACACTAGGAATCTCTTAATTCTGTCAGCAATTAGAAGTGAAATCTTCTCCTTGCCTCTAGAATTTAGGTGTAGATCATGGGATGTACAACCAACCACACTGTGATAGAGTTACCAACTATCTGGGCTTTGCCAGTTATGTCTGGCAGACATTTTAGTTTTTCTCTTAAATGTTTGCCATTTTCACATAACAATATATTTTAAACATACTTTCATAATTTGGGAGCATATTGTTCTCACATTATTCGCAGTGCACAGTGGACTGTGGTGAAAACATGATTTTGATGTTGATAGTGAGTGAATCCATGAACTGTGATGTAACTAACTAGAGCACCACTTATTGGGATGGGGAAAAGTTACACAAACTGTCTGGATGTCGGATCTAAGCTGTGCTATTAGTTTTTCAATAAGATTTGTCTGTGCACATGCCCTGCAGTTTACAGTTTTGTGGATGTGGAGGGAAACATTTTAGGCCTATGTTTAGGGTACCTCCCTAGTGTTTGTAAGTTATGATGACCAGGAAAACTCAGGGGAAAAAAACCCTCAGTCAGGAAGAACAGTCCTGGCAAAATTTGAACCATGGACCTCCTGTTTACAATTCCGTGCCTTAATAACCCCGGCCGCCTGTATCAGTGAATCTTTCATGTGCTAGTATTTAGGTTATCTGCAGGACCATACTGATTTTTATTCCTGCACTGCTGTAACAGGGAAATGACTCTTTGCAATACTTTCTGTGCAGCATCTACCAGGTCTGTGCTGCATTAGGCTATTTTCCAGTGGTCTCTGGTAGCAGATTAATGTAGCATTTATACCAAAACCTGGGTGATCTAGTTACACCGAGGTAAAGGTATATTACCCAATCAGTCTCCCTCTTCCTTTATAGTCCAGACATTAGAGAGATTAAATGATAGGTACATTAGGGATTTGCATTAAGAAACTTTCCCTTACACAGACACCAGTATACCTATCTGTCAAGATAAAGTTGATAGCAATGATAAACCCAGTCAGTTTTATTAATATAGATTAGCAGCATTGTATACTGCAATACATTTGAATAAAAGACTGCTGGTGTTTTGTTCTGAACAAATATGGTGTAATCAGTTAAGTTCCCAAAGTAATAAAGGAATAACTAATATGAAGACAAGGAATATCATAAAAATCTAACAGGTTATGAAGCGAAATTCATGCTGGAACTAAAATTTATAAAAACTGTGCAAATGGAGTGGTAAAACAAAGTGCTCGTGAGAGAACCACAGCTTGTTTTGTCTTGTTTGATACAGACTCCTCACTGCTCTGGATGCACTTCAGCCTTGGGCTTATTGTGTTACCTGTATCATTTTAAAGCCAATTCTTTATGCCTACACCATTTACCAAGGAATACAGTCTCATAACAGATATAGTTTCAAATTCTTCTGGTTCTAAAAACATTTTCCTAAAAGCAATATATTCCCAATGAGCCAAGGCCTCACAAGAGCATATAATGTGCTGGGCTGTTTCAGTTTCTTTCTTGCACAATCTGCAATCTAAGTTACCCTGAAACACTCCCATCATGTTAAGACGCTTTTTCACAGGAACATGTCCTGTGAGAAATGCAATAATTGTTCTCAGCTGAAGTCTGTTACATTTAAGTAAGCTTTCAGCTCTTTTCTTATATGGTTTTCTAATAAATAGTTTACCATGTTTGTTTCCTGGAGTTTTAAACCAGATTTTATGATGTGAGAGAACCACACAATGGCATCGGCAAATAAACTTGAGGGTGAAGACCTTGCTAGTATCCAGAAACTAAAGGACAACAATGTTTTTCCTATGTGGCATTTTGAGGTTAAAACAACTGATGGATGCCATAGATGGATTGTTACTACTCATATCCTGTGGAACTGATGAAGAGAAGAAAGCCAAGTGGAAAACAAAGGATGCTGCAGCCCAGCATGCAATCCTAAAAACAGTGGACAAAACAGTAAAGGTGTATCTGATGACATGTGGGAATACAAAAGACATGTACAGCACACTTCTGTGCATCTACAAGAAGGATACAGATCAAGAAAAGTGCCTTATATTTCAGGAATTCTATAATTAAAAGTATGGTGTTCATACAAAGATAGATGTTCATATAAACATTAGTCAGGTTCAGAACTTGATGTCCAAGCTAAAAGTCCTAAATGAAGAAATTTCAGAAGCTATGCTCATCTCAAAAATATTGTTTTATAAATATTCTGCCTGAAAGGTTCAAGCACTTTAGTAGTGCATGGGATTCCATATAAAAACTGTCGTTGGAAGAAGACAGGCTCAAGTTACAGAAGAATTACCAGTATCCTTCACAACAGAAGCCAAAAGAGAGCACAACAGTGATGTTGAGTGCTGTGGATGTGGACAGCAAGAACATGTAAAGACATTATGTAAAAATGGGCCCTGTGTAATTTGCAAGAAAACTAATCATGATTAACAACACTGCTTCCTCGAAGGTAAAGCTTGTGTGTATTGCAAGAAATTAAATCACAGTTCAGAAGACTGTTTTTTCAAAGATTACCATAAAGAGAAAAATAAAAACCACAACCGACTTATGAAGAATAATAATAGCAATGATAATCCAAAACAAGTAAGATTTGATTCTTTGGTTATCACAGTGAGACAATGAATGAAGTAAAATCAAGCAATGAATTTGAGATGATGGCACACAGTGGATGAAATAAAATGACCAAAGAAGAGGATACGTTATCACATTTGAAAGAATACTAAAAACTGTTAAGTGTTAGTTAAAAGTGCAAAGCAAGGACAATCCATGTTAATAAAAGGACTTAGATCAGTCGAGCTGGACAACTGCACAACAAATGAAGTATATTACATGCCTGATCTGACACGAAACCTCTTGTCAGTAAACTTGTGACAAAAAGTAATGGAACAGTGTACTTTTATGAAAAAGTGTATATCCTGAAAACTAAAGTAAAAATACCAAAGGAAAGTATTGTTATAGATGGAAGAAAAACAGAAAATGAACTTTATGTTGTGAATGTGAAGAAATTTGATGAAAGTGCTGTAATTGCTGAAAAACAACAGAGCTGGAAGAATGGCACAGAAGCTAGACCACCTTAATTATGGTCAGCTGATGAAGATTCCTGAGTTGTGCAATGGAATACCTTTCAAGACTGTAGACTGCAGTATTTGCGCAAAAGTTAAACAAGTAAGACTGTCTTTCAAAACAGTGAGTGGAAGAGCGAATTGTTCCCTTGAAATTATATACATGGCTTGTGTGAGGCAATAGATCCCTCAACATATGATAGCAAAAATTATTTTATCACTCTACTGGATGATTATGCACATTTCTGCATGGTTTATCTCCTAGAAACAAAAACAGCAAATTATGTGTTTCAGTGTATAAAATGATTTATAAAAGAAGGAGAAGCCTGTTTCAATATGAAAGCCTGCAAGATTATGTGTGACAATGTGGTGAATTTAAAAATGAACTACTCATCTCATGATGTCAAGATAAAAGCATTACTTTGGACTTCACCATCCCTCATACCTCCTAATTGAATGGGAAAAGTGAACGTGTAAATCTAACTCTAATGACTAAAGCTAGAGCACTCATCTTTTTGTTAAATGTGAAAAACATCTATGGGGTGAAGCTGCAAACTGCAGCCTATCTTACAAGCTGAAGATCAACCAAGGAAATGTCTCACACACCAGCTGAAAACTGGTATGAAAAGAAACCTGATCTAAGTAACCTAAAAATCTTTAGACAGAAGGTGTATGCAAAAGTGGTGAAACCCCTGAGGAAATCAGGCAGCAGAAGTGAAGAAGCTGTGCTAAAATTAAATTAAACTGACTTTTATTTATGGATGTTCTTTAACTACTATGGTCCTTAGTGCCCCATTCTATACTGGGCATGAAAGACTGGTAATTTTGCTCAAAGGCCTCTTTATCAGGCTTGAGGTTCTTTTATGTGCTGTAAATCTACGACGCGGGACCACCGGCTTTACTTCCCTTCTGAAGGAAGCTATGCTAGAGATTTTTACCCCAAAAAAATCCATTGCCCTCTGCCAGGTTTGAACCCGCGACCTTGGGAACTAGAGGCTAGCACGGTGCCACTAGTCCACGGAGGACAAAGTTGTGCTTGTGGGATATGCTCCCAATGGTTACTGCTCATAGAATGAAAATGAGGGGAAAGTTAAGCAGAGATGTGATCTTAACAAACACTTTCTTTCCTTCTTCTGAAAACAAACTAGTTGAAGAAATCAACATCAAATTTTATGAAGAAAATGAAGAACAAGAAAACCAACACCAAGAAAATGGAGAACAAGAAAATCAAAACCAAGATAACAGAAGAGAAGAAGAGATTCCAAGAAATGAAGAGAACAGAAGACCAATCAGAGAGAAAAGAATGCCCATGAAATTTCAAGGTTACATCATGGATCTTGACACAAATGAAGATGAAGCACTCTTGACCTATGATGAAGCTGTAAGCTGTGAAGAAACATAAGATTGGATGAAAGCCATAAAAGATGAAGTAGCTTCACTAATGAAGAATAAAATGAACTTATGTTGATGAAGGTGAACCACAAGGAAAATAGATTCTTACAAGCAGATAGATTTTTAAGATGAAAAAATAAAAAATTTAAAGCCAGATGAGTACCAAGAGGATACTCCCAAAACAAAACAAAATATGGACTATAAAAATATTGTTAGTCCAGTGGTAGACACCACCTCCTTGAGACTGCTGTTTGCCATATCAGCCAAGAAAAACTGGGACATTCAAACCTTAAATGTGAAGGTAGCTTTTTTCAATGATGACTTAGAAGAACCAATCTACATGCAAGTCCCAGAAAGTTTTGACCAGCCAGGAAAAATCTGTCTGCTGCAAAAATCCTTATGTGGGCTTTGACAAGCACCATGTCAATGGAATAAGAAGTTTGCAACATCTCTCAAAGAACTGAACATGATTCAATTGCAGACAGACCAGTGTTTCTTCAAATCTCAAGATGAAAATACGATGTATTTTATGACTGTGTACAGTATGTATTTGGCAATACTTGTTGGTGTTGGAATCATCATTGGAAAAGTGAAGGAAAAGATCAAACAACTGCAAGATAAACTAAAGAAAGAACTTGAAATAATAATTGAGAAAGAACTAAAGTCATACCTAGGTATGGACATAGTCAAAACTGAAGAAGGAATCATCATCTCTCAGAAAAACTAAGCAAACCAAATACTAAAGAGATATAGAATAGAATATGCAAAACCAATAAAAACATTAATTACTCCTGAGATCAAGATAGATGAATATGAAGATGAAGAATGCCCCTGAAAAAGATGACAAGTTCAACTACAGAGAAGCAGTTGGAACCTGATCTATGTTTTGTAGTAAATTATGTAAGTAGGTCGATGGAAAATTCAACAAAACAAGACTATATGAACATCAAGAGAACTCTTAAATATCTAAAAAGAACAACTAATGCTGGTATATTTTACAGTGGTAAAAATAGCTCTGATGAAGTTTTTGAGTTAATAACATACTGTGCCTCAGATTATGCAGGTGATGTCAAAAACAGAGAAAAAGGCATCTGGCGCAAGAGTACCTCAGGCTTTGTTATAATGCTTAATGGTGGTCCTATTTCATGGTGTTCTAGCTGACAAACTGTTATAGCGCAGTCTACAACAGAGGCTGAGCTCATCGCTGCTTGTGAATGCTCCAAGGAACTTAAGTATGGCAGATTTACTGAAGGAGCTTACAGGTGATAAAGTGAAAACTACAATGTACATTGACAACTAAAGTACAATAAAGTTGGTAGAATTAAGACAAGTAGACACATTGAAGTAAAATACTTCTTTTTGTCAAGGATGAGTATTATGAAGGTTTGTTTGATATCAAATATGTGTCATCTGAGTACAATGTCAGTGACATATTTAGCAAACCATTGTTTTCAACAAACTTTGAAAAGTGTACCAAAGAATTGTTTCTGTACTAATATGCCAAATGTGCTATGTGTATCATACTGAGATTTACATTTTTGTATTAATCAAAATAAAACCCTCCTATGTTTACAGGGATATGTCATGAGAAAGTTGGTAGCAATGATAAACTCAGTCAGTTTTATTAACATAGGTTGGCAGCATTGTATAATGTAATACATTTAAATAAAAGCCTTCTAGTTGGTTGGTTGCTTAGCAACGAGTGTGTTTGGTGTGATCTTTCAAATATCGGGATTAAATCTAAGTAATCCTAATTATTTAGGCAGTTAAAAAAAAATTAATTAGATAGCTCTATCATTTATTACTCAGTATATAATATTTTTCATTAATTCGTTTTGGCCTTGGATTTATTTCTTTAGTACTTGGGGATTCAAATGGAGATTCAATATGGCCCAGAAGTACCGAATTTAAAAAATCAAACAAATAATTCAGGATGTGATATAAATGAGATGGTAACTAATGTGAATATGTCAGATAATAAGAAATTACTGTATAATTATAAAGATTCTGGTCTTTTTGTTGTGAATATAGTAGGAGTTGTTAAAAATGTTAACATGATGCATCCAATGAAATATGAAAAAATGCTGTATGAAAATGAAATGAAATTTAAATCTATTGTCACAGTAGGGAAAAATAAAATTGAAATCCATTTTAATACATTCCAAGAGGCCAATAATTTCCTGTTATCTGAATTTGATTTGAAATAGGTACTCTGTAAAATAATTTATTCCTAAATACAATATACTAAGCAAAGGCATTGTTAGAGGTATTGATACAGATTTGTCGATAGATGCGATAAAACAAGTGGCTAAAACAAATGGTGATATAGAAATTGTCCATGCATACAGATTTCAAAGGAAAAGTACAAATCCCAATGGAGACATACAATGGTTCGCTACTCAATCAGTTCTTATGACTTTTAGATCTCAGTTGTTGCCACAAAGGGTATTTATTTATGGAGTGAGCTGCAAAGTAGACAAATTTAAAGATTCTCCTATTCAATGTAAAAAATGTCAACAATTTGGTCATGTATTTAAATTTTGCAGAAATTCTATAAAATGTGTAGCCTGTGGAGAAGAGCATACTCTTTCTGATTGTTTAGCTTCTGATTTTTACTGTACACTATGTAAGGGAAACCATAAGGCCAATAGTCATGATTGTCCAGTGTATAATTTTGAGCAGCAAGTCATAAAAGTAGTATATGAGCACAGGGTCTCTAGATATCAAAAATGAATCTTCTTATGCAGATGTCACCAAAAGGACAAGTACTCATGATAATAACCTTACTTCCTCCTCTGTGACATATGCTTCAGTTACTGCTGTCAATAACTCAAATACTCAGAAGTCAGTCTTTAAAACATCTGAAAATTTAAGCTCTGTTAATACTAATGAAAGTATTATTCAGAAGATAAATCCTTCAGATCCATGCTGCTCCTATAGTAATTCCAACAAGACTTCATCAACTAAAGGAAAAACTGAAAAGAAGAATGATATTTCATTAATGTAAGAATATGGACTTCTGGAACAAACCTAAGTCAATTAATATTAATAAATTAAACATCATATATTGGAATGCTCAAAGTCTTAAAAATAAAAAAGATGACTTTTTAGCATATATAGTACATCAAGATCTGGGCCTTTTTTTTATCTCCGAAACATGGTTGAAAGAATGCCATAATATTCGTATTGCTAATTATAAAATCATACGTTCAGACAGACCTACAATTGGTGGAGGAATACTAGCAGGAATTAAAAAATCAATTATTGTTAATTCATATGAAATTTTAGACAATGAAGATTATTCAGTTCAAGGAATATCAATGGTATTAGGTAATATTAAAATAATTTTCAAATAAAAAAACCAAATACAAATTTTTCGATTTCCTACAGGAATTATCTTCTTCAACCTCAATCTCATAAGGATCTTTTGTTATTTGACAACTTCAATTTATATATTCCTCAGCTGGCTAGGATTAATGGAATATTCAATCGGCCATTTGTTGATTATTTAGCTTCTCATAATATATTTTTATTTAATGATGGGACACCTACAAGAATGGGTAGAATGGGTCAACAAGATACCTCCCCTGATTTACCTTATGCATCAGCTTCTCTTATAAATTTAATTCAATGGAAAGTAATTCATGAAACATTAGGAAGTGATCATTTTATGATCTCAATTATGCTGGGAACTACATCACTTAACATTTTGAAAAGTAACTGGCTTTCAAGAAATATTAATAT
Organism: Deroplatys truncata; assembly: GCA_030765065.1. Taxonomy (NCBI): domain Eukaryota; kingdom Metazoa; phylum Arthropoda; class Insecta; order Mantodea; family Mantidae; genus Deroplatys; species Deroplatys truncata. The sequence goes on along the minus strand of CM060980.1, from coordinate 31,914,928 downwards.
AAATTGGGATATTTATGCTGGAAAAATATTATCATTCTTTCCGCATTCCAAGTAAATTTGTTTTTTCCTTCATTTATGAAGTAATAGATGAACATATTAACAAATTTCATCCTATAACAAATTTTAAATCCAAAAAGAGAAATAAACCTATATGATGAAATTCTAATTGTTAGAAACATATTGAAGAGAGAAAGCTTAGATGTTATAATTTCATGAAACATAAAACAATGGAGAATTTTCTCTTAATGAGACAACAATATGCTAAAACAAAAAATATCATTAAACAGTTGAAATTTAATGGATGGAAAGAATACTATAATTCTATTATGTTAGAGAAGAAAACAGTTTCACAAATTTGGAATATGGTACGAAGCTTCACTCAAAAAATTTCAGCAATTTTCTCCAATATCAGACAAACATCATTTACAAAATAAATTTCTACATCTACTGTCACCTTCTTCAGTTTCTTGTAATATTCCTCAGATTATTTCAGATTATGAACCAACCAATTTACCATTGGAAAAATTATATAGAGAGTTAACTAATAACTTTACTTTCAATGAACTTCAAGGAGTTATTAAAGGACAAAAGGATTCTATGCCAGGCCCAGATGAAATGAAATATAAAATGGTTCAGAACTTTCCTACAGATTATCTCTATTTATTACTTCATGGATATAATTTTATTCCTCATAATGGAACAACTCCTAAGATATGACAGCATTTTTACATTATTCCAATTGAAAAACCAGGGAAGAATAAAAATAGTGAAGAAAGTTATAGACCTATAGCATTATCTTGTGTTTTTCATAAAATTTTAGAAAACCTGCTGGCGCAAAAAATTCAATTTTTCTTGGAAAGATATGGAGGTTGGCCAAGAAATCAATATGGTTTTTGTCTAGGATATGGAACAACTCACAGTCTGAGTATGCTGAATTTGGAAATTCTTCAAGCTTTATCTAAGAAAAAGGCATTACAAGGACTCAGTGTGGATGTTTCTCATGCTTATGATACAGTAAGTTTAAATATTTTAATCCTAAATTTGCAGAAATTAAACTTACCTAAGAAGATTATAACTCTTATATATAGCATATTAAAGGATAGAAAGATTCAACTTCATCCTAGATTCCATAATACTTTACAACTCTTATCATGAGAAGGACTCCTACAAGGATCTCCTCTCAGTCCAATTTTATATAATTTATACATCTATCAATTATCTCTTATGAAATCAGCATCAACAAATTTATTATTTTATGCTGATTATATTTTTATATATCAACATATCGATTTTAAAAAACTTAAAACTAATAATGAAGAGTTTGAGAATTTGGTTAACAAGTGTATCCTTCAATACAAGAATTGGGACTTAACATCAATCCTCAAAAGAGTAAATGGATAACATTTAAAAAAGGAAGATCTGTACCCAATTTGTATCTGAAAGTACAAAATGAAATACTCCAACCAAATCAATGTGTACAATTTTTAGGAATTATCTTGGATTATAAATTGAATTGGAAAAACCATTTTAATTATATAGTTAATAAAATAAAAAGTATATCTCATATTTTCCAGTATATTTCTGGCTCATCTTGGGAAGTTCATCCTCAAACTATGATAATTTTGTTCAATAACCTCATCAGATCAGTAATACAATGTGGTTGTTTAATAACTCATACTCCATTAAAAAGTTCTCTTTGAAAATTTAACTCGGCAGTTTATGATGTTGCTAAAATAATTTTAGGTATCAGAGGTAATCCATCTACACATCTCACATTAAAAGAAATAGGATTTAAAAATTATCAAGATACTCAACATATTTCAAATTATTAATTTCTCTCCAAATTATTCAATTATTCTGAAGATAAACTTTTCCTTCTGTTGTCTCAAATTAGTAACTCAATTCATGTGAAGAAATTAGAATATCATGAATTTGGATCACAATTGGATGTCTGGACAGAGTAAATTCATTATTGAACCTGGCAATCATTCCTCGTCATCCTCGATACTGTGTCAACTGGAAGATTCTCTTCAACAATTTGGATACTGATATCAGTACTTTTTTCCAATATAGAGTCATATCACAATCAATATTTTTTACAATTTCTTCAGAAATTTCCTAAGAAGACATGGAATTTATTCTTCACATATGGTTCCAAAAAAGCATCAGAAGGAGTGGGAGCAGCTGCATATCATTATAATATAAATGAATCAATTCTGATTAAATGAAATGATAAATGGTCCATTTATTCTGCTGAAAAGTTGGCCATTAAGAAAGCTATTCAAATTATCAGAAAACATAGATATAAATTTAATATTATATTCACAGATAGCAAATCATCTCTGCTGGAACACCAAAATTTCTCTATTAAGAAAAATATTAATATCTTAGAAGTGGAAATTAAATTTTTGATTTATCAAGCTCTACTTGATAAGATAATAATCAAATTGATATGGATCCCAGACCATAAAAGTATTATTGGTAATGAAAACGCAGACTCTTTGGCAAAAACAGCAAGATATGAAGGAGATTTTTCATCAGAACCACTTCCTTTAAAGGATGCAAAAATCTTTATCCTCATTAAATGGTGTGATAATTATTCTCATAACTTGGATTCTTCTATGAAATGCTATATTATTAAACCTTGGTTCTGTAATATCAACATCAAGAAAGAAGACCTTAAGGTTATTTTCAAAATAAGATTACAAGTAGCTTATACACAAGATTTACAATATAAATTAGGTAAAACTGTTAATAATAAATGCTCATGTAGCAATCTTAGTAATTTAGAACACATTTGGCTTGGATGTTCTTTTAATGAACAGGAGAATAATAAATTGTTATTAGAAATGTACAAATTAGGTTTTTCTGGGCTCATAAAAATCACTAATATAATACAATACGATCCAGTTAAGGTATTTAAAAAAATCATAACCCATATCCGTAAATGCAAAATTAAATTATAAGTTAGGATTACTTAGCCATTTCAGTTCTTGGGAATAGACAACTATTATTACAGATAGGATAATTAGATGTCAAAGAAGATATAGTGTCTTTAATTAAGAAGGAAGAAGAAGAAGACTTCTAGTATTTTGTTCTGGACAAATGTGGTGTAATCATTTAAGCTCCCAAAGTAATAATGGAATACTTAAGACAAGGAATATCTAAACAATAATCTAATACTATCAACCGGGCAAGTCAGCAAAAGCAGCACTTCATCATTTAGTTTCAATTATAGAAGAGATGCCATATAAGGAAATTGCTATAGGAGCATTTCTTGATTTTGAGGGTGAATTTGACAAATCTTTTAGCGTTGTAGTGTTGAAAACCCTGAGGCAGTATTTTATATCACAACACTGTGAATGCCAGAGTGATTGTAGTGTAAATTAACATCATTGTATGACAATGATTTTAGATGTTTGTTAGCTATAAGCATTGTTAGGAAATAAGTTTACAAGGCCTCACTGAAACTGACAATAGGAGTGGGTAACAATGAAGCGATGGGGTAAGTTTATCATTTAGAAGAGACAAACAAATGACGTCAGGGTAGCGTGCCTCTCTTTAGAAATGGAGGGAATATCTTCCCTAGAGCATATGTGTTTGTAATTATGATTGGCTGACAAAATAGACGCTAATGTTGGCGCGATTTATTAACCAATAACAGCTCTATTATAATGTTTAGGCATATCGGGGTGAGGGAGTATAGATTCTTGAACCAAAAGCAAGTATCGCGCAGTTCTAAGAAATCTCTCTCGCAAGTTACACGTCAGGCAGTTCTAAGGAAGCATTCATGAGGTACACATTACGCAATTCTACAGAATCTCTCACGTCGTAAAGTTAGTCACAAAATGTGAAGTAAGCGTACGACAGTAATTATATTCGGAAATATAACAGTTTCAGTCAGGCCTGTATAAAGATTACAGATGTGAACTATTAATTATGTGTGACGGCAATAAAAGTGTGAAAACGAATTCTTTTATCAGTGTTATCTTTTAGTAACAACTCTTTTCCGATTACACGCCCTGATCAGAGATATTTGCTCGACTGAGTAATAATAGCTAGCCGGAGGACAAAGAACCCAAAATTCAAAATAGTAAAACAATAACAGGCGCTCAGCAAAAAAAAAAGATAACACAAACAGATTACTGCGACAACCCTTAAGCATAAAGTACCATCATTCATATATAGATGAATACAATTTAAGTTGAAAAGTAGAGAAATAACAAAGATCAAAAATGAAGATACCTCTTAATCTGATTAGCCATCACATGTCAAAAAGATTCATATTGACTGAATGAAAGGAAAAGAAAGAAAATGTTCCTATAGAGGGAAATGAGGTCATTGATACAGTTCACTGTAATGCTTCTGAATGACTTTTGGAGGAACCAAAACTTTGCTTTTTACTCTTCTTAATTCAAAATATTTTCATGATCATAAAATATCATTCCCAGAAAGAGTGTTTTCTTGTCAAAAGAGTATTATGGAGCTTTCTTTGATGTTGTGGCTTTGAAAAGTGAACTTATGATAATCTTGAACTTATGAGGTGACATCAGCTGATGATGCAGATAAGATGCTACAAAAACTTGTTACTGCATTAATTATGTGTAAGTGAAGCCCGTGAGTATTAAGTAGACCAATTCAAAACCTTAAATGTGTAATATTGATTTCACTGTGTCAAGTTCTTCCTGCATTGGATTTATTATAATCTATTTGTATTCACATCTATTTTCCCACAAACATCAAAACTTTGTGAGTTAATATTAATTATAGCAGCAACTAGTGTAGCGAATGAAGTCATTTTTCATTTTAAACAGAATAAAAGATTATTTGGAAAATTCCCAGTGCCAGACTAGATTATCATCCCTTGCATTCGGGCCTAAAAATCCTTAGCACGGCTTCCTTCGGAAGGGAAGTAAAGCCGGTGGTCCCGTGTCGTAGATTTACGGCACGTAAAAGAACCTCAAGCCTGATAAAGAGGCCTCTGAGCAAAATTACAGGTCTTTCACGTCCAATACAAAATGGGACGCTAAGAACATAGCAGTTAAAGAGCGTCCTTAAAACTCAATTTAATTAAATTACGGCGCATTGAAACTGTCAGATATTTGGAAGGTCAAAGGGTAGATATGCCATCATCCCCTTTTCAAAATACAGTGGCCGGTATTTCTTCTAAGGTTAAAGTCAGTTAGCTGCATTGTTGCAAATAAAGAAACCTCCAGCAAAATTAAGTAATCTTATCACGGGTTCACAACGTCAATCCTACACTACTAGATGCAGTAGGGAAGTATACGGTCCCAGACCATCTTCTGGAAATTGGGGGCTGACCGAGACAGGTTACAGGGTGCTTGCTACATGGCGACCTCCGAGGACTGATCGTACCACTGATGCGCGTTGCCTATGTTTTATTTGTAGACGACCCGGGCATGTTGCCCGCAACCACAGAAACCAAAAAACGGTCGAAACACCCCACAAGCATAAGGCTCATGGAAGAAAATCAACTGTCTCTCTCTCTCTCTCTCTCTCTCAATAGCCTTGTCTATTCCAGGGCAAATTCACAAGCAGACTGTCACTGTTTTAATTGCTACAGGCAGTGCCGTAAGATTAATCAGTGAGCTTTAGTAAGCACGGCGAAACTTCCACTTTCAGGCAACCTAATGCCTACGTACAGCTGATAACATATTGCTATATGCCTCTATCATACTGACTGCCAGTTTAAGTTAATGGAAATATTTTCAATGAAAGTCTCCTTGTGGCTTCACAGTTTGGTCCTTATTTGTTGCTAGGCATGGATATTTTAATCTGTTATAAGACTGTTCTATATCTCTCTACACTTCATATCACCTAAAATCCTACATCCACAACCCTTAGAGATTTTTTGTCAAGAGAAACTGAACTTCCCCCGAATCAAATTACTTTAGAGCCGACAGTGTAAGATACTACTAATAAGGCAACATGTTAGTGTAACACACATCCATGTAAAATTTCGGCCCACTCTGGCTAGACAAATTTTGCTTGAATCAGCGGATGCTATACTTAAAAAGAAAGAATATATATGCTAACCTAACACAAAACGCTACTGTTGGATTTGCTGAAACTTTTTTGGCATACCTTTGCCACTAATTTGCAATAACTAGGCATTACAACCTTAGAAGAATTTAATACTGGGCTTTAAGATTCCAAACCTATTAAGCAAAGGCCATATCGCGTCTCTCAAAAACAAAGGGAAATAATCAACACTCAAGTTGACGAAATGCTTCATGGTTCGTGAATCTTCTAGCCATTGAGCTTATTGCTTGTTTATGAAACGCCGGGACGGAAACTATCGTTTTTGTGTTGACTATAGAAAATTAAATGCAGTCACTGAAACCTCATCGTTTCCCTTCCCTTAATAGACAACATCCTATGATTTATTTGGGAAAGGCTAAATAGTTCTGCACCCTAGATATTTGGTGTGCATATTTACAGGTGCCAGTATCAGAGGCAAAGTAAAAGCGCACACCTTTGTGTAGTGGTCACCATCCTAGCCTCTAGTTTCAGAGGTCGCGGGCGGAGGGCGATGGAATTTTTTCGGGCGTAACATCCTTAGCATGGCTTCCTTCGGAAGGGAAGTAAAGCCGGTGGTCCCGTGTCGTAGATTTACGGCACGTAAAAGAACTTCAAGCCTGATAAAGAGGCCTCTGAGCAAAATTTCCTATCTTTCACTGCCTGCATACAAGAGAGTATACAGAAGCAGATGCCCAGGCCAGGGACCTATTGTTAGTGGTGGTATTCATGCTCATTCAGAAGGAGCAGGGTTAAAGTGTCGTGCTGAGTTAATGATATAGGTACATTACCGGTGATGTGGCTTCAACTGGAGAGGGAGTTGAGTCGTCTAGCTGTCCTCAGCGTGATGCTGTTGGTCCTGAAACAAAAAGTGTGCTCTGGGAAGGGTACATGCAGCGGGTGGAGGGAAATGTACAAGGGATATAGGGTTATTTACAGTTTGCATTTATTTGTGTACATAAATATAGTTTCTTTTCTTCTTCTTTTTTTCTTTTCTTTTCTTTTTAATTTTTTTTTAAATATCTGCTTTCCATTTCTTGTGCCTTGGCCTTGCTCGGTCGTCATATTTTTGGGGTTGCCCGTTTACCCCGGGCTGCCTTAGGATGGGACTGTATTCCTCCCAAGGTCTTGCGGGCATTTGACGTGGTTTATGGTGGCACTAGGTTGTTCAGATAAGTTAATATGCAGCATTGTCATCTGAGATGTGTCTGTTGAGGGGCATCTTTCTGTCGAACAGCGACAGTGGTCTTTTGTGCTTATCTGCGGTTGTGTCATATGTGCCTAGGTCTCGTATGGTTGGGTTTTGAGTAATGTGGGCTTGCTTATACATGTCATGTGCAAGTTTTTTGATAAACTCCTCGATAGTGTGCATTTTGGTGTCTTCGTGCAGTACATCCAATGGGATTGCCCTGGGGACCCTGGCTATTGTTCTTAGGGCTTTGTTTTGGAGCAGTTGTGGGCTTTGTATGTGGGTTTTGGCACAGTGGCCCCACGCTGGTGCAGCATACGTCATTACGAGCCTAATTAGGCTTTTGTATAGCGTGAGTCCCATATTTTTGCTAAGGGAGCTGTTGCGATTGAGTATTGGGTATATGACACCTAGTTGTTGATTTGCTTTGCGGCGTATTTCTGCGGTGTGATCTGAGAAAGTGAGTTTGGAGTCAAGCATCACTCCGAGGTACTTTGCTTTGTTTGTCCAGTGAATGGTGTCGTCAAATAATTTTAGTGGTAGAGTTTTGTTAAAGTGCTTTGTTCTTTTTGAGAAGAGGACTGCTTGTGACTTGTCTGCGTTTACTTTAATTTTCCACTTGGTCAGCCACGGTTCCAATTCCGTGAGCGAGTTCTGTAGCCTCCGGACTATCATTTCGGTCTTCCAAGATTGAGCAGAGATGGCGGTGTCGTCCGCATACATGTATAGTTGTGTGCCATTCGTCTTTGGAATGTCGTTTATGTAAGTGGTGAAAAGCACCGGCCCTAGCAAACTTCCTTGCGGGACTCCGGCTGCTATACTGCGCGAGGTGGTGGTTCGGCCTTCGCTGGTAACCGTGAACGTTCTGCCCGTGAGATAGTGGGCGAGTAGTTTGACCATTACGTCGTGGAAGTGGAGACTTTTTAGTTTGTGTACAAGTCCTGCGTGGTATACAGTATCAAACGCGCGCTGCACATCGAGGAATATTACACCTGTCGACTTATTTTCATTAAAGCCACGGGTTATGTTCTCTATTTACCTTGTTAGTTGTAGAGTCGTCGAGTGTTTCGCTCGGAAGCCATATTGTTCGTTTAACAGTAGTTCATGTTTTTTATATGCGCCGTTATGCTTTCTGGATAACTTTTTCTGCTACCTTGCTGATTGTCTTTAAGAGGCTAATTGGCCTGTAGTTACTTGGTTCGGCCCTGTTCTTGCCCGGCTTCGGGAACATGAGCACATTCGCTTGCTTCCAGCATGTTGGGTAGTACCCGGTCTGTAGGCAGTAGTTACAAATATTGCTCAGGAGATTTATCGCGTTTGCCCTTAGGTGTTTGAGTACCAAATTTGGTATTTGATCAGGTCCTGGGGCCTTGTGGTCTTTAAGATGCTTTATGATCCACCTTATTTCTCCTGGGTTGGTTTTCCTACATTTGTTATATGCGGGGCTTGTCAAGGTGTCGCGCATTTCATTCTCTAGCGTGTCATGAAATTCAGGATCGTGCAGGCTATCGTTGGGTGTGCATGTGTTTTGTAGTGTGTCGGCCAGCAAGTCTGCTTTCTCAGTTTTGTTTTCTGCATATGTGTTGGTATTAGGTATTTTGAGAGGTGGCACGTTTATAGACAGTCGCTTTATTGCTCTGACTAGTTGCCAGACTTTGGTGTTCCGTGGCTGAAGGCCTTCAAGTGTGTGTTGCCACTGTTGTCGTGCCTGTGCATTAATTCGTGTTTTGATGGCGCTGTTGAGGGTCGCCATGTTTACTTTGTGAACCAGGCTACGCGTGCGCTGCCACCTGCGTCTCTCATGGTCCCTCTCCTTATCAGTGCTATGACATCCGGGGGTAAGTGATAACGTGCTTGTTTGGCGGCTTGATTGGGACTGCTTCTGTTATTGCTGCTCTTATCGCTTTTTCTAGTGATTCCGCTGCCAGGTCTGTAGTTTGGTGATCCTTAGGTGTCTGTGTTTGTGCTATTTCTGCGTCAAGATTTGTGCAAAGGTTTCCCAATTCGCTCTGTTGTAGTGTAGACGAGTCGGGGGCGGTTGGAACTCTGGTGTAGCTTGACAATTTATACGTAAGTGTTCGACTATTGCCCACCATCTCCATGTCCTTACAAGAAAGAACCAACCCTCTATATGGCCGGATCAACAACATCAGACATTTGATGAACTCAAGTTATTGTTGCCTTCTAAGCACATTCTTGCTCATTATCGCCAGGGGCGTATTTTAAAATTATGTGGACAATTCAAAAATAGGCATAGGAGCCATTCTATGTCCAAAAGGCTCTGATGACGTTTTGCATTGTGACATATGCTTTACGGTCACTTAATATACATATACAGAAATATTGTTTATTGCCCATAGACTCAATTACTAGTTTCGAGCATTGTCAAGTACAAAGAGGAAAATCGTTAATACTATATACAGGATTGTATAAAATAAATTTTTTACACTATATTTGAATCTAAAGTAATCTTGTCCTACAGAGTTGGAATTATTGGGCATTGTTTATGCTCTGAACCATTTTAGGTCCTTTATATTTAGCTAGCCTGTACACCTTGTCGGTGATCGCCATGCATTATGTTATCTGTGGACAGTGACAGATGTCACAGCTATATTGGCATGTTGGTCTTTAAAATTATAGGAATGTAACATTACTATAATTCATAAAGCAAGCAAATTACACAAGGACTCCATTGCTTATCCTGCTTCCCCGCCAGTTTCCCAGCACCTCAGGAAGATGAACAAATTGAGGATATCCCCACATATTCACTATTGCCGACTATAGTTGCGGCAGAACAAAGGAAAGAGCCACGCTTATGCAATTTAATACAGGCCGTGGAACAACCTGATCTGGCTCCGCCTTCCTTATCGCGGAAGGCGTCATCTTACATTTTGAAATCCGTGTACTTACCACAAAAATGCCGATGCAAAGGCAATTTGTACATATTCGTTATTCCAGAAGCTCTTAAAAGAAATTCTCTATTCCCATCACGATGGATTCATGGCGGATATTTGGGATTTATTAAAAGTTTTTATAAGATCAGCTCGCTCTTCTGGAATGGAAATTTCCAAGGCTAATCTACCATCTAACACCTAACAAAATTGTCTGGATTGTTTATTATGTTCCGTATAAGTGTTTCAAATTCCGTATATTCTTTTCGACGCTGTCGACGGAGGTACAACTTAAATCCACAACTGATAACATTTTTGTGAAATCCACATACGACATTTTTCAAGCATATGAAATCGCAAGAGGCAACATCAAAGCTGCACAAACAAAACAGAAACGTGTTACATGCCCGATGAGTGAAACTCTTTATTCTCGCACGCTAAATGGCCATAACTACGAAGTTACTCCATCGATACCACGAGCCTTATGTTACTGTAAGGCAGCTTTCACCAGTTAATTACGTTATTTAGGATCCCTGTCGTCCAAAAGCACCCGATCGTGTTGCACATATCAAACCCTTGTGTCCTTATTATGTTCCGCGCAGACGTGATTAGCATTCCATGTTACATCTTCCTTAACACGGAACCGCAGATGGAGTATGATCTCGCTGCGGATCTTTCAACAAGAGTGTCCTATCTTTAACATGTGATAGCTGCCGTTGTTATTGAGTTACAGCAGTAATTTTTTCATGTGGTTACAGTTGTTATTGACAAATAGCCATGGAACGTTACAGCTTTCAGCAATGCGTAGAAATTGTGAAAATTTATTATCAAAATGGATCATCTGTTCTCCAAACCTTCCGTGTATTGCGTGAAGTTTACGGTGTGCATAATCGTTCCTGCGAGAGAACGATTCGGCGTTTGATCAATAAATTTGAAAGAAGTGGTTCTGTCAGCGATCAAAGAACGCCCGTACGTAATCGACGTAAGGGCTCCAAAGAAAACATAGAGTGAGAGTGTACGCGAGAACGGAAACAAATCAATTGCTCGTCGAGCGCGAGAATTGGGCGTTCGCCGACCACAACCTGACGAATTCTGCATCTGGACTTGAAGTTTCACGCTTACAAAATGGTGTTAACTCAAGCCCAACGACCATAGGTTGCGCCGTGTATTCGCTGACTGGGCTATGGAGCAATTGGAAGCTGACCCGGATTTTTGTCGAAAAATCATCTTCAGCGACGAAGCCCACTTTTGGATGGATGGTTGTGTTAACAAACAAAATTGCCTCTATTGGAGCAATCACAATCCAATGCAGATTCGAGAACGACCACTTCATCCCCAAAAGGCTACTGTGTGGTGTGGATTTTGATATGGTGGAATTATTGGTCCGTATTTTTTCCAAGATGAAGGTGGAAGCTCTAACTGTCAATGGAGAAAGATACCGGGCTCTTATAAGGGACTATTTTTGGCCTCAATTGATGGTATGGATCTGAGAAACATCTGGTTCCAGCAAGATGGAGCCACATGTCATACTGCTCTCGAAACAATCGATATTTTAAAGGAGAAGTTCAGAGGTTTCATCATTTCCCGTGGTGGTGATGTTAACTGGCCCCCGAGGTCATGTGATTTAACGCCGTTGGATTACTTCTTGTGGGGCTACGTTAAATCTCGAGTTTATGTCAACAAGCCAGAAACAGTAAATGATCTTATGAATAACATTACGCGTGTTATTCGTGAAGTTGGACCTAATTTACGTTCTTCTGTCATTGAAAATTGGGTCAACCGTATACGCGCAACCCAACGAAGTTGCGGCGGTCACTTAACTGATGTTCTCTTCCACACGTAATGACATTAATTATGTTCCAAAATAAAAAAGAAATAACCTCTATCATTTATAGAACGTGTTTTATTTAAGTTCAAAGATAGGGCACTTTTGTTGAAAGACCCTATATCTTCCTGCTCGAGCCACAGTACACATGCCGGCGCTACATACATTCTTGTTATGTATTATACCCGACAATTACTAGGGCCTGCCGGAAATGGCAAGGCGCTTTCATATGTACGCTTTTAAACCTTATTTCTTTATTAATAGTGTTTCTTAATAAATGTCTTTATATTTTGTGTACGTCCTCGTGACTAACAAACATTTTTTTTGGAGGGGGGCTGTTCCAACGTAAGTGTCTTATATCTATTAGTGTATCTTATCTTTAATTTTCTTATGTTTACAAACTCCATGTACTCCGTTTAATATTTGTTATCGTCGCCCTCACGGGTGAGTGGGCTGACCAGGATCCGTCGGTTAGGTCTCGCCAGGGATATTGGCATGACCTTCAGGGCTAGCCCAGTCAGCCACCTCTCTGATGTTTCAATACCTCCCTTGCAAGTAGCACGTGATTCCTTCTGTCCAGTTCCTTCCACTGTCTACAACTCCAGTCTCAACTTTCACCATTCTTCGAGCTGCAGCCCCGTATGTGTCATACAACTATACGGTAAATGACTCGCATCGTAGCTTTCCATTAAAATTTTCACATGTCAAAGTCCGTGGCGCGACCTATAAATGTGGTGCTGCTTACGTTGAGACAGCTTGGACGATGTTACCTGAGAACCGCGCAAACAGCCAACTATCCTCATATTGTTTCAGGTACCTAGAGGACAGTATGATCTACAATACCTCACGACTTCCAGACCACGATATAGAATACCATAGAACGTCCGAACCTATAAGTAACTCGGGCTCCTGCGAACTTCACATCACTCAAGTTACCGCTGCGTTTGCTTTACGTCTGAGAACAATGCAATTGTTGAAGCTCGCTTCTTACGTTTAAATAATCTTTTCCTTTATGCTAAATGTTTTATCTATTCCTTATATAATTTTCAAGTTTTATTAGATTTTTTCCGGCTCCATAGCCGTATGGAACCTTATTCTGGTGAAACCGAGTCACCCCGTCGGGGAAACCACACGATTCTCATTACTTCGGCTCTTCAAGAACTCCCTAGATTTCCACCTTCGGCAGAGTAGGCTACGGCAATTGACTCGATCCCCGTCTGCTGAAAACCATACTTTTCTATTTTGCTCTCCCCTTCAAGTGTACTGGTGGTATCCTCTACAGGTTATGCTTTTTAAATTTATTTTTATCGATATTGCGTGCATACACATTTTTTTTTTACAAGTTTATGGATTTTATGTGTTAAGATCCTATCAGATTCTGCTTTCACCATTCTCTTCTTTTCTAGATAATTATATTTTTTTTAGTTAAGGGTGGTCTATCAGAGACCCCAATTTTTTTTTTTTTTTTTTTTTTGTGTAAGGTGCTTGCGCACTTTGATTTTTGCGCCGGAAAAACTGAGGTTATTTTTGTTTTTATTTATGGACGCTTTTTAACTACGATGGTCCTTAGCGTCCCGTTTTATATTAAGCGTGAAAAACCGTAAATTTTGTTCAGAGGCCTCTTTATCAGCTTTGAAGTTCTTTTATGTGACGTAAATCTACGACACGAGACCACCGACTTTACTTACCTTCTGAAGGAAGCCATGCTAGGCAGTTTTACGCCTGAAAAACATCCATCGCCCTATGTCGGGTTTGAACCCGCAACCTCGGGAACTAGAGGTGGTACCCTTAGACCATGGAGGACGACAAAATTAAATTGAGTTTTATTTATGGACGTTCAACTGCTGCATTCCTTAGCGTCCCATTCTGTATTGGGCGCGAAAGACCGGAAATTCTGTTCAGAGGCTTTTTATATCAGGTTTGAGATTCTTTTACATGCCGTAAATCTACGACACGAGACCACCGGCTTTGCTTCCCTTCCGAAGGAAGCCATGCTAAGGATGGAGGACGACATTGCGTGGGGAAGTCCTCACGGCTCTCGCATAGTTGATTATAGGGAAGATGTTCGTATATACGTTCATTCCAGAGGATACACCTGATGTGGTTTATTGTAGTGCTGAGCTATTGAGGTAATGCCGAATTCAATTGTTCATGTTGTACTGCTCAAGGAAGTAATGCTACTGCTTTTGTTTTTCAAGTTCACTCGTCTAAAACCTCAGGTTATCGAAGAAAAATTGAAATTGAGTTTTATTTATGGACGCTTCTTCCTTCTCCTCCAAAACACACACTATAAACAAAAATTTGCGGATGCTAATAAGCTTAAGTTCATATAAATGGTAAATAATAAGCATCGTTAAGGAACGCACGCTCACGTGCTTTGGTGTAATCAGACTGCTATATAACCTAATTGTATATTAAAAATCTAAACCTTACCTAACCTGCCGTGAATCAGAAATCTAGGCTTATGTAAACAGCGAATCATAAACATAATAAAGAACGCATGCTTTGGTGTAAGCAGCGCTGTTTTTCGTTCAGATATTGGCGGCTCTCCCGTATGAACAACACACAAAGTGACTACTACCGGCCAAAGCGGGAAGTAAATTTTGTCAATTAGATGGGGAACAAAGTCCCAAATCTTGATAACACAGCAGTACAATTTTGTCCTACCTAGGCCGGCCCCCCCCCAAAAAAAAACCTGTAGCATTGATAACTCGCAATCATATCACATGCTCTTTTTAGGTTAACCAGAGATCATGGTCGAACCTTACATACATATCTTTTTCAAAGTTTCGTGGGTCCATAGTTGTTACTTTCTATTCAACTTTTTGATCCTAGTCTCTGCTCTGTTCTAATACCCCAGTCTTTGCTATGGTTCTAGCAGTGTAGACATACTTCGTCAATTCTGTATTTGTTGGGCTCATATCCCCTCTCCTACACTATACACCCTCCCCATATAATTTCAATATTGCTTTAATTCTGCAAGGATTCACTAATTTTGCTTTTTTCTGTTTGTTCTCTCCGAGTTACCACTTGGTTGTAAGGTTTGTCAGCTTCCTTTCTGACGCACAAAAGTACTTACCCCTCATAGAGCTACCCCTCTTCAAGTGCTTCATAGAGAGCTATTATGTGAGGGCACATTCACAGGATGAAGCTCCGTGCTGTATTCACTCAATGCAGCTTGCTCTAAGAAAGCTGTTTCGCTTGTGGGCACTGTTGACGTGCAGTGGTCTAGTTTTTTGGCCCGAGAGCAACCAACAACAAAGTATGATTTCCTTTTTATGGCAAGCCTTGGAACATCATCTATAAGATTCTCCAGCAGACATGGGGAACCTGCCTCAATGTGTTCTTTCCTCTAAATTGTAGTTTTAACCCCATCCACTATAGTACACTGGCAGCTATCAGGCCACAGCTCCTGTATTATCTACTTCCGAGAACCGATCAGTAAGTGCCCATGCACAGGATTACGCTGAGACAAATTTGGCAGATACATATTTAAGTTATGTATCATATGTTTTATATGAACTTACTAATAAATGACCATACATGTATTTTGTTTTATTAATCATCTTCTGCATACCCCATTACAGTGTACTATACGTACATAAGTACCTACATTATGTTACATGTATCAAATAAGTCACTGACAGTAAACAGACACTTTCTTCGTTTAATCTTGGTACCTACCATTAGTAAAATAGTAATCCTGATACTACAGTAGTGA
This sequence comes from Deroplatys truncata, assembly GCA_030765065.1. Lineage (NCBI taxonomy): Eukaryota > Metazoa > Arthropoda > Insecta > Mantodea > Mantidae > Deroplatys > Deroplatys truncata. The sequence goes on along the minus strand of CM060980.1, from coordinate 31,899,263 downwards.
CTTAAACATTTCAAAACTAATTTCCTTCCTTATTCTTTCTAAATAGAGCCAAACAGATGTAAACAATTAGAAGAATTAAAACATGCATTAAAAGCTAGAGACGAGCCAGCTTCGATTTTCTTATCATCGAACATACTCCAAGTCAGTTATTTGCCCTCAAAATATATAGTAGAAAAACTTAAAATGTTTTTTGGAAGGAGAATTTTTTAAGAATGTTTACTCATGGTCTCCAAGTAGCTTTGTTCAGAAAGGTTAGAACAGTTTAAATCAATATGCCTTCCAGGCAAACTGTTACAGACAGCATTACCGAAATGGCTAATGATATCGAATATCAATTAAAAGATGAACTTGAAAAGATAAATTGTCATTCTTTGGCCACTGATGTGAGCACCGACATTAAAGATACTGCTCAATTAGCTATTTTTATATGGGGTGCGAGTTCTGAATTCTCTACATTTGAAGAGTTTCTCAAGTTTGTTCCTTTGGTAAACACCTCAAGAGGGGGGGGGAATATTTTCAATGATGTTCTGCAAGTTGTGACAAAGTATCAATTACCTTGGAGAAAATTGGTTTGTGTTGCTACAGATGGTGCCACCGCAATGAGAGGGAAGGAGATTGGCTTCATAGGTATGACAATTTCTAAAATATACTGAGGGGTCAAATGAATTAGTCACAATGCATTGTATAATATACTGAGAAGCACTGTGCGCTAAAGCCACAACTCTATATAAGGTGATGCAGATATTGGTAGAATCAGTTAATGCTATTAAAGGATATCACTCTGCCATCACCAACTTTAGGCATATTTAGATGAAATTGGAGCCAAATACAAAGTTATTCGATACTATTGTCAAGGTTAAGTAAAGGTGCAATGTTGAGGCGTTTCCTCACCTTAAGGAGCAAAATAGACACACTTCTGAAATCCAAAGATATAGGAATACCAGAACTACACTGATGAAGAGTGGATAAGTGACCTTGCTTTTCTCACATATTTATTCACTCATTTAGATACATTAATGCTGCATTACACGGACCTAACCATACAATTGTAGATCTAATGGATTCTGCAAGATCTTTCATGTCTAAACTGAATTTATTAATACAAACGAAAAATTTCCAGGATTTCCCTAAGTTACAAAACACTATTTTTCCTCTAGAGCAGGTGAAAAATATAAAGACATTCTGTACAGAAGTTTTGAGGACGACGACAAGGACAGATTTTCTGATATGAAATCTATGGATTTGGAATGGTGGTTGTTTGATATATATTTTCTCTGTTCCTCCATTTGAGGCCCTGCTTCATTACAATTAAAATTAACAGACGTTCAAAACTACACAGCTATGAGAGTGTTAAGAAATGTCAGGACAAGAGTTCTTTAAAGCCCTCCTCAAAAATCGTTTCCTAACCTCCGCATTTTTGCTGGTCGGTTATTAGTATTATTCAGATCTACATATATATGCGATCAGATGTTTTAAAAAATGAACACTGTGAAATCAAGGAAATGATCACGAATAACAAACATTCATCTTACATCTGTGCTACAATCGAATTCCACAAACTTGATTCCTAACTAGACAAAATGTCAAACAAAACTCATACTTGCATATAAAACATTCTGTAATATTGGTTATTCTGGTGTCTTTATGTTTCTTTTGTAAATGTGCAGCGGTTCATTTTTGATTTGATGTAAGAAAATTATTCACATTGTATTTATTTTGTTCATGATTTATTCCATGGGTTTAACCCCCTAAAAGAAAATGATTCTCATGTTGTTTATATAAATACATTTTAAAGAGTAAACTGTGAATGTATTTTTTTAGCAACCATTTAATTTTTAGTGTGTAATCACAAAACCAATACATCATGTTTCTATTTGGTTCCACCATTGCACGCCTTGATGCTCACCTTGTAAAGACGTGTACACGTGCACGAAAACAAACATAATCGAAACAAAGAGGTGGCCTGCATTTGGTGATGGAGTTAGTGGAGAGGGTAAATGCTCAGTTGCATTCCTGTCACCCCTCTTACCCATGCCTGCTCTACAGGCTTCCCTTCTTCACATACTCTTTGAGAGCAGCACCTGGATTGCTAATCTCCATTATATCTCACCCAGGAAGTGTTTTAACTCTCCTTTTATTCACTTTATATACAATGCATCAAGTACGACATGTGTAAATGCCTCTGTGGATAAAACTCAGTTCAACCCTTGCTCAAACACAATGCTTCAGGCAAACTTTGGTGTAATCCTTGAGACTTTCATTTGCTTGGTGCTAGAGCGACAACTGCTTTTCGGACTTTTGTGTCATGCGAATACTAATGTGTTCTCTTGTGTCATTCCTTTTCCTCCCTCTGCTTACAGCTATACTCGCCTGCCCCAACTCAGTTTTAGCCCCGTCCTCAATTTCCTTTTTGACCCAGCCAATACAATTTCTGTCTATTTGTTGTTTTTTCCTTCTTTTTCTCCCAGTTTGAGCTGCATTAATTTTGCACTTTTTTGTCTGGTTTCTTTTTTAAATCACAGCTGTGAACAGCTGAGTTTCTTGGCAAGGGGGTGGTTGTGACGGATGTAATTATTTTATAAGGCTATGAACTTTTAGGACAAAATTGTTTGAGGAACAATGAAATTGACTTTAGAAATTGTAACAAGCCATTTCCCAGTGCGTAGGTTAGCAAGGGAATTTTGCATGATTCAAAGGGAATGGCTGCCGAATGTTCTGGAGGTTGCTGACTTGCCCAGCCGAACTTTGTGATGCTTGGTCTTTTAAATCATTTGTATTATATTCAGCTCTGAAACAGGCACCAAGAAACATGGAAAGCCAGACCTCCTGCTCCAATAATCAGGTAACTTTAGCTGTTTGGCATGGCTTTAATAAGTCATGTAGTGTAGAATAGTTTATAGTTGATTAAAGATAGATTTGGGAACCAGAATTGCAAGTGATTGTTGCTCCCTTGCTGCTTGCATTCCCTGCTTAAGTGCAACCCTCTTGCAGTTCATGCAAAGCTTAGCTCTATCAGAATTCTGAGCCACCCTCCAGGTTCCTCCTTAGTGATGTAATGGTGCAGGAGTTGAATTAACCTTGTCATGACATAGTTGGTGGCCGCGCTGGCATCATTACAATATTATGATATTTTTTTTATTACATTCTTCTTACTGAACTTTCTTGGTATCCATAGCATAAGTTTAAGTTAAATGACACCCACAACTAAGTTTAAGTTAAACTACCAATTATATCTTAAGTGTTTTATGTAAGGACGTAACCTAACAATTTCAAATTATTATTAATACACAATTTACATTTCTTAGTTCATACATCGATGTTGGCATACCTAAGTGTCTTTCCATATTCAGATATGGGTGACACAACAGGAGCAACAGTTGTCTGGAGGTGGGAGACAAAGTACTGAAGAGATCACCTGTTCCAATAAATCGTCATCTAGCGCTATTTCAACATTCCAGAGCAGTTTATTATTGAAAATGAGAGGGACAACTCCTGGCCAAGATGAGTATTTTGATCAGCAAAGATTTAGGCAAGACAGAATGGATAGAATTGGGGGGTTTTGTCCTAGAAGTTAGATGAAACTTCAGGATTTTAGATATATGGAACGCTCTAAATAGAGAAAAGTGAGGGAGAAGAATTTATATGGCTTGGGTTTTGGAATTGTGAGGGTATACAAAGAGGAATGCGCTTATGCCAGGTTAGTAGATTGCTAAAGAAAGTTCACATATTGTCGTATGCCTCTCTTTACATTATTTTATAGATACAGAGGGGAGCTACTCGCTTTCGAAAGGCACCGGTAAATCAAACACGAACTTCAAATGCGAGGCAACGACGAGGGACGCAGCTCAAGTTAAATTCCAAAAATAAATGCTATACCAACATAATACCTGGCTTAAGGGAGAGGAAGGATTCTATTCTACCATAATTAAAACTTGCAAACGTGGATGGAACTCAGTTTTAATAGATGAAGTTAGATATTTACATACCTTTGCCCATTGCCTGCCGACGAGGACATCGTGCTTAAGCAGTTTCCTGTCTGTCTCACTCGAAGCCTACTCACTGAATCATACAAGAAGCCACGCCAACTCGGCGTCAGTAACGCTATCCCCTCCTTGACACTGTTTCCCCTGATTCGCCCCTACTCACAGACAAACTGCCGTGCTTCGGTGTCCAGAGAGCGTCTTAACATTGTTATCATCTGTGCACATGCCACAATATTAACAGTGGAGGAAATATGGTTGAATGAAGAATGTCAAATTAAAGTAATGGTTTTGAATTTATTAATAAATCTTGCTTAGAGGGTTTTGTAATTCTGAGTTCCTTCAAGTAACCTAAGATGAAGTGAAAGAAATTAAGAATGAATATCCTTTAACTGAATTTTTAATAGTTGGTAACTTTAATGCAATGTGTTGTGATACACAGGCTAGAAGTAATAGTTTAAAGGGGGATAAATTACAAGAGAGTGGTGAATCAACTGCTAAGAAACAGTAAAAATAAGTCAATAAATGAAGCTTTGAAATTAATCGAACCTGTGAAAACTCAAATTGTGTCATATTAAATGGTTGCTGGGGAAATTATATGGCTGGGGAGTGGGTTAAAATGTACTGTGTAGCAGATTATGCCTTATGTAGAGAGGATTTAAAGCCCTAAGATATCTAATTTTAAGGTATCTAATGACTCAGGTAATGGTGTTCATTTTCTATTGCAGATGTCCTTTCAATTAAGGTGAATTCTTATGAAGGGTTTAGTTCAGAAAAAGAGAATTTGGTTATAAAATTGGCATGTTACAATGCAATGAGAATCGCTGAGGAATTCTATAAGGTGATTAACTTAGAAATGGAAAAGTTATGTAGAATTGATTAGAAAAATGCCTTAGGAGTAATAGAAGTGTAGCAATTAAGAAAATAAATTAGTAATCCGACTCAGTAAACGTTAGGGTAATTTCTTTGGAATGTTATGATGACTTGGAAATGGTCAGTGGATAAGAGTTAGAGGAGTTTATGTAAATAATTATTAGTTTACAAAAATGATTGCTATAACAAGTTTGTTTGTATCATAATTTGTATATATGTTTACTGACAACATGGTAATATGGGCTTCAGAAAAGAACATAAGCTCTGGGAAACATTACAAAAAACTACAAACAATAATAGAAATACAATCATAACCCTAGAACAGTGGACTAATAATAACAATATGGAAATAAATACAGGAAAAACTCAATATCAACTATTCACAATGCAGCATAAAACAGAAAATATATGCCTGCAAATCAACAAAAAAAAACTACAAGCAACTACAACAACATATCTAGGGATAGAATTAGATAAAAAACTATCAATGAAAGAACATGTAAATGATGTAACAAATAAAATCAATAAAAAGAACAACATTTTAAAACGTTTTGCAGGAATAAAATGGGGTGGAAACATGGATCTCCTTAATAACACATATAAAACATACATAAAACCTATCCTATTGTATGGAGGAGAACTACTAGCAACAGTAAACAAGAGACTTAAAAGTGAACTAGAAATTTCACAAAGTAATTCACAAGAATAATAACAGGAGCTTAAAAACAACACCAATTACAATACTACAAAGCTTCACAAAAAACATGACTATAGAACTGGAACATGAGCAAAACCTGCAAGTCAATAGAAACAGATACAAGTGGTACCACACACCAGATACTATAAGTAATTTAAAAGCTCAAATAAGCTTCAGAATATATATTAATAAATTAAAATAAAAGAATATAATTACAACAAATATAATTGCAACAGAGCTAACGAGTCCAATAGAATACATTGATATACAATATCAGAATGACCTGATATATACAATAAACAAACAAAACAATATACCAGATGAAATGAGAGCCATAGCAATAGCTACGGAAAATGAAAGATACCCAGAAAAAGAATGGCTCCGAATATATACAGATGTATCCCTCATCAATAAAAAAAATGCCGGTGCAGGAGTATACTGTAAACATTTTGCACATTATCTAACATTAGATGAAACATCAAATCACTATGATGGAGAATTAATAGCTATAAAAGCAGCATTACAGAACATTTTATATAGATCATACATAAAACAAAAAATAGTCATTTTATCAGACTCAAAATCAGCCATAGATGGAATAGTAAATTACAATAATAAAACAAGAAATATTAAAGAAATAAGAAGCCTAATTAAAGCAGTTGAAACTAGAAATCATGTCACTCTACAATGGATCCCAGCTCATGTCGGATTTTTGGGCAATAAACATGCAGATCAATTAGCAAAGAAAGGTGCAATACAACAAATAAAGCCTGTAGGACAAATAGAAATAAATAAACAATTAAATAACATTAAACAACATTTCAAAAGACAGCAGAGACTTGATGAAGAAGATAAATTAAAAGACAAAGATTATAAGAATATTAAAGATAGAGTTGATATATAAAAAATGCCAAGGAAGAGTGCAGTGGCCTTATTTAGGATGGCAACTGGCCACAATTGCCTCACAGAACATCTCTACAAGATACGATGCCTATCTACACCCAAGTGCACTCTCTGTGAAGATGATGTCATCCTGAACAAACAACATCTCGCCAAATGCAAAGGCCTTAAGAGTGCTAACTTACAGACTTTATATTGGGAAGCCAGAGGGAAAATGATGCAGATCAATTAATCCCCAGTGCCATTGGTGAACAACAATAATAATAGTTTGTATGCATGGGTACCTTTGGAACAAGTAACAGGGCAAGATGCCATAGGCTATATTATATAGTGAGTTTAGCAATGTTTGTAAATAAATAAAACATTTAGATATAAATTTTAATCTCTGGATGTTTTAGTAGCACTTCATGGTATTGCCCCATTGTCTTTTTATTCTTAATGTCTATAATTTTACAAGTATGTTTGCTAAATTTTGTTAAAGCATTCCTGGACATTTGTAGAGAAGTTCTGTTCAAAGGCACCTTCCTTATGCGTGCTGTATAGTTTTTTTGTCACATATCAACACTGGATCATCTATTTCTGGTGTGTCTTTTCCACTTATTTCCTAGCTTCTGTATGACAACAGTCTTTGCAAGGCTAGGTTGCAACTTTCTAAACCACTCAGCTCTCTCTCTTGATATTGTAGAGCCGCTGGCAGTTTAGCCATAGCTGGTTCACATTTTTTGCTAACATCAATGTTACAGGTGTAATGTGAATGGTTGGTTTGATAGTGTTATTCAGAGTTTTTTTTGATAAACCACATAATGTAGTACCTAATTGGTATGTTGCTTGCGACATAGTATCCTAAAGTACAATGAAATATCCTGTAGTAGGCTTTCAGACAAATTTATTACCCTGTTCTTCAGTTTGGTTGTAAAATGTCGCTATGGAGTATATCAGATAAAATTGATTTTACTGCTCTATGTGAATCAGTTGTTACCAAAATACTTGACCAATATTGTGTAATAGCTTGTGGCTATGTGTCAAGGGACAATGTAGTGGTAATGCATGTTGGCACAGGTCAGAGTTGAATATCAATAATTAGGTTCAGTATCTTCCAAATCTGACATGATTTTCAAGAAAATCCATATCCCAAACTACCCTTTACATAGAAAATTGTCAATATTTTTTACTTTTTCAAAAAGAGCTAACAACTGTCATTAAAATAGCATATATTTAAGATATTTACATACCAAAAAGTACATATTTAGTTTTCTGGGAAGAGTCTGTGAAGTCCTCTTCATTCAGAAGGATTTCATAATTTTGTAGTATAACAGGTAAACCATAAGAGATAGACAAAAACCTTACTACACAAAAAATCTAGAACTCTTTATTCAATTATTTCTCACAATGTCATAGAAAGGTATGAAATTTAAAGGACAGCATATAGCGACCTGCTTTTAAACATCTGACTATCGATTCAGTTTCCTCTACCCCCTTGTGACTACAAAATAGCTATGGAAGGTGTGAGGTACCAATGTGAATGACAATGTTGATAATGTCCGAGGTTAGCACGAGGTGTACAAGAAAATTTTAAAAATTTGTGCTATTTAAGAATTAATACACATCCCCATTAAACACACAACCATGTGTTAATTATAATGGCGTACAGAGAAAATACAACTCCATAAATAAAGGATTATAAATTGGAAAATATAAATGTTATTAATAGTATTAAGTTTACATACATTTTGTAATCAAAGAAGCTAATGGAGAAGTTGGTAAATAAATTCATTCATTCATTCATTGTGCCTACAATGAGATTATTTCTACAAAGGTTTATCTTGATTATCTGAAGTTGATAGAAAAATAAGCTTTCATAAGAACAGTTTGTACAAACTGTATACAAATAAATGATAATGGGTAGAGAAAGTCATTTCTGCTACATAAATTACGAAGCAATATAAGTGAAGCTTGGCTCATACATTCATATTATGCATTTTTCATTTATTTTTGAACTTATTATGGCATTCCTTTTAGTAGAAACTTTGCAGGAGCAAAAATTAATTTTAAATGGTCAAAAAAGGAATATTACGACTTCCACCAAAAGAGTCATACACAGAAAATAAATGATTATGAATTATGACAATACAATACTAGGATTATTTATACTTATTTTGATTTTTTATCAAAGAAAATCTTAAGCAATACACAATAACGAATACCATTCAAGGTATAACAGTACAAACCAATCAATAGATGTACCACATTCCAGGCTTTCCAAAGCACATCACAGTTATAAGCATCTAGGATTAAATTTATATAAGATTATCAGTATACATCAGCTCACTTCCAATGAATAAATTTAAATCTTTTTTGTATATATGCTCCGCTCATAAATTGCTCTGAATAGTCTGAAATTATAAAACAAATCAATCAATTGATTGTGCTAGTAACTTATAATTGCAAAATAAAAACTCTTCTATGTTTGCATTGTATTGTATTATTGATGTATTCTGACTAAATAATTCCATTGTTTATGTATTATGTTAGATAATTTTCACGAAATTAATTACCTGTAAAATTGCCTAATGATGAATAAAGATCTTATCTTCTGGGTTGGTGTATGCTTTGTCCATCAAATACTTTATTTCTGGGCTTCTAGTTTTAATTCCTTTGTTTCTTAAAATAATTTATCATTTCTTTTTCATCCTTATACTCAACTTCATGGTGGCGCCATGCCATAGTGGTTAGACCGCTTGCCTTTCACCAAGATCCCGATCCCAGCAACCCGCATGTGGGATTTGTGGTGGACAAAGCGGCATCTGGGCGGATTTTCTCTGGGTTCTCTAATTTCCCTTTCATTCATTCCACCAACTGCTCCATCATCACATTTCCTTTCCTCATCATTTCGTATCATCTACTTCCTCGCTATAATACCAGGCATTGGGCTGATAACCCATCCTGGATATCTTATCTGATCCAAAGTGTCTGCTCTTCGACAGGTCTCCGACTCCAAGCAACTGCTTATAAATCCCGCATACAAGGAGGGTAAACAGAGAAAGAAGAAGAAGATAATCAACTTCATGCTAACTATTGCATGGTTGAGTATGCTGATAGTGAATTCGTAGTGCTTGTTTAGTCATTATATAATGTTTTCCTGCAAAATTGAAAATAATTCAAAGAGCTTGCGCTCAGCCAACAACCAATCACATTGCCATAGAATCAGTTAACTCTACAAATATAGAATAAAAGCTGTATTACGTAGTACCATTAAAACACCAGTCTCCCATTTGACATCAAGAATCATTTAAGTTATCTCAGTTCAAAAACAGATGCTTCAAATACCACTTGAGCAATATTGTAATTTCAAATAACACAACAGAAAACTTTTGTGGTGCTTTTTGAAATACTTGAAAAATGTTAATATCACATGCACGCACACACGTTAAAAAAAATTATTTTCTATACTGGTGTACTCCTATTTGTGTGAGTTTATCATCTGCATCTTTCATACTGCCTCACTAGTAAATGGCAGTCCCTACCTAGAGCAATATGCTCACTGAGACCTTCTATGTAAATGAATAAATGAAGCAGAATCTACATCTAGATCTAAAAATGATGAAGAACAATAACAGGTTGGCTTGTGGAATATACAGTAAGAGCATCTTTCCAAGCAACCATATCAAAAACAACAGTTATTACCCCCACCACTTGCCTCTAAAAGGGTTGGAACTTAAATAGTGGCAACACTGCTGTAGAGATGCTATGCAACGGAATCTAATATTGTCGCTGATAGCACACATTAGTTACAACCTACTTTACCTCAGAGCAAATGGATTCTCCCTTCCCACTTCACCTGTGTGCGCACAGTCGAGAGAAACAGAGTCAATTGTGAGCTAGCAGTCTAACGTAGTGTTGTCACAATATTTTTGAAACAGCAACAACGGAGCTGAATCAAGATTGAATGTACCAGAGGTCGTACAGCACGACAGTGTCATCAAGGTCTTCAAGAGGCTTGTGGGGAATCTGCATTGCCTTACAGAACAGTGACACATTGGGTAAAAGTCTTCAACGATGGTCGGCAAACTGTGGCAGACATGCATTAGGCAGGTCGTCCTAGTGTGTGAAGAAGTGCATGCTCTTGCCACGTTGCTGGGCAGTGATCGACACCAGACGATTCGTGAGCTCGCCCAAGAAACCGGATTAGTGCATACAACTGTGCTTCACATCTGAAGGAACGCCTAGGCATGTGAAAAATTGCATCACAATGTGTTACGAATAATTTGACGGAAATGCAGAAATGGTTGCACTACGACGCTGCTAGGATGCGCTTGGAGCGCTATGAGAGGCTTTTTTATGCCATATCATAATGCTGGATGAGACATGGGCCAAATCGTATGAGCCAAAACTGAAACGCCAATCGAACAAATGGCATCATTATGGGTCACCACGAAAATTGAAAGTTCGTCAGAGCCCCAGCAATGTGAAAGTTATGTTGATTCTCGTGTACGACTGTGAATGGTGTTATCCTAATGCATTACATTCCTCACGGCAGAGTGTCAACGCACAATATTACTGTTCATTTTTGGAGCACCATCTGCGACCAGCTGTGAGAAAGAAGTGGCACACTTTCTGCAGAATCCACCCATCATTTTGCACGACAATGCTCGGGCGCATACAGTGCAAGCTGTGGCTGATTTGTTCGGTCAATGGGAGTGAGAAGTGCTGTACCATCAACCATACTCCCCGGACTTTGTGACTTTGATTTGATTCCAAAGATGAAGGAACCACTTTGTGGCATTCGCTTCAGAACTGTTCCAGAGATTCGTCAGGCAGTAGACCTCTCCATTCACACTATCAACAGAACAGGCTCTGCTAAAGGTGTACTACGACTTCCACATCGCTGGCAATGGGTTATACACCATGCTGGTGACTATATTGAAGGGCAGTGAAGGTTGCTAACATGTAACTCTTTTGTATCGGCTGTAAATAAATAGTTGCCACTATTTAAGTCTAACCCTCGTATTTAACAGTTTGACCTACAGATTAGTGAATATTCCTCTCACTTAAAAAGAAAACAGCTTAGAATACCAGGAAATCTTACGAACAGCTATGAAAAATTATTAATTAACTAATTAAAAAAAATTAATCAAAAAGTTCGGAAAAACAAAAGATAAGAGAAAACACAACTTTAAAATCACAAAAGAAAATCTTTGTTCAACAAAGTGGCACTTCATCCTTGGGCACATAGAAAATTTCAGAAGATCTTTAAAGAAAACAACGTAACACATATTCCTGAAAATAAATTAAATATAAAAGTTCTAATATAAACAAACCAAAAAGATGCCATACTCCCTTATAAAAATTCTGGGATTTACAGGATAGATTGCAAGGACTGTGAAAGTACTTATATAATTCAAACAAATGAAACATAGAAACGAGACATAAGGAACACTTTAGGAACATTAAATCCAGAGAAGAGGCAATAGCAACATTTTTGGATGAAAGGACATGAAATTTTCAACTCAGTGACATTAATTAAGTGTGCAAAAAAATCCACTGTATTAATATTTAGGAAAAATTATTTTTCTAGAAAAATCGATCCAGGTTAATCAACTTTGAGATCCCAATGCACCAAAATCTAACAAAATGCTTACAACCACCAAGAGAGGAACAAGTTGTGAGCATGATCATCAGAGGTAAGCTATCCCAGTCAGTCAGCTGATGATGAGAAAGATGTTTCTCAAAACTAATTCTGGAGTAAATACCTAATTTAGTGAAATTTGTATATGTGTAACCACATCTAAAACTTTTGTTAGGGAATGTATTACTGCATGGTACTGATTTACAGAAAAGAATATAAATTTTTGGGATTCGCACTTTCAGGCGGGGGGGGGGGGGAGAGATTTTCCAAAAAAAAATTTCAGAAGGCTACAGCAAGAAAACTGACACATATTTCCAAATGCAGAATATCATTTTAATCAGAAAACGATTATCTTTTAAATAAAAACCAAAAGCAACAAAATATCTGAACAGCTCCAGAAATAGAGACTGAGTATTTTGCTGCTTTGGCCAGGAATTTTTTTGAAAACAAAAAAATACAGGTTTCTTACTTTGTCCTGAATTTTAACAAATGCTAAATTCAATTACATCTGAGACTAAGAAGGTAATCCTCTGCCTGAACTGATATGTACTATGACGTTCGGTGTATACAAATCCACTGAAAAATTATAAAAAACCATATAGTTCTTTTGGGAGTGACACTATGCAGCTCAAAGTTACTACATACACAATATGGCAGAAGCCAAGCTGCAATTGGTGGACATTAATCTTTGCATAGCTTTGTCTGTACTTCAACCTTGGTCGGAGAGACTGCAAGAGCTTATGTGACATGCTTCAGTGTAAGCAAACCCAACTTGGTTGCCATAAGCAGCAATGCATCTAATGTGTGTGGGAAAATAACAATTAGGTTTTTTGGGGGAAAAAATCAAGGGTAATTTTTTGAAAACCAAGGTCAATTTCAGGTACTTAGGGTGAATTTTCAAATTCCAGACAATTCCTGGTTATTCTAGTGTTTTCAGGATAGACTGCAAGTTTTTCAGGGTGCTAATATCAGTGTACTGTATTATTTTCAGATAAAATACAAATACATGCAATTTTGAACCATAATAACCACAAATGGCTTAAACTGTTTTATTGCTCTTAAAATAATATGAATACTTTAATAATGTATCAGAGTGTATTTACTTCAAAATAACGCTCAAATAGCAACTCAATAATAATACCACTGAAGTTGAAAGCAAGTTCTGTTTCAGTTATATTATTAGCATTAACATATTATGCCATTCTAAGAATTTGCTTACACCATTTTAGGTGTTATTGGAGAAGTTTACAAAGCAGCATTCAAATTTTCCATGTTTTCCTAGACAAAAATTTCAGAGAGATAGAGAGCTAAAACCATCATTTGAATATCTAAAAATGTGGTATTTTCCAAGTTAAATATATGTTTTCTTCATTTTATAACACTGCATTATGGTCGGTAAATGTAAATCAATAAGCAATAAAACTAAAAACTATTTGACAGCTAATGTCCTTTTATTATTTAAAATAATATTTGCATAAGAGTCCATTTGGTTTTAGCTGAAAAACCATTACAATATATTTTTTCATTGTTGCATTTGTTGAATGTGTGACTGGGGCTGCTGTGAATCTATCTGTTTGAGTAGAGTTTCTCTATCACGCAAAGCCTTCCATGCCTGATCTATCTCACGTTTTGTTGGTGGTCGCTTCTTCTGTTTGGATGCTGTAATGCGACGGTACACTTCCAATACTTCTTGGTCTGCCTGTGATAGTTGTCGCTTAAATTCCTGCCTTGTCATTTCCTCAGTAGCCAGTTTGCGCAGCCTGCGTAGTTGCTGCTGATTATGTGAAGAGATTACCTGTAACAGCAAAATACTTCTGTACTTAGGATGCACATCAGAATAAAACAAACATTTTGCCATTTGCTTTTCCTTTGCTGACTGCTGTACTCCATCCAGCCACAAAAAGGGCCCTTGTAAGCAAATGATATGCTACCACCGCAGCACACCTTTTATGCAAATAAAAATACTTCCTTACTGTACTGTATGTATCATCACACCTTTTGTACTTCAGATAATAAAAACAATGAATAATGATATTTTAATAACCCTTTCATTTATACATATTTTAAGTAACTAGCTTGTATTTATTATCACTGCCATGGAGACATTAGTATTCCCACATTGTTTACTGGAGGGAAACAATGATCACACTAATGCAGTATTGTTTATGTTGTGACCATGACTCAGTGCATAGCAGGTCAGAGCAGTGTATTAAACATAGAAGAGGCAAATCCCTTTAAAGTGGTAAAAGAAAAGAAAGGAAAGAAAAGATTAAAGAAAGAAAAAAAAATATGGTTTTGATGTGCTCAACGTTTTGTTTGAGCTGTTAAGGATGTTATTAAATAACACTGGAAGCAACTGGTGTGTCTGTGAATGCTTTGTGACCAAGTTGTAGACAGACTGGTTATAAACTTGGAAGACGATTCAAGCAATATCACCACTTCCGATTCCAAGATGGGTGTTGCGCTACTACCAGAGGACTCTGATTAATATAAAGTGTTTACTTATAAAAGATATTTCATAACTTTTTCTTCAATCATTCTTGAATTAGTACATTTAGTTTAAAAGTTATAGGGGAATGTATTTTTTTTAATATTCATTGCTAGTGCAGTGAAAGACAGCACATGGTTAAGATAACAGTGGGAGGTAACAATGGCAGTTTCTTGAAATCCCAAAATTAAACAGCTGAGCAGCTGTTGGAGGGGAAGAGAGGAAATTCCTTCATGTGTTCACAAAATGCCAAGCACTGAGTGATACTACATGCATTGCTTATGTTAGGATCCATTCTTGGGCTGGAAGGTTTATATATATGTAGCTTTCTAAGTCAATATTTGTGAGAGACATACACAGGCAAAGTAGCTTGAGGTTTCCAAATTTGCTCTTTTAACACAAGCAGTAACTACAGAAATATGCAGTTGTGCTGAGGCGATCAGTTAGGTTGGTCAACCATATTAAAGTCTATAAAGTGAATATAACAACTTTATCTGTTATTACTGTATTTTTTTAATATGGAAATAAACGTTTTGTTTTAAGAACAGAATATACTGTGTATTTCTTAATATGCAAATTATGACAGACCCACACTTGGTGACCAACATTCCAGAGACAAAATAATTAAAAGTTTGTGCTCTATTATGCATAATTTTTCTTCAAAATGATGGAAACAACATCAGCACTGGTGAACAAAGAAAAGCTGCAAATAAGCAAAGTTTCTACTAAATTCTCTCCCTTCTGGAGAAATTAACCAGATCTATGAATCCAGCAAGTTAAACCACAATTTAGGATTGCATTTATCAAGCAAGATGAAACTAAATTTAGCTACATCATTTGTAACCTTGATTGCAACATAATGGAGCAGCAGATGAGTGATGATATAAGTAAAATTGCTTATTAAAAGTAAAACGTTTTACTTTCTCTACTACGTATATAGTAAGTAGGGGAAGTATTGTATTCCACCCAAAAATTCAATACCAAGATTTCACCGGAAATGTATGTTTTGAGATCCCCTGAATCCAAAAAAAAACATTTTAGGAAACATGTCCATGTGCGTGCGTGCGTGTGTGTTTGTTTGTGTCTGGGAACAGCATAACTCAGAAACGAACAGTCAGATAAACACCAAACTTGGTATTTAGGTTCAGTATCTTCCAGAGATGCGGCATGAAGGTTTTCAAGAAAATCCCATCACCCCAGATTACCCTTTACATGGAACATTTTTCGAAAATTTTATTTTTCTCAAAAATGGCTCTAACGATTTTGATTAAAATATCATATGTTTAAGATATTTTCATGAAAAATGAAATGTATATCTCAAATTTTCTGGGAATGTCTCCAAAAGTATTCTTCATGTGAACGACTTTTGCATAACTGGTAAAACATAAGAGATAGACAAAATTTTACTACACAAAAAATGTAGATCACATTAAAATACACAATTTATGTCATATACATTTTTTTTGTTGAATGAACCATTTTCAAGATATTGCTTGTTATTCCCTTAAATTTTCCAATATTTACACTTTTTGTCAAATGGGAATTTGTCATTCATTCATTCATTTTTTCTTTTTCTTTTTTGTCCTGGTAATGCAAAGAGAATGGAATACTCCACATAGCAACCAGCTCTTAAAATATTTGACTATCGCTTAAAGCCTACCAATTTCCCTTGCATCTACAAGAAAATTAGCAATAAGATTAACATCTCAATTAACATGAAGCATATGGAGAATAAGCGTTTGTAAAAATAGTTTGTACAAGAATAGAGAAAGTCATGTGAGTGTAACACATCACATTTTTTCTATTTTTGCTGACAGTGAGCACAAATTACGTAAGCTACTAAATGAAGTCAAATTGGGAGATCAAAAGCCATCTCAACTTTTACAGCAAATGAAGGATTTGGCTCATAACAAAATTACAGACAAAGCATTAAAATCTTTGTGGTTTCAAAGTCTCGCTTTGTCTGTTCAAACCATACTTGCAGTCAGTAGTCAAAATCTAGACAAGCTAGCTGCCACGGCTGATGAAATTAGTGAAGTTACTGCTCTTCAAACCTCAAATTCAACTACTGCAGATCAAACCAAACATTGGTGACTTATGGCTCAGTAACATTTGAAGCTATTGCTTCATATCTGGATAGATAACAATCCTCTTATCAATGTGGATGATCTTCAAGCTGCAGTCAATGAAATAATAAGCTTAATTAAGGTAGGTCCTCAATCCGCTTAAACACTGATAATTGCTGGTAACATCATAAATTCAAGGACAAGGCCAAAGGTATCATTCCCCATGTATGTATCTTTCAAAAAATTAGCAACCCAATTACAGATGGCAGTATGCAAAAACAGGAATTCAGCCTGCCTATTTATCACTAATAAAAGAACAAAGATGAGATTTCTGATAGATTCAGGAGTTACTTATCAGCTTTGCCTGCAACTCTTACAGATAAGTAGAATGGTCCTGGAAAATTCACGCTTTTCACTGCAAATGGCACTCCAAAACCTGCATTTGGAGAATGATTACTTAAACTCAACCTAGGTCTTAGACGCACATGATCATTTGTTTTAACAACAGTTAAGTCGTCTATTTTATGAGCAGCACTACTGAAAATCTGTAACCTTCTAATTGATCTCTGGCAGAAAAGGCTATTAGATGGTAAAACAGAGTTATCAATTCCTATCTGCATTTCTCATACTAAAACTGAAATGTCACTTCACCGTGTTAATAATACAAATGAGTTTACAGAGATGCTTCAAGATTTTCCAGAAATACGAGGGACACTAATTTATATTTTGAGCGTAATAATTAAAACAAAGTAATTTCTGATTGAAAACTGCTTTATTGTTTTTCAAAATATTCTCCTTTATGATAAATACACTTTTGCATCCATTTGAACCATTTGTCTAAGCATTTATTCCAGCCTTCTTGAGACACCTCCGAAACATGGTTTTTGAAGGCATCAACGGCTTCTTCTGTCAACGAAAATCGTCCACACAATTTATTCTTGATGTTCGGGAACAAAAAGAAGTTATTGGGTGCCAAATCAGGACTGTATGGCGGAAGACCCATCAATTCGATTTTTTGAGCCTTCAAATACTCTGTTGTTAGACAAGATGTGTGTGCGTCGCATTGTCTTGATGAAGAACGATCCTATGGTTCTTGTTGATTTTCCTTACTTCACCGAAGATTTCCAGCAAACAAATGGTTGTATACCATTCGGCATTGACCGTTTTACGTTCCTCTAAAGGCACTGATGCCACATGGCCAGTTTTGCTGAAAAAGCAGGCGACCATTTGCTTCGAAGTGCTTCGAGTGCGAACAACTTTTGTTGGATTTGCTTCATCTTGAAACACCCATACAGTCGGCTGCTGTTTACGTTCCGGCTCATAAGCATAGATCCATGATTCGTCACCTGTTACAATCTTATATACGTCTTTTGAGGCACCGCCATTGTATTTCTTGAGCATTTTTGTACACCAATTGACACAAGCATCTTTTTGAGATTGCGTCAAATTATGTGGGATCCAACGAGAGCAAACCGTTTTCACGTCTATATAATCCTGCATTATTTTATATATGCCGTGGAACTAATGTCTAGGGTTACCTCAATCTCACAATATGTCGCATGGCGATCTTTCATTATTAGATTTTGCACAGCATCAATGTTTTCTGGCACAACAACTGATTTTGGACCTTCACAAACTTCATCATCGAGCGAACGGCATCCACGATTAAATTCGTTATACCAGCGTTTCACAGTGGCAAAGGACGGAGCTTCGTTGCCAAATGTGGAAGTTAGTTGATTGATGCACTCTTGTTTTGATAATCCATGTCGAAAGTCGTAATAAATCATTGCACGAACACTTTTATGAGTTAATTCCATGTTTTTGACACATAATTTTCAAGTTAGTGTAAACAAAATAAATGACGCGCTATTGACAAAATGTTTGAAGTAGATTATGGTCAAAAATTTCAAACTTTCCATTGGAAACGTCAGATGGCACCTACAACATTCAGGGTTGGAAAGGCTCAAAATATAAATAGTGCCCCTCGTAATGTGGCCACCTATATCTCCAAAAGAATATCTAGCAGACAAGACAATTCATATCATCAAAACCATGGGAGCCTCAGTTCGATGCCATTTTCGACAGTTGTCTCCACAGAGTCACAAAAGAAGAATTCCAGTTGATGTTGAATCTAGGAATTTGTAGGTCATCCCCTCTTCATCTCGCCTAAAAGAAGGATAGCAGTTGGAGGCCATGTGGCAATTGCAGAAATTTAAATGCAGTTACTAAACCAGACAGGTATCCCATGCCGCATCTTCATGATTTCACACATTCACTATCTGGTAAAAATATTTCTTCCAAGCTTGCTCTAGTAAATGCATACAACCAAATACCAGTGTCACCACAAGATATAGAAAAGACTGCTATAATCACTCGCTTTGGGTCATTTGAATTTCACGTAGTGACTTTTAGGTTAAGAAATTCAATACGAACGTTACAACATTTCATGGATGAAGTATTAGGAGCTGTACCATTTGCATTTGCTATCTTGAAGGTGTGCTTGTTACCTTATCTTCAACCAAAGAATGTAAGCACACTTAATGATACTCTTTTATAGAACTTTAAGATTATGCCATCTCAATCAACCTGGCTAAACGTGTATTTGGAGAATCCACCATAGACCTTTAAGGGTTCAGAATTTCTAAACAAGGAACAGTTCTACTTTCGGGGTGTATGGAAACTCTTGTAGATGCTTAGCTACCCAAGACTTACTGAACGCTATACCGATTTATAGGAGTAGTCAACTACTGTCAGTTTATCCAGCTGCTTGGACTCAGGTGAAGAAGCAGCACAAGAAGCATTCAACTTTGCTCATGGCGATGATTGCCACATTGTATGAACCTCAAAACTGACAGAAGCATAATGAAACTTGTACAGCAGAACGTATAAATGCAGTCCTGATGTACGAGGGTAATCCCAAAAGTAAGATCTCCAATTTTTTTTAAAATACAAAGAAACTTTTATTGACAACAAATGGTACATAGTTTTGAAGCTTTGACATTTGTCTTTGACATAATCGCCATTTCGGTCGATGCATTTTTGTAGACGCTGTGGCAGTTTTTTGTATGCCCATGTCATACCAGCTTGCCGCCATGCTCTTGAAAAAGTGATGGACCTCATTTTTCACTTCATCGTCGTCACCGAAGTGCTTTCCAGCCAAAAGTTCTTTCAACTTGGGACACAAGTGGTAGTCACTGGGTGCTAAGTCCGGACTATAGGGTGGATGGGTGATGGTTTCCCATCCAAACTGTTGCAGAAGATTCGTGGTTTGACGGGCGGTGTGGGGGCGAGCATTGTCATGGAGAAGGCTTATGCCCTTGCTCAACATTCCTCTTCTACGGTTCTGAATTGCCCGTCTGAGTTTTTTTAATGTCTGACAATACCTGTCGGCATTTATTGTTGTCCCAGGATCCATAAAGTCGACCAACAATATCCCCTTTCGATCTCAAAACACAGTTGCCATGACTTTACCGGCAGACTGTGTTCTCTTGAATTTTCGCGACTTGGGTGAACCAGAATGCCGCCACTTATGTGATTGTTGTTTGGTCTCAGGTGTGAAGTGGAAAGCCCAGGTTTCATCACCCGTGACTATTGAATCCAAAATGTTGTCCTTTTCATCTGCATAGCGTTGAAGAAATTGGCGAGAAGTTTCAGCGCATTGCCTTTTGTGATCTTCTGTCAGCATTCTTGGGACCCATCTTGCGCACACCTTCCGAAATTTCAACTCTTCAATCAAAGTCCGATGAATAGTGCTTTGAGAAATCTCAGGAACAACAATGCAGAGCTCATCGAGAGTGATCCGCCGATCTTGAAGCACGGTTTGTTCAAACTTTGCGATTGTTTCATCAGAAATGGACGGTCTCCCACTTTTTTCATCATGAATTTCCGTGCGACCATTTGCAAATTCTCTACACCACTTGCGGACATTTTTGACATCCATACACTTCCATCAACTGTCGATGAATTTCGACAGGTTTAACCCCTTTTGCACTCAAAAAGCGAATAACTGCGCGAACTTCACACTTGGCGGTAGTGGCTAACGGGAGCTCCATTATAACTGGCTGCCAAGCCAAGACTGACGACGCTAAGGGATGTGCAGTGGTTTCTGAAGAGAGTGGAGGGAGGGAGGGAGGGAGGGAGGGAGGGAGGGAGGAAGGAAGGAAGGAAAAAAGCAGTATGGCCAACATCCACACAAACAGTTTCCCTGCGATCCCAGCGCATTGGAGACCTTACTTTTGGGATTACCCTCATATTAGTTGTAACTGAACATGGCTTAAAGGATGCCGAATGTAGTAGTAATTTCATTCCAAATATGAACTTAAAGCAAAATTCTGTAATAAAAGAATAAAAAATGGGGTGGGGTAGGAATCTTTACAAGTTTAAATGTATCGGTATACCCAACAGAATTCGAAACTCAACATTTCTGTGCTAAGGGACATGTGGAATTAGCAGGAATAAGTATATCATTAAATAAATTAAAGATAAGTGTCATTGATGTATACAAGCCACCTAAAGGAAACTTAAACGTTTTTCTTGATAAATTAAATTTATTGCTAAACCATATTTTGGTGAATACTAGATGTAAAATAATAATTTTAGGAAATTTAAACATTTTCTTCAAAACACAAATGATAGGGACAAATTCCAATACCTTTTAAATGAATATAACTTGCATACTATTATTAAAGAACCAACTCACTCACCAGAACAATGACAGCTATTGATAATATTATTACTAATATAATAGACACGCTACAAAGAAAATGTCAATCAGTCATGTATCAGCTCACATGGCACAAAGTATTATTTTTGATGGTATAAATAAGCCTTCTGTAAAAATAACACTAATAAAACTGTCACAAATTTTTGCCATTCCTTTAGCGAAGTTAATTTGCAAACACTTAAAAGCCCTCTAGTCAATGAAAATTAGGAAACAGTATTTGCTGTACAAGATCCTACAGAGAAACTTAAGTTCTATCACACTTTGTATTATTACGTTACTTTATATTGTCCTCTCACTGTGTTAAGCAGAAATAACTCCAAAACTACTATCAATGGATCACTCCTAAAATAAAATATTTGTGTACCCTACTCAGAACCACCACAACACAAAACAACAGTATTTAAATTTTCAGTGATACTGAGTTAAAACATCTAAAAAAAGTTTATGGCCAATCTGTAGTTGTAACCAAATGTGGCAGTATCAGCAATAGAATGCTAAATTTGCAAAATGTGAGTAAAGCTAGTTGGAAAGTGATTAATGAATTTTGCAGGTCTCAGCCTCATAATAATAAATCACAATTTTTTTTTTTTTAAACCTATGGATACAAAACAAAGTCACACCAAAGTTTGTAAGGAGAATTGTAAAATATGACAAAAACAGCAAACACCAAACATCAGCCGATAAAAAAGTAATAATAATTGAGAGAAACAACCACTACGCAAAATTACAAAAATTGGAACTGGAATTATATGCTCTTCACCTTAAATTAACGGACACACTCGGCTACCCACTTTGGCAAAACATGCAATCAAAATTTCCTCACTATTCTTAGCTACAGGATGAAAACAAAAACGCTGAAATTAAAGAAAAAACTAGACATACTACGCCGGAAGCAACATTCATATAAACCTAACCTAAAAAATGAAAAAACGACGTCATACCCAGACGTAATTAATCTTTCAAATGTAACTTTCACCAAAGCAGAATTATAGGTATTAAACCTTGGCCTAAAAACATGTGTTGGCTACACAAAAACAACCGATGAAATAGTCGCAGACATTGAGATTGCTACTTACAACCTAAATGAAAATAGTAAAACCACTATAAAAAAAGAATGTGAAATGGTTCTCCAAGAAATACAAGCAGATAAACATAATTTCACAACCAAACATGTGATCAAAACATTAAACTCAAAACCAGTAGTATACACAAAAGCTGACAAGGGAAATAAACTAGTTGTACTACAAAAAGATGATTATATTGCCAGAGTAGAAAATATGCTGCAACAAGAAAATTACATACAAATTCAAGAAGACCCATTAAAATTACATTTAAAAGCATTCAATCAAACCATCCAGGAAAGCAAAACTATAACAGACACTGATAAATCTAGATTAAAACCAGATCACCCCACTTTACCAAGAATGTATGCTCTACCTAAAATACACAAACCGGGTAATAAGATGAGACCAATCGTCAGCAATATTGATTCTCCTACCTACAAACTGGCAAAATGGTTAGTACAGAGATTCTCTTCACTACCAAAATTCAATAGCAAAAACATAATGAATTCAGAAGATTTAATACAGAAGATAAAATCCCTGGAACTCGAACCAGAAGACAGATTAGTTTCCTTTGATGTCACTGCACTATTTCCAAGTGTTCCTACAGATCAACTCCTGCGTCAATTAAAGAAATGGCTACAGCAGACTAACCTACTTGAAGAAGAAATAGAAGACCTCATACAACTTACCAATTTATGCATTGCACAAAATTGTTTTAGTTTCAATAAGAAGTTCTATCAACAACCAACTGGTCTAACCATGGGCAACCCACTTTCACCCTTCTTGGCAGATTTATTTATGAGCTACTTAGAAGCACACATAACAACTTCCTTTCCATACATGTTTAAAGTTTGGCACAGATATGTTGACGACATCTTCACTGTTGTCCCTAACAGGTTCATACAAGACTCCTTAGCCTTACTAAACCTACAGAACCAATCAATAAAATTCACCATAGAAATAGAAAAAGAAGGCATGCTACTATTTTTAGACCTAAAAATCATCAGAGAACAAAAGAACCTAACCTTTGGCATATACAGGAAGCCAACACACTCTACTAATTACATAAAAAATAAGAGTTTCAATCCAACCACACACAAACATGCAGTACTAAATAGCCTAACACATAGACTGGTATATACCCCCTTAAATAAAAAAGAATACCAGTTAGAATACCAGCATATAGTAGACACAGCAATACATAATGGGTACAACAAAACAACTATTGACAAAAAAATTGCAAAATTCAAACGACAGATGCACATCAGAAACACAACAAATCTCAGCCAGCAAGATAAAGAGCTAAAGTTCAAGAAATTCACATACCACCCAGGAACTTTTCACAAATTTAAGAAGATTTTCATGAAACATAACATCAGCCTAGCTCCACAGAACAAATTTAACATAGAGAAATTACTTTGTAACAAGTTAAAAGACCCCATTCCACAAGACAAAAAAGCTGGAATCTATAAAATCAATTGTTCAGATTGCAATAAAGTATACATAGGCAAGACAAAAAGAAACCTAGAAACTAGGCTAAAGGAGCACATGAGATGTATTAAATACAAACAAATGGACAAATCTGCAGTTTCACACCATTTTTGGATCACTAATCACAACATCAAACCCAATATTACATTAGTCAAACCAGCCAAATTTGCAGCTGAATTAGATGCATGGGAGAAGATCACCATTCTAAAACACAACACACATCTAATGAATTTTGATTTGCCGCCACCAAATCCTCTCTGGAAGTACATTTCTCCACCACAAGATGCCACCACAGGATCCAGTCCAAAAAACGGAAACACCAACAACACGGGCCAGTCGAATTAACCTTCTGAGGATGGGAACAACGGTTTCCCGAAACATGTTTAAGTGAGTAAACTTAAGTGATGTTAGTGTTACAATTCCCACTCACCTTTAAATAAATTCAATACACATCACTGTTTCTAGCTTCTTTTCATTACAATAAATCACACATTGAAATTCAAGTTGGTAATACTACCATAAAGGAAGCTAAAGCAGTAGCTCAAATAATGAACAATCACTTTGCATCAGTATGTAGAAATCTTTACTTGAATCAAAATTCACAAACAGTACCACAAATTACAATGGAGAACTCAAAAAATACCACTAGCATTTTCTTGTATCCCACCAACAATAAAGAAGTTCTTGATATAATAAAGACTTTAAAATCTAAAAACACTACAGGCATCAATGGTATACCTACCTCACTTATAAAAGTATGTAGCCATGAAATAGCTAATACTCTTGTAGAAATAATAAACTCCTGCCTAGAACATGGCATTTTCCCTGACAAACTAAAAGTAGCCAAAGTTATACCATTATTTAAAAAGGGGGCAAAAAATTACAAACTACAGACCGATTTCAATACTGCCAGAAATGTCCAAAATTTTTGAGTGGGTTTTACATAACCATATAACAAAATATTTAGGGAAGTTTAATCTGATCCCCAAGCACCAGAATGGCTTTGTGAAAAATAAATTCATCATAAGTGCTTTATCCGACCTTGTTGAAATGATTATAGCAAATGTTGATTCAGATAAATATACTGCAGCAATTCTATTAGATCTTACAAAAGCTTTTGACTGTGTTGATACAAACAAATTATTGGTTCAGCTACATAGAGGTATTGCAAACAAGTTAATAAAGTCTTTTATGACAAATAGAAAACAACTGGTGACCATAAAGTTAGAAAACAATGAATATCATGCAGGATTTAACGTATGGCGTATTGCAGGGATCTATATTAGGACCTTTTATTATTTATTCTTTATATTCATGATATAAATCAAATTATGCCTGAAAATACTAGATTAGCACAATTGTATTAATGATACAACCATTTCAGTCAAAACAAATTTGTATGCACTAGGTAGATGTATCAATGATACGGTAAATACAATAGATATATACTTTAACAGCCTAAATATGTATGTAAATGCAGCTAAATGTGAATTAATTACCTTTGGATTTAAAAATATTGAGCCATCATTACAACTGTCCATAAACCACAAATCAATCAACTGCGTAAATTCTGTTAATCTTCTAGGATTAAATCACTTAGCTATGCTGGACAATAGTCAGCAAAAACTTATTTGTTCTGAAATACTTAATAAATTATGTACCAACTGAAGCTGCAAGAGCTATATGCTATTCTCTTATTCATTCACATATTGCATATGGAATTGAGCTATGGGGCGCTGCATCTGATACAAATTTTGGCAAAATATTTATTTTACAAAAAGGGGCAATTCGATACTTGAGAAAATTAAAATTTAATGTCTTGCAGAAATACCTTTAGACAACTTAATATATTAACTTTACCTAGCTTACATATCTACAAAACTATTCTACATTTTAAAAAGTATAACTTCATGTTACAAACCAACTCCAATGTCCACAGATACAACACAAGACATAATAATTATTATGCAATCCCTAGCCACAGATTACACATATATGAAAAGATGCCTACTTTTACTGGAATAAAACTTTAAAATGCTTTACTGGAAGAAGTAAAGAAACTTCATAATAATTGTAATAAATTTAAACAGATGCTAAAATAGTTTTTATCAGTAAATCTTTCTAAAGTGTTGATGAATACCTGTACAAATAATTCTGTAAATAGTAAATTAGCTGTAATTTTTAATTTACTTTGTTAAATAGGTCTAAAGACCGGATTTTTGTTTGCAGTTTTCTTTTAAACAGAGAAGTTTTAATTTCTGTCTGATTCCTTGAAAAGTGGTTTTGCCACCAATTGATAGCATCCTTTGTTAGCAGTCGATTGCTGGAGATTCCTCTGCTATCCTTAATGCTCCTTTGAGAGGAATCTGAAGGTGATTTTATGAATTTCAGTTTATATTTTCTGTGGATACATCAAATTTTGCAACATAGTTCCATAGATTTCTTTTTTCTCATGCGTTTGCTTCTGTTGCTCTGTTAACTGCTTTTAGAAATGGGTTTCATTATTAGATGCTTATCCCAAGTGTACTGCTACTGCAGATTTGTCTATTTCCTTATGACTGATGTTTCTGAAGTGTTCATTTAATCTCGTGCCTATGTTTATTTTCTTTTTCTGCAATATACATAATTTCATTGTCAAAGCTCCTTATTTTATAAATGCCTGGTTTCTTTTCTGGAGCTATTTGCAATTGTTTGAAAGGTTTTGATACTGTACCTGTTCAATAGTGCTAGAAGCTAGTGATATTGAATTCTTTGACAGGGTGGCCTAAGTGTGATATGTGAACTTTTTAAATGCATTTTTCTTCTCTTTAGCTATAGACAGCGTGGCAATTTTCTTTACTTCTTGCTGTTTCTTGAACTTTCACAATGTTTATTGTTTACAGAAGATACTGTTCTGTACAGTC
This sequence comes from Deroplatys truncata, assembly GCA_030765065.1. Taxonomy (NCBI): domain Eukaryota; kingdom Metazoa; phylum Arthropoda; class Insecta; order Mantodea; family Mantidae; genus Deroplatys; species Deroplatys truncata. The sequence continues at coordinate 31,872,452 of CM060980.1, read as the reverse complement.
TTAATTATTTCAGTACATTCATTGTTTTTACTACACTACCGTTTGTGAAAATTGCAACGCCAAGAAAGAATTTCCCGAATAACTCCAAACTTGGTGGAAGTGTAGAAGAGTGTGCAAGCAATAAGTGATTAGGTTTGCAGAGAGATGGGGTACACGTAGGCCAAGCAGAGCCCTCTCGTGTCGGTCCGACAAGGTCAGTGTTGCACCCAGTGTAGTCAGTGCAGAGCTGTCAAACAAGGTGGAAACAACAAAGTGAGTGCCAGTATGTCTTGTCAACATCAAGGGAGCCATATCGGCATGCGAGTGAGTTCAAACGGGGCAGAACAATCTGTCTCCGGGAAGCGGGTTTGTCATACTGTGGCATTTTGGTTTGTACAGGGCATGCTGTTATGACAGTGATGCATGTGTGGAAGCAGTGGATAGATGAAGGTCGTACACAGTGAAGAGCGGGTACTGGACCACGGAACATGAACATAACACTGGATGACCGTCATCTTGTCAGCATGGCCATAATGGACCATACAGCTTCATCCACAGTGTTGGCTCGACGCTGGAGCACTCCAACAGGTGTGAACTTGTCTGCATCAACGGTTCGTCGCCATGTGCTGCAGGATGGACTGATTGCATGCATGCCATTATGTCGGCTTCCATTGTCCAGAAACCATAAGCTCCTCCAACTGCAATGGGCACGTGAACACTGTCACTGGGTTGCTGAGTGGCAAAATGTAGTCTTTTTGGATGAGTCCTGCTTCAACATGTCATACAGCGATGGCCACATATGTTAGGCGGTACCGTGGTAAGTGCAACCTGGAGGGCTGCATTGTTGAGCGGCATAGCGGACAAACACCAGGTGCGATGGCTTGGGGCACCATTGTTTACAACTGATCTCGCCTCCTACATATTGAGGGCACTTTGAACAGCAACCAGTACCTAATGGTGGTTGTAGAGTCTGAGGTACTCACCCTGCTTCAGGCATCTCCACAGGCCACATTTCAACAGGACAATGCCCAGCCACATATTGCAAGGAATGTACAAGCCTTCTTCGAAGAGTGACAATGGATACCATTGCTTCCCTGGCCTGCACGTTTGCTTGACATGTTGCCCATTGAACATATCTGGGATATGGTTGGTCGGCACCTGGTGCATCAGGATCCTCCAGTAACCAGTGTCACGGATTTGTGGGCTCGAAAACTGCATGGAGGGAAATCCCTCAGGAACTTATTCAGAACCTTTTTGATTCAATGCCACAGCGTATAGCAGCTGTAATTTCAACGCATGCAGTCCACACCAAATACTGAATATTAGGGCTCAAAGGTCATGTATAGATTTGAAAATTTTATCATTTGTTACTTGTCATGTACCTAACCTGAGGTATTAAATTCATTGAATTCATGTGTTTTCTTCTTGGTGTTGCAATTTTCACAAACAGCAGTGTATAAGAATATTTATAATTAAGCTAGACTATTCATTATTGCATGTTTGTGTAACCTTGGATTGAAACGTCTGCTTTTATTAGCTCCTGTGTGAAATTTTTCTATAAGTGTGTGTGTGTGTGTGTGTGTGTGTGTGTGTGTGTGTGTGTGTGTGTGTGTGTGTGTGTGTGTGTGTGTGTGTGTGTGTGTGTGTGTGTGTGTGTGTGTGTGTGTGTGTGTGTGTGTGTGTGTGTGTGTGTGTGTGTGTGTGTGTGTGTGTGTGTGTGTGTGTGTGTGTGTGTGTGTGTGTGTGTGTGTGTGTGTGTGTGTGTGTGTGTGTGTGTGTGTGTGTGTGTGTGTGTGTGTGTGTGTGTGTGTGTGTGTGTGTGTGTGTGTGTGTGTGTGTGTGTGTGTGTGTGTGTGTGTGTGTGTGTGTGTGTGTGTGTGTGTGTGTGTGTGTGTGTGTGTGTGTGTGTGTGTGTGTGTGTGTGTGTGTGTGTGTGTGTGTGTGTGTGTGTGTGTGTGTGTGTGTGTGTGTGTGTGTGTGTGTGTGTGTGTGTGTGTGTGTGTGTGTGTGTGTGTGTGTGTGTGTGTGTGTGTGTGTGTGTGTGTGTGTGTGTGTGTGTGTGTGTGTGTGTGTGTGTGTGTGTGTGTGTGTGTGTGTGTGTGTGTGTGTGTGTGTGTGTGTGTGTGTGTGTGTGTGTGTGTGTGTGTGTGTGTGTGTGTGTGTGTGTGTGTGTGTGTGTGTGTGTGTGTGTGTGTGTGTGTGTGTGTGTGTGTGTGTGTGTGTGTGTGTGTGTGTGTGTGTGTGTGTGTGTGTGTGTGTGTGTGTGTGTGTGTGTGTGTGTGTGTGTGTGTGTGTGTGTGTGTGTGTGTGTGTGTGTGTGTGTGTGTGTGTGTGTGTGTGTGTGTGTGTGTGTGTGTGTGTGTGTGTGTGTGTGTGTGTGTGTGTGTGTGTGTGTGTGTGTGTGTGTGTGTGTGTGTGTGTGTGTGTGTGTGTGTGTGTGTGTGTGTGTGTGTGTGTGTGTGTGTGTGTGTGTGTGTGTGTGTGTGTGTGTGTGTGTGTGTGTGTGTGTGTGTGTGTGTGTGTGTGTGTGTGTGTGTGTGTGTGTGTGTGTGTGTGTGTGTGTGTGTGTGTGTGTGTGTGTGTGTGTGTGTGTGTGTGTGTGTGTGTGTGTGTGTGTGTGTGTGTGTGTGTGTGTGTGTGTGTGTGTGTGTGTGTGTGTGTGTGTGTGTGTGTGTGTGTGTGTGTGTGTGTGTGTGTGTGTGTGTGTGTGTGTGTGTGTGTGTGTGTGTGTGTGTGTGTGTGTGTGTGTGTGTGTGTGTGTGTGTGTGTGTGTGTGTGTGTGTGTGTGTGTGTGTGTGTGTGTGTGTGTGTGTGTGTGTGTGTGTGTGTGTGTGTGTGTGTGTGTGTGTGTGTGTGTGTGTGTGTGTGTGTGTGTGTGTGTGTGTGTGTGTGTGTGTGTGTGTGTGTGTGTGTGTGTGTGTGTGTGTGTGTGTGTGTGTGTGTGTGTGTGTGTGTGTGTGTGTGTGTGTGTGTGTGTGTGTGTGTGTGTGTGTGTGTGTGTGTGTGTGTGTGTGTGTGTGTGTGTGTGTGTGTGTGTGTGTGTGTGTGTGTGTGTGTGTGTGTGTGTGTGTGTGTGTGTGTGTGTGTGTGTGTGTGTGTGTGTGTGTGTGTGTGTGTGTGTGTGTGTGTGTGTGTGTGTGTGTGTGTGTGTGTGTGTGTGTGTGTGTGTGTGTGTGTGTGTGTGTGTGTGTGTGTGTGTGTGTGTGTGTGTGTGTGTGTGTGTGTGTGTGTGTGTGTGTGTGTGTGTGTGTGTGTGTGTGTGTGTGTGTGTGTGTGTGTGTGTGTGTGTGTGTGTGTGTGTGTGTGTGTGTGTGTGTGTGTGTGTGTGTGTGTGTGTGTGTGTGTGTGTGTGTGTGTGTGTGTGTGTGTGTGTGTGTGTGTGTGTGTGTGTGTGTGTGTGTGTGTGTGTGTGTGTGTGTGTGTGTGTGTGTGTGTGTGTGTGTGTGTGTGTGTGTGTGTGTGTGTGTGTGTGTGTGTGTGTGTGTGTGTGTGTGTGTGTGTGTGTGTGTGTGTGTGTGTGTGTGTGTGTGTGTGTGTGTGTGTGTGTGTGTGTGTGTGTGTGTGTGTGTGTGTGTGTGTGTGTGTGTGTGTGTGTGTGTGTGTGTGTGTGTGTGTGTGTGTGTGTGTGTGTGTGTGTGTGTGTGTGTGTGTGTGTGTGTGTGTGTGTGTGTGTGTGTGTGTGTGTGTGTGTGTGTGTGTGTGTGTGTGTGTGTGTGTGTGTGTGTGTGTGTGTGTGTGTGTGTGTGTGTGTGTGTGTGTGTGTGTGTGTGTGTGTGTGTGTGTGTGTGTGTGTGTGTGTGTGTGTGTGTGTGTGTGTGTGTGTGTGTGTGTGTGTGTGTGTGTGTGTGTGTGTGTGTGTGTGTGTGTGTGTGTGTGTGTGTGTGTGTGTGTGTGTGTGTGTGTGTGTGTGTGTGTGTGTGTGTGTGTGTGTGTGTGTGTGTGTGTGTGTGTGTGTGTGTGTGTGTGTGTGTGTGTGTGTGTGTGTGTGTGTGTGTGTGTGTGTGTGTGTGTGTGTGTGTGTGTGTGTGTGTGTGTGTGTGTGTGTGTGTGTGTGTGTGTGTGTGTGTGTGTGTGTGTGTGTGTGTGTGTGTGTGTGTGTGTGTGTGTGTGTGTGTGTGTGTGTGTGTGTGTGTGTGTGTGTGTGTGTGTGTGTGTGTGTGTGTGTGTGTGTGTGTGTGTGTGTGTGTGTGTGTGTGTGTGTGTGTGTGTGTGTGTGTGTGTGTGTGTGTGTGTGTGTGTGTGTGTGTGTGTGTGTGTGTGTGTGTGTGTGTGTGTGTGTGTGTGTGTGTGTGTGTGTGTGTGTGTGTGTGTGTGTGTGTGTGTGTGTGTGTGTGTGTGTGTGTGTGTGTGTGTGTGTGTGTGTGTGTGTGTGTGTGTGTGTGTGTGTGTGTGTGTGTGTGTGTGTGTGTGTGTGTGTGTGTGTGTGTGTGTGTGTGTGTGTGTGTGTGTGTGTGTGTGTGTGTGTGTGTGTGTGTGTGTGTGTGTGTGTGTGTGTGTGTGTGTGTGTGTGTGTGTGTGTGTGTGTGTGTGTGTGTGTGTGTGTGTGTGTGTGTGTGTGTGTGTGTGTGTGTGTGTGTGTGTGTGTGTGTGTGTGTGTGTGTGTGTGTGTGTGTGTGTGTGTGTGTGTGTGTGTGTGTGTGTGTGTGTGTGTGTGTGTGTGTGTGTGTGTGTGTGTGTGTGTGTGTGTGTGTGTGTGTGTGTGTGTGTGTGTGTGTGTGTGTGTGTGTGTGTGTGTGTGTGTGTGTGTGTGTGTGTGTGTGTGTGTGTGTGTGTGTGTGTGTGTGTGTGTGTGTGTGTGTGTGTGTGTGTGTGTGTGTGTGTGTGTGTGTGTGTGTGTGTGTGTGTGTGTGTGTGTGTGTGTGTGTGTGTGTGTGTGTGTGTGTGTGTGTGTGTGTGTGTGTGTGTGTGTGTGTGTGTGTGTGTGTGTGTGTGTGTGTAGGGTAATCTTGGAAGCCACTGAATTGATTTTCATAATTCTTTTGCCATTGAAAAGCGCTATTCTTCCCAATAGACCAAAACTATAAGACATCTTCTAGTTTCAACTCCTAAATGACTAAAACCGATATTGGAATGCAAGCATTTTGGAGGAGCCATAAAAGAGCATACCTGGAAAGATGGCTTTGACTTTTCATTGAAAATGCCATAAGAGTACAAAATGGTTATTACTCCACAGAAAATTTGTATTAAAATAAGAGACACGCATATTTCATTCCAAGCAATACATACATATTGTCATAAAGCAGGAAGGGAAGGGTTGGCATGGTTCAGAATGGGGTTATGTACTTAAATGGGATAAGGAATGGATATATCAAGGGAAAATGTGTGAAGAAGCAGATAACAAATGGCATTGTATTCTGGAATGCAAACAAACTAAAATGTGGAGAGATGAGTGCCTTTTACCAAAGTGGGAAAACTTACCAAATGAAATACGAAGCAAAAGAATTTGAAATTTAAGATAAAAGAAAAACATCCTAGCAGGTGAGCACCCTTAAACAAAACAAAAAACCTGGTGTTATATATAATGGGGGAATGGAGGCGACACAACTTCCTAAATCAAAGAATTCTAAAATTACAAATATATAATTGTAATTATAAATTTAGTGTTATTTAATAATGTTGTTTGTACTTTGTTGGAGTTATGAATAAAATATTCATTTATTCATAGATGGTCATAATTTAGCAACTGATAAAACAGAAAACAGCAAAATAAAGGACAATCAATCTGCTTATAATGGTCTGATATGATAGTTATACGAATATATTTTAATGTTCCTAATGTAAGAAACTTTTGTTGTATTTTCTCTGGATGTTGCAATTAAGTTATTGTTACATATGCTAAATAATTACATAGAGAGAGAAAATTGTGTCCAGTGTTCCATAACAAATTAGTCAACCAATACTTTGTAACCAGCACACAGATTATTTTTCTCAATGGTTAGAGACTATGTGCTATTTTCAAAATGTTTAACCTGGTGGCCTGAGAGTGAGGAGTCTTCAATTTCACTAGTGTAGTCATACTGATGTTCAGGGTTTTTGTATTATGTGAAAGAGGTATAGCCTTTATGCTATTACATAATTATGGCACCAAGGAGAAAGTACTAAGGTTAAAATTTGATCTGCTGTGATTATTTAAAATTAATTAGTTGACCATTCTGATAATCCCTTTACTGTCTAAAAGATACTTACAGGCTATACAACATTTCTCAAATTTGGAAGACTGTCAGGGGGATTAAGGAAATTAAATACAATATCTGGAGATATTTCATCCCATTTCCATGAATATCAGGGGATTTTTCATCCATTATTAAAAGTATCATGGGGACTTCACAAAATTATAATTTTAAGGGTTAAAGGGGAGAATTCACCATACAAATCTTTTAGATCATTGTATAATAATTTCATACGAGAAGGAGGTAAATGAAGTTAACTACCTCATCATTTAAGGTAAAAAAGTCAGGTAATCTAGCTGATCTTTAAATATGGAAAATTAGCAGTATTTTGTTACAGTTTCCAATGTGAAATGTATGGTTCATTCTTGCAATCATATAGTTTTAAGGCATTTAGTTTATCACTGTGAACACATTATACGGGATGGCACTCCTAGGGTCCTGAGCCACATTCTTGATTGGGTTCCTTAAGAGGCGAGAGGGCTTATGCCAAATGCCCAATAAACTTTGGTCCACATGTGCATTTGACCAGCTATCAGTTACCTCTCTGAACACAGTCTGATGGATACCGCTGCGCAGGACAGAGGAGAAGAGTTGCAAGAGGTGACTGGGTACGCATAACTCCCAGTCCCTGTGTATCATGTAGAACTGTGTTCGCATCCGCTGATAAAGGTCAGTCCCGGGACGGGCCATTACATGAGCTGTTACACTCCTGAATGCAATTGTGTCCCTGTATCTGTAAATTGGGAGGTGAGACCCTAAGGTGAGCAAGGTCCAGGCCAGGACTATCACCTAAGCTGGGGTGGCAGGATGTGAGCATGCCATCTGAGACATTTGTAATGGTGGAGGATATAAGGGCTATGGATGCCTAAAAAATCCAAAACAAACACCAAGGTTAATGGAAAACAAGTACTCGAGTCTTGTGGTTATTAATAGAACAGAGAAAGGAAGAAAATTTCTATCAGTGAACCCTTTTACAGTTCAAAAGGATCTCAATAACATTGCTGGTCCGGTCAAGTCGTGCATTAGATCTTGCAATGGCATGCTCCTGGTTGAAGCACATTCAGCAACCCAGGCAGCAAAAATACTTAAAGCAAACATGTTAGGCGGCTATCCTATTAAGGTTGAGATGTGCAAGACCTTGAACTCCTTGCGCGGTGTGGTAAACACCCATGTGTTAGATGGTATGACCAATGAGGAGATTCAAGAAAATCTTGAAGAGCAAGGTGTGACATTGGTATATCGTGTCCAGCGGAAAGAAAGAGGTGAATTAGTGCCTACTTGTACCCTATTTCTTACCTTTGATCGGGTGGATCTCCCTCAAAGGATTATGAAGTCATCGAAGTCAGGCCATTCATCCCAAATCCGCTGAGATGTTATAAGTGTCAACACTTTGGGCACACCAGTGATTTCTGCAATGGTGAATCTACCTGCATTAACTGTGGAGACGTCTCTCATCATGGAGCACATACAACAGCTCCAATGTATGTTAAGTGCAGCGGAGAACATTCATCAAGTTCCCAAGAATGCCGCCTCCGCCAGCACTCTGTCCCAAAGTCCAGTACCTACAGCTCAGTTGCAGCTAAACAGGTACCAAGTCGGGAAATCACAACTCAAACCAAAGATATAAATGGGGCCACTATTTCAGAAAATATTTGTAGCCAGAACACAGCCAAAGCCTTCAAAATCATCACTGACGACACTATCAGTGTCTGCAAAGTCTGTTACTCAAAAGATCACATCGGTAAAATCACCATAAAAACTGCCGACCTCAACCATTAACACTAGCAAACCTGTAATGCATAATGCATTTACAAAAAAGTTCAGGACCAGCTATAAGAGAGTGGACTTCCTCAAGGAAAGTGCTAAGCCTTCGCCAAGAATATCTAAAGGCAAAAAAAGTCGACGAGCATCTCCTCGGAGATCCTCTTCTGAGGAATCTTCTGGAAAGGACTCGGATCGGCGATCTATATCTTCACTGATCTCCACTCGAACCGAAGTTTTCAATCGGAAAAGTGGTCCTCTCCTGTGGAGAAGATGGAGCAGGAGGTTTCTGCCCACACTGCCAGAACAATGAAAAAGAGGCAGGATCCTTCCTCCGCTAAAGGTGCTAGTCTGTCACCAAAAAAGGGCAAATAGATTCGACCACTGTTGTCCTCAAAGTAGTGGAGTCTTAGGATTGAGAACTTATCCCATTATGAATACTATGTCTATCCTTCAATGGAACATACGTGGAATTAGAACACATCGACCAGAGCTTGAACTTTTATTCAACGAGAATAATCCTTTGATCATATGTTTACAAGAGATTAAGCTCCATCCGCAAGATAGCTTTCAAATCAGGCAGTATACTCCAGTATGGTGTGATCTTACATCCGAAGAGGGTATTGCTGTGCACAGGAGCACAATGATGCTCATCAGAGATGATATGTTAGTGGAATCTGTGTCCATACAGTCGGACATCCAGTCATTGGCTATAAGGATTAAACTGCCATCCCTCCGATTTACCATTTGTAACATTTATCTGCCTCCATCCAATGACCTCTCGCTCACGGATTTAGAAAGATCTAGTTTTCCAGTTACCAATGCCTTTTCTGTTGGTGGGAGATGTTAATGCCCATCACCCTCCTTGGGGCTCACCTCAGGCTTGTGCGAGAGGTAAATTAATTGCCGACGTTTTGGAAAATTATAACTTAGCTCTTCTGAACACCGGAGAGCCTACATTTCTCTCAGACTCCTTCAACACTTTTCCACACCTTGATATTGCAGTTTGTTCACCACAGCAGTTACCTTGCAATGGATTGTCATCCCTGATTTACACTGTAGTGACCATTTTTCATGTCTTATTAGTCTCTTAACACCAGGTATGTGGTCCACACGTTTGCCTAGATGGCGCTTGGATCAAGCCAACTGGAACCTTTACTCCAAGTTGGCTGTGTTTAATTACAATGAGCACTATGGTGTGGATGTTTTGGTCGAACATCTCACAAGGACAATTCTTTGTGCTGCTGATCAATCTATTCCATGTTCGACTGTGCAACCCTGTCGATTTCTGGTCCCTTGGTGAACTGATGAATGTGAAAGGCCATTCGTGCCATAGACGTGCTCTTAGGAATTTCCAGCATCACCCTACACTGGATAACCTGATCCAGTACAAGAAAATGCGTGCCAAATCTAGACAAATCATTAAGGATAGCAAAAAGACATCATGGAGCAAGTTTGTAGCTTCATTTAATCGACATACACCTTCCTCTGTCATTTGAGATAAGGCGTGTAGCTGGAAAATCGATCCACATGCCAATTGCCGGTCTTAAAATAGCTGCAGGAACTACTGTTGATACAATTGATGTGACTAACACATTTGGCTATGCTTTCACTCAAGTATAGCTCATATAACTATTCGCCCGACTTCCTTCCTGTTAAGACTCAGGTGGAATCTCAAGGTTTCTGGTTTTGTTCAGGAAATCTTGAAGATTACAATTGCCTTTTCACCATGGCAGAGTTAGAACACGCTCTTTCATCTTCGCAACTATCAGCACCAGGACCAGAACGTATCCACATACAAAGTTGCAACAGTTCTCTCCTGAAGGTGAGGCTTCTATACTCGAGGTCTATAATCGTGTTTGGGTTGATGTCACTTTTCCAGAAAAGTGGTGGGAGGCCACTGTCATACCCATTTTGAAAGCTCGAAAGGACCGTCATCTTCCATCCTATTTTCCTCTCCAGTTGCATTTGCAAGGTGATGGAATGCATGATCAATGGACGGTTGGTATTGTGGTTGGAAACTCATAACTTACTGACCAACACCCAGTGCGGTTTTCGAAGATGCCGTTAAACAATGGACCACCTTGTGTCGTTATTGACTCAGAACATGAATGGATCCATGAAGAATTGTCAAACCGTTGCGATATTTTTTGATCTTAAGAAGGCTTATGATACGTGTTGGCGAGCAGGGATACTATGTTCCCTACACACCTGGAACATACATGGATGCTTACTATTGTTCATTCAGGGGTTTATGAAGGACAGAGTTTTCCGAGAAGGGTTGCCTCAGTTTTTTTTAACCTTTTTGTTCGAAAGAATGGAGTACATCAGGGATCAGTACTAAGCGTTACTCTGTTTGCTATAGCAATTAATTTTATCTCTAAATGTGTTCCTCCAGGGGAATCGTCATGCTTATTCGTACATGACTTTGCTGTTTATTGTACTTCTTTATGTTTGCTGTTTTAGGAATGCCATATGCAGCAATGCTTAGATAATCTCCAAGATTGGAGTTCTAAAAATGGCTTTCGTTTCTCAACTGAGGAGTCAATCTGTGTGAACTACTGGCGCCATAGGAGACGATTACCACCTTCGCTCCGATTTGGTCCAGATTTACTACCATTTGCAGATTTGACGAGATACCTGGGGTTGATGTTTGGTAGGAAACTTAGCTAGTCTTCGCATATAGCGCAGTTGAAAGCGCGATGTGGCCATTCTCTGAATATCTTGCGGATGATGATGGCTTAAGGGCGCTAAACAGCTACGGTCATCAGTGCCCTTACAAAGTATAAAATGCACAGTCCAAAAATAAGTCCAATAAAAAACTGCATAATTAAAAAACGGGACACAAACCCGCGATGTCCAAAAGGTAAAAAAAAAAACACAACACCAAATTCCAAAAACGAACACACTAAAAGCATGGTGAATAAAAGAGTAAAACAACGTGTCAAGAACTGTAGAATGCCAGGGACTCGAGCGCCAGATGTCCACTGGGGAGGAGATGCCCCATTAAAAAGACAATATAAAATCACACAGTGAAAAGACGCTCAGCGCATCAAATGCGTCTGGTAAATCCAATGTCACTGATAAAACGTAAAAGACATTCTACAGTAGGCGCGTCGTCTGCCAAAACATTGGCTAGGCCAACAGGCAGACCAACACGAACACGCAACGGAGCTAAAACTTCACACTCTGCTAAAATGTGACACACCGTTAAGGGGCATCCAACTGCTCACAGAGTGATGCGGGGTCACCACTGAGCAGGTATCTATGGCTAAAAAGACAATGTCCGATTCGTTGTCGAACTAAAATCACCTCTTTCCGACGAGAAGAACGAGAAGAGGTGCTCCAGATTAACGGGAGAGGTTTAACCTCCCGCAACTTGTTCCCCCAGAGGGCCGTCCACTCATCACGCCAAAGCGAGAGGAGCCGGTGACGTAAAATAACACTCGAATCAGACGAGGGAACAACCGAGGTAAAAAATCTGGAGGATAAAATCGCCGATTTGGCAGCGGCATCGGAAGACTCGTTCCCTGAGATGCCCACATGACCTGGAATCCACACGAAGGGCATGCTGATGCCACAAGCACCAAGCGGGTGGAGCAGGTCATGAATGCGCTGTACAAGCGGGTGATAGATACTAAAAAGTTTGGCTGTATAAATCGAACATTGGGCGGGTAAACGAAAAGTAAAACTATGTGCACCAAAAACAAAGGCACATCCTACTCCAACATCAGTCTTAGACCCATCAGTATAAATAAAATGACAGTCCCCGAATTGCACCTGTAGTTCTAAAAATGCGGATCTAAGGACTGAAGCAGGGGTCTCATTCTTCGGCATCAACGTTAACCCAAGGTGACAGTGGACCTCAGCGTGCGACCAAGGAGGAAAATGCGTTTCCCCCCGAGGAAGGGCCGGCGCTGGCAGAACGTCCAAATGCCGAAGGAGCTGTCGAAATCAAACCCCTGGAGGGAGCAATGCAGAGGAGCTAATTAAATAGTGGCGATCAAGCGACTCCACGAAAAATAACTCGAAGGATGGGTGGTCAGGCAAACTGGAGAGAGGGCAGGCATAGCTGCACAAAAGCATCTCACGCCGGAAGGACAGCGGAGGCTCTGCAGCTTCAGCATAAAGACTGGGAACTGGGAAAGGCCCCCGTAGCGACTCTTATGCCACGATGGTGAATGGCATTCAATCGACGTAACACAGCTGCTCACCCAGTGCACGGTTATCCGTCAGGCTGTGTCCACGGAGGATTTAAATAAAAAGCTAAAAGAAACTAAAAGTGTGTGGGCGTTTCGCACGCAAGGTAGGCCGGCAAAGAAGTAAAAGAGATGTGTAAATGAATGGGCATGGGGCGAAATGTGCAGAAGTAGAAGAGAAGAAAGAAACAATGGCGAGGGGTGACATGGAATGAAATGCACAGAACGCACGAGAGCCTACCTTGAGTCCCCCGGTCACGAGAACGAACCCACCTCGACCGGACGGGGATGAAGTGATGAAGATGGCGATGAGTGGCTCGGGAACCCCCGGGTACGCCAACACCCGTACTCACATAAGGTGAGCCCCTGGGGGGTATCTTGCGGATATTAAACCACAAATCTTGGGGAGCAGATCGGACTGTTTTGCTGATCTGATCAAAAATAGACTATGGGGGTTGTGCTGAGGAGATTAGACACAGTCGATAACCAGGAAATTCGAGTGGCTATTGGTTATTTTCCCACTATCCCACTTATGAGTCTTTACGCCACGGCAGAACTTCCTCTGCGATATCAGCGTGTTGTCCTTTTAGGAAATTATAGCTGTGCGCTTAAATGTATGCCTCAACATCCAACATTCGCTTCCTTTTTTCACACTGTGCTGGACAAATGTTATAGGAATAGCTCCATTAGTCCAAGGCCTGCAGGTGTTCGTTTCTGGGAGCTTCTTAGAAAGCACATCATTGAAATGCCTAGCATGTTCGCTAAGGGGAAGAGGATGTTTCCCCCTTGGTTACGTGTAACATCTCACGTACCTCTGGGGATGACGGTATACTGGAAGTCTACGATGCCTACATTTAGTATCTGCACTGGTTTTTTAGAATTTCTGTCCAGCTACAGTGACCAAATTTTGATCTATACTGGTGCATCTAAGTGCACCAATGGTGTTGGATGTGCTTATGTTCATGGAACCAAACCCTATACATTCAGTTTTTATAATAGCACATCCATTTATAGTGCAGAGCTGTATGCCATATATGAGCCATTTTGTATGTGCGCCATTGAAAATTGGGAGACTGTCTCATTTTGAGTGATTCCCTTAGTGCACTTCAGAGACTTTGTGAGCTGTGCAACTACCGCTCCATTGTTTAGCGAATCCAAGATGCCCTCCAAGTTTTACTCTCTTCTGGCACTAATGTGGAGTGTGCTTGGATACCTGGTCATGTTGGCTTGCCAGAAATGAACTTGCTGATTTGGGAGCTAAGGCGGAAACCACAGAACCTAGTTTTACAATACCTCGGGTAACGGAAGACTTTAGGCTTGTGCGGAGAGCGGTGCTGTTATGCTGGTGCAGAGTGGATAGCTCTCCGCAGAGATAAGCGTGAAGGACATTCCGATATACTGGGTAACTTCCTCTCCCGTATCTCATCGTGAGGAAGTGATTTTGGCTTGGTTGCATATTGGCCACTGCAATTTTTAAGGGTGACCCTGCTCCTACTTGTCCACTTTGTAGTGAGGATCTGTTGGTCCGTCATGTACTGTTGGTGTGTATTGCTCTAGCACATCTTCGGGACTTTCTGCAACTGCCGACCAGTCTTGCAGAGGTCTTAGCAGTTGATAAGCAAGCAGTTACAGAATTTTTAATTTTGTGCCAAAGGTAAATGTTTCAAATGCAGATTTAGTCTTCTTAATAGCAGGCGTTTCATACTTCTCAGTTTAGTTTTATATAATTATATTTATTTAGGACCTTGTATTATGATTTTTATATTCATGTTTATCTCTGGCCTTTGCTATGGTCCATTTTACAAGGGTGCTAGTGACCTAGCAGCTGAGTGCCCTTAAACACAAATCATTGCATTTCATGTATCTGTACTACATTTTGAAAATGTATGGGAATGCAGTTATGATGTGAGTTTCAAAGTAGCTCATGTACAGGTTAGCTAGAACAATGATAATGGTTACCCATATCCAGTCCAAACCATTGCTTGTACAATTTATCTTGGAAGGTGAAATAGCTGGCTCAATACATATTTCTGTAAGCTTTAAACATTATAGGTTTTTGAATAATGATCATTATTCATGCCAACTGATTCTTAACCATTTCTGTAATATTGCCGAAAGCTTTTCTTTTGGGAAGTTAGAAAATTTGGCACTGAAACTGAATGACACCACCTTGTCTGTGGGTGAAATGTTCACATCTCTGATCTTCTCTAAGAGTTCAAGAGAATTGCTGATACTGCGGCTCTCAAATTTCAGCAGAGCAATGAAGCATTTTGACATTTATTTAGCTAAGTAGTATGAAAGTGTATCATTATTGTAGCTACTGCCCACATGCAATTTCCCAGCTTCTGGCTTGTCAGGTCTGATCATAAATGCATGTGGGGTTGTCAGGTCTGAACTTTTGAAGTAGGTTTTGGTATGACAATATGACCTTGTTTATTGATTTGATTAACTTATTTTGTAGTTATGACTACATTTCTGTAAATACTTAGCAGTTCTTACATGTTGGTATGATAATTTTGTTCCTTCATTATGACAATTTTATTGCTTTTGTCAGCTCTGGTCTATATTATATCTTTCTGGTTAGGTGACCTGATTAACCTCCAGTGATTATTTATTGTTTTTTACTTCCTCTACCACGTACTTACATAGTAGGTAGAGAAGGTATTGCATTCCACCAAAAAATTTGATACCAAGATTTCACTAGAAAAACATGTTTTGAGGCCCTCTGAATCCAAATTTTTAGAAAAAGGTCCACGCACGAATGTGTCTGTCTATGAGCAGTATAACTCAAAAACAAAAGGTTGGATAAGTACCAAATTTGGTATTTAAGTTCAGTATCTTCCAAGGATGTGACATGAAGATTTTGTAGAAAATCCCCCCACCCTCAACTACTCTTTACGTGGAACATTTTTTGAATATTTTAATCTTCTAAAAAATGGCTCTAAAAGTACTACACAAAAAATGTAGATCTTTTTAAAACACACAACTTATTTCAAATAAGTGTTTTTTTCCCCCTTTTTTTGTGGTATAAGCCATTTCTGAGATATCCATTATTAATGGTTCGAATTGTTATTTCTTGATCATTCTTTAAAGTCCTTTCAACATTCCGTTCTTTCTCGCAATGGAAATGGCATGGAATTTTAAGGCTAGCATATAGCGTCTAGTTCTTAGACATTTGACTATCAGATTTCTCTTTGTATGTACGAGATGTGTAATGTAGCTATATCAAAGTTTTATTTGGATTATTAGTAGATGTAAAAATAAGCTTTAGTAAGAATAGTTTAAACAGTCACTAATAAATGATAGAGGGTAGAGAAAGTCCTGTGAATGTATACAACATTTTGTCTGTTTGTTTTTTTGTTATTTATGTTTTTAAGTAAACCCCTTTGATTTATTCTTCACTTATATCCTTTTGAACCTTGTTTAAACCTATAAATACAAGTTTTGAGGCCCCGCTTAAGAAATCAAACACGTCTTGTTTGAGATAGTGTACTACATTGTTAGGTCATAACCATTTACTTTAAACCTTTTGAGTAAATTATAGTTTAAATCGGTAAGCCATGTGGTGATTTTTTTTATCACCTTTCACATACCTTGAGTTCTGCCTGACATCTTTTGAGTTCTGCCAGAATTTCATCGTCAGCCGTATCCTTATGTTCACTCATATCCAGAATACCTTGCTCCTCAAGTTCTTTGCGAACCCTCCTCTCCAGAGATGCTGAACTGCTGATGGCAAAGCTACGAAACATTCCTCCTGAACGAGGTGTAGTGTTTTCTGCCCCACGACATCTGCAAAATGTCACCAGAGATAGCAATAATACAGTAATTCTGTGAAATTCAAATTTATGTGATGGAAACTGATGTCTGCAAACACAATCATAACGTATCTTTTGCTTCCAGCAAACACTAAGTGACAGAACATATTAAAAAATCTGATGTGTTACACTCACATGACTTTCTCTACTCTTGTACAAACTATTTTTACAAACGCTTAATCTCCATCTACTTCATGTTAATCGAGATAAACATTTGCAGACTCTATCTTATTGCTAATTTTTTGTAGATGTAAGGGGAAAATATATTTACAAGGGCAATATAGAAAAACAGTAGGCTTTAAGCACATACATATCTCTTAATAGCTGGTTGCTAGGTGCAGCACCATTCCCTTTGCCACAGATTAATACTCTTTGCATATCCAAGACAAAAAAATGAATAACGAATTCCCATTTTAGAAAATAAGTATTGAAAAATTTAAGGGAATAACAAGCAATATCTCGAAAATGGTTCACTCAACAAAAAAAATGTACATGACATAAATTGTGTATTTTAACGTGATCTACATTTTTTGTGCAGTAAAATTTTGTCTATCTCTTATGGTTTACGAGTTATGCAAAAGTCGTTCACAATAAAGAATACTTTTGGAGACATTCCCAGGAAATTCAAGATATACATTTTATTTGTCATAAAAATATCTTAAACATATGATATTTTAATCAAAATCGTTAGAGCCATTTTTGAGAAAATTAAAATTTTCGAAAAATCTTCCATGTAAAGGGTACTCTGGGGTGGGGGGATTTTCTCCAAAACCTTCGTGTCGCATCCTTGGAAGATACTGAACCTAAATACCAAGTTTGGTGTTTATCCAACTGTTCGTTTCTGAGTTATGCTGTTCACAGACACACACACGGACATGTTTCCAAAAATGCTTTTTTTGGATTAAGGGGGTCTCAAAACATGTATTTCCGGTGAAATCTCGGTATCGAATTTTTGGGTGGAATACAATACTTCCCCTACTTACTATACGTAGTAGAGAAAGTAAAAAGAGCCTTTCTCTTATAATGGGCATTACACTCATCATGTAATTAAAAACTTAAAAACTTTTTTACATGTATTTTAGTAATAATGAACAAAATTAATTAAAAGACATGAATAAAGAAACAAAAATATCTAGCTCACAAATTAGTGAAAAATACGAAAATTGCATTAAGTATCTGTACGGCAATTTTGAATACATTCAATGATTTCTCCCTAGTAAATCACTTATCAATGTTAAAAATATTGCCTAAATTTTATAAATCTTTATGTTTATTCTAAAAAAAAATCTGATGTGTTACACTCACATGACTTTCTCTACTCTTGTACAAACTATTTTTACAAACGCTTATCCTACATATGCTTCATGTTAATCTTATTGCTAATTTTCTTGTAGATACAAGGGGAATTGGTAGGCTTTAAGCTATAGTCAAATATTTTAAGAGCTGGTTGCTATGTGGCGCATTCCATTCTCTTTGTATGTCCAGGACATAAAAAAAAATGAATAACGAATTCCCATTTGAGAAAAAGTATTGGAAAATTTAAGGGAATACCAAGCAATATCTCGAAAATGGTTCACTCAACAAAAAAAATGAATATGACATAAATTGTGTATTTTAACGCGATCTACATTTTTTGTGTAGTAAAATTTTGTCTATCTCTTATGGTTTACCAGTTATGCAAAAGTCGTTCACAATGAAGAATACTTTTGGAGACATTCCCAGAAAATTCGAGATATACATTTCATGTACCATGAAATTATCTTAAACATATGATAATTTAATCAAAATTGTTAGAGCCATTTTTGAGAAAATTAAAATGTTCGAAAAATGTTCCATGTAAAGGGTAATCTGGGGTGGGGGATTTTCTTGAAAACCTTCATGTAGCGTCTGTGGAAGATACTGAACCTAAATACCAAGTTTGGTGTTTATCCGACTGTTCGTTTCTGAGTTATGCTGTTCACAAACACATACACACACACACACACACACACACACACACACACACGGACATGTTTCCAAAAATGCTTTTTTTGGATTCAGGGGGTCTCAAAATATATATTTCCAGTGAAATCTAGGTATCGAATTTTTGGGTGGAATACAATACTTCCCCTACTTACTATAAGTAGTAGAGAAAGCAAAAAGAGATAATATCCTTACTTAACTTAATGTACAGGATAATCTCTTTTTTTTTTAGAATAAACATACAGATAGTACAACATTTAGGCAGTATTTTTAACATTGATAAGTGATTTGCTAGGGAGAAATCATTATATGTATCCAAAATTGCCTTACAGATACTTGATACCAGTTCCATAGGTTTTGTTTCTTCGGTGGTTCTATACGTCCTAGCATTAAGTAACTATAATGTCCCAATCTATTGGGTGGAATGCATAAAATCCAAGCTTTGTCTTGAAGATTAGTCTTTAAGTTAAAGCGAAAGCTTTAAGATTAATCTACAAGATTAAGCTTTGGCTTGTTCAACTCATGCATAAAAAGAATCTTAATCTAGCAAGCTTTCGCTAGACGTTTTTCCAGCAAACGCTTCAAATACGTTGCGCGCGCAGCTGTCGCCTGCCAAATGCGGCTCATAACTGTTGTCTCATGTGGCGAGTACAGAAGTGTTTTGCGAATACGATACCTAACCTATATCGAAGTTATATGTGTAATGGCAGACGAAGTGAATATTCAGAATACCTTTCTAGCAATTCTTAAGCAGTTTCCAATACTGTTGAATAAATCGCAAATCCCGAGCATCAAAGAAGAGCAAGTGAACGCTTTGCAAACCACCTGCATCAAACTGGAAGAAATTTTAGGCAGAAAATTCACTCCACAGCAGGTGCAGAAAAAGATTCAGAATATGAAGACTGAATTAAAAAGAAAAACTGACCGTAAGGCCACGGGAAATCAGAAAATAAGGTTAAAAAGGTGGGAAGAAGAATTTCTGCAGCTGCTTGATGGCGAAAGCAACCCAACCATTGGTAGGATTCCAGGTAAGAATGCAAGTCAATCTCAGGAGCCAATTATTTAGAAGTTTCTGTGTAATTTTTTTTGCTTTGGTTTGTAGTATCAAATACAATTTAAAACGTATTCTGTAATGTGATACATGTTATACGTAACTGCTATAAAATATAAATATATCGGAAAATTACAGCGAATGATAAAGTACGTAACAATATGATACTACTTTGGCAAAAAAGGACAGTTTCAAATTCTTTTTTTGCTTCATTATGAATTTTATCAGGTTCTTCAAGACAGTTCTCAAACGGGTTTACACATGTCTTTCCTGTAAACAACACTAAAATTGGTTATTTTAGTTGCCTTTATTTCTGGTTAACAACTGGACGTTGTTGAGTTTACCATTTAGATAAGTTTTATTGGAAAATCTTTCTTTTCTATTGTGGCTCCTCTAGTTCTAAGAGTTCTAAAATGTAACTGTCTATAGCTCTTGTTTGATGGAGCTAGTTTTACCAGCTTATAACTAATTTCTCTTAAGAAATTTCTCATTTTCATTGAGATTTGAAGTTATTATGAGCAAAAGTAATCTCAGCATTTATGTGTAAGATGTTAACTATTGAAAGAACAATGACAATTGACATCGTCTGTATCCCTCTGCTACTGAAGAAATTTCACTTTTAGGATCACCTCTGAATAACCTAATGAAGGTTACATTACTAAAAACTAAGCCCCGGATTCTTAGGTTCTGACCTATTTTATTCCTGACCTCATACACTCCAAACTTCGGTTTATATTAATGTTTTAGTTACCAACTAGTAATATACTTCAATTTTATAGAGCCTAAATTGACCTAATTTTATGTTAGGACCTAATAAAACCTATTTTTCGTGATAGAACCTAAAAGTGCCTAATTCGGTTATTTAAGCAAATAAGAGTAGATTTATGAATATAAAAGTATTTTTAAAACGAAGGGAGACCGTTCGAATAACGAAACTATTAAATAATTAGATTATGAAATCTTGCGCAATACCTTACAATAATAAACTTTAATTAAACCGTCCGCCACAATAATAAAGTAATTAAAACGTTCGCCGCCTTCAGTTATCACTTTCTAGCTATAGTCGAAAGAGGTGGTCAGTGGCGCGCGGCATTTCTGAAACGTGAGATGTTTACATACCGCAACAATAGGTGAAAACTAGAGGCAAACATTTTAATAGCGCTGTTGAGTAGTATGCATTATTGCTTCTTCCGTTATAGGGAGCTTCTAACACGACATTTTTTAATTTGGTACTTTCAAATACATACTAAAGTTACAGTTAATTTAACTTTTTACACTTTTCTTTGACGGATATTCATGAATTGTGCCATTTTGTGTGATAAAACAACTCTTAAGACTTCTCTTGTATGAATCAAGTCACCTACTGAGGTAGCTTGAAAAAAGTCAAGATTAATCTAGAGGAAGTGAAGCTTTCGCTTGTTTTATGCATCGGATTTGCACTTAAAGTCAAGTCATTGCTGGAAAATTCAAGCTAAAGCTAGGCAGCTAGCTGGCTCCAAAGCAAATGCTAGACTTAAGTCAAGTCGAAGCTTTTTTATGCATTAAAAGCCAAGATTACACTTGAAAATTAGCAAGGTAAAGCTTATGCTTGACTTTATGCATTCCACCCATAGTGACCACAACACTTCACAGGACTCCACTTGCTGCTAAGCACTCATAACAATATTCACTCAACTTGACTGCTGCATATTGAACCACTCTCCTCCCATCCATCACTACACTAATTTTCATATTTATGAAGGTTTACCAGGATCGTGATGTTTCTTTCTGCAATTTCTCGAGTTGTTCCTGCTTATAGAGGTTTCGATTTCTAGATGGCTAGTTGCCCTGTAGTTTTGGACCTACCTACTGATAGGCTCAACAATAGACTCTACAGTCTAGCGCATTCTATTATAGCACAATATGCTATAACAAAATACAGCTGAGGAATGTCATTAATTACTGATGTTAACATATCAAAAAGCTTTTTCCTTAAGGCTGGTTCACAATAATCAGGTAGAGGTGTGGCAACATAGTTAATATGTGGTTATAATGTTTACAATTAATGGGAAGCTTTCCAGATGAGAAAAGGAGACTTAGTCAAGTTTAAATCCTTGCATTCCCCTTCCTAGTTTCATCATTCTTGTATTCATATTGAGCATAGTTGTCTACATTGAAGAATAGCTGCTAGAGGTTAGAAAAACAAGACAGGAACAGCAAACAAATGAAAACAGTAAAGAACACAGAACAGAATACTACAAACTTTAAATGCTATTTATTATAACAGATTAGAATGTTGCACTCGCTAGAACAGTGGTTCCTAACCTGGGGGGCATGAGAGATTTATAGGGGGACACAGACAGCTCAGAAGAAAGCAGAAACATGCGGTCAGACAAGTAAATGATGTTATATTCTTATTAGAGTTAGCGAGAGCATGTTTTGTAGAGTTCCAGTATCAGCTTTACCTCATGCATCATCAAGTTACTGCTAACATAACACATTCTTCAGTCTGTGCTATGCACTGTTAACTCAGCATTATGCCTGTTGTGCTCTGTAGAAGTAAATGTATTTTTATTGGTTTTCTACGTTGAGTGAAAATGTCTGGTAAAAGAATATGTATAATGAAGAATATATTAAGTATGAATTCACGTTTATTGAAAAAGACATTGTTCAACTGTCACAATGTGTTGTGTGTCATAATATCCTCAGCAACGACTCATTGTGGCCTGGAATGTCATCTAACAGCTCACCTGGCATTGAAAAATAAACCTATTTGTTGGAAAAAGAAATTCTTTAAATCGCATGAAACTGGACTCTACTTGGATTTTTCAGCAGGAAAATAAGAAAGTTATACTGAAGCATCATATGAAATTTCTCTCTTAATAGCAAAAAACAAAAAATCTCATACTATTGGTAAGATGTTAATCAAACCTTTCATTTTTAAAGCAACCAGAATTGGTTTTGGAGAAAATAGTCAGTGAAAAATGGACAAGATACCTCTTTCAAATAACAGTGTGCAACATAGGATTGAAGAAATGGTCCTGAATGTGAAAGAACAGCTAGTTAAAAAACTGAAAATGTCTCCATTTTTTGCCTTGCCTTCTCATATAGCTCAACAATGTAACTCAATAGTACACTGCAGATTTTTGGGCGAGAAGAAAATAATGGAAGAACTATTGTTTTTCTAAAAACTTGGAAACATCATCCAAAGGTTCTTATATATTTTCTGCTGTTAATGAATTTTTGGTTGAAAATGGCTTGCCTTGGGACAGAGTTATGGGAATTTGTACTGACGGAGTACCAGCTATGTTAGATTCACGTTCTGGCTTCCTAAATATTGCCAAAGAAGAAAATCCTAATCTTATTGGATCTCACTGTATGATCCACAGACAAACCCTAGCTTCTAAAATTTTACCTGAGAAACTGAACACTGTACTGAAAATGGCTACCAGTGTAGTTAGTTTAATTACGTCAAGTGCTGTGAATACTCGTCTTTTCGAGTCCTACGTAATGATCTCAATGCAGAACCCAAACTTTAATCTTTCATACACAAGTCCCTCAATGCAGAACCCAACCTTTAATCTTTCATACACAAGTCCGTCTGGTGGCTTTCAAAGGGCAATCTGCTTAGCAGGCTGATGACTTGAAATTGGAGGTAGAACTATTTCCTTTGAGTCAAGGGAAAGCTGAGCATCATTCATGACAACAGCTTTATATTTTCCCTAGCATACTTGCAGAGTACTTTAAAACCTTAATCTGAATTTGAAACTACAAGGTAGAAACATCACAATAATGGATGCTAATGATGCTATAAGGGCCTTCTTGGAAAAGACACAACTATGGAAGCGTTGCCTGGATGCTCCCCTTATTAACCTTTCATCATTCCCTCTATTAAATGAACATCTAGTTAGGCAACAGTGCGATGTCAATGAGTGGAGATTTAACATCAGTGAACACCTGAAATTGGCTTCAAGAAGAGTTCAAGCTTTATTTTCCCGATTTGTCTTCAGAAGACTGGCAGTACAAATTAGCAAGATCACCATTCGCAATTGCTATGAACTTCCTGATGAAATACAAGAGGATGCAACTGAACTGAAATGCGATTCGAGTGCTAAAGAACAGTTTCAACAAATGGGGTTGGAAGAATTTTGGGCCAGTTTCTTTCCTATTTATCCAAGAGTGGCAAAGAAAGCCTTAAAAGCCCTTGTAGAGTTCTCATCTACATAACTATGTGAGACTGGATTCTCGACACAAGCCATCATGAAAACAAAACACAGCAATCGCCTGAACGTGGAGAGTGACCTTAGATGTGCTTTAACTAGTTTGAAACCAAACATTCAGGAGCTGCTTAAAGAAAAACAATTTCAACCGTCTCATTGATGTTAGGAATTCTTCTTGTGACTTTCATCACACAAAAAATGTTAGGTGTGAAAAGTGTTGTTCAACTAAAAACATCATCATTAGGTCTTTAAGTAAGACATAAAGAGATTTCTACTTTGGCTTCCAAGTCCTTTGAAACACTATAGTTTTGTGTTACTCAACATTTGATAACCCTCTTTTACTGAAGTGTGGATCGTCAAATAAAGTTCTTTGAAAGAAGCAAATAAATAAATAAACATGGGGGACATGAGATATTCTGGGGTTGCAAAGGGGCACCAGGTAGAAAAGGTTGGGAACCACTGCACTAGAAGAATCAGTAATAGTAATGACTGCAATTCATAATGTACACATCAGAGAAAAATGTTAGCTGTAGTTCAGTTACAATATCAGTGACTCTTATCTCATTAACAATAAAAAAAAAGCAAACTGTCACTTTGTACAGTACAGTTTAGACTCCAAATTGGACTTTTGTTAACCTTTCATTAGGGCTGGCTCACAATCACCAGGAACAAAAACCAGAATGAGAACAACAAAGCTGAACTGCATTTATTGCAATGTAAGTGTTCACAATTAATGGGAAGCTTTCCCAGATGCTGGCACAGTAAAGAAGATTTTGGGTCAAATTCATAGTCGTTGCTTATGTGAAAAGGAGATGCTTAAGCAATAAGTAATTCCTTCTGATAAGGAAACACTTATTACTATTTGGTATACATCGACGGTACTCATCTAGCAGTAAGCAGAAAAACAAAATAGCCCTTAACTTACAATGTTTGGCTTGAACAACAGTTTTACATGCGAATTAATGGTAAAGACATGTGACTTGTTAAGTGATCCATTGCAGTCAGAGAATATGCAAAATGATCGAGAAAAGCACTGCAAAGGCATACTTTATTTATTGCAGAAATATTTCATTTTATTTTTAGGATTTTATTGAATGGTTCTGAATAATTGAAGCAGAATCTTCTTTTCTAGGGACCTAATGATTTTGGACAACATAAATGGGAAAATGTCTGAATACAAAATTTGTGGATAGTGTTATAGCACTGAGATTCTATGTATTACCTTTTCAAGTGAGCCTGTCTCATATTGGAATTTCATAACATCTGCTTGTTAAGGTTACGTTGTTTAGCAGAGGCATTAGATTATTACAACAGTGGCTTTGGTAAACCATTATCGCTTCTTAAATTCAGCATCCCTTACGTTTTAAGTGAGTTCTGCAAATCACGCAAATACGTTTATTCATGCACAGTACAATTTCATTATGAAATTCCATATACTCCATGAAATCATGATCATCATTAACCTCCTTCGTAGGCAGTTGAAACTCTCCTTATTGCATTTAAGTGGAGGTCAGAGCTTCCTTATATGAATAAGCATTTCCTTATTCATCTGAAAGAGTAGTGTCTATGTATTGAAAATCGCTGTATTAGGACTTCCTTGAAATAAGTGATTACTATGAATTCAAACCTTTATCAACTTTTTAAGTTTTTTGTTCCCATCCTTGGGAACATAATATTATATCCATATTGTGCACACTATGTCCTCACTATAGAAATTATTCAGGGTGGCCATGACATGAAACAGCTGCTAGACCTCTCTCTAGTTGCAAGCTAGAAAAATGAAACCAGAAGAGCTTTTGGCAAAAGTGCAATCCTGATACCCTTAGATTCATTGAGCATTGGTTTTCCTATTTCTCATCACTTGTAGCATGTTTATATGCAACTCATTAATTGGCTATCACCTCAAAAAACAATAGCAAAAACTACAAACAATTAACAGACAATAAAGAAGAATAAATGACTTTAATGTGCGCTATTATAAAGGAATGATGCTTGGTAAGATACTTCTGTTGGAGGAATTGGAAACAGTGATGCCTCTATGTTTAGAAAATGAAAAATATTTACTTGATCAAATTTTGATGTTGGTTTAATTGGAAGCAGATGAAAAAATTAACTTGGGCAGTTTCAAACAAATGACTTTCCAATATGCAAAATCAACTTTTTACTTTGCTACTGATATGGTTCTTGATCTGCATTTCCCTTCTCGTTCTCTGTGTATTGTGAACCAGCCTTTATACTCAAGCTTCCCTAGTTGGGACAATTCCCTTGTTAGTACTACTAAGGTACCTTTTAGCTGGAGATTCAAAAGAATCTTGCACAGGCACCATGATATTTTCCTCCATGAGTGCAGAAATAAGGCGCTGCGTAAGTGGACCAGTTGTACCCTCAGTGGAAGCTGCACGTTGCTCCACTCTTTTCAGCATGCCTGTGGCAACATCTGCAGATTGTGTGCGCATCCTTCCAGCTGCACGTCCAGATTGTCCAGAACCATTGTCTTGCTCATCAAGGAGGTCCTCTTGTGCCCAACGTAATGAATAATGACGCCCAAGGGCTGGAACCTGTACACCATTAGTATTTTCCATGACTATTTTGTATACATTCTAAGAAATACATACCTCCAGAGGTTAAAGCCACACATGCAATAAATATAAAATTGCAAATACTTCTTATTTACAAATACTGCCAGGTGCTATGCTAAGAAATAATCTATATACCACATTACTCAAAGGTTCCCAACTATTATGTCTCAACACATTGTTGTGATGCAGCCCAATGGGGTGCGTCAATTTAAAAAGTAATTTTATTTCATGCAGCAACAATGCTGAGTTTAATTATTTTGCCTGTGATAAATTGAGTGAAACCTGCACATTGGCGTAGTTCACTCTTCCTACTTATTGATAGTAAAATCGTCAGAACATATTGGTCAGTTTCAGTTTATACGTGGTAGTGAATAGCAGTGAACTATTTCATCAGAATACTTTATTTCAATTTTATGATGGGCAGACTTTTCTAACTGAAGAAAGACAAACTGTATTGTTTTCATAAGATAGCAGCAATCATGGCAATAGTCAGGGCCTTATTTATGGGAAGGCCAACTGGACAACTGTCCAGGGTGGTTATATTTCTGGAAACTGTAAAAAAAAAAAAACATGGGCATTAAACATTAAGTTCCTAAAATTTAAATCTCCTGTCCACAGGAGAATATTCAGTGTTGCACATTAGCAATGCTGGTTATTATTTACGTGCCACACGCACATAATGGTGACTGGTGGTGACACAGAGAAACACTTTGCAATGGCGAGAAAAGGTTAACACACACAAAAAAAGAATCTTGTAATATATATAAGTGTATTTTGTTAGTCTTTAATTTTCTCAATGTTATTTGCAAAGGTAATAAATAGATATACTGATGTCACTTGGTTCTTTTTATGAGACCAGTTCTGGCATTATGTCCATTTCATATTGTGATTGCTAATCTTATAATTATGTAAGAATGGTGTTAAGTGGTGTTGTGATTTTATAGTTATGTTTGAATCATTTAAAGTTAGTCACTTGTTTATCATATTTTCTTTCATTTTCTCAGGTTCAGTTTCAATAGTCACTGAAAAAAATGACTGTAAGAAAGAGACTTGTGGGGCTCAGTGTCGATCTTTGGCGAACGAAAAGAGAAGAAGCAACATTTAAAAAAAGTTCCACACACTGACATTTTTATAAAATCAAAGTATTCAGGTCAAGAAGAAACACTCCCCCCATATAAACCCAAAGAAGATGAAAAAATCTGATGTGTTACACTCACATGACTTTCTCTACTCTTGTACACACTATTTTTACAAACGCCTATTCTCCATATGCTTCATGTTAATCGAGATATCGAGATGTCAATCTTATTGGTAATTTTCTTGTAGATGCAAGGGAAATATGGTAGCTTTTAAGCGATAGTCAAATATTTTAACGCTGGTTGCTATGTGGCGCATTCCATTCTCTTTGCATGTCCAGGACATAAAAAAAATGAATAACGAATTTGAGAAAAAGTATAAGTATTGGAAAATTTAAGGAAATAACAAGCAATATCTCGAAAACGGTTCACTCAACAAAAGAAATGTATATGACATAAGTTGTGTATTTTAACGCGATCTACATTTTTTGTGTAGTAAAATTTTGTCTATCTCTTATGGTTTACCAGTTATGCAAAAGTCGTTCACAATGAAGAATACGTTTGGAGACATTCCCAGAAAATTCGAGATATACATTTCATTTCTCATGACATTATCTTAAACATATGATATTTACATCAAAATCGTTAGAGCCATTTTTGAGAAAATTAAAATTTTCGAAAAATCTTCCATGTAAAGGGTAGTCTGGGGTGGGGGGATTTTCTTGAAAACCTTCGTGTCGCATCTCTGGAAGATACTGAACCTAAATACCAAGTTTGGTGCTTATCCGACTGTTCGTTTTTGAGTTATGCTGTTCACAGACACACAGACAGACACACACACGGACATGTTTCCAAAAATGCTTTTTTTGGATTCAGGAGGTCTCAAAACATGTATTTCCGGTGAAATCTCGGTATCGAATTTTTGGGTGGAATGCAATACTTCCCCTACTTACTATACGTAGTAGAGAAAGTAAAAATACTTCCAGCAAACGAAAGTGAAGATGGAACTTCCATCATTATTGACAAACTCTTCACAGTCAGTGCTGATCCTTTCCTTTGGGAAAAAACTGATAAAACACGGGACAACATTGCAATGAACAGGATAAAACAAAATAAAGAAAGTGACTTTTCAAAATCAGAACGTCAGTTTAAAGATGGTATCACAAGATGCTGTACTAGTGCATTTTTTCAGAGAAAGCTGGCAAACAATGAAATTATCGACAGAGATTATTTAGTTTATTCTGAAAGTCAGGGAACATTATTTTGTGCACCATCTGTCTATTTGGGTGAACATCAGACTTAGCAGGATCTCGTGGTTTCTTGGACTGGAAGAATCCAGAGCTAATTGCAGCTCAAGAAAACAGTTCAAGGCTGTTCAACATCCGAGACTGTGTTGTTAGTTTTAAAAATGGAACCTCTGCTCTGACCAGGATAGATGGGAAATTATTCACACAACTTGAAAATGAAGTACAACACTGGCATAATGTATTACAGAGAGTTTTTGCTATTGTGAAGAAAACTTTTTCTCAAGGATGGTCTTTCCTTGATGATAAGTACTTGGAAGTGTTCATAATGGTAATTTTTTAATGGAACTTTATGCCAAATTCAATCCATTTTTTGCTAGCTACATGTCACAATATAAGGATTCTGGAAGTGGGAAAGACTTCATACCTGTCTTTAGCCACATATGAGGAAACAATCAAAATCACGGGGAAAGAAGTAGTTGGAGAAATACTGAAAAAAGCTATTGTGGCTAATGTTATTCTATCATTGTTGACTCAAGCCTGATATTGCACACAATAATTAGTTAAGTTGTGTCTTTTATTATGACAACAAGGAGGGGTTGGCAGAAGAGCAGTTTGTTGAATTTGTACCCAATCCAGAACATGGGGCAGGATCTTGCAGATGCAGTAATCCACTTTTTGGAGAGATGTGGATTGAACATAACTGCAAAGGACAAAGTTAAGACAATGCACCAAATATGTCAGGAATTTGTTCTGGCTTGCAAGCTAGAATCAGAGCTGCCTCTCCTTATGGCTACTATTCAGTGTACACACTGAATTTGGTGGGTTCAAGTGCGGCAAGATGTAGCCAAGCAACTTCTTCTTCTTCTTTTTCTTTTTGTACATTTTGCAATAAATATTTAATTTTTTCAGTGCTTCTAGTCATCAATGGACTCATTTAAACTCATTTTTCAGTAAAGAGAACTTCAGTATCAAATTCCTCTCTATAACCAATAGTCTGCTAGAGAAGAAGCTTGAACAAAGATGGTGGGACAAATTGTCAGGGCACAGTTGTCAATCACAGGGAATGAAAGCGAGAAGTCTTTGGTGAAATCTGAAGCTAGGAGCTTAATGAAGAAATTGTGTAGTCTTGAGATATCTTTTATGACTGTAGTTTAGGATTCCATTCTTGAAAGATTCAATGTTTTAAGTAAGCAATTACAAACAGCAGACATGGACGTAGCCAGTGTTATGAATTTGGATATTTAGTTGATTTCTAGGGAGAAATGAAAATGGGATATGAAGTTTTCGAGAATCTAGGTCACAAAAATTTGAATCTCTTTGTAATATTACTACAATTGAAAAAAGTGAAGAATTAGAACAAGAAACGCATTAAAAAAAGATAACTTCTTTGATGAATCTGATTCAGACATTGAAGAAACTGATGAAGCAGATGATATACAGATATCCTTCATTTTGATTTTGAATAAATTGATTGAAGAACTGAACAAGAGTGTTTCTTCCTATAAGGGCTTCATTGAACCTAGTTTTTTGTCAAACTTGAAGCAGCTTTGTCCACTTGAAATCCGGGAAGTGTCATCCAGACTTCAATAAGTCTACAGTTCAGATCTTGAAGACTCAGCATTTATACTTGAATGTTTACACTTAAAAACCTACATCTCTGATGTAAAAAATGAAAACGTGTCATACTCTCTTCCACAACTCTGCAAGATAATACAAGGTAACAGCCTAGAGTGTGTTTACCCAAACTTGAACATAGCTCTACAAATATACTTGAGTACTGCTTCCAACTGCTCAACAGAAAGATCGTTTTCTGCTCTAAGATGCATAAATAATTATTTAAAAAGACATCACAAAATAAAGACTCATCTTAGTCATCTTGATGTCCTTACTATTGAATCTGACTTGACAATAAAACTGGACTATGAGGAAATCATAAACTTGATTGCAAATGACAGGAAAAGGAGGAAGCACCTTGTTATTTAAATAATTGGTGTTTTGGCCCTTGTTTGTAGACGATGCCTTTTAAAATTCAATGTAAGTTCTTTGTATTATGCTTTTTTCTATTTTTAATTTTAGTAAACACATATTTATACTGTCATAGTCAAGTACACACACAGGTGAAGAAACAGTCCCCTATGTTAAGGAAACTTAAATAAATATACACATTTCAAGTGGGGGCAGCAATTTTTTTTAGCCCTGGAGCATCAAGAGATCTAAATATGGGCCTGGCCCATAAGGAAAGAAAGGGCTACAGCTAAATCAGAAAGGTACGTGGAGGTTAGGTCAAGTCATAAACAATGTTGTTAATATTATAGCTCAATACAATGTACAGGGGAAACTAACCTTGGCAGCAGTAGGTGACTTGGAAAGCAAAACTGAAATAATTTTGATAAACGTAAACTCTAGAGTACCCATAGAGAAAACACAAGGTGGCCAGACCACTGAATGGCTGTTACGCTTAAACACACAAGGTATATTGTTGAGAATTGATGAACTTATTTGTAGAAGGAGTAGACTTAAACCTAGAAGTAATTTTCTTAAATGAGCATTGGCCAAGACATGATGAAATACTACTATTAAATAAATTAAAAGGTTTTTCTTTAGCAGACCACTACATTAGGAGTGAATCAGCTTGAGATGGGTCATGCATATTACTCCGGGACCACCTTTTGCAACACACTAAAACTAGAGATGATCTATAAGCTTTAAGTGCTGACAAAATCTTTGAATTATCAGAAATGAGATCGGTAGTCTGAATACCTTGGTGATCTGTATGTACAGAGTACCCTATTATTATACACTAAAAACATTTCTCACTAAATTAGAATGTTTATTGAACAAATTACAAAATGACAAACAGAAAAAAATCCTAATCACCATGGATTGCAATGCTGATCTGTATAAAACAAATCTAATTACAGAGTAAAATTTAAAATTAATACCATGGGTGAATATCAAGGTAAT
This sequence comes from Deroplatys truncata, assembly GCA_030765065.1. Lineage (NCBI taxonomy): Eukaryota > Metazoa > Arthropoda > Insecta > Mantodea > Mantidae > Deroplatys > Deroplatys truncata. The sequence continues at coordinate 31,841,450 of CM060980.1, read as the reverse complement.
AATATTAACAGCTCATATGTCCATATTGTGCTTTGAATACAAACATAGGGATTGAGGCAGTATTTTAATACCTGAATAATTTCAGTTGTATTTTATAATAATTAAATTTAATAACAGCCCGCCTTGAAACAATATGTATGTAATTATTTAAATTGTATGTAACAGTCATTGCAAATGCTTATTTTTATTGTAAACATATTTTAATAATGTTATGTGAATACATTACATACTCTAATAATGCAAGAACTGTGAGAATAATAAGTTTTAGGTTGCTAACAATGAGTAATAATGAGGTAATTGTGGCAATAATGTGTTTAGAATTTGAAATGTACTGGTCATGATTAGAGTGACGATGACGTAAATTCTGTAACAGTTTTATAATTAGCCAATCAACAGCAAAGAAAATTTTTAAGTTAAATGTAGAAATTCTATTGGACTAGAATTAGCCAATAGAGACTTGCAATACCGAAGCTTAAGGATTTTAACCGTTGAGGTTACTCAGTTGATGGCAAGATTTGATAGAGTACAGATCGGAAAATGTGTTTCTACGGGTGAATAGTTAAAACAGATATACGCGCTAAGTGAATGTATAGAAGTTTCTCACAGTTCTTTAAAAGTGTAGTGCTGTATAAATATATGCAAGAATTTAAATAAAAGAAGTTAATTTCAAAATTTAATTCTATGATGTCTACAATAATTGTCATATCGCACCCTACCCAAGACACATGACTAAAGTAAGACTGATGCAGCCGAGGCAAATTCAAACAGTAATATTACGTAAGCATAAAATTCAAACCAATGCCCAAAGAGTGTTAAAAAATTACATAAAACAATTTAAAATAAAGAGAGTTGAGGGTTGCTACACTACATCACTAAAATATTCTTACTTGAACGCGTTTCGGGAGACGGTTTGTTCCCATTGTCAGCATGTTTGATTATTTTAAATTATGACACATCACTGTTACTAGCTTCTAAATCTTCAAAGTTAGTCAATACATAAAACAAATCTTCAAGTTTAGTAAACATATATTATGCAACAACAGCAGCAAATTAACCTCTTCAAGTTAGCTTCCAAGCGTTTGGCTAACAACAACAGTAAAACTTCAACAGTAGAAGAAAAACTACTACTACAAGTTAGCTCCCAATTGCGGGGCAAAAAAAAAAAAAAAAAAAAATTATGTAATATATTACGTGAAACAAATAACAATTGAAGAAAATTACCTTCTTCAAATTGGCTCCCATACGTGGGGCAGTTTAACATAAAGCATCTACCTATTCAATCTTCTTCAGGATCCAACACGGATCAAATGTCCTCTACAACATGTATAAATCACATAACAACAAATAAAACATATGAACAGAGGGAATGTCGATTACTAGAAACAGAACTCATTGATCATAAGAATCCTCATTGAGCTGCCAGTGAAAACCAAAATAAAAAACATATCTAAAATGTAAACAGCCAGGGTATCTATAAATCTGAAAATATTTCAAAACTTAAAGAAAAATTACACAATACAAGTTGGCCATTTGACCCAATAGATTCTGTTGACATGAAATACAACTTTCTTAAACAACTAGTAAACTGCTGCAATGTATTAATTAATTTTGAAGATTGAGAAGCTAGTAACAGTGATGTGTCATAATTTAAAATAAAGAGAGTTGAAGGTTGTTACATTACATCACTAAAATGTTCTTACTTGAACGCGTTTTGGGAGACAGTTTGCTCCCATTGTCAGCATGTTTTCTATTGATTTTGCTGGTTATTGTCTGGGGAATGTGTGTGGCTAGTGGTGTTCTCTGGTGCTGGGCTGATGAACCTCCAAAGGCTGCTGGGTGGCGGTAGTTCGAAATTCATTAGGTGATTCCTGTGTTTGGCGATATGTATTTTTTCCCAGATGTCCAATTCATTGCTGCTGTTGATCGGTTTTAAGAGTTTTATGTTTGGAGTGATTTCATGGTTTGAAGACCAGAAATGATGTGCTACTGCTGATTTATCCGTCTGTTTTTGGTAAATGCATCTCATATGCTCTTTAAGTCTTATTTCAAGATTTCTTTTGGTTCTTCCTATGTATACCAGGATACAGTCATTACAAACAATTTGATATATACCAGCTGATTTATCGTTGGGGATAGGGTCTTTTGTCCTGTTGCATATAGTTTCTGTATATTGTGGTTATTCTGTGGAGACAGGGTGATGTTGTATTTCTTGAAAATCCTTTGAAATTTATGATGTGTCCAAGGGTGATAAGTGAACTTCCTATATGCTTATGGTTTTTGTTGTCTGAGTAGTCATTTGTTGAATGTTACAGAGCTAGCAACATCTATACATAAAGAAGTGTACTGTGTGATGCTCGTGTGAGAGAGACAATGCACCGAGAAACATGCCGGCCAAGCAAGCTGTCGTATTTTGTAAATGGTTATTGTAATGTTCACCAGTGATTGTGTAAATAAAGGTGTTGTTATGTTAATCTGTGGTTCTTTATCGATCTACAACCTCTGAGAGGATATAGTTAACCTCTAATTCTAATATGGTAGCGGAGATGCGTGACTTTTCATCTTTTTTTTATTTATCTCCATGTGGGCTTTTGGATGCCGTGGGATAGCAAAATACGTGCAAGTATTAAACAGTTGCTACTCGTGACAGTGCCAAGCAAAAGATGAAACTTTTGATAAAAGTTATTGCAAGAAAATAACAGATATAATTATTTTACAATGGCCTAATTTTGAAGAAAATCATAAGGAAAGAAAAAGTAGCCAAGATGGCAGATGAAGTTAAAATTCCTGTTTTCGACAGCAAGGACTATGAGTGCTGGAAAAGAAGAATCACAACGATTTTAAAGCTAAAGAAATGTGAGGAAGTAGCAACGAGAGAAAAAGTGACGACAGATAAAGAGCCCGATTGTACAGAAAAAGATTTGAAAGCTATAAATGTCATATATAATGGTATTTCAAATGATCAGCTACAATTCATAAAAGAAAAGAGATGGCATATGAAATTATGAAAAAGTTCGACAAAATGTATTTAAAGAAATCTATTGCACTGCAAATATGCGTAAGAAATAAATTGGAAATATTGAAGTTGAAGACTTTCGAAGATTCAAGTGCCTTTTTTACTGAGTTTGAAAAGTAATTAATGATTTGAAAAGTGCAGGTGCAAATGTTAGTGAAAAGGAAAAATTAAGTTATATGATTAAAATGCTTCCAAGTTTGTTAAGTTACATTGGTGACTTAATTGATGTGTTGAAAGAAAGTGATCAGACTGTTGAATATGTGAATAGTAAAATAAAAATGGTTGAATTAAAAGAAAAAGAAGAAGGAACAAAAAAGAAGGACTGAAAGAAGAGATGATAAAGTGTGCTTCAAGTGTGGTAAGTTTGGAATTTTAAGGTGCAACGTATGAGCATGAGGCCAAGTGAAAATTTGGGAAATCCAGAGGCGGTGCACAACAGCAACGAGGCAGACGAGAACAACATTACCAACACTAACAACATCGTGGTGGCCATGGAGCTGGTCAAGGTTGGAGTCAACATCGTCCAGGTGGTGGCTGGCAGCAAAATCAAGGACAGCGAAATGATTATGGTAAAGCGAGTAATTTCAATACGGAAATTGAGGCTAGGCCCAGTTTAGGAAAACCAAATGTTGAAGTAAACAGTTGTGTAAGTAAAGTATATTGGTTACTCGATAGTGGTTGTTCTAAACATATTGTGAATAATGATAAATATTTTTATGAATTTCTGGAACTTAAAGAACCAATAAATGTAAAAATCGGAGATGGTCGTTGCTTAAAGGCAACGAAAAGTGGGAAATGTTTTACATAAATTTAATATTTATGGTCAAAGTAAGGCAAATAAAATGAAAAATTTTCATGTCAAACATATGGACAGAAATTTAATAAGTTATAGAGAAGTAACTAAATTTAACAAAATTGTGTTGGTAGGAAATGTCAAAAGTTTATGATCCAAATGGAGATTTACTTGCTTTGGCTATTAAAAATAATGATTTGTGTCATATGACAAGTGAAATTATAGTAAGTGAATCAAACTTGATAACAAATGGTAAATTGCCCAAAAAAATAAAAATTACATTGGACACTGGGGCATGTAAATTTTAATTATTTGGAAGCAATGTGTGACAAGAAATGCTTGAAGGTTTGACAAAAGAATTGGAGTCTGATTATTTTAAGCGTGGGATATGCTTGGAAAATAAAATGCATAATTTGCCATTTAAAAATGAAAGAACAAGAGCAAAGGAAATATTAGAGATAGCACATACTGACTTGAATGGACCACAAAAAACTACTGGCTTAAATGGGGAAAAATATTTTTTAAACTTTATTGACGACTACAGTAAAGTAGCTAAAGTTTATGCTTTCAAATCAAAGAGTGAAGTATATAACTGTTTTGTTGACTATGAAAATTTAATTGAAAGTGAGACAGGAAAAAGGGTAAAAAGATTGAGGTGTAATGATGGTAAGGAGTACATAAATAGAGGAATAAAGATAAGGGGAGCGTTGATAAGCCCAATAATTACAGGGGAATAGCATTACTTTCAAATGTTGGAAAGATTTTCACAGGGATTTTAGCCAATAGGATACAAAACTGGGTAGAGGAATACAATATACTCTCAGAGTTTCAAATGAGTTTTCGTAAGAGGAGAAGAACGGTAGATAACTTATTCATAATTTAAACTCTGGTGGATAAGTATTTAAAAGAAAAAAGGGGAAAATTATACATGGCATTTGTTGATTTGGAGAAAGCGTATGACTGCATTGATTTAAATTTGCTGTGGCACAAACTCTTGAGGAAGGGAGTAAGCCAACAGATGGTGAATTTATTTAAAGCTTTATACAAGGAGAACACATTTTGTGTGAAAGTAGGAGTAGGATTGGTGACAAAAGAAGTAAACCAAAGGAAGGGGTTACGACAAGGATGTAAGTTAAGTCCAGTGTTATTTAATCTGTATATTGATGATATCCTCACTGAGATAGGAAGGAATAATAATTGGTTGCCTGTGATAAATAAGGTCTCAATCCCTGGGTTATTATTCGCTGATGATTTAGTGATAGGATCAGTTTCAACGATTGGTCTGAAGCAGTCCCTACAGCAAATGAATAAATACTGTGATGAATGTAATCTGAAAGTAAATCAAGAGAAGACTTAAATTATAGTGTTTAAGAAAGGTGCCAAACTGGGCAAGTATGAAAAGTGGAAGAATGGAGAGAAGGAATATAAAGTGGTCAGAGATTGTATATATTTAGGGGCTAAAATGGGAGAAACAGAAGAAAATGGTATTGACAAAGGGGAAAGGGGCAATGTCAGCGATTAGAGGGTGCAAATATAGAATACCAGATATAAATGTTAAATTGCTAGAGAAAATATATAACACAGTAGTTGAAGCAAAACTGTTATATGGAAGTGAAATATGGAGAGTAGAACGAGGCTGGGAAGAGATAGATATGGTACATAGGAGTTTTTGTAGAGAAGTTTTAGGCCTGCCAAATGCCACAGTTAAGGAATTTGCTCTAATTGAAATGCAGAGAGTGGGGGGAAAAGGGGTAATAATGGAGAGAGCTCTTAAATATTGGTACAGACTATTAAATTTAGAAGAGAAGAACTTGTTGAGGCAGTGTTTGGAATTCCAAGAAAGGAGCTTAAAGAAAAATGGGTGGAGTTATAGTATACAAACTAATTTGGAAAATAGTGGTCTGGGAGAAATTTGGAGAAGGAGGGAAAATTATGTTAAGGGTTTTTGGAAAGAAGCTAGGCAGAGGTTTGAAGATATAGAGATACAAAATTTATTTAGTAACATTGGGAAGAAAAGTTCCTTGGAATCATATATATTAATAAAAAATGTATGGGCTAGAGAACAGTATGTGGATAACTCAAATAAGGAACAAAGAGAAAGTATAGCAGGTGTATGGAGACTAATAGGAATGAGAAATGGGTTCCCACAGAACCAGTGTCCAATATGTGGGGAAAGAGAAGATTTAGAAAAAACATATCGTTTTTGATTGTAAAGGTACACAGCATTGGAAAAAGGAAGCTATAAATGGGAAATGGTTCAAACTGGACAGGAAAGTAGCTTTAAGCAAGATTTTTAACAAGGATAGTAAAAAGGTAGGAGAGTACCTGTCCAAATTTAAAAAGAAATGGTTATGGACAATAAAAAGAGATGTAAATTAATTTCATTGTGTGATGTTAAGTTATGTAATTATATTATTAGTATTATTATTATTGTTGTTGTTATTATAATAATAATAATAATAATAATAATAATAATAATAATAATAATAATAATAATAATAATAATATTAGTATTATAAGATTATTATTTTGGTATCATTACTATTTTTTTAATTATTATTATTATTTTCATTTTTTATGTTATAATTAAAGAGTGTAATATGGGTAGAATATGGCAAGATAACAGCTTGGGCTGACGTATTGTTACAGGCAAAACAGGGGCAGAATTACAAGAAAATGCAAATACATTGTTGGAGACAGTCATTACATACCTGGAAGAATTAGGAATGGCACTGAATACAAAAAAAAAGGAATGGATGCAAATCAGTATAAACAACAAAACACAAGCTAGCATATCTTTAGAAATAAAAAGTGAGCCAATTAGGCAAGTTAGAGAAACAAACTTTTTAGGGCTTGTCATAGATAACAATCTGAAATGGAACAGACATATAGAAAAACTCTCTAAGGGTATATATATATTCTAAAACAGGTCAAACAAATCATGGATGAAGATAGCACAACACAAGTATATTATGCATTTATGCACTCACACTTGAGTTATGGCATCATATTATGGGGATCAAGAGGGAAGAAACACACATTAAAAATATTCAGGCTGCAGAAAAGAGCAATTACAATCCTTAAAAATATCCAAAAGAGAAACACATGCAAATCCGCTTTTAAAGAACTCGGTATACTAACACTGCCCTGTCTATATATATATGAATGTCTAAAATATGTTATAAAATCCTATAAAGAAGACAAAAATACAAATACTCATGAACATAATACCAGAACAAAGAAAAACTACTTTAGAAATAGATTAAGAGGCTCTCTTGAAAATAAAAGTATTGAAAGTAAGGCAAAAGATCTGTACAATCATTTACCTCACTGGATTAAAGTAACTGATGAAGAATGAAAAAAAATCGAACAAATTAAGTTATATCTAATTAAGAACGCCTTCTATACAGTGGAAGAGTATAAAACTGGAAAAACAAATTATCTTTAAAATTTAAAATTGTAATGCTAAAATTGTACATATAGATTAGTACCTCTCCCATTATTAATGGTTAATAATGTATACTTCTTTAAATTTTACTTGACGAAACCTTGTAAATTTTTACAATTGGTGAATAAATCTGAATCTGTATAGCCATATTCTAAGGAAGATTGCTAGCACAAATAAATAAATAAATAAATAGAGGCATATATAATTTTGCTAGGGAAAAGGGTATATCTATTGAACCTTATCCACCATATGTACATGAATTGAATGGCACAGCACAAAAATACAATCGAGGCATTATGGATATGTCTAGAAGTTTATTGGCAGGGGCTAAAGTGGATACAAGGCTCTGGTCTGAAATAGTTAAAACAGCAACTTATTAAAAGAGTAAAATTATTGCTAATACGGTAGTAAAAGACAAAACACCCTATGAAATAATGTTTAAAGAAAAACCTAATATAGAACATTTAAGAATCTATGGAAGTAAAGTATTCGTCAAAGTGCCAGAACAGAAGAGAAATTCAAAATGAGATAGAAAAGCAGATTTAGGTACTTTGTTAGGGTATGAAAATGTTGGTTATAGAGTTTTGATTAATAACAGAGTGGTTGTAGCAAGACATGTAGATATAATTGAAGATGGTACAAACTATATAGGCTTTAAAGTTGAGTCAAGAGGGGCTCATGATAAAAAGGAAAGTGAAAATGAAAATTATGAAAATGAACACGATAATAGTGATGAGAATTTAAATGATGAAAATGAAGAATTAGGTTTGAGAAGATCAACCAGGCAAAAAAGGAAGCCTGCAAGATTTAATGATGATTTTGTATATAATAATGTTGTTTATGCAAACTATGTTATTGTTGAAAATCCTATTTCCTATAATGATGCTATTAATAGTAATGATTCTGAAAAATGGAGAAATGCAATAGATAACAAAATGAGTTGTTTAAATAAAAACAAAGCTTGGATGTTTGTAAATGAACCAAACGATAAAAAGATTCTAGATGTAAAATAGGTCTATACAAAAAAGACTGATGACATCTATAAAGCTAGATTAATAGTAAGAGGATATCTACAGAATGATTTAATTGATGACATTTACTCTCCAGTGGCAAGAATGCAAACTTTAAACATTTTAATGGCATGTTGTCAAAATGGTTTAAATACTGAACAAATGGATGTAGAGACAACCTTTTTGAACGGTAAAGTTAAATCACAAGTTTATGTAAAACATCCACAAGGTTATGAGAATGGTACAGATAGAGTACTAAAACTGAACAAAGCATTATATGGTTTAAGAGAAAGCCCGAAAGCTTGGTATGAATGCTTTGATAGTTATTTGAGAAGTTTAAGCTTTGAAAGAAGTGAAAATAATTGCTGTTTATATATATTAAATGACAAGGAGAATGAGAACAATGTTTATCTAACTTTATTTGTAGATTATGTACTTATATGTTGTAAAGATGATACAAAGTTAAATTTTGTTAAAAATTTATTACTTGAAAGATTTGGGTAAAATAAAAACCTATTTAGTATTAATATCTTGTCATTAGAAAAGAAGTATGATATTTCAAATTCTAATTTGTATGCTACTCCTATGGAACAAAATTTGAAGTTAGAACCTGCGCAATCAGCAAGTGATGAAATCAAATATAGAAATTTAATTGGAGCTCTTTTGTATATCAGTTCAGGAACAAGACCTGATGTAAGTTTCAGTGTAAATTATTTGAGATTTCAGAATTGCTATGGTAGTAACCATTAGAAGTATGCTTTGGGAGTTTTAGACTTAAAGTTAACCTTTAATAAGAAAACAAATCTGAAATTTTAAATTGCTACGTAGATACTGATTGGGCAGGCGATATTATTGATAGAAAATCAACAATGTTATGTAATTAAATTATATGGAAATGTAATTTATTGGAAATCAAAGAAGCAGAACAGTGTAACAAAGTCCTCCACATCAACTGAATATGTAGCATTCTCTTGTGAGTGAATTAAAGGTTGTAAAAGATAATTTGTGTGATTTTAGTATGGAAATGTTTGATCCTATTAAAATTTATGAAGATAATTCTGGTGCGATAGATATAGCAAAGTTTAATAACTTTAAAAAGAAATCAAAGTATATAGAAACTCATTACTACTTTGTAATTGATATTGTAAAAGTGAATTCTGAAGAAAACATTGCAGATATTTTTACTAAGTACTTTAGGACGAAACAAATTAATAAAGTTTAGAAATATGTTAAATGTAAAGTAATTGATAATAGTAAATTTTGGACTGTATTATGAATTTAAGGAGGCGTGTAAATTCATGTTACAGAGCTAGCGAAATCCATACATAGAGAAGTGTAGTCTGTGATGATTGTGTGAGAGAGAAAATACACCGAGAAAAATGCTGGCCAAGCAAACTGTCCTATTTTGTAAATGGTTATTGTAATGTTCATCAGTGATTGTATAAATAAATGCGTTATGTTAATCTGTGGTTCTTTATTGATCTACAGCCTCTGAGAGGATATAGTTATCCTCCAATTCTATCAAGGTATATAAGTGAAGCTTAATTTTTTTATCTCGACTCATTACTTAAGTCGCATACTGTTGCCTCTCTGTTTATATTACTTCATTTTAATATACATAATTGAATGCTTGCGCTGTTTTGAAGACTTTATTTGAACTTAATGAAAATATTGAAAAATAATAGATGTGAAGCATACCCCAGATGTCTGTATGCATCCATATTGCTTGGATTCCTTTTGCAGTGGACATGTACATGTCTACATCATGGAAGAGGCTACAGATTCAGTCATTTGCAAGCAATAACACATTCAACTGAGCCATCTTTCTTGAAGCAGAAATTCAAATAAATTGCTTTTCAGAGTATGTTGTAACCCTACTTCATCTCTTCTCTTCCAGTCATAAGGAATAAAATACAAGAATGTTTTCATTTGACCTTTAAAAGAAGCCTAAACACAATAACATAAGATAAAATATGCAGTAGTTCAAAATGGGAGTACAGTACTATAATGTAACTTCACAGTAAAAACAAATTCTTTTAAAAATTTAGCATAATTCAACATATACCATAGCAAACACCTGCTTAAGGTTCAAACATCACAAAATCAATAGCTTACCGGGGAAAGAAATAAACTTATTCTATTTTTTAAATGAATAATGTGTGCAGTTTTATCAATATAACCTTCATCAAGTATATAAGGAAATTTATGGAAACAGGTTTTATTTGCAGCTTAAATGTGTTTTTCTGATTTTAATGGTAGTTTTTGCTTACATGGTACAGTGAAACCTCTATTTAATGTTTGCTTAAGAAGCATCAGACTTGAGTCTAAAGTTGAAGCGAACTTAAAGTAACAGTTCAAGAAGTAACTTTTATTGCAGATTGATAAACCTTAGGGTTTTATAATTGTACCAAAGAAATTATAACGGTCGCAACTAGGATTATGTTAATTTGAAGTTTCAACTTTAAGATTTAAACCAAAACAAAGATGGTTCATCTAAGCTTCATATATACAGAGAATCTCTCTTCTCATGTATAAGATAGAAAACAACTTCCTACAACAATTTCAGGAAGTCAAATTTTCATAAATTCAGTTAACTCTGCAAAATATGGGCTAAAAATATATTTTGTGCGACCAAAATATAGAAGCACTTCTCCACAGACATTACTAACTCCCCAAATCTTTAGCACTTCAAAAACAAATTATCTAAACACTTAATGCATAGATATTGCTACCCAAATTAAATCCCAACACTAAGAAGAAAATACTCACATGTATGATTTGCAAAACTGTAACAAAACTCAATTCCTGGTTTGTTTTGCATAGTCTTGTGCAGTGAAATAGTTTACTCTCAAGAGGAAAACAATATACATGTAAAAATTCTATAATCCATGTTAAAACTTTGCATTAAGAGATAAATGCATATTATGTGCTCTTGTAATAAAATAATTCACTCTTAACTACTTACAATGCAGAAATTAGCCTGTACGGTATTCTTGGTTAAATTGAATTGAATTTTATTTTTACATCTCTTTATACACAATCCTGTTTTATAATGTTTCCCTTATAAACTAACTTAACCTATGTACAAATTATCTTGCCAACTATGTTCTGCATGAACTGCTCAGTTTGTCTGACACCTTGGCCTTATGGCTCAACTGAGCAGCCCTTTGCTACCCTCAACTTCCTGTAGTCCATCCTCCCTACACTTGTCCTTCTACCTTTCTTATCTCCCTTACTTTTCTAATCCATTCCTTCTTTGCTTTCTTCTTTGCTTTCCTTTCTTCTTTCCTCCCCATGTTCTTATTTTTCTTTTCTTCTTTTCCTGTCAACATTTTAATTGCTACTATTTTTCCATTTATTTTTTTCTCCCATACTTTTTGTCTCCATCCCGTTAGTTTCTTGCATTCTGTCATATAATGCTCTTTGTTTTCACTGACTCTGCATAATTCATAGATTCCACTTTTTCGCCTCTTAGCCGTCTCAGGTACATTGACCCTGTTCTCATCCATGCAAATGCTTCTTTTACAGCTTCATTACAATAACCCACATACCCTTCTCTTCCCCATTTCCTTTTTAGTAACCTATAAAACCTTAGTGTTTTTTATTCTCTAAGCTTGCCCAGATCTCTTGTCTTTCTATATCCTCCACTCTATTTCTTACTGTTATCCAAAAGCTGTTGCTGTTTCTTTCTCCTGCACTCCAAATATCTCCTATTCCTATCTTCTCCATAATTTTTTCTACCCCTGTCCAACAATTATTTTTATTTATCATACTCCTTTGATGGTCCATCATATCTTTAAAATTTCACCTTCTTCTTTTATCAAGCATCTAAACCAAAATTTCAATATCCTTTCCAATATCACCCCCTTTCTTCTTGTTCTTTCTAGTTCCACTAACACTACTTCCCCTGGTGCTGATCTTGGTAACCCCAATAATGTTTTACAAAACATTCTGTAGCTCTGGTCTATTCTTTTTTGCTTAATTCAGATTCCCCCCAAATTTCAACTGCATATAGCATTTTCGATTCTACATGCTTCATATATTCTTTCTATCCATTTAATCAGCATTCCTAATTTATATTTGCACATCCTTACTCCCGTCATTGCCGCCTTTCCTTTAGCCATTACCTTCCTATAGGGTAAACAGCTTAATGGCAGTTCCCAAGAATTCAAAATGGCTGACATTACACTAAACTGCAACACTGCCAATCTACAATGCAATTTACTAATTTCAAGCCAGTGACTACACCTTGGGGAAACAGGACATGATTTTTAAGGGCCATTTTTATATAGCAAAGTGTATAATGCTATGACCCTTAAAAGCATTTAAGTTGCATAAGCAACATTTGTGGCAGTAATTTGTATCACAACAATGTAAATGCCAGAGTGATTGTAGTGTAAATAAGCATTATTGTATGACATTGATTTGAGATGTTTGTTAATTATAAGCATTGTTAGGAAATAAGTTTACACGGCCTCACTGAAACTGACAATAAGAGCGGGCAACAATGGGCGAGGGGGTGAGTTGTTTATCAATTATTTGAGACAAGCAAATGACGTCAGATTGGCGCGCTTTTCTGACAAATGGAGGGAACATCTTCCCTAAAGCATATGCGTTCGTAATTTTGATTGGATATAAATATAGACGCTAATGTTGGTGCGTTTTATTAACCAATAGCAGCTCGGTTATAATCTTTAGGCATATCGGGTGAGGGTGTATAAAAAGCTAAAGGCGAGAAGCGGGTGGCACACAGTCCAACAGAAGCATTCGCTGTAATACGTCGTTCAGTTCAACATAAGTATTCGTGGGTTATACGTCACAAAGTTTAAGAGAATCGTCGCGCAATTCTACAAAATCTCTCGCGTCGTAAAGTTAGTTATAAATGTGAAATACGCGAATTAATAAAGTGCGGCAAATAAGTGATTATAATAACATTAGAAAACATAACAGTTTCAGTCTGGCATGTATCAAGAGTCAATATGTGAAATTAATTAAAAGTGACGGCAATAAAAGTGTAAAAACAAATTCTTTTATCAGTGTTATCTTTCAGTAATAAATCCTTTCCATTTACACAACCTGTTCAAGAGATATGCTCAACTGAGTAATAATAGCTAGCCGGAGGACAATGAACCCAACATTCAAAGTAGTAAAACAATAACAGGCGCTCAGAAATAAGATAACATGAAGTGACCGCGACAAATTGGCTCCCATATGTGGTGCATATAAACATGAAGCATCTTCCAACTACAAACAAATTATTCGACTTCACATTCATACTGAAACCATTAAAAATACTTAAGGGGATACATCTTGTTTGATTAAAGGAAGAACATTTTGTATTTGAATTCACAAATAAATTAAATCCTTTCCTTACAAAAAGGTTTTACTCCACTTCTGCATTGAAAGAAAAAAATCAGTCAAAAAAATTATAAATCTGAATATGATATGGATGAACTAGGTAGCTTAAACATTGCTGTTCCTGGTAGAGATGAAGTTTATTTTGGACTGTGACCTATTTCTCAAGTTTTGAACTCCATCACTTATGGAAATATTATCCATTCCCAGCTGGGTATCTGCACTATTACCTGGGGACTCTAATTAACACAAAAGTTTTTACTAATAAAAGATATTTCATAACATTTCTTCACCCATTCTCCAATTATACCCCACTGCTGAAACGTTACACTTGACAGCTAGCAGCTAAGTTGGCAAACTCATAGAATAACAAGCAAAAAGTGCTTCCCGGTACACTTCCTGAACCAATTATAAGGCAGCATTCTGGTGGTCGGTTGCGTGACATAAGTGGAAGTAGGATGAATTCTGTTGCATATATATTTATGCAACAGATCAAGTGCAACAATGTCTCAAAAGAGACGTTGATCACCAAGGGTGGCGTGCACCATGTTGGAGCAAATTGCTTCAGAAGTAACGTTTACTAAAGAAGTCCACACTACGGAAGTAGGTTACTATGGGAGCAATTTACTCCGAAAGTAATTGGAGAGCTCAATTACAATTTACTCTTTTAGTTACGACTATGGATGTAAGAGCTCATTACTCCCGAAGGTATAGTTTTGTTTGCGCGATTTACTTGATGTAATCATGAATAAGGTTATGTGCGATAGGGAAAGGGGAGAAACGTCAGCGAAAGAGATAAATGTTTGTTGGTAGAAATAAAGAAAATCCATTTAAACAATATGAGTGTAAAAAACGTCCGATAAACCTGCATTACATTGGTCTTCAAGGCCAGTGAGATTCCACCAACACTCGCAACATGCATTCCTAATTACTTTTTGTTTTAGATTTATTAGTTTTTTACATTTCTGATTTACGGGAGGTCAGGGTTTTATACATATAAGCTTAGGTTCCTGATTTACGGGAGGTCACTTTTATTAACGTTTTCAATGAAGACCCAGGTAATGCAGAAAAAGCCAAAACATGTTATAAAGATGCTGGAAGTTGTGACTGACGAGTTTAATAATTCTAGCAATGGGAAACATACTGAAGAGCAGCTTAAAATTCTGGAAACAATGTTTCTAATCTTTATTTTGCATCGCAGGTCACTTGCGTGGTGATAGAGAAATGCCCTTTCTGATTTCGTAAAAGTTCACTATATTCACGGATGGGTACAAAATAGTAACACAGTGTGTGGGAAATCTGTGAAAGTGAAGAAGAATTGCGTTTTATTTTCTTAACACTCGTGTATATTTATATGTGTAGGTACCTTGCTCTTAACCTCAAAAGCGCTCTAACAATGAGGTGAAATACATGGCCAGCAGACACATAGTGACCGTTTATTTATAAGATAGCCTGTAATACCGGGATTACGATGAACTTTACTTAACATGACATAAAAAAGCTGGTAAACTAAAGTGGCATGCACTTAACGTAATGGGAATGACTCTTGATTCATAGTTCTTTTATTACTTTGAGCTAGTACCGATTGGTTCTAATTACCATGTGAAATCAAACTTGACGTAATGGGAAGGAAAAGTTTGATGCCATACTTTTAAGTTACATTGCGTTAAGTCAATTCTAAATATCTCCATTTAATCCAGTGTAAGACTGTCACATTACTTTAAATTCATCGTAATGCCGGCTTAAGCTTCCGAAATATTCCGGTACAAAACACTTATAGGACGTATAACAATAATTGCAATTTGGAATATAGAGCTGAATTTGTGTCAGAGTTTTGTTGAAATGTTCTCCGAGCAGGTTCAAAAGGCGCGTTTAAGGTTCTTTCCTAATACCGAAATGTTAAGTATCATATGGTTCTCGCATAGCACTATCGAATTTCTGTTTTTTGTTTTTGTTTTTTCTGTCAGATCCTCAATGTTATCTAAGTAATCCATGAACGCGTCAAAAATATCTTCCTCCAAATACGATACGGTATTCTAGTTCAATCAGCAGGTTAGTTACTCCAACCAGGTCGCAAGAGTAAATTCTAACCTATATTTGTGCTCTATTTAATTCCGTAGTAATATACTACATGATGGTGCTCTCGATATTTACTTCTGTGGTAATTTAATCTGGGAGTATCTGAAAGGAGTAAAATTCTTCCGAAGTAGTTTACTCTCGCATGGAAGTCGCCGAGTGTTGACTTGAATAGTAGTTTACTAAGAAAGTAGAACTTACTCCAGGTTGGTGCACGCCACCCCAAGTGTTGATTTGTGAAGTAAAAATGCAGTATGTCTAGATATGCCACTTAATATTGGAACTTTACGAGCAAGAGAAGGAGTTAGTGAACAACCATGGATGTCCATCTATTCCTGCCAATAAAGTTACAGAGTGAACCTCCAGAACTAAGCTTGCTCAAGAACAATTATTAGCAAGGGAGTGAAACTGCTGAAAAGGGAAATAAAGTTGCTGGGCCATCTGGAATGTCCCAGGTATTTTTATCAACTCCAGGAAAGAAACAGAAGCAGCCTCATCCAGTCACCAAGCCTGATTTTTTCGAGATAGATGCCATCTGTAGGCATATTTATGGCAATATGGCAGAAAGAGTATACAACGATTCAGAAGCTGCTCAAGTCTCTTAAAAAAGCAGAGCTTTTTACTGGAAGCAAGACATCATTGAAAGCAGTACTGAAAGATATTGGATTCAGGTATAAGAATGAATGAAATTTATTTGTCATTAATCACATACAATATCTGGTTACATTTAAACAATATAACTTTCCTTTTTTTTTCTCTCTCTCTTTCTTTCTTTCTTCGCTAGACACCTTCAGCTAATTTCTATCCTTAAGAGTAGTTTGTTTGTTCCTTTATATCTTATACACACTAACAACCTGGTTATTGGTGTATAAGAATCCTGTTTAACTAATGCAAATTAACTAATCCTATTCCCTCCTTAATTTCCTCCTTTCATTAACTGACAGCTCTATATCATTTCCCATGTCCTTTCTTAGTCTCTGTAATCCTGTACCCTTTATTTCCTTTGTTCTAAGTTCCTGTCCCTTCTAATAAACACTCATATTCCCCATAGTAGCCTGCCTTTCATTTTCTTTTTCACTCCGTGTTTTCCAAAATACTCATAACCCTCCATGTATATCACTGTGTTTTTGGTTAACCAAGTTTCCACCACTGCTATATATCACTTCACATCCACACTTGAGCCAATTCCCCTTTATTAATTTTGACTAATAAACCTTCTGCATTCCAGCAACCACCACTAGGGGAGACTCATCCTATGCTGAATCGGTTCTATTTTGTCTAAATTGTTGTAGTTTTGCTTCCATTCATGTTAGCCTCCCCTCCTGTTGTGTCTCAATCCTCTTGTGGCCTTTTACTATTAAGATACTGCCTTCGGGTGTTGACACAACACACATACCTTCTCCGTCTTTCCATACATCAAGTCCTTCTGACGCCGCTAATATGTCACTCCTTGCTTCATCTACCAGCTGTTTCTGTAGGCTGACCGGTAATTCTGTGCAACGACTCTATTTACTATGGCGACCGCGCGCAGAGCCTTATTGAAGTGCCAACATCAAAACTGTATATTCGCGGCATGTCAGCCGCTACCAACGTAATATTTAAATCGCTAGGCATTAAACGAACATACCACACACTCACAAAATTATGTTGAAATGTCCATGATATTTTGATATGCGCATTTCGAATAAGAGAAGAACCTGGATAACCAATGGATGTCACACGCAATGAAGACACGTGTAAAATAATTAATGCAGGTTTTCTGTAAGAGGAAATAAAAAGTGAAATCTGCATAAACATGGGTATAATGCACATAAATATGTGCGGATTGTGTGTGAAAATACAAAAATGAAAAGCAATGACGCCGTAAAACAGAACACATAGATCGAGGCAAACAAATAATGTTTAAAGCAAAGCATACGTGAACTGCACAATAAATATGTATGAAATTTTGGGAAAGTCTGCAATGTATGAAGTTTAGAATTGTCAATTTTTTAAAATTCATTTTTGCTTATTCTTTTTCTGATTCATTATTCTACCACGTACCTGTAGTTAGAGAAGGTATTGCATTCTACACAAAAATTCTTTACCGAGATTTCACCAAAAATGCATGTTTTGAGGCCCCTTGGATGAAAAGAAAAAGAACTTTTACTTATTCTACCATGTACCTAGTAGGCAGAGGAGCTATTTCATTCCACACAAAACATTTGTACCGAGATTTCAACGACAATGTATGTTTTGAGGCTCTTTGGATTAAAAGAAACAGAACTTTTACTTATTCTACCATGTACCTAGTACGCAGAGGAGGTATTTCATTCCACACAAAAAATTTGATACTAAGATTTCACCAAAAATACATTGAGGCCCACTGAATCCAAGAAATGCATTTTTAGAAAGCAAAGCTGACGAATACCTTCTCTCTACCTACAGGTACAAAGGTAAAAATGCTTTTGGGGTGCCTCAAAACATGCATTTCTATTGAAGTCGGTATCAAATTTTTGTGTGGTATACAATACCTCCTCTACCTTTTTAGGTAAGTGGAGAATAAGTAAAACTGTTTTTTTTATTCAGGGACCTCAAAACGTGTATTTCCGTTGAAATCTATGTATCGCATTTTTGTGTGGAATGCAACATCTCCTGTATCTACCAGGTACGTGGCAGAATAAGTAAAAATTATTTTTCTTTTCATTCAGGGGCCTCAAAACATGTATTTCGAAATCTCGGTATCAAATTTTTGCGTGGAATGCAATACATTCTCTACCTTTTTAGGTACATGGTAGAATAAGTAAAAGCGTTTTTTTTTTTATTTTGGGGTCCCAAAACATGTATTTGTGTAAAATGCAATACTTCTACCTAAGGCATATGCAGTAGAATAAGTTAACATTAATGAAAAAAACAGAAAATGTTAAATTTTTCTTGCCAGAGTTTTCGTATGCTTTGCTTTATGCATTATATAATCTTTGGCTTCATCTGTGTGTTTTATTTTATGGGTTATTGGCGTTTCATTTTTTGTTTTCGAACACAATCCGCGCACATTTCTGTGCGTTATACCCATGTTTATGCATATTTCACTTTTTATTTATCCTTGTAGAAAACATGCATTAGTTATTTTACGCATGTACAAAACATGATATGCACATTTCAACATCATCTGTGTATTCCCTGCTTGTTTAACCAGGTGGAGAAGGTATTAATCATTTTTCTTTCTAAAATTGCATTTCTTGGATTCATAGAGTCTCAAAACGTGTATTTCCAGTGAAATCTCGGTATCGAATATTTAGTGTGGAATGAAATACCTCCTCTGCCTACTTGTTATGTAATAGACTAAGTAAAAGTCCTTTTTCTTTTCATTCAAGGTGCCTCAAAACACGTATTTCTGGTGAAATCTCGGTATCAAATTTTTGGGTGGAATGCAATACCTCCTCTCCCTACTACATACGTGGAGGAATAATGAATGAGAAAAAGAATAAGTAAAAATGAATTTTAAAATACCGACAATTCTAAACTTCATATATTGCAGACTTTCCCAAAATTTCATGCATATTTATTGTGTAGTTTACGTATACTTTGCTTTAAACTTTATTTATATTTAGCTTAATCTACGTGTTTTGTCTAGCGATGTTAAATATTACGTTGGTAGTGGCTGGCATACTGCCAATATGTTCTGATGTTGGCAGTTCAATAAGGCTCTGCGCATGGTCGCCATAATAAATAAAGTTGTTGCATAGAATTACTGGCTGACCTTCTTTAATGGTGACATTATCTCCCTGGTTGGTACGCTGCTCTCCCGGTCCTTCCCTTGTGGCATGCTTACTTCTTCTTCCCTCTTTTCCTCTCTTCTGACTGAAGTTCCATGGCCTTGGTGCTGAGTGAAGGGAATTCCATTGATGTATAATTGCAAGCCTTGCATGTAAGCTCTCCTTCCTTCGTTTCTGGCTTTTTTCAGCTCTTTTAGTAATTCATGTTTTATTTCCCATTGTTTTTTCCCATAGTCATTTTCAATAAATATTCTGGTGCCTTTCAATTTTCTTGTATTGCTTGAAATGTTCCACTTGCAATTCATCGTTGTTAGTTTGAACCAAAATTGGTCTTGGTTTCCAGCCCCTTCGTCCAATTCTAAAGGAGTCTATTATCTCCCAACCTGCAAGTTTGATGCTGAGCTTCCCTTCCATAATTCCTTCTACTTCTTCCTATGTTCTTTTGCCTCTTTGTTCTACTATTCCAAAGATCATCACGTTCAGCTTTCTATTTGCATCCACCAATTTCTCCAGTTGGTCTATTCTGTTTCTACATTCCCTTAGTTCTTGTCTTGTTTCTTGCTCCATTTGGTTTATGCTGCATTTTAGTTCTTCCGTGTTCTTTTCCATTTTTTCTTCCATGGTCTTCTCTCTGCGCTTGATATCTTGTATACCTTCTGCTATACTTTTCAACAATGCCATTATCTCGTCCATGTCTTTTTCGTATTTACGAGCATTCACGTTATATGTCTGATCTCTTTGCGCTCATGCAAGCAACTCCATATAAGAAAGTAGTGGCGTGAAGTGTGTTTTTGCACAAAATCCTCAGCGAAGACTTCCACAAAATAGTGTGGCTGGACGAAACATGGGTTAATGCCAGGGAAACTGTGACAAAATGCTGAACAGATGACATACCAAACAGCAGCAGTCATCAGCTGACAGGGAAAGGAGCCTGGTTAATTGTAGCACACGCTGGTTCATCCACTGGATTTAATGAGGATGGCCTCATTTTTCAAATCCAAGGAAACAGGAAAGTACCATGAAGATCTGGATCACACACGCTTCTTGGAGTAGTTTATAAACATTTTGCAGCAGCTCAACGGTCCAACAGTGATAGTGATGGTCAATGCACTATATCACTCGGTGAAACTTGGTAAGGACCCTACTTCTAATGACAGAAAAGAAGTTATGGTGAAGTGGCTGAATGCAAGGGGCATTGCAGCAGATATGAGCATGACCAAGCTGCTTTTGTATTCCTGGTGAAGCAAAATAAGCCTGCTACACTCAGATACATTGCAGTTGAAGTAGCCAGGGAGCTTGATCACAGTCATTAGGCTACTGCATTAACACTGCCACTTCAACCCCAGTTTTTATTTATGGACGCTCTTTAACTGCTGTGGTCCTTAGCGTCCCATTCTATATTGGGTACAAAAGACTGGTAATTTTGCTCAGAGGCCTCTTTATCAGGCTTGAGATTCTTTTATGGCATGGGACCATTTATGGCATGGGACCACCAGCTTTATTTCCTTTCGGGAGGAAGCAATGCTAAGGAATTGAAAAATCCACTGCCCTTTGCCGGGTTTGAACCCACAACCTCGAGAACTAGAGGCTAGCATGGTAACCACTACACTGCAGAGGACAACAAGAACTGGTGTGGAGTTACGTTAAAAGCTTCATCAGGGAAAACAAGTGTTTCACAATAACGGAGGTAGAGAGACTTTTACAAGGAGTGGTGACAGCAGATGCAATCTCTTGGAGGAAGAAAGTAGACCATGTACAAAAGTTAATGAGAAAATCGCAGGAGGTGGATGGCTCATTAGTGAATGAGCCACTGATAATTTATCTTGGTGACAATGATGACAGCAGAGATTTAGATAGCACTGAACCATTGCAGTTATAAATTGCGAGTAGAAAGAAACACTATGCTTTTATTTCCATTTACTCCTCTTATTGTTGCATGTAATATTTCATTAATAGTATGTATTTTTAACCGTCAAAGGCTTGAAATTTATTCTATGTAGGTAAGTTACATGTTATATGTTTATTTGTAATTATGAATAATAACAAAATAGTTCATCTATGTTTACTGCTTAATACTGTTTAATTATACACACATTGAAAGCGTGCATATTACCAGCTGTTGTGTATTGGTCTGGTAACGTCGCATCCTTGCGCGAAAACACAGGAACTGTCAAGTGCAATGTTTCAGCAGTTGGGGTATAGTACGTTTAGTTTAACAAGTATAGGAGTATGTATTTCTTTAACATTTAGTGCTGGTGCAGTGAAAGTTAGCATGTGGTTAAAATAACATTGAGCAGTAAGAATGGCAGTTCTTGAGTTTCCAAAAGTAAACAGCTGAGCAGCTAGATATGTACACAAGAAGTCAAGCACAGAGAGTTACTATGTGCATTTTTTATGTGTGCATCCATTCTCAGGCTGGAAGGATTGTAGTATGCACTTGCTGAAACAAAGTTCATCTGTACTGAAGTGAACCCCAATTGTACAAAAAATGCCAAGTGCAAATAAAAAACTGAACCGAGATTGGACTAAAATCCTGTTTTAATATACCATCTCATATAAGCAAATATCTAAGTTCATAAAAGAACACTTCGCAAATTATATACACTGAATATTACTACTTGCAATCAGCAATTTCAGTTAATATTTTGTATCTTAGGTTGAATACTGCTGTATGAAATGCAAGAAGTAGCGGGTATGAATAAAGGACCCCTTTTCTCAGGGTATGAGTTTGAAGATAAACTGAAACTTAAATGGCTCTCTTATGGATGTATAGGTGGGTGCATTGCATATGAATGCAAAATGTGAGCAAATATGAAATGTTATAGTGAGATTTAATTGTGTAGAATTATTTTATTTTTCATTGTGATTTCCCAATTTTGCAGGTGGATGGGTATATTTCCTAAATGATTTCTGAAGCACCAAAAGCTATATTTTGAACATACAGTAAAATCTCGTTAGTACGTTTTTGCGGGGACCCAAGGATTTGGACGTCATAGACGGGAAAACGTGTTAACGAAAATACATAATCTGCAACTTAAGAACATATTTATGTAATAAAATCTAATAATACATCTTACCTCAAAAACGGATGTGAAATATAGACACTATTTACATTGGTTTGAAATACATATCGATAGTTGATTGCTTTGTTGGTTTTAATGCCAAAATTTTACTGTCCATCTTGTTTAGTAAAGTCATTACATCATCATCAACTTCGAAACTGCACACATATCGCTTCACTATGTCCATTGCCTGCATGGCTTCTGACACTGTAGGTACTGGCTCAGGATCTGGTTCATCGTCACTTTCGTCTCCCACTAATGCTTCATCTTTCACTTGTTCAAGTATTTCATCTATCGTCGCTGTTTCACACACTGGAATTTCATTGTCAATGTTTACATAGTTTTCGAAAGACACGCCGGCATCGTCTGCTATTTGGCGCCATTCTTCACTCTCGGAAAACTCGTCTTCCTGCGTAATTTCATCACCAAGAACTCGGCAAAAACCGGCTTTATTAAAGCAGTTCCTAATGGTATCTTGCGTCACACAATCCCAAGCAGTTCTAATAAAATGCATGGCATCTAAGACGGTGATTTTTCTTGTCGTCGATTTCAGTGCAGCCAACCTTCTCTGTACCAGCCTCTTACGATACGCATGTTTCATGCACCGAATTATGCCTTGATCTAAAGGTTGTAGCTTACTCGTGCAGTTTGCTGGGAAGAAAATGATCTTTATGTTTCTTAAATTTGAAACAGTTGGTGGATGAGCAGCACACTGATCAATAAACAGTGCAATTTTCCTGCTTGTTATGCCCAGTCTTGCGTCCCATGCTCGTAAGAAATTTTCAAAGATGGCAGAAGTTATCCAGGCTTTTGTGTTGGAAGTGTACTTACATGGAAAAGATCTCACATTCTTAAAACATCGCGGATTGCGTGCTTTTCCAATAACCAGTGGTACCAATTTCTCCGTTCCGCTTTCGTTACAGCACAACAAAACTGTAATCCTCTCCTTGTTAAGTTTCCCACCGTGGCACTTAGTGCCCTTAAAATCCAGGGTTTTGTCTGGCAAAAGATGGAAAAATAGTCCTGTTTCATCTGCATTATACACATCATTGGGGCTATAGTCTTTCAAAATTGACGGGAGCGTTGTATTTTTCCACATTTCTATGTTTTCACACAGTGTAGCGTCAATATCTACGGCAGCAGCCTCACCTCGCAAACATCTGTAGACTAAGCCATGTCGATTCTTGAACCTTTCAATCCAGCCATTGGACGCTTTGAAATCATCCAGTCCCATCTTCTGTGCTAAATGTGTTGCCTGAGCTCGAACCACAGTACCGTCTATTGGCACATTTGAAGCTCTAGCTTGTGTAAACCACTTTAGCAGAACATCTTCTAATTCTGGAAACTGGCCAGGGCGATTACGTTTTCTTTTAGCATTTTTTCCTTCTTCAAAAGCAGTTTCAATTAGTTTACGTTTGCTAACAATTGTGTTTAAGGTTGACGGAGGAATGTTTAACTTCCGCGCTATATCCACACGTTTCATATTTGGATTGCGATCTACTTCCTCAAGGATTTTCAGTTTTTCACTGTTGGTTATTTGCCGCACTTTCTTTTTCTCCATTGCGAACAAAAAGTTAAAATACTTTTACGTTTCGTCAACACTCAACAGCATAAACTAACCACACCAAGCCACTGTTAAACTAAAGCGTCACCGCAGAACACCAAAGAGCGTCACTAAAGCATCCCCCCCCACACACACACACAAAACGCGTCCCACAAATACGTACATGCATGGTATTGGCTGCCGGTTCCACCCCGCCTGGTTTGACCAAAGTAGCGAATGAGAACGTCTAACTTTGAATGTAGTAAATCTACTCCCGCTGGACCGTTACTTTTATAGCGAATGAGGGCATCAAACTTCGAACGTAGTAAGCGGGAGCGAGAAAACGTACTAAACGAACGTTATTAATGCATTTGATGCATTTTGTGCCGGGACTTTTATAATTCAACGCAATACACGGGAAAACGTGTTAATGAGGAACGTGCTAACGAGATTCCACTGTATTTGGTTTACAAACAATTGCACTTTAAGCAGCAATATGATTAAACATATGAATTACAGATACCTGTTTAACCAAAAAAGAATGAGTTTTTGTTATACCCTCCAAACAGCTGAACCTGGGTCCCTGTTTCTGACCTAGTTATTCTGAAAATGTGGAGGTGGTTCTAAAGACTGCCAAAAAGTGGATTTCTGAATATCTTTCAAAACTGGTAGACATAATGGATCAACACCATGCAATTCAAGTGGGATCGTTTTGAAAATCATATAAAACCAGATCTTGCCTAAATATGAGCTGAAGCTTTCCTGACATTGTGAATACTCTGATCTAGCCTAATTTATGTATTTCATGAAAAAAGAATTCATTCTCTTTTCAATCTGTAGTAATATTTTGCTTAGGCTGTTAGTGTTATTACAATGTGTGTATGTATGTCAAATTATCCCCTTATGCCAGAATTTTGTATGAAGTTACTTACCTTATAGTACTCCGAGTTCCGATCATATTCAGTAATGAGGTCATCTAGTAGTTTAAGGTCCTCATTTGTTATATCACAACAGTAAGGCTCCACTGAGAGCCAAAATTTATTCGGTGTATCATTTTTTGGCAGCACCACCTATTATCAGGAATAAAAACTGGAATAAGTGACGAACAAAACTAAGTATGTGATTTTAACTTTTAAAATAATACCTAATTTAATACATACTAAACTTTAAACTTTATTCCTCTAAGACTCTTAATAATTATGCTATTAAATAAATACTGTTATGTTGGGAGGAAAGGTAATATAAAACTTTGAAACACTGGCAAGGATATATAATTGAAATTATCCTGAATATTACTGACACATTACTTCACATATACAAATATTAGCAAAACATGCTTATGAGCAACTCTGTGCCCATCTACAACTTTTTCCCAAGTTCAGGTATATTATTTCCAAAAGGACTAGCCAACAATTTTATAAAAAGATTCAACATTGATGGGAAACTAGCTAATGCTTTCCACTGTCTTATTGTGTGTAAAAAGGTAAAAAGATGGACAGACAGTATCTAGGATAAATTACAAGTTAGAGCTGCGCTTCAAATTTTGGCAGATGTGAGGGTAGCAAATACCAATAAATTGGGGGAATTTTTAGGAAATAAGTGGATAAGGGTAAGGATTAAGAGTACGTTGCAATAATGGTAGCCTGTATGCGCGCCCTTAAGGATATACACACATGCACACACACATATATATACATATACTTTATTCACCTTTTGGAAATTTGTTACAATTTCATGGCTTTGTCATACAAAATTTTACAATTACAGACTTAAAATTTAACTACAGAGATAACATTATTTACAATTAGTGAAATATTCATTGAATTCCTGTATGCTATAAAAACATTGGTCAATTAAGAACTTTTTGACCTTCTTTCTAAATCTAACTGGGTGTTTGTGATTTCATTGGTTATCGAGTTATACATTTGGATGCTGGTATGCAGTATTGAATCGATCTTTTTAATTGTTCTGGCTGCTTGTAGGTGAATTTTACTGCTGGTTTTCTAGTATTATGATTATGAATTGCATTATTTGAATAAAATTGTTGTATATTACTATTTATGAAGCAAACACTTTCTAGTATATATATATGCAAGGTAAGGTGAGTATGTTATTTTGTTTAAAATGGATTTTACAGTGGGCAGACCTATTTAGATTAAACCTTTTTCATATGATTTTCTTGTGTGTTACAAATAGAGTATTAATGTCTACTGAATTTCCCCACAAGATAATGCCATATGCAAAAACTGACTGAACATATGCAAAATAAATTATCTTTAGTGCACTGAGGTTGCATACATTTTTTTAGTAAAGAGATTATATGAGTTCTGTTAATTTTTGTTGTAATATTGCGAATGTGTGATTTCCAGTTTAAAGATTTGTCTATAAATATTCCTAGGAATTTAGCTTCTGGTGTGTGCTGAATTAATTTGTTATTATAAGTGATCATTGGATCAACGTTTAGTCTCTCTGTTGGATAGGGTGTAGCTCATACACTGGGATTTGTTAGTATTTAATATCAGTTTAAAATAGAGAGTTGAGGGTTGTTACACTACATCACTATGATAATCTTACTTGAACGCGTTTCGGGAGACGGCTTGTCCCCATCGTCAGCATTCTCTCTCAACTGAGAGAGAGTTGAGAGAGAATGCTGACGATGGGGACAAGCCGTCTCCCGAAACGCGTTCAAGTAAGATTATCATAGTGATGTAGTGTAACAACCCTCAACTCTCTATTTTAAATTATGACACATCACTGTTACAAGCTTCTAAATCTTCAAAAATTGAGATTTAATATCAGCTTGTTTGCAGTGAGCCATTCCATTAAACTAGTCATAACTACTTCTGCTTGTTGTTGCAATTTTGCGTGTGAGTTTTCCCTTAGTATGCAGCTTGTATTGTCAGCATACAGTATGAGGTATGTTAATCAG
The DNA here is from genome assembly GCA_030765065.1 of Deroplatys truncata. Taxonomy (NCBI): domain Eukaryota; kingdom Metazoa; phylum Arthropoda; class Insecta; order Mantodea; family Mantidae; genus Deroplatys; species Deroplatys truncata. The sequence continues at coordinate 31,814,466 of CM060980.1, read as the reverse complement.
CAAATCTTCTATGTAAACTAGAAACAAAAGAGGACCAAGATTTGAGCCCTCAGGAACCCTACATTTTACTACTTTTAAGTCACAGTTAATTCTATCATTATTTTCGTTATTTAAAGATGTCAACCTGTGTTCTTTTATTTAGGTATGATTTGAACCCAGTTGGCCTATAATTCTCAACATTGTTTGGATCATCTTTTTTAAATATGGGGACAATTTTACTCACTTTCAGATTCTCTGGAAATATTTCTAAAGTAATTCAGATATTACATATATAGAGTATGGGATTGACAATATAGCTTATGCTTTGTTTAATTAAACATTCTGGTACTTTGTCTGGTCCAGCTGAAAAACTATTCTTTTTACATTGAACTATTTTGATTATTTCCTCATGTGTTACTGGCATAAGGTATATACTTTTATTGTTTCTATTTAGTTTGAGATTGGCGACAGTATTAGTATTGGTTTGGGATGGTAGCACTCTATCTGCAACAGTGTTGAAATGATTATTAAAGATATTTACAGCTTTGATTGGATTTTCATATATTACATTATTTACTGTGAAGGTTATATTTTTTTGTGCGCCAGGTTTAAAATTGGCAGTTTCACTCCTAATTATGTTCCAAATAGTCTTTGTTTTTATTTGACGAGTTGCAAACCTGCTCATCAATATATCATCTTTTTTTTTGCTGGCTTTATTACCTTGTTATAAATTTGCTTATACCATTTTAAATATTTGATGAATTTGTCAGTTTAATTTATTTTACTTATATTGAATAGGCATTCCATCTGCTTACTCATGATAGTAGAAAGGATACTTAAATATTGGCATAGATTGAAATCATTGGACAAGCATAATATCTTGAAGGAATGTTTAATAATACAAGAAAAATCCAATGAAGGGATGAACTGGGCTCAAGGAATAAGGAGAATTTTACAGGGAATAGGAATGAATAACTTATGGGAGGAGAGAGAGGGGTTGGTTAAAGTTTTCTGGAAAGAAGTGAGGAACAGAGTAGAAGATGTAGAGAAACAAGAATTATTTCAAAGTCTGGAAGGAAAGAAAAGTTTGCAACTATATAGACAATTAAAGGTGGACTGGGGAAGGGAGAAGTATGTGGATGTAGGTAATAGGTTAGTGAGAGAAGGGTGGGCCTGGTCTAGATTAAGTGCACATAGGCTAAGGGGAGATAAGAAGGGGGCGAATTTGAATAGATGTTCTCTTTGTGGAGAGGTAGATAATGATTTGCATTATATAATTGAATGTGAAGAAACTTAAGTTGTGGAGAGATCAGTTTTTACCTAAAGTATGAGAGAATGTTAACAAAGAAGTATTAAAAGTTAGGATAATGAAAATACAAAAGGAGAGGGATATAAAAAGAATAGGGGAATATATGGGGAGAGTAAGAGAAAAATGGTTTAGAAAAATAAAGCAATATGAATTTGTTATGACCCACCATGCATAAATAACCAGTGTTAAAATGCATGATGGGCCAAAGAAAGAAAAAATAGCAACACAAAATAATGTATTAAAATTTGTAAGAATTTTGTATAGCATTATGAAAATAAATATATACATACTTGTCACATACTACAATTTATGATTCCTTTTGTGATCCACTGTTTACTCTTGCGAGTGTATTCTTTTTTATTGATTGATTTATATGAGAATGCCGTATTAAAATGATGCATAAACGTTTTCATGAATTTAAAGGATTTAAGGTCTACACTTAATTCGGTGTAGGCATCCAATCAATCTTCTTTTTCTAATAGTGAGTTAAAGTATTGCATACTTTCCTTGGTAAATAGCCTTTTGTGTATTATCTTGGTTGTGTTGTCATTTGGGTTTAACAAGTCTGCTAAGGTTAAAATTATAGCATTATGATTAGAGAATCCAGTGTTAACATTTGCTAGCTGGAACTTTTTGATTGTTTGATCAAGTATCATAACGTCAATTGATGTACTTGAGGAGCTGGTTATTCTTGTAGCGTTCTGAACAAAGTTTTCTAAATTGTAGAACACTAGTAAATGTTTCAGGTTTTGTAGAGGAGGGTGGGGGGGACTGTCTTTCAAAAAATTGATATTGAAATCACCAGCAATTGTAATTCTTTTGGCATATCTTTTTAATGATTTTACTAAGGTTTCTAGTTTTTCAAGAAACACGCGGTGATTTCCTGTTGGGGGACAATATATACATACAATAACTTTAGATCGTTGATTTTGATAACGGTGTGCTCGAATTCTTTTTCTTTATTTAGATTTGCAGTTTTAACATACCTCTTATATTTTATCCCCTTCTTAACAAGTATTATACTACCCCCATGTATAAAGTTTTCACGGCAGTAAATGTCAGCAATAACAGAGTATACAACCTGATCTAGCTTTAAATAATTGCTTTTGATCCAATGTTCAGTAAAGCAGCACAACTAAATGTTTTCATGATTGTTTAAAAATATTTCAACTTCTATGAACTCATTAAAAATATTCTGTACATTTTGATGCATTATAGCAAAGTCATACTTATTTACTATACCATTTTGTGCTATCGGTGCGTTGCTTTTACCATAATTTTAGAGCCACAAGGCACAGCTTTCCTTATCCAATGTTTACTCCCATCCACCTTAACCTTAGTTAGTTTCCCGTCAGCACTGAAGTGATAACCTTGCACAATAGTTCACCAAATTTGGTGGACCCTCTGCGATTGAGATCTTTACCATAATCACTGTAGTCTAACCAGTAATTGCCATCAACCATCAGACAGTTCTTTACTTTGCAGTTTAACTCACTGTTTATGCATACTATTTTCTTTTGAGTGACGTCATAATATCTTCGTAGCACTCCACTGATAACGATCTTTGCATTAAGATTTACCTCCCGTATAGTGGCCACAAGATCCATCATGCCTCCCATTGTCCTCAGCATACACCCCTCTATTTATGTCATTAGATCTTGCATGTATCATTACATCTGGCTTGTCCTTTGTTATTAGCTGCTCCATCATATTCTTCACTAACCTTGATCCCCGGAAAGCAATGAACATTGTATCCTCTCTGTTTGCATTGTTCACCTGAAAACTTGATTAACGAGACTCCAATCACCATCACTTTTTGCGCAATCTTAACGACATACAACCCTTTCTATGTACAGTTGAAGAGAGAATCATGGAAGAGATTAGTGTGGCTTTGTATAATGTGATTGGATATACTATGAGGAAATGACTGTAGGCATTTTAGATGTGAATATGTAGAAAAACATTGAAATTCCATACTCCTTTCCACATCATAAGAAAGAGCATGAAGGTTAGCAGTACTTTAAAAACTAAAATGACAAAAGTATTGAAAAATTCAGATCAACAACAATGGATATCTTGGAAATGGCTGATAACACTAAACGGTTAATTTAAATAAATTGTGTTTTTTTAAAGAGATCTATATTTTTTGTGAAGTAAGTTTTTGTCTATCTCATATGGTTTACCAGTTACAAAAGATTATGCAAACTTCCTTCGAAATGAAAAGGACTTCATAGGCTATTCCTAGAGATTTCAAGATATACCTAATTTGTATTTGTCATTTTTTTTATTTGTAAATATCTTTAATATATATTTTAATCAAAACTGTTAAGAGCTGTTTTTGAGAAAATAAATTTTGAAAAATTTTCCAAAGGGTAGTTTGGATGGGGAATTTTCTCAAAAAATCTTGGGTATTCATATTTGGAAGATATTGAACTTTAATACCAAGTTTGGTATTTATATGATATTTTGATATCTCTCTCTCTCTCTCTCTCTCTCTCTCTCTCTCTCTCTCTCTCTCTCTCTCTCTCTCTCTCTCTCTCTCTCTCCTCTCTCTCTCTCTAACAATTTGGATAATGATACTCTGTGTTTAAGATATTGCATGACCAGTAAAATACGTATTCTGAATTTTCTCAAAATGGTCTTTAAAGTCCTCTTGTCCTGAATGAATGTTGTGTAATTTTATATAACTGAAAAATCACAAGATAGACCAAAATCTTACAAGTGGGAAAATGTAGAGCTCAAATATGCAATTTTATAATAAATAACTTCTTTTGCAGCATTAGCTACTTTCAAAATTGCTAAGTTATTTCGCTTTGAAATGTCATACAGCATTTATGAGGTATCCTTATGAGGTATCCTTCTTGCTTTTACTGTAAGAGTTCATTAATAACAAATCTGGCTTTCAATATAAACACTTGTGTTAAATTTTTCATATTCTGCATGTAACCAACTCCATATTCCTTAATTTGAGGTCATTTCTAGGTAAAAATTTATTAGGAATGATATTAATAGGAATAGAATTACTTTTTATGTGAATGCTCTAAGTGGACTATGCTAATTTGTAATGAGTGGAAAAAGTTGTGCGATACCAAACGTTTTTCTTCTTTCTTATTTTGTGTTTGTTAATTTCCCTGACTTTACCAACTGAATCCTGCTGAGGATGGGTAAAATTTATGATCAAAATATGTTCAAGATATTATATTAAGTGAAGAAGGGTGGTTAGAATATTTTAAAACTCTTTACGGTGAATGTGGACGTGTTCAGGATGATGATACCAACCTAGAAATCAGTAATAGGCATGTGGAAATTCTGGACAGTATAATAAGGCATGAAAAAGTCATAAAACAGTAAAATTAATGGGGGGGGGGGAATTAAAGCAACCAACACAGACATATTCCCACAGAATTCCTGAAAGAATGGCATAGTAATATAAACAGAGCCAAGACACTAACAGGCTTGTTTAATTTAGTTACAGAACGGTATGTGCCAGAAAATTGGAGGAAAGCTATTATCTATCCGATACAGTGGAATCTCATTAGTACGTTATTCATTAACACGTTTTCCTGTGTATTACGTTGAATTATAAAAGTCCCAGCACCAAATGCAATAAATAATGTTCGTTTAGTACTTTTCTCACTCCCGCTTACTATGTTCGAAGTCTGACGCCCTCATTCGCTATTTTGTCCAATGCTTGGTTGGTCCAGTGGGAGTAGATTTACTACATTCGAAGTTCGACGTCCTCATTCGCTACTTTGGTCAAACCAGGCAGGGTGGAACTGGCAGCCAATGGTATGCATGTATGTATGCACATATTTGTGTGGTGCAATTTGTGTGGGGGGGATAGAGAATGCTTTAGTTTAGTGGTGGCTTGGTGTGGTTAGTTTCTGCTGTTGAGTGTTGACGAAATGTAATTGTATTTTAACTTTTTGTTTGTAATGGAGAAAAACAACCAACAAACGACTACTTTACTCGGAAAACAAAAACCACAAGCATATAGGAAATTCACTTATCACCCTTGGACACATCATAAATTTCAAAGGATTTTCAAGAAATACAACATCACCCTGTCTCCACAGAATAACCACAATATACAGAAACTACTATGCAACAGAACAAAAGATCCTATCCCCAACGATAAATCAGCTGGTATATATCAAATTGTTTGTAATGACTGTAACCTGGTATACATAGGAAGAACCAAAAGAAATCTTGAAATAAGACTTAAAGAGCATATGAGATGCATTTACCAAAAGCAGCTAGATAAATCAGCAGTAGCACATCATTTCTGGTCTTCAAACCATGATATCACTCCAAACTTAAAACTCTTAAAACCGATCAACAGCAGCAATGAATTGGACATCTGGGAAAAAATACATATCGTCAAACACAGAAATCACCTAATGAATTTCGAACTGCTCCCATCCAGCAGCCTTTGGAGGTTCATCAGCCCAGCACCAGAGAAAACCACTAGCCACAAACATTCCCCAGACAATAACCAGCAAACTCAGTTGAAAACATGCTGACGATGGGAGCAAACCATCTCCCGAAATGCATTCAAGTAAGAACATTTTAGTGATGTAGTGTAACGACCTTCAACTCACTTTATTTTAAATTATGACATATTACTGTTACTAGCTTCTAATTGACTAATTTTGAAGATTCGTAACAACTAAAGAATATGGAGGTAAGCACAGATTTGCACAGATTTACACAGATTTACACAGATTCAACGGAAACTTTGGAATAAAACAGGACATAAAATTATACTTAAAACTAGAAACCAAAAAGAAAAACACAGCTGCAAACATAAGATTCCTAAATCTTTGCTTAAAACACAAAGTTACGCCAAACTTCGTTAGAAAATACGTAAAATTTAATCACAATGTAAAACATCAAACAGCAGCAGACAAGAAAGTAATTGAAATAGAAAAGAACAAACATTATGCAAATTTACAGGACTTGGACCTTAGAATCTATGAATTACACTTATGGTTACCGAAAGTTTTAGGAATACCCTTATGGGAAAATTTACGGTCTAATTTCCTTACGCTACTTAGCAAGAAAATGAGCGCCAAAACAATGAAACTGAAAAAGAAACTAAACAACCTTATATTCAAACAAAAAAACTCCCTGGAATACTGGGAAAAATCTCCTAGACATAACCAAAAACAAACATACCCTAAACAATGAACCTACCACAGGCCAATATGTAGTTAACCTCTCAAAAGAACCATTCACCAGCACTGAGCTATCTGTCTTGAACAATGGCCTAAAAACCTGTTTCAACTTCACAAAAAATACAGAAAACTTTGTTGCTGATATTGAAATAGCCTCCAACCACCTTACAGATAAGGATAAAAGTTTAATACAATCACAGTGTGAACCAATATTGGACCACATACAAGCCCAAAAACACCACTACGTACCACATCAAAAAATTATCAAATCTCTAAAGTCAAAACCTGTAGTATACACCAAAGCAGACAAAGGAAACACATTAGTGATATTAGACCAAGAAGATTATGAATCTAGAGTTATGCAATTACTACATAACCCAGAGTACATAGAAATCAGCAAAAATCCATTAAAAGAATGCACCAAGTCACTCCAGAACACATTGATAGAAACCAAAACATTAACAAAAGCCGAAAAATCCAGAATTAAACCAGATTTTCCCACCCTACCTAGGTTATATGCACTACCAAAAATACACAAACTCGGCAACAAAATGAGGCCCATAGTGAATAACATAAACTCTCCCACATATAAACTAGCAAAATGGCTTTCAAATACCTTCAACTCCATGCCTATGTTCAAAAGTCTCAGCATAAAAAATTCTTTAGAATTAACCAGTCACCTTTCAAATATAAATATATCACACACAGACATGATGGTATCATTTGATATCACTGCACTCTTCCCAAGCATACCAAAAGAAGAATTATTACCACTCCTAGAAAATTGGATATTAAACAATGGCACACCTAGAGCACAAACAGAAGATTACCTGAAACTAACAAAATTATGTCTGGACCAGAATTTCTTTTCATTCCATCACAAAATCTTTAAACAAACCTCAGGCCTAACTATGGGAAACCCCCTTTCACCATTTTTAGCAGAACTATATATGAGCCATTTTGAATCCCATATTACTAAATCTTTCCCACATCTATTCAAAACCTGGTATAGGTATGTAGATGATATTTTTGCTATTGTTCCAAAAAAACTTTCAGAAGATGCTTTGAAATTATTAAATTTACAAAAAAGATCCATAAAATTCACAATGGAAAAAGAAGAAAATGGTCAATTACCTTACCTAGACATCAGGATCATCAGAAATAATGCACACAACAAACTAACATTCGGCATTTACAGAAAACCAACGCACACAGAAAACTATATTAAAAACAATAGCTACAATCCTACAAGCCACAAACATGCAATTTTAAATAGTATTACAAACAGGTTAGTACATATACCAATGGAGAAAGAGGAATACCAGAAAGAATACCAACACATTATCAACATAGCCACTATGAATGGATACCAGAAAAAAACAATAGATAAGAAGATAAAAAGGTTTGAAAGACAGAAATACATCCAACAAATGACTACGTTACTCAGACAACAAAAACTACAAGCATATAGAAAATTCACTTATCACCCTTGGACACATCATAAATTTCAAAGGATTTTCAAAAAATACAACATCACCGTGTCTCCACAGAATAACCACAATATACAGAAACTACTATGCAACAGAACAAAAGATCCTATCCCCAACGATAAATCAGCTGGTATATATCAAATTGATTGTAATGAATGTAACCTGGTATACATAGGAAGAACCAAAAGAAATCTTGAAATAAGACTTAAAGAGCATATGAGATGCATTTACCAAAAGCAGCAAGATAAATCAGCAGTAGCACATCATTTCTGGTCTTCAAACCATGATATCACTCCAAACATAAAACTCTTAAAACCGATCAACAACAGCAATGAATTGGACATCTGGGAAAAAATACATATTGTCAAACACAGGAATCACCTAATGAATTTCGAACTGCCGCCACCCAACAGCCTTTGGAGGTTCATCAGCCCAGCACCAGAGAACACCACAAACCACAAACATCCCCCAGACGATGACCGGCCAAAATCAGTTGAGAGAAAATGCTGATGATGGGAACAAGCCGTCTCCCGAAACGCGTTCAAGTAAGAATATTATAGTGATGTAGTGTAACAACCCTCAACTCTCTATTTTAAACTAGCTTGTAAATCTTCAAAATTGATAAATTGAAGCTGTAATGCCAATCAGAGCTAATGTACAAGAAAATCTGCAGCGTTCCAGGTGAAGTATCAATTATTATACACATTATAACAAGCATTGTTGGCACATGTTAGGAAAGGAAGTTACACCAACTTACTTAGTGTCAGAATGCAGAAGAAAGAAGACATGTAGGAGAAAGTAGGCGAATTCCACACTGGAGGGTAATTCTGCGCCGTTACATTTCTCTGATTTTGCTCTGAATTCCTAGTTCTGTCCTGTGTCACCATCTGCTCAACAGCTTGACAAACTAGTGTGTGAAGGAAGATGCCATTACAGCTATTCGCTTGCAAGCAGTGAGCTGTTAGACTTCAGACATCGATTTATTGTTGCTGATTTGTACTAAAGAACAAGGCAAGTACTGCATGCATATGGTGCAACTGTTCTCATTCATCTGTTACTATTAAATTAGGATTGTTTATGTTGGATATATCTGCCAAACTGCTTGAAATATCCAGGGCAGATGAAAGAATGTATACTGTGGTGGGTAATTTTGCACAGTGTGCAGAACTATCCCTCGTGTATTTAAACACTAGTAACATTTGTGTACCCCAGCGTAACTAACTTCGCGTTCTTCATTGTTTCAGATGCCAAAGAAGCGAGCTTGTTTAACAACAAAGGGCAGTTATGCGAAAAATCAATACAAAACGCTGTGCATGTAGTAGAGTCTGGGATGTCAGTAAGCGGGAGCTTTGCATCGCAGAATTTACCATTTGCTTATGAATGAAAACTAGAAATATGGAAAATGCTGTCCTCGGCCAAAAAACAACCTTCATATGTCAGCAAGAAGCAGAACTGGCTGAATATATACTGAAGATTGCCAATTTGTTTTATGGGCTTACTCCTTTGGAACTTCATAAAATTGCATTTGAATACATAGAAGCTAAGAACATTCCATACAACTTCTGTAGAGTTGCCCGACTTGCTGGCAAACATTGGTTGAGTCTATTTCTGAGACAAAATCTATGCATTATCCCCAGAACACCCGAGGCAACTAGTATTGCCAGAATAAGCAGTTTCAGTAAAGAATCTGCTAAGAAATTCTTTAATAATTTGGAGAAATTGATGGAAGAGCATTACTTTCCCCCACACAGAATCTACAATGTAGATGAAACTGGTATCTGTAATGTTCAAAAACCTGTGCACATTTTTGCACCAAAGGGGCAGAAACAAGTTGGCAGTACAACATCAGGAGAAAGAGGAAAGAATGTAACTGTTGTTTGTGCAGTAAATGCTGTAGAAAACTTCGTTCCTCCTGTGTTTATCTTTCCAAGATTGAGAATATCTCCATTTGGTCCAATTGTATACATGCTCAAAAAATGGATGGATAAATAAAGATCTTTTCTTAGATTAGCTCAAACATTTTGCAAGAAATGCAAAGTTAACCAAAGCCGATTGATCCCATTCTTCTTATCTTGGGCAATCATGGAAGCCACATTTCCATGAAAATCTACCAATTTTGCATGGAAAATGGAATCACCACGTTATCAATTCCACCCCATAAAAATCACAAGCTGCAACTGCTAGATGTAACATTTTACAGTCTCCTAAAAGCAACTTTTAATAGAGAATGTACCATTTCTCTAAAGAAAAAAAGCATTTCTCCAACTCAGGTTACTATGAAAATAACTCATATGAACTTGCTGAGCTTTTCGACAGAGCCTACGTGAAAGCTGCTAGAGCGGGAAAAGGAATATCTGGGTTCTGAACTGTTGGCATTTCACCAATAAACCCAGACAAGTTCACAGAAATGGATTCTTATCCCTCTTCTGACATTTTGGATCAGCAAGTTGAAGTAGCTCAAGAGGAGAGTAGGAAAGATGATGTCCCAGAGACCGTTGCCGGAAGTCTACTAGCTTTCCTGTCGTTCTGCCTGAGAGTGCACCTGAATCATCAACTGCAAATTTGAAACATGTTAAGGTGGTGGACATGCATCCCTTGCCAATACAAGTCTTGTCTTCCAGTGAAAATTCGATCAAAACCAAATGTAGGAAATAATCATCAGAAATACTAACGAGGACACCAATGAAAGATGAACTTCAAGAAATTGAAAGAAGAAGAGGGACTATCAAAACAAAAAAGGAAGAGAAAGCTCAAAAAGAAAACAAGATGGGGGGGGGGGGGAGAAAGTCCTATAAAGTTGTAAACAACAGTTGGATTTCTCAGACAGCGAATCTCATACTGAGGAATTCAGTGAAAAACAGTTGTGTGATGATGACAATGATGGTGTTCCAATAAACTATGATGTATGTTCTGTTGTGATGAGTTTGGACATGATAATGAGATGTGGTATACATGTGTAGGGTGTGGTAGGTGGTCATACAAAGAATGTAGTGGGTGGGATTCAGCTGAGGATTACTTATGTGATCTCTGCCTCAGAAAACAAAACCAAATTAAAAAGTAGCTCAAGTGAAACTTCTGGGCAGCTAGTTTGAGTCCGTGAAAGGAACAAAAAAGTAATATAATAATCTGTAGCATTTATTTTATCATTAAAGATAATTATGCCACATATTTCCAAGTTTCTTTTAAGAAATTCAGCGCGCACAATTACCCTACTAGGTAAGTTAATTCTGCACATTGCATACTTGCAGTCTTCGATATCTAAGACCCTTTCAAAAATGTAGGACTCATTTTTAATTCAACTTTTTTGAAAGCTTATATAGTGAAACTAGAAAATAGCAAAGATTGCTACTTAATTCCATTTCTGTTAGTCAGTATGATTGTTCGACCTTAAGTTGCAGAATTTGCCTACAGGAGGTAGAGAAAAACATGTTTGCTAATAAACTTATCTTTCAATATCGTTGTAACAAATATTATCATGAATTTTGAATTACAAAATAATTATCTGAGAATATAAATGACAAGATCCATCTTAGTAAGAAGTGAGAAATTTGAAATATATTAGAGTGTGGGCTTAGAAATTTTCCATTTCTATGAACCCTAGCTATAGCATAAGCAAGTTGTACAAGAAAAGTTTTTAAATAATTCAGGGCTAGATTCACCAACCGATATTAAGTTTTAACACAATGTTAATGTGATTTAACATTGAAGTTAATGACATTTCTGTTTCATTGAGATGTTAACTGTAACACTGTAACTTTGTGTTAAGTTGACATTGCCTTACCTTTGTGTTAAGGCATTTAACAAACCCCTTTGAAAAATTGAAAAAAATGAATTTGGAAAATGGCTGCTGAACATGAAATTGCTCTATTTGGAGTTTTTTAATGCTGTTCCTAACTGAGGAAGAGGCATACATTATTCTGAATTTGAAAACCTGCAAAAGGAGGAAATTTTAAAGTGATACAGTGTGGTAGTATTTTACATCACAATAATGTAAATGCCAGAGTGATTGTAGTGTAAATAAGCATTATTGTATGACATTCATTTGAGATGTTTGTTTATTATAAGCATTGTTAGGAAATAAGTTTACACGGCCTCACTGAAACTGACAATAAGAGTGGATAACAATGAGCAAGGGGGTGAGTTGTTTATCAATTATTAGAGACAAGCAAATGATGTCAGATTGGCGCGCTTTTCTTATAAATGGAGGGAATATCTTCCCTAGAGCATATGTTTTCGTAATTTTGATTGGATATAAATATAGACGTTAATGTTGGCGCGTTTTATTAACCAATAGCAGCTCGGTTATAATCTTTAGGCATATCGGGTGAGGGTGTATAAAAAGCTAAAGCCGAGAAGTGGGTGGCACACAGTCCAACAGAAGCATTCGCGTGTAATACGTCGATCAGTTCAACATAAGTATTCGTGAGTTATACGTCACAAAGTTTAAGAGAATCGTTGCGCAATTCTACAAAATCTCTCGCGTTGTAAAGTTAGTTATAAATGTGAAATACGCGAATTAATAATGTGCAGCAAATAAGTGATTATAGTGACATTAGAAAACATAACAGTTTCAGTCGGGCGTGTATCAAGAGTCAATATGTGAAATTAAAGAAGTGTGACGGCAATAAAAGTGTAAAAACAAATTCTTTTATCAATGTTATCTTTGAGTAACAACTCCTTTCCGTTTACACACCCTGTTCAAGGGATATGCTTGACTGAGTAATAATAATAGCTAGCCGGAGGACAATGAACCCAACATTCAAAGTAGTAAAACAATAACAGGCGCTCAGAAATAAGATAACACGAAGTGACTGTGACAAATTGGTTCCCATACATGGGGCAGATAAACATGAATTATCTTCCAACTACCTAAAAATAATCCACTTCAACAGACTGCCCAAAGTGGCTGTGAGCAGGATTGCAGAAGAAATGCGAGAGTTTAGAATACTACTAAGAGAAACTTGCTTCTTTCTTCTTGATACAAGTTTAATTACTCTTGAAATTTTGTGCTGCTGGCACTCTTCATTCAATGGTAGATAATAATGTTGGCATTTCCAAAGCTACTGTTTGCGGGTTATTCCAAAGGTTTCCGAAGCAATTGCTTTGAGAAGTGAAAACTATTTTTATTGGGTCTGCTTGATCCTTAATCAGTCATAACACACCTTTGCCCACTTTAGTTTCAATGCAGCGTCCACCATTCAGTTTTAAACTGTTCTAAACTCTCTTTGCATCTAAGTGCTGCATTTCATTTAACATAAAATTGCCACAACTGCTTGCTGGACCTGTGAGAAGTTGCATTGCAATTAAATTCCTTGTAGAATGTCTCCTAGGCTGCATTCTTCTCCAATAATTTAAGTCTGTTGGCTTTTTTGCAATTGATAATTCTTCTATACTTAGTAATCAGTTCCATAATTAATGCCTTTTTGAAAGGTGAAACATTAGTTACTCTGCATTTAGATTTTTTATTTGACATCATGATTCTAACTACAAACAATCAGGAAAATCACATGGCCATGTATCTAGTTGTCTGCTACTGAAATAGATAAGGGTGCACTGTATAGGCAAAGCACATCAAAAAGAGTTCAGAAGCCATGTAGTTCAGCCACTGCCTTCTCGAAAGCAGTTGTTAGCAGTTGTCTTCGATGTTAACAGCATGTTGGTTAACAATTTGCTTTAAAAGCTTGATGAAACACAAGTTTTAATATTGTGTTAAACTTTTAACAATGTTAACAAAGAAAATGTTAAAGAGTATTTTTAACATTTGTTGTTGAAACTGGCCCAAAGACTGTTAAACTTAATAACTTATTTCAATATATATATATATATATATATATATATATATATATATATATATATATATAATATCTTTGAATCAAATCACCTGAAATAATAGTTTAGAAAAATAATAGCCATACTAATACTTTAATTTTTTATGTCTCGTGCAATATATATCAGATGCTTATTCAGACACTGTCTAATTATCTTTGCACCTTTAATTTATCATAATACTTGACTAAACATAATTTTATAGAAATTTACTTTCAGCTTCACTTTGCATTTAGTGAATATTCCAGTTGCAATGTAATGCATATCAAACTGTTACCTTGGGGGCATCATGTCGGGGATGTTCTGCAGGCTCATGTTCTCGCACCTTCCCAATGGCATGCTGCGACTTGCTTGATTCCTTCAGCTTCTTCAGTGGTCTCTCTCTTTTTCCTGGAGATAGAGGTGCTACCACAGCAGGAACTGCTGGTGCTGTTGGTGGACGTCCTGGACCTGGCCGAACTTTCTTACTGTCTCCACGCCGTTCTTCTGCACTACTCAAGGCTGCTATTTCCTCCTAGTATATAAATCATTAAAATTCACAGGTGTATTCTGAATGCAGCATAATACATCTGAAGAAGTATGTGCTGCCTTTTCAGAAAATGTGTCAATGTTTTGGTAAAGCCATGTATCATGCATTAATATAACAGGTAAATTTATCTTATTTAACATAATTGCAAAGATGGATATATTTAGGGGAAGGTAGTTTCTCACTTTTTGAAGGTAGAAACAAAACCATGCTGGATGCAAAAGCAGTATAAAATTAACTCAAACACTTTAAAATTGCTTAATTTTCTTGCAGATAATGGGGACTTTCAGGGAACAGCTTGCAGTTTTATACTAGTTGGCAATGCAGTCCATAAAAATGGCTATTTTAAGAATAAACAACACACTGCAAGTTGTTCTAATTTGGTGAAGAAAAGCCGGTTTAATAACATATGCTTTCTGCATTGTTATCTCTAAGTAAACATGTGCTACTAGACACTTCAATAGTTTCTAACTTTTTGCATAGTATAATGTTACAATAGGTAGTATGTAAGAAAAAGAGGTGAGGTTTTTATATTTTGTGAATGGCTATGAACTCCGGCAAAATGTGGTTATGGTAATTATGGTTTTACACATAGGAGAAGCTTTTATTCTTACATATATACATGTTTATTTTTGTTGAATTATGTTTAATTAATTACACAAAAGCAAACTACAGAAGGAGCCAGCCAAAATGCTATTAAAAAGCCTAATATAATTTATATGTAGAATATGGTTTGGTTATTTCACATACTTCCATTACAAAGATTCTTTGTAAGAGACACTGCATCAATATTTCCTTAATACTTGCAAGAACATTCACAGTACAACAGGAGATCTATTACTTGTTCACAATAATAGCATGTTTTTAGAAAAGCTTCAAATAAGTGGAAACAATGCTTTGAAACAACTCCCTGTTATGCTTGATTTATTCTACATGCAATCACCACTTTTAATATGTTGAAAAGTAATTTTAATACTCCATAAAAAGAAGCAACTGGAAAAGAAATAGCTCTATCATAATAAGCTGTTCCAAGAAACTGACAGCAGCATGTCGTCAACGTTACTTATTCTTTACTGCACTGCAAATCTTTAAGCATATGGTGACACATGTTTACAGCAACTCTCAAAACCATTCAAAATTGTGAAATAGGACATAGGTGTTCTTTAGACATGAACACAATTTTGTAAACCTCAGAGTAGTTTAGTAAATGTATTTCATTGAATATGCATATTTTATTTATAACTCCAACAAAGAACTAACAACTAACAAACCATATTATTATACTGAGAAGAAGCACTATTCACAGTGAAGTTGTTTTTATTAAGAGACAATGGTAACCTGCATACTCACATTTAACTTTATTGTTGAATGATTTTAGTTGGAAATTGGTCTATTAATTTCATCCTCAACCACTTTGTGACAACCCCAAATCCTGTTTTCCTTCCTCTGTCGGCTGACTGGGTTCACACTGCCATTTGATGGTAGAATAGTAACCTTTTATGAAATCGCTCACTGGTGAGATTTTGAAATTAATGACGTATTGAGCATTTTTAAAAAATGTGTACTTTTTTCCCATACGTTAGACTTAATGCTGATATGGTCTGTTTGAGGATTTTAATACTGTCATCTATATTATGATTTTCTTTCCAAAAATGAGATGCAACTGCAGACTTATCTAATTGTTTCTAATTATTCTCTGATGTTCCTTTACTCTAGTATCCAAATTTCTCTTGGTTTTCCAATATAGAATTTATCACGTCATTACATTCTATTTAATATATTCCTGATTTCATCTTGTATGATAATGTATTGTTATGTGGCTTATTAAGCAGCTTTTTACTTTCTCTACTATGTATAGTAAGTAGGGGAAGCATTGCATTCCACTCAAAAATTTGATGCCGAGATTTCACCGGAAATACATGTTTTGAGGCCTCCTGAATCCAAAAAAAGTATTTTTGGAAACATGTCCCATGTTTGTGTGTGTGTGTCTGTGAACAGCATAACTCAGAAACGAACAGTCGGATAAACACACTTGGTATTTAGATTCAGTATCTTCCAGAGATGCGATATGAAGGTTTTCAAGAAAATCCCCCCACCCCAGATTACCCTTTACATGGAACATTTTTCGAAAATTGTTATTTTCTCAAAAACGGCTGTAATGATTTTGATTAATGTATCATATGTTTAAGACATTTTTATGGCACATAAAATGTATATCTTGAATTTTCTGGGAATGTCTCCAAAAGTATTCTTCATTGTGAACGACTTTTGCATAACTGGTAAACCATGAGATAGACAAAATTTTACTACACAAAAAATGTAAATTGTATTAAAATACACAATTTATGTCATATACATTTTTTTGTTGAGTGAACCATTTTCGAGATATTGCTTGTTATTCCCTTAAATTTTCTAATAATTATACTTTTTCTCAAATGGGAATTCGTTATTCATTTTTTTTTCCCTGGTAATGCAAAGAGAATGGAATACTCCACATAACAACCAGCTCTTAAAATATTTGACTATCGCTTAAAGCCTACCAATTCCCCTTGCATCTACAAGAAAATTAACATTAAGATTAACATCTCAATTAACATGAAGTAGATGGAGAATAAGCATTTGTAAAAATATTTGTACAAGAGAAGAGAAAGTCATGCGAGTTTAACACATCAGATTTTTTAAATTAAATATATTTTGTTGAACCAATTTAATGTTATACTCTAAATATTTTCTCAAATTTCTTGAATGCCCATGGGTGGTATGTAAACTTTTGTATTTTTGTACATTTTCATCTATCCTCTTCAATGTTGTCATCTAAGATAATGCTTTCAACTTCTTCCTTTTAAACATTGTGTTTATGTTGGCCAGTTTGAACCCAATTAATTCTGCTGTTCTTAATATGTGTTGATATTCTTTGTCATATTCCTCCTATGTTAAAGGAATGTTAACAAGTCTGTATATTAGGCTATTAAATACTGCATATTGATGAGAAGTGGTATTGCACCTATTTCTTTTAATATAATTGTCTACTTGAGTTTGTTTTGAATGAAATCCAAATTTAAGTGTATTTTCATGTCTAATAAACTTCAAGTATAGGAATGGTAAAACATTGTCACTCTCCACCTCATTTAATATTTCTATTTATTCTATTTATAAATGGTGTATTTATACCATTGATGACTGCATCGAAATTCAAAAATTCCTTTAATGATGTGCAATAATATGGTTAATAAAACACTCAATTAAACTACAATTGTGTCAAAGAATACAAAAAGCCTTCTAAAATCACCAAACCCAATATTACCGAGGTTATATTGTCAACCCAAGTTGCAGAAAAAGACAGCAGTATGAGACCAATAATCAATGGCATAAATTCATTGACATATTATGTAGCTAAATGGCTGGTTAGGAAATTTAATGCTTACCCTAAATTTGATAGCATGAGTATTACAAATTCATATGAATTAGTTGAAAGAATAGAAGTCTATAGATTGTGACAAAGAGATCTTCTGGTATCTTTTGATGTTGAAGCATTATTTACCAGCATACCTTTAGATAAAATATCAGTAGTAATAAAGAAATGGCTAAACTCCAGTAATGTTCAAACATCAGAAATGGAAGAATTAATTAAATTAACTGAATTGTGCATTCACCAGAACTATTTTATGTTTAATGAGAATACAACCAACAAGCTTCAGGTCTGGCAATGGGCAATCCATTATCACCGATTTTGGCAGATTTATATATGAATAATATACAAATACACGTAATTAATGCTTTCTCATATATATTTAAACTATGGTACAGATATGTGGACGATATTGTTGCAGTGATTCCAATTAAATTCATGATGGAGGTGGAGAATGACACTGTTTTACCATTCTTAACTTGAAGATTATTAGACATGAAGATACACTTAAATTTGGAATTCATCCAAAACAAATTCATGTGGACAATTATATTAAAAGCAATAGGTGCAATCCCACTTCTCATCAATATGCAGTATTTAATAGCCTAATATACAGACTTGTTAACATTCCTTTAACACAGGAGGAATATGACAAAGAATATAAACACATATTAAGAACAGCAGAATTAAATGGGTTCAAACCAGCCAACATAAACACAATGTTAAAAAGGAAGAAGTTAAAGGCATTATCTCAGATGTCAACATTGAAGAGGATAGATGGAAATGTTCAAAAAAACAAAAGTTTACATACCACCCATGGGCATTCAAGAAATTTGAGAAAATATTTAGAGAGTATAACCGTAAATTGGCTGCACAAAATAAATTTAATTTTAAAAAATCTACTTAATAAGCCACATTATCATACAACATGAAATCAGGAATATATTAAATAGAATGTAATGACTATGAAAAACTCTATATTGGAAAAACCAAGAGAAATTTGGATACTAGACTAAAGGAACATCAAAGAACAATTAGGTAAGTCTGCAGTTGTATCTCATTTATGGAAAGAAAATAATATAAGTGACTATTAAAATCCTCAAACAGACCACATCAGCATTAAATCTAAAGTATGGGAAAAGTTACATATTTTTGAAAATGCTCAAGACGTCATTAATTTCAAAATCCCACCATAAGCGACTTCTAAAAGGTTGCTATTCTACCACTAGATGGCAGCATGGACCCAGTCAGCCGATCAAGGAAGGAAACCAGGCTTTGGGGTTTAGTCACAAAATGACTGAGGATGAGGTTAACAGACCTTGAAAGTGTTTCCAATTAAAATCATTCAAAAAAAAAAGTTAAGTGTGAGTATGCAGGGACCACTGTTTCATAAATATTATATTTAAAAAAATTGAGCACTACTGCACCAAGGTTTTCCCATTCAGATTTTCTTTACTAAACATCCTTTGAACCATATCTTTAACCATTCCTTTGACATTCCCCAGGTTTCTACTCCTTACATTATCTTTGAACTGTCTCGTATAATCTTTCTAGTCAGTTCATTGGCAGTGTTAGAACCTGGTACAAATATGCTCTAAAGCTTTTGTAGTTAATCTGCCTTTCATTTGTACACATTTAGACTGTGCCTCCCACTTCTGTTGCTTGAAAACCTCATCCCTAAATAATCCATTTCTTTCACTACCTCTATTGGGTTCACATTAACATACCACCTCGTTGTCTTTGCTTAATTTTGATTCTTTTTAAACACCATTATCTCAGATTTTAGTTAATCCCTAACCCCCATTCTGTAGTAACTAACACATAGTAGTATGTTAGTAGCAACACACATAGAGTGGCGTGCACCATGTTGGAGTAAATTGCTTCGGAAGTAACATTTACTAAAGAAGTCCCCACTACAGAAGTAGGTTACTACGGGAGCAATGAGTAACGTTGGAGAGCTCAATTACAATTTACTCTTTTAGTTACTACTACGGAAGTAAGAGATCATTACTCCCGAAGGTTTGCGCGATTTACTTGATGCAATCATGAATAAGGTTATGTGCAATAGGAAAAGGGGAGAAACGTCAGCAAAAGCAATAAATGTTTGTTGGTAGAAATAAAGAAAATCAATTTAAACAATATGAATGTAAAACAGTGTGCAATAACCTGCTTTACATTGGTCTGCAAAGTCAGTGAGATACCACCAACACTCGCAACGTGCGTTCCTAATTATTTTTTATTTTAGGTTTATTAGTTTTTTACGTTTTTGATTTACGGGAGGTTAGGTTTATATATATATGTTTTCAATTAAGACCCAAGTAATGCAAAAAAGCCATAACGTGTTATAAAGATGCTGGAAGAGAAATGTTGGAAAGTCGTGATTGACGAGTTTAATAATTATAGTGACAGGAAACGTACTGAAGAGCAGCTTAAAATTCTGGAAACAATGTTTCTAATCTTCATTTTGCATCGCAGATCACTTGCGTGTTGATAAAGAAATATCCTTTCTGATTTCGGAAAAGTTCACCATATTCACGGATGGATACAAAATAGTACCATGCGTGCAGTCAATTCCACGCAGAACGTGTGGGAAATTTGTGAAAGTGAAGAAGAATTGCCTTTTATTTTCTGAACACTCGTGTATATTTATGTAGCTACCTTGCTCTTAATCTCAAAAGCGCTCTAACAACGCAATGAAATACACGGCCAGCAGACGCGTGGTGAATGTTTATTTATAAGATAGCCTGTAATACTGGGATTACAATGAACTTTACTTAACGTTGACATGAAAATGCTGGTAAACTAAAGGTATAATTGACATGTACTTAACGTAATGGAAATGACTCTTGATTCATAGTTCTTTTATTACTTCGAGCTAGTACCGATTGGTTCTAATTACCATGTGAAATCAAACTTCATGTAACGGGAAGGAAAAGTTTGATGCCAAACTTTTAAGTTACATCGCGTTAAGTCAATTCTAAATATCTCCATTTAATACAGGTAAGACTGTCACATTATGTTAAATTCATCGTAATGCCGGCTCAAGCTTCTGAAATATTCCGGTACGAAACACTCATAGGATGCATAACAATAATTGCAGTTTGGATTATAGAGCTGAATGTGTGTCCGAGTTTTATTGAAATGTTTTCCAAGCAGGTTCAAAAGGCGTGTATAAGATTCTTTCCTAATACCGAAATGTTCATTGAATTCTCTCTCTCTCTGTATAATATCATATGGTTCTCGCATAGCACTATCGCATTTCTGGTTTTTTTTTTTCCGTTGAGATCATCAATGTAACTTAAGTAATCGCTGTTTTCTTCACCGAGATCATCAATGTAATCTAAGTAATCCATGAACGCGTCAAAAATATCTTCCTCCAAATACGATACGGTATTCTAGTTCAATCGACAGGTTAGTTACTCCATCCAGATCGCAAGAGTAAATTCTAACCTATATTTGTGCTCTATTTAATTCTAAAGTAACAGACTACATGATGGTGCTCTCCGACATTTACTTCTGCAGTAATTTAATATGGGAGTACCTGAAAGGGGTAAAATTCCTCGGAATTAGTTTACTCTCTCATGGAAATCGCCGAGTGTTGACTTGAATAGTAGTTTACTACAAAAGTAGAGCTTACTCCAGGTTGGTGCATGCCACCCTTAGTATGGCTATTACAGGAGTTATGAAAACAACTTCTGCTGCAGCAATGGAAACACTCTTGAACCTGCCTCCACTGCATTTAGTTGTAATGAAGGAGGCAAGAATGGCACTGTATAGACTGCAACACGCTAAGCAACTGAGAATTTCTGAAATAAACTCAGGTTTGCTAAGAATTAGGAAATACATAGGAGATATATCTTTAGAAATGCCATCAGACTATATAATTTTAATTAAACACTTCATAAAGAACTTCAGAGTCATTATTCATCCTGAACGCTGAATGAATAAAACTCTGGAAACTCCTGAGAAAACTATGATGTGGTTTACAGATGGCTCAGGAACAGGATCCAGAGTATATGGCATAAGACCAAAGTGCAAAAAGTTTTATCACTTGGGTGAACATGCTACTGTTTTTGAAACAGAAATTTATGCTATTATTCAATGCATACCTGAAAGCATAAGGAGAGCTTATACTGGTAAACAGATCCTTATCTTTTCAGACAGCCAGGCTGCACTTAAGACTCTAAATGGTCATAAGGTAATGCCAGGACTGGTTTTAAGCTGCCTAAACATGCTTACAAGCCTGGCAGAACAGAATGAAGTACAATTTATCTGGGAGCTGGGTCATAGTGGCGTAGATGCAAATGAAAAAGCTGATGAACTTGCAAGACAAGGAACAGCTTTATAATTGACCAGAGCCAGTTCTAGGAACATCTTGATGTTTAGTAAGAGGGGCTATTAAGTACTGGTCCAAAGTAGAACCTGGCTTAAAACTCCAGGAAACAAACATGGTAAACTATTTATTAGAAAACTATGTAAGAAAAAAGCTGAAAGCTTACTTAAATGTAACAGATTTCAGAAAGAACAATTATTGCATTTCTCATAGGACACACTCCTAAGAAAAAGCATCTTGACACGATGGGTGTGTTTCAGGGTAACTTAGACTGCAGATTGTGCAAGAAAGAAGCCGAAACGACCCAACACATTATATGGTCCTGTGAGGCTTTGGTCATAGGGGATATATTCCTTTTGGAAAAATGTTTTTAGAGCCAGAAGAATTTGAGATCACATCTGTTATGAGACTGTATTCCTTGGTAAGGGTGCAGGCATAATAAATTGGCTTTAAAACAATATAGGTAGCACAATAAGCCCAAGGCTGAAGCACGTCCGGAGCAATGGTGGAAATATGTATCAAACAAGACAAGACACCTTTTGTTTCTCAGGTATTTGCCTACTATCATATGAATTATCATTATATTATCTATTCTTCTTCTTCCTTTTTTGAAGCCAGTTCCAAATTCTGATAATTTAGGTTCAGTTTCGACACACTCATGTAATTGTCCCGCTAATATACTGGTATATGCTCACTTTTCAGCCCTCAGGTATTTCCTCATTCTCTTTAATCCTGTGTAATTGCTCTGTTGGCAACCTCAGATTTCCAGGAATTCCTGAAGCCTTTTTTCCTTTCAGATTATTAATCTAATAATATAGATCTTTCATAGTAATTTAATACTCTATTCTCTTCACAGTACTATCCCAAAGTTAATTCAAAGTTTAGAACCGTTCCTCCTATTAGATTCTTAAAATAATACCATTCCGTTGATGTTATCTTTTTCCCACTCTTTTCTTCCTTGATATATCTTTAACTGGCTATATATACTTTTGTCTTTGTTATTAACCACCTCCTTGATTTTTTCATCCATTCTCTTTGCCACTCTTTCTTTTTATCTTCCACTCAACCCCATTTGCTTACTTAGAATGTTTATGTATCACCTTCCTCCTGTTCTTCTCTACCTTAATATGTCCTTAAACACTTTTTACTTTGCCTCCTTACATTCTCCAATGTACCATCCACAATCTTTTACATTTTCTCCTTGTTTCACTTACATACCTTTCTGATGCCCCCTCAAACCTTCCTGTCCTTAGGACCTCTGTAATTCCACATTTTATTTCCCCAATTCTGAATATCATGTTGTCCCATAAGTATTCACCATATTCCTCTTTCCATTTTAAAGGTTTTACCTATTTCAATTCCAGTGCTTTTAGTACCTTACGGAGGGTTGCCCCACTTAGGCTCGGACAACTTTGAATCGCCCTCCCACTCCTGTCATTGGTCAAAGTGCTTATGTTTATTATTGCATCAGCTCACTGTAGTGATAGCTGTCTGCTGTGCCAGTCCAAGGCAAAGTTTACGCGCAATGGCTTTAACAATCGCCGACTTGTGGCAGGAGTACATTGTTGGGCTTTCCGATGCCAGTTACAGCCTTTCAATGATAGTGAAAAGGTGCAAACAAAAAGGTCTTACCATAAGTAAGTCGTGTGTGGGGCATGTGGACACGCCTTGAAAGATCGGCATGTTAGAGAACACTTCACCAATGCAAGAAAACTCTATGAACACCATCTGGCTGGTGAAAAGTGGAAATGGGTGGTTTCTTTAGATGAAGCATGGGTTTATCTAGATCACACACACACAAAAAAAAACAAAAAAACAAGCCATTTATTACCATCAAGTGGGCCAAAAGGGGCACTCCAACTTTATTCAGGAGAACAAGGAAAAGTTTTCCAAGGGATTCATGGTGGTTGCAGGTTATTGCTCTCGGGGAAAACTTGGCATTCACAGAGTTACCAACAATGTAGAAATTAATGCAGCCTACTATCAAAGGAATGTTATGGACTCAATTTTTGATGAAGAGATTCCTCGGTTGTATGGTGAGGATGCCCCAAATGTTTGGACCCACATGGATAAAGCATCCAGTCACACTTCTCAGTCCTTCCAGCATTACTACCACCAGAAAGCTATGGAAACGGGTGTCAATGTGATACCATTTAAAAGGATCTCTGTGAAGTCACCAGATGCATCACCAATGGATTTTTGCAGATTTGGTCTGCTGAAACAGCGCCTTGCTTCTCGGCGTCCCACCACAATTGAAGGACTCTGGAAAGCCTGCCAAGAGGAAGGGGCTAACATCCCCCTTCTTGTTCTTAGATGCAGCCTTCTTCAATGGAAATTGCTCTGCAGAGCCATAGTTAAAGCCTGTGGAAATCACACTGAACACAATAGGTGGTGGCGAAAGGGAATCTCACCATGAAAAAACATAAGCAAAAACGTCCAAGCTTAAGTGGGGCAACCCTCCATATAACATACCTCTAAACTTATCTTCATCTCTAACAGGAAGTGCCCATTATTTGTAATTATATCCAATACTTTAAAATTCTCCAAATTTTGGTCAATCCCTTCACTACATCATATATTATAAAATGCACTTTGCTGTAATATTTGTAAATGTGAACTCATTCCATTGGTCTTCCCCCTTGCACCATTACTATTAATAAGATTTTTCTCTTCACAAAATTCAATCATCTTTCTGCCTTTCTTATTGAACACTTTATCCCTACTCTCCCTTACCTGTTAATCATTATTTACCCTCCAAGCTGAAAGATATTTAAACGATGTATATCTACTCTGGCACTGAAATCACGAACTACAATAAACTCCATGGTTGGGTTTTGTCTTCTTAGTTCCTTAAGACTTTCATTTAGTTTTATATACAAGTTCTCATTATAAAACTCCAATGCTTCTGGTGGGTTACACACTATTCCTAATCCTACACATGTCTTCACTCTCATCTTATTTACTTTAGGGCCGATTTCACCAACCAATGTTAAAAATACTCTAAAATCTTGTTTGTTAACAATGTGTTCAAAGTTAACATAATGTTAAAACTTTTGCATTTCATCAAGCCTTTACAGCAAATTGTTAACTAACATTTTGTTAACATCAAAGAGAACTGCAAATGCTAACTTTCGAGAAGGTGGTGACCGAACTACACTGCTTCTGAACATGCTCCAATGCACTTTTGTCTATGTATCACAACACACTCTGCCAGTAGCAGACAATTATTTACATTCATGGCAATTGCTAAGTGATGTTCCCGAATGTTTGAGGTTAGAATCGCGATGTCAACTGAAATAAATATTTCACCATTTAAAACACAATAATTAAGAGCTGGTTACTAAGTACAGACATATTACCAAGTGTGAAAAATCTGAATGTCTTACATTAAAGGATAAGATTGCAGCCTCAGAGAAAATCCAAGATTAATATAATTGGAATGAACACATTTCTTCTAAGTCTAGTAAGCAACTGCAGCAATTTTATGCTAACAAAGTGCAGCACCAGAAATGTTGGTACGAAGAGTGTTTAGAACGGTTTAAACTGCTGTGGACACTGCATTGAAACTAAAGTGGACGAAAATGTGTTATCGCTGATTGATCATGCAGACCTAAAGAAAAATACAGTTTGCTTCTTGAAGCAATTGCTTCAGTAACCTTTCGGATAAAACCACAAATGGTAGCTTTGGAAATACCTACACTATCACCTACCAAGTAAATGAAAAATGCCACCAGCATAAAATCTCAAAGTAATTAACACTTGCAACACAGGAGAGAGAGGCATGCTTCTGTTGGTAGTGTTCTAACCTCTCATATTTCCCATAAAACCATATGGACCATATGGTCCCTTGGACAGTCTGTAACACTTTAAAAATTCCTCCTTTTGCAGACTTTCAAATTTATTATGACGTATGACTGCTCTTCTGCTAGGAATGGCATTCAAAAAATGCCAAATGTAGCAAACTTGCATCAACATTCATATTGTAAATATTGTTATATATCACAATACTCTTAAACATATGTTGACAATTTAAAATAAAGAGAGTTGAGGGTTGTTACACTACATCACTATAATATTCTTTATTTTAAATTATGACACATCACTGTTACTAGCTTCTAAATCTTCAAAATTAGTCAATATGTTGACAATTCTATATCATGTATTCATGACCTACAGATGCAATACAATTGAACTGAACTGAACAGATTGGTTTGCAGCAGACATTTTCCAACGTCTAACATTCGTTAAATGCCTTAACACAAGGTATGGTGATGTTAACTTAACACCGAGTTTAATACATTGTTAAAGTTAATATTGTTTGATGAAGCATAATTTGCATTACCTTCAGTGTTAAATCAATTTAATATTGTGTTAAAATTTAGATTTGTAGGTGAAACCAGCCCTCAGTCACATTACTTGCTCTACTTCCATACATGACACTTCATTCATATTTCTTCTACTACTCTTGTTAATGAACACACCTACCCCCCCCCCCCAGAAAACCTCCCTTTATTGCTCTTCCTTATACCATGATCACTTAGATAATCATATCTTTCCACATCTATGTTTCCATTTTTGTCCAACCTTGCATTGCTATCATGCCTCCCAACTTTAACACTTCATTGCTTGCAATTTCTATCCTTAGTCCTTCTACATTCCACAATGCCACCTTGCAGTCCTTGAACCACTCTTTCCTCCTCTGAATTTCTCTAACTTTGCTTTGTACCTCATTCTTCTTTGCACTCAGCCACTTCCTTGGCCTCATTATGAGTCAACTCCAGTATACTTCCCTCCAGAGTGGATACCACCCTAAGCCCATTGTCAGGTTTTCTCCTCTCAACTGGTGCCAGCCAAAGCCACCACTTTTGCCGTTTCAATTTTGCTCCATACAAGTTCTTTGGTGACATCACACAGGTTTCACCTTCTTCCTCCCCTCTCTCCTTCCACCAAATGTGACTTGTGAATGTCTCTTCTCTGCTTACGCAACCATTGATTATCACACAGCTCTTCCAAGTCCCTCTGCAACTGCTGACATGATGTTCAGTATCCATTCTTTTATACTTTGCCACTGACTCATACCCTGCCTTTTTGCCATCAATCCATTTTCCTCTCTTCTTTTCCATAATTTTGCACTATGAAAATTCCCATTCCTTTCAATTTTCTTGCATTGCTCGGGATTGAGCACAAATTTATTTGTAGCTAACTTAGCTAAAATTAGTCTAGGTTTGTTTCTTCTTTTTCTAATTCTGAAGCTAGTCACAATTTCCCATCCAAACCTTTCTCGGGTCTGGGTTGAATTCTATACCCCACAATTATCAACATTACAGCTATTACTTCCAGCAGTAACAAATGTTCTTTGTCTTTAGCAAACTTTTTTTGTTGCTGCTTCTTTTATTTATGTATTGCACAATATACCTCTAGATCATCACCCATCCTCCTGATAAAGGCAGCCTACAGAGCGTAGCATATATGTATTTTATTATGACACTATATATTTGATCTCAGATGTGTTAATTTACTGTTATTATTTATCAATCGTGCTGTACATCTGTACAGATGCAGAGAACTAAAATGTAAATTCTTCCATCTTAATTTAAAATAACTTAGGTCTATTCTTTACAGTTGGGCAGAAATAGCACAACGTATATGTCCCTCGCCATTACCAAAAAGCAAAATGGTTTTTAAATTTGGGATTACTCTTCTGTAGTAGAGTAATATCAGGAAATAACCCTGGATTTTGAGGGTATCTTTATTAGTGCCCCCCTGAAGTAAGTAGGACCCTTCAGGAATAAATCTTCAAACATGTTCAACAGCTGGGTCACATAAGCATAGCTCAACAGCTTAGTTCAAAAACCCCTTTCTTCCCTTGAGATTCTTTTACATGCAAATAATCATCACATAGATCCAATGGCCTTACTTTCCTTTTGAAAAACTCCATTGCCCTCTGCCAGGTATGAACCTAATATACTACTATTTAAGCCAACACTCAGCGACTTCCATATGAGAGTAGACTATTTCTGAAGTAAATGTTGGAGAGCACCATTATGTAGTATATTATTACGGAAGTAAATAGAGCACAAATATACTTAGAATTTACACTCTCGACTTGGCTGGAGTAACTCACCTATCGACTGAATTACAACATTGTATTATATTTGGAGGAAAATATTTTGATGTGTTTATGGATTACTTAGATTGCATTGATGATCTTGACAAAGAAACCAATGATTACTTAGATTATATTGATGATCTTGATTAAGAAACAACGGGAATGTGATAGTGCGCATAGTACAGGCAAGGTGAGATCCATATGACACATACAAAGAGAGAGAACTCAAGGCATGTTTTGGTATTAGGAAAGAATCTTTTACATTCCTTTTGAACGTGCTTGGAGGACATTTACAACAAAACTCATGACATGAATTCAGCTGTATCACCCAAACTGCATTTGTTATGCATCCTAGAGTGTTTTGTAACAAAACATTTCAGATAGTTACGGGTGATCTTGTAAACGTCCACCGTTGTATCTTTCATCACATTGTTAGAGCACTTTTGAGACTAAGAGCAAGGTACATAAATAAATACACATGATGTTCAGAAAACAAAAGGCAATTCCTCTTCACTTTTGCAGGTTTCCCACACAATGTGGATGCATACATGTTCCTATTTTGTGCCTGTAATGTTCCATCCTCTGTAGCCATGGCTATCAATGTCTCTTTATGGAAGTCACAGAAATAACAACACAGTTTCTGCTTGCAAGAGGCTGGTGGCGAAACCTTAATATCAAATCATTGCTGTCACTAATGGAGTAGACATTCAAAAGTTTTCAGTCAGACGCGGTAATCATACTCTTATCTCTCTTACTCGACTGCCCAAACTCTCTTGCCACAACTTCACCCATGTTCCGGCTAGGTAGATCAATACATTCTTGGATTAGGGATTCGTCCATCAGCACTTTGTTCAATATCTCGATATACATAAATAATGTGGCCAACATTACACTTCCTCCTGCATAAAATACATTGACTTTAAAACCCTTAAAATATTTAGAACATTAAAATGCAATCTTTTACAAACCCTCAAGATTGCTATTAAAATCACAATATACATTCCTTGGTAAAAAAAAAAACAAACAATTAAAACAATTTAACTCCAAACACAAACAAAACTATTACTAATTTAGGCATATCACTGGCTTCTTGGCCCTCATCAGATAACGCCTACCTTCAGTTGTTTAACTGAGGATGAAGCCCTCAGTGAGGTACAGCATCTCAAATTTTTCCCCGGAGACTAACTTCAGGTATATATAAAGTCTGAGGCACATTTACTGATTCATCTTTTGAAGTTCTATCAGGCACCTCCTCACCCGAATTTCCAGTACAACTTTTTCCAACGGACTGGCTCCAATCTACACAAATGTTAAGCAATAATAAATCTCTACTTTCACCTTCGTAATTAGATCCTGTTTGCAACCTCTTATTCTGATCAATATGATGTTTACATATTAAGCCTTTTTCTAACCTAACTATATATGAAACTGGGGTTAGGATTTTTGAGATAATCCCTTTACTCCATTTATTTCTGCCCCTGTGATCTCAGATCAGCACTGGTTGCCCCATTTTAAATTTCCTAACCCTTCCACTTCCTGCATTAACCATTTGCCTCCCCTGCTTTTTCACAACTTCTTTTGCAACAGATGGTTGACCCAAATCTAGTCTACTATGCAATTGTCAACCAAACATTAACTTAGCTGGAGATTCATTCATGGTACAATGTACCGCATTTCTGTAAGCAACAAGAATCTACTATGAGTTAAGTTTACATTTTCTTGTGATCCTAGCACCTATTTTAATCTTTTCTTAACTGTTTTAACTGAATTCTCTGCTTGTCCATTAGTAGCAGGATGATACAATGGTATACTGGTACATTTACTTCCATTCAATTTTAAAAATTTATTAAATTCCATTGAATTAAATGGAGGACCATTATCCAATACAATCTGTTCTGGGATTCCAAATCGGGCAAATAGAGAAAATTTTGAAATTGTATGCTTAGTTGAAGTTGATGGAACTTAAACCTCCAACCTCCTTGTATTTGCATCTACCACTGTCAAATACAATCTCGCATTTAATGGGCCTGTTACGCCATGCATGTACTCTGTGAATACAAGAATACAAAAACACTTTCTAACTTTGAAATGTTGATTTGTCTTTCATTACACGAAAATGTCTACTTTATTTTATATCAAATTTGTTATTTTTGCCTTGTTAACGAAACATACACATCAGCACTGTCTTAATTCTCTTTTTCCATTGCCTACGGCAACGTTTCCTTACACCTTTCCTTCTCCAGTAACTTGATTATGATAACATTTTGAAAATTAAATACAATAGATTAACAATGTTATACAGACTTAAAAATCTATATGTAACCTTTGCCATGGTTTTTGAGGGTAATCCCAGACATGTAACCAAGCTTTACCAGGATTTTGGCATTCCCTTATACATTGCCAACAACTATTTGACAGTACCTCAATATATCTTTTGAAGGCCACCATATATAAGAGCGTGCCAGAGATTTCATCTTAACTATTCATAAATGACTACAATATAGCTCATTAAGTATATGGTTTCTTAAAACCTTGGACTCAATTACTCTGTAACCCCCACATAAATATTCCTTTTCAATAGTCAGTTCACTCCATCCCATGGAGTATGCTTTTAATTCACTTCCAAACTCATTTGACCATCCATGCAAGGCAAAACCAAAAAGTTTCCTCAATTCAGAATCCCTCAGTGTTTCACAGCTTGCATCATTATCATTAACATTAAGTGGTATTTTGTTTTCTTGTATGAACTGTAGGTAAGTACCTATATAATTACTACATTCACATTTGTTTCCAATTCCTTACTAGTTAAAGGTAATATAGATAAAAAAATCAGCCTAGCATGTTGCTTGCTGCAGTTTTTATATTTTACTGTATATCAAAATTATAATTAGACAAAAATAAAGCATATCTTTGCAAACACTTGCAGCATATGCAGGTAATCCTTTTTAGACCCAAAATTGACAATAATGGTTAGTGATCTGATAGCAATGTAAATTTTCTACCATATAAGCATTGATTATATTGCTTAACTCCACAGATAATACCTATGCTTCTTTATCTATAACTGAATATCCTCCTTCAGCTTTTTTTAAGAATCTCAACCAAAACAAGTAGCTTTTTCAGTTCCATACTTCTGGATTTGACTTAATACACACTCTAGTCCATAAAAACTACTGTCTCTTGTTAATGTTAAGGGTAATTCCGGATTGTAATGGCTCAATATTGGGACTTCACTTAATTTTCGCTTCAAAATCTTAAAAAATCTATCACAGGCTGCATCCCACTACAATGGTGTATCTTTCCTTAACAAATTATAACTGTTGGCAAATTCTTCCAAAACCTTGAGTAATAAGCTACCAACCCTAAAAATGATCGTAGTTGACTAATGTCTATTGGTCTCGCTGCCCCGAATACTGCTTCAACCTTTGATGGTGAAACTTTTAATCCTTCTTTACTCATAATAAATCCTAAATATTCTAAACTTTCACACACAAAATAATATCTTTTCACACTGTCAACCCGTTGCTACTTAATTTACCACAGACTTCTTTAAGTACTTTCACATGTAACTTATGATCTACGCCTGTTACCAAGATATCCAAAAAGCATAAAATGCCTGGTATTCTGCTTAATATTTGTTCCTTGATACCTTGAAAAAAGTACCTATACCATAAGGTACTCTATTGTAAAGAAGCATTCCATTTGTTGTGCTGATAGCACAATACCTTTTTGAGTCCTCATTCAGTAATACTTGCATACATGCTTGAGATAAATCAATTTTAAAAAATGTCTTCCCTTTCGGCAAATTCACTATAAAATCCTCAACACATGGAGTAGGATATCTATCAGCCTCCAAGTATAGGTTAGGAGATACTTTATAATCAGCACATAACATTAATTTGCCATCAGATTTCAAAACAAACTTTTGGTGTACCCAATCACTTGTTTGAATTGTTGACCAGATTCCTTCTCCTACAAATCCATCAATTTTTTTTCAACTTTCTCTTTCAATGAAAAGGGTAGGGGTCTAGGCTTATAATAGTTAGGTATTACATTCTCTTTCAACTTCAACTTAACTGGCTCCCCTTTATAAATACCTAATTTATCCGTGAACACTTCAGGAAATTCCCGGAACAAAGAATTTACAGTTTCTACCTTTGTACTAGTTACTGCCTCTGTTTTGTGTATCTGTTCACTGAGTATGGTTACAATTACTTGCAATGATTTCATCCAGTCTCCCTAAGAATGGATTTCCACCATTTCTTATTGCATATAGATTTAATAATTTGACATTTTTATACTCTACTTCAACTTGAAGTTTCCGTGCAGGCTTTATTAAATTATTCATGTACAAACTCAAAATTAAATTTGTGTCTTCCAATTTATCACTGAAAATATTTAAATAATATTCGTCTGAAATTACCGTACACAACCCCTTGTGTCCACCTCAAATTGCACTTGCCTTCCTTCTACTCTTAATGCAAGCATAATAGGTTTTACTTACTGTTTCAAGAAGTAGATTCAACATGTTGCAATTTCAATAAAATTAGCCAAATCAATCTGTTTCACACCCAGTATTGCAAACTTCAAAACTTTGCAACTTATCCTTACTATTATGTTGGTTCTTCCCAGAAAAACGTCTCTTACAGAAGAATATTCACTATGTGAATATGACCCTTTTACCACAACACATTGCTTTTTCTGTAGGGTACAGCTTCTTGTTTTAATGACATTCACATACTTGCTCCTACTGCATTGCTGGAGTTGTTGGACTTCTCCACTGCCCCAAACCATATTTTGCAGTCTCTCTGGTTGCTGAAGATTTAATCTTGTTATGTTCCTTTTCAGCTGCTTCTAAAACCATTGCCAATTGAACAGCTCTCTCAAATGTCAACTTGGCTTCCCCCAGAAGTCGTTTCTTAATTGTTGCACTGTAAATTCCACTCACCAGTTGATCTCTTAGACACTCCAATAAATTGTTTTTGAATTCACAGTAAGCTGACTGTGTTTAAGCTGCAGTATGTATTTGGCCACCGACTCATTTTTCATTGACTACATAACCCAAACTTGTACCTTTCAGCAATAAAAGGTTTGTGTGAAAGATGCTTTTCCACTAACTCCACCAATTGTTCATAAGTTTCACTATTTGGCTTGTCTGGGTTACATAAATCTTTTAATAAGGTATAGGTTTTAATGCCTATAACCATTAAAAATGTAGAAACTTTCTTTTCTACTTTTTTACCATTACAATCAACGAACAATTCAAATCATTTGATGTATGACAGCCATGTTTCTTCTGTGCCATGGAAAGATGCAGCCAACTCAAAAATTATACCCATCATTACTGAGCATGTAACAGATGAATCTTTTGTTTACCTTTACCGTAAAGTAACCCTTCTGCCACTTATGCTCTCTATGCAACTCTTCCTTTTTCACATGTGACCTATTTTATCCTCATCGCCACTGTAATGTTCCACCCTCCATAACCACTGCTATCAATGTCTCTTTATGGAAGACGCACAAATAATAGCACAATTTCTGCTTGCAATATACTGGTGGTGAAACCTTAATATCAAATCATTGCTGTCACTAACAGAGTGGACATTTGAAATGTTTCCTGTCAGACATAGTACTCATACTCCATCTCTCTTACTCAATTGCCTAAATTCTCTTGCCATAACCTCACCCTTTTTCCAGCTAGGCGGATGAATACATTCTATACTTGTATTAGGTATTACCTCTTAATTCATTCTCTCGATATACGTAAATAGTGTGGCCAATATGACTAACTGGCTTGTTGCCAACAATACAGTGCCCATTAGGTGAAAATGAACTTTTCCGAAATCGGAAAGAGTATTTCTCCATCAGCACACAAATAATCTGAGATACAAATATGAAGAATAGGAACATTGTTTCCAAAGAATTATAAGCTGCTCTTCAGTACATTTTTCATCGCTCAAAGCTTTAAGCTCATTCATCACAACTTTCCAGGCATTTCTATTCCACCATCTTAACATTATGTTTGTTACAATATTGTTTAAATTGAGTTTCATTATTTCTACCAGCAAACGTTTTTCTCTTTCATTGTCATTTTCACCCATTTTCCTATTGTACATAACCTTTCCATGATTGCTTCAAGTAAACAAAACAAACAATACTCTAGGAGTAATGAGCTCTTACTTCTGTAGTTGTAACTTAAAGAGTAAATTGTAATTCAGCTTTCCATTACTTCTGGAGTAAATTGCTCCTGCAGTAATCTACTTACAAGTATGGACTTAGTAAATGTTACTTCCGAAGTAATTTACTCCAACACAGTGCATGCTGCCATTAATTCTGAGCAGTTATCAAAATTTCTGGATTATTTCTTGGAGTGAAACAAAAGCCTCTCTACCAGTGGTAGCTCATGATTTAAAGTTTGGGAGGGTGGCAGATGATGCTTTCATATTAAGCACACTTCAGACAGCAGAATTTATTCTACAATTTACCAGAAAATATATGTAAACAAAAAGAACCATATAAACCAAAATACTCTGCATATAATTTCTCGTTTGTTCAGTTTACTGCATGTATTTTTCAGCACGTACAAAATCCTACGCTTTAGTGAAACTCTCATATAAAATGTGCAATACAATGCATCTATCAAGGCAGACATAATGAATATCTGCTATAATTTCAGTGAAGAGCACATTATTTTATAACAAATGTATATTCTGTGCTTTGTTTTCACAAAATAAATGATTTACAAATATTAATCACACATGCTTACACATCGATAAGTCTGTGTTTCCTGAACATATTTCTTCTAAGTTTTAGTTCCTACCTTCCATAACAATATTTATTCAGATGTCAAATAATTTCTAAGTGGAAACGCATAGTTTTTTTTTTTTTTTTTTCACTTTCCATCCTCATTCTCATGTCCAAACGTGTATGTGGTGATATCAAGCAATAAACAACATGCAACGGAAAATGTTACTATAACTAAATTAACCTAATTAATATTCTTGTAGATGAAATCCATTCTCCTCGCCTTTTATTCAGCAAAATGGTCGACATCAGGGTCTTCTCAATATAACATATGGCTAAAGCAACAAGTCTGTTGTTCTTCATTGTGTTCCTTGAGAGTCGAAAAACACCTTTCACCTTCTGATATGGTTATGGTAATTGTACAAATGATGTGCTACTATTTATACTGTTCATTATGATTTTAACTAATTAATTTAAATTCAATTGCACACATAGATTTTTAAGTCTCGACTAAGCGCATACCACTTACATTGAATTCACTGGTTAAATTAGATATTTTTCACAACACATCCCTCCGAACACACACACACACTCCCTCCCTCTCTCTCTCTCTCTCTCTCTCTCTCTCTCTCTCTCTCTCTCTCTCTCTCTCTCTCTCTCTCTCGTGTGTGCATGCGTGTGTGTGTGTGTCACAGCACTGCATGTGGGTGAGTTCGAACCTGGCAGAGGGCAATGGATTTTTTTCATGTAAAAATCCTTAGCATGGCTTCCTTTGGAAGGAAAGTAAAGCCGGTGGTCCCGTGTCATAGATTTATAGCACGTGAAAGAACCTCAAAGCCTGATAAAAAGGCCTCTGAGCAAAATTAGAAGTCTTTCACGCTCAATATAGAATGGGACGCTAAGGACCATGTTAAAAAATGTCCATAAATAAAACTCAATTTAATTTTGCTCATGGGAGCATGCACTGTGATTATGTGACGGCAAACAAAAGTAACCAATATAGATTGAAATATGAGAGAGATTATTTATTTTATGTTCTGAAAATTTTTAACTCTACAATGCTATATTTTAAATTTTTTATTATTATTATTATCATCATTTTTTATGTTATAATAAGAGTGTAATATGGGTAGAATATGGCAAGATAACAGCTTGGGCTGATGTATAGCCATATTCTAGGGAAGATTGCTAGCACAAATAAATAAATAAATAAATAAATAAAATAAATAAAATATTTTAAATCACACCATAACTTAAGAATTTAGTTAAATTTAAATCAATTCATATAACAGAATTAAATTTTAGATGGGACTGAGTACTTTTTTACTTTCTCTACTACGTACAGTAAGTAAGGGAAGCATTGTATTCCACCCAAAAATTTGATACCGAGATTTCACCGGAAATACATGTTTTGAGACACTCTGAATCCAAAAAAAGCATTTTTGGAAACATGTCCGTGTGTGTGTCTGTCTGTGAACAGCATAACTCAGAAACGAACAGTCGGATAAACACCAAACTTAGTATTTAGGTTCAGTATCTTCCAGAGATGCGACACGAAGGTTTTCAACAAAATCCCCCCACCCAAGATTACCCTTTACATGGAAGAGTTTTCGAAAAGTTTAATTTTCTCAAAAATGGCTCTAACGATTTTGATTAAAATATCATATGTTTAAGATATTTTCATGATAAATAAAATGTATATCTTGAATTTTCTGGGAATGTCTCCAAAAGTATTCTTCATTGTGAACGACTTTTGCATAACTGGTAAACCATAAGAGATAGACAAAATTTTACTACACAAAAAATGTAGATCGCGTTAAAATGCACAATTTATGTCATATACACTTTTTTTGTTGAGTGAACCATTTTCGAAATATTGCTTGTTATTCCCTTAAATTTTTCAATACTTATTTTCTAAAATGGGAATTCGTTATTCATTTTTTTGTCTTGGATATGCAAAGAGTTATAATCTGTGGCAAAGGGAATGGTGCTGCACCTAGCAACCAGCTATTAAGAGATATGTATGTGCTTAAATGCTACTGTTTTTCTATATTGCCCTTGAAAATATATTTTCCCCTTACATCTACAAGAAAATTAGCAATAAGATAGAGTCTGCAAATGTTTATCTCGATTAACATGAAGTAGATGGAGAATAAGCGTTTGTAAAAATAGTTTGTACAAGAGTAGAGAAAGTCATGTGAGTGTAACACATCAGAATTTTTTTTTCCATATGGTGGCAGCAGTGAAAAGAACCAATAGCGAAGTGCCTTAAACTCTGCTAAGTTGCTATTACCTCTCTGCACCCCTTGACCATAATTGAAGCATTCCCCTCCGCATGTCTCACCTCTAGCAGTGTCCACAAATGCAAAGATTCCCGAACAGACTTGATATAGTCCAAAATACACTCTGTAATGAAAACATTTGCGCTACTTGCTGTATAAGTATTGCAAGAACATTTCAGATACAACAAAATCTATAAATTAAATCAGGAAGTGCAGAAATTAATACCGCAATGACTTCCGATGTTATCCTTCCTTTCCTGTTTTTATTTATAGGGAGGGTGCCACCCTTGAGTTCTCCATCACCAGCCGCCACTGTTCTACCCCCACTTTCTGGGATTTTAAATCATCACTCATTTACATTATTAAAATAATCTTTTGTATCCTTCCAAAAACACTCCCTTGTTAGATCTGGTGTAGAACACTAGTAATTTCAAACTATTAGTACCTCGATGATAGATTGAGTCACACTTTTTGACACTCACCTTTACTAATTAAAAATTGTATAAAAGTTGTCTGTTTTAAACAACTTTTAATTAGTGCAGGTGAGTGTCAAAAAGTATGACTCAATCTACCATCCTGAAGAATACTTCACTGTTAATAGTGCTTCTGTTTTTAATCTTTATTAGTACCTTTTCTATTATTATACTGGAAGCTAAAAATGTGTAATTAATAATGCAGAATGTTCCTTAAATGGTTATGGTTGGCTTTCCAAAACATCAACATCAACTGTTTCAAATCACCTGGTATATATTTTACTACATAATTTGCTTTTATATTCAACTACAATCCAAACATTGTATCCTAGCAACTTAGGTGGCAGTTAACTGTTCTCAGTATAATTAGGTACATGCACTACTAAGAAATAACAAATTGTTAAGGCTGATTCAAAATAACCAAGAATGGTGACCAGAACAAGAATGACAAAGTTAAAATACATGTAGTGTATTGTGAGCATTCACAATGGGAAACTGGTAATGTTGCTCCCAGAGTGTCCAAGGCTGTGTAGCGGTATGGCAGGCAATATATAGTGGAATTGCGGCATAAGCATCATTGTATGTGATGTATTATGGCATAAAATATGCATTGCTTCTTTAAGGGTAAGGAAGGTGGAAAATGCCATTATCCTCAAAGTCGCCAATTGGAATAATTATTAATTCATAACCTCTGCAATGAGTAGATTACCTTAATATGTGAATATATTTCATAATATATGTTTATTTAACAAACAACTATTATAGAGGCATGGGTAGTATGACAAACTGAAATAATTATTAATAACCTCCGCAATGGGTAGATAACCTTAAAATGTGAATATATTTCATTTCGTAATAAATTAAAAACACCTCTAACCTAGACACCTATGGCTCAATAACAAATTGTCCAACCTAACAGTGTCCTATGAAGAGGGGGTAGATTTGTTTTTTTTTGGGGGGGGGGGAGGTGCAGATTTAATGGGGAAAAAATGAGTGTAGACTACACAATGCCAAGCAACTGTTGTATAAAATAAAAAAAAAAGACTACAAAAATTGCACAAAAATAATGTATGTACTATGTTACAGTTCTATGCATGATAATCACATTCAGTTTAAATACAGTACAATTGTCACTGCTTTTTGAAAAAGTCATTTAGAAGACACTGCTTGGTATTTTTAATTTTTTACAGTGTCCACTGTTTCTCAATATCTCATTCAAGTCCAAATAAAAGTTCAATCATTTGTGGCTGACGATGTGCAAATGCATAATTCTCCAATTCCTTAAAACACTCAAGAGCTCATTGATGGGTGAGGGATTTTCAGGAACAGAAATCGCATAATCTTCATCTTAAAATATTTCTTCATTGTTGTCATCGACTGATAAAATCTTCTCTAGCACTTCTTGAGTGGTTGAAGAACATCTTCATGGACCTCTAATATATGGTTGAATGTCACTTAACCCTAATAGGTACATACACAGCAGAAATGCACAATAAAACTAAAGAACTGTCCAGGATAGAACCATAGGGGTATCCAGCTTCCAGGATTCAGGCTTGTCCAACATACAGTGTCTACTGGACATGTAAAAACATACAAGTTTGTCTGGTTCCAAGAAAATATATCCAAGGTAATGAGGTGTCTAACATACAGGGGTGTCCAGTTTATAAAGGTTTTACTGTATATGCTTATTTAACAAATAACCATTATAGGGGAATGAGTAGATAACCTTAAAATGTGAATATACTTTGTAATATATGCTTATTTACCAAATAACCATTATAGAGGCCTGAGTAATATGATAAACTAAACTAATTATTAATTCATAACCTCTGCAATGTGTAGATAACCTTAAAATGTGAATATATTATGTAATATATGTTTAACACATACCAAGTTGCATTATAAAGTTACATGTTTTAATGTAATTGACAAAGGTATGCTTTAACAATCCGACATTACTGGAAACTAATTTCCGCATATTACTGAGTATTACAAATACTATTTTAAATGTGCTTGCATAGTAATTAGCATGTGGAACAGAATGAGGCAGCTTAAACCAAAGAAAGGAAAACAAATTCTGTACTCCATACTCCTTTCTGATTATAGCACACCCCTTTTACGCTTCATTTTCATTCACTTGTTAATCATGTGACGTCTCCTTCCATTTCCACCCTGCTTCCCATTCCAGTAATGATAAGAATTGCCAATGCTCTCTCAATCTTTGCCGATTTCCTGGCATAGGGTTGAACGATTTAGCATGATTACGTGGCTACTGGACACTTTGGGGGTAACATTACCGGGAAACTTTCTCAGCTCCCGGGAATGGAAAAAAAGACTTGGCCAAGTCTTAGCTTTCTTGTTCTCATTCTCAGGCATTGTATATTAGATCTGTACTGTGCTTATTAGACTCTTAGACTGTAGAGGTTATT
This sequence comes from Deroplatys truncata, assembly GCA_030765065.1. Classification (NCBI taxonomy): domain Eukaryota; kingdom Metazoa; phylum Arthropoda; class Insecta; order Mantodea; family Mantidae; genus Deroplatys; species Deroplatys truncata. The sequence goes on along the minus strand of CM060980.1, from coordinate 31,774,380 downwards.
CAAAGTGGTTGTGACATGAAACAGCCACTAGAGCTCTATCTAATTGCATGCTGGAAAAATGAAGCTGGAAGAAATTCTAGCATATGTGCATCGAAACCTCAGATAATCACATCCAATGAGCATTGGATCTTCTAGCAAAAGTACCATCATAGTTTTTTTATATAGAACTCAAAAATGGCTATTGTCTCAAAAACAATAGCAACAACTACAAAGAACAGCAAAAACCAGTAGAAAATAACAAAGAACAACAAACAACCTAAATGTATGCAAATTAATCAAGGAATATAAGTTTGGTAGGACTAGAAGAATCAGAAATATTAATGGATCTACATTTACAAAATGTTTAGTCTTATTGAACTTTGATGTTGGCTGAATTGAAAGCAGGTGAAAAAATATGAAATCCCAATGCGAAAAATCAACTTTGCACTTTGTTATTTATATGGTCATTGATATGCCTTCCCATTCTCATTCATGGATTACTGTGAACCAACATTTTGTATGCTGATTTGTTTTGCATTTTTGTTTCCGTTTTGGTTACCATTCTCAAGTTATTGTGAACCAGCCTTTAAATCCACCAACACACTTTGAATTCCAACACATTGGGGTGTCCAGGTAATTTAAACAAATTGTATTTGAATACAATTAGTAAGACTCTCTTATCTGTGATAAATGTTATTTGATGCACCTGAAGGATACGAGAACGAACAACTACAGCTGAAAGCAATCCCTCTAGCTCAAGCTGCAGAGCATCAAGATCTTCCATTCCAACACCATCTTCTTCTGTGCGGCTTAGTATTGCTGTGTAACGAGGCAGCATGACACGCTTATTCAGTAAATGCAGTATCCCCTCACCCCCACGTGGTTTACCCACGCTTTTCTTGGGGCTACTCTGCTTCCCTTTCACTGTAGTTGCTATCATCCTTCTTTCTGTAATGAGAACAATGGCCATAAATATAGGTTTTCAGTTGATGACATCTGAAAAATCAGTAAAAGTGCTTTTCTTATAAACACAAGAACGCAAACAGAACTGTTAGCCTGAATAAGGAACAAGGATCGATAGGGGAAAGTTTATGGTTTTTTCTTGTCATATGCATCTTATTAGTAATTAGTGGTGTGGAAATGAATCCCGGACCAACAATGGAGCAGATAAGTGAAATGCTAGAAACTATTATTAAAGATATAAAGGAAATAAAGAATATGGAAAAGGGAATCAATAAGGGTATAAATGACAAATTTGAAGAGATAAAAACAACGTAAGGAGAATTCATAGCAGAGGTAAAGGATGAGGTTAAGGAGTGCAAAAGAAGATTAATGCATCTGGAAAACCTGGAGAAAGGGAATAGAAAACTAAATTTAATAATTTTTGGAATTGACGAGAGAAGAGATAGACGTGCATGGCAAGATATAGAAGACCTCTTCCTAAACAAACTTAAATTAAACATTAATGGATGGGAGATTGCTGATTGCTACAGAATTGGAAGAAAAGGACCAGGGCCAAGACCAATTATTGTGAAAATGGTTACAATGAAGTTCAAATGGGAAGTGTTGAAGAGCAGCAAACAGTTGAAAGGTACAAAAATATTTATTGAGCAAGACTTGGGAAAGAAGCAATGGGAATTAAAAAAGTTACCAATAACAGAAATGAAGAAAGCGAGAGGCAGCAAAAAAGGTTTTGTGAAAGGAGTTGACTTGTGGATTGAGGGAGTGAAACAAGATTTTCGTCAGCATTATATAAACCGTGAGGGGATGCAACATATATGTGTGTTGGAAGTTGGAAGTAATGGCCAGCCAACAGATTTTCAGGGAAAATCAACATATACCGCACCAGTGACGGAGGGACCGTTACTGCCAACACAACAGAAGAGGATCGGAAAAAATGTCACCGGTGACATCACCGAGGTCAGTGGAACCTGAACAGCAGCTGGAGACACAAGAAGGGAAAACATGGGAGCAACGGCAGAGTTAGATGTTTGGAATCAAGAAAACTAAATGTGGTGTCAATGTCATCGGGAAGCATTTTAGAAGTGCAAGATCGTGTGCATACAAGAAAGCAGAAGAATCTAGAGAAGTTTGTATTCGAGAAGAGAGGTTCAGAATAGGGATTCGAGTTATTGATACTGAGTTGGAATGTGGAGGGTTTAATAGAGAAAATGTGTAGTTGTGAAATGCAGCAGGTGTTAAATAGTGGTGATATAATAATGGTAGTGGAAACATGGTTGGAAAGAAAAACAAAAATTGAAGTGCCTGGGTTTTATTTTTTTAGCGTTAATGGTGTGAAGAAGCAGAATAGAGGGAGAGCCTCAGGTGGTTTAGGTTGCTTTGTGAGAAAAGATAAGGGGTTAAAGTTGAAAGAAAAGATGGAATTGGGGAACAAATCAATGATATGGCTTACCTTGTGTGATGTATTTCAAAAAGGAGATATCATGTGCATTCGTATAGTGTATACCCCCCTAGTACATCAGAGTATTTTGACACAAGTATGTTTAAAAAAATTAGTTGTGGTATTGAATTTCTGAGAAATAACTATGGTAAAGGGGAAATTATAATTCTAGGAGATTTTAATGTGAGGATAGGGGAACAACAAGTTAATCTAATTAGTCCAGATGAAGAGTCTGATAAGATGTTAAAAATTGGGAATAGGCATAGTAAAGATACAATTATTAATAAAGAAGAGAGAAAATTCATAGTTTTTTGTGAAGAGCATAATTTTATGATCTGTAATGGCAGAAAGGGTCAGATTTAGAAGGGGATTTTACATTTGCAAACAAAAATGGCCAGAGTGTAGTGGATTATATAATATACTCATTGGATATAGATAAATGGATTTTGGGTTTCGAGGTTATGAATAAGGTATTAGTAAGTTGTCATTTCTGCTAAGATTAAAATTAGGAGTAGCTAATGGTAGTATGAAGAAAGAGTGCAGAGGATCCTATAGAGCTGTTGAAGTCTTTAAATGGAGGGAAGAGGAGAATGAAGGTTTTAGTAAAGAACTAAATTCTGAAAGTGGGAAAATTATGCAAGCAAGAATAGATAGCTTATTGAATACTAATAAAATAAATCAAGTTGTACAAAAACACTAGTATACTGTGTAAAAAGGCTGGGAGGTGAGATGAAAGGAAAGACTTATAGGGATAGAAAGACAATATGGTTTGATAAAGATTGCCAAATGGCAAAAAGAAGAGTATTACATGAGTTGAGTAATTGGAGGCAATTGGGGGATAAAGAGGAGAGAGAAAATTTTGGCCCTTAGATGTACATATAGGTGCCATATAGAGGAAAAAAAGCAGGAATGGGGAGAAAGAATAAGTCAGAGGTTAAATGAAGCAGCTATAAGACATGACACAAGGAAAATATGGTCAATAACAAAAGGCTTATATAAAAAAGTTAATAGGGTTGAGGATGTAAATCCAGACGGGTGGTGTACACATTTTAAAGTGCTGTTAGGCCAAGATAACGTAGTAGGAATAAAGTAACCTATACATGGAGGCCAACGAGTAATTAATGAATTGGATAGGCAAATCATAGATGTGGAAGTATTGGAACAAATTAAGAGACTAAAAGCTAACAAAGCAAGTGATATTGATGGTATTCCAGGGGAATTTTGGAAGGCCTGGTCGATGGATAAAAACAGAAGGATGATATTAATACAATTGTTTAATAAAATATTGGAGGCAAAGGAGGTTCCTAAAGAATGGAGAATAAGTATGATAGTGCCAATATATACAGGAAAGGGGGGAAAAAAAAACAATCCAGCTAACTACAGGGGGATTAGTTTACTTTCTGTTCTAGGAATAATGTTTACAGGTATCTTAGCTAATAGGTTACAAAAGTGGGTGGAGAAGGAGAGGAAGATCTCAGAATTCCAAGCAGGTTTTAGGGCTGGTAGGAGAATATCTGATAATATTCTCATAGTTAAGACAATAATTGATAAATACTTGAGCAACAAAAGGGACGGGTATATATGTTGTTTATTGACCTCGAGAAGGCATTTGATACCATAAATAGAGAAGCCTTGTATGTTAACAGAGCAAGGCAGGTGTAAAACAGGGATGTAAGCTTAGTCCTGTGCTGTTTAATCTTTATATAGATGATATCTTAGAGGAGATAATGAAATATAAGGTTCACTCGCCAGCAATCAATAATAAAGAAATTCCAGGTTTACTATTTGCAGATGACGTAGTAGTAGGATCTATATCATGTGGAGGGATGATGAGAGGAATTGAGGCAGTAGTGAATTTTTGTAATAAATGGGGACTAAAAGTAAATGAAAGGAAAACTAAGATTGTGGTCTTTAAAAAAGGTTATCAATTACGTAAGGATGAGAAATGGAAGAGAAATAGAGGTGGTAAGGAAAATTGAGTATTTGGGGGTAAGAATAGGTTGAAATGGTAGTTGAAAGGAACAAATAAAGATGGCTGTAGTAAAAGGTAAAATGGCCATGAGTGTTATTAGATCAGTATTAAAAAAAGTACCACACACAAATGTGACATGGTTGGAAAGAATTTACACTGCCACAGTAGAAAATAAGATGATGTATGGGGTAGAGGTATGGGGGGTAGATGATGCTTGGAAAGAGATTGATAAAGTAAATAGATCCTTTTACAAATATATCCTAGGTCTACCAATAGCTTCACCTAATGGGGCAGCTCAGTTGGAACTAGGCAGATATTCAACCAAGACGAAAATTATTACAAGAGTTTTAAAAAATGTATATAGAATTTTAAATGTGAAAGATAACTATAACATTAAACAATGTTTGCTTACGCAAGAGAGAAGTAAATGGAAAGAGTCATTGATAGTAAAACTTTGAGAAGTGATGGAACAGATAGGTATGGGAGATGCTTGGATTAATAGGGAATATGTTATGAAGGGGCTTTGGAAAGATGTGGAAGAAGGTTAGAAAATATCGATAGACAGGATATTCTTGGCAGCATAAGAGAGAGACGTACATTAAGAGTAATAAAAATAGTTTGGAAGAGGGAAAAGTATATTAATATATGTAATGAATTAGGGCGAGAAGGATTTCCTTGGGCAAGAACAGGAGCTAGTAAATTGAAGGATATAGGACAAGATGAAGCAAATAAATGTCCAATGTGTAATGAAGAGAATACGGACTATCATTGTATATTATATTGTAAGCAAACAAAGACATGGAGAGATCAGGTTTGGCAAAAGAAATGGGAAAATTTGGATGGGGAAATAGTAATAAGGAAAATTCTGAATGTAAAAGGGGAAAAAAATATAAAAGCAATGGGAAAGTATTTGGGTAAGGTAAAGAGAAAATGGGTAAGAATGGCTACAAAGAGAGAGGAAAAAGACATAGATAATGGATGATTATTATGAGCAAAAGATAGTGGGCCTTCATTACGCAATAACTTAAGGTTGTGTGTATTGAGGCCACAAATTAATATAGGTAAGTAACTAAGAAGTTATAAATGTAGTGTTCATCAGTACATAGTAAACACTGATGTATAATAAAAACTGAATTCATAACAGGCTCAGGCAGTTTTCCTACACACACTGATTATATATTAGGTTATGTGCATTTAATAATAATAATAATAATAATAATAATAATAATAATAATAATAATAATAATAATAATAATAATAATTTAAAAAATCATGCATTGATTTGTGAAAACAATATCAGACAAGTCAATTTAAAGGTAAATACATTAAAAATTGAAGGGAGGAAAGGAAGGAAGGAAGAAAGAGGTTAAAAATGATAAAACACATGATTATAATACAAAACTCTTAAATCAAACTTAGTTTAGTAACACTACTGTGCATTAAAATACATATATATTCATATATGAAGTAAAAGCAATGATCAAACAAGTATGTAACATTTGAGATTTAAATAATGATGGCTTTGTAATTTCTTTTAAGCCAGCTTGCAATTTGTTCTAGTTTTACTTGCATGTACATTGGTCCATTTTGACAGATTTTTAGGTTTGATTCTCTGAATATATATCTGATTTTTATCTGATGCTGCAGTAGTGCATGGTCATATTATTTTAAAAAGACTGTTATTATTCATAAATTTGTTTTTGGTAGGTATATAATAATGATACATAAATGTAAATATATAGAAGGGACAATATCCAAAGCTATCTAAAAGCAGCCTTACATATGGATCTCCAGGATAAACCAAGAATTATTCTTATGATTTTTTACTGAATTATTAATGATTTCTTACAGGAAGGAGAATTTCTCAAAAAAAACCTCAAAACCAGGGCTGCCCAAATTTGTGCTAAATATCCCATGTCCTGGACAGTTCCTATCTGGGACAGTAATAACTGTCCTCTATTTTGGAGTATTTTGAAAATTTAAGAAAAGAATAAATAAAAAAGAAAGCTAATGTTACATTTGGAGTCAGTAAAAATGACTGCTATATTTCTTTATATTGTAAAAAGTAATTCCTGGTAAGTTTTACCCTGTTAAAACAGTTGGTAGTATAGGTACTAACCCACCTAAAAATGATTCACTGTCTACAGACTTGGCAATTTTTAGGGGTTGGCCAGTATGGCACATATAATGCCTATTAATTAACAACTGAAGTGCCGCTTACTATATTAAAAAAAGATAAAAGACTGTGTTTTTCGTAAGGATTGGGAAAACTAACTGAATTTAGTGACTGGTTAGTATGCAATAGTGACGACAAATACAAAGCATTTTGTAAATATTGCTGTAAGTGTTTCTCAGCTGCACATGGTCCGTGGTTACCATGCTATTCTTATTCCTGAGATCATGGGTTCAATCCGACGGAGGGCAATGTAAAAATCCTTAGCATGGCTTCCTTCGGAAGGGAAGTAAAGTCGGTGGTCCTGTGTCATAGATTTATGGCATGTAAAAGAACCCTCTGAGCAAAATTTCCTGTCTTTCACGGCCAATATAGAATGGGATGCTAAGGACCGCAGCAGTTAAAGAGCGTCCATAAATAAAACCCAATTTAATTTTTAATTTTAGCTGCACATTGGGGAACAAAATGCGCAACTGTTCTTTATTTTGATTTCAGATCTGGCAACCCTGCTCAAAACTGAATGGACATGCGCAAAATAAAATATTTTTGATAGTACTTATGTGTTTATGTTTACAAAGTTAATGAGTAATCTAAATTGTTAACAAGAATACTTAACTTTTATTTTTTATCACAAATTTAACATGTTCAACCCATTTTAAATGATTTTGTATTCGCATACCTAGGATTTTGTATTTATTACATAGTTTCTCTCTTCAGCATTAAACTTAATTTGAACTTTATTAATATTTAGATTTTGATAAGTGTGAAAAGACATTGTCAATGTTTTACTAGTATTTGCTATTACTTTGTTCATGTTAAGGGGGGGGGATGATGGGTGAAATTTCTGTTTTGCTCAATTTTAAAGCTACATACTTATTGGCAGTGTTTCATTTTGTATGTCAATTAGTTTTTGAATTATTGAAAATTTCCTTTCAAAAATTTTGCAAATTTCAAAATGTAATTCACTCCACACTTTTTTGAAAAAAGCTTGAAATCCTTTTTACAAAACCAGAAACTCATTTAGAAAAACTTGATGCATGGGTTTTGTAATATCTTAACTGTACGGGAAATTAAAAAAACATACAATCTGCATAGCAAAAATTTCAAAATTTTTGCAATCATTATACACATTTTATTTTTCATCTCAAAAAGCACTAAGTTAATCCTAAATCCCAAGTGTCAGTTTTTTTGTTATGCTTTAAAGAATGGACAGTAAAAATATCAGCGCTCTAATTTGTGGATGTAATTTTGTTTTGAATGAATAAAAGTGTAGCAAAAAATTAAAGTGAGGAAAAATGAGTTTAGAAGTTTGCGTGCAGTTAACCAGAAATAATGACTTACAGAGCTTCCTAGCAATGTCCAGCTTAGATGTGCAATTTGTACTCTTTTTTCATTAAAAGCACTGTAAATCAGTTCGAATTTATGGCATAAGCCAAGACTTTCAATGCCAAGTGTTGTATACAAATACTTTTGATTGTGGTCATTACACTTCAGGTCATTCACCAATAATGACAGTAAACTGGTGTCCACCAATATATATTTACACTCTTCATTATTTACAACAGGTATATGTTCACATTTATTCTCCAGCTGTTTCTGCCTTAAATTTTTCTTTTGCACACCACATTGTTCATCTAACCTTTCATCACAGGTATTGTTTACATTATTTACACTTGGTTTGGCTAATGTATATGAAACATGTAATTTAATGTTACACATCTACCGGCAGAGCTGCTGTTACTATGTTTTACCGATCATGGTGGCTCAGTGACAAATCAGAAACTAATCTTCATGGAAAAAAAATCCCACAAAAATCTTAAAAAAAAAAAAAAAAAACCCCGATTTTTTGTTTCATACAGCGATTTCATCACCTACCACCCTCCTCAGGGACATTTAATGTGTGCAGACCTTTAAATCTGATGTAATTAGAGCAACTTCCAGGCACTGTAGTACTTTAAAACTTTGCATACATGCACTTCAAACCACCTAGCATTTTTTGGAACAAAAAGCACAAAATGTGAAATTTTGCCATTTTTGATCACATTTTCACCCTTTCGCCCCCTTAAACCAATAGCTTCAGCTCCACCTATATCAACTTGTTTTTGCTCATTTTCTCTTGTAGTACTTTCTATTATTATTCTGATGTCACAGAACACTGAATAGGCATAGTAGCTGATAAGCTAACTTTTAAATAATTTAAAAACAAGAAGGGTATTGGACCCTTGTTGAAACTTACTGGACATTAAACCTCAAATCTGTTTGAGCTTACTGATATCATGTATGATTTCCATAAGCACTTTCCTGTTTTCTAAATATGATTTTAATTATTTAAGTACATATCCTCTGTTTGAATTAGAAAATGTTGTATTAATGTCACGATGTATGTCAAAAACCTTAGATTATTAAAAATTAAAAAAAACATTCCTATAATTTCATCTTTTGTCATCTTCTAAGAAAGATGGAGAAGGTTAAAGCAATAGCCAGATTTTTAAAAAGCAGATTGCTATGAAATGGCTTTGAAATTTTATGCTTCTTGCATGGCCATGATATAAAATGATTAGCAACTTACCACTCGAAAAAATAACCATTTGAAAATTTAAACCATTATCATAGAATTACCTTGAAGTGGTTAATTAATATATATAAACACACAAAAATAACTTTCTCTAAAATGATCTCTTTTTTTGGATTCAGGAAGCTTCAAAATGTTTATTACTAGTAAAATCTCAACAACAAATTTTTGGGTTGAATCCTCTGCTTACTATAGGTAAGTAGTAAAGAAAGTAAGAAATGCTGTTTGTTAATCTCTTTTTTTCTAAAACCATGATGGCATTCTGTTAAATTTTTTTTGTTTTTGGATAAAAGATGGCAGTCTTGTAAAACACTTTTTCAAGTATTTTAAAACATCTTGAAAGCAGAGATATGGGTCTATAATTTGATACTTGCTTACTATTTCCTTTTTTGAACAATGGAATAACTAACAATTGTTAAACAATTTTAAAAATACAGGAGTTGGGTAAAATGATGCATAAAGAAGCTTTCCTAAAAATGCAAGTTTTATACATTCTAACAAACAACAAAAGTTGGCAAGATTTTCACTGTTCAACTATTGAATGTTTCAGGATTTTTTTTTAAAGAAAACAACTGCAATGAGTATGTGTACAATAGCATTCCTATATTACGTAAAATCTAAGGGATTGAAATGCAATTTCGTAAATTTGCAACATTTAATTTAAAAATTGCACTTAAGCATTACAGTGCAAATGCGTGAATCAAAAAACCTCTTAATTGAATTCATAAAGACTTTCAATTTGCATTCTTTTGGACATTGTCCCATATGCAGGTAGGAGGTATGAAATATTAAGAAAATTACAGAATAAGATCACAATGTTGAATCCCCGATTCCGTAAGTTTCATAACATTTCAAACCTCCTACCCGCATACGGAATAATGTCCATGGTACTGTAAAGGGTACTATAAAATTCATACTTTTTTTAAAAAAAAATTATTTCTACAACTGGACAAAAAGTTGCCCATCTTCGATTTTGAGAACACAAACTTGATTAACAAAGTTTTACGCATACAACCCTGGCTAAGTTCGAGAAATACTACTATTGTGTCATCGGGTGGTCATCGTATGTCATGATTAAACTGATGTCCTTTGGTCTTTACAAAATATCCAAATAAGCCATAATAGAGCCGTAGCCGCCCAGATTTACCTAAGTATCTACATTTTAGATCTAAGACAACCTTACTCTATATTTACTTTTTTTACTCTTGCAAGAATTGTTCTGTGCTGCAAAGAATACCACAGAACGCGAAAATTGTTGTATCCATTCGAAGCAAAACCTGTAAAATTAGGCCTATTAATTTAACCTATATCCCTCATTCCTGAATTGTCTCAACATTTGAAAAACAAAAATAAGAAACGAAACAAAACAAAACGTGTCAAGAGTTCTCAATGAATTAAATTCAGGATCAAGACGACAATGCCTATAATTCATTACTTCCTTTCTAATGTCACATAACGTATGTGTTCATTTTTCAAGCACTTAATTTTACCTAGTAATGCATTGCAACTTTCTATACCATCACCACATCTACTAGCGTTGTCTTGTCCCAGCTGTCTGTTCGTTTGCCAGCACAATACGACGCGCAAAGAAAAAAACAATGTTAGCTGTGTTGTAAAAAGATCATAGAATGCAGCAGCGAAAAACAAAAAAGGAAGTCCGAGTTGAATTTGCATACTACTATTAACCTAGATAACAAAGATAAAATATACCGCCCCCGGGTGGGCTCGAACCACCAACCTTTCGGTTAACAGCCGAACGCGCTAGCCGATTGCGCCACGGAGGCGACGGACGATTTGTTCTAACTAAGAATTCATATTTCTTTTCCAGAAGCTTGTTTGATTTTGACTACGAAATATATATATCTTAATTTTAATCTCTTTTTTATTTCATTTTCCCAAAATGAATATCGAGTATGCCTGTGAAATTAATTAAACGAAGCAACTCACAATCCAGATATAGCTTTTAGATGAGCTGGGAATGCTTGGCTGCTTCAATTTCTAATTATAACTAAAGTTGATTAACTTAAAATTATGCAGTTGTTTCATTCAAAAGAAAATGATACTGTTTTAACTTTTCAATTAATACCCACAGATTATGCCTAACGGATTTTCATTGATTATCAAACTTATAGCATGGTAGCTGACCACTGGTAGCTGGGTCGGTTGCTGTTGCTTTATCCGGGTAAAAAAAAATGGTCTAAGAATTATTATTTAATATACTTCGGTTAGCATAATTTAAGTAAGGGTATTGCTTAAGTTTTAAAAATATTCAAAATATATAATATTTCAAGATTATTATATATGATTTTCAATTCGGCAGTTTAAAATTCAAACTATTTAACGGCCACAGCGGGACGAACCAACCAAACTAAACGCGGGAAATTAACGCTATCTGTGCCAACGCGGTAGAACTACTACTCTCTTGCCAGCCGTCAGTGCGAACTGCAGAGGTAAGTGTGGAATTATTTTACTCGGTTTTCATTTAATATTTCCTTTAAGAAATTTTATTTGAAGGTTATAAAATTAGTAGCATGTAAATAATTTTTCGGTTGAAATTTTGGTGTATTTTGTCTTCCAAGATTTTTCGTAAATAGAGAGGAAAAATTGAAAGAGTGGTATTATCATTTATGATTCCGGGTCTGAAGCACTGGTTATGGCGTCCTGCAACGATCGAAGATGGGTATAAGGCGGCAAGACATAAGCTCAAACCGAGAATTTTGCTTGGGTTAAGGATCGCGTTTTAATTTTATTCCGGCTCTCTGAGATGAAATTATGTTTAGAAACGTATTTAATGTGTTACTGATTTTGTACTAAGTTATTAAATACTGGTAATAAGTCTGTTTACGTATTCTAAAAATAGAGAAAAATTTATGAGCATTCAACTCATTATTTTCCTTCTGAGATGGTCCAATTTGAAAATGGCGGGCGCGGAATTTCAGTTATTTTACGAATATTATTAAATAAAAATAATGTTTTTAGGCGAGGATAGTGTGTTTCAATGGAGAACTGTGATAGCACTTAGTGTAAAATTGGAAGCGCCTTTAGGGGTGTACGTCGGAAAATGGCGTCACAGAAATAAAGGGCACATTAGGCAATAATCATGGTACTAATTTTTAAATAATTAATGCCCATGTTGTTGCCGCAGATTTAGAGCGAATGCTTTATAATCGTATGTCAATATTTGAGTACATTTATACAGCGGGAAGTTGCTAAGACTATAGAACAAAGCGTGTATACCAAAGTATGGTGACTTGCGGCAAGCATGGTTCGCGTTTTTGCCCCCTTAAGATAAGGTTAGGGTATGTCTGGGTCCTCTCCAGTAAGTTGCATCCTGTTATAAAATGTTTTTGCAACACTATAGTTTTAGTAACTTCCAATTCATCCAATAAGTACATGGTGCAAGGTACATTTTGGGTAGCAACAAAATGCCTAATAGGCACTGAGTACAGTGATTTTTTCAGAATGAATAATCACAATATTCATGTTGAGTGTATCAGTATGTGGTAAATCATGTAGTAAACGATTTCTAATATAAAATTCCATTATAACTGAATTGAGGGAAGTGCAATTATCAGGTATTGGCAGAGAACTAGCAGAATGTGATATGATTCTTCCCTTTGAACATTGCAATGTTTTTGTCATGTGTGTCAGATTTCCAGCATGCATCAATGAGGCAAACCGTTTCAAAGCTTTAAATCCCTGCATATAGCCTTAGAGCTATGTGCCAATCAAAAGTTGGTTTGTAATATATTTGACATTTCTTCTCCATATACCCAATATTGATCATCCTGACTGTCCTTGTTACTGATATCTTGTCAATATCATATTGACATATTCCTCTGAGCCAGTGTGCTGGAGAATTTATCTTCAGACCAATCATATCAAGAAGACAAAAACTCTGGTATGCTAGATGATGAGTTTTACAGCAGCTGACTGAAAGAAACTTGTCAATCACAAGGTTATTTCTACCATTCCACCCAAAAATTCGATACCGAGATTTCACCGGAAATACATGTTTTGAGACCCCCTGAATCCAAAAAAAGCATTTTTGGAAACGTGTGTGTGTGTGTCTGTGAACAGCATAACTCAAAAACGAAGTCGGATAAACACCAAACTTGGTATTTAGGTTTAGTATCTTCCAGAGATGCGACACGAAGGTTTTCAAGAAAATTCCCCCACCCCAGACTACCCTTTACATGGAACATTTTTCGAAAATTTTAATTTTCTCAAAAATGGCTCTTAACGATTTTGATGAAAATATCATATGTTTAAGATAATGTCATCAGAAATGAAATGTATATCTCGAATTTTCTGGGAATGTCTCCAAAAGTATTCTTCATTGTGAACGACTTTTGCATAACTGGTAAATCATAAGAGATAGACAAAATTGTACTACACAAAAAATGTAGATCGCGTTAAAATACACAATTTATGTCATATACATTTCTTTTGTTAAGTGAACCGTTTTCGAGATATTGCTTGTTATTCCCTTAAATTTTCCAATACTTATACTTTTTCTCAGATTCGTTATTCATTTTTTTATGTCCTGAACATGCAAAGAGAATGGAATGCGCCACATAGCAAGCAGCGTTAAAATATTTTACTATCGCTTAAAAACTACCATATTCCCCTTGCATCTACAAGAAAATTACCAATAATATCGACATCTCGATTAACATGAAGCATATGGAGAATAGTCGTTTGTAAAAATAGATTGTACAAGAGTAGAGAAAGTCATGTGAGTGTAACACATCAGATTTTTTTTAAAAAAAATCTTTTGTTGCTTTTATGTCAAGGAACTACAAATCTCATATAATTTTTTTCCTACCATTCTTAGTTTGAGAGAAAAAAAAGTTTTCCAGTTTTGTATTTGCAATTTTTATATATATACACACACATTATCTTCAATAATTAGTAGCGCAAAAAGTATTCATTGCACAGAAGAATTATTTATTTGGGTTTTTGAAATAAGCATAAAAAATGTCAATATGAATGAAAACTACATCGTGTGGAACATTTTGAATCTGCAGAAATGCTGAAAATAAGAAACGCCTTAAAATGAAGTTTTAAAAATATAAATGGCTAGCAACCAAATGCGCAAGGGTATTTAAAAAGTCACGTAACGATCCTGAAGCATTCGCTAAGTCAGAAATAACCACAAGCAATGGAGAATTTTTTGGGAACTTTTTTTCTCTCTCTCGCAAATTCCTCAATGTCTGGATTCTTCTGAAGACTAGATTCAGTTTGTCTTTGGCAAAGCCACCAAACTGCTCCCTCACGGAAGTAAAAATATCCCATTGTTTTTCCTTTTCCAGACCTTGTTTTTCCAATCATTTAATAGCTGCAGGCAGGTACTTGTAAGTATGGACACAATATAGTTCTGTCTGCAAATTATGTATTTTCTCCGGTAACAGAAGTTGCTGTGCCTTTGTAATTGCACCTGCGTCGGATGGATCCAAGAAAGCACAAACTCTTTAATTTTGTCAAGATTCTCACACAACATAGCAGCACACTCAATCCAAGATCGCCAGCAAGTAATGACCGGGAAATTTGGAAGGGGCAGGCCAGTGATTTCCCTGTAGTAACTCAATACCAGTAGGCCAGAGTTTTTGGCAGAAGTCCATAATGGATTGCATTACTGTACTGGCATTGGCTTTCTGCAGCTCGTACATTGAGTCTATGGTTTAAAGTACTCTCATTGAGCATTGACATCTTTGTGTATTTTTCAAGAAATCCCTTGAAGGCTGGATGGTTCACCTTATTGAGTGGAATTCCTGCTTGGGTAAGAGCTGTACACAAATCAATGTTTAATTCCTTCACATTTTGGGTTTTTGAAGAACTCTGTTGAAACACATTTCGTAATTTGCCGTGATTTGTTTGCTTGAAGAGTCTTGTTCTTTTGATGCTTAGAGCTAGAAATGTGTTGTTGCGATCTCACTGGTGTTTTTCATCTAACAAAATTCCTGCATAACAAATAGTACATCGCATAACAGTTCCATCAGTGTCTATGAAATCTTGTTTGAATTCCTCAGCCAGAACAATAAATCGAGCACCGGACACCTTTGGCATGGTAAAATCTAGTACTAGTACACTCGTTTGGAGAGCTAACACTAGTTCACTTGCTAACACAATGCGACTGTTACACAACTCTCTTGAGCCTATTTGCTGTTCACATTCTCTTACAACACCGCAACAATTACCAGAATGTTCTCATTCATGCTGGAACTTCAGTCTCAGTGATTTCTAGTAGTTTCGAGCAGAACCCAGTCTTAATAATTCTCAGAACTGCCCGGGTGAGGTTACTGACGTCTCGCCGTAACAAACTCACATTCACGAACAGCATGCTACTGATTCTGGTGGTATAGAATCACTCATTGTCAATTGCATTATTGCGGCCTACTTTATAGTGGTAAAGCGAGAGAAAGAGGTTTTCGTCGAACACACAATTATTTTCCATTCTTGCGGGTGTGCTTTCAATTCCCATGCAGCATTAACTGAAAGAGGTAGGCTTACTATTCGCACATACACCGCAAGCTGAGGAGACATTAATTGAAAGTTAAAGAATAAATTGGAATGAAACTTAAAAGAAAAAAGGGGATTGTGGGCATGGTTGGGGAAAATGGGATAAAGGTGCCAAAAAATGCCTCTTCGCAACTAGAAACAAAATTTCACTCTGTGATATCTTTCCGCACTGCTTTAACTTACCTAAGAAAAAAATCATGTTGACACTAACTCCTTACAAAATGTCTGTGACCGCTGTGGTCGCCAAGAAGGACCCAATATTATGAACTGCGAAACCGAAGTTTCAAAGGCGTTCATCATTTTTTGTCTTAAAGTTAGCTGATGAAAATAGAAGTCCAGATCTCCATATTTATAGTGTCAGGGTGAAACTGAAATGTTATTAGTTTGCATGATTTTTCGGCCATGTAACAACTTGTATTTAATGTGACTGAAGTGTGGGAATTCTAGTACGGTTTTGGTAGAAATGTCATGAACATTTTACAAAATCTTGTTAGAATAACAGGTTGATAACTATGTATAAAGGCTTTTTATCATTGATGCTCATGCCCAAAAAGTTGTATGTCTCAATCACTGTTAAGATATTTGTTTCAGATGAGATAGTTAGGATGCCTTTTTCTCTTCGTTTACTTTAAGCTTCTGAAAATATCCTTTGCGGCATGTGCAATCTACATTATGAAATATATTAGGTGCTACGGGTCTCCTGAATAATTCTATGCTTTGCCACTTTCGCAACCTTTTTTGATCTGTTGATCTCCTTTATGATTTTCCGACTGGAACTGTAGCAGTCCCATCCATATTGTTACAATCTTTAACACACTGGTCACAAATATGTCTTGGAACAACACATAGCTATTATGAATGTTTTGCATTCAACAGAAGAAATGTTCTTTTCTTCTCCCCTCCCGCCTTCCCTCTCTTCAGCAGAATACCTATCTTGAACTGTCCCAAAGATAGAGATTTTTAATATTTTGCCCAGAATTGCATGTGAGAAATGGTGCCCAAGGCACCAACACCTTTGGCATGTATCTTGGGCTAGAAATTTTTTTTGGACAAAACAAAAAAATCTTGACATGTTAACATGCACACAACTTCTGTACCCTGTAGGGGGGTTTGGGAATGGAAAAATATAGGTTTGTGATGGTGCGGTTCTTGGTGGTTGGATTGTTGTTGCTGCCGGCTACTCAGGTAGAGGAATTTAGGTTCAGGAGTCTCGTACCTCAGGGAGTGTGGATGGGAGATAAATGAAGTTCACTTTCTCCGCTCATATGGCCTGTTTATTGATGATCCACACTGATGTCCTCGTACGAATCTCCTTTCCACACAAGATGCGATTTTTCCTGTCACCCCTGCTACTATTTCCATGTTCTTACCCTTTCTTAATTACTTTGCGAAGTTGAAGTATGTTACAATACTATACTAATGACTTTTCGTTTCGTCAGTCCTTAGCTACCCTGTTCCTCACGGCTGCCTTAACTGGTTTTCAATACATAAATATTTACTCGAAGACCGCTACACTGTTTCCCTCTTTAATATAAAATATTTTGAATTTCAAGATCTATCTTGCTTTCCCTCACGTTTCCTACATGAATCTATTTCTTTCCCTACAAATCATCTTCTCTCCCCAACGTTTTGACACAGAGTGAGGTATCTTACGCACGTCTAAACGTCGCTCTGCCTCATAGATAATTTTCTATTTCACGCCTATTTTCTAGTTTCTCTCTCAATTTTGTGCTATTCGCATGACTTATGCGTCCTCATAGTTACGTTTCTGAATTTCTCCTCCATCTACCATTGGCTCTCAATCTCATCACCTGAGTCTCGCCCGGGTCTAACATTAACAAATTATGTTCGCTTTACTGCATTTCCTGTGCGCTTAATTAACTTCGGTTTCTTGCCGTTGTCTTGGCTTCCTGTGTATACAACTCAGTTCCTATTGTCACTAAGCGATCTCTAATGTTCTTTTTCCTGTCCTTTCCTACATCTGCTATCTTTATGTGATTTTCGCCAAGTTTGTTCGTTCTTAACTACACATTTTATTTCATGTTCTTATTAATATCTACCCTCTACGTTTTTTTTTTTTTTTTTTTTTTTTTTTTTTTTTTTTTTTTTTTTGTTTTTGTTTCTTCTTCTTCCATGATTTCATTCCCCCCTTTCTCTAATTCTTAATGTTCTCTTTTATTCTTCCCTCAAACTGGTACTCATTATTTTGATGATATGCTTATTAATTATTCTTCTTATTCGTTATTATTTATTATTCGGGCGGATCTTATCACTTCAACCCTCTTGCTTATTAGTAGGTATATAAACTGCTTCCCCTAAAAAATGACTACCTTGAACTGTTCCAAAGGTAGAGCATTTATTATTTTGCCGGGAAATGCACATGAGAAATGGCACCCAAGACACCATCTTTGGCAGCATGTGGCTTTGACCAGGAATATTTTATACAAAACAGATTTGATGCATTGCATTGACATGACTTTCTTTACCCTCTGTCGCTTATTAGTGGGTATACAAACTATTCTTACTAAAGCTTATTTTTCTACTTCATTTTAATCCAAATAAACTTTCCAGAAATAGCTACATTACACGTTGCATTATAGATACAAAAACACCGATGGTGAAATGTTTAAGAACTGGATGCTATACGTTGTCTTAAAATTCTATACCGTTTCCATGAAATTGCATCAAGTGGTTGTTGCCACAAAAGTTATTTGAAATGTGTGTTTTAGAAATATGTACATTTCTTGTGTAATACATTTTCATCTAATGCTTGCTCAATGTTTACTAGATATACAGGATTATACAAAATTCCTTCTGGATGAAGAGCCCAAAATATGCGTTTTGTCATGTAAATATAATTAATATATGGTATTTTAATCAAAATCATTAGAATTGTTCTTTAGAAAAAGTTTTGAAAAATGTTCCATGTAAAGGGTAGTTTGGGGCGGGGGATTTCTTTAAAACCTTTGTGTTGCATCGTTAGAAGGTCCTGAACCTAAATATTAAGTTTGGTGTTTATCTGACTTCGTTGTTTAGTTATGCTGTTAAACACACATGCAGTGGTATGAATAAAACGAGTACTTTCTCATAGTTCTGCTCATGAGTATGAGAATCTTCTGTGATTATATACTCAACTCAGTGAGAACATACTAATTTTCATACGAATAAAAACATTCTACCTCACACAATTATATGCTCATTTCCACAGCCTTGCAAAGTGAGTATATATACTTGGGTGAGCTACTCTCTTTGCCCTCATACTAACATCTTTGATTTGTTGGTACTGGGATGCGCTTGGCTTGAGACTTCATCATATTAGTTGATGTGTGCTGTAGTAAGCAAATTAAAAAAAAGACTATCACCAATTACATTTGTGAATATGTTGAGGAAATACCCAGTAATATTTAACAAATCCCAGTTACCTGCAGTAAGGAAGGATAAAAGTGAGGTGAAGTGCGGCAAAAATGTTGTGTGTACAATAACCAAAAAATAAATAAATAAACAATATAAAATGCGAGTGAAGCAAAAGTGTGATTTAAAAAATACTGGAAATCAAATTTTCATATTAAAAGACTGGGAGAGAGTAATCCATGAGATGCTGGACGAGATTCCAATCCGGTTATTTCCAGGATGCCAGGTAAGTCCTGTTTACTATAAAGCAAATATATATTCACTTGTATATAGTTATAAATAACTGTACCAAATGATTGGTAAGCTGCATTACGTTGGTCTTCAAAGCTAGTGAGATGCAGCCAACGCTCCTAGCGTGCGTTCCCTAATTACTTTTTAGTTTAGGTTTATTGGTTTTTTTACGTTTGATTTATGGGAGGCTAGTTTTTTCCATATATATAAGCTTGGGTTCCTGATTCACGGGAGGTTACTTTTATTAACGTTTTCAATGAAGACTAAAGTAATGCAGTAAAGCCTTTCCACATTTTAAACTGATTTACTCACATATAGATAAGCCTACTAAATTATATTTTCAAGACACCATAAAAGCTGAAGCTGCACTCTTGAGTTTTGTACCTCTTCATTTGTTCTGTGTAGATTCATTAATAAATGCCAGTCAAATTAATACCACTATTTGTTTTTCTGCATTCTAGGAGGATGCAGTTTGATGCAGTAATTTGTATCACAAATTACTTAAATGTAAATAATGATTGTAATATGAATATGCATTTTTATGTAACATTGATTTAAGATGTTTATTGATTGTAATTATTGTTGATAAGTAAGTTTATACGACCTTACTGAAACTGTCAATAATAGCGCGCAATAATACAGCGAGGGGGGGTGAGCTGTTTATCATTATTGGAAGCGAGGAAGTTACATAATGTTGGCGCGTTTTTCCGTTTAGAACCTTCTGGAATGTTTCTCTAGAGCATATGTATTCATAATTTTCATTGGATATAAAAATAGACGCTAATGTTGGCGCGTTTTATTAGCCAATAGTAACTCAGTTATAATCTTTAGGCATATCGGGGAGTGGGTGTATAAAAAGCCAAGTCAGAGGTAGATCGCGGGCAGTTCATCGAAAATCTCAATACCTTACACGTCGCCTTCAGTCGTTCAGTTCATCAAAAATCTGTGTACACTACACGTCGTCTTCAGTCAGTCAATTCGTCAAAAGTATTTGTACGGCAAACGTCGGGTATCGATTCACAAGTTACGCGCAGCAGAATTATGAATAATCTAAAGTGTTGTAAGGTTAATTATACAAAAGGTTGAAGTACGTGGATTAAAAGTGATCAGTAAGAAGTTATTATAACAGTTTCAGTTTGGCGAGTGTTAAGATCAATGTATAAATGTGATAGTTAACGTGTTTGACAATAAATGTGTAAAACAAATTTCTTCATCAGTGTTATATTTAGATAAAAGGTTCCTTTCCGTTTACACACTCTGATCAAGAGACATGTTCGACTGAGAAATAATAGCTAGCCGGAGGACAGTAAACAAAACTTAAAATTCTTTCAAACACTAATACTACCACAAATTGCTAACACTAGATGGAGCTACAAACCGAACAAATGAATGACGTCACAAGATGGCTTCACATGAAGTAAATACACATACATCACAAGCATCAACATTATAAGTAATACCGTTACAAATTGGCGCCCAACGTGGGGCTACAAAACATATACAAATAAATACACTTACAAATTGGCACCCAGAACGTGGGGCACGATGACCAGGAAAGAGCAGAATGAGAATGAATCAGGACGTGGAGGGAATGGAGCAGTAAACTGAACTACAAGACGCAGATTCCAGAAACAACTATAGGGACGACAGACTACGCGGATGATTGGACATCGTAATTCCGAGATTACAAGGCAACAGGGGAATTCAACTACAAAAACATTGAGAAGACGCAGATTCCAGAAACAACTATAGGAACGACAGACTACGCGGATGAGTGGGACACAAAAACATCGAGACAACGCAGATTCATCATAATTCAACGCAGAAGCGACATACAAACCTAGGAGAGAGGGGCAGGAAGCTGGACATCAAAGCAACAGACAGCATCACAAAAGGTCAGTTTTTTTTTTGTTTTTTGTTTTTTGTTTTTTTTTTTGAAAACAAAATTATAACATTTAAATGTACCTTAGGAGTGTTAGGATAAAGAAGACAATGGCTACTAATAATATTGAAGAAACAATTATGGAAGGGGATAATGTAACAGTTACAGGTTACAGAAAATAGCTCAAACGATGTAGTATTGGAGGGAGGAAATGTTAGTGCAGGAAGTGACAATAAAACAGCAGGAAATATTAATTCTGATACTAGTATGATTATGGAAATGTTGAGAAATTTTGGTGAAAAATTAGATCAGAATATGCAAAAGAATAATGAGAAATTGAGGGAAGATATTGGTAAGAGTATTACAGATCAATTAAGGGAAGAAATTGGTAAGAGTAATGAGAAATTAAGGGAAGATATGCAAAAGAATAGGGAATTAAGAGAAGATATTGATAGAAGTGTACAACAAAAAGTAGATCAGAGTTTTGAGGAATTGAGAGAAGCTATAAAAAAAGATCATAGGAAATTAATGGAAGCCTTTGGTGGGAGTAATGAGAGATTAGGGCAAAAAGTTGATCAAAGCAGGGAAGAAATTGAAAAGAAATCTATGGAGCTAGATAGTAGTATGCCAAAAATGAGTGATGAAAAGGAAATAATAGCAAGTGAGATAGGAGAAGTTTCAAAGAAAATGCTAGACATGAGCAGGGAAATATGTAACAAAAAAGGTGAGGTTAATACTAAAAGTGAACATGTTGATGTAGAATGTACAGAGTCAGGTAGTAGAATGAGTAGTATTTCAAGTGAGATAAGAGAGATGAAAGAGGTTATGAATATAGATGTGAATCAGGCGCAAGTTAATTTCAGAGGGGAGATATCAGAAATACAGAAGGAGTCAGAGAAACAAAGAAGTAAATTGTACGAAGAAGTTAAAGTTTTGCCTGTAAATAATCAAAAGCTAACTTCTGAAATTAACAAGTACCAAGATGTTCAAAATGAAAACTCCAGTCCAGGACAGTTTAGTACAGATTTGTCAGAGTACTCTCAGATTAAAGAGATAGTAGAAGAATTGAAAATGACAGTTGTTAAAAGATTTTTTGCTCAAGAAACTTTAGATTGTTTTCAAATGTTATCAGGGGACGAAATTTCATATGAATACAAGAGGTTATTCAAGAACAAAAATTTGAAGGTTAGGATACGGCTACGAGTAATGTTTAGCCACACACAATTTGATCCAGGAGGGTAAATAGCAATGAGATGTAAAGTAAATGCTGGATAGTTAAAGATGACTTGCAGAGAAATGTATTGGAACGTAAGAGGGTTAAATAAATATGTACGTCATGTGAAAGGAGAAATAAAATTTTGGACATAATTAAATTTTTTTAAAAGGAAAATAACATTTTTTTAGTAACTGTAACAGTATTTGAAAATTAAGAATGTAAAGATTAAAACTTAATATGATAGTAAAGTAAAGTACGTAGATATAATTCCAAGAGTATTATGAATATAATGTACAAAACAACAAAAATGGGGTAAAAATAATTAAAAAAAACAACAAATACTTATGTAGCAAACAGAACATGTGAAAACAGTACTTCGATTTAAGAGATGTAAATATATTTATGTAAAGGGTGAATATTTTGATAAATATGTTTAATAATTCCAAAATTCTTGAATGCCTAAATTTTGTCAACAATATAAGAGAGTAAACCATTTTGAAACAGTCATTAAATAATTCAGGGTACAGTATTTGCTATAAAAAATTTTGTAATGTCAGATTAAAGTCTAAACACATTAAACCAGAGCCAGTAAGTAGTGGCGAGATAAAAAAAAACATGTCGTGTGTTAAATACGTGTGAAGTGTTAAGTGAAAGTGAAAGCGTGTGTTCCAAGATTTAGGAGACTAAAAACCCAATTATAAAATTTCCAAACAAGTTGTAAATATTCATAATTATGTTTCTAGTGGGGCATATGATGCAGTAATTTGTATCACAAATTACTTAAATGTAAATAATGATTGTAATATGAATATGCATTTTTATGTAACATTGATTTAAGATGTTTATTGATTGTAATTATTGTTGATAAGTAAGTTTATACGACCTTACTGAAACTGTCAATAATACAGCGAGGGGGGGTGAACTGTTTATCATTATTGGAAACGAAGTTACGTAATGTTGGCGCGTTTTTCCGTTTAGAACCTTCTGGAATGTTTCTCTAGAGCATATGTATTCATAATTTTCATTGGATATAAAAATCGATGCTAATGCTGGCGCGTTTTATTAGCCAATAGTAACTCAGTTATAATCTTTAGGCATATCGGGGAGTGGGTGTATAACAAGCCAAGTCAGAGGTAGATCGCGGGCAGTTCATCGAAAATCTCAATACCTTACACGTCGCCTTCAGTCGTTCAGTTCATCAAAAATCTGTGTACACTACACGTCGTCTTCAGTCAGTCAATTCGTCAAAAGTATTTGTACGGCAAACGTCGGGTATCGATTCACAAGTTACGCGCAGCAGAATTATGAATAATCTAAAGTGTTGTAAGGTTAATTATACAAAAGGTTGAAGTACGTGGATTAAAAGTGATCAGTAAGAAGTTATTATAACAGTTTCAGTTTGGCGAGTGTTAAGATCAATGTATAGATGTGATAGTTAACGTGTTTGACAATAAATGTGTAAAACAAATTTCTTCATCAGTGTTATATTTGGATAAAGGATTCCTTTCCGTTTACACACTCTGATCAAGAGACATGTTCGACTGAGAAATAATAGCTAGCCGGAGGACAGTAAACAAAACTTAAAATTCTTTCAAACACTATTACTACCGCAAATTGCTAACACTAGATGGAGCTACAAACCGAACAAATGAATGACGTCACAAGATGGCTTCACATGAAGTAAACACACATACGCATACATCAAAAGCATCAACATTATAAGTAATACCGTTACAAGTTTTGGTGTGGAAGAGCCATTTGTAGTTCTTTCAACAGAAGAGGAAGTGGGGACCCATGGGAATTTCGAATCAAATGAATTGACACCATCACCTTCAACATCAACCCCCAAACACAAAAGAAGTGTTGTGGACGATCATGAGAGTGACTTTACGCGAGGACTTTCAAATGCTGAACTGCAGCAGCTAGTGTTGTTAAAACAATTATCAGTATTGGAACTTAAAGAAAAGAAGTTAAGAATACAACTCGATGTTTAAAAACATCACTTTCCCCCCCCAAGTCAGTACGTATAGATTTTTCCCTTCTCAATGAAAATGTATACCATTCATTTCAAGCATGCTCCTTTGGCTCATGATTTCCTGAGTTTGGTGTTCTGTGTAATTGTTGGTATTTCCTCCTTTTCCTTTCCCACTACGTAGAGATAGCTTAACTGCCTGTGGATTAACAATTATTTTAAAACAAGCTTGAGGTTTGGTTAGGTTTCCACATTTTAAGCATGTGACTTCGTTATTTCCCACCACAATACAGAGATAGCGGCTTCAGTGCCTATGGATTGATAATGATTTTAAAACAAGTTTGAGATTTGGTTAGTTTTTTTTTTTTTTTTTTTTTTTTTTTTTTTTTTTTTTTTTTTACATTTTAAGCATGTGACTGATGTTGATTGTGAAATTCGCTAATATTATGCACTTGTTTCCACAGTGCTACCATCAGGATAGAGGTTGTTTTAAATTTTAACACACACTTATGAGAATTATGTTATATGAAGCTTAGTTGCAAGTTTAATAGGATGGGTAAGGTTTTATATAAATTAAATTATCAGGTAACTGCACATGCATTTATGTACATTTTTTACTTTCTCTACTACGTATAGTAAGTAGGGGAAGTATTGTATTCCACCCAAAAATTTGATACCGAGATTTCACCGGAAATATATGTTTTGAGACCCCCTGAATCCAAAAAAAAGCATTTTTGTAAACATGTCTGTGTGTGTCTGAACAGCATAACTCAGAAACGAACAGTCGGATAAACACCAAACTTGGTATTTAGGTTCAGTATCTTCCAGAGATGCAACAGGAAGGTTTTCAAGAAAATCCCCCCACCCCAGATTACCCTTTACTAGTAACATTTTTCGAAATTTTTAATTTTCTCAAAAATGGATCTAACGGTTTTGATTAAAATATCATATGTTTAAGATATTTTCATGACAAATAAAATGTATATCTCAAATTTTCTGGAAATGTCTCCAAAAGTATTCTTCATTGTGAACGACTTTTGCATAACTGCTAAACCATAAGAGATAGGCAAAATTTTTTACTACATCAAAAATGTAGATTGCGTTAAAATACACAATTTATGTCATATAGATTTTTTTTTGTTGAGTGAACCATTTTCGAGATATTACTTGTTATTCCCTAAAATTTTTCATTACTTATTTTCTTAAATGGGAATTCGTTATTCATTTTTTGTCTTGGATATGCAAAGAGTATTAATCTGTGGGAAAGGGAATGGTGCTGCACCTAGCAACCAGCTATTAAGAGATATGTATGTGCTTAAAGGCTACTGTATTTCTATATTGCCCTGGTAAATATATATTCCCCTTACATCTACAAGAAAATTAGTAATAAGATAGACTCTCAAATGTTTATCTCGATTAAGATGAAGTAGATGGAGAATAAGCATTTGTAAAAATAGTTTGTATAAGAGTAGAGAAAGTCATGTGAGTGTAACACATCAGATTTTTTTTATTATTATTTATTTATTTCATCTTAGATGAATGATTGCACAAATACATTCCTGTTCTACAATGAAATGTCCTTATTATCAGGTACTTTTTGCATTGATTTGCTGGGTTCTCTAGGCTGTCCATGAAGTGCTTTTCTAAACACTTATAATTGCCACATTTTTCTGCTAACCAGAAGAATTACAATATAATGCAATCTCATACTAAAAACTGCTTACTGACTTAGGTTAGCAAAGATGAAGCAAGCATCAAGAGATTTTCTGAGCATGCTGTGATTTTGGGACCTTTTTATAAGAGAAAGACAGATTCTAAAATATATACATATTTATATGTAATAGTTACAAATTAGTAATTTTGAAGATTTTGAAATCATTAAAATAAATTGTAACAAGATGATTGGTGTTCCACTGTAATCAAAATTTTTAAGAAAGTCAAACGTAAGTTGAAAACTTGATTCAGACCGGAAAATCCAATGTCACAGATACCTATTGAATGGAGTGTACCTCTGCCACAGATCTCCAGTTCAAGTCCCAGTGGTGAAATTGGATTTTTCAATTCTGGTTCAAGTTTGCAACTTAGTGCTCACACATGGCTTGAGTATACGAACAAACATTAAAATATCAAACATAAGCATTTTGATAATTATTATACATTGCCAGGTTTAAAGTTGAGTTGGATTAAAAAATTAGTGCAATGTCGGGACTCTTATGACTTTCAAGATGATATTTCCTTAAGCTTCAATGAAACATGATTGCGTGTATTCCAGTTTACGTGTTTTTCAGGGTAAGGAGGTCAAGCAGAGGCAGTTTCCTGAGAAACTTGAGACTTTCACCCTTGAAAAATACAAGACCTAAGAATTTGGTGTGTAGAGAACTTTTCACTTTCAAGGCAGTAAATCGTAACAAGATAAGTGAAATTATTATTAAAATGCTTTTTTTAATTTGGGGAGTTTCCAAGAATACTTCTGTTGAAATCATGTTATCCAACTTTTGAGTGGGTTCACAACTAAGTTTGACTCCCAGGAAATATACAATTACAACAATCAGAAATTTATATCATTAATGCGTTTCAGTTATTGTGCACTTAACTGTCTGTTCCTTTAAATCTATTTGATAGAATGAATATTCATTATTTGTCCAAATTTTAAGAGAAATTTCACACTAAAGAGTAATACTTAACTGTTTTATGTAAGCAAATCATATACCTTCTTCAGTTGTTTTTTTTATAAAGTTCTGCTTTTAGTCTGGGAAATTTTAATGTAGCACATAGGTAAGAGGTAGAAATAGTAAAAACTTAAGCACTGTTAAAATTAAAGTGAAATGTACTCAAACTAAAAATGAGGCTGAAACAAACATATCAAAGCACACAGATTATGACAACACGTAATCTAATCTGAAGGTAACACATACCATTTGATTTAGGGAAACCACTTAAAAAGAATCTGATGTGTTACACTCACATGACTTTCTCTACTCTTGTATAAACTATTGTTACAAACGCTTATTCTCCATATGCTTCATGTTTATCGAGATGTCAATCTTATTGCTAATTTTCTTGTAGATGCAAGGGGAATATGGTAGTATTTAAGTGATAGTCAAATCTTTTGAGCGCTGGTTGCTGTGTGGTGCATTCCATTATCTTTGCATGTCCAGGACATTAAAAAAATGAATAACGAATTTGAGAAAAAGTATAAGTATTGGAAAATTTAAGGGAATAACAAGTAATATCTCGAAAATGGTTCACTCAACAAAAAAAAATCTGTATGACATAAATTGTGTATTTTAACGTGATCTACATTTTTTATGTAGTAAAATTTTGCCTATCTCTTATGGTTTGCCATTTATGCAAAAGTCGTTCACAATGAAGAATACTTTTGGAGACATTCCCAGAAAATTCGAGATATACATTTCATTTGTCATGAAAATATCTTAAACATGATATTTTAATCAAAACCGTTAGATCCATTTTTGAGAAAATTAAAAATTTCGAAAAATGTTCCTAGTAAAGGGTAATCTGGGGTGGGGGGGATTTTCTTGAAAACCTGCCTGTTGCATCTCTGGAAGATACTGAACCTAAATACCAAGTTTGGTGTTTATCCGACTGTTCGTTTCTGAGTTATGCTGTTCATACACACACGGACATGTTTACAAAAATGCTTTTTTTTATTCAGGGGGCCTCAAAACATGTATTTCCGGTGAAATCTCGGTATCGAATTTTTGGGTGGAATACAATACTTCCACTACATACTATACGTAGTAGAGAAAGTAAAAAAAAAGAAAAATGAAGAAAGGCATATAGGAAGGAAACACAAGAGTTTATGCATGGTGCAATACTATTTCTGCTATCTGGTTTCTCCTAACTTCACCATTTCGTCGGATTGCTGGCATCTCATGATTTTGATCAGCATACACCTCCACTTTTTTGAAAGCTGGTAGTTCTGGATCTGGGTCTTGCAAATATTATGTAATACAGCACAGCAGGTAATTAGTTTTGGTATGTTATTAGTACACAAATGCACAGTATTCTGGAGAATTGGAAATTGTTTTAGTTGCCCAAGGTACCGTTCAATGATGTGATGCACCTATTGTATGCAATTTCTTGGGGTGTTTCTGCATTTCTTTAGGGCACCATAAGCCATGGGGCAATGCTATAACCACTGTCTGCTAGAAGCAGCGCATTCACACCATTTTGGCTCAAAGTTGCCTGTATATTTGAAGCCCTCCAAATTCTTGCATCATGCACAGATCCTGACCAGGAAGCATCAATACTGGTGACGGATTCTTTGCATTGCAGGTAGCTTGTACATTAATGCTTGTATAGCCTTTTCTGTTCACATATTCATCTCCAAAATCTTTTGGCTTTTTAATTCAAATTTGTGTACAGTCTAGGGCTCCTACTGCTGCTGGAAAATCATACTTCTCTAGCCATTGATGCTTTACAGCATCAAATTCTAATTCAGTTTGTGGAAACTTGGTTCAAGCTGGTGCTTTCTCAGTTATGGCATCCATAACCTCAACAGTTTTGGATACAGTGGTCTGATATAGTCCAAGATCCTCTCCAATGCCAACTTGGAAGCCAGGATCACCCACCAGTCTTAAAAATGTCTGATTTAATCACACTCTTCAATGCTCCTCTTGTTTCCATTTTCTCTGGTCCCAATAAATGTGTGTTCAATCAGTCCACATTAACCTTAGTAAAGCGATAAAGGCTTTGAAAGTTCTTTGAATCTACATGTTCTTGTCTATGATTGTATATTTTGCCATGTGCTACATAGTTCATAAACCCTGCCATTTTCTTCAGACCACTTGACGCAACACACAGGTTACTCATATCTGAGCCTGCTTCTAACCATGATCAACATGATATGAGTATATACTTCTACAAGTGAGAATATAGTCTGTTTTATTCTTACCAAACTGAGTTCATACTCTATATAAGATGGCTGCTCGAGAATATACTACTCTGCTTCCTGCCTAGAGTATGTACTCATAAACAAGTAAATTCTAAGAAGCTTTTATTCTTACCATCAAGAGCCAAGCATTTACTATGTACTCGTTTTTATTCATACTACACATGACCTTTTTTTAAAAATTCTTTTTATTATTTATTCAGGGGCGCTCGTAACATGTATTCCTGGTGACATCTTGGTATCAAACTTTTGGGTGGAATGCAATACCTTTGCTACCTACTATATATTTGGTGAACTGATTCAGCATAGGATTAGTCTGCCCTGCCTATGGTTGCTGGAATACGGAAGGTTTATTAGTCAAAATTAATAAAGGAGAATTGGCTCATGTGTGGATGTGAAGTGTTATATGGCAATAGTGGAAACTTGGTTAACCAAAAACACAGTGATATACATGGAGGGTTATTAATATTTTGGAAAACATGAAGTGCAATAGAAGGAAGGAAAGTTTGTATTGTATAAATGTAACCAGATATTGTGTGATTAATGACAAATAAATTTCATTCATTCATGTACTTGGTAGAGAAAGTAAAAATGTGTGTTTCTTGCTCTGCCCTGGAATTTTAACATACGAGGTACGTCCAGAAAGTAAGTTCCGTTTGGTAATAAAATTAAATTGTGTACAGATACAGAAAAATTATTTATTGCACAAAATTCTACAACTATTAAACTACTTTTCCACATAACTGCCAAAATTTTGCAGGCATGTCATAGAGTGGCACAAGTTTTTGTATACCTTCTTCATAGAAGTTTGCCGCCTGTGTCTTCAACCAGTTGGAAACATTTTCTTTCAGCTCTTCGTCATTGTTGAAGTGTTGACCGCCAAGAAAAGACTTGAGATGTAAGAACAGATGAAAGTCGCTAAGAGCGAGGTCAGGGCTGTACGGAGGATGGTCATACACGTTCCAGCCAAATCCCTGTAGGAGGTTTTGCGTCACATTTGCAGTGTGTGGTCGTGCGTTGTCGTGAAGAAAAACAATATCTTTTGACAGCAATCCTCGGTGCTTATTCTGTATTGCGCGGCGCAATTTCCTAAGTGTCTCGCAATAAACATCTGCTTTGATTGACCACGCGGTAAGAAATCAATGAGTAAGATGCCTTTCCAGTCCCAGAACACTGTGCACATCATTTTTCGAGGTGTCAAGATTTGTTTCGGCTTAACCTTTGCTGGGGATGAAGTGTGCCTCCATTCCATTGATTGCCGCTTACTTTCAGTGGTGTCGTAAGAAACCCAAGTTTCATCTCCTGTGACTATCTGCGTCAGAAATTCTTCGCCGCCTTCATCATAACGGGTCAAAAACTGAAGTGCACTACCCATCCGGTTTGTTTTGTGTTGCTCAGTAAGAATCTTTGGTACCCAACGAGAGCAAAGTTTACGAAATTTCAGTTTTTCGGTAACAATTTCATGAATTAGTGATCGTGAGATTTGGGGAAATTCCATAGCAAGAGCACTAATTATAAACTTGCGGTTTTCCTGGATCTTGTCATCAATTGCGTGAACCAGTTCTTCTGTAACCAAAGATGGACGCCCACTTCGTTTTTCATCGTGCACTTCACTACGTCCTTCATTGAACTGTCGGACCCATCTTCTCACCATTGAATCACTCATCGCATTTTGTCCGTAAACTTCGCAAATTTGCTGATAAATTTCAATTAGTTTCACTTTCCTAGCATTCAGAAAACGAATCACAGCTCTGATTTCACAAGCGGCGGGATTTTCAATCAACACTGACATTGTAAACAAGCACAACAAAGCGTACGTGGCTGACAGCGATCTCAAAATGGCGCACATTTCTTCTCCTTGATACAGAGCGTCTACCGCGCATGTGCGGAACTGCGATTGCAGCGGAGAGAAATTGAAACGGAACTTACTTTCTGGACGTACCTTGTATCTTAAATTCAAGTTGTGCTAGTTGACAGTTATTGCCATTAGGACCTGTGTATTCAAGTCTTTTGCACACCAATATGATTTGAATGTACTGTTCCTATTGCATTTGTTTTTCTGTTGTATAAGGCCATGTACAGAATGGGCCAAAAGACTACGAACTGGCTGCGCAGTGTTTTTCCTGTCCGCATCCTCGGCACTTGGTGCCGTCTGCCACTATAATAGAAAAGTACGGATGAAACCATACAAGATTTTTAAAACTACTTTTAAAGGCTTTACTTACCACCGTTGTCCATACATTTTGGGCACCTCTTTAGGAAACTATCCATCATTTGCCGTAGTTGAGAAATGATGGTAATTTCCTGACATATTTTGTTTCAATTCTTCTAGGTTGTGTAGGTTTGTCTTGTGCACTTTGTTTTAAGTTAGCCCAGAGATAGAAATCGCAGGGGGTTAGGTCGGGGTTCTGAGAGGGCCACAAATCTCTAGTTATAATTCTGTCCTCCAACACACTTTCAATTGTTCTCATTGAAATATTGCCCATATGAAGTGTTGCAGAGCCTTTTTGCTCCCTGTTTGTTAATTCCCCCCCAAAAAGGGGGGGGGGCAAAATTGTATTTATGTATGTACGGGCGTCAACTGTTAACTCGGAAAAAAATGGCCCAATAACTCTTTCTCCGCTCATGGTGCACCGTACACCAATGTTTTCGTCATGTAGGGGTACTTCGGGTTTGTCAGAGCTCTGTAACGATTATTTTGTGTACACACATATCCATGAAGGTGGAACCAAACCTCGTCCATGTAAGGTATTAAATATGGGTCTCTTTTGCCATTGTGTACACTATTGAGACTCCACTCACAAAATGTGCGCGTAATTACTTCAGCAATTTGGTAGCTCTTCGTACAGAGCCATAAGAAATGCCTGTCTGTTGTGAAAGACACCTAAGTGATTTTGGGGGGAATTTTCCAAACGATGACCGATGTCTGTTTCTTTGTTAAGAACTGCATGCCATCTTTTAGGCTACTTAGCCTGAACACTTCCTGTGGCCTGAAATTTAATGTAAAGTTCATGGATTGTTGTACGGCCTGGAACTTTCACACCTGGAAATCTTTCTGCAAATTGTACTTTCATTGGCGAGCTGAGTTAATACATACGAATAATAAACACACTGTGCAGTAGAAAACGTATACTGAGCCATATTATACTTTGTGACTACAGGACAAAATAATAAATAACTTGTAATAACTGAACTACATCACATCACCGTCAACTCAATACTGCACTTCACACTGCACAGCAAAACCACAATAATGTGACCTTGTTCGTAGCAGCAGTGCGTTATGTTTACACACACCCAGTGGAAAAACACCGCGCAGCTGGTAATATTGTTCATAATGTACCCCTCTGGGTAACTTAAAACATAAAGTGTACAAGACAAACTCACACACCCTGGAAGAACTAAAACAAAACATCCTTCAGGAAATTGCCTGCATTTCTCAACGTGAACTACAGCGAGCGATGGCTAATTTCCTAAAGAGGTACCAAAAATGTATGGACAATGGCGATAGTCAATTTCAGCATCTCCTTCAAAAAGTTGGTAAGTAAAGCCTTTAAAAGTAGTACATGCAGCTTTGTAAACATATCCCGTTTTGATATATTGCTTCTAACTTAAGCAGCCCTTCCAAAGCCTCAACCTTTCATCAACAGTGACTTTTTCACTAGCCACATAATTTTCTTTGCATTTTGAAATAATATAATTGAAAACTGCCTTACTTTGTGTAGTTCATCATTTACATTTCCTATGGATGTGAAATGAAGGAACTGTAAAATGGAAGTAAACATGTTACTTGACACTAATGTTCCAAAAAAATGGAGTAGCTAGCATGTCATCTGTAGACCGGTATACATTTCTAATTTAGGTTTACGAATAACACTTAAGCATAATTAGACCAAGCAGCGTGTAAATCTCATTGAGTGTTACTTCTGATCCTTTCTGAATTCTACTCTTAGGCCCTAATTTGCCTTTAGAGATCAGGTGTTCCTTCACCTTATTTGCATATACATTTGTTTCCATAACAATGTAAGACCAAACAGGAAAAACAAATTGGTGAAATTATTAATTAGATGGCTGTCAGAAGTCAGCTGAGCCTGGGGTTGTAAACCAGAGCCTGTGCTTGTAAATATATGTCTCTTTGTGCTGCGGTTGTTTGAGCACATCATAATGATGAGTCTTTATGAACACCTGAAGGAAGACTGTCATTTTCTTCCTCACTGCTACCTACTGTCCATTACAAACCAGAGTGCCTTTCACTGAAAACAAACTCTTTGTATTATCCGCGTGAAAGTAGTTCGCAATCCCCGCCCATAATGGCTGCTTGTTCCCCTTTCACGTGCTTGTTGAACACTATTTAACCTATAAAAAGGCGCCCTGCATGGGAATCATAGTTCAAATTTTATAAGTATGCGGCAATGAACATCTTACTTACGTTAATCACAATCCTCGTGCAAAAGTGCAACACCCAAATCCGAATCCTCCGAAGATGACTCAGCTGCCATATCAGAATCAGAACTACTCTCCAAAATAATGACAAGTTTATCCTCTTCTATGTTGTATTATGTCTGTTTATATTCCCTGCTCGCTTTCGTTACACTTCTCACTGAAACACCTCTAAAATCCGATATTAGTTTCGTAATATGCAATAATGCCAGTGTCGGGTATTTTTGTAATAGTGAGTTCAATATATGAAGTATTGTTTGTTTTTAGCCACTTTTTAACTGTTTCCCGCTTCTGTGTTTGAACAGTTTGTTCGCAATACACGGACCTTCCTCTGCCAAGTGAACTCAAATACCAACTGACTAAATCACAAGATTTGACCTGACCTGAGCTGAGCATGTGTGTGTTAGTGTATTATGAATGACTGTTCGCTTATCATATATCCTGTGTTATGTAAAGTGTTTATTTGGTACTCAGATAGCACCTCTGGGAATTCATTGCTGCATTTCTTGTATATGTAAGAGAGTGGCAGTCATACATACGGTTGGTATTAACAAGCAAGATGCTCACGGCGTTAGCGCAATAGCAGGCAAAAATCATTTTTTGTAATCTCTTAACAGCTAGTACACATCTATTACCTTTAACAATGAGTTCTTATGATAACTGCAACAAAATGTGCAGTTCTATACATTTCCTGCTCTAATAGTTCATACACAATACATGTATTAAGGAACTATTTACATTGGCGTAAGAGTATATTCTTGGGTGTGTGACGAGCTGAAGTACGTGCTTCTGTTTACATCAGAGGGAACTCTGGTTTGGAATGGACAGCATATCCTCAATACTCCCCTCAAAATATGAAAACTCCATCAATTTCCAAATCACTATCACACAGCAAAAAGTCCACCACATTTTCTGAAGTAATTTCATAAACCTGTACTCTGCTTATGTGAGCTAAATTATTTGCTACATTACTAGTTGAAGCCATGGCTAGCACTGGGGTATAAACATTTCAAATGAGCTTTAAAAAATCTCTCCGAACTGTGCACCATATTTTTATTAAGTTTCATAGTGGAAGACTAAGTGATATCTGTTATAAATGGTGAAGGCTAATACCAGAAATAACTGTCAAAATGTTTTAACTATTTCCCTTATAAAACTCACTTTGCGGTGTACTGAGCCAAATACTCAGGTGTAAGATCTTAAAGGCATGACACAAAGGCAGGATATTACAAAAGGAATTACTGTCAAATAATACCATTAATAAACTCAACTCTTACAAGTTCCACTATATAATGTAAATTGGCCAAGGAACTGACAATCGTATAACATGGCACGAGTGCGTTTGTAAAAGTTTGTGTCAACGACTACAAATTCTTATTTACATAACCATAATTAAAATACATTAAAATTATTGAAACATTTTAAAGATTATAAACCACTTTCAAAATTATTTGCTTTCTGTTGCCAGCTTTAATTTGACACAATTTGAATTATAATACTTCCGCATAATCTTCTTAAGCTTCTCCCCTAACATTGTATAGACAGCCGAAACAGTAAATTTAGAAAAGTTACAACATACCATGAATGAAATGAAACCGAAACAAAATATTTGGCAAAATTAATATCTGCACGAGGTGCTAGCTCGCTCTATTTTCACTAGCTTCCCCTGTCTATCTACCGGGCACTTTCACATGCACGACAGAACTGACTGTCACCTCAGGCGATCGGCGCACTCTTCAGCAGGCTTT
Organism: Deroplatys truncata; assembly: GCA_030765065.1. Taxonomy (NCBI): domain Eukaryota; kingdom Metazoa; phylum Arthropoda; class Insecta; order Mantodea; family Mantidae; genus Deroplatys; species Deroplatys truncata. The sequence goes on along the minus strand of CM060980.1, from coordinate 31,738,946 downwards.
CCCTACTTCTTGAACACGTTCATGAAGTTCTTGATCTTGTGATGTTATCAAACTTGATGTTCCATTTGCCGTCATATGATATGGGGAGTACAAAATGGTACAAGACAGCTTAATAAATACTCAACTTCACTGAGTGAAAACAACATTTGCAAATAATTTATATGCCAGCTAAAATAAGTTGCAGTTAACATGTAAACTTTACTTGAAAAGACATTCCAACACGTACATACAAATGTTGACAGAGAGATTTGGTTTATTTGCAGCCTGGTGTGTTGCGCAATATGGCATATTGCTATTTTATTTGGTAGATAATCTGCCATGAATTCCAGTAAGTAACCACTGGCATTGGGAAGATTGGACAGTTTGCTCCTGTCATCTCCTTGAGTAAGGTGGAATAAAAAAGTTTTCTTATCCTGGTGTTCAGAAATAAACTCTTAGCCTTGGTCATTGCGGCATTCAGCTGTGATGCTTTTTTTAGCACAGTTGTTGCCAAGAAGATTCAGTTTATGAGCCAAGCATTGGATGTGTATTAAATGATCTAAAACTAGTTTTTGACCCTGTACACGTTTTGTCATATACCAAGCAGTCTGTCACTATATAGTTCACTGCACCAAAATCTACAGTATATTCCCTAATGGAATCAAGAATAGTCCTAATGCAGTTGATAGCATTTGCAAACTCAAGAAAATATATGCCAGGAAGCACTAGTTAAGGAGCAGAATTGCGCAATATTTTGAACAGTATGCAACCATTTTTATTAAGCTGAATATTCCTTAAACTAAAACTTTTTCAAGTTTCATATTATACAGATCTGGAATGGGGAAAAACAATAAGTGGACACAAATCCACCATATAAATGTTCAGTGGTAGGAAATGTGTTCGATACGAATTATGCAAGCTATCGTGGCTTTGCACAATCTGTTAATTTCTATTTGAATTACCTTCCGAGCATTTAAAACTGTTATGTTGGGTACCCTGAGTTTACATTACATGCGATAGTAGCACTAATTTTTTCCATTGAACAAAGCTTAGAAGTCCTTCAATCCGTTTGGATACGATATCTTACATGTCCATACTCAATCCGACTATCATAAAGAATATGGTTCCATATGTTGTATGCTGTTACATATTAGTTTTTAAAATAGCACTTTCTCTCATACACACACAGAATTTCACTTCCTGCCAAATTCGACAAATAATGTGAAAGAACGACGTAGGTACAGGACTCCTATTCGTTACAATAGCCCTCGATTCGATGCTACTTACATATAGTGGATAAGAATATTGGATTTGACATTCAGATTTAACTGAATACTTTTAGTATGGCGTTTTCAGTACAGAAAGTGGACTCAAGCATTTTTTAATACATTGGGTAAATCCATTGTTAAAAAGGTGTTTACTTGCATATTAGTAGGTAACAAAGTCACTAGGTTGCAATCTGTAAAAAAAAAGCATTGCCTAAAAGTACCAATCTTTACCGTATTTATTTATCCATGCTCTTAAGTTTGGATCAGCCAGCTTTTCCATGGGAATATTTGCTTTCATGAAAGCTTCTACCGTGTGCCTCATAAATGCATTAGTTGCATCTTTTTTCTTCTTTGGTGTCTGAGACATTGCAGCAACTGGCACCTGGCACTTTCGTTTGCTTTGCCTGAAGCTTTCTGCTTTTCATATTGAATATGCACCAACCTACGTACTTCATCTTTCCCAAGAAACTACAATTACATGTTTTGCGCATTAGCATCTGACGCAGTAATTTGTATCACAAAAATGTAAATGTCAGAGTGATTGTAGTGTGAATATGCATTGTTGTGTGACATTGATTTGAGATGTTTGTTGATTGTAATCATTGTTGAGAAGTGGGTTTATACGGCCTTACTGAAACTGACAATAATAGCGTGTAACAATGTAGCGAGGGGGTGAGCTGTTTATCATTATTAGAAACAAGCAAATGACGTCAGAGTGGCGTGTTTTTCTTAGAATTTGCGGGAACATTTTCCCTAGAGCATATGTTTTCGTAATTTTCATTGGATATAAATATAGACGCTAATGTTGGCGCGTTTTATTAACCAATAGCAGCTCGGTTATAAATCTTTAGGCTTATCGGTCGAAGGAGTATAAATTCGTGTCAGAGTCAAGTTTCATGGAGTCCAACAGAAGCATTCGCGTATAAGACATCGATGAGTTCAACAGAAGCAGTCATGGTGAATACATCGCACAATTTATCGATTTGCAGGTTACGCGTAGCAAATTTATGAAAAAATCTCTCGTGTCGTAAAGTTAATTACACAAAAAGTTGAAGTAGGCGAATTAATAATGGGCAGTAAAGAAGTTGCAACAGTTTGTTTGGCGAGTGTCAAGATTAATAGGTGAAAGTGAATAATGTGTTACGACAATAAAAATGTAAAACAAATTCTTTTATAAGTGTTATCTTTGGATAAAAACTCCATTCCGTTTACACACCCTGTACAAGAGAAGTGCTTGACCGAGAAATCATAGCTAGCCGGAGGACAGTGAACCCAAAATTAAATACAATAACAGGCGCTCAGTAAAAGATAACACAAAGTGACCGTGACAAATTGGCTTCCATACATGCAGCAGATAAACAGTAGCATCTTTCGAACACAAACATTAATACCGCCGCAAATTGGCTCCCAAACGTGGGGCTGACAAACATTAATACCACTACAAATCTTACCTCTTGCATGTAATCTGTCACTTTCAAATTCAATTGATTTGGTGCATTCATTAAAGTTGCGGCGTTTGATTTAAAAACTTGTAGAAATGCATTCTTAGAAATTGACTTAATTCACGTTATTCTTTGAAAAGTGCCCTAATTTGCATAAACATTTACATTATCGCAAATGTGAATTTTGCATGTTTCTACTCATTAGTATTTAGCTGAAATTTAAATATCAAATACACAAAAACTATGTGGTGCCCAGGATGGAGTTCAGTATCAAGTTGGGTGTTTATCTCAACAGCTGAAAACTGTATACGGTGGTCTGAGCACAAGAAGTTAATTTAAAATGCAGATTGCATACTGTATTTAAAATTCAGTTTTGGTTACATTTGTCGCGGTAATCTGTTTGTATTATCTTATTTGCTGAGCACCTGTTGTTTTACTATTTTGAATTTTGGGTTCTTTGTCCTCCAGCTAGCTATTATTACTCAGTCGAGCAAATATCTCTAAGCAGGGCGTGTAATGGAAAGGAGTTGTTACTAAAAGATAACACTGATAAAAGAATTTATTTTCACACTTTTATTGCCGTCACAATTCACATCTTTAATCTTGATACACGCCTGACTGAAACTGTTATATTTCCTAATGTAATTACTGTCGTAATAGTTGTCGCGTACCTACTTCACATTTTGTAACTAACTTTACGACGCGAGAGATTCTGTAGAACTGCGTAATGTGTACCTCGTGAATGATACTGTAGAACTGCGTAATGTGTACTTTTAAATTAACTTTTATTTAAATTCTTGCATATTTATACACCACTACACTTTTTAAAGAACGCTTTGTGATTATATACTCAATTCAGAATGTACTAGTTTTCTAAGAATAAAAGCTTCTACCTCGTTCGAGTATATACTCATCTCCACAACCATCTTGATCACTAAAATGAGTATTCTCATTATATGCACTCTTTGACCGTATAACTTACTGATCGTGTGGTGTTTTGCTTGACAATATGGCATTCTGTGGTAGTGGAGTAGATGTTACATTTGGTTCTCTCACATCAAAACTCTTGTGTGTATTCTGTGTTGTATAACCAATCTCAGCAGTAATTTCAGTCAAATACAAAGCCCTTCAAGAAATGAAAATTTAATTGAAGCAATATGCACAAATGTGAACTAATTAGCAAAACAATAAATACAGGTTGTGGCATAAGTAGCTTGACAGATTCTTGTTTTAATGAACAAACTAAATTAAATGGAGTATTTGTACTTTGTCAGTACAGATATTGTTTTACTTTTTTACATGTTCCAAGTGCCCTTCCTCAGCATTGACACAGGACTGTAAACTGTCTGCAACACTCAAGACACGTACTCTGACATAACGTTTTATTTGTGTCTACTTCCTGAAATGCCTGTGCAAGGTACTGGTACGTCATTGGAACAGTAACTGGTTTTCTGAAGAGCACTTTCTGTTTCACATGTCCCCAGAAAAAAGTCAATTGGTGTTAGGTCAGGAGAATGAGGAGGCCACTCAATTTGTCCACACTGGCCAATCCATCCTGCTGGAAAAGGTCTTGAGCACCATCTCGCCCATGGATCCGTGGCACGACTGTTCCTTGTAGCATCTGCAAGTAATTTTCATCTGTGGCATTAGTGTTAAAGAAAACAGGACCGATAACTCCATCACATAATTTCTCCCCTCCCAGACTGTGACACCAGGATGGTTCAATGCACTCTCCATGACTACGTTCGAATTAATGTCATTCCAAATTACACAATTTTGTGTTTGTTGACAAGTCCAGACAACTTGAATTATCCTTCATCAAACCAGATGATTTTGCGCAAATGTCTATGTTGTATTGTAGTTCATTTAGTTGTACTTCACAAAACTGCAGGGTTCTGTCAGGACCATCCTTCAGTAAGCCATGGAGTAGTCTGTGATATTGCTTCATGTTAAGTGTCTTCAATATCCTGCACAGAAACCTCTCCAAAATTCCTAACTTGAAGGAGGCTCTATGGATCGACTTCTTCAGACTTGCTTCAAACCATCTCATTTTCAACTTGTTGCAAATTGAGTAGATGGTCTCACAACGGGCCAGGTCTATTGAATGTTTCTCGCTAGTGAACCTGCATTGTTATGTTTCCACACTTCCAATACTCCTTGAACTACCACACTGATTACCTGCCATCACTGTTTAGTGCCTGTATAATGAAGACAATTGGCAAAAATATGGTATCAATAAATCAGGCAAAAAGAAAATGATATTCATGGACTGATGTCATTCATGTGAAGCTGGATACATACTGCTTAAAAACCATTTTCCTATACAGTAATAAATAACTGAATTTGAAATTAAGGTTTTACATAGCTTAATAAATCTCTTGCTGATACCTTCTGTTATGTTTTCTTGAAGCAATCGAGGATTTTGAAATTCTTTGAATGGTCGTGGCAACATTTAGCCGAACAAATAAAACGGATGATAGGAAAAGATATATCAATAAATAGGGCAAAAGAAAGTAATAATTGTGGATCAAGACATAACTCAAGGTTCTGGATGGCCATTCAGATTATTCTGTTTCTAGAATCCTATTGCATTATGAAACAGTTTTCTTATAAGGTTTAAGTAATTTTTAATTTAACATTTTACATAGTTTAATTATTAAAGCTGATTTTCAATGATACCTCTAGGTTATATTTTTGTGAGACAAAATTTCTTGAATGCCTTTAATGTTGACTACTATATAATTCATAAATTCTTCCATTCTCTGTTGTACGTTCTAGTAGCAGTGCAGCTTTGATTGGGAGAGGCACAACCTCTTTAACAAAATTGTTGTGAAACCAGTCCTTGAATATTTTGCTGTCCATCCAGCATGAATTTTTTTATGGTGATGTAATGGGACATTCTTGTTCTTACAACGTGGAATTTTGGATTTTCCTATCGCCGGCAATTTTAATTTATAACCCAGTATGTTAGCACAGACCTGGTTATCCTTTCAAAGTTTTAAGGCCTGAAGCTTGCTTTTTTTTTCTCTATCACAAGTGTATGAGATGGTAAGCACATCAGTACAACCCAATTTCATCTGCATTATAAATTTGCCTACAATCCAGATATTTACTTTCAAAGAACTTAAATTCTTGAGTGAAAGTTTCTGCACTGTCATTCCCTGTGAATTCCAATTTCCTTATTCCATTGTAATTTTTAAATTGTGTAAGCCAGTCAGTGATACTTTGAAATCCACTCCCAAGCCAAGTACAGTATAAAAACGCTCTGCTTGTAGCTCCTTTCTGGTTAAACCACTGTATCATGGCTTTGTCCAGGTTTTCGTAGTTAAAGGTTTTCACAGATTTTCTGGATGATAAACGATCACATTTAGTGGAAAATTTAACCAACATTTCCTTTTGTTTTAATGTGTGTCATTGTGTCCCCACACCGAACTCCATGGACAACTTAAATGTTGATTCACCTTTCTCCTATCTTTCAATGATCTTCAGTTTTTCTCTGACAGGTAGCTTCTTGTATTTCATCTTACAGCCACTCATTTTGAAAATAACTATCATAGTTCAAAAGTTGAACTATGTGTACTAATAAACTATGCAAATTTCAAGAGAAAACAATTTATAGATCAACACACACACATTTCACATTGCTGCTGTAAACAGGAAAGATAGTGAGAGCATCTTTGGCCTTGACTGTAAATTACCTCCTATATGGGGTAAATAAGTAGTTTGGCTTTGACTGTCTGTTGTGCGCAGGAGGTTTAAGGGGACGTAACTTAAGTGAAAGGATATACTGACGGTCATATGAATAATTGAGAGTTGGCTGCATTATGATTGCAAGTATAATTTGCATTACTTACAATAATGCCAATATTGGCAAATGTTACCATAATCGATGTTTATGTTCTTTTACAGACAGAAAGTAAAAAATGTCAGACAACGAGGCACCAGCTCAGGAGGACACCAAAAGGAAGCGCGGCCGCCCTTCTAAAGCTGGTGGAGATGTTAAGGTAATAAATTGTGAATTGTTTCATAATGTTTGTACAATTTCCTGATCAGTGTTGTTAATGACAAGTCATGATAATGAACGGATTTCCAAATGATGGCATTCATCTGCATTAGAAAGTTAATTGCTAGGAGGGAATGGTCCATAAAAACCAGCTACCAGATATCTGCAGTACATAGATACAGAAAATACTTTTTCAAAAGTACATATGAACAGAAGTGGAATGCAAATTGGCTCATATTTCCTGATCAAATAATAACACACAGTTGCAGTAAGAGCTTTTTAGATTGCATGTACCACTAACTTCCCTATTTTTAGGATCTAGTCATCCAGATTGATTATGAAGACTGGTTTCTGTGCCAGTGCCATCATTTTGAAGCTTAATTATGCCCTATATTTGTACATTTCTATGCAATCACTTTCTTACATAAAATGCATTAATCAAACTCCAAATGAAATGTGTTTCAGAATGCATTTTATACCAGATACAAATGTTGTTTTGCATGTATGTAATTGAATATAAATTCTCACTTTGATGTACAGCTTTGAAGTGCCTCACCATTGTCAATTTTGCATTAAATTGCCCTGTTAAAACTTCCTAGATTTAATGTTAGAAAATATTTCTGCAGTGAAGTTTCACGAACATTATTATTATTATTATTATTATTATTATTATAATTATACATTTATTTAATTGCTTTGGGGTGCGGATAACTTAGAAACCACTAAATAGGTTTAGATAATTCTGTAACCCTTGACATACTTGCCCATAAAACCTACAGGGGCAGATGCATTTATATGACCTAATGACAAAAGAAAGCTTTGTGGGCAGTTTCCAAGTGTTACAGATATTCATTGTTTTTATTGCAAGTTAAGATTACAGACTGAATGTACCAAGTTAAGTATACAGTGTTATATTTCAGAGTTGTGTGTGTCTCCATCATGATTATGGTCCCCTTCAATGGGCTGCAATGAACTGCATACCATATGGATTTAAAATTTTATTCCACCACTAGCTACCTGTATTAATCAGCAGTTTATGTGCACAAACATTCAGTAATGGATGACCTGAATTGTAAATGCACTCCCTCATGTAAATTTTATATCTTGTATACATTCTATGGATGCTGGATATGTTTACCATTTTTGACTGTTTTGTTTATATACTCCAGAATTATTAACCCAATGGATGTAAACATGACATTAAATACCCCTCCACTGTTGTGATTGGTTATTCAAATAACTTTCTTCTGCAACCAAACCAGTTGTTTAGCTTTGAAGGATGTGTTTGAATTGCCATCCTTTACACTGTGATAATCTTAAATGAACATGGAAAAAAGGGCTTGTTTTCTTGTTTAGCAGTTGTATCGATCCTGTCTTTATTGGTAGTACATTAATTAATCAATCTGGAAAAGCATCCTTAAATTAAAAAGAAAAAAACGAAACTGAATAAAAATTCAACAAATTGCTAACTTTTAATAAAATGTAGTATTAAGACAAGCTTAAGGAAATTGTATTTTATTTTTTGCGCAGACTGTACTATATAGGGAATACCGTTAGTGACAGAGATAATATGCCACCCTCCTTCGCTGACTCCTGCTATCTGCTATATGGCTTGCAACTCTTGTCAGAATAACACTTGTCTTTCTTTATTTCACTCATAAGTTTAAGAAACAAATTGAATGCAAAATATTGTTTAGTAAAACTGCAATATCATTTGGGAAATGTGTCATCGCCTGTGGTCTAGGGATTAACATGCTAGCCTCTAGTTACAGAGTTGCGGGTTCAAACCTGACAGAGGGCAATGGATTTTTTCGGGTGTAAAAGTACTTTGCATGGCTTCGGAAGAGAAGTAAAGCCAGTGGTCCCATGTCATAGATTTACAGCATATAAAAGAACCTCAAGCCTGAGCAAAATTTCCGGTCTTTCATGCCCAATATAGAATATAATGCTAAAGACCATAGTAGTTAAAAGAGTGTCCATAAATAAAACTCAATTTTATCAGGGAAATGTGATCCAGGCTATCACATCATGATTGAAGAATAAATTGTGGAAAGTATAAATACAAGGGACTCCAGTAGTGAATCTGGGGTGACAATATGATTTTGGAATGCTGAAAGAGAAATTAAGTGAGCAGCACCTGAATTATGTAATAGAGTTAGTTGAGCAAAGTGACAATGAACAAATTTCCACATACAATCATGAGGAGTCGTTACCTTGTTGTGAAAGAGAAGCATGATATGATAAACCACATAAGAAAATTCAAAGTTTCTTCAAACCAAACAAATGAAGGATGTGTAATTAAAATCAGGTAGCGTACTATATAATTTGATTTACAAAATTTCTCTGTGATGTTTATTTCACTTAATTCAGACAGTGCTCAGCCATAAATGATCCAGATAAATAAGGTTTTACTGTAAGTCCCTCATTGGCGCAAATTTCATTTGAAAAGTGTATCGCTTGTTTCCTTTCTTATATTGATACATAACTCAAATATATGCACCTCCATAATGATATGCCTTCTAATCTATTATCATGCAACCTTCTTTCATTTCATGTTCATGAAAACTATTTCTAAGAGCAGTTTCTGAAATGTTGACTTTTAAGTCCAGCAAATCAGGATCATTACTGACTGTCTTTAAAACTATGTCTGTTGCTGGTTATCAAAAAAGAGAGCACAAACTTATTTCATTAAACTCTGTGATTTGCAGTAAATCTTTCACAAGCATTGAGGTATTTCTCTGTGTTAGAGAATTTAACACATTTAGCACAATTTGCATTTTGTGACCTTTTTGTTAAATTACATCAGGCATGTTTACATTATTAACCTGCTTACCAATAACATTTTTAACAGCACTTGCAATTGACTGCATTGTACTAAACCAGCTGTAGCACTGAAAATGGCATTTAAAATCAGTGATGTGTAAGTCAAATGTGTTAATTGTTTACTTTCTAAGTAAATATGCTCAAAATAAATAGTACAAGGCAGTCCCAGAAGTACCCACACCTGATGTGTAGATAGCAGTTGTTGTTTCAAACAAATGAATATGGTAGGCAGTAACAACCTCATAAAGCTTAAGTTTGAAGATCTATGTTGTTTAGTTTTTGTTTGGCAGCCATCAGTAGTGAATGCTCTCAGCAAATTTGTAAACTGGGATAAAATTGGTCATTGTTAGGTTATACAATACTTTCATTTGAAAGGTCTTAGTTCAACTAGTATGAGTTCAGCTAGATTCTACTCTGAGGGAGTCTGCTTCTTTATTTACACAGTAAAATATTGGGTGGCAGAGTTAAGGCTGATTCACAACCAACGAGAACGGTAACCAGAACGAGAACAAGAAAGTTGAAATACATGTATTCAAATGGGAATGTTCACAACCGACGGGAAGCTTCCCGGGCCCCGGTAATGGGAAAGAAGAGTTGCCCAACTTTTAACATTCTCGTTCCCAGGCACAGCATATTAGATCCCTATTGTGCATATTAGACTCTTCACTCTAGAGGTTATTCTAAGCGGCCGTGACATGAAACAGCCACTAGTGCTCTCTATAGTCGCAAGCTGGAAACCTGGAACTGGAAGGCATTAGTAGTAAATGTGCTTCCTAATCTCATCCCGACACCCGCAAATCTAATCAGTGTTGGTTCCTCTGGTGAAGGGATCATTTGTAGTTTGTTTATATGCAACTCAAAACTGGCTATTACCTAAAAAAACAATGGCAAAAGTTATAAAGAACAGCTAAAACCGGTGGAAATGAAAAAAGAACAATAAACCATTTTAATGTATGTCATTAAATAAAGGAATGATAGTTTAGCATAAGTAGAGGGATCGGAAATGTAATCAATATGCATTTAGATAATGTTTACTCTATGGAATTTTGACGTTGGCTTGGCTAAATTGGAAGTAGGTGAAAAAATGTCATTCGTCAGTTAAAAACAAATAAAATCCCAATGCGCAAAATCAACTTTCACTTTGTGATCGATATGCATTCCCGTTCTCGTTACCGGGCTGTTGTGAATCATAATTTCTTGCTTCTCGTTTCTGTTCTGGTTACTGTTACCGGGTGGTTGTGAACCAGCCTTTAAAGCGAGGCTGTACAAGCTGCCAAGACGAACATCACAGTGGTCGACCAAATGAAGTGACCACTCTGAAAATTTGGACATGAGAAAGCTGTGCACAAGATGGGTGCTGTATTTACTCACAATGGAACAAAAACAGCATCGTGAGGATGTTTGGCAATGTTTTGCTGCAATAAAGCAGAGCTTTTGCATCAATTCATAACCATAGATGAAACATGGTTCCATCACTTCACACCAGAGACAAAGAAACAGTCAAAACAGTGGATTGAAAGGGGAGAATTGGCTCCAAAGAAGGCAGAGGCAGTTCCATCTGCAGGCAAGGTCATGGCATCAGATTTTTGGGATGCTCCTGGGATAATTTTAAATATCTTATAAAAAGAAAAGCAATCAATGGTGAGTATTATGCAAACTTATTGCAGCATTTGTGTGTTGAAGTGAAGCAAAATAGGAGAGGGACTAGGGCCAGGAGATGTGGAAGGTCCATTTTTTTCAGGTTCATTTGCAATTTATACAGAGGAGTTGGGTGTCCAAAATTTATCTTCATCTCGAAATTGTATATTTATTTCCATAATGCTATACAAAATTCTTACAATTTTTAATACATTACTTTGAGTTGCTATTTTTTCTTTCTTTGGTCCATGATGCATTTTAACACAGTGGTTATAGAATGTTAGTTAGAAAATGGTAGTAACATTGGTTCTGTGTTAATTGTTCACTTATTACTTTCTCTACTACGTATAGTAAATAGGGGAAGTATTGTATTCCACCCAAAAATTTGATCCGAGATTTCACCAGAAATATATGTTTTGACACCCCCTGAATCCAAAAAAAGCATTTTTGGAAACCTGTGTGTGTCTGTGAACAGAATAACTGAGAAACGAACAGTCGGATAAACACCAAACTTGGTATTTAGGATCAGTATCTTCCAGAGATGTGACACGGTTTTCAAGAAAATCCCCCCATCCCAGAGTACCCTTTAAATGGAACATTTTTCAAAAATTTTAATTTTCTTAAAAATGGTTCTAACAATTTTGATTAAAATATCATATGTTTAAGATATTTTCATGACAAATGAAACGTATATCTTGAATTTTCTGGGAATATCTCCAATAGTATTGTTCATTATGAACGACTTTAGCATAACTGGTAAACCATAAGAGATAGACAAAATTTTACTACACAAAAAATGTAGATCGCGTTAAAATACACAATTTATGTCATATACATTTTTTTTTGTTGAGTGAACCATTTTCGAGATATTGCTTGTTATTCCCTTAAATTTTCCAATACTTAATACTTTTTCTCAAATGGGAATTCGTTTTTTTTTTTTTTTTTTTTTTTTTTTTTTGTCCTGGACATACAAAGAGAGTGGAATGCGCCACATAGCAACCAGTTATTAAAACATTTGACTGTCGCTTAAATCCTAGCATAATCCCCTTGCATCTACAAGAAAATTAGGAATAAGATTAACATCTCGATTAACATGAAGCATATGGAGAATAAGCGTTTGTAAAAATAGTTTATACAATAGTAGAGAAAGTAATGTGAGTGTAACACATCAGAATTTTTTTTTTATGCAATTGTTTTAAATTTGGAGATGCATGTATATCAATAAGCCGTATCTAAAAAAAATCTTGTTATATATAGAGGAAATACAATTGCAGTTTTTGTGCTAAGTATCCCAACTGCTCATTGAATTTGAACCATTTCTTCAATGGTGAATAGTTTAAAACATGTTTTGTGAAAAGGTCTTATTAAGATTTTAAAAAAAAAGAAAAATCATTTGTAACATGAAATTTTATAGGTATCATGAGTATATACCAAGTCTATAATCCATATGAAACGAGAAAGAATCTGGAGCGCCAGTAGGAGTGCTGTATTGGCAAATGGTTTGTGAGTGTGACAAAGATAAAGGGATGACACATACAGTATGAAGCAAGATATGGACAGCGTAACATACACATTCACCCAGATCACTTAGTGCAGAGTCCAACGGGCATAGTTTCATCATTGTTAAACAATTAAAACCACTGCGCACTTATAACACTAACAAACACACCAAACATAAACACAACACTGCTGATGGTGTATAATGGTCATGGTCTTTCAGCAACCTCATAAATATCTGCTTTGACACTACTGATGAACCAGACATCGTAGCAACATGGTTTTTGGACACTACTGATTCAAAAATTTTAGCCCTGCTCAGCTATAGTGCTATGAATGATGTGTACTTAACAAGTTTTAAATGCTCAATTGAAAAGTAGAAGCCGTAGCCTACAGTGAGACCGCATGGCACTTGAACCAGGTAACCTCGCTCTAGTGCTATAGGCTGAGTGGCTTTCACCAGTGTTATGTAGCTTCGCCTCAAATACCTTCTCGTTTTGTACAGGTAATAGTGTTTTTCTGAAAGCTAGCATTTGCTAGACATTAGGTGAGTAAGCATTTGGTATGCTGTAGGAAGTAAACATTAAATTTACATGTCTTTAATGGGTCACCGAGAAGGCCAGTGCAACCTGAATCACAGCCGATTGAAGACACACAGAGGGAGGCCATGAGAGCAGCAGCTGGCTTGGATGTATGGAATCAAGGAGGTTTAAATGTATCAATGCCATCAGGCAGTATTTTGGAAGCGAAAGAAAGCAGGTGAATCTAGTGCACTGTATTAGAAGAGCAACCCTAGTGTTAAAACAGTGGAAACACGAAGGCGATCGCAGTGTGAGTAGTGATTGGTGTTGGAACTAATCAATGAAAAAATGTTCTCTCGGATGTCACTAACTACTACAGCTGTATTTTTCATACCTGCCTAGCTGTCTGGCTCAGCTGATCATATGTTGTAATACTGTATTGCTACTGACGATGTACAAAGTTAATTACGTGAGCTTCAGTAATCGTGATTGCGCTTTGAGTTATTCAAATTTCTTTTTAAAGGAGCCAATTAAAGCTCACATAAAATAACTTGTCATTGTCATCTGTAGCAATACAATATTAGAACATAATTATGATCAGCTGAACACCTGACAGCTAGGCTAGTATGAAAAACACAACTGTTTATTCCTGTGTAACTTATTTAAATTATCCAATAGTTGGCACATATATTGCTTTTATATAATATTATTGGGGTTAATAGTGGTTGCTGAATGTTTCTGTGCCATAATACATAATGGTCACATTTAAATTTTTGAGGGTGAATGAGATCAAGTACCATGCAATAATTTCTTCTGCATGCTTCATAGTAAAATCTTTTGCACTTAAACTGCCTCCATGTTTTGTTTGAACTTGCAACCAACCAACAGCAGGATGTGGAATTTGACAGAAAAATGGGAAGAATAACACATGTTTGACACTTATTTTATTCTACTCTCTAGATAGCGCAACACAATTTGACATATTTGGGTAACATGAATAACTTAACTCCATTTCCTACAAAGAAACTTCTGCACACATTATATGCAATAGTGTAGCTATTGTTTGTCATTCATTAAATTGCTATTAGCAGTGCAATAAATGCCATTAGCAAGTTTCACCACACCATTTAACACTTAAGTCATTGTCACTTTCTGTGCTCTGATTTGAAGCACCATCACTGGATGCATATTACGAAACTAATATCCGATTTTACAGGCGTTTCAGTGAGAAGTGTAACCAAAGTGTGCAGGGAATATAAATAGACATAATAGAACATAGAGGAGGATAAAATGTAGGAACTTGTATTAAGTGCGACAGTGCTGTGCAATTGTGGATAAACTTGTAATTATTTCGGAGAGTAGTTCTGATTCCAATATGGCAGCTGAGTCATCTTCGGAGGATTCGGATTTGGATGTTGCTCTTTTGCCTGAGGATTGTGATTAACGTAAGTAAAATGTTCATTGCTGCATACTTATAAAATTGATTGTTACCTCAGGTTGCATTTTGAACTATGATTCTCATGCAGGGCACCTTTTTATAGATTGAAACAATGTTCAACAAGCAGCCATTAGGGGTGGGGATTGCAAACTGCTTTTGCGCAGATAATAGAGAGTTTTGTTTTCAGTAAAAGGCACTCTGGTTTGGAATAGACGGTAGAGGAATTTTAACATATCAATTAGCAATTGCTAGTATCTGCCAGCATTTTTATTCAACCAGCAGTTTTAGTAATGAGAGTGTAAGCAGGAAATGGCCTAGCCTCTCTTCACCCCAAAGTGAAGAGAGGCTAGGCCATTTCCTGCTTACATTTTAAAAAAAAACATACAAGTTTTAATGTGCAAATATTGATATTAGCAAATTAACTATTCAGCTAATGAAGTGAAACACACTACGAATACCTGAAGTATAAAGAAAGAGGGATTAAATGAGAAAATTGGAATTCTGTGGTCGTGTTTGGTTGATAGTGTTAAATGAGAAGGAAATAACACTTCTAACCTTCTGTGAATTCAGAAACCTAAGATTATATATAAAAACCTGACCTCCCATAGTACCTCGAATGCAATGTGTTGTATATGAAAAGTGCTTAAAGTGTGTTAAAATGTTCACTATAAATAACAGGGTCATTCAAAAGATCCAATTTATTGAAAAGATTCATGGAACCTTCACTGAAAAGATGCAGGATTGTTTGCATATACAGAATAGCAGAAGAGTACAATCAGACAAAAAAATTCAATGCCATGCCTGGGATTCAAGCCACCAATCTTTGACTCGTCATACCATTGCTCTGTCATCTAAGACTTTCTCTACTCACAATAAGTTATTTTCATAAGTATTCTACAAATGATTAATCTGATGTTTATCATGTGTTAACTTAAAAGGCTTCAATATATTTAAAAAATATTACATGCCCATTACTTCAAAACCTTTGGGTTTTGCACAAAAAACAACACATTTAAATGCCTATACATTTCTTATAATATCCTGCAACGTAATTACTATTGCACAATGTATCTTCTAAGGGAAGGATTTTTATCATCAAAATTGTTACAAAGTTTAAATGGTAGAAAACAGACACAAAAGAAGAACACATACTGAAGCTGCTAAATTCACTCAAAACAAACGCTTCAAGTTATTCTTGGAAACAAATGCTTTTGAGCACTTGTACTAACAGATTACAAGGACTAATTGTCAAAAAATGCTACCAGAATTACTGAAATATATGTGAATATCAAATATCTTTCTTCCTTCTGTATTAGAAAATTTCAGTTGGGCACTGCCTTAAAAGAATTATAGTATCATTGGCATGCTATCCTTGACAGTGTGTTAGTCCACCAATAATCCTACATTTTTAAATTATACACGAGTATCACTCGCATGATCTGCATCTACGTGTTTGAATATTGGTACTATAACATGCTATTTAATTTGCATTAAAGGTTGGTTTTTACCTTAAGTACTTTGGCTGTGATCTCCACTCATCAATTATGAAGTGCAAACAAGAAAATTAATCGTATGTTCCACTGCCTGGATGACTCACTATATCTGAAAACTAAATCAGGACAATATAAAATTCAGCAACACTAAGAAGCTCTTAAAAACTTAACGTTTCATCCAGCACTATCATGCTGGAAACTTATTAATATACCTTCAGATTCTATGTCACCATTTGGGACTCGAACCACAACGCTGGAAGGAATGTAAATCGTAGGCATATTCCACTTGGTCTGGACGGCTCAATGTATCTGAAAATTAATTTGTTATATAATAATGTTGTAACACACAATAACCTATCAAAAGGTTTCTACCTCATTCTATGAATTTCAGTGAAGTTAATAGAGAGTACCAATATTACAAAACATATACATTCAATCAGAAATAACGTAAATGTATGATTACTCTCTCTGCTTTGTTCCTGGTGAAAAAGCATTGGACGAAAACTTTCAGCTATAAAAATCCAAGATGGTCCCTTTCTTCCTGCCTGCCATTTATAGTTGAATTAACATAACTTCTCTATTCTGACAACTCAGTGTGCTTTCTGCACGTGTATGTGGGTCTGTTGTCATGACAACCAGGGTTGACCTTGAAGTAGCCAATCGCCATTTAAGCCCCCCTCCACATCCTTCACCAGAGCTCAGAGGAAGTGTTGCCACATGGGAAATATTTTTTCGTTTGATTTATCAGATATTTGTGTGATTTGTGTATCGTAGTGTAGCGTGATATTTTAAAGTTTAAGCCTACAACTATTTTAACTCAGTGAATTGTGCAATTGCATATTAACGTTATTATTGTCCTAAACGTGTAGCTGTAGTATAGCGAATGGCCAGTATTGTGCTGATTATAATGCTTTAAAATATATAACCTGTGCTGAAATTTTTGTGTGATTGGTAATGTCTGATCCCGGGCAAAAGTGTAGGGGAAAACCACGAACTTGTTCCCCAAAGAAAAAATACGGTAAGCTTGGACAAGGTACTGCAATTCGCGTCCAAGCTCGTGAGATAGTATGTGCTTTAAGGGATATTTCAAACTGGAAAGAGAAAACGATGGACCAAGGACTGATGTAAATAAAGTCATAGATAGGACAGCTGCTGCACTTAAAATAAGTAAATGGACTGTTGTCAATATAGGGAAAGAACAAGAAAGAAAAGATGAATCAGCTGAGAAATCGCAGTCTAGATCCTCAAAAGTAATATTAGAAACCCCAGGCAAAACCCAATATCGTCAAATTATTACAGATCTAGGTGCCTTCCAAGTAGATGCTATTCGTCGCCATATGTATAGTTACTATGAAAGAACACATTACTTCACACTTTTAAATACAAAGTTTGTCGTATCTAATTGACAGTTAAAATAAACATAACAGTAAAAATAAGAACTTCAGAGTAAATTTGGCACTAACTTGGAATAATCTGCTATCTGAAAGTTTCACAACAGCATTAAAAATGTTTGTGTAGTACCGCATTTTGAAATTTTAGAAATACATTTAAAGTGAAAGCGGAAAAATCAGCTTTAGAGCTTTGTTCTGTATAGTTAATATAAAATTACGTATAGACATTTAAAGCATCATGCAAAGGAATTTAAAGAATACAAAATGGAAGACGGGCACTAGAATAAAATAATACAGGCTGAAAAGGTATTAAAACTAATGTGCTCTTATTCTCATACAGCACGAAAAAGAATATGAACATGATGCAATAGTTGACAGGCGTGTTGTACTGTATCCTTAGAAGTGTATAGAGATGTTTAGTTTAGTATATTTCAAAATTACGTCATTTCGTTAGCACAACGAAGAACTTTTGTCTTTGTTTAGCTCTCCTCTTCCACTTGACACCACTGGCGGACAGATGAGCCGACAACACCGCATGTTTTACGCGTGGCGTAGCTGAAGCGCACATGGCAGGAGAGCAACTGTCAGAATTGAGAAGTTATGTTGATTCAAGTATATTTTGTTACAAACTTCAGAACTTAAAAGAGCCAATCAGAAAAATTGCCTTTCCCACAAAAGTACAACTAGTGGCACACTGTGTTTATGTGGGAAGTTAATGGCCTGTTTCCAGATTTCCAATCCAACCATCACCCCTATGATCTAGAGCAAGTGTATGTTTGGGAGGAAAGTTTCAGTATAGGGATTCGAGTTATCGATATTTGGAATGTAGAGGGCTTACTAGAGAAAGTGTGGCGGTGAAATTCAGCATGTGTTAAAAAGTGGCAATATGATAATGGCCGTGAAAACATGGTTGCAAAGTAAAACTAGTATAGAATTACCTGGGTGTTACTTTAATAGTGTAAATGGCGTGAAGAATCAGAATAGAGGTAGAGTTTCAGTTGGTTTAGGTTGTTTTGTGAGGAAAGGTAAGGGGTTTAAATCACTGTTATGGCTTACATTGTATGATATTTTCCACAAAAGGCGATATTGTGTTGTATATAATCCCCCTACATCAGAGTACTTTGATACAGACATGCTTAGGAATGTGAGTTGGGGCACTGAAGTGCTGGGAAAATTGTGATCTTTATTGGGTTGAAATGTTCAGACTTAGAAGTGGAATTCACGTTTGCAAATAAGAATGGCCAAAGTGTGTTGGATTGTATGTGCTCACTAGATATGGATTCTGGACTTCGATGTTATTAATACAATAACATCAAGCTGTCATTTTCCATTAAGATTAAAATTAGATGAAGAAAGCCTACAGAGGGTTTTTATAGAGTTGTGGAAGTATACAATTGGAGGGAAGAAAAGCATGAATTATTTTGTAAAGAATTGAATTGAAAGTGGGAAAATATTACAAGTAATAGTAGAAAGCTTCTTAAATACTGATAAATCAAGCTCTAGAAACATTTGAATAGTGTGAAAAGGGCGGGAGGTGGGATTAAAGCTGTGACCTATATGGCTAGCAAAGGTTTGATAGAGATTGTCAAATGGCAAAAAGAAGAGTAACACAAACTGGCGGCAGTCAGGGGAAAAAGAGAGGGATATTTTTTTTGGCCCTCAGATAGGTACATAGGTGCCTTATTGAGGGGGGGAGCAGGAATGGGGATTAAGAATAAGCCAAACGTTAAATGAAGTGGCAAAACCCATGACACAAAGAAGATATGGTCAATTTTAAAAAGCGTGTACAGAAAGGTTGAAAGAGAAGATGGTATAAACCCAGATAACTGGTGCAAGCATTTTAATGCATTGATAGGTCAGAACAACATAGAGCAGCTTTTGCATTTAGACCAGCAAGTAATTAATGAAATAGATGGGGAAATCATGGACATAGAACTGTGCAAACAAATTAAGAGGTTAAAAGCCAACAAAGCAAGTGGTACTAATGGTATACATAGGAATTTTGGAAGGCTTGGTTGATGAAACTAGAAGAAAAATGGGTAAAATTGTTCAATAAAATACTGGAGACAAGGGAGATTTATAAGAGATGGAGAACAAGTATGATAATGCCGATATATAAGGGAAAGGGAGATAAATCCCCAGCTAATTACAAGGGGATAAGCTTACTTTCTGTTCTAGGTAAGATCTTTATGGGCATTCTAGCTAATAGGTTACAGAATTGGGTAGTGAAGGAGTATCAGTTCCAAGCAGGATTTAGAGGAAGTAAAGGGGTAAGTCATACATTTATAGAAATACTATACAAGATATATTTGGGAGAATGAGTTTTTTATAAAACCACCAGGTAATAAAATAACTAAATGTGTTCAGAGTAAGACAGGATGTAAACTTAGACCAGTGCTATTTAACTTTATATTGATGTCCTAGAGGAGATCTCAAGATTTAAGGTCCACTTGCCAGTTATTAATAATTGAGAAATTCCAGGGCTATTGTTTGCAGATGACTTGGTAGTTGGCTTACCCTCTTGTGGAGGGTAATCGAAGCAGCAAAGAATATTTGTAGAAAATGAGGACCAAAAGTAAAAATGAAGATAGTGATTTTTTAAAAAAAGTTGACTACATAAGGATATGAAATAGCAGTTAAATGGAAGAGAAACAGATGTGCTTAGGAGATTTGATTACAGTAGAGTCTCACTAATCCAAGGTAATGGGGGGGGGGTTGTGAAGGTACCTCAGATTTGGGATAACTTGTACTATACGGAGCACCATAGGAAAACTCATTGAGGACAAAATGAAACCAATAACAAATCAAGGTGAAGGTATTTGCTGTTAAGTTTTGTGTAGAAATAAACACTTGTACATACATTTTTTTTTTTTTAAAGGCTTTTAGTGTCTTCTGCTTCGGGGTAGTGAATTGCCTTTGCATTGCAATGTCACACCATTGTTTGAGTAATATGGCGTTGCCTCTGGTTGTTCTACATAGCGCAATGCTGCCTCCAACACAGTAAAACTCTCATTATGACTCATCTTTGGTGTTATCTCTTCTGTCTTCCTCATTCTCTCAACATCTCAACAATTGATGTTTCTGTAAGTTCAAACTGTTCGTCACTCTTCATCCATTCTGTAACTTCACTTTCACTACCACCTGGAAGCTAGGATCGACAGGGCTACATCATCTGCATCAGCATCATTGAATTCATTTTCAACAGTCGATTTGCTCTCTAAAATTTTCTTCCACGATTTCACAAGTGTCTCGGGCTTCATTTCATTGCATGACTGCTAACCAATATATTACGTCCCTCGTGGTTACTTTTTTTAGAAAATAAGTTCTATTTCCATCCTCTTCTGTTGCCTGTAAAAGTGACAGCAACAGACGGCGTCGTTACTATTTTTTAAGCTTTCCAAAGCTCTGTGATCCATCAGTTGTATCAAACTTGTGATATTAGGTGGCAAAAAACAAAGCCAAATTCCATCACACTGCAGTTCCTCTTCATCTGGATGCGATCCAGTGTTGTCCATCAATAAGATTGCTTTACTAGGCAAACCATTTTTCTTCAAAAACTTTTTAGTTCCCGGCACATATTCCTATTAAAACAACCTCTTATGTATTCCTCTGTCAATCCAAGCATTCTTTTGGTTTATGTAAGAGATAGGCAGTGCAGACAAGGAAATGTCTTTGAGAGTTGTGGGCTTTGCGGCCTTGCCTATGATGACAAGCTTTTAATTTGTGTGTATTACCTGGGACATTTAACAAGATATCTCGCGGTGGAGGCGCTGTTGTCTTTACACCGTCCGACTGGCCTGCAGATGGGAGGAGAGGTGAACACTATGTCACAAAAGTATGTACACCATTGAAGGAAGAAAATATGCTACGCTAAAGAGCAGAATAAAATTGCCTCAATTAATTCTGATGTGTAGATTCCGATTCCTGCATAGCCGTCTCACTTGCTGTATCTGTAGAGCTTTCGTCTGTGGTGCTGTCATCTAAAGGGTGGAAATCTGCTGTTATGTCTGCATCACTTGTTGTAACTGTAGAACTGCCATTACCATCTCCGTAATTCACAAAACTGACCAAACTATTTGTTTCCTCTTCATCAGTGCTATCCAAACCCACATTGATTACTATTCTTTCTATTTCTTCTTCCATCAAGGCATCTCGATGCCAGTATTCTTGTTCAATGGACTTGCGTTTTTCCAATCCTCTTCAGTGATATTTAAACGCTGTCTGGTTAGTCCTTTAAGTGCGTTTGAAGTAATGGAAGACACATTTTTTTTCTGCTATGTTTTGTTTCATTATATTCCATACCAGTTCAGTAGGGTTTAGATCACAGTGATAAGGCGGCAATCTCAGGGCTTCAAATCCATGGTCTTTCAAAAGTTTATCTGCGGTATACACTGGAGGTGGTTTGTTTGCTTTGACAATTTCTAATATCTCCCTTTTCGTTAAATATTCTTCGAAGTCCAAACCATTATCCTTCAGCCACTGAACAATCTAATCTCTCCGGGATGCCATCGTTGGAGCTTTGTTTTCCTGCACGGTGTGGTAAGGCGCATTATCGAGTACAGCAATGCTACTGGGCGGGAGGTTTGGTATAAGCCTTTCACTGAGCCATTTTTCGTAATTTGTCTTGTTCATCTCGCTGTGGTAATCTTCTGTTGCACACTTAGTCGTAGATTGATTCTGCTCCTTTGATGAAACCCATCTCACTGCCAGCATGCACCGCTATTGCTCTTTGCCCAGCAGATTTATTCACCAAAACTCCAGGAATATCGTCAGCCAACACTTCAGTGTAGTGGGTGTGTACCCAAATTTCGTCAGTATAAACTACTGGCTTCCTGGGACCCTTTTCATTACTTCTTAGAGGTCGCAAATAGGCTGCTCTGCGAGCAACTATATCCTGGGGCTCCACTAAAATCTGCCACATATTCTTGCATTTTTTGAAAGTAAATCCCATTTTGTTTAATATTCGCCAGAATGTTTTCTGCCCACCACCGAAATTGTTCTCCTTTACTGCATAGAACAACTTCTTCACTTTTGAAATTTCTTTACGCGCCTCATAATATTCCAAAAATGTTCTGCGAACAACGCACTTATCAAAATTGTCCATTTCAAACTTCTTTTTCCGACTCCATTGTTTTCCTGGGGTAGTAACTCGTGTACCTGAAATGCTAATTTTTTTCAAATTCTTTAGCGATCCTTTTTACTGTCACTTCACTTTTTCCTACTGCTGTAGCCGTTCTAGCCACTGCCTTTTGCAAAGGAAGAACTAGACCATTTTGTTTTTCCTCCGTGCAGAACTGGAAAACTTTGTGAATAATCTTTCTACTTTGGGAGTTTACAACTCCACGGTGACTTTGTTGGGGTTTCATGTTTCAAACTTATTTGTGGTACGCACCACACTGCACTGCGGTACTCACGCATCACACCACAGTTAATAACTAGACTAACATTTTATACACAGACTATAGCCATCTACACAACACATGTAGTTCCCGCTTTAGCCACGCATAAACAAAGCTCAAGCTATTTGTCCCGGGTAATACCTGATGTATTTGATGCAGCAAGTAGTCACTCTTTCTTTACTTTTTTTTGTGGCCGAAGCATGACATTCTTCACGTGAAGTGTGTTTGGAAGGTAACACTTTAAACCTGAACCCTGTTTCATCACAATTGTATAGCTGATCATTTGTGAGGTTTTAGCATTTTGAGTTCCAATTTTTATACAGAAGTTCACTGCAGCTTCGGAATCACTGGAAATCTTTTCTCCACAAATCTCAAGCTGTTGTACACCGTACCTATTCTTCCACATCTGTAATCAACCTACACTAGTGCTGAAATTGTCTTTACCTTTTTTTTTTTTTTTTTTTTTTTTTTGTGCAACCTAGTTTTTTCATATTCCCCCAACACTGTATTCTGCTGTAAGCTTTTAGTCTTCCCTTTATCCAGTCTTTTTAAAGCTTATAATTTCACTTTCAATGGTACAAATTTCCTCTTACATTTAGCACTCATTGTTGAAACAAATTAGGAATAAGATGTGCAGCCGCTTCTAATGCACTTCATCCACAAAAAAGGTTACAAACATACTAAAATAACACACTCCTTTAACTTGACACAACCCTGGCTTGCTGTTTGGGTTGCAGGGGAAACTTTTCCTCTCAACAAAACATATGTTAACTATTAAGGCTAGCTGTTTTCTTATAATAGCTGTCAACCATTTGCAGTTCATAAACTAGTCTGTGTGTTATTGCAGCTGAAAAGTATTTCTGGTAGTGAATGGTTGCTACAATGTATGTAGTCCGTGTTTTATTATTGCAGCTGAAAAGTATTTCCGATGGGGAATGTTTGCTACAATGTATGTATGCACATATTATGGAAGGGTTTTCCCAGTTTTCGCCTGGTCCCTAATTGAAAGGAAGTTAATCCTTGCCAGGTAACTCCTACACACTATAGACGAGAGGTACAGAGGTCCAAAAGTATGTATACCTTTTTCACTCTTAAGTTGAAAGTAGACCTAAGCAAAACAACACTTCGAGCAAATGGCAGCACACGTGGCGGATGACACAAACTAAGTACCTGCAAGAGTACAGACTGCTTCAGACAATACAAATACGGTACATTGCACAACTTGGCGATCATTAGCTTGTAAACATTTTGTGTGTAATTCCTATATTTTGCTTTACATCTTAAACTTCTAACACGTACTAGGAGCAGATAAATAAAAGTGGTACCTGAACAGTTCGGCATCTATGATTAAAGGAATTGCATTAAACTGTTTTTAACTTCATGTTTCAGAAATCATTCATTTAATGACTATTATCAGTATACCACTTTTTATGAGTCAACAAACTAAGAAAATGATTAGCACTATAGGTTAGAAAAACCAATAGAAAGCAAGTGCGATCCAAGCAACAGTTCTGTATCATTAACAAAGAAGTTATTGCTAAACGACAGTCAACCCTATTCATTGTCGATTAAAGGAGGTGCTTTTTACAGGATTTTTAAAAACATTTAACAAAATTGTCTTCTTTCCATTTTCCACGTTTGTTTTCCAAAGTGACAGAGGATTCTCAGCCATGACACTCTCGAAAGTTATATATTCTCAACACGTGGCAAAGAGTACACTGGCAACTTATCCAGAAAAATGTACTGCAGCACCTGCGCATAGCCTCTTAAATGCTCTGCTATAATGGTTCATTTAGTTTTAGGTGAATCTGAATAAACACATTTTCTTTCATAAATTGAACTATCACAATGATGGGTTTTTTTTAAAAATTTCTCTGAACAAGAATAATCACAAAATGTTACGATCAGAACCAAATTGTTTTATGTATAGGAAGAGAAGACATGCTAAGTGGGAAAAGTTGTAGTTTGCCCACCAGCCAATGTGGTGCTCTCTTGTCACGTGGTTTTGTTTAGAACTCCTTTAAACTTAAAGTGAAAACACTTTAGATATGCATCAGGACCATGTAAAGCTGATGACTAAACCTCTGGTTTAAAATTTAAAAAATAAAAGGTGTCTTCAGGTAGCTCGGATTTAACGGAACCTCGAATTTGCAAGAGTATTGTACCTGGAGGTAACACTTAAGTTCGGATGGAAGTTGGAGTGAACAAAGAAAGATGTCTCTAGCAAAAGGTAAAATGACCATAAGTATTAAGAGATCATGTTTAAAAAAATCAGACAAATGTCAAATGGCTTTGAAAGAAGAATTTGCATGTGCGACAACAGGAGTTAGAAACTTGAAAGGCATGGCAAGGATATAGTAAAATATGTCCAATGTCTAGGGAAGTGAACATGGAGAGAAAATTTTTGGCAACAGAAATGGAAAAACATGGATGGGGAAGCATTAATAAGGAAGATTTTGGCTGTAAAAGGGGATTAAAATACTCAGCTATAGATAACTATTTGGGTAAGGTCAAAGAGAAAGGTTAACAATGACTGCAAAGATGAGCCTAAAGGCAGATGTAATAGACGAATAATGTAAGTAAGTAGACAGTGGGTCATCAATACACGGGAAAACCAGGAGTTGTGTGTATAGAGACCGTAGATTATCATAAACAAGCAACCAAGAAGTGAATTTATAGCGTAAATAGCCAAATATTTTCAAACGTCATAGTCTAAAATGTATGTAATATAAACGTAATTTTGAATATTGAGATCATATATAAACTGTAAGGGCTACCTGAGTATAAATGTGCAAGTTGCTTGCAAAGCTGAAAAGTATATCTGCTGAATTGCCTTATAGTGTTCATGACACAAGAATTGGGTGGGGCTATCGAATCTTGAGGGAAGACTCCCAAGGCTTTATTTGAAGATTACATATATGCTCACTACTCTCTAAAACCAATCGATATTGTGGTCCATAAATTATTAGCTCTAGGGCCTCAGAAGCCCTGTATATGCATTCTAGGGTTAACCCATTAGAAAGCATTTTCTCCCCTCCCCCCTCTCTCTTAATTCCATGTGCAGGTGGACATTTGCAATAACTATACATTTAAATCAGAATAATTTATGAGTGCGACTATCTGTGCAATTATTCTGGCCAAATCTCCTCTTAGAGTATCCCCGTTAAAAATGTTTATAAAATCAAAAGGAAAGCCAATGAATTACCTTAGGAGTGAGTTTAGAATAGGATGTGATGTCTTCTATATCTGGTGCCCACCTGCCCGCCGCTTTTAGGTGTTTTGCTTATATAGGCAAATCGCGTCAGGAACACAACAAACGTTGCCATTTCTTTTCTTTTCGATAAATCACATGCAAAGTGGGTTTTGCCAACCTAAATGAAAATGTGAAATCTGTTAAAAATGCGATGCACTGTTTTTACCACTATTTCTTCTTCGTTTGTTTCCGCTGAAAAAATGCAACGCATTCATAGTAAGAAGGACTATCCACCAAAATTGTAATTTTTGTATTCTTTTTGTGAAAGTTTGTTATATTAATATGTTATTTCCGTTAAATAAAGAAGTTCGTTTACTGCAACAGTGGTAGATTAGTTGCAAGCTTACATAAAAAAAAAAACCCTAACCTAAGGCTAACCTTCCGTGAATTCAGAAACGTAAGCTTATATAAAAAAAATTAGAGCTCCCGTGAATCAGAAACCTAAGCTTAGGAACGCGCGCTCACTTCGCTCGCGTGCTTGGATATAACCACTGGTAACAACTTCAAACAAGGTTATATATAAAAGTAAATCAAACCTAACCTAACCTGGAATTCATAAACCTAAGGTTGTATAAGATCCCTCGGCTAAGCCCTGTGGTCGTTTCTGCAGTCGCTGTGCTTTGGCAGCATTAATTTTTCTTATGTTGGCAGCATAAGCGTATGACATACAGTGACATCTGTTGAGCTAGTGCACGGTATAGTGTGACATCTATTGGACGTATAACACATTCGTCGCCATGGGGGATACTCTAAGAGGAGATTGTCCTTATTCTGAGCTATCAAGTCTTCACAAAGCCTTGAGAACTGAAAGGATTTGTTTTACAAAATTTTTCAGAATATAACATGGGAAACCATTGGTATTAGTTTCCCATATTTGTTGTTTTCCCTATTTAATTTAAATTTTATCTACTGAGGCTTGCTATATACTGGATGCTGCCCTTTCTGACAAAGAGCACTACTGCATTCCCATTAATAGATTACAGCAAACTGAATTGAATGAAACAGAATAAGCTGAGTACCCAGCTGCATTAATAAAAGTTGGAAAGGAAGGAATAAAGGTTCTCTTCAAAAGTGTGTTTTGTATTGCCTTGCATTCATCCTGCTCTTCTGCTGCTCCTTTCACTTCATGTCCTCTATGCTCCACATTGCCATTGTCTGAACCAGCCTTAATTAACAAAGTCCACTAGTATTTTATTCCTTTTTGCATCATGATCGTGCCATTATTTCCTCCAAAAAATGTGAGTGTGTCCACCATTTGTCATTTACTGAATCCCTCATCTCTTATGTTCTATCAGATTATAACATACCTTTACAGAAAGCCCTCTGTGAGACAAACATTTCCCACAAATCTCTTCATAAAATCTCATTGGGCAATTTAAAAGTTACCCAGGGCGTATAGGAGGCTGTAACTGCTAAAGTAGTGGAATTTGTACATCGCATGTTTACATTTTGAAGCTACAAATTTATGGTATGAAACATTGTTGGAATCCTTTTGCAGGAGACAGGAGCAAAGGAAGCGAAAAAGCGTGGGAGATCGGCAGAAGACAAAAAGGAAGTGAAGAAGGCTGCAGATGGGGCATCACCAGCTAAAAGAGGTCGTGGGAGACCAAAGGGCTCCACTAAAAAGAAGGGCAAGGCTGCTGCTAAGGTTTGTTGGATTCTCCCCCCCCCCCTCTTTTTTGGTGAGGGTGGAATGTGCTTTCTTTGTTCTGGATAAGGTTTCACTATTTCATTTCTGGCTTTAGATACAAATGATTTCAAGTAATTTGTGTAATTGTTACAATGAATGCATGTTGATATGTAGAATTGTGTTTAAATTAATTTAGTCTTAAACACAAACTGAAGTTTACAATAATTTGCCAAATAATCATTAATGTATTGAAATAAATTGATTTACTTATTTAATTGATAATTTTAGAACTGTTTCATTAAATCTGTATAGTTGCAATTGTTAATTATTCACTTTACGTCGTAATTTTCAAATAAAATAGAACACTTGGCAATGGTGAATTAGTCAAGCAGAAGTAGGGATTGACGAGTCCAAATTTTGCTGGATTATGAAGAGTGTATCATAGAACTGACAGCAGTCATTAGGAAGATCATACTTCAGATCTGTGGTATTTCTACATAAATTGTTTAGTGTATACCCCCGCCGCTGTATCTTTGCACTTGACAGTTCGTGTGGCTTCGCGTAAGGTTGGCTACATTGCGGTTACGACATTGCCAGAGTGGCTAGTAAACAACAGCTGATTGCTCTCCTTTCTATCGTGTCAAAGCCGCATACAAAAAGTGTACGGAAGTAGCGAACGTCAATGAATAATAACTATTTCGTATTATTATTGTTAATTGAAAATAAGCGATATAAGCAGCTTTGGTATGGTCGGATACTCCTTTCTATGATAATAGGCATAAATGTATGGCGTCTAATTGGAAAGCATCAAGATTTGTGACTTGAGGCTGCTTTCTTTTCTTCCCTGGAGTTGATAAAAAATACCGTTGCGTTCCAGATGGTTCAGGAATTTTGTCCTCTTTCTCTTGGAGTTTCAATCCCTTGTGTATAACAGTTCTCGTGCTTAGCCCAAGAGCTGCTGCAGTTCATTGTACGGCTTTATCAGCAGGAATAGAGGGATTGCCATGACGCTTTACATACTCCTTTTCCTGTTGAAAGAATTCCCGGGTTCTGCTTAAAAAGTTCCAATGCCTGACTATTAAGTGGCACACCTCGGCGCAAAGGATTTTCCCTTCGTGAATCACTCTGCGATCGGCGTCGTTTTTCAGACATTGTCGCACTTAATTTTGGTTTAAATAAATAATATGAATGAAAAATATATATATAAACGAACAATAACAAAACTATTAAACAATAACCACAAATATAAATAACAATGAATATGTAGCTTGCAAAGAACAACTCGACGCTCGTGCTAGAGATTTACAAACTGAAGCACGTGGTTACATCCGGTAACAGAGCCGATTCTAGTTCCGGTTCCGCTTTGTCATCGGCCATCCGGAATGCTACCTTGTGATTGGCTTAGGAAGTCAAACGGTTGAAGCTTTTCATCTGTTTTTTTGCGAGTGTACCAACTTAAACGCTAGCTGTCAAGTGCAACGTTACAGCGGCGGGGGTATAGTTGCTGGAATTGAAATACTGTGGTAATATCTACAGTCTTCAAAATCAACTTTGCACCACATCACCTTTACCAGATATTTTAGGCACCTTATGTTAGTGATTTTTTGCTGTGAATATTTGCAACATAAAATGTTAAATTACAAAACTAGATCTTGAATATAACTTCTGATAGTTTTCTAAACAAGACTAAAAAAATAATAGAACACATAATATTAACTCCAATTTTTTATACTCCACTTCACTAATTTATAATAAATTCATGGAATGTGTTTTGGCCACATGGCTCCATCTGCCTAGATTCCCTGCTGCATTTCCTTCTGTGGTTTGTACATGCACTTCTTTTGGGTTGATATAGTGTGATGGGATTGTTATTGTATGGGACATCAAAGTTCAACTAATTGTTTCTGTGTATGAACAATCTTTCCCAAAATAAAGATTTCACTCGTTTTTCTTTTAGCTGATTTGTCTTCCTAAAATACTCTAACTGTTGATTTATCAGACTGCTTTAATGTTGCATTTCTTGTGTGTATATGAGAGTCATTCAGATATAAACTGCCAGTCACTGTTTTTGGCTTTGATTTTCCAGTTTATCATGACCCTTTTTAAAATCTGGGCCCAATTAAGACTTGGATATTACTCAGAATAGCATCACCGAACTGTGTCGTCCTCCGTGGTGTAGTGTTTACCATGCTAGCCTCTAGTTCCTGGGGTCACAGGTTCAAACCCGGTGGAGAGCGATGGATTTTTTTGGGCGTGAAAATCCTTAGCTTGGCTTCCTTCAGAAGTCCCGTGTCGTTGATTATTTACAGCACGTAAAAGAACCTCAAGCGTGACTTATGAGCAAAATTATCAGTTTTTCATGCCCAATATAGAATGGGACACTAAGGACAGCAGCAGTTGAAAGAGTGTCCATAAATAAAACTCAATTTAATTTTATCACCAAACTGTGCTTTGATTCTCAGCAAAATGTTAATGCATTTCACACATTCATTGGCAAAAAAAACTAATAATGCCTTGTGTAACCGACACTTGTACTTCCTGTTCAATCATTAATGCTGAAATAATGAGTGTGAGGGTCTTGGGCATGGCTATCCCCTCTTCCACCACCTACTACTTGATGTGCCACACTCCCCATGTCACTTGTGAGTCAGATGAACAAAAATTCCTGTTCGTATTTGAATGACCGTCATATATTGTGACTTCACGTTGCCTCTTCTTCGATCCACTTCACTCACTGGGTAGTTGAACAGAATGCTTCTCTAGTCTCTTGCAAAAGCAGTATTCATTGCATGTCACTGCAGTTCTCACTGATTTGCTAGCAGAACAGCACTTTGTCGTACTTACTCATGAGACATTGGTTTACATAGCTGCTGAAAGTTGCCACAGAATATTTAGTATGTTCTGGAAGTGGGGCCTAAGGAATTTTTGTCAAAGTTTTCTTTCATAAAGCTCCTTCTGGAGAGAGTGGACTATCAAGAGTGTATACCAGTAATGAAAGTAACGTAAAAGGATACAATGTCTCAAAAATACACAAATCAAAATTTATATTTGTGTAAAATTTTGTTAGTAGAAAATTTTAGAAATTATACTATTAATGAGGGTTTTAAAAGTGAAGTATGTGTATATTTAACTAAAGCCAACAATCTGCTAAACGAAATTTTATTATTTTTTAAAATTTAACTTTCACGGATATAGATCCACCTATTCCATACCATTATCTACAGTAAACTGTCAGTATTGATTTGCATATTTTGCATTACATTATATATCACATTAGAAGACGTCGGTTTTTATGCATACTCCACACACCAAATACCATTTCAAAATTAGAGTCCTGTTCACTCATCTCATTAGTATAAACGAACTCCACCAGCTCTTTGAAATTCATTCCATTGCATCTACTGTTCAATTCCTCCTTAGGCAATGCCCATTCCATTAACAGATCATTTAAAATTCATAGATGTGGCAGAATTAATTAGTGCATATATTTCTGTAGTGTTAGGAGACAATATATTAAATACTCCTAAATCTTATCTAAATCGCTTAGTCTCTCATTTAAATTAATAAGCAAATTATCTAAGAATTTGCAAATCGTGGACTTAATAACACTGCTATGCTGCAGTGAATCTTTAAATATTTTCTTGCACATCCTTAATGCTTTGGAATTCTTTGGCAACTGTTGAAAGTAGCTATATATTCTGTTTAAAAATCTTGAAATTTCACAAGCTCCAGACAGTATTCTGCTGCTTGAGTGGTGCACTACATCCTATTGGACATAGTGTTAATTAATGCGTGTACATTTTCCCCTGCTGCACTGTTTTCACATACATGATTAGAGTTTAAGTAATATCTTAGACTCGTCTTATAATTGAATACCACCTGGCTGACTTTATTTTCAATAAAATATCGGTAATTATTTTACACACTGCATCCTCCATATAAATACTATCATAACTTTCATAATTTGCATTGTTACTGAAAGTTAATTTGGTCAAAGAAAGACATCCTAAGTCTATGCACAGTTTTTTTAATATGGAAAACTTTCTTGTAGCAATAATTTCCTTCGTTATTGTGTAGATGATTTTCATCAGCTTTTTTAAAGGATGCAGCTGAGGCTTTGACAAAATTTGGTGTGTCTAATGACTCTCAAACTGAATTCTTATGGTCCGCCGAGATTTCATGCCTCTGTAATGTATCGGCTTTGACAACATGATATCCTGAATACAAAAGCACATTTAATGGTCACAGATTTACTCGTATCTACTTAGAACCAGAAGCAAGATGCACTTGTAATATATGGAATCCAAATTATTTATTAATGTGAGAATAATTTAGAGCTGCATTAACAAATTAATTAGTTTGACATTTATATTTGGATATATTTGAACTGGGAGCCGTTTTCTTTTCTTCCAGGAGAACCTAATTTGAGTTGGATATAAAGAATAATTATCATTTGCATTGCTGACTATATCAAAACACTGTTTTAAACTTAAGTTCTCACGTTTGTTATGAATGTTAATACTAAAGCTTACCTGATGTTGACACCAAACGTTCTTCTTTTTCGTGTTCTCGCACATACTCACACAGATAATGGAATTTCTCCGGAATACTGCACTTTGCACCACTTATATAACACTTTCCACTTTTCCATTAATTGTTTATTTGGTATGCCTGTTTTAGTATCAGGTTTTTTCTTTTGTATGTCCATTTTTAGTTTCACTGGGACAAGGACTTCATTCCCTTTTCTTCCTTAAAACACATTTATCCATCGCTTCTTAAAAAGCACACCATACACAGTGTACATTTGACAAGAATGAGTGAACCACGGAGACCAGATCAGAAATGAGTTTCACTAGCTGGGAGGGAAAGCAGCATATCGTTTGTTTGTGTTACAACTTGTTGAAAGGTTGTGTTTATAGCCTCTTACAAAGAAGCAGCATATCGTTTTGTTTCTGTGGCAGATTGTGGTTGCATTTTTGCGAATGCTGTTTCAAAGTTCATTGCAATTTTCAACCTCGAGTAGCAAAAAGCAACTAACTTAAACCCTGGGTCATTGTCATTACATAACCCGTAAATGTACAGCAGGATCACTAAAATAGCTTTGTAACAACAAAATGTAATGCATTTATGAAGATCAAATGCTCATTTGAGTGCAATTAAAAGTTTATTATGACAGATAATTCTTTATTTGTAAAGAGAATTTTAACAGCGAGTGCATTTGTTGAGGCATCTAGAGGTTGTACTAGGCAATAAAAAGAACGAGAAACAAATGAAAGTAAACTGATCACTAGTATTCCATAGGTAACTAGAAATACACATGACAAAAGAGATTATATGCAGGAATAAAAGTGAATGAGAACTAGCTACCAGAAGTTTTGAGTGTTGGGACTGAAATGTGAATGTTTGACGGTAATGAATATCTAATTAGGACTGATACCCAGGGGAAAATTGGTTTTAAAACTGTTAGATGGAACAGAATGAATTCAAGATGCATGATACATGCAATGTGGCTCATTTATGCAAGTGATTTCATGCCATGCTCAAAGAATGAAGCAATATAGCAGGACTTTAGTGGTCTGTTATGCATTCAATGTAAATTGTAGTTGCGTTGTGGATACCAGCTTATTTTCTTACTTGGTTTGACAGGTAGTATGGATCTATGTTTGTTGTACTATTTGTGCAAACTCAGAACTTGGAAAAAAAAAAAAATTAAAACGATGTAGTGTACAGCCGATAAACAAGGCAATATCCGTGGACAGTGCGTTTAAGAACCTGTATGAGAAGTTGTTTCTTGTCACGATTCTCATTATTTTCTAATAGCGAGTGTTCCGCCATGACATCAGCTTCAAAGAAACCGAAGTTTTATCCACAACTACAAACTACCATGCTCGACTACAGAGTGAGGCCATTGAAATATATAAACACAAAAACAATTTTAACCGGAAAGAAGAAGCTCTCCGTGTGCATAAAGCCTGGACACCTATCATGGAGAAACAGGTACACAGAAATAGCAGACATAATAATACCTCGCCAAACCCACCCACTCCCAGAGATGCGAGCCAATCACTGCACAGGACCTCACAGTAAGCCCCGCCCACCCCCACTATATAAGAGCGCCATCCTCCGGTCTCCGCATTCAGACTACGACCACCGCAGACACTGAATCACTTCACCCTGAAGATGCCAAGTGCTGTACTTAGCAAAACGTCGGTATCCACGATGCCTTCTAGACCACGGCCTACAAGCCTGGATAGTTGTAATTCATTTATTAGTTTTAAAAACTATGATTGAAAAATTCCCATTCTTCATCTTTAGTTAATAGTATTTATTCCTGTTTGCTTGCTTACATTGATCTTCGTTGTGACAAGTACTGAAATGTTAACCTTCCAAGCTAGCTAGCGCAGACTGCTGAAAAGGTATTGGTAGTTACATACAAAATAGAATCATTGGTTCAATTATTTCTATTTAAAAACAGGATTTAAAGATAGTCTTTAGGAGTCTAAAATTTTTGAACAAGTGTTGCACTAAGGCATACTTTGAGCTGTTAAGTGTAGCTTTAATGATTCTTCAGCATGGCATAATCAAGCTTGTAAATATTGAAAATACAAGATCTCTGTTTTACTGTAGTTGTACTGCTGCAATTGTATTTAGGTTCCTGTTATAATGGATTTTTCTAATGAAGTGGGCGTGAAGAGTTGTCTAGCAAGCTCTATTTCTACAATTATGCCAATTTTGCTGTTCACAGTTTTTAAATGGGCACATTTTGCTTTGCAGAATCAGAACCTAAAACATAATGGTAATAGATTATAAAGCTTTCCATCTCATTGTAATTTAATTTGCAGAAACCATCAGGAGGCAGTGGACGTGGGCGTGGGCGTCCAAGGAAAGAAGAGAAGAAGGCGGAGTCAGCTGGAGAAGATGAAGAAGATGAAGAGGAAGAGGAGGAAGAAGAAGAAGGAGAGGATTAAATGAAGGAGCACAGAGTAGGGAACTCCAAATGAGTGCCCACAAGAACAACACAAAACTAATTTAAAACACAAGCTAGTGTTTTGTAAGTACAACGTCAAGGGCAGTTGAGATGTTGAAATATTCAGACCAGGGTGGTGCATTTCATAAGTTCGCTGATTGAACACTAAGAAAACTGACCAATTTTTTCCCCCTCCCCCCTGGACTGTGTATTAAGTTTGAACAAGATTTTGAACAGAAGAGAGACACCTGATGACCTTTTGATACAAAAAGAAAAAAAAAATGAAAACTGCCTGAGGACTAATTCACATTTAAATGAAAGATCTGTATTTTTAGATGTCGTAAGTATTAATGTTCTGATTTGCCATTTTGTGGATTGTAAACTACATCTCATCAAACATGAATGTAGGCGTCTGTGTAAAAGATCATGTTGAAGGTTGAAACCCATGCTCATCTTATTTTTTTAAAACAAAAGTTGCATTGTCCAATTTTGTATGCCATTACACATTTTTGAACTTCAAAAGCTATTTACTTTTGGTTCTTAATGTCAATTTTAATTTCTACTGTGTGGCTTTTGGTTCTCAACATGAACTTTTTATATATATAATTTTTTCTCTCTTTTCTTTCATTATGTGTTACTGTAAGAGAGTTAATTAGAATGGGCTAAATTTTAAGAGAGACAACATAGTGTGTTAAAAATCCTAATAGCAGTGTAGATTGTCTTAGCTAACCTGTAGTGCTCAGTTGCACTCCCCGTTTTTTTCCTCTCCCTTTTATAAATAAATGTACAAGAATGGAAGTAATGCTGTTGTTTCATTGTTACTTCTTTTCCTAATCTAACATTTAGAAATATCAGTTTCCACAGAATTTGGTATTGCTACATTCTAAAAGTGCAGTACACAACATTTCATCAAGAACTTGATATGTAATGTTTGCTTTTTAGTTTTAAAGGAAATGATTTAATCATATCAAATATGCTTGTGGACATGGACGTTACATATCATGTAATACAGTTACATGTATAACTTGGATGTGTACATATAATATGAAACGAGAAGCACCTTGTTAGTTTTTATTGATTAGGTATTAAAATGCTGTACAAATTTGTAGACTGCCACAACAAGAAATTAGTGTAATTGGGTACAGAAATAATGAGCAATTTGTTTGTGCATTGTTTGTATTTGCAGGTATAAAAAGTCAAACCCATCTACATCTGTTATCCTAATATAAATAGTCACAAATTATGAAACTGCTGCAGAAACATTTGGATTATGTTCTGATGATTCTGTTGCTGACGTACATGTTTTACTCCAAACTTAGAGGAACTTGCCATTCCAAAAGTGAAGACATAAATAAAGGTGTTAACTTCAACATGTTTTACATTAGTATTATTAATAATAATAATTTAGTCATTAAGCTGTGTTTTGTAAGGCATACTATTAACTTATCTGATGTCCAAAATAATGCCGCAATTATTTCAGATCAGCAACTATGTACATCCAGAAATCTTCTTACTAAAGGTGCATGAAATGACAGTGATGCTACAGACAATTTTGCATCTTGTTCCGATGAATCTGCATCTGACAAAGATTTTGTTCCTAACTGGCAGTAGCTTGAAATATCTGATGATGAAACCATACTCTTGGCATCTAAGACAAGGAGAAACTTAATTGAAAGTAAATATTTGAAAACAGTGAAACCTGAAAAGCTGTAATAACACACTCGATTAGTAACTCAAAAATAGAAATTTTGTTAATACCTAAAGTTGGCCTTAGCAACCTGAGGTAGCATCCTATACTTAGCATTATTTAATTTTAGCCAATACCAGAGTGGTGGGAGAAATAACAGCACCAACAAACAGGATTGTAGTGAATTTTGTAGAAGTGCAGTACAAGGTGATATCAAGTAGTCATTGGTCCTACCCATACAGGCGTGGTAAAATTTTACACACATTAGTAAAAGACAGAATTTATGTAGTTTTGGTTTTTCCTTTCCTTTTTGTAATGTGTAAGGCTTCTATTTTCAGGTTCAAAATAGAATACAGCCTTAAAACTGATAAGAGTTTGAAAGAATACGAAATTACAACTGGAAAGGCGGTAAAATCCCATCAAAGGAGCTTAAACTTACTTTGGACTGTTGTAAGAAATAGCCATGTCTTTTATTCACCAGAATTTCTACAACTCAAGTAAGAAAACACATTTAGTGGCAATGCAATCCCAAGATGAAAGAAAGGGGAGATGTATTTGAGAACACTACCTTGTTATCGCAATCAATTATGAGGTTAAGGTTACAAATGAGAAGACCCTGGAAAAGTTGATCGCCAAGCCTACATTTATCGCTAGAGCTATATATGCTGCTAATCTACCTGCTGTACATATGGCTTGGCAATGGATAGTATTCAACAAGCCTATATACATCAGTATGAGTGTGTTGGACATCTCCAAAACATAAGTGTATCACTATCATTATGATGTGTTGTTGCCACATTATGGTGCTGAAAACCTTAAGCTTATGTATATGGACACTGATTTGTTCATTCATTGTGTGACAACTGAATATGTGTGCCAGGACAAGCTACATTTTCTCGAACACCTGGATACAGCTGATTATCCTGTCAACCGTATATATCACTCCACTCAGAACAAAAAGGTGTTGCGAAAATTTAAAGATGAGGCTAATAGCAAAATCAATCCACGCATTTTGGACTACGACTTAAGATGTACGCCTTAGATATTCAAGGCTCAATGATATAAAAAATTACAGGAATAAAACGTAGTGCAATTAAGCAGAACATAACATTTCACCAATATATAGACTGTCTTAAAACCTGTGAAATCATCAGAATGCATGGGCATTACAAACAGCGCATAAGAGAATATGTCAAGGATGAAGATTTTCTCCGCGAGTCTGCAATTTAAAAAATGGAAGTTTGTACATGTGATGTGTATTGAAAGTGGAGGAGTTAACCCTGTCAATAGGAGCAATCCTAGTGCTAGTCTTGATCCTAGATAAAGGGGAGAGGCGCTTACAACGAACTAAAATAGAGGAATGTTGATGTAAAACTTTTCAATTAAGGCTCTCAAATAAAACGCGCAATTTCACTAAAAGAAACTTGAGGTTATCTCTGGTTAGGACGATTAGGTGGGTTACGTCATGTTACATGGTTGCTACATGTTGTGTGCTTATGTTACGTAATGCCATGCGATGTTACGTCTTGTCATGTGGTTATAAGTGGTGTTACCTTTTGTCACATGCTTATGTTATGGTGTGTTAGTGGTGTTAGGCGGTTACGTTTTTTGGTTAGGTTAGATGATGATAGGATTGAATAGGCAAAGAGAAGTCAAGGTAGGGATAGGTTAGGGCATTCGGTGTGGGGTTAGTTTAGAATACTTCTATGTGCCTTCACTGTAATCCAATATGCAATTTATCCCTCTCCGTCTTGCACACTTAACTGCTTAACATATACCACATTTGTAAAATTATAAAAAAAAAGTATATAAAAGTGTAACGGTTGAGAAGTGTATATAATCTAATTACTCTATATTACCGTGAATACCTGTGACGCTGCCTGAATTATCTGTTAAAATGACTTAAATACCCGATATACTACCTGAATCATATGAAAATTACCGAAAATAGCTCTGGTACAAATCACTGCTCTGAATTACCATGAACACCTGGAACTAATCGGTTTACCCTACATATATACGATACTGTCCGAATTACTCTTTATACCCTAACAATAAAAAATGCTTAATTGGAATAATTGTATTCATCGATCGACAAGCAGCATTTAATTACATTAATCAACATACATGCAGCGGGGTACTTGATCGAGGGTCTGCATCCAGCCCCTTTAGTGGCATCATGCCAGGGTGTTAGAATGCAATATAGCCTTTTGTTAGCGCTTACATCTTGAAGTCAATGAGTCTAAATTGTGTTATGCATGGATGAACATTACACATCAACACTAACCTCCCTAGCCTCTCTTCGCATTTTCCCATATAAATGCATACTTTACTCCTCAACCTCTGTCTAGATTAGCACCTTTCCTCATATTCCCTACCTCTCATATAAAGCGCATTGCCCTCCAACTCTCTCCTAGCATAGGATCTCAGTTTTCCATATCTTCCCCACATAAACGTATACCCTACTCAACCTCTAACTACCTCTTCTCGTATTCCCTACCTCTTAACAAATAAAGGGCATTCCCCTCCTTCAACCCCTGCTCTGGCTCGAAACTCCCCTCGTTTTCCCTATCTCCCCCCATAAACACATTTTCCTCCTTGAAGGTTCTCTCAACCTAGAATATGTCCATATTCCCTCCTTCAGCATCTATCTCTGCCTAGCCTAGCACTTCTCGTATTCCCTACCTTCCATAAAAAGTGCATTCCCCTCCTCCAGACCCTGTCTAGAGCGTCGGCCCTCGTCTTCCCTATCTCTCTCATATAAACGTATATTCCTCCTTGAACGCTCCTCCACCAGAAGATGGTAGATGTGTCCATTCAATCTGATATCCAGTCGGTTGCTGTCCGGATTCACCTGCCATCCCTCCGATTTACCATCTATACGCTTTATCTGCCGACATCTCAGGCACAGAATTAGCAGACCTCATTTCCCAGCTTCCCACACCTTTTGTGTTGGTGGGAGATGTCAATGCGCATCACCCTCTTTGGGCTTCATCTCGGGCTGGTACAAGAGGCACCTTAATCGCCGACTTTATAGATAGCTTTAACCTCGCTCTTCTGAACACCGGGGAGCCTACCTTTCTTTCAGACGCCTTCCACACTCTTTCACATCTTGATATTGCAGTTTGTTCACCACGGTTAGCAGTTTCCTTTCGCTGGAATGTCATCTCTGATTTGCACTCTAGTGACCACTTCCCTTGTCGTCTTAGCCTCTTAATTCCAGCTGTATGTTCCACCCGTTTGCCTAGCTGGCGCTTCGACCGAGCCAATTGGAGCCTTTTCTCCCAGTTGGCTGTGTTTACGTGTAATGAGCACAACTGTGAATTTTTTAGTTCAACATCTCACAGAGATTATTCTTTCTGCTGCTGAGCACTATTCTTCGGTCGACCGCCCACCCTCGGCAATTTCCGATCCCTTGGTGGACGGATGAATGTCGAACAGCCATTCGTGCTCGCAGGCGTTCTCTGCGGCTTTTCCAGCGTTGCCCTACACTGGGGATCCTGATCCAGTACAAGAAACTGCGTGCTCAGTGTAGGCAAATTATTCAGGATAGCAAAAAGACCTGGAGTCGCTTTGTCACTTCTTTTAATCACCACATGCCTTCGTCTGTTGTCTGGGATAAGTTCAGGCGTGTAGCCGGTAAATCGACCCATTGCTGGTCTTCACACATCTGTAGAAGCTGTTGCTCCATTTGACCTGGCTAATACTTTCGGCAGCGCTTTCGCTCAGGTATCTAGCTCCGATTCTTATTCGCCCGAGTTCCTTATTGTCAAGGATCGCGTAGAATCACAGCTTTACTCGTTTCATTCTGGTAATCTTGAGGATTATAATCGCCTTTTCACCATGGCAGAGTTGCAATACACACTTTCCACTTCGCGCCTATCAGCGCCAGGGTCCGATGGCGTCCATGTTCAAATCTTAAAACACCTCCCTCGTGAGGGTAAGACCTTCCAGCTCGAACTCTTTAATCGTGTTTGGGTTGCTTCCGTATTTCCAGATAAGTGGTGAGAGGCCGTCATCATTCCCATTTTGAAACCTGGAAAGGACCGTCACCTTCCTACCAGTTACCGTCCCATTTCCCTCACCAGTTGCGTTTGCAAGGTGATGGAACGCATGATCAATGGACGGTTGGTATGGTGGCTGGAGACTCGGAACCTTCTGTCCAACACAATGCGGTTTTCGACGACGCCGTTCAAACTCTAGACCACCTTGTGTCGCTCTCGACGCAGATCATGAACGGGTTTCTGCGGAACTGTCGAACTGTTGCAATTTTCTTAGACCTTGAGAAGGCTTTTGATACCCGTTGGTGGGCAGGGATTATGCGTTCCCTCCGCGCCTGGAACTTCCGTGGACGCTTGCCGCTGTTCCTTCAGGAGTTTCTGACGGACCGCGTTTTCCGAGTACGGGTCAGCTCGGTTTTTCGAACCTTTTTATCCAAGGGAACGGCGTGCCCCAGGGCTCCGTACTAAGCTTTACACTTTTCGCTGTAGCGATTAATTCTATCTGCGAATGTGTTCCACCAGGGGTGTCGTCCTGTTTATTCGTGGACGATTTTGCCGTGTACTGTACTCAGCGTACCTCGTTTTTGGAACGCCGCCTTCACTCTTGGAGTTCTAAAACTGGCCTTCGTTTCTCTACTGAGAAGACCACCTGCGTTAACTTCTGGCGCCGTAGGAGACGATTTCCACGTCTCCGTTTCGGTCCAGATTTCCTGCCCTTCGCCGGCGAGGCGCGTTTCTTGGGGTTGACGTTTGACAGGAAGCTTAGCTGGTCATCGCATGTTGCACAGTTGAAAGCTCGATGTGATCGTTCTCTAAGTCTCTTGCAGGTGTTAAATGGTACATCTTGGGGAGCGGATGGGGTGGTTTTGCTGCGTCTGTTTCGCGCGTTAGTCCAATCCAAGTTGGATTATGGGTGCGTCGTTTATTCCTCCGCCCCTCCATCTGTGCTGAGGAAATTAGACACCGTCCACAATCGTGGCATTCGCTTAGCTATTGGTGCGTTTCCAACTAGCCCAGTTCTCAGCCTTTACGCCGAGTCGGCAGAACCTCCTTTGCGTTATCGGCGTGCTTTTCTCCTCGGCAATTATGGCTGTGCGCTTCGCTGTATGCCAACCCATCCAACGTTCGCTTCCTTTTTCCACGCCGCGCTGGACGAACGTTATTGTGACCGCTCCGTTTATCCCAGGCCTTCAGGTGTTCGCTTCCGGGAGCTTCGTCGTCCTCCGTGGACTAGTGGTACCGTGCTAGCCTCTGGTTCCCAAGGTCGCGGGTTCAAACCCGGCGGAGGGCGATGGATTTTTTCGGGCGTAAAAATCGTTAGCACGGCTTCCTTCGGAAGGGAAGTAACGCCGGTGGTCCCGTGTCGTAGATTTACGGCACGTAAAAGAACCTCAAGCTTGATAAAGAGGCCTCTGAGCAAAATTACAGGTGTTTCACGCCCAATATAGAATGGGACGCTAAGAACCATAGTAGTTAAAGAGCGTCCATAAATAAAACTCAATTTTTTTTTTTTTTCGGGAGCTTCTTCGACAGCGCGGTAATTGAACTGCGCAGCATGTTCCCTACCGGGGAGAGGGTGTTTCCTCCTTGGCTTCGTGCGGCATCTCACATTGATCTTGAAATGGCAGCTTACCGGAAGTCTACGTTCCCTACGTCTTGTTATACGGGCTTGTTTTAGAATTTCTGTCCGGCTACCATAGGTGAATTTTTATTTACACCGACTGATCTAAGTGCTCCAACGGTGTTGGTTGCGCTTACGTTCATGGGTCCGAAACTCAAACCTTCGGTTTTCCTGGTGGCACTTTGTTTATTGCGCTGAGCTGTATGCCATATACCGTGCCATTTTATACGTGCGCCGTCACCACTTGGGAGATAGCCTTATTTTAAGTGATTCCCATAGTGCACTCCAGAGTATACGTGAGCTGTACAATTACCATCTTGTACAGCAAATCCAGGATGCCCTTCATGTTTTATACACTTCTGGTGTTTACGTGAAGTGTGCTTGGCTACCTGGTCACGTCGGCTTGGCTGGAAATGAACTAGCGGATTTGGTGGCTAAGGCGGCGACAATCCAACCCGGTGTTGTTATCTCTGGGGTAACGTCGGAGGACCTTCGGCTTGTTTTGCGGAGAGTGGTCCTCTTGTGCTGGCGCGAGGAGTGGGTGGCTCTCCGCGGCAACAATCTTAAGGTAGTGAAGGACCTTCCTGTTCCCTGGATTACTTCTTTTTCTCGCCGTGAGGAAGTTATTTTAGCCCGTTTACGTATTGGCCTCTGCAATTTTACCCACGCCTGTCTTTTTAGAGGTGACTTCTGCGTGTGGCGGATGTCTATCGGTCCGCCACCTGTTGGAGTGCGTCTTCGGGATGCTCTGCAGCTGCCGGCAAGTCTTGCAGAGGTCTTGGCGGACACTCCTCGTGCAGTTGAAAAGCGTTTTAGGTTTTTTATCCGAGGCTACCTTACAGTTGCGTTTTTAATGTTTCTACCTGAGGTACTTAACCGTTCGGTGTTTCATTTTTATTCTCTTTATATCTGTTTACCTTTGACTTTTACTTTGCTTTTATTCTGATTCCTATCCTCAGCTTTTGCTGTGGTTTTTAACTTTTGTCTATACCTTTGGCCTTTACCTTCCTCTGTTTTAGAACGGCGCTTATAACCCCGGTAGTTGAGCGCCGTAAACCAACACTCCATTCCATTGAACGCTCCTCCAACCTAGCTACTCCCATCGTTTTCCTCGTTTCCCCATATAAACGCATACTGTCATTCAAACCCTCCTAGCCTAACACCTCTTCTCGATTTGCTGTCTCTCCCATATAAAGTCATATTCTACCTTTCAAGCCCTGTCTAGTCTAGCATCTCTCCCGTATAAAGCATATAGCACCCTCCTTCAGCATCTGTCTAGCCTCTAATCTGTTCACATTTTCCCTATCTTTCCCATATAATCACATACTCCACACCTCAAATTCTGTCTAGCACTTCTCGTATTCCCCACCTCCCTTATATAAAGGACGTCTCCGTCCTTCAGCACCTGCTCTACCTCGGATCTGTCCCCGTTATCCCTATCTTTCCCGTTTAAACGCACTTTCCTCCTTGAACCGTAGCAGCTACCCTAGTTTTCCCTATCTCTCCCCCATATAAATGCAAAAATGGCCCAGCTCCCCCCTATATATTCTCAGGATATTGTGCTTGTGCCCCTCGAGGAGGTACACCGGGCGTCTGGAACCAGGAGTGATGGTACAGCAATGACAAGGTTCCTAAAGTTTGCAGATTGAGACGCCCGACAGTCGGACAGGCAAACCGGGGACCTTACCCCACACAGAGTACAACGCCCTCCAAGAGGCGGTCTGTATATGCCGACAACCAACCGAAGATCGAGAGACGGATGAGGTTATATTGAAATCATCCTTTTTCCCTGCCACGCCGCTCCGGAACACCACCGCCGACACTTCCTAACAGAGTTGAGGATGAATGGAACGATATTCGGAGCTGAGAGAATCAGCATTAGCATGACCCAGCAAAATTCCCGAAAAAACGCATGGTTCAGAGGGGGCGGTCGTCGGGAAGCAAACTAGGAATCTTCCGAATGCGAGTCGTATGCGTTACCGCAGCGCCACATGGACGGTAACTGGAAGATCGATGTATTTCCAACCTTGTCCTGTACGTGGCTTGAGTGAAAGTGTTCTTATTGAGATGAATTGTCATTACAAACAAGAATGCAGTAGCTGAAACGATAGCCAGATTTTTATGTGGTGTTTTGAAACTCCACGCTCTTTACATTACCACGAGAAAAATCTAACTTGTTGCATTTCTCACCATTCTACAAATTAGTTTTGTTAAATCTTATTTTTCTGTCTACTACTTATTATCCAGATAAACTTTCAATTCACATTTAGCCGATCTCTGGTGTGGGGTTCTGCCTCACTTTCAAAATGTCCCGAGTTCGAATATCGATTAGAATGAGTTACCTGGATAAAGTTTTTCCAGGTTTCCTCTTATCCTGAGAAGACGAATGTTAGCTATAGGGACCTCGGGCCCATTTGAGCATTTTAACCATTTCATTCACCGTCCGTAATGCCCTACCCGGTTAAAAGGCTAAATATCAAAAGTAGTAGTACACATTTCGTTGCAGTATACGTAGATAAGGCGAGCCACATTTTCAAAAAGCATGTCACTACGTGATGCTTTGAAGTTCCATGCTCTTTGTGTGACCATGACAAAAGCAAAACGAATAGCGACTTCTCAGTTACAAAAAGTATTCAAACCAATACAAAAAATATATGGTATATAGTTCATCTCAAAATATATGTATGACAAACTGTGGTTTAACGGGGTCTGCATTTCTTATGTAGCAAAACTTAGTTCATCTTTTACAGTTTACCAGTTATACAACAGTCAATTAGAACGATGACCACTTGAGAGCCTCTTCTCAGAAAATTCGAAATATATTTTTCGTTTGTCAT
The DNA here is from genome assembly GCA_030765065.1 of Deroplatys truncata. NCBI lineage: Eukaryota > Metazoa > Arthropoda > Insecta > Mantodea > Mantidae > Deroplatys > Deroplatys truncata. The sequence continues at coordinate 31,694,058 of CM060980.1, read as the reverse complement.
GAAAATATCACAGTATTTTAACCAAGCTCGTTAGCCATTTTTTGAGAAAATAACATTTCGAACATTTTTCCATGTTAAGGGTTCGACGTGGGGGAGATTTTCTTAAAAATCTTTGTGTCGCATCTTTGAATAATGGAGATGTTAAATATCAAGCTTGGTATTTTATCGACGTTTCGTTCTAGAGTTGTTTACAGAACATACAAGCATGGGGCTTTTGCTATAAAATGTGTTGCATTCACATGACTTCCTCTACTCGCTCTTCCACAAGCTATTCTTCCATCTATTTCATGTTAATACAGATAAACCACATATTTACGCAATTCGTTGTAGGTATATGTAGAACATATTAAGCTAAAGCGATAGCCAAACCCCTTAAAGCTGATTGGATTGGTTGGCTATGGAGGGGACTCGGCACTGATCCACATAGTGAATATTGTGCCTACACCTCACAAGGGGCGTCTCCGGGACGAAGGATGAGGCGAGAGGAGACACCGGGCGGTCGAACTAGTAGTAATGGCAGGGTCTCTTATTCAGATAGACTCCCGGACAGGCAGATCGGGAACCCAATCCTACGTCCCTCAAGGGGGTTAGATAGCTAGTCGTAAACGGACGGAGTCACAAAGAGCATCCTTTTCCCCTGCCAAACTGCACCGAAACACATTGCTAAACTTCCAACCCTGAAAGAAACCAACGGATGAAAGATGAAGGGAAATGAGAATGGAGGTACAGGAAATTCGGGGAGGCGAGAATCCTGACCATACGCCTGGCGACCCGGGAAAAATCCCCGAAAAAAAAACGTGGATCAGGAAGGTCGGCCACAGGAATAGAACCCACGACCTCCCGAATGTGAGCCACAGACGTGATAGCTTTGAAATTCGATTATCTTTGTATGAACACAAGAAAGAAGGGAAGGCGGAAAGAAGTAAGGAAGAAAAACAATAGCAATTTGCAGGCGAGAGAAGTATAAAGTATTTGAAAATTAAGACTAATAAAAATATTTCAGAATAGGCAAAATATAAAAAATGTTATTTGATATAAATTTAGTGCTTTAGCAAGACCTACATTTGTTGTGCAGTAAGATTTTGCCTCTTACGATTCACTAGTTATCAAGTCATTCACAATAAAGAGGAATTTAAAGACTATTCCTAGAAAATTAAAGATATAAATTCTATCCATTAAGTATTTTAATCTAAATCCTTAGACCCGTTATAGAAAACAAAAATTTCGAAAAATGCCCAATGTAAATGGTAGTTTGGATTGGGGGATTTTCTTTAAAATATCCGTGTCTCATACACTTAAACACTAAGTTTGGTTCTTGAGTTATGCTGTTCGCGGACACACACTTGGACCTTTTTCTAAAATTGCATTCAGGGTCGCAAACGTGATTTATTGTAAAATTACATTGAATTTTTAGGTGGAACACAATACTTTCTCTACTTACTGTAGTGATAAAGCTTACTTTGGGCTCAGGGGGTCTCAAAACGTATATTTCCGGTGAATCTCGTTTTTCAATTTTTGGGTGCTTCTTTGGTTTCTGGGAGTCCCAAAATATGTATTTCCGATGAATCTATTGAATTTTTCGGTGGAAGTGGTGAAAGTGCCTTTCTCTCTAGAATCATCAAATATGCTACACCACTCAGCACATGGTAAACAAATGAATAGACGGCTAGAAAAGGAGTTGCGAGTCGCGCTTTCGCCACCACTGTAGTAGAGAGTAAAAATGCTTGCTTTGGAATTCAGGGGGTCCAAAAACGTGTTTTCGGTGAATCTGGTTATTGAATCTTTGGGTGGAATACAAAACTTGCTCTACTTACTGTAACTGCGAGATAGAGAAAGTAAAAAATGCTTTATTTAGTTTCTGGGAGTCTCAAAACGTATATTTCCGGTAAATCGCTTTATTGAATTTTGGGTGGAATACGATACTTCCTCTACTGCTGTAGCTATGTAGTAGAGAAGGTTAAAATGCTTTCTTTGGATTCAGGGGCTCTCAAAGCGTGGATTTCTAGTTATTCTCTATTGAATTTTTTACAGAAACCTAGAAGTACTAGGTATAAAAACGTTTGGGAGATTGAGGACATGGACCGAATCGGAAAAAAAGAAAGTCTAGACACATTGTTATAAGAATAACGACAATGGAAATTTTAAGGAACACCAGGAGGTTAAGAGGCTCAATTTTTATAGAGCAGGACTATACGAGGGAGGAACAAATTTTGAAAAAAGAACTAATAGCCAAATGAAAGAAGCAAGAGCAGCTGGGAAAAAGGCATCTTTGAAAGGTTTAAAACTATTCGTGGAAAGAGAAGAATGGAGTATGAGTATACGGAGAAATGAACGAGAAAAGAATTGTGCGAACGTCGTAGAAGCAATGGCCCAGGACACAAATCAAAGAACCGAGAGAATAGCTGAATCTGTAGTTTGGAGAAAGGAGCAGAAAACAGCTGATCAAATCACAAACTCGACAGACGCAAGAAACAGTCGTGAAAGGAGAACAGAAGAAAATAGGAAGAACCAACAACCATTGAGGGGGAAGAGGAGCTAACATTGGTTGCAGAAGTGGGGCGAGAAGAGATGCAAAGGAGGAGAAGCCGAGAGAACAGATGATTAACACTCCACCAAGAAATGCGGAGGCGAGAGTGATACTAGTGAGAAGTGGGAAGTAATAAGGTGAGAACGTTTAGTGAAGCTGAAGAAATTGCAAGAAGGGAAGGAGGGTATAAAATAATAGATTTGAGAGAAGGGAGGGTAATTCTACAAGGGGAGGAAAGTGTCGACACGGTATTCAGACGTACTAGACTTAGAAAAACAATGGAGAAATTTGCGTATCAGGATAAAACAAAGAACAAATAGGGAAAGGGAGTAAATTGACACGCAATAAAAAATAGGATTAAGACAGGGATGTAAACTGAGTTCAATATTATTAACCTATTCATAGATGATATATTGGAAGGAGTGAACATAAGAAATTAGCATTGTCCAGTAATAAAAGATAAGGAGATTTCAGCTTCATCATACGCAGACGATTTTATGGTAGGCACCATATCGATAATGCAAGGGTTACAAAAGCAATAAATGAAATTCAAGAATGTGAAAAATGGGGAATTAAGGTAAATATAAATAAGTGAAATGGAGGAAAGAAGAAAAATTATATCTTAGGTGGTCAAGAACTGGAGGTAGTCAAAGAATATGCCTATTTAGGACTAAGGTTGAGTGATAGCGGGGAAATTAGAGATGAAGTAGAACGAGGAGCAAAAGGCAATAGTAGAAAAAAGTCTTAAAAAATGGTTAGATGTATGAAAATGAAAGGTGACATCTTAAAGATGTGACTGATTCAATAAAATGTTCTAAGAAACAAAATCAAGGATATGGGAGAATATTAAGAAAGGTAGAGGGGAAAATGGTATAGAAAAGTAAGAGATTCAGGGAGCCAAGCAATCTGAGTGGCCCAATAAGAAAACAAGCACCAGAAAAATTGTACAATAGATATAGGGGTACAATAATATACAAATATACTTGGTATGTAGTGTAAACCAACCTGTAGAACAAATTTTACAATAAATCCATTCATTCTTACTGTAACTATGTAGTAGAGAAAGTGAAAATGCTTTCTTTGGATTCAGTGGGTCTCAAAACTTATATTTCCGGTGAATCTCGTTTTTTGATTTTTGGGTGAAATACAATACTTTCCCTACTTATTATAAGTAAATGGTAGAGACAGTAAAAATATGTGTTGTATAGATAAAGCGGCTGTTTGTCGTTACGGCATCTTGCATGCAACCAAATAGGGAAAAAAGTAATTTAGATGTAACTTTAAATATTCTCTGGCCTAAATTGTTGTCACGATGCACGGAAAAACCATACTTCATAAGGACATTATGAAAATAAAGAACACATGGTAGTTGATAATGGGTAGAGAAAGCAGTGAATATTAAAAAAAACCATTTTGTTTTAACACCTGCTTGTTATACAATGATATGATACCTCTAATTCCTAAAAAATAGTTGGTATAGGTGCTGCTTATGTCGCTGTGCTGTAATGTTATTGCTGCTTTCTTTTCACAGTTATTACATTCTTACAGCCATGTCTAAGGGAAATGTGTTGCAATGGTATTTTCATTAGCACCATTAGATCCCTGAACCTTGTAGAGCACGTATGAGCTAAGGGACCTGGCATAACCTCTCGATAAGACATCCCGCAACAGGTGGAACGGAAAACATTTGGAACCGTGTGTACTATTTATCAAGAAAGTAAAGGTACACCTTTCGCGGTTCAGTATCATTCATGCGGTACGTTAGTAGGGGGTATGAAAACTAAATTAGCCGTGGTCGTAGATGTACGCTATTGTGGTCGTCATTTTAATCTGTTACTCATTTCGAAGATTTCCATGCCTATATTAACCCAGTATGACGAAATATTGACTAAATATCACAAAACAGGTTGGAATTCTCTTGCAGCTGAGCTATTAACTATATGGCATAGGAAAATGTTAAAGAAAACGGAAAGCACGTGGAATGATGATTTTAATAGAACCAAATTTATGTTGTATATAACCCACGCACTAACATCTACTGTCGCTGTTTCATGTATTCCGGGGAATCGAGGTTCGAACCCCAGCATATGGTCACTTTTTATTTAAACTTTTTTACCTTGTATTTCTTGTGCATCGCAAAATGTCGCTGGAAGTTCTTTATGCACTGCATTCGAACATTTTTACTAAGGCTTCATCACAGTAATGTGGCATGCCACGTCCACGAGATTGTGTGGAGCTGTCTGCAGTTCAAAATGATGAAATTGTAGATCGTGCTACTCATGGTGAAATCGCCAGAGAATTGAGTTGTGACCGAAGAACAGTGAAACAAAAGCTCGGAATCACGAGGGAGAAGTTGAATGGGCCAAATAACGCAGGCATTGAGGTAGGCCTCGTGCAACAACACTTGCTCAAGACGAAGCTCTGGTAGAAGATGTTAGGAACTAACCTTTCAGGCACAGATCTGTCTTTCTATACATAGCAGTTGAGTATGGTTGCTCATATGATACCATACGCCAAAGATTGAAGGATGCCGGTATTGCATCATATCGTCCTGCCAATACCTTCTCACTGAGGCACACAAGGCAAGAAGGTTATAATGGGCACAGCGTAATAGTGACCTTCCTCAGTCTTCCTGGGACCTGGTAATCTGGAGTGACGAGAAGGTATTTCGATCGGTATTGCAAGAGACCTTATGCCGGTATAGACCGCGGGGAAGTAGATGCACGCCTCAGCAGGACATTCGAGCAGAATATCCGGGAAGAATTGCGACACATTTCTGGACCTATATGACAGCATCAGGTTCAGGGAAGTTAGTTCAAGTGCCAGAAAAAAATGACGAATGCAGTCTGTGTAGATATTCTCGAAAGCACTTTGCTGTCATACCTTCGTGCTAGGTTCCCAGAACAAGAAAATTTATTTATGCAAAATAGCGGTGTCCATACAGCAAATGTCACCCAGGATTGGCTAACGAGTCATCCAGAAAAAATATGCATGGACTGGCCTCCAAGATTTCCTGATCTGAAACCCACTGAACACGTCTGGTCCTTCATAGTAAAGGAATGAGAAGAACGTCAACCAGACAGGTGCGAGTGAATCTGGTTCACACGATGAGGCTATGGCAACATTATCAGTAGAACGTAAACCGGTGTTCTGCACTGGTTGCAAAAATGCACAAAAGAATAAAGGATGCAATCGTGGCTGGGGCGATTATACCAGGTTCTAAAACACAAGATTTCATTTTTCTTTTCCATTCGTTGTTTCGACAAGTTACTTGTTCCAGGAGAAATACATTGTCTATGAATCTGAAATGCTTCAGAAAGTACTTTATTTCTTCATATATGACATGGCTTCCGCTTTGAAATAACAGTTGTTTAGTTTCCGTTTAAGCACCATTATCCTTGGCTATCGTCTTCTTTTTGTTACTTCTAATAAATGGAGTAACTATATTGTAAATAGCAGTTACATAGAAATATACTTTTTCAGTTTCATCGAATTGTGCACAATTATATTTGCAGCTGTAAGTTTGTTTTTCTCAAGATGAGAATTAATCACTTTCTTGTTATTGTATGTATTAGCTTATTGTTATAAACAGATGGATTGTATATACGTCTATATAGTATCTAGACGTATCAAAATTATTATCCAACCTTCTCGCATTTTCTTCGAAATGATGTGGTAATATTATATAATATTGTTAGACACCGGGGTGAAGCCAAGATTTTGCAGCTAGATATTAAAATTGTCATAACATTGGAAAGCGTAGCTGCAGAGGCAAACGAGAGAACCAGGAACTTAATGCACTAATTTAAAGCAGTCGTGGGACATTCATAACAAAATACACATTTAACACATGACCTGTAGTTTATTAAATAATTTGCATGATGCCACTGCATTGTTGACAACAGATTACAGGCAAACATTAGAGGGAGATGCTCCACGCACACACACGGCAACACCCATTCCTACAAACATATCCACTTGTACTAAAGACACGCACAAAACTAACGCCACGCTACTGGCTAGGAGGTGAGGATGGAAATGCCGCGCCGGACTCCCAATCAAAATGATTAGTTCAACAATGTCATGTTACACAGTAATAATGTGCCCGACGCGACAATGCAAAACATACGCTACATCAAGGGTGCGAAAATGCCTTTCTCGAGTCATCAAATATGCAACACGCACTAGACCACTCAGCAGCGCATGTAAAACAAATGAATTGACGGCTAGAAAAGGAGTTGCTCCTGAGAGTCACACTGCCTCGCAAGTCGCGTTTTCGCCACCACTGCGCTACATCATTATATTTTAATCAGTTATGCAAGAAAACTGTAAATTTGTGCGTTCCTGTGTCTTACACGGTGAAAAGGTTGGAATAAAAAAATATGACCATATCCTGAGGTTCGAACCATACCACACACTTAAAACAGGGCGCATTTTACCATTGAGCTACGACAGCAAATGTTAATACGTGGATTACATATGATATACATGTTGGTTCTATTAAAATCATTCCACGTGTGTTCCATTTTCTTGTATATTCTCCAATGCCATGTTTTTAGTACCTCAGCAGCAAGAGAATTGCTGCTTGTTTTGTTATATTTAGTTCATATTTCGTCATATTGTGTTAATATAGGCATAGAAACCTCTGAAGTGAGTGATAGGTTAAAATAGCGACCACAACAGTATACATCTATGACCACGGTCGATTTAGTTTTCATACCCCCTACTCGCGGAACGCCTAAATTATACTGGCCCGCCAAAAGTATACATTTATTTCTTCAAAGATAGTACGTTTCTTATTGCGCCTGCTTTTTACAGGTTATAATTTCTTTCCATTGCTTTAATTTATGTATTCTTTTTTTTAGTGGATATATGCATTTATATGAAAGTGAGGATTATCCGCAGTATTTTACTGCTCTGGATTTTATATATTCTGCTCGGGATATTGTTTACTGAAAGACGAAAGCAATTGTATTTGGAGATCAACACCATTAAAATATTTACGGGAATCTCGATTTTCTCTCCATCGCCTTTGACTGCGTAACAAGACAGACTCTACGATTTCATTCCTCTTTATGAGGAGCTTTTGGCTCACAGATATTGTTTGCCTCCATTTCGTTTAGCTGTCCCTCCTGTTTTACTTTTAGCTTTGTTAACTTATCTAAGTCCAATACTAAGATAATCAGGAGTGCTGGGGGCTAGTAGCAATTGGAAGCAGAACATGGTTTATTATGACCCAGATTTAGTTTTTTAAGGGGGGTTGGTGAATTGTATTTCATTGTCCCCCTGTGTTGTGTGTGTGCCTCTTAGTGACGAGACTATGCGTTGTTTGCCTTTTTGCACACGTTTGAGTATTTACTGTGTTTTGTCTTACTTTAAGGTTTTATTGAGTTTTGAAATTTAGACTAAAAGGGATTTACATATTTGGCCGAGTGATAAGAGGTTCATTGTGGGGTAACGTTTTGCTTTGGAGCTGTTTCGAGTGCTATTTTGGCTCGTATTTAGTTGTGATAAGCCAGGGTTTATCAGCACTTAAGTTCTTGTATTTGTAGAATAGGTTATCGTACTTTTAGAGCATACTTATTTTTTTTTTTTTTAGTTTTTTTAATTTATGGACGCTCGTTAACTGCTGCGGTCTTTAGCGTCCGTTCTATATTGGGCGTTAAAGACTGGTACTTTTGCTCAGAGGCCACTTTAACAGGCTTGAGGCTCTTTTACGTACCGCAAATCTACGACACGGTACCACTGACTTTACTTCCCTTCCGAAGGAAGCCATACTAACGATTTTTACTTCCGAAAAAAATCCATCACCCTCCGCCCTCACCCGCGACCTCGGGAACTAGATGGCAACATGACAACCACTACACCACTGAGAACGACGAACATAGTTAATATGGCTACTTTAACCCATATAAAGTTTTTGAGAAAATATTAACACATTTTAAGTGACTATTGTGACAATCCCTCTTCGTCTTTAGATTTACAGGATACCATAGAGTTAGGAAGGAAACTTAAAGACCTAAAACTGTTCATGCTGCCAACATGAGTACCGCGGACCTTGCTTCCAAATGATCTAAAACATTCTCCGAATTTAGCGAGTTCATTCAGCAAATCGAGCGCGATGGTTCGCTGTCAAAAAGCCAAAACTGCGGTTATCGATACGATTGCAACATTACGTCAGTCGCCTCGATTACATAGCTCATTTTCACTCGGAGTCCGATAATTTTCTCCGGCTTCGTGCTCGTAAGGCGGATTTCGAAACTTTAATTTCGAAAATGTCACAGCTTATGAGCTCTGGTGTGACATTTCAGGTTTTTAGTGAGCATCTTCTGAAGGACAACGCCCAAGTGGCTTTGCACCTTTCATGGCTCAGTACCCCCTTCAACGGCTGGTGGAAGATACTGAAACTTCTGAAATGGTGGATGCGAACTCAACTTTGATTTTTCTGCGCTTTTGGGTTAGTTATTCATGTGACCGTAATTTAGGGGTTACCAGCTTCACTAATTCTTAAATTGGTTGGCGCAAGGTTAAAGGCCTTACCTTTAACTGTTGGTTTGCAATAAAGTGACTTCTGACACATTACAGAAATTGCACCAAGACGTATTATATTACTTTATTCGGTTGCGGGAAAAGGTTGAATAATTAGAGGACAGTACTTTCAACCCCAGGAGTTTTCTGAATCGTTTTGAGTACAGGATAAGATGAGAATTTTTGTCTCCATGTTGTTGATTTCGGATCACGAGCCCAAAGTTTCGTGTCTGTTATTTCAATATTGAATCCCAAAACAATATCGCGTCTGACGCTTAAAAGGCAGTACAAGTTAAATCGGATGCACTGTTGCCACATGTACTATACGTATGCTCGCAACTTCGGCGCCCGTCTGCGATCCGTCTACCAATCTAATGTCATCTTCTGAATGATACATCAAATAGTGAAGTACCTGCACTGCTATTTAAGGCAATTGTAAGACATTTAATTTTCACCTGCACTTTATGTCTCCTGTTTGTATTTTTAGTACTTCGAAATAGAGTTTTGCAGGCATAAAACTATATATTATCAAAAGAAATTTGGGATGTAAAATCTTAAAATCTACAATTTGGTAGAATATCGTCACTGTTTATCCTTGGTAAAATCATATTCATCGTGTGTAGAATGCTTTCAAACAGCCAATAACACTCGCCAAACATTAATTCTGGGGTATAAATGAAAATATGTGATTTTAATGGATATCAGTACCCTGCTTTAAGTCCGTTTTTGGATATCACATCTAGCTTTTATGATATGTGCATATGTGTCTATGGTGCTAAATTCATTCATCGTATACAGCTTACTGCTACGTTTCATTAGGTTATTCTGAATCTGTTGTTGATTTCCTTCCTAATTGGCTCCCTTCCGTCCTCCCTTATCACCAAGATGTTTATGTTTATATTCTCAGCACTTGTCAGTTTTGTTCTGTGTGTCAGGTCTGCCTTCTTGTGAGGTATTTATGTTTACATTTACAGCTATCATAGATCTCAACTTCAGTTGAGCTAAAAACTTCTATACGTGTAATGTTAAAATACAACTTTGCGTATGACGTCTACATCGGGATTACTTAGGAGGTGAGTACAAAGTCCTCGGAGGTTTTGTTACACATTTGTGCGTGTTACGTGTTTGACGGGAAGGTAAGTAAAACAGACTCATAAACAAACGATATTACTCATATTTCAAAGAGCAAGTTGGTGATCAGGATAAATTGTTCGCGACTCATATTGCATGTAACAGTTGTGTTGAGTTATTGATATGAAAGAAAGCGGCCAGCAATGTCGTTTGCCAAACAATGATATGGAGAAAGCAGCAGAATCACCATGACGATTGTTCCTTTTGCGTGTGCAAAGTTGCTGGCTAGAACGACAAAATAAGGTAGAAATTAAATATCCAAATCTGAACTCAGCTATCCGGCCTATTCCTTATGGACCCGAACTACCTTACATACACCACCAGCCGACCTTAAGGTTAGGGAACCTAAAAGCAGCTCCGTGACTTCCGACAATGAGTTGGTTTCTGATTCAGAAGAATTTGACAATACACTACAACAGTTTAATAAATTTTAGTTAAATGATTTAGTGAGGAATTTAGGCCTCACAGAACCAAAAGTGAATTACGGCTGAAGACTACAGGAGAAGAATTTGTTATCGCCTGGCGTTACATTTTCGTGGTACAGGAAACGCGAACTACAGTTCCTCTAGTACTACACAGAAGAAGATCAGCTCGTGTTATCTGTGGAAGTGTGTAACCTTATTCAGCAGTTGGGCAGGGAAGCATATGGGCCAAGTAACTGGCGTCTTTTTATTGATTATTCCAAACGAAATCTTAGGGCAATGTTACCTCATAATGGCAACAAGTTAGCTTCAATACCGATTGCACATTCCGCGAACCTAAGAGTCTCTGAAGCGTTTTCTTGAGAAAATTAAGTATCGCGACCCTGAGTGGCAAATATGTGGTGACTTGAAGGTCATTAATCTGTTACTAGGACAACAGGGAGGATACACAAAATTCCCTTGTTTTCTTTGCGAATGAGATAGAAGGGCGAGAGACAAACATTGGAAAACTTACCAATGGCTTGAGAGGCAGCAACTGGAACCTGGATAAGAAAATGTTACTAATGTGTCTCTTGTTGATCGCCAAAAACTTGTACTCCCTCCATTACACATAAAACTTAGCATGGTGAATCAATTCATGAAAGCACTTGGCAAGGGTTGCCCGTGCTTCCAGTGCTTCTGCACAAAATTTCCATCATTGTCATAGACTAAAATCACAGAGGGAGTATTTTATGGACCGCAAATAAGGAAATTGATAAAAGTTGTCAATTTTACCAGCTCTATGAATGAAATTTAAAAAGATGCGTGAAATGGATTCAGAGACGTTGTTAAGAAATATCTGTACAATGTGAAATACCGTTAATACAAAGAAATTGTCAGAAATATGCTAGAAAGTTTCAGATATCTCGGCTCTAATACGATTTTAAAGCGTCAGTTCCTCAAGCGGCATCTTGACTACTTCCCGTTGATTTTAGGAGCTATCAATGAAGAGCAAGGTGAGAGGTTTCACCAGGACTTGAAAGGTGGTGAACGGCGGGACATTGGGGCGTACATACGATTTTTTCCGTGGGGGGGGGAAATGCATTACTGCATTCAACCTCCAGCCGATGTGAAATGGCTGGGGGAATATGTGGGCCTCGCCGCTCATTCGCGGAATACTCACTAAAAAAACCCTCCGCGTGTTAATTGCGTATCGCTATGTTTTTCGTGCAATTCTTGCATGGTCGGGCCCCGCATAGCACCCCGGTTAATAAGTGAATAGCTAAGTTTCTGACATGCATTGCATCCGAGCGCGTCCATCGTTAATTACTGGGATTGTCCATGAAACCTGAACAATACCAGTGGGAATTCATGCGTTATAAAATTGAATATTAACATACAATTTTTTTTCCGTGGGGGGAAAAATGCATTACTGCATTCGAGCCCCAGCCGGAGTGCAATGGCTGGGGTGATATGTGGGGCTCGCCGCTCAAAGCGCGGAATATCCACTAAAAAAAACCTACCACGTGTTAATTGCGTATTGCTGTGTATGTGAATCGCTGCTTGGCTGGCATGCATTGCATGCGAACGCGTCAAATGTTACTTGCTGCCTGAAACCTGAACACTACCAGTGGGTTATATGCGTATTATCTATGTTGTTAATTAATGCTTAATTTCATGCTTAAGGTCTAATTTGTGTTTCGTTTGCAGGCAGTATCTGCGTGTCATATGACTTAACGTTAACTTACTGCTAAGTTAGAAATGTATTGTAGAATTAATTCTGTGCATAATTGAAAAATTGGTGAGGTTGCTTCCTGTGCTGTTCTTCCCAGGGGTTCCTGTTCGTCCAGAGGGCACAGGCGTCTGTCGTAGCATCCGGCCTTCTAGGTCCTTCGTTGTACTCGTCCTGATGGTCGCCATTGTCGTCTGTGTGAACGACTCCATAATGCAGTGGCCCGTCTTTCACTGCCCACGTCTTTCACGGTGGGAGGCCCCTTCTTCCGGGGCCGCCTCAGCGGTTGCTGAGGACTTGAGGGCTCTGCGACGGGCGTGGGCTGAAACAAGGATACAAAAGTAAGAAAAAGATTAGTGATGGGATATAGAGATTAGAAGTCCGGTGTCAGTGTCCTTGTCACGTTTGGAGTAGATTATCTAGGAACTGTTGGATTTGTTCTTCCGTGTTGTCTTGGGATAGCGTTCTATCGAATAGAGAAAGTCGTCTATTATGTTTGTAGTTTTCGCAATCGTAGTTCCCTAACTCTTTAACTAAGTCATTTTGATGTACGCGTAAGCTTTTGTACATATCGTAAGTTAGCTTTTTGATGAATTCTTCTACTGTGTGCATTATAAGTTCCTCGTGGAGTAAATCAGATGGCGCTACGTACGGTACCTTGAATAAATGGATGACTTGTGTGTCATACACAATGAATGCAAGAGGTTACAGGTTTCCGGCTTCTTTTAAAACTCTCCAACCCTCTTCAGCATATTTTCTTTCTTGGTCATCGCCGTAAACCCAATAACAAAGACGATTTTCGTTAGCTGACACTTTTAGTGAATTGGTATAGTATTTTCCGAAAATATTTAATTTAAAAATGGTAGCGCTCATTTCATTACAGGTAGAGAATGCAAACTGGGCAGATACCAGCACACTAATTTACTCTAGCTAAGAAAAAATTGTTGCGTTCTACCCTTTAATTTATTAGTTACTGCATGATAAGCATAGAAACAGAAAATATCGGACTTTTACTAAACAAACTGCTTTCTTTAGAAATTTGTGCCAATAAAAACCTACAAAAACTCTAAAAATTACATTATCTGATAGAGAAAAACTTTCTGCATAGGATAATGTGTTAAGAGGTGAAATTTATAGCAGCTGAGTATTTGCACCATGTTATTACTTTTTAGCAAACTTGGCGACAGCTCGGGAGTAGAAAAGGACGAACCTAAGGGCAATATGTATGCGTTAATAGAGAAAGAGATACCTCATTCACCTGCATACTGTCTTTTAAGTTTGAGGCAAGCTAGGAATTGGTATTCACCTCCAAATTTTCCACATTTGCGGAGATAGAGACACTTGCTCCTCGGTTTAATGATTTTGCGGCCGCTCGGGTTGCGTTGTGAACTTAATGTTGACACTTCCTCCACCTTTATTAGGTAATTTAAAACCTCAATGGTCGTTTTGATTTCTGCCTTGAACTCTTCGGCCATTAATTCGGACGTTCTTACCGCTGTAATCTAACGGGGCACTTGTGCGGGATTGCTCTTTACACGGAGATCTACGTGTAACGGTACAAAGTGATCAGAACACATAGTTTTCATCCTAACGCCATGGTTACCCCGAATAATTTCCTATTTCGTGGTCTCATACCAGACAGAGAACACGCTCTTTACGGGTAAATCCCTCGTTTAGTTGGTTGAAAGTAGGATTGCTGTAATAGTGGTGAATGCAGAATGGTTTCGCGTGTCGGCGAGCATGTGCTATTCAATGCGTTTCCCAAAGTTGACTTGTTAACACGGTTGTCTATTAGTGTAGCATATTCCACATCCAGCAATTTAGGAGCGGATTTTATGACTAGTAATGGGTTTTTTGTTCAATTTTGGTAAGAAATGTGCCTGATTCGCCTTAAATCCAAAGTTTTCGTTTTCCTTTTAATGTCAACTACGCCCAGTCAGTGCTTAAAGTGGGCGGGTATGAACGGGTACGCATCCGAAAGCTAGGAAACGCGCCGGTATGGCTTACCGTTTATAGAACTTGTTAAGATGTTATTGATTATTTTACTGATCATCCAGATCATCATTACCAGGCTTAGTTGAAAGTAGGATTGTTGTAATAGTGGTGAATGCAGAGTGGTTTCGCGTGTCGGCGAGCATGTGCTATTCAATGCGTTTCCCAAAGTTGACTTGGAAACACGGTTGTCTATTAGTGTAGCATATTCCACCTCCAGCAATTTAGGAGCGGATTTTATGACTAGTAATGGGTTTTTTGTTCAATTTTGGTAAGAAATGTGCCTGATTCGCCTTAAATTCAACGTTTTCGTTTTCCTTTTAATGTCATCTACACCCAGTCAGTGCTTAAAGTGGGCCGGTATGAACGGGTACGCATCCGAAATCTAGGAAACGAGCCAGTATGGCTTACCGTTTATAGAACTTGTTAAGAAGTTATTGATTACTTTACTGATCATCCAGATCATTACTAGGCTTAGTTTAAGCTTCAAGAGTAAGGCTTGTTTGTTTTTTCAACAATGGATACCATTTTCATATCTCTAGCAGTGCTGTTCGTTTGTCCTACGTGTACAAGATGTCTCCCTCCCTCTTCACACTCGCTACCAGTAAACGCGAGGACTTGATATTCTGTACTTGTCTAACCTAAACCTGGTAACTTACTAAATCAATAATGATGTATAGAATAAGAATGATATGTTTAAAATTAATAATTTGATAAAATTAACATATTTGAATCATAAATTTAACATTCATAACTTGCGGAAGGTTTTTAGGTGATGTGTTTTTGTTGTGAGATGATTCTTGTAAGCCCCACGTTTAGGGAGCCAATTTGCGGTAGTAATGTTGATGGTTCCACGTTGTTGTTTGGAGGAGTTTGCCCCACAGTTGTATACCACTTTGAGATAGTATTTAAGTTACGTAAATATTATTACGTATATTTGAAAAATATGTCTGTTATTATGTACTTATTTAGATCCACGTTGAGGGACGCCATTTTGAGAAAGTATTGTATTTGTATGAGATGTGAGAATCCCGCGTATGTGCGTCACTTTGAGGAAGTATTTAACCCAACGTTTTTAAGATACACTTTGATGTTGTTTGATGCTTGGGACGCCAAACTTTGTAGTAAAGATGATGCTTGTTTTACGTAATATTATTTAAATTTGCCTCGGATGCTTCAGTCGCACTATAGAAACACAAGTTCTTTTTAGGTTGTGATAAGACAAAAATTAAAAGACGACACAGACTTTACTTTTTAATTTCACTTCTTTTTATTTCTCTTTATACTTGCACGTTTATAGACACAACACTTTATAAAAGAAAAAAAACTGTGAGCACTTTATACATTCTAGCGGAGAACACAATTTTTACCATCCGTACTCTACAACATCTTACCCGCGACTGACTAAATCCAACGGCAAAAAACGTGAATCCTCGGCAATGCCAGTCTCCCATTGGCCAATTATAGTCCAATAGAATTTAAGTATTCAAACTAAAAGCTTTCTTTACTGTTAATTGGCTAATTCCAAACTGTAAGCGAAACTTACGTTACTACCGATCTTTTCATTACCAGTATTTTTTTAAAAAAAAACTCCAGACACATTATTGTCACAAAAATTACATTATTACCTCATTAACAACCTAAACATATTATTCTCACAGTTTTTGCACTATTACACTATATAAACATTTACATAACATTAATAAATATGTTTACAATAAATATAAGTATTTACAATGACTTTACATACAATTTAAATAATAATTATATACATATTGCTTTTCAAGGGGGGCTGTTATTGAATTTAATTATAATAAAAAATACAATAAATATCATTTAGGCATTAAATACTGCCTCAAATGCCTTGTTTGTTTTTTCAACAATGGATACCATTTTCATATCTAGCAGTGCTGTTCGTTTGTCCTATGTGTAACAAGACGTCTCCCTCCCTCTTCACACTCGCCACCATTAAACGCGAGCACTTTATATTCTGTGCTTGTCTAACCTAAACCTAGTAACTTACTAACGCAATAAGGATGTTTGGAATAAGAATGATATATTTGAAATTAATAATTTGATAAAATTAACATATTTGAATCATAAATTTAACATTCATAACTGAACGGAATGTTTCATCTACTGATTAAATACTATTTTTATTCAGTTTATTTGAAAATATATACGCAACAATGATAAATGTAAAATGCAATTCAAACGGCCCTCTGGTCAGTCAAAATCGTTTATTAGTTTCGTTATATCTGACCACTATCTGTATAAGAACACTGTAGAAAGATATGTAGTTCCTTATAATGAAGCGTGGTCAGCAGTCAATAAATGGTTGAAAAACAAAATATAGGTCTTGCTCAGACAGACTTATTGACACGTGCAACTTTGTCGCGGTTATCTGTCGTGTTATCCTATTTGCTATTTGGCGCCTGCTATTGTTTTACTATTTTGAATTTTTCGTTCTTTGTCCTCCGGCTAGCTATTATTACTCAGTCGAGCAAATATCTCTTGAACAGGGCGTGTAAAGGAAAGGAGTTGTTACTAAAAGATAACATTGATAAAAGCATTTGTTTTTACACTTTTATTGCCGTCACGCTTAATTAATTTCAGATATTTAATCTTGATACACGCCTGACATATTTTCGAATGTAACTACAATCACTTATTTGCCGCGCATATTAATTCGCATATTTCACATTTTGTAACTAATTTTACGACGCGAGAGATTCTGTAGAATTGCGGAATATGTACCTCATGAATGCTTCCTTAGAACTGCCTGACGTGTAACTCGCGAGAGAGATTTCTTAGAACTGCGCGACGTTTACCTTGTGAATGATTCTGTAGAACTGCGCTATACTTGCCTATGGCTCAAGAATTTATACTCCCTCACCCCGATATGTCTAAACATTATAATAGAGCTGCTATTGGTTATTAAATCGCGCCAACATTAGCGTCTGTTTTATAAGCCAATCAAAATTACAAACACATATGCTCTAGGGAAGATATTCCCTCCATTTCTAAAGAAAGGTGCGCTACCCTGACGTCATTTGTTTGTCTCTTCTAAGTGATAAACAACTCACCCCCTCGCTTCATTGTTACCCACTCCTATTGTCAGTTTCAGTGAGGCCGTGTAAACTTATTTCCTAACAATGCTTATAGCTAACAAACATTAAAATCTTTGTCATACAATAATGTTAATTTACACTAAAATCACTCTGGAATTCACAGTGTTGTGATATAAAATACTGCCTCATATGCCCCACTAGTAACATAATTATAAATATTTACAACATTTTTTTGGAAATGTTATAATTGGGTTTTTAGTCTCCTGAATCTTGTAACACAGGGTATTTATCACTTACACGTAACACTGCACACGCATTTAACACACGTCATACATCTTGCCTTTTTCTCGCCACTATTCACTGGCTCGGGTCTAATGTGTTTATATACATACATCTGACATTATAAGCTTTTTTATACAGCAAATACTGTACCCTGAACTACTTAGGCCATGAATCTTTTCAATGAATTGGATCTTCTGAATGATCCTTTGATATGTTATTTATAGTAAACATTTTAACACACTGAGTATTTTAAACGCTTTTCATATACAGCACATTGCATCCAAGGCACTATGGGAGGTTAGGTTTTTTTATATAAGCTTAGGTTTCTGAATTTATGGAAGGTTAGCATTAGGTTAGTTTATTTATATATAAGCTTAGTTTTCTGAATTCACAGAAGGTTAGTAACTTTTTTAATGAAAAGTGATTAAAATTTCACTATAAATAACAGTTCGAAGGATCCTTCAAAAGATCTGATTCATTGAACCTTCAATGAAAAGATCCATGGATCCTTTGCATATACTGAATTTTATTTTGTTCAAGTAACACAAAGTGGTGGTGGTTTTACAATAAAAAGTGTTATTTCCTTCTCATTTAGCACTTTATCAACCAAACTTTTTTGCCACTTTTTAACGGTTTCCCAGTTTTGTGTTAATACAGCTTATTCACACTACGCACTTCTTCCTTTGTCATGGCAACTCAAACACTAACTGATAAAATCGAAGATTTGACCTGAGCTGAGCATATGAGTGCCAGCGTATTATGAATGTTTGCTTATCATATTTCCTGTGTTATGCAAAGAGTTTATTTGGTACTCAGATAGCACCACTGCGAATTCATTGCTGCATTTCTCATATAGGCAAGAGAATAGCAGTCATCCATACAGTTGGTAATTAACAAAAATATACTCTTTGATTGTTAATGCAATAGCAGGTAGAATTAAGAAAATCATATTTTGTAATCTCTTAACAGTTACTATATATCCATAACCGTTAACAATGAGTTCTTACGATAATCACAATAAAATGTGTAGTACTATACCTTTCCTACTCCAATGTTTCATGACACAATACGTTTAAGGAACTATTTACATTGGCATAAGCGTAGTGCTTAGTTTCAAGACAAGAGGAAGCATATGCTTTATTTACATCAGAGATAACTCTGGTTTACAGTGGATAGTGTGTAATATAATCACAAGGTGTTTGTAACCACAATTTTTTCCTTAATGTAAGCAATTTCTCTTTTCAGAAACCTACTCTTAAGGGTAGTTTAAACATGTGTGTTCTATTTAATTCTAGGATATACACAATGGAAATTTGGAGTTAAGTTGTGGCTATTTGTGTCCAGTGATGGTGCTTCAAGTCAGAGCACAGAGAGTGACAATGACATTAATAGTGTTAAATGGTGTGGTGAAACTTGCTAATGACATTTATTGCACTTCTAATAGCAATTTAGTGAATGACAAACAATAGCTACACTATTGCATATAATGTGTGCAGAAGTTTCTTTGTAGGAAATGGATTTAAGTTATGTCAAATTGTACTGCGCTATCTAGAGTAGAATTAAATAACAAGTGTCAAACATGTGTTATTCTTCCAATTTTCCTGTCAAATTCCACATTCTACTGTTGGTTGGAAGTTCAAACAAACCATGGAGGCAGTTTAAGTGCAAAAGATTTTACTATGAAGCATGCAGAAGAAATTATTGCAAAGTTCTGGATCTCATTCACTCTCAAAAATTTAAATGTGATCATTATGTATTATGACATAGAAACATTCAGCAACCACTATTAACGCCAATAATATTATATAAAAAGCAATGTATGTGCCGACTATTGGATAATTTAATAAGTTACACAGGAATAAACAGTTGTGTTTTTCATACTAGCCTAGTTGTGTGGTGTTCAACTGATCATAATTGTGTTCTAATATTGTATTGCTACAGATGACAGTGAAAAGTTATTTTATGTGAACTTTAATCGACTCCTTTAAAAAGAAATATGAATAACTCAAAGTGCAATCACGATTATTGAAGCTCACGTAATTAACTTTGTACGTCGTCAGTAGCGATACAGTATTGGAACATATGATCAGCTGAGCAGACAGCTTGGCAGGTATGAAAAATACAGCTGTAGTTGCTACGAGTGACGTCATCATCCGAGAGCTCGATTTTTCATAGTTTAGTTCCATCCCAGATCACTACTCACGCTGCGAACGCCTTCGTGTTTCCAATGTTTAACACGAGAGTGCACTTCTAATACTTTGCTGTTCTGTCGCTTTAAAATTTCGTCTCAAATACAAGCGCTTGGAGATAGCTCATCGATGTTGCCCGACGAAGTTCGAGCGAATGCCGAAAATGAACGAAAGCGAACGATCTTAAGTGAGCATTCCAGTGTAGTCCATTCCGGCACATTTTGCTCCCATTGGTTGTGATCAAATACGCAACGTGGAACGTTGGCGTGCGCATTTCGACTGGCAATTGAAAGTGAATACATAAAGCCATGCGTTTCAAAGCAGGAATTTGTACATACATAGTACAAATCGTTTAAATTCAGTACCTTCCAAAGATGCGACACAAAGATTTTCAAGAAAATTCCCCACCCAAAATAACCCTCTACACGGATGAGTTCTCGATTTTTTTTCTGAAAAATGCCTCAAAGATTTTGATTAAAATGCCATTGTATTCGAGATATTTACATGAAAAATAAAATGTTTATTTTTAATTTTCTGGGAATAGCTTGTTAAGTCCTCTTCATTCGGAAGGAGTTTTGTATAATCTTGTGTAACTGGTAAATTTAAGCAACAGGAAAATGGGCAACACAAAAAATATCAATGGGTAGTCTGTTGCATCCCAGTTTTATATGTTATAATGTTTTATGTATATGCAAACTCATCATCTTCTAAATGTTTTCTTATACAGGATGAAAGGTATTGCTTGAACTGTAATAAAATGGCTAACAGACACAGGCACAAGGAATATCACTATGTTTCATTTTTGTAGGTTTAATGACAAAAATGGTATTGGACATATTTGCATTACTCATTATATAGAATCCATGATTAACGTACGGTTCAAGCAGTACCTTCCATCCTGTATACTGTCCTCCCAATAAATACCCATGCAGTAATAATGAGAATTTCTCGTTTCAAGTGATGTCTTTCTCAACATATCTTCAAGGTAATAGAAATTACATGGGAAATTGAAATTTAAGCATATCATAAGTATAAAGTTATAATTTCAAGCTTATTCAAAGTGAATTAATCATCATAATAGTATCCTCATGTAAGCACTTTATGTAGGGCAAATTGCATGTGATGGTGATTAACACTTATTTGCTATTGTTGTCCTACTTTAATGCGTGCCGAGAAGTTTACTGTTGTAATGGTGATGGTTTACAAATTTTCTCTCTTAGATAATGCATGATGGGGAGGGGAGCATTCCCTCCCCCCAAAGGCTGTTCTTGGCGTTGGGTATATTCCTACTTACTCTGTTCAATTTCCCTTGAGCATTTCTCACAGTGGAGCCAAATGAACAAACAAACATCATTGTATGGGCTCAATTTGCTTTTTTCCCATATGACCTGTCAATAAATTTAAGGTTCCCATGTGCTGTAGGACCTCCACTGTGTTATATCAAATGTTATATATAGATCCTTTCCCAGGAAAAGGAATCAAAGTGTATTTTCTATTCAATAACTGTAAGTTTTATTAACTAGAACTGGCTTTGTGTATGCATAAGTGACTAAGTGCAATTACAATTACCTATAACATCATTCCAATAGATTGTAATAACAGACATTCAAGAGGTTAGAATTTAATGGACATTTTAATTGGGTAGGCCATTCAAATGTATATTAATGTAGGCACATGTTCCTTAAAATACCATACAAATGTATTATACAGTATTATTAAATATGAATGTGAATGCAATGTCTCTAAATAATAACAATGTCTCTGTGTTTAACCATATCATACCCACCCTTCATAATTGTCAATCCCTTTAACATGTAGCTTAGTGTACCAGTATTGTTTTTTCATATGTTGACTGCAGAAAGAATGAAACAGCATTTTGTGTGACTTTCATACTATCGTTTTTAAGCAATTACAGAATTTAAATTTGCTTAAAATGCAATATTTCATTATTACCTACTTACCTCCTTACCCAATTTTATTATCACTTAAGTATAGTTATATTGTTGTTTCTGCAGGTTAATGGTCCACATGCTGGTTTATAAATTTGGGTGGCTGGATGAGACACTCGTTCATTAGTATTGCTCTCTGTCCTCCATAGTATTTTTAATTTCAATGTCCCTTTTAACTTCACAGGTTTACAGAGATTGGAGACTGGTGGGAGGGGGGATGACTGATGAAGATATGCAATTGATGGAATTATGGTGGGGAAAACCAGAGAACACTCATTCTAAGTGCCATTTTATCTACCACAAAATCCCACCTCTGATCCCTAGGATTGAATCCAGGCTTTTTTTGTGAGAGGCCATTGTGCTGCCCAATTAGAAGTGTGAATATGAGACAACATTTAAAACAGAGATAGTATTACTCAATACTATCAAGTAATGAAGCCAAGTTGTTTTACAAGGCAGCTCCCACTATGACTTCACAAATGAGGTGTATGTAAATAAAGCATTAATAGATACTTGAAAAAGAATAAGTATTTCAGCAGATATTTTGCCATGCAATACATATTATACATTTATATAATTCAAGTTGGGTGTTCTGTCATAAATATGGTAGCTGACATTTCGATATGTAGAAATCATTCAGCAATAATGTGGTAATACACAAGTTTTATGTAACTATTTGTGCTTCCAAGGCCAGCGCTTAACCGAGTTACCCAGATTGACAAAAAATTCCCAAAGATACACAGTACATATGGAGAATTTTCTGTTTATTAAATGCTTTAAGTTATTTTGCAATGAAAAGAGCATTATGTACTAATGTATTTATTTGGTATAACAGCAGGAAATAGTGTTTGAGCACAACACTAATACACATCCAAAATTAAACAATGGATCCCAAACTATTATCATTACATCGCATTCAAAATTGAAATAGGTATCAGACACAACCTTTGAGCATGACTTCTCATGTTCGTTTTACGATATTAGCGTGCAATCCACAAAAACAAACTTTTCGAAATACAGTCCCTAATTCGAACACATTTCAACACTAAATAACACAAACACGCATTTTAACACCTTAACATAGTAAGTATAGTTTATATTTAAGGTTAGCTTGTTTTCGCTATATATATTTCAATTCTTCATTAAAACCAACTAACGTTGTGACTTTCGATTCATAACCTGTCTTCTACCCGCTTCTAACTTAACTAGGTTTTCAGGTCATGTTGCAGTTTTAAACATCGAATGCGCGTTATTTGGTACTCAATATTACATAAGGTATCACTATAAACTCCTACATTTACACAATTGATCATTGATACGAAAATTCAGGTTTATTTTTATATTTTCGGCATTGCTGTTTTATCAGCTGACTTCCATTTTAGTTTCAAGCCTCAGCAATCAGCATGAAAGAAGTCGCGCTATTCGTTCTGGAAGCGTGCTGTTTACCTTCGGGTGAGCTATCTGCAAGCGCCTGTGTCTCAAATCGGATACACTTAGCCAACCTTAGGCTTTGTTCACACGTATATTGAGCTCAAAGACTGTAATAACCGATCCACTAATATTATGAAAACGACTTTATACATGGCAAACTGTTATAATATATTACATCTGGGATTAAATATGTTTTATTTTTAAAACAATTTAATATTCAACACAGGAGTTTAGAATAATTGTGTTGGCAGTATTGAATGTTATATGTACGGGCTTCACAGTGTCATCTAGCGCCTGCATTTTAAGCAATGGGCATATGCAGCGCTCAAAATGTACTTTTCGGGAGCCCGATGCGAGAACATCGATGATATACCGGAGGTTCCCTTCCCAGTTGACCGTTTGATCTAGAACGTGACAATCAGGCGTTCGAGTGGTTTTTAGCTATCCCACCCTACACAGGAAGTGCAGTAGAGTGCGAATTGCCGCCCTTAAGTCTTGTGTTCATAAGCAGTACTATGGTGACGAATTTTCATAGACTCCTTTGTTAGGAAATTTAACTATACTAAAAGTCTTATTGAAAGACATTTTAAACTTTTACTCTGTAAAATTTACACAAATACCATTTAGTACCAAATTTAGTATCTCGGACGATTTAACATGGAAATGGCTGGCGCCGCGCGACGGTGTCGCCATCTAGCGAAACAGTCTGGAGTACACACGTCGGCTGATTTAACTCAGTGGAAATGATGCTGTGACACACGTCGTGATTTCTATTAAATGCGGAATAAATGCGCAAGCTTATTCATTTTCTTTTCAAGTAGGTCACAAACAAGGATGCAAGGATATTTCAAGTGTAGGTTTATTTAATCTATACAGGTCACACAATATAATTGTTTATATTAGCGGTAATGATGTGTTATAGCGGCTGTCGTCTGCTAGCGAGCGGCCTGGGCGTGGCTTAAGGAGTTCGAGCGTCGCCAACCGTAATAAATGTACGCGCAGAAGATAACAACTATGTAACACGAAAATCGCAAAGCGGCGCGGTTATTTCAAACACACAATTTGGCGATGTTTTTGTATATTGCATTGAAGCACACCTATTGTACAAAGTTAACCAAACGTGCATGTTGATTCATACCCAAAGAAAATGGTGTTATTTCAGGCCAAACACATTATCGCACATATACGTTATTACACAGAAGCAGTGGTAGCTTTGTTGACATTGTCCTTGAACCACGAACACACATTGTTGTAAATTAGGTGCAATATCAGCAGCATACCTTATTACACAGAAGCAGTGGCAGCATTGTTCTCAATGTCCTTGAGCCACGTACACACATTGTTGTAAATTAGGTGAAATATCAGCAGCATACCGTATAACACAAAAACAGTGGCATCATTGTTGTCAATATCCATGAGTCACAAAACACACATTGTTGTACTAATGTACTGCAATGACGTGGCAATAGGAGACTGGAGAAGACGTGTAAGTTGGGTGAATTACCAGCAGCATACGTTATTAGACAAAAGCGGTGGCAGCATTGTTGTTCACTGTTCTTGAGTCACAAAACACACATTGTTGTATTAATGTACTGCAATGACGTGGCAATAGGAAACTGGAGAAGACGTGTAAGTTAGGTGAAATACTAGCAGCATACGTTATTAGACAGAAGCGGTGGCAGCATTGTTGTTCACTGTTCTTGAGTCACAAAACACACATTGTTGTATTAATGTACTGCAATGACGTGGCAATAGGAAACTGGAGAAGACGTGTAAGTTAGGTGAAATACTAGCAGCATACGTTATTAGACAGAAGCGGTGGCAGCATTGTTGTTCACTGTTCTTGAGTCACAAAACACACATTGTTGTATTAATGTACTGCAATGACGTGGCATTAGGAGACTGGAGAAGACGTGTAAGTTAGGTGAAATACTAGCAGGATACGTTATTAGACAGAAGCGGTGGCAGCACTGTTCTTGAACACTGTTCACTCAGCTTGCTCAACTGCATTTTAATACATTGGTGGAATTCATGCTCTTGGTTCCAGAGAGGAAAATAAAAATCACACGACTTTCTCTATCACTCTTTTTCAAACAATACTTACAAAAGCTGATTCTTGGTATCTACTTCTTGTTAATCGAGATAAACTTTCATTGTAGGAATAAGAAGAATGCAGTAAACTAAAGGGATAGTCAAATATTTTAAATGTGGGTCGCTATTTGATGGATTTGAAATTCCGTTCTTTTCAGGTGATCGCGGAAAAAAAATCCTGATGATATACTTTTACATGGCTTTCTCTAATCATTCTTCCACAAAGTATACTTACAAGAGCTTATTATTCCAGCTTCTTCTTGTTAATCCAGATAAACGTTCAATTTACATTTACAATTTTGTTATACGATACAGTAGGTAAAGTGAGTCAGCTTTTTAAAGAGCGCGTGGTATATGAGGGCTTTGAAATTCGATGACTCTTTGCGTGACCACGAGAAAATATCGAATACCGACTTCCCATTTGAGAGAATTATAAGTAGGTATTTGAAAGTTTAAACCAATAAGAAGGAATATCTCAGAATGGTAAACTTAAAAAAAGAAAGTAAAACAGAAATGCTTTGACATAAATTGTGTGCTTTAACGAGAACAATTTTCTTTTTGTAGACAGATTTGCCTACCTTATAGTTTACCAATTGTGCAAAAGTTACTCAGAATGAAGAGGGCTTCAGAGGATATACCCAGGAAATGCAATATATGCATTTGACATGAAAACATTTTAAACATGTCGTGTTTAATCAAAATCGTTAAGAGTCATTTTTGAGAAAATAAAAAGCTTTTGGCAAAACTTTCCATGTAAAGGGTATTTGGGGGGGGGGGTAAATTTCTTGAAAATCTTCCTGACGCATGTTTGGAAGGTGCTGAGTTTAAAATAGCAAACTTGTTATTTAACGACTTTTCCTTTCTGAGTTTGCTGTTCAGACACAGATGCGTAGTAGGACTCTTGTAGTATAATCTCTTACAGCTTAGTGTTACATAAAAGTCATTCAGAATGAAGAGCACTTCACTGGCTATTCCCAGAAAATTCGAGATATACCTAATTATATTTGCCCGTGAAAATATCTTCAACAATAGCGGTTTTTAATCAAAATTGTTGGAACAATTTTTGGGAAAAGGGACAGTTTTGGGGTAGACGAATTTTCTTGAAAATCTTAACACATTTTGGAGGATACTAAGTTTGAAGAAATGTTTTTTTTTGTTTATGCTGTTCACACACACACATTTCCTAAAGATGTTTCTTTTTAATTCAGGCACTCTCAAAACGTGTATCTCTGATGAAATCTCGGTATTGAATTTTTGCGTAGAATGCAATACTTCCCCTACTTGCTATACGTAAGTGATAGTGAAATTAAAAATTGTTTCAAGACACAAGGACTCGGATGTGTGCTGATATAAACAGTTATTTAAAAGAGAAAATGTAAAAGGTTGCGCAACATTTTCTTCCAGAGGCAAATGAAACACGAGGTGGACCTTCTAACAATGCTGAAAAGATCCTGAGGTGTTTTCATCTGGGTATTATAACGCTAAACAGAATGTGAGTGAGGTCATAGTGAGCCGCTCTTATTAACGGAAGACTGGTAATATAATCAAAGCTATATACAGGCGGTAATATAATCAAAGCGATATACAAATAAACTTACATAGAGCAGAATGTTCGCACAAATCAAAACCGGATTATAACTAAAGAATTTCAATTAAAACCAAACTTAAATTTAACTTTCAAATGAAACTCTTTCATCCAGTTTAACTTTAATTCATGGTAACATCTTATAAATTCTTAGAATTACGTCGTGATATTTTATATAGATGCAGAGGATATCAATGTAAAGGTGCAAAAACAGAAGTACAAATAACCTACTTTCAATATATCAGTTGGTGACACGTTTGTAATACTATCAAATAAGGAAATGAGGGATTGGATTTAGAAAGGGGATGAGCGTTAGCTATTAAAAGTTGGGTGAATCTCAATGTCTGTTTCATTTGCGAAATCTTTAATTATAATTGTGTTATATAAAATTTGCATCTCTATTAGGTTTCATAAATGAGAGTATGATTAACATGAATGAGTATATGAATAGGTTCAGTAAAGATTTAAATCACCTGCTGACAGAAGAATGGGCGTGTTTGTTTACTTAGATGATGTGTCGTGATGAAGGTCACTGAGCAAAAGCTTGGTAGGTGATAGCAATAGCTCATCGAAGAGGCGAAACTTTTATTTATACCAAACCACGACTGATGCTCGTTTCTCAACTTGCTTGGAGCTACAGCTCACAAGCTTTTGTTTGTTTTTATTTATATCACCCAATGTCGTTCTTTACATTTAACGTCCCTAACTTGGTAGTCGTATCGGATGACGAATGAATGAAATGGTGGAATGATGCAAATGAGCCCGGGGTCCATAGAGCTTACAGTTATCCGACATTCGACTTCTCAATATAAGGGAAAACTACGAAAAACGTTTATCGAACAACTCACCCTAACCGAAACTAGAACTCGGGACCTCTTGAATGTGAGGCAAACACACTCCCCGCACACTGCAGAGTCAGTACTTTCTATATTGTTTTATAACCACATACAAGGAAATGTGTCATGCAGGTTTATCTATATTAACAAGGAGATAGAAGAAGAAACTGTTATAAGAATAATGGGTAGAGAAAGTTATGTGAATCCAACATCAGGTTTTTAATTAAGCACAACCTTAAGAGCCGAATCTTTGCAGGGTTGCAGTACTTAAGGAACAAAAATGTTAAGTGTAAAATCTTGTATGAACGTTTCCATTTTTCATAACACTTGTACGTGACTTTTAAGAACCGCAAAGCTCAGACCCTCCCTACCTGCCTGGGACTTTGCAAGGGGTAGTGTTTGAACATTCCGAAAGCAATTCATGTTTCTGATGGGCAGTAAATGACTCTCAACTAGGAATACAATACAACAGCACCACATGTTAAAAGTGGATGGGGTAACATCTGTTCCGCAGAAGGTACAACCTTTGGCTAACAAGAAACTCCAGACCGCACTGCAAACAGTACTCAAGCAATTCGAATACACTTATTTACGTTTAATTCCAAGAAAAATTCCGCATTCTAGATGAAATAAAGTGAGTAGCATATACCGCGATTTAAGGAATATAATTGACGAATGCTTTGTGGTAAAGTGTTTCTGTCGGCCTGCGTTTTATTCCAGTAGCAAGAGCTATTCGGAAAGGCCTTCCCCAGTTTTCGTTTATCCCGTAGAGACAATTTCCAAGAAAGTTTTAAGAAGAAGAATATCGTACTCATCTATGCCATAATTATCTTTTCCATTCCTTCCTTTACTAAGAACAATCAGGCAGAAAGGAATTTGAAGAATACTCCATAAAATTCTATATTTGCAAAACTATACTTTTAGTCATTGATTTACTTTACAATAAAAAACAAAGAAAAAAACGGGGATTCGAGGAGGAAAGTGCAAGAAAGGATTAAACAATCCTTAGATAATATAGCTTAAAACGCTGACACAGTGAATTTACACTGTGTAGTTCAAAATCACAATTTTATGTTTAAGGATTAGAAATCAATAGGAAACTTCACAGTTAGACGAAGTCCTCTACTGATTAAAAATCAATATTCTTACTCGACAAAAAATACTCATATCGTGGAAAATGTAATGTGAACAGAAGCCTAATTTTGCATGAATGCTATATGGTATTCACGTTAAATTTCCTACGAAAAATATTTTTGACCACTATTAATTACATATTTCATTATAATGAACTTGGTTACATCCACCATATGGAAAACTAAAAACGCCACATGTAGCATTTGTGTATATGTCTGTGTGTGTTAATGAGAGGTAGTGTCTGAGTGCGTGTATGTGTGTGTGTGTTAATGAGTTGTAGTGCCTGAGTGTGTGTGTTTTAATGAGTTGTAATGCCTGAGTGTGTGTGTTTTAATGAGTTGTAGTGCCTGAGTGTGTGTGTGTGTTTTAATAAGGTGTAATGCCTGAGTGTGTGTGTGTTTTAATGAGTTGTAATGCCTGAGTGTGTGTGTTTTAATGAGTTGTAGTGCCTGAGTGTGTGTGTGTGTTTTAATGAGTTGTAATGCCTGAGTGTGTGTGTTTTAATGAGTTGTAGTGCCTGAGTGTGTGTGTTTTAATGAGTTGTAATGCCTGAGTGTGTGTGTTTTAATGAGTTGTAGTGCCTGAGTGTGTGTGTGTTTTAATAAGTTGTAATGCCTGAGTGTGTGTGTTTTAATGAGTTGTAATGCCTGAGTGTGTGTGTGTGTGTGTTTTAATGAGTTGTAATGCCTGAGTGTGTGTGTTTTAATGAGTTGTGGAGCATGAGTGTATGATTTTGTGTGTATGTGAGCATTGGAGTGTGCTGGACAGAGGACCAGGCACCAAAACAACCGGAGAAATAGACTTCTTTAAGTAATGATTAAAATCATCCGCAGGAACACAGAGGCTAAAATAAGATTGGGATAAAATGGCACTCTTGGCAGCGGCATGCGCACCTTCATTGGATATATGTACCTTCATTATCGCGTATGCCGAAATTAAATTAAAGTGAGTTTCATTTATGGACGCTCTATAACTACTATGGTTCTTAGCGTCCTATTCTATATTGGGCGTGAAAGGACGGAAAGTTTACTCAGAGGCCTCTTTATCAGGCTTGAGGTTCTTTTAATTGCCGTAAATCTACGACACGGGACCACCGGCTTTACTTCCCTTCCAAAGGAAGCCGTGCTAAAGATTTTTACGCCCGAAAAAATCCATCGCCCTCCGCCGGGTTGTAACGACGCCTCGACAGGAATTCAAGGTGCGGTGCTTCTCAACACGAATGGGATAAGCGTGGAGAAGCGTTGCGCGCAACAAAGTCTTACTTTGTTGATCGGACTTACTCTGAACCAACAATGAAGGCGAAGGAATGAACCGGACCAGCAATAGAGTCAATGCCCTTCTGTATTATAAAAGGGTTCACCTTCTCAAACGTTTGCCCTTTCTCTGTTTGCGTAATGACTAAGTAACAACCAGATGACGGTGGTGCTACTTCTTTTACCAAAACTTTTCGGCGTGTTATTAATAATGGAGAAAGAGGGCTCCATAGCGAAATAAATCCTCCAGCACTGCAACCGTCTCCGACTTCAGGCTCTGTCTTCCCGGGCGTTACCCCGGCTTGGGTGAGTGGCCTATCCATACCGGTCTCATCCCAGAGTCACACCTCCCAGAACATAGACAGAGGGACACAATGGCCGTGGGAAGTCAGCAGCTCATGTAGTGCCCCCCCCCCGCGGGACTGCAGTTGAACAGCAGATACGAACACACACCCTACATGACGACCCCGGGTAGTGGGGATGACGCCATTATCCACTCACCCAGCTGCGCACCCAGTGCGCGGGTATCCGTCAGGCTGTGTCCACGGAGGATTAAAATAAAATTGGAAAATAAACCAAAAGTGTGTGGGCGTTTCACACGCAAGGTAGGCCGGCGAGGAAGGAAGAGATTTGTGAATGGTCGTGGTGCGAAATGTTTGTAAATAGATTAGAGAAAAAAGAAGCGTGGCGAGGGGGGTATGGAACGAAATGAAAAGAACGCACGAGAGCCCATCTTGTGTCTCCCGGTCAAGAGGACGAACCCACCTCGACCGGATAAGGGTGGAGGGATGACGACGGTGATGAGTGGCTCGGGACCCCGGGTGTGCCAAATCCGTACTCACATAAAGTGAGCCCCTGGGGGGTTGGAAGCTGCGTTGAAACAGTGGGACAGCAACCACGGAAATAGAAAAGATCCCTGTTGGTGAGACAGGTGTTAATAAAACCATAGAACCTGAACCCAGTATAAGAAATAATTGTAGAAAAGGAACAGTAAAATAAATGAAGTTAACGTGGCTAGTCCAGATGAGGGTGCGGACTGGCTCGGACACTCTGGGTACGTCAAAGCCATACTCACGTAGTGAGCCCCTGGGGGTGGGGTGAACTGTGAGTGTGTTTTGCTGGTGAGTTGTAGTGTTTGATTGCGAGTGTGTGGGCTTTGGAGTTTGAGTGTGTTTTGCTGGTGAGTTGCAGTTTGTGACTGGGGGTGTGTCAGCTTTGGAGTGTGGGTGTGTTTCTGCTAGTGAGTTGTAGTCTGTGACTGCGAGTGTGTGAGCTTTGAAATATCAGTGTGTTCTTGCTAGTGAGTTGTAGTGTGTGACTGTGTGGGTGTGAGCTTTGGTGTTGAGTGTGTTTGTGCTGGTGTATTGTAGTGTTTGATTGCGAGTGTGTTGGCTTTGGAGTGTGAGTGTGTTTGTGCTAGTGATTTGTAGTATTTGAAGGCGAGTGTGTGAGCTACAGAGTGTTAGTGTGGTGGTGCTGCTGCTGAGTTCAAATAAAGCATGCATTTTGAATTTTCTGGAAATAGCCTGTGAACTCCCGTTCATTCTGATTGAATTTTGTATTGCGCTAAGAATCTAGGAAACTATGAAATGCTCTAAAATGCAGGAAAGATGTACAGTTTGAGGCAAACCAATATTTTCTTGTGTTAGCATTTGTGATAATATTCCAGGATATGTCATTGCACCTTTGCACTTAAAAGTGTATTATAAATGTTTGAAAGTTTGCATAATCTTATAACAGCCTTAGGGGTGTTCTAAGTCTGAAAAATCATTTTATATTACAGCTGCTTTACCCGAAAATTCATTCATTTAATATTTCTTGCTTTGTACAGACTGAAAAAAAAGGAATTGCTGAAAAGTATACATTTAGTAGCTCAAAACGCTTTAATAATGGCATTCTTTGTAGCTTGGTAGCACAGAAAGTTAATTTGCTTTCAACTCCTTTTATAAAAAACAATAATAAAATTACAATTGATTCATTCACATGACTTTCTCTACCCTCTATCGTTTTTTAGTAGATACATCAATTATTCTTAATCAACTTTTTTTCTGCCTACTACATTTTAATATAAAAAAAAAGACTTTGCAGAAATATCTACATTACACATTTCGTTATCGATACAAAGAGAACAGCAATAGTCAGATATTTAAAAACTGGACGCTACACGCTGCTTTAAAATTCCATTCTGTCTATGACATCACGAGAAACAACTGAATGTTGAAAGGAATTTAAGATAATGGCCAAAAAATTGAACAATTGACACCTTCAAAAAATGAGCAATTCGCACATTTAATAACGGATATCTCAGAAAGGGCTCATGCCACATTAAAGCTTATTTTAAATATATTGTATGTTTTAAAGAGATTTACATTTTTGGTGTAGCACGTCTTCCTCTATCACTTAAGGATTACCAGTTATACAAGTTATAAAAAAATTCCTTCCGAATGAAGGACTTCATATGCTCTTTCCCGAAAATCCGAGATATACATTTTATTTGCCATGTAAATATTTTTAATGTATGGTATTTTAATCAAAACCGTTTCAGCCGTGTTTAGAACATCAAAAATTCCCAAAAATATTGCATGTAAAGGGAGTTTAGGTATTTATCCGACTTTTTGTTTTGAGTTATGACACACACGACGTTTCCACAAATGCTTTATTTGGATGCCGATGATAATAATAAATAAATAATAATAATAATACATCAACAACGATAAATAACAACACGCGGGCCGTATAAGTATACAACTACAATGGCTCGCTGTACATTGCGTGTATGGGTTGGCTACATGTTATGCCTACAGCGTGTTTTCGATTCTCACCGTTGGCAACAACCACCTAAGCCACGCCCAGGTCGCTCGCTAGCAGACGACAGCCGCTATAACACATCATTACTAATATTAGCTTTCATTTAGGCCTACATTAGTGGGAAGAGCATCAACTCCGGATATACTATGAAGCTCAAAGTATGATCATTCACATGTTTTGCGGTGCTGACGAGTAAAATATAACGTAAACACAATCGTTTTGTGCGGAAAATATAAATATATCAGGAACTGTCAAGGCTATTTCGAAGAAAACCCGCTTTTTAACCCACACAATCTCTCAAAGTAGAAAGGCTGAAATCGAACGCGTGTGCAGTTCCGCATAAAACACGAACTTTGAGCTTTTACTTCACTCCGCTTCTCAGCAGTCTAAGAGGGGTAATGATGTGTTATAGCGGCTGTCGTCTGCTAGCGAGCGGCCTGGGCGTGGCTTAGGTGGTTGTTGCCAACGGTGAGAATCGAAAACACGCTGTAGGCATAACATGTAGCCAACCCATGCACGCAATGTACAGCGAGCCAATGTAGTTGTATACTTATACGGCCCGCGTGTTGTTATTTATCGTTGTTGATGTATTATTATTATTATTATTATTATTATTTATTATTATAATCATCGGCATCCAAATAAAGCATTTGTGAAAACGTCGTGTGTGTCATAACTCAAAACGAAAAGTCGGATAAATACCTAAACTCCCTTTACATGGAATATTTTTGGGAATTTTTGATGTTTTAAACATGGCTGAAACGGTTTTGATTAAAATACCATACATTAAAAATATTTGCAATGCAAATAAAATGTATATCTCGGATTTTCGGGAAAGAGCCTATGAAGTCGTTCATTCGGAAGGAATGTTTTATAACCTTGTATAACTGGTAATCCTTAAGTGATAGAGGAAGACGTGCTACACCAAAAATGTAAATCTCCTTAAAACATACAATATATTTAAAATAAGCTTTATTGTGGCATGAGCCCTTTCTGAGATATCCGTTATTAAATGTGCGAATTGCTCATTTTTTGAAGGTTTCAATTGTTCAATTTTTTTGGCCATTATCTTAAATTTCTTTCAACATTCAGTTGTTTCTCGTGATGTCATAGAAACAGAATGGAATTTTAAGGCCAGCATATAGCGTCCAGTTTTTAAACATCTGACTATCGCTGTTCTCTTTGTATCGATAACGAAATGTGTAATGTAGATATTTCTGCAACGTCTTTTTTTATATTAAAATGTAGTAGACAGAAAAAAAGTTGATTAAGAATAATTGATGTATCTACTAAAAACGATAGAGGGTAGAGAAAGTCATGTGAATGAATCAATTGTAATTTTATTATTGTTTTTTATAAAAGGAGTTGAAAGCAAATTAACTTTCTGTGCTACCAAGCTACAAAGAATGTCATTATTAAAGCGTTTTGAGCTACTAAATATATGCTTTTCAGCAATTCCTTTTTTTCAGTCTGTACAAAGCAAGAAATATTAAATGAATGAATTTTCGGGTAAAGCAGCTGTAATATAAAATGATTTTTCAGACTTAGAACACCCCTAAGGCTGTTATAAGATTATGCAAACTTTCAAACATTTATAATACACTTTTAAGTGCAAAGGTGCAATGACATATCCTGGAATATTATCACAAATGCTAACACAAGAAAATATTGGTTTGGCTCAAACTGTACATCTTTCCTGCATTTTAGAGCATTTCATAGTTTCCTAGATACTTAGCGCAATACAAAATTCAATCAGAATGAACGGGAGTTCACAGGCTATTTCCAGAAAATTCAAAATGCATGCTTTATTTGAACTCAGCAGCACAACCACACTAACACTCCGTAGCTCACACACTCGCCTTCAAACACTACAAATCACTAGCAAAAACACACCCACACTCCAAAGCGAACACACTCGCCTTCAAACACTACAAATCACTAGCACAAACACACTCACACTCCAAAGCCAACACACTCGCAATCAAACACTACAATACACCACCACAAACACACTCAACACCAAAGCTCACACCCACACAGTCACACACTACAACTCACTAGCAAAAACACACTGATTTTTCAAAGCTCACACACTCGCAGTCACAGACTACAACTCACTAGCACAAACACACCCACACTCCAAAGCTGACACATCCCCAGTCACAAACTGCTACTCACCAGCAAAACACACTCAAACTCCAAAGGCCACACACTCGCAATCAAACACTACAACTCACCAGCAAAACACACTCACAGTTCACCCCCCCTAGGGGCTCACTACGTGAGTATGGCTTTGACGCACCCAGAGTGTCCGAGCCAGTCCTCACCCTCATCTGGACTAGCCACGTTAACTTCATTTATTTTACTGTTTCTTTTCTACAATTATTTCTTATACTGGGTTCAGGTTCTATGGTTTTATTAACACCTGTCTCACCAACAGGGATCTTTTCTATTTCCGTGGTTGCTGTCCCACTATTTCAACGCAGCTTCCAACCCCCCAGGGGCTCACTTTATGTGAGTACGGGTTTGGCACACCCGGGGTCCCGAGTCACTCATCACCATCGTCATCCCTCCACCCTTATCCGGTCGAGGTGGGTTCGTCCTCTTGACCGGGAGACACAAGATGGGCTCTCGTGCGTTCTTTTCATTTCGTTCCATACCCCCCTCGCCACGCTTCTTTTTTCTCTAATCTATTTACAAACATTTCGCACCACGACCATTCACATATCTCTTTTTCTTCCTCGCCGGCCTACCTTGCGTGTGAAACGCCCACACACTTTTGGTTTATTTTCCAATTTTATTTTAATCCTCCGTGGACACAGCCTGACGGATACCCGCGCACTGGGTGCGCAGCTGGGTAAGTGGATAATGGCGTCATCCCCACTACCCGGGGTCGTCATGTAGGGTGTGTGTTCGTATCTGCTGTTCATCTGCAGTCCCGCGGGGGGGCACTACATGAGCTGCTGACTTCCCACGGCCATTGTGTCCCTCTGTCTATGTTCTGGGATGTGTGACCCTGGGGTGAGACCGGTATGGATAGGCCACTCACCCAAGCCGGGGTAACGCCCGGGAAGACAGAGCCTGAAGTCGGAGACGATTGCAGTGCTGGAGGATTTATTTCGCTATGGAGCCCTCTTTCTCCATTATTAATAACACGCCGAAAAGTTTTGGTAACAGAAGTAGCACCACCGTCATCTGGTTGTTACTTAGTCATTACGCAAACAGAGAAAGGACAAACGTTTGAGAAGGTGAACCCTTTTATAATACAGAAGGGCATTGACTCTATTGCTGGTCTGGTTCATTCCTTCGCCTCACCTCGGTTCATTGTTGGTTCAGAGTAAGTCCGATCAACAAAGTAAGACTTTGTTGCGCGCAACGCTTCTCCACGGTTATCCCATTCGTGTTGAGAAGCACCGCACCTTGAATTCCTGTCGAGGCGTCGTTACAACCCGGCGGAGGGCGATGGATTTTTTCGGACGTAAAAATCTTTAGCACGGCTTCCTTTTGAAGGGAAGTAAAGCCGGTGGTCCCGTGTCGTAGATTTACGGCAAGTAAAAGAACCTCAAGCCTGATAAAGAGGCCTCTGAGCAAAATTTCCGGCCTTTCACGCCCAATATAGAATAGGACGCTAAGGACCATAGTAGTTAAAGAGAGTCCATAAATAAAACTCACTTCAATTTAATTTCGGCATACGCGATAATGAAGGTACATATATCCAATGAAGGTGCGCATGCCGCTGCCAAGAGTGCCATTTTATCCCAATCTTATATTAGCCTCTGTGTTCCTGCGGATGATTTTAATCATTACTTAAAGAAGTCTATTTCTCCGGTTGTTTTGGTGCCTGGTCCTCTGTCCAGCACACTCCAATGCTCACATACACACAAAATCATACACTCATGCTCCACAACTCATTAATACAAACACACACTCAGGCACTACAACTCATTAAAACACACAGCCTCTGGCACTACAACTCATTAAAACACACACTCAGGCACTACAACTCATTGAAACACACACACTCAGGCATTACAACTCATTAAAACACACACACACACACACTAAGGCATTACAACTCATTAAAACACACACACACACACACACTCAGGCATTACAACTCATTAAAACACACACACACACACACACTAAGGCATTACAACTCATTAAAACACACACACACTCAGGCACTACAACTCATTAAAACACACACACACTCAGGCATTACAACTTATTAAAACACACACACTCGGGCATTACAACTCATTAAAACACACACACTCAGGCATTACAACTCATTAAAACACACACACTCAGGCATTACAACTCATTAAAACACACACACTCAGGCATTACAACTCATTAAAACACACACTAACACACACACACACACACACACACACACACAGACATATACACAAATGCTACATGTGGCGTTTTTAGTTTTCCGTATGGTGGATGTAACCAAGTTCATTATAATGAAATATGTAATTAATAGTGGTCAAAAATATTTTTAGTAGGAAATTTAACGTGAATACCATATAGGATTCATGCAAAATTAGGCTTCTGTTCACATTACATTTTCCACGATATGAGTATTTTTTGTCCAGTAAGAATATTGATTTTTAATCAGTAGAGGACTTCGTCTAACTGTGAAGGTTCCTATTGATTTCTAATCCTTAAACATAAAATTGTGATTTTGAACTACACAGTGTAAATTCACTGTGTCAGCGTTTTAAGCTATATTATCTAAGGATTGTTTAATTCTTTCTTGCACTTTCCTCCTCGAATCCCCGTTTTTTTTCTTTGTTTTTTAGTGTAAAGTAAATCAATGACTAAAAGTATAGTTTTGCAAATATAGAATTTTATGGAGTATTCTTCAAATTCCTTTCTGCCTGATTGTTCTTAGTAATGGAAGGAATGGAAAAGATAATTATGGCATAGATGAGTACGATATTCTTCTTCTTAAAGCTTTCTTGGAAATTGTCTCTACGGGATAAACGAAAACTGGGGAAAGCCTTTCCGAATAGCTCTTGCTACTGGAATAAAACGCAGGCCGACAGAAACAATTTACCACAAAGCATTCGTCAATTATATTCCTTAAATCCCGGTATATGCTACTCACTTTATTTCATCTAGAATGCGGAATTTTTCTTGGAATTAAACGTAAATAAGTGTATTCGAATTGCTTGAGTACTGTTTGCAGTGCGGTCTGGAGTTTCTTGTTATGGTCATCGCAGCCTTTGGATCCCCAAGCGGCGACCTTTGTGCAGTAGCCAAACACTTGCTCCCTACCCTCCCTAACCGCAAGCACCATAAAATCTTAGTGACATCCATGTGCATATGCGCGTTGTTGCCAAAATTAAAAATAGTATTTAAAAGCAAAACTTTGCAGGTGATTTCCACATGTACAGAATACAATCATGCAGTTTGTCTGCTTGCTTTACACACAAAATAACTATGTAAATAACTATGAATCGCATAGTAATTACATTTAAGTTGCAAACGCTTTAAAATATAACTGAACTAATGAATGATCTGAACTAATATACTGCGCTACAAGAATAGAAATGCATGTTAACATATCCGAGAGAAACTTAGAAACATGTTCCGAATAAACTATACATTGTTGGACTATCATTAAATAATTAAAATACATAAATATTAATTTATTTTGAAAGGAACTCTTACTCCCAAATCAAAGCATCATTTTTGATTATGCTGTGCGCGGAGCTATGGTAAAAAGTTTTTTATCACTTGTATCACAACAATGTTTTATTAATATAAAGCTAATACAAGAAGTTGTGTATTGTTTAAGGTGTAAGATTTATAAGCATGACATTTTCTGTTTACTTAAATGAATAGCTTTATTATAAAATGCAGGATAAGTAAAAATACGAAGGCAAAAGAAAGAAAATAAAAAAAAAATCTTATGTATTATATTCACAAGATTATCTCTACTCACTCTTCTACAAATTACTTTCACAAAAGCTTATTCTATCTACTTCTTAAATAATAAGATAAAATTTCATTGCACATATCGTTGTAAATATAAGGATACATAGGCTAAAGCGATAGTCAGATTTTTAAAATACAGATGACCATATGATGACTTTGAAATTCCATGCTCTTAGCATGACCACGAGGAAAATACAAACAGAGACTTCCAACTTGTATTTCAAAATTCAAACCAACAACAAAAAATTTCTCGGAAATGGTTAACACAATTTGACCTAAAATTTGTCCTTTACCGAGATTGCATTTTACGCAGAGTAAGATTTTGTCTCTCTCTTAGAATTTACCAGTAATACAACAAGTTGAGAACGAGGAAAATTTTACAAGTTATTCCCAGAATATAAAATTCATGATACAAATTTTATTTTTCCTGCAAATATCTTAAACTTGCGGTATTTTACTAAAAATCGTTAAGCTGTTTTTGAGAAATTCAAAACAATAACAACCATTTTTCCACATAAAAGGTTCTTTTCTACATGTTCTTGAACATTACACATAAAAATCTGGCTTTGCTTATTCAGTTTTGTAGCCCTTTTCTTCGTGGTCTTGGCATTACTGATATT
The DNA here is from genome assembly GCA_030765065.1 of Deroplatys truncata. Lineage (NCBI taxonomy): Eukaryota > Metazoa > Arthropoda > Insecta > Mantodea > Mantidae > Deroplatys > Deroplatys truncata. The sequence goes on along the minus strand of CM060980.1, from coordinate 31,654,543 downwards.
CGGCAGAGGATCACTTGCTGGTGCGACCGGAGGGGCATCAACTTGGTTCGTTTCCCAAGGTCTCCACATCTTAATTAAACTATTAAACGCTAATAACTATTAAACACTGCTAAACTTACAAAACTGCACTAAGTAAAACACTATATAACTTCTCTGAAGAAGTAATATAGAAGCTTAGCTGAACATGGAAGAAAAGCACGAGCGAACAGTCATAGCTGCTAAAACCGAAAAAACAGCAGAAATGACATTGCAACAACGCTTTGCTTTGGTGGAGCTGGAGAAAGGACCACGTGTTGTGTTTAAGGGATGGGAAGATCCTACTAATCGTTTACTGATGGGTTTATGGTCAGGCTTCAAAGCTTTCCGTTCGCTTTGAAGCCGGTTGGGGAAAGGATGCCCGCGACTAGTTTAGCCAAAGGTTGTACCTTCTGCTGAACAGATGTTCCCCCATCCACTTTTAACATGTGGTGCTGTTGTATTGTATTCCTGGTTGAGAGTCATTTACTGCCCATCATAAACATGAATTGCTTTCGGAATGTTCAAACACTACCCCTTGCAAAGTCCCAGGCAGGTAGGGAGGGTCTGAGCTTTGCGGTTCTTAAAAGTCACGTACAAGTGTTATGAAAAATGGAAACGTTCATACAAGATGTTAAACTAGTCGCGGGCATCCTTTCCCCAACCGGCTTCAAAGCGAACGGAAAGCTTTGAAGCCTGACCATAAACCCATCAGTAAACGATTAGTAGGGTCTTCCCATCCCTTAAACACAACACGTGGTCCTTTCTCCAGCTCCACCAAAGCAAAGCGTTGTTGCCGGTTTTAGCAGCTGTGACTGTTCGCTCGTGCTTTTCTTCCATGTTCAGCTAAGCTTCTATATTACTTCTTCAGAGAAGTTATATAGTGTTTTACTTAGTGCAGTTTTGTAAGTTTAGCAGTGTTTAATAGTTATTAGCGTTTAATAGTTTAATTAAGATGTGGAGACCTTGGGAAACGAACCAAGTTGATGCCCCTCCGGTCGCACCAGCAAGTGACCCTCTGCCGAATATCAGTAATGCCAAGACCACTAAGAAAAGGGCTACAAAAACTGAATAAGCAAAGCCAGATTTTTATGTGTAATGTTCAAGAACATGTAGAAAAGAACCTTTTATGTGGAAAAATGGTTGTTATTGTTTTGAATTTCTCAAAAACAGCTTAACGATTTTTAGTAAAATACCGCAAGTTTAAGATATTTGCAGGAAAAATAAAATTTGTATCATGAATTTTATATTCTGGGAATAACTTGTAAAATTTTCCTCGTTCTCAACTTGTTGTATTACTGGTAAATTCTAAGAGAGAGACAAAATCTTACTCTGCGTAAAATGCAATCTCGGTAAAGGACAAATTTTAGGTCAAATTGTGTTAACCATTTCCGAGAAATTTTTTGTTGTTGGTTTGAATTTTGAAATACAAGTTGGAAGTCTCTGTTTGTATTTTCCTCGTGGTCATGCTAAGAGCATGGAATTTCAAAGTCATCATATAGTCATCTGTATTTTAAAAATCTGACTATCGCTTTAGCCTATGTATCCTTATATTTACAACGATATGTGCAATGAAATTTTATCTTATTATTTAAGAAGTAGATAGAATAAGCCTTTGTGAAAGTAGTTTGTAGAAGAGTGAGTAGAGATAATCTTGTGAATATAATACATAAGATTTTTTTTTATTTTCTTTCTTTTGCCTTCGTATTTTTACTTATCCTGCATTTTATAATAAAGCTATTCATTTAAGTAAACAGAAAATGTCATGCTTATAAATCTTACACCTTAAACAATACACAACTTCTTGTATTAGCTTTATATTAATAAAACATTGTTGTGATACAAGTGATAAAAAACTTTTTACCATAGCTCCGCGCACAGCATAATCAAAAATGATGCTTTGATTTGGGAGTAAGAGTTCCTTTCAAAATAAATTAATATTTATGTATTTTAATTATTTAATGATAGTCCAACAATGTATAGTTTATTCGGAACATGTTTCTAAGTTTCTCTCGGATATGTTAACATGCATTTCTATTCTTGTAGCGCAGTATATTAGTTCAGATCATTCATTAGTTCAGTTATATTTTAAAGCGTTTGCAACTTAAATGTAATTACTATGCGATTCATAGTTATTTACATAGTTATTTTGTGTGTAAAGCAAGCAGACAAACTGCATGATTGTATTCTGTACATGTGGAAATCCCCTGCTAAGTTTTGCTTTTAAATACTATTTTTAATTTTGGCAACAACGCGCATATGCACATGGATGTCACTAAGATTTTATGGTGCTTGCGGTTAGGGAGGGTAGGGAACAAGTGTTTGGCTACTGCACAAAGGTCGCCGCTTGGGGATCCGAAGGCTGCGATGACCATACACTTAACATTTTTGTTCCTTAAGTACTGCAACCCTGCAAAGATTCGGCTCTTAAGGTTGTGCTTAATTAAAAACCTGATCTTGGATTCACATAACTTTCTCTACCCATTATTCTTATAACAGTTTCTTCTTCTATCTCCTTGTTAATATAGATAAACCTGCATGACACATTTCGTTGTATGTGGTTATAAAACAATATAGAAAGTACTGACTCTGCAGTGTGCGGGGAGTGTGTTTGCCTCACATTCAAGAGGTCCGAGTTCTGGTTTCGGTTAGGGTGAGTTGTTCGGATAAACGTTTTTCGTAGTTTTCCCTTATATTGAGAAGTCGAATGTCGGATAACTGTAAGCTCTATGGACCCCGGGCTCATTTGCATCATTTCACCATTTCATTCATTCGTCATCCGATACGACTACCAAGTTAGGGACGTTAAACTTAAAGAACGACATTGGGTGATATAAATAAAAACAAACAAAAGCTTGTGAGCTGTAGCTCCAAGCAAGTTGAGAAACGAGCATCAGTCGTGGTTTGGTATAAATAAAAGTTTCGCCTCTTCGATGAGCTATTGCTATCACTTACCAAGCTTTCGCTCAGTGACCTTCACCACGACACATAATCTAAGTAAACAAACACGCCCATTCTTCTGTCAGCAGGTGATTTAAATCTTCACTGAACCTAAATATTCATATACTCATTCCTGTTAATCATACTCTCATTTATGAAACCTAATAGAGACGCAAATTTTATATAACACAATTATAATTACAGATTTCGCAAATGAAACAGACATTGAGATTCACCCAACTTTTAATAGCTAACGCTCATCCCCTTTCTAAATCCAATCCCTCATTTCCTTATTTGATAGTATTACAAACGTGTCACCAACTGATATATTAAAAGTAGGTTATTTGTACTTCTGTTTTTGCACATTTACATTGATATCCTCTGCATATATATAAAATATCACGACGTAATTCCAAGAATTTATAATATGTTACCATGAATTAAAGTTAAACTGGATGAAAGAGTTTCATTTGAAAGTTAAATTTAAGTTTGGTTTTAATTGAAATTCTTTAGTTATAATCCGGTTTTGATTTGTGCGAACATTCTGCTCTATGTAAGTTTATTTGTATATCGCTTTGATTATATTACCGCCTGTATATAGCTTTGATTATATTACCAGTCTTCCGGTAATAAGAGCGGCTCACTATGACCTCACTCACATTCTGTTTAGCGTTATAATACCCAGATGAAAACACCTCAGGATCTTTTCAGCATTGTTAGAAGGTCCACCTCGTGTTTCATTTGCCTCTGGAAGAAAATGTTGCGCAACCTTTTACATTTTCTCTTTTAAATAACTGTTTATATCAGCACACATCCGAGTCCTTGCGTCTTGAAACAATTTTTAATTTCACTATCACTTACGTATAGCAAGTAGGGGAAGTATTGCATTCTACGCAAAAATTCAATACCGAGATTTCATCAGAGATACACGTTTTGAGAGTGCCTGAATTAAAAGAAACATATTTAGGAAATGTGTGTGTGTGTGTGTGAACAGCATAAACAACAAAAACATTTCTTCAAACTTAGTATCCTCCAAAATGTGTTAAGATTTTCAAGAAAATTCGTCTACCCCAAAACTATCCCTTTTCCCAAAAATTGTTCCAACAATTTTGATTAAAAACCGCTATTGTTGAAGATATTTTCACGGGCAAATATAATTAGGTATATCTCGAATTTTCTGGGAATAGCCAGTGAAGTGCTCTTCATTCTGAATGACTTTTATGTAACACTAAGCTGTAAGAGATTATACTACAAGAGTCCTACTACGCATCTGTGTCTGAACAGCAAACTCAGAAAGGAAAAGTCGTTAAATAACAAGTTTGCTATTTTAAGCTCAGCACCTTCCAAACATGCGTCAGGAAGATTTTCAAGAAATGTACCCCCCCCCAAATACCCTTTACATGGATATTTTTGCCAAAAGCTTTTATTTTCTCAAAAATGACTCAACGATTTTGATTAAACACGACATGTTTAAAATGTTTTCATGTCAAATGCATATATTGCATTTCCTGGGTATATCCTCTGAAGCCCTCTTCATTCTGAGTAACTTTTGCACAATTGGTAAACTATAAGGTAGGCAAATCTGTCTACAAAAAGAAAATTGTTCTCGTTAAAGCACACAATTTATGTCAAAGCATTTTTGTTTTACTTTCTTTTTTTAAGTTTACCATTCTGAGTTATTCCTTCTTATTGGTTTAAACTTTCAAATACCTACTTATAATTCTCTCAAATGGGAAGTCGGTATTCGATATTTTCTCGTGGTCACGCAAAGAGTCATCGAATTTCAAAGCCCTCATATAGCCACGCGCTCTTTAAAAAGCTGACTCACTTTACCTACTGTATCGTATAACAAAATTGTAAATGTAAATTGAACGTTTATCTGGATTAACAAGAAGAAGCTGGAATAATAAGCTCTTGTAAGTATACTTTGTGGAAGAATGATTAGAGAAAGCCATGTAAAAGTATATCATCAGGATTTTTTTTCCGCGATCACCTGAAAAGAACGGAATTTCAAATCCATCAAATAGCGACCCACATTTAAAATATTTGACTATCCCTTTAGTTTACTGCATTCTTCTTATTCCTACAATGAAAGTTTATCTCGATTAACAAGAAGTAGATACCAAGAATCAGCTTTTGTAAGTATTGTTTGAAAAAGAGTGATAGAGAAAGTCGTGTGATTTTTATTTTCCTCTCTGGAACCAAGATCATGAACTCCACCAATGTATTAAAATGCAGTTGAGCAAGCTGAGTGAACAGTGTTCAAGAACAGTGCTGCCACCGCTTCTGTCTAATAACGTATGCTGCTGGTAATTCACCTAACTTACACGTCTTCTCCAGTTTCCTATTGCCACGTCATTGCAGTACATTAATACAACAATGTGTGTTTTGTGACTCAAGAACAGTGAACAACAATGCTGCCACCGCTTCTGTCTAATAACGTATGCTGCTAGTATTTCACCTAACTTACGCGTCTTCTCCAGTTTCCTATTGCCACGTCATTGCAGTACATTAATACAACAATGTGTGTTTTGTGACTCAAGAACAGTGAACAACAATGCTGCCACCGCTTCTGTCTAATAACGTATGCTGCTAGTATTTCACCTAACTTACACGTCTTCTCCAGTCTCCTATTTCCACGTCATTGCAGTACATTAATACAACAATGTGTGTTTTGTGACTCATGGATATTGACAACAATGATGCCACTGTTTTTGTGTTATACGGTATGCTGCTGATATTTCACCTAATTTACAACAATGTGTGTACGTGGCTCAAGGACAATGAGAACAATGCTGCCACTGCTTCTGTGTAATAACGTATATGTGCGATAATGTGTTTGGCCTGAAATAACACCATTTTCTTTGGGTATGAATCAACATGCACGTTTCGTTAACTTTGTACAATAGGTGTGCTTCAATGCAATATACAAAAACATCGCCAAATTGTGTTTGAAATAACCGCGCCGCATTGCGATTTTCGTGTTACATAGTTGTTATCTTCCGCGCGTACATTTATTACGGTTGGCAACGCTCGAACTCCTTAAGCCACGCCCAGGCCGCTCGCTAGCAGACTACAGCCGCTATAACACATCATTACCCTAAAAGGTTCTGAATGGAATGCTGTTAGGCCTTTATTCTATATTCATTTTGGAATGTGACAGAATGCATTGAAAAAACACTTGTAACTTGAGTTTTGCAATTCCCTCTAAGCTATGACGAACATTGCAAGCATAGGTATAATTTAGCTATAATCATATACAAAAATTTATTTGAACGAACAGCTGAGGTTTCCTATGTTGTGCATCATTGGTTTTAATTGTACAGGTGGTGCAAATTATCTTAAAGATGTTACGCAGTTGGTGGTGCGCCACCTGTTTCTTTTTATGTATGGCTATCGAAACTATACACTACGTGATCAAAAGTATCCGGACACCTGGCCGAAAATGACGTACAAGTTCGTGGCGCCCTCCATTAGTAATGCTGGAAGTCAATATGGAGTTGGCCCACCCTTAGCCTTGATGACAGTGTTCACTCTCGCAGGCATACTTTCAATCAGGTGCTGGAAGCTTTTTTGGGGTATGGCAGCCCATTCTTCACGGAGTGTGGAACTGAGGAGAGGTATCGATGTAGGTCCGTGAGGCCTGGCACAAAGTCGGCGTTTCAAAACATCCCAAAGGTGTTCTATAGGATTCAAGTCAGGACTCTGTGCTGGCCAGTCCATTACAGGGATGTTATTGTCGTGTAACCACTCCGCCACAGCCCGTACAGTATAAACAGGTGCTCGATCGTGTTGGAAGATGCAATCGCCATACCCGAACTGCTCTTCAACAGTGGGAAGCAAGAAGGTGCTTAAGATATCAATGTAGGTCTGCGCTGTGATCGTGCCACGCAAAACAACAAGGGGTGCAAGCTCCCTCCAGGAAAAACACGACCACACCATAACACCACCACCTCCGAATTTCACTGTTGGCACTACGCTGGCAGTTGACTTTTACCGGACATTCGCTATACCCACACCCTGCCATCGGATCGCCACATTGTGTACCGTGATTCGTCACTCCACACAACGTTTTGCTACTGCTCAATCGTTTAATGTCGCTCCTTACACCAAGCGAGGCGTCGTTTGGCATTTTCCTGCATGATGTGTGGCTTATGAGCAGCCGCTCGACCATGGAATCCAAGGTTTCTCACCTCACGCCTAACTGTCATAGTACTTGGAGTGGATCGTGATGCAGTTTGGAATTCCTGTGTGATGGTCTGGATAGATGTCTGCCTATTATTCTTTACGACCCTTCTCAAATGTCGGCGGTTTCTGTCAGTCAGCAGACGAGGTCGGCCTGTACGCTTTTGTGCTGTACATGTCCCTTCACGTTTCCACTTCACTATCACATCAGAAACAGTGGACCTAGGGATGTTAGAGTGTGGAAATCTTGCGTACACACTTCTGATGCAAATGACACTCAATCACCTGACCACGTTCGAACTCCGTGAGTTCCAGTGTCCCATTCTGTTGTTTCACGATGTCTGATGACTATTGAGGTCGCGGATAATGAGTACCAGGCAGTAGGTGGTAGCACAAACCACTTAAGATGAAAAACGTATGTTTGGGGGGGTGTCCTTTTGATTTGATAGTGTATATATATAGGATTAGATCCAGCTACTATTGAAATAGGTTTCTGAGTACCAAAAATAAAATATTTTTATCCTCAGAAATCGATGATACCCTATAAGATAGAATAAAGAAAATTCTGTCAGGAAAAAAAAATGTAACTTATTTAACCTAAAAATAATTACATAAAACTTAATCAATGTTTAATAACACGTTTCAGTTGGTATTAATGTGTGTATGTATGTATATATGTATGTATGAGATGATATGAGAAATATCATCCTCTGAGTATACTTATTTTTACCCTTTCCTGAAAAATGTGGATCTGTTAATAAAATAAGAGTGGTAAATAATTTTTCGTTTCTTTGGTGTATTTTCATAATATGCCTTTATATTTTTAACTTACGAAACCTAACCTCATGGAGAGGCACTGGTAATATGCTTTAAAAAAGCACATAACTGCATTTATCTTAAGGAAATCGGAAAAAACTGCATTACTTTGCCACTATAGTTCTGGCAATAAAATACCGCACACACTATCCAGTCCTTGAAGGCTGCCATTGCTTAAATAGGAGCGCCAGTGTTCCCTGTCTATGCTTCTTCAGCCGAGTTCCTGTATTGGTATTGAATGGTATTTGTATTTAGTGGCGGCTCACGAGTTATTCATATGGGGGTTCACATAAGTTTATGGCAAACAAAATACAATTGATATTCAATTTATTGAAATACAGCATGTCGTTATGAGCAGCTTCAAATATTTTTAGACCGTTCAAACTTGGCTTACTGTTTAACATAAGAAAATACAAATATAAATATCAACTCCTTAGCATTAGTATATGACTCATTTGTGATTATACCAATTGTATAAACAAAAACATTAAGATCATTGAACTCATAACTATAAATCATGCAGTGATAGAAAATCTGATACAGCAAAATACAATTTTATGTACAATTTCAAAGATACAGGGTTAATTTGTGTTATCAAATTATACAGCCGTCCTTTGGTATTATCAGACCCCACATATGCTTGACTCAGATTGCTCTTTATTTATTAATTATGAGACCGGCAGATAACGTGTTCATGTCTTCAACTTGTCTGTGCTGCATTGAAGATCCCTTGGTTGTTTCTGGGCCTCGGGTGCTGTCAGTAACTGTTGAACTATTTTGCATGAAACTGGATATGGAGATCTCAGAAGTCATGGAAGGTAAGAAAGAAGAAGAATGTTGAAGAAAGTAAGTAAAATTATTTGAAGCATTTAATTATAAAGATATCATGTGAAGAATAAATTGTTGAACACTTTACAACACTTGTATTTATTACTTATGACGCATTTCCATTTTGTTTCGATGAATAATTTACTCATGTCTGTTATGCAACACTGAATTTACTTTAATATCACGTTAACCTAGATTTTATATCTTCTTCGCGCAAACTATAACACATTCTGTGTTAGTCTGTTATTCATTTGGAGCGGGAACTTACTGCAAAGTGACGCAGCTTTGTCACACGACTGACTTTAGCGTTCTTACATCAGCTTTTATACACTGAGTGCTTGGCGGTTCGAATTTTCGTGTGAATTTTCCTATTGGTTGATGAGAAGCGCGAGTTGTAAGTTAAAAAAATTTGGAGGGCGTTTAGGCTTTGCTGATTCGTCCTCTCAAAGTCAGGTGAGAGAAAACAATTCAGGAATAAATTACATTGCTAATTAATATTATTTACATTTTAATCATAGTATTGATCATAACTTTGATATCATTTATTCCACAATATGTTTTTTACATTTTCTTCAGTTATTTTCACCTCTTTCATTCAGCTTACAAAAATATTATCTGTACCTTTATTTATATTGTAATAATTAAAAAGCAAATAAAATAGTTATGTAACTTAATTAAATTACAGAATAATTCACATTTGTAAATGAATATATTATATGTAATCATGTTACACGGCCATTTCTAGAAATATTCGCATAATTCTTCTCTTTTGTAATTCTCTTTTTCACTTTAGTCATTGCCATTTCTCTTTCTCTTCGTTTTTCCTTAACTCCTTCCTCATTATCTTTCATGGTTGTTTCTTTTTCAATAGATGATTCTGATTTTGAGTTAGATGACAATTGTTTAAATGGGTATAACATTTTCTTGTGGTAGCAAGCAATAATTATCTGTTAACTCGTAAGTATCTGTCGAAGATAATTTAGTTATTTTGTGTGGTCCTTTTAAATAGTTCATAGGTCTCTGCTTCTCGAGGCAGTATTGTAATGCATGAATAATATTTATTATATTTTTATATAATTAAATTCAATAACAGCCCACTTTAAAAACAATATGTATATAATTATTCTTTAAATTGTATGTAAGTCATTGGAAATATTTATTTTTATTGTAAAACATATTTTATTAATGTTATGTAAGTGTTTATATACTCCAATATTGCAAAAACTGTGAGAATAATATGTTTTAGGCTGTTAATAATGAGGTAATAATGTAATTTTGTGACAATAATGTGTTTAGAGTTTTTGAAATATACTGGTTATGAAAAGATCGGTAATGACGTAGTTTCACTTACAGCTTTGAATTAGCCAATCAAAAGTAAAGAAAAATTTTAGTTTGAATGCTTAAATTCTATAGGACTAGAATTAGCCAATAAGAGACTGGCAATACCGAAGCTTAAAGGTTTTTACCGTTGGAATTAGTCAGTCGCGGGCATGATGTTATAGAGTGCAGATGTAACAGTTGCGGACCAGGTTTGATAGCGTGCAGATGGAAAAGTCACGAGCAAGATTTTATAGTAAATACATTAAGAATGTGTAAAGTTTCTCACAGTTTCTTTTATAAAGTGCAGTGTTTTATATGTGCAAGTATAAAGAAATAAAAACAAGTGAAATTTAAAAGTAATTCTGAAACGTATTTAATTTTTTTGTCATACCAAGACCTTAGGTCTCTATAGTTCGACTGAAGCAGCCGAGGAAGATTTAAATAATATTACATAAGCTTAATTAATTGAAACCTACGCACAAAGCAACAAATTAAATATAAAATCTTCAAGTTTCTGCGTAAAAATTACATTGTGCAACATTATGTAACACAAGCATCATCATCACCACTACAATTTGGCATCCCAAGCAACAAGCATCAAGCAACTCTAAAGTAACTTTCATATATGGGGCAAACGACTAAAATAACCTTCTTCAAAGTGGCATCCCATACGTGGGGCAAACTCCTCCAAACCACTATAAATACTACTTCAAAGTTGTGCTCAACGTGGATGGCTTCAAAGACGACGCGAATTGATTACGTCAGAGAAGAGAAAATTCGACGAAACGTCCAGAAACAAAAATATAACGAGACTACAGCTTAGAATTTAAGATCGGCATCAAATAGTCAAAGGAATCCAAGGATAACAACAATTCTTCAGGAGTAAGGGGCACGTGGTTAACACCTGAGTATTAAAAATTAAATAACCACAACAAAAGGTCAGAAAATTCCATTTTTTCATGTTGTAATTGCAACGTTTAGGAAAATATTGTTAATTTTAAGTAAAACTCATGCTGTTGAGAAGTGAAAAAGTTAAATTAAATAATTCAAAAGTAAATAAAAACAATAAAATGGAAACTATAAACAATGAAAGTATGGAGGTAGTTGAGGTTAGGTCAGCTATAACAGATTGTAATGTAGATATAGATGAGCAGTTATCTGAAAATTCAGAAATAGATGTTGAAACAGATAGCAATAGTATACAAGGTCAATCACCTTTACAAATGTCAGTGCATGGAACAAAACAAACAGATGCTATTCCTCACACATCTAGCCAACAAATGCAGGAAAACTTATCACAACAAATAATGTGCCTTGTAAAAGCAGTAATTGAAATGAGAAATGACTTAAGTAATAAAATAACTGAAAGTAATGCAGAGCTAAGAAAAGAGATAAAAGAAAATACTGCAAGATTATGTAACAAAATAGATGAAATGAAAGTAGGGTTAAGTGGTAAGATATCTGAAACTAGTAATTTGATAGATGAGATGAAAGTGGAATTAAATAATAAGTTAACTGAAACCAGTAAAGAGTTAAATAGTAAAGTAACTGAAACTAGTATAGACACATGTAATAAAGTAACTGAAACTAATACAGAGCTGAGAAAGCAAACTAATAATAAGTTCAATGAAGCTAGTACAGAGCTGAAAAGAGTTAAACAAAGTACAATAAACTAGTCAGGAAACTAAAGAAGTAGAAAATACAAATGTAAACATTGTGCAAATACAGATAGACGTAACAGTACCAAAGGTAAATACAGATGTAGCTAGTTCTGTAAATGCTAACCAAATGCATGTCAGTAATGCAAGTACAGAGAGAAATGTATCACCACTGTTAATAAACAAAACAAGACATGTAATTGCTTTTTCCATAGCATCAGCTTCTCAAACACGCAACATGAATGATGACACACACAAAAAAAAGCATGTACCAAAATTGATGTCAAACGCAACTGTGCAACATAAAACTAGGGCAAAGCTAAAAAGACTATGGCGTAAGAACAAAAAGAAAGGGAAAGTAAAATATGTAGGGTATATGCTTCACAAAAGGAAACAGAAAATAAATGTAAACAGTCTGAGAAACAATAAGAGAAAGAAAGTAAAGTTTACAGGTTATGTGTGGCACAAAAGAAAAACAAAATAATGTATTTTGGAACATAAAAGGGAAAATCAATGTCATTTAAAATTGTAAATATATTTTTTAAAATATAGTAAATGGTAAATAACAATGGAAAATTTTTAGAGAAACAGAAGTTATAAAAATCCATTGTTAATAAGAAAATCTGAGTAGCAACAACATTTATATTGTAAGTTAGAAATTTTAGGAAACAAATTGTAAACAAAGGGTAACAAATGTTAACATGTATAATTTTATGTAAAAATATATAGCATATAAAATGTTTACTAGTAAAAGTGATAGTGAATGAGCAAACTTAGCTCAGGTCATTACTCTTATACCAGGTTATTGACCTTGAAAAGTGCTACACAAGTGAATAGGAAGTGTTCAGCTATACACGAGTGTTGTGAAAAACCAGTGTTGAAGAAAAAGTGACAGTGAAAGATAAGAAGTACAAAATAAAAGAATATATTTTAAATATTTTTAAAAGGGGGCAATTTGAGGCAGTATTTTAATGCCTAAATAATATTTATATTTTTATATAATTAAATTCAATAACAGCCCACCTTAAAAACAATATGTATATAATTATTCTTTAAATTGTATGCAAGTCATTGGAAATAATTATTTTATTGTAAAACATATTTTATTAATGTTATGTAAAGGTTTATATACTCTAATAGTGCAAAAACTGTGAGAATAATATGTTTTAGGTTGTTAATAATGAGGTAATAATGTAATTTTGTGACAATAATGTGTTTAGAGTTTTTGAAATGTACTGGTTATGAAAAGATCAGTAATGACGTAGTTTCGCTTACAGTTTTGAATTAGCCAATCAAAAGTAAAGAAAAATTTTAGTTTGAATGCTTAAATTCTATAGGACTAGAATTAGCCAATAAGAGACTGGCAATACCGAAGCTTAAAGGTTTTTACCGTTGGAATTAGAAAGTCGCGGGCATGATGTTATAGAGTGCAGATGTAATAGTTGCGGACCAGGTTTGATAGCATGCAGATGGAAAAGTCACGAGCAAGATTTTATAGTAAATACATTAAGAATGTGTAAAGTTTCTCACAGTTTCTTTTATAAAGTGCAGTGTTTTATATGTGCAAGTATAAAGAAATAAAAACAAGTGAAATTTAAAAGTAATTCTGTGACGTATTTAATTTTTTTGTCATACCAAGACCTTATGTCTCTATAGTTCGACTGAAGCAGCCGAGGAAGATTTAAATAATATTACATAAGCTTAATTAATTGAAACCTACCCACAAAGCAACAAATTAAATATAAAATCTTCAAATTTCTGCGTAAAAATTACATTGCGTAACATTATGTAACACAAGCATCATCTTCACTACTACAAAGCATGGCATCCCAAGCTATCTACCAACTTCAAAGTGTATCTCCATTACGTGAGCAGTTTAAATTAAACTAAAACATCATCTCCAAGTGTGGAACATCTTCATAAGTTTGAAGAACATAACTTCTTCAAAGTGGGCGCCAAAACGTGGGGCTAAATACTACTTCAAAGTGACGCACATACATGGGGCTTCTCACATCACCATCTCAACTACTTCATCCTTTTTTATTTTATTCGACAGCATTTTGTTCCTTAGAAGTACTAAATTTCCTTCCTGTATCTTCCACAATTTACCTTTGTTCTTTGAATTATATCTTTCTTTGCGTCTTTTAGCCGCCTTATCCATTTTTTTCTCGTCATTTCATACATCTGTTTGGCTTCCATTTGTGTGTTGTCATATGTCTGGATAGCTTTAAGTGTGCTGGTATTTATAGCTTTAGTTTCAATTTGTTGTCCTTTGGCAAATTCTAGTGCTTTGAATCCTATTGTAGCATTTATCACCTCAATTGCGGGTACTAAATTGACCCAGGTAGTGTGTATTGTTAGCTAGAAGTCGTAAATAATTGCCTATCTCTTTAATAGCACATTTGCTTGGATTGCTCTGTGGATGATATCGAGAACAGAAATAATGTTTAACATTCTTCTCTTTTAAACGTTCCTGGAGTGCCTTTTCAGTAAATGCAGTAGAATTATCGTCAGGGTCGCTTTAATTTCCCCTTCTTGAATAATGTAATTCTGTAGAAGCATACGTGAGCAAGTTCTACTATTTGCATTTTTGATTGGATGAATTCTTGTAAACTTCAAAAATATATAATATAGAACTAAGATATCACTATATCCAAATTGAGCTTTCGGTAATTCCCATGTATGTCTGAACAAATCAATTCTCGAGGCTCATTTCTCAGGATCGAATTAATATCACTCCAAAATTTAGTATTCAATTGTTTACACTTTTAGCATGTTTCACAACATGAAGAAAATTTTCTCACCTTCTCTAACTTAGACATGTACATACTTTCTAGAATCATACTTGTTACTTGTCGATGCCTGAATGTAAAAGTTGTAGTTAGAATGCACTGATTATATCAATTTCTAGGGCTCTTAGTATTATTACTTTCCAATTTCTTATTTTCACGACCATGTCTCTTATATAACAATCCGTCGAATACTGCAATGCTGGCATTACAATTCTGGCTAACTTGAGGAGCCGTTTCAAACCATTTACATAGCTTATCATCTTCCTTTTGATGCTTCGACAATTCTATAATCTTCTTTTCAGCTCGTTTATTCATTTCGATATCAGTTTTGATGATTCTAACATCTCTTTTCGGTTTCTCAATTCCTTTATGGAACCTGAGTCGTGATAATAGATCACTGAATGTGCTCTGTGAGCCTGCAATATATATATATAATATATAATATGTACATCATAGTTCAGGATGGCGTGTATCTACCTTGATAATTTTGAAGATGTCAACTTCAATTTTTAATGCATGTCAAACTAATGTGATCAGAGTATATAAGAGCCTTGTGAAGACATACTTATGTTCTGATCTTACTTAAGGCAAAATGTGTAGCAACAACTTCTAATTCCGTCACTGGAGAATTTCTTTAAACTGTGTTTAATCCTCGTGATGCTGTGATGATCATGTGAAATTTTCTCTTGGTGTCCTATTGACCTAAAATATCTCGTATCTCTTGGACGATATTGGTGTCTGCTTGCACGTCAGTATGTATAATTGCTTTGTCCGTCATTTTTTCGTCTGTAACTATTGTTACCTGCCTGTCTAACTCTTATTGTATTTACAGGTTCTGTTTCTTCTCTGATTGTTACATCTTTCTCTGGTCCATCCAAAATTTGCAACTGGATTTTCATATCAGTTTCGTACAAACTGATGGTTTTGCTCAAGATCATAATTATTTCTTTGTCCGCCATGCTGTTTGTTGCCTTTCTTTTTCTTTCAAAATGTCTTTCTCAGTTATATACATAATGCATATACCAATTTCACCTGAATTTTGAGATTCATATTCTTGATTTTTCAGAGCAGAAATTATGCCATTCAAGTTTGTAACATAATCACTATTCAGCACTACTTTTTCATATGTCCGGCCCTTATCTTCAGCTTAAGCACAAACATTTTTTAACAAACTATTATAAATTAATCTGAATTTTGCATTTTAACATCTTACAACGGACCACAAGGATTGAACTTTGAACCGCACACTTCACTCCATTGAGCACTACTGAGAAAAGTTCTTGTAATTGGAATATTTTTTGAATCAACGATTAACACAGTTTGAGGTTCAAATTAATGAAATGTTCCATTTCAAATGGATACTTAAATAACACAAGTCTGCAAGTTAGTGTTTTCTTTGCTGCTTCCCCATTATTGAAAACAGAGCTGAGCCACTTTTCCATGAGTGAAAACAGAGCCAAGCCGCTTTTCCATTATTGGAAACAGAGCTCTGCAAATTATTTCCTCCAGGTCTACATTTAATTTTTTATTATTAAGATCATATGCACAAACTAAATGAATACACATAGTTATAATATAATTATGTTCTTTATATTTCATTGTATTATAATATATAAAATGTAGCATATTAAGATACTATAATACTAAAATAACATCATCGCCTCTCGTGGAATAAACCCGGGTTCAATTCCTGGTCAGATAAATTTTATGGCATAAACTTTTTATTTCAATAGCTTCAACTTGATCTTAACAATAGAACATTCACTTTCTTGCAACTGGTTATATTACAAAATAACTGATGCGCCAATGGAAAAAAGTAAAAATAAATAAATAAGCAACATAATTGTACTAAATAACAAGTGCAAGAATACACAGGCACAGGGCCACTAAACTTTATAATTGCTGTATGATGTGACAGGGGGAACTCTGGCCCCCTGCCCCCTTTCTGAATCCATGCCAGAATACATTCTTGAAAGATGTTTTGCTAAGTTTTTGCTTTGTCTCTATGGTAACTCTGTCTTTTTGTTTTCAATTGTGGATTCGTAATTATCTACTAAATCTAGTAATATGGAATTCTCATGAGCATTAGCATTTGATGCTCTTGGACATCTTGATAGTTTGCATTGCTCACTGGGTCCATTGCAAATAAGCTGAGAGATAAAACTCTCTACAAATGGATGAAATATCAGTAAAATGTGGACTACTAACATTAGCCACTGCCTACAGTCTACTCATAAACACAAGTGACTAATGAAATTAATCATTGTCTCCTGAATACTACTTTATACTGCTGTGGAGGAGAATAAAAAGAAGAATAGGTGCTACAAAACCATGGTATTAAAACCAAGGGACAGCAATGGTGCACTTTACCACGGTAATAGTTTTACTGTGGTGTTGTAACAGCTTACATTTATCAGGACTGATGCACCTGCCATTACAGTAAATATAGTGACTGGTAAGCCTTGCTTGGCAATGAATAATTATATGTTATCAACTCAATTGTTTTCTATAAAACATGGATAAGCTAGTAAAGGTGATGTGAATATGAAATTCTTTAGAACATTTGAGTCAAAGTTTTTAGACGAAAAACCTGTAAGTGATGTTAAGTGTTTCAACTTTGACTCAAATTTTCTAAATAAAGTAAATTCTTGCTCATCTTTCCCAGCAGTTTTCTAAGACTAATACTGGGTGTGGCTACTGTCCTAGATCACAAGGATGCCAGTCATCCTTTGGAACAATAACAGAAATGTCTGAACCAATGAGTTTTCTTCTTCTTTCAAAGTGCACAAACTATAGGGTTGAAATTCATGAGTTATCATAATTTAAACTTATAAATTTTACAAGTCCTTGGATCAGAATTAACACTAATTGGTGCTGAAGTCTCAGCTTTTCCTTATCTTCACATGCATTACAAGTAGCTGTCAATATTCTTAATTTTCAACCCTTTGGAAAGGCTTTTGTCTCATTTGCACCTTTCAACACGCTTCTGTGTACACAGTTTTGTGTACATAACCAACATTACATCTCCGTTCTGTAGTAACAATTTATTAGAATTACACTTATGTACCAAAAAGTTACCTAAAGAGATAAAAACAAAAAATAACAAAAGTATATTAAAATTGGTAAACAAAATATTTACTAGATAATGCTTTTTATAGTTTATAAGAATATAAATTAAACAACGCAATGTAAAATAAGTTGGAAATACTTATATACATGTTAATCCAACATGTCCTTTAACTGTTGTATTCAAAGGATGAATAAAATAAGTTATGTGTTACTTGGATTAAAGAACTGCAATCTTCTCAGCTAATGCTCCTAACACATATTTTACACATCACAAGGACAAAATCTGTCATGAAAAGAAAGTTACATTGTTATAAAATCAACAAAGGATTAAACTGAAAGAGACAAGTGTAACATTCCTTTTCAGAGTAACAAACAATAACAACTGAATACTACGCAAATTTGCCAACTACAAATTGGAAGTATGCTGAAAACATACAAACAGGAAAATGACTGTGTTGGCCACACTATTAATTTACTGAAAAGACAAGATGCCCAATGGTATCTCATTAGCCTGGTACAAATTGAGATGATTGTAGCTTAACCTCTGGAAAGTTCACAATTAAAAAATAAATACAAAATATAGAGAAACAACAAATGCAGTTAACAGTGTATTGATTAAAGCATGTTTTAACAAATATTGAAAACAAGCAGAGCAGGTGCCTTGAGATATTCTCCCCTCCTCCAGCACTCATGTGCTGATGATATACTAGTAGATGGGTGGTCCAAAGACTTGGCAAATATCTCACTATCTTTTCCAGAATTTATTTCTAGAATCATTATTTCTAAATCCAAACTACATTGGAGGAATAACTCGAGAAGTTTGGCCTCATTTGTGGGAGCTAATGGTGTTAAAAGCAGTATAAGAGGCACAAAGGACCTAAAGCCTAAATAGGACTCTGTCACCTATAAGATACTACCCATTTATTATCTATCCATCTCTCCAGCAAGGTTGTAGCTCTCTCTGCATTAGGAGAATCTTTTATTGAAAAATTACGATTATTTAGAGGGAAAAGTGTAAAATAGTAAAACTAAGAATTTGCTTATTGATGGTTGGGTATGGTCTCACACTTTATCAAGAATTCAAATTACAGGAAACAAATAACAGAATTTGATGCCTAAAACTTGGTTAGTTCTGCCCCTGCTTCCATCAACAGAAAGTAGCAACAATTTGATTTTAATTTCTTTATGTGACTCAACTAATGTGCTTAGATTAAACAGTAGCACATAACATCATGAAATTTCATGTTACAATTACAAAAACTTCTGAGACATTCATGAATAATAATAATAATAATAATAATAAAAAAAAAAAGTGTGAATGTGATTCAGTTGCCCAGTAAGAGCATCTCTCCTAACATTTTCCTAATCCTTTAACTTTTAAGTGCAAATGTTTAGTCAAGTCACCAACAAATTTACAACCAAAGACAATTATTAATGATACAGGTGTTACACGTGCTTCAATCATAAACAGCTGGTAATACCACAATGATGTTTTTTTAAATTAATGAATCACTAAAAAAAATAGAAAAAGGCAGAAATATCTAAGAGGATACTTAACAATACATTTCCAGATATTAATTTATTGATTTCTTCTTTACATAAAAAAAAATCTTTTTCCAGGTTGCAGCAATTTTAAGATTACATACAACTTTATAATGCTGTTTTGTAAGGTTACTTTTGCTACATGAGGTAACAGTGGAAATCTTCTTGTAAAGTTTTGTTTTTAGATTGTAAAGAATACTATAAATATTGCAAGTTCAACCAAGCATTAAGAAGAGAGAGTGATACTTTTGCTAAACACAAGGGCCAATTAAACAGCTCAGTCTTCGCATATACTTACTATTGTTTATTGCTTTAGTGTATATAATTGATAGAATTACATAGGCAAACGTTTAAGACAATGCCTCACTGTTCAAAGGAAAAGAGTCCGCAGCTGTTATTTATTTATAATACCAAAGCAACTTGCATTGTCATTTATCTACTTGCACCATCTTTAAATAGTAACGCTTCCAATTGGAGGCAGATGTTTACAGCTTAAAATAGAGAGAAAAACCCTGTCATGCACGAGCATAATTTTAAATTATACTTTACTTATTTTGAGGGATGCAGAGGAGAAAATAAACTATCATTTAGCACATTGTTGTGTTATATGAAGGGTTCCTACACAGCAGCCAGCTGGTCAGTTAGGCAATAAGTGTAGGGGATGTAATTAATTCTCTTTCATTCAAGATCTTCCAGATGTTTATGTAGTAGCCTAAATAAAGTAAAGAATAAAACTATATTGTGTTCTTAAAAGCATAGAAATTACTGAGCAATGTTTGGAATAATTAACTGTATTATTATACATCTCAAAAAGCTACCCTAAATAACTGCAAGAGATTTATTCACAAAAGAATCTCTCAAAACACCGACAGCATGGAAATGGTTAGCACCAATCTCGAAGCTTCAATAAGTGAACATTATCTAGAACCGCGAATCCAGATTCCAGTTTTTACTGGTGCAAATAAATAAATAGCACAGAGGAACCACCAGTACCCAAGGTTAATTGATAACCTTATAACAAGGCAGAAACTAATAAACATAACCTTGTTAACAGAGCTTCTACAGCTATGTAATTACTTTTTCATAATTATTTTCTAAAAGTCAAAGGTAAAATGACTACCTATTCCTTTAATAATAGATAATACTGAAAGATATTTTATTTTGATGCTCAAAAGCTGTGAAGTAAGCTAATGATTTAACGAGATAACTGATACAATAATGGTTATTTAAAGAAATTAACTAACCTTAACCCCAGTTTTAGATTTGCATTTTTATATGTTCATCACCCTATTTATTTGGCTGGCTACTGCAATTATGCTTTAACGCAGGAATATCACACAAAGCTGCATACCTGTATTGATACTGAATGTAATTAATAAATATCTTTATAAACACTGGAATATGGAAATAAGAACAGTTATTTTTATGTGGAAACCGATAATTAAATAGTGGCTGCAGTTCCTAATTTGATATTGTATATATTTACTTATTAAATCCATTTTGAAAAGACATCAAAATTTGTTGCTCTCATTAAAATATCTTGATTTAACATTTTCTTGATGATGCACCAGCAGCAGATATAGGATGATTTGGAGTTTTAGCTCCACAAATCTGTCAAGATGTTGTTTTAATGGAACCACATGTTCTATAATAGAGGCTTCTGGAACTTATCAGCTTTGCATTCCAGAATATGAGCATTTCTAAATGGTTTGTTCTTTTTATGAAATTAAAGATGATGGTGTAATTTAATACTTAATACTCTTTTGCATCACAATGAGTCAGCATTCAAACATAGATGGAAAATTGAGATTGATCTCTGAAACATGTACCTATTTATTTGTGTAATTGATGTATAATGGCCACTAATGAATTCAAAAGCAGTATCTTTTGAACTGCTTCATTAAAAATCTTGTAAGCTCATATACACTGAGAGGAATAACTTTTTCTCTCCAATGTCTCACAAAAGTTGAACAGCAGTAATATTTACACCTGTTTTTGCATAACATAAGTATGAGAGCATAATTTCCTCAGATTATGTTCATAGTTTACTTTTTACTTGAATGCTAGCATGTAACAGTTTAGTAGCGGAGAACAGAAGATGAGTTGTAAAGATCTGCAGTAAATAACATGTATGAGATAATACGAACATAATCCTTCTGATCATTTCATCAAATAACTGTTCCTTTCACTTTAGTGGTTTGTAAAATGAATTTTATAAATATTGATAAAAAGTATGATCTAGTTATGAAGCTTAAATTTCTCCTA
This sequence comes from Deroplatys truncata, assembly GCA_030765065.1. NCBI lineage: Eukaryota > Metazoa > Arthropoda > Insecta > Mantodea > Mantidae > Deroplatys > Deroplatys truncata. The sequence goes on along the minus strand of CM060980.1, from coordinate 31,633,113 downwards.
TCAGAATTATTCTTTCAACAGAATACTTTGATAGTACTGCATTGCACGCAACTCATGTGATATTCCCAACATCCTAAAGGGAGAGAGAAGCAAATATAAATAAATATGAACAGTTATGTAGGTATGTATGTTTATGAATGTATTTAATATTGGGTGCAAGCCCTACTCACAAGCTGCAGAGGAAGAGTATTGATAATAATTGTTTTATAATAATATAATAATAATAATAATGATGATGATGATATTAGAACTGTCCCTAAACCATCGTCAGTCTTCTTCATCTTCTCCTTCATCTCCATCTTCCTCCAGCTCCTCCACTGACAATTACAAAAATACTCGCGCACACACTCTTTCTCTCTCTTTTTCTCATATACTCTTATCCTTACACACGCATACTTTACAAAAAGCAAAGCTATGTACACTGGGTCACTGTTCATGGGGAAGGCTAGGAGGTGATGGACTGCTGTGTGCTGCTGCTATGGATGCTCCTGAAGGCTGTGGCTGCTGTTGATACACAAACCTCATACCAGCTTGCAGCAGTGGAGTCACTGCTGGCTGAAAGTAATACCCTGCAGGAGGCGGTCCCTGATGTGGTGCAGGGCCAGGGGCCATTTGTAAAAGTCCTGATGAAATGCGGCGGAATCCTGCCAAGGGATAATGGGGCACCCAGTGGCCTGCCTCTGAGGCCCCTGCACTTGGATGGTATTGCACTGGCACATACTGCACCATATGCCTTGGGGGAGGCAAAATTGTGGCAGGGGGTGGTGTTGAGCTATTAGAGGGTGGGTGAGGTTCGGGATTTGTTGGAGACTGTGGGGCAGTGCTGAACATGAGGTAGTCCTCCAAACTGGCTCCTGCTGTGCGTCCCGAGCTGTGAGCTGCAACAAAACAAATTATCTTTAAAATTACAAGTCTGCTGTTTATTCATCTACCAAGTTAAGCATACAAGGCATTTTAGGTCTACATCAAATGATTTTGTTTAGGATTTTAATGAATGGTTAAGAGAATGACTAAGGAACTGAGATGAATCTGATTTGCTATACTTAAATGACTTTCTCTACCCACTATAGTCTACTTTTACTTTCTCTACCACAATTCCACTAAAAATATCAAGTCGAGGTTTCACTGAAAATGCATGTTTTGGGACCCCCTGAATAAAACAAAAAGCATTTTTAGAAAAGATCGACACATGTGTGTTTAAATGTGAATAGCAGAACCCAAAAGAGAAATGTCTGATACATAACAAACTTGGTATTTAGGTTCAGCATCTTCCAAAGGAGCAAAATTAAGATTTTCAAGAAAATCCCCCCAACTCCAAAACTACCCCTTACATGGAAGATTTTTGAAAATTTGAATTTTCTCAAAAATAGCTTTAATGATTTTGATTAACTTACACATAAAATTAAGTATGGTGGACTTTGTGACAGTGAATGTGCATTAATAATTTAGATTAATTACTTAGTCAATTTTTGACACTACATCATGTCTATATTTGAAATGTCACTTAAAAATTTATTCTGTATAATCTCCAAACAAAACCTCTGATTTGAAAACCTTATAGAAATTTTTTTAGCATTTTTAGAAAAAATCCACATACATGTGTGCTTGTCTGTGAATAGCAGAACCCAAAAGAGAAATGTCTGATAAATAACAAACTTGATATTCAGGTTCAGCAACTTTCAAAGCTGCAAAATTAAGATTTTCAAGAAAATCCTCTCCCAAACCACCCTTTACAGGGAAGATTTTTGAAATTTTGGATTTTCTCAAAAAAAGCTCTAATGATTTTGATTAACTTACACTTAAAGTTAAGTATGGTGGACTTTGTGACAGTGATGTGCATTAATAATTTAGATTAATTACTGAATCAATTTGTGACAATACATCATGTACTATATTTTGAAACGTCACTCAAAAATTTTTTCTATATAATCCTCCAAACACTACCCCAATCTTGAAAATATATTGTAATAAATTCAAATACAATAGTAATTGCAGATTTTAAAGCATATTCAAAACAAGGGGTTATGATAAATTAAACAGGGCTGGAAAAATCTTAGAAGATCTATTTAATTTAACAACTGCAGAAGTAATTTATCATAAAGAAGATCCACCAAACTTAACTATTCTGGTGCTGGTACCAATCCTGACTTACTTTTAGTGTCCTCTAATCTATATACACAAACCTCCAAACAAATCTTAGAAGATATTGGTTCAGGACACAGAACTGCAACGTCCACTATTCAACTTGAAAAGAAAAGTTTGATTCCAGTAGAACATGAACCTAGATAAAACTTTAAAATACCAAATTGGAAGGACTATACAACCGAATTAGAAACCAGATTTGAAAAATTTCTAAATGAATCAACACAATCAGATAAATTAAACAATGTGGAAAAGTTTTAAAAACAGCAAAGAAATGTACACAAAGAGTGTAAATGTGAGTCGGCTGGAGAATTTAATGGCGTGCCGGCATGTTGCCATGGTAGCTCAGTGGTTAGAGCAACCGGACGGAGATCGGGAGATCCGTGGTTCAAATCCCGGCTATGGCATTGAATTTTTCAGTTATCTGATTCTAGCTTTCCAACCCTGTCCAACACATAGCTTGTGTGAAAGAACAATTAATTCCATTAATTGACCTAATAGTGGTTGAAACTAAAAGCCCGGGACTTAAGTACTTACAAAGAATGTAAGTCGCCATTGGGGTATGACATCTCAATACAATTTGAGATCTCCTTGTGGTTTACCGGGAAAAATGTGAGTCAGCTGGAGAATTTAATGGCGTGCCGGCATGTTGCCATGGTAGCTCAGTGGCTAGAGCAACTGGACGGAGACCGGGAGATCATCCCGGCTATGGCATTGAATTTTTGTTATCTGATTCTAGCTTTCCAACCCTGTCCAACACACGGCTTGTGTGAAAGAACAATTAATTCTAATATTTTGGTGTTGACTGAACATGGACTTGATGAAAATCAGATTAAATATTTTAAGTTAAATAATAAATAAGCTAGCAGCTGGTTATAGTAAGCAATGGCATAAAGGTGGCAGAGCAGCTATATTCATAAAAAGTGGGGCAGATTTCACACCGCAAATCTGGGTTGAGGATTTCCAAATTGAAATGATCTTGGAGGTCACAGCATAAAAATCCAAACAAAAGGAAAAATACCTTATTATTGCACTCTACAGGATACCAAGTACAAGGGCGAATGATTTTGTGAATGACCTGGATAATCTTCTAAATAGAGCTTATGGGAATAAGAAAACCATAATAGTCATGGGGGTTTTAAACATTAACTCTTGCGCAAATACAGGGGATTATAAAACTTTAAACGGTATATTAATTAGTTACAACTTGCATGATACTATCAAACAACCCACTAGAATCATGCTGACTACATCCACTACAATTGATTATGGAATAACAAACTTAGAACACAGTAGCTACCATATGAGGGGAGAAGAATTTTGTATCTCTCACCACTAAGCACAAATTATATCCCTATTAGGCAATAACATAATTACAGAAACAACAAGTTTCATAAAACGACAAACAATCTTAAATAATTTAAATTGGCTGCATGAGAGCCTAATATAAGAAAGCTGGAACTAGTATACAGAGCAAAATAGTAATAGAAAGTAGGACAAGTTCTTGAAAATATTAAAAACATACATCAATAAGAAGTGTCCAGACAAATAAAAAGTAAAATAAAAGGGGTGAACAACACATTAAAATTCCTTTAGAAATAAGAAAATTGAGAGAAGAAATGAAAAGTTATTATATTTGGTATAAGTTCACAAATCTGGAAGCATATAAACGTAAATATAGAAGCTTAAAAAGAACAGTACTCCCTAGCACTAATTAATTTAAAGAAGCAACAATATGGGAGACAGAAAAAGAGAGTAGTATAAATAAAAATGAAGACTGGCAATATAATACTAAATGAAAATGGTCAAATGGTAGATAATCCACAACAAATACTTATGGCAGCTTTTTAATAAATATTTTATAAATGGAACAAAAGATGAACAAAAGGTGACAGACTCATATGCATCTTCAGGGCTTTTACTTCCATTTTTCTGGAGTAAACATCAGAAGAGGTACTAAAAGTTATAAATAAACTCAAAAATAAATCATTTGGATGGGATGGAGTTTCATCAAAAGTATTAAAACACTAGAGATGCATTAGTATTTTAGTTGACTTGATAAATGCCTTGCTAAGTGATGAAAATTTCCCCGATACTTTAAAACTCAGTATAGTCAGACAAATATTTAAAAAAGGTGACAAAGCACAAATAGGAAATTACAGGCCAATTACCATAATGTAAGTAATTGCAAAAATATTTGATAACATATTAGGTAGTAGACTGATAAGCTTCCTAAATAAATTTAATTTGCTTCACTCATCACAACATGGTTTTAGCAGAAACTTCTCCACAACTACTGCTATAGCCGAGCTTTATCATGTAATACTACAAGAGCTTGATAATGTTCACACAACGGCAGGAATATTCCTTGATCTATCCAAGGCTTTTGACAGTGTATCGCACGTTAAACTATTAGACAAGTTACAGAAATATAGCATCAGGGGTAAATTCTTTAAAATTATAAAATCATTTCTAATAGGAGACACAGCATGGAAACCATTATCATCATGGGCATACAATAAAATCCACAAAATCAAGATAAAAATTAATAAAAGTTGGAGTGCTGCAAGGATCAGTATTGAGCCTCTTCTGTTTCTCCTGTAAATAAACGACCTTCCAAAATCCTCAAATTACAAAATAATTTCACATATGGATACCTCAATCATATTTACTAATAAAGACATAATATAAAAAAATGTAATCAATACAGAAACACAAGATATTTGTAATTACTTAAAACTCAACAATCTAAAAGTAAATTAACAAAAAACAAAAGCAAACATGTTTCAACACCGAAATAAGAGGTGAAAAAATGAACTTTTAAATGTGAAAATAAACAATGAGTATAGAGCAATTGGAAAGTACAAAATTCCTGGGAGTAATTGTAGATGAAAACTTGATATTTAAATTTCATATGGAATATACATGCAATAAAATTTGTACTTACATGTATTTATTGAGAAATCTGGCAAAATATCTAAATACAAATCATTTAAAAATTGTGTATTATGGACTAACTCACCCAGATCTTCAATACGGAATAGAGATGTGGGGTAACTCAAGTATGACAAATGTAAATATATTACTTATTCTGTAGAAGAGATGTAGAGCATGTATATTTAATGTGCATAGTAGAGAATCATGTAGGAATAGTTTTACCAAAGCCAAAATATTAACTATTGCTTCACTGTATGTATATAAGGTAATTATGTTTGTTGTAAGTAAGAACACTGTACAGATGAAAGATAGTTATAAGTGTAGTATGAGACGGTAATTTGTATCACAAATTACTTTAATGTAAATAATTATTTACATATGAATATGTATTTTTATGTAACATTGATTTCAGAGGTTTAATAATTGTAATTATTAATGGTAAATAATAATATTCGGCTCTACTGAAACTGTTAACAATAACAATACTGCAATGAAGGGATTGAGTTGTTTATCGTTACCGGGAACCAGGAAGTTACGTAATGTTTCGCGCCTTTTCGGTAAAAGCTTCTAGAATTTTCCCTAAAAGTAATATGTATTAGTGGTTTTCATTGGATGTTAAAATTGACGCTAATGTTGGCGCGTTTTATAAGCCAATAGTAGTTCATTTATAATCTTTAGGTGTATCTTGAGGCAAGCCTATAAATAGCCAGGTTGAGGTCACGATCCCCCAGTTCGGCAAGATTCTCAAAACATTATACATCGCCCGCAGTTATACAAAATTCTCCGTACACTCCACGTTGATTCAGCAGTTCAACAAGATGTCGCCAATCAGTCCTTCATTTTCGTCATAAGTTACGCGCAGCAGAAGTACGAGAAATCTTATAAAATATTCTACAGTTAAATATATAAAGTTGAAGTACGTGATTTAAAAGTGAGAGGTTATGACAAACAGTTTCAGTATGGCAAGTATTCAAATTAATTTGTGAAAGTGTTCGTGAACGTGTTCTGCAATAAAGATTATAAAACCAGTTTCTTCATCAGTATCATTTATAGACAAAAGATTCCTTTCCGCTTCACAACCTGCAAGAGTTAAATGTCTACCTAAATAGCTAGCCGGAAGACAATATACATAACCTTAAAATCTTTCATAAACTGATTCATATAAATTGCTACGCCAGATGGAGTGACGTCACACAAGATGGCTACACACGTGATGTAAACAACATTACGTGAGAAACATTATCCACAACGTGGTGCTTTAAAACAAATATACAATTTGTTATACTCGCAAATTGGCACCCATAACGTGGGGCGAAGTGACCAGCGATGCAACAAGGGATTCAGCTACAAGAAAACATTGAAACAACGTAGATTCATCACAACACAACGCAGAAGCGACATACAAACATAGGAGAATGGGGCAGAACGCTGGACATCAAAGTAACAGCAACATACAGCATCACTAAGGTATCGTAATTTTTTTTTAGAAAACAAAAACAATGGCTGCAAGTAATACAGAAGAAACAATGATGGAGGGAGATAGTGTAACAGTTAGCCGTAAGTCAATACAGGTTACAAAAAAAAGCTCAAACAATGTAATATTGGAGGGAGGAAATGTTAGTGCAGAAAGTAAGAATAGAATAGCAGGAAATATTAATATTGATGCTGGTACGATGAAGGAAATTATGGAAATGTTTAGAAATTTTGGTAAAAAAATAGATCAGAGTTATAGGGAATTAAGGGAAGATCTTAGTAAGAGTATTACAGATCAATTTAGGGAAGATATGCAGAAGAGTTATAGGGAATTAAGAGAAGATATTGGTAAAAGCTTTGAACAAAACAGGAAATCAATTGAAAGTATTGGTAGGAGTAATGAGAAATTAGAGAAAACAGTAGATCAAAGCAATGAAGAAATTGAAAAGAAAGTTATGAAGTTAGATAGTAGTAGGCCAGAAATGAGTGATGAAAAGGAAGTGGTAGTAAGTGAGATAGAAGTTTCAAAGAAAATGCTAAACATGAGCAAGGAAATAGATAACAAAGAAAGTGAGGTTAATACTAAAAGTGAGGTTAATGTAGAAAGTACAGAGTTAGGAAGTCAAATGAGTAGTATTTCAAGTGAGGTAAAAGAGATAAATGAGGTTATGAATGTAGATGTAAATGAGGCGCAAGTTAATTTCAGTGGGGAAATATCAGAAATACAGAAAGAATCAGAAATGCAAGGAAATAAATTGTACCAAGATGTTCAAAATGAAAACTCCAGTCCAGTACAGTTTAGTACAGATTTGTCAGAGTATTCTCAGATTAAAAAGATCGCAGATGAATTGAAAATGAATGTTGTTAAAAGACGTGTTGTTCAAGAAACTGTAGATTGTTTTCAAGTATTATCAGGGAACGAAATGTCATATGAATACAAGAGGTTATTCATGAACAACAATTTGAAGGTTAGGTTACGGCTACGAGTAATGTTTAGCCACATACAATTTGATCCAGGAGGGTAAATAGCAATAAGATGTAAAGTAAATGCTGGATAGTTAAAGACGACTTGCAGAGAAATGTATTGGAACGTAAGAGGGTTAACTATTTATATATATATCATTTGAAAAGAGAAATAAATTATAAAAAAAAAAAAAAAAAAAAAAAAAGAAAGAGAAATGTTTAAAAAAATAAATAAATAAATAAATTTTTAGTAACTGTAACAATATTTGAAAATTAAGAATGCAATGATTGAAACTTAATAAGATATTAAATTAAAAGTACGTAAATACAATTCCAAGAGTTTTGTTAAAATAAAGTATAAAATAAAAAAAAATAAAAAAAAATTGGTAAATATAATTAAAAATAATTGAAACAAATACTTATGTAGCAAACAGAACATGTAAAACAGTGCCCAGATTTTAGAGATGTAAATATATGTAGAGGGTGCATATTTTGGTAAATATGTATAATAATTACAAAAATCTTAAATGTATAAATTGTTGTCAACAACTTAAAGTAAACAATTTGGTAGTAGTAAATAAGTAATTTAGGGTATAGTATTTGCTATAAAAAAAAAAATTTTGTGATGTCAGATGAATATCTAAATTAATTAAACCAGAGCCAGTAAGTAGTGGCGAGATAAAACATATGTCGTGTGTTAAACGCGTGTGAAGTGTTAAGTGAAAGTGATAGCGTGTGTTACAAGATTTAGGAGACTAAAAACAAAATTATAAAATTTCCAAACAAGTTATAAATATTTATAATTATGTTTCTAGTGGGGCATATGAGACGGTAATTTGTATCACAAATTACTTTAATGTAAATAATTATTTACATATGAATATGTATTTTTATGTAACATTGATTTCAGAGGTTTAATAATTGTAATTATTAATGGTAAATAATAATATTCGGCTCTACTGAAACTGTTAACAATAACAATACTGCAATGAAGGGATTGAGTTGTTTATCGTTACCGGGAACCAGGAAGTTACGTAATGTTTCGCGCCTTTTCGGTAAAAGCTTCTAGAATTTTCCCTAAAAGTAATATGTATTAGTGGTTTTCATTGGATGTTAAAATTGACGCTAATGTTGGCGCGTTTTATAAGCCAATAGTAGTTCATTTATAATCTTTAGGTGTATCTTGAGGCAAGCCTATAAATAGCCAGGTTGAGGTCACGATCCCCCAGTTCGGCAAGATTCTCAAAACATTATACATCGCCCGCAGTTATACAAAATTCTCCGTACACTCCACGTTGATTCAGCAGTTCAACAAGATGTCGCCAATCAGTCCTTCATTTTCGTCATAAGTTACGCGCAGCAGAAGTACGAGAAATCTTATAAAATATTCTACAGTTAAATATATAAAGTTGAAGTACGTGATTTAAAAGTGAGAGGTTATGACAAACAGTTTCAGTATGGCAAGTATTCAAATTAATTTGTGAAAGTGTTCGTGAACGTGTTCTGCAATAAAGATTATAAAACACATTTCTTCACTAGTAATTTTTGGATAAAAGATTCCTTTTCCGCTTCACACCCTGCAAGAGAAACATATTCGACCACAAACAGCTAGCCGGTGGACATTTAAAACTGATATAAATTGCTACGCCAGAGGAATCTACAAACAGAACAAATGAACCAACCAACGTATGACGTCACACAAGATGGCTTCGCGTGAAGAAAACACATATTTGCTCTCGTAAATTGGCTTCCACAACGTGGTGCTACAAATACACAAATACAACACTAATACCTCTCTCAAGTACAAGAACACAAAATAATTATTACAGAGAAAAAATGTAAATAAAAATGCCAATGAGAAGGATCCCCTGACATGGGCAAAATTTTGTACAAGCTACTGAATGAATTAAAAGTAATAAGTGGTAATGTATTTCAAGGGAAGCTATAAACATTCTTAACAAAAAAGTGCTTGTATAGAATAGATGAATTCTAAATAAATTGTAAATATGTCGTTTTGACAAGGCTTGAAACTTGTAAAAAGTCTATAAGCTAATAAAGAGTATTATTATTATTATTATCATCATCATCATCATCATCATTACCTTTGATATGTAAAGTGATAATGGAACTGCTTAAGTTTATGCAATTTTAACTGCATTTCTTTTGTTGCTTTTTATTTTATATTTATTTTATTGTACCATAGATACCTGAAATTTTTCTATTTTAATTATATTATCATAATCCAATGAGGCATCACAATTTAGAATAATGAAATGTCTTATTTGTTCAATTGTTTTATATTTTTACTTTGTTCTTATACATAATTTTCCTTGAAATATTATGATTGTGTTTTTATAAAAAAAAAAGCAATTGTGAGATACCATCTGTATGCATCCCTGTACTTAGCTAACACAAAGAAAATATTTACCTATGGAAATTAACTTGCAACAAAATATATTGTAACATTTTAACATTGAGCTTAAACCAAATAGCAGAAACTATTTTAACTGAAGACCCAGTTGAATTTGACTTGGATGATTGAACAATATATTTTTAAGATATTTGCAGATATGTATATTTTATATTCTGGTTCCTACTTCATTCTTTTTATCTTGGAAACAAAACTGCTCTAATGGTGCCGCCACTGCTGCTGCTGCTGTCACTGTCACTCTTACATTTAAAATGCTTAATCTGGTCCTGTGCATTTCAAATGGAAATTCTTGAGATCCTTACAGCATTTTACGGAAATAAGTTTTTGACTTACTTTAAAAATGTTTGTGTTTTAAATTGCCCCCCCCCCAAAAAAAAACCTATTAAAATAAAATGTAAAGTCTGTAGTTTATCCAAAGGTGAGTATTTCCAAAATCTTGGGATTTTGGCTAACTAAAAGTAAAATACAGTGCCATCAAATATACACCTAATGGACTCAACTTTATGGGGAGCAGGGGGAGGGTAAATCAGCTGTTTTATTTGTTTTCAACAGAGGTGAAATACAAGCACAATGCAATCCTATGCAATAGTTGTAAGGGTACTTATGTCTTTATACGTATAATGGTTACAATAGATGCCTATTGCATGTTTGAGTGGGGTTTTATGCTCTAATGAAGCCAGCCACTGCACACCGTGACCTTCAATGCTACCCAGCCAAATAATAGGAGGGGAGGGGGAAGAGAGCGAGCTCCAAGCTGACATAAATTCCATCAAAGGCTTCAAGATGCAAGGAGATAGTTCTGGAAGCTTCTGTGTCTCTCGGACTTTCCAGAAAAGTCTGCAGTGAGCGTGTTCACAATAAGTCATTGAGTAAGTTAGTGCATTTTTATGTTAATGAACCTAAAGTGCTGCTCCAAGAATGAAGTTGTGATGACAGCTGTGACAGATAGTGAGTGCTGTTCGGCATGAGATTAGTTAAGTCCAGTGTTTGACATTCCAAAGAGTGAAATGGCTAAGAAGAGGCTGTTTTGCATGTGATTCAATCCACTGCTGTATGCAAAATAAAGTGAAGTGACTGAAGCTGAAGTAAGTCATATAAAGTGGAGTGACTGAAAACTGAAGATCGCAATACCACACTACAAAAGAATTTCTTTCTTTCTGATTAGTCCTTAATGGATAATCATATTCTCATTCATCTGCTTATTTTGTTGATGACCATGATTATTACGTTTTCTGTTTTACATTTATGAGATGAACTGAGAATGTGCTCAGGTATGTCAGGAATGCCGGGATATCACCTAACATATAATGCAATTAAAGGTAAATAAAGCATTGGGCAATCTCATAGATTTAAAAAACATCCTGTCACACAATGCAGCCATAAAATCCCTTCATGGGTAGATATGCTTGCAAAATGTAAAATATGTATAGGTACCTAGGTTCACTGAAACCATTTATACTTGGATTGGATGGGATGAATGACAATTTTTCATCTGTTTAGATGAAGGTTGTGCAAATTAATCACACAGGTTATCTAGTAATAATGTCATAAATATATACATCATAATTAACATTAACTGCTATATACTTTATCAGTTGTACATTTCTCTATGAGCAATGGATCCTGACCCTGTGCTCACTCTTTATTCTTATTCATTGTCCATTTCCTTTCATTCTTCACCTAGTACAAAAAAGGTTCTATTTTCTACTGTATTGGAGCATTTGAGTTTCCATGCATTAAATGCTTTTGTTGGATTATAAAATTAACTATGGAATATAAATGTATTTTTTGGCTTGCACATTTTCACTGTTGTGTTGATGCAGTAAGAAGTATGAAGAAATACTATATTTATTTATTTTTTTTAAACTTTTTAACACTCTCCAAACATTACACTTGTGGCATGAAAATGAAGAACAACATGTGGCATTGCTATTATTGTGAAATAAGACATCATACTAATGCAGCTCCCAATGGTTGTATACTAGACAACATACTATTATTATTTTGTTTATGGAATCTATCACATAAGGCTTCGTCAAACATCATCTTGTTTTATGCAGGATATAATACAGTGCAATTAATTTGTTATTTTAATTATATGTTATTGAGAAAGAAGTCCAGTATGTGTTAGTATGAATCAAACTATTAGGAGAAGGGATTTTCCCCTTATATTCTACTCCTCAGAGCAAGGAAAATAAACAGGTCTAGGTATCAAAAGTGTGATTTGAATTCAGTTTTAGAAAGGGATGAAGTCCATGTTTAAAAAAATGAATTAAATTCAGTTTCAAACACTCCAAGCAAAGCCCCAAAGTTTGGAGCAGAAAGGTATCAATTCCCATTCATATTGATGATCTTGTCACTCACTTTCAATTACAATCTCTGCCAAACATGCTAGCTGTTAGAAAAAATAAAACCTGTTCCATAAAAAAATACTTGTCATGTTTCCTATAAAAAGAGAAAAATCTGGATGGATCAATGGCACAGACATGTTCAACAAATATCAGAAGTGAGGTGGTCCAAATGTAACAATAATTGGACTGTGTCTGGTATGACGGCGATACTGAACATTTTTAGAATGGCAGTTTTCTAAAAACAAATCAAATTTGTTTATATTTGACAGCTACTTTCTAATGTTTTGCGAGCTGAATGCCATGTAGTTTGTTCCATTTGCTCTATAGTTTGTTAATTATCATCATTTAAAGATTTTGTGTTCACTCAAAACTGAACTTGACTAGAGAACATTTCTGAGCTACGATTTTTTACAGTTTTAGATCATTAATGCCTAAACAACATGAAGAGTGGATTAGAAATGCATTTGGTGAAGAAACCCCATCTAAGGCGACCATTTATAATAGGTACAGCAAATTCAAAAGAAAATGTTTTAAGTGATGAATTTCGTAAAGGACGCCCAAGAACTGCTGTTACTGATGAAAATACTGTTGCTATTCCAGCAATGCTTGAAGAAGATCAACAGACTTTTCATGAATTTATTCAGGCAACATTGGGCAGTTGTATGAGTGAAATCCAAAACATTGTACATCAAGAGTTAGACGTGAGAAAACTTTGTTATCGATGGATTCCACATAAACTGACTCCTAATCAAAAACAACAATGCATTGATTGGTGCATAAAAACTCTGGAAAAATTTCAAAGTGGCACTTCAAACTGGTGATGAATCTTGGATTTATTGTTGTGATCCTGAAACGAAAAGTCAGCTGTCTCAATGGATCTTTTGAACAGAACCTAAGCTTACAGAAGTCCGAAAAAGATGGTTGCTAATATTTTTTCTAAAACAGGCCATATTGCTACTATAGCATTAGAAGCTTACTGCTGATTGGTAACAAATGTCTGTTTAGTGCAAATTTTTGAAAAAGTTTGTGAAAAATGCCCAAAAAGAAAAATGTTGCATCATGACAATGCATCATCACATACAGCAAAAGTAACAACTGGTATCTGAATGCCCTAAAGATCAGCACCATGGACCCTTACCATATAGTCCTGAACTAGCACCTTAGGATTGCCTTTTGTTTCCAAAAATTAAAAATGTGTGGAATCACTTTTTCATCCTCAGATGAAGCAGTGGAATGTTATAAAAACCTGAAGTGCCTCAGGAAGAGTGGCATCATTACTTTAAGGACTGGTTTCATCGAATGCAAAAATGTATTATGTTAAAGGGGAATATTCTGAAAAACAATGAAATAATTTAAATCCTTTAACACTAATTCCTGTTTGATTTTTATAAAACTTTTCAGTGTTGACCTTGTAGCAATAAACTTGGAAGAGCACAGAAAATGTGGCATAAAGGAATAACCACAACACACAGAAAAGGGAACTGGAAGGAGGTCACTGCAAAGATAGGTAAATCCGGAAAACAGGAATAAAAGGCAACTGTTGGAAGGTAGAGAGCCTATAAAAACATGCAAGTAGAAGGAATCCTATTGGAAGAAGAGCATGTTGCTTTTTATGACGGAATAGTGGCATGGCCCAATGTTGTAGCAGAAGAAAGCATGGAATGAACATTACATACACACATTATGGCAGAGAACCTTGTGACTTAAAGAGAAATAAAACTAGTTGACATAATAGACAATATCCCTGAATATGCTTATTTCAAGAAACTTCAAAAAGTCCAATTTTTATTTTTACAATTACTTCTATAAAAATCTTTCCAAAACTGAAGTGTCCTGTGCGATACAACATTTTATTTAATATTTCATAACTAAACTAAGTTTATAGCATTAAATATTACTGTAATAGTTGTTCTTGATTAAAAATAAAAGTTCCTTAGAAAAATCACAAAAATTTAGTATTTACTTTTATGATTATGCCCCTCAAATCCACTTTAACAGTGATTTCTTTTGTGTTATGGCACTGTATATCCAAATGGTTGTATAAATTTGGCAGGTTTGTGACATATCTCAAAATATTACACAAAACAGTGTTGATTTGTGATAAAGAACATCTAGTAGACTTAAGTCTTTTATGATAGATTTATTTACTCTTCAATCATCTTTCATATGTAAAACCTTTATTTTCCATATGAGAGAGGGAGAGGGGAGAGAGATTAAAAATGATTGTTCTTTCACATTGGCATGGAGAACTAAAAATTCATGATTTAGAGTCCTAGCTGTGACATCAGAGTTTAAATCCAATTCAACTTACCAATACTAAACAAAACATTTATTTCTCACCTGATGTTGTACAGACGGGGGAAACTGCCTGGTACATAACAGGATAAACAGGTGTAGGTGCTAACAATTGTTGGTGCCGGCGAAAAGCTTCTATCTCTTCTTGATGCCTCTTCCGCAAAGCCTCCAACTCCATTTGATGTCTGGAGATGAACCATTGTATTAAAAGTATAATAGTTTGAGTTTTTCAAAAACTTATTCATATAATATGTTTGTCAATTAAGCACTAAATTAATAAACATTTGTAAAACATTCTTAGTTCATTATTGTGCCTGAGCTTCCACAAAATAATAAAATGAAAAATACAAAATAATAAAATGAAAAACTAAACTGGAATAGAAGACTTGTTGCATTATTAAACATAAGGTTTGTTTACAAATGTAAATTATGAGTACTGAAACTGGAGGTTCTTAATATTTTTTAACATTCTCTTATTTCTATGAAATATCAGTTTGTCTGATGCACTGAAAAGCAGTGTAAGAAATTTAGATGATTAGCAATATAAACTAATTCAACAAATTGTTAAAATTGCTTCAACTGATTATTTGTACTAAATAAAGCTTAGTTTTAAATGCTGAGAATGTATTCTGTCAATGGCAAATGGGATGATTTATACAGGATGGAGTACTTAAAATTATCATCTTATATTTCTTCACCATTGCTCATACCTATGATCTACCTTTTCTAGAATAAAGGATAAAAATGGGCTACAGATCTCTTTCCTCCTGCAGCCACCATCCTTCAAAGTGGAGCAAAAAGCACTTTTATTTAGCTTTGTAGAATGACAAGCATTTGCTGCCTTTATTTAGTAATGCTGACAGTGTCCATAGTTTTACTTTTGAAGTGGGAGAATTATTTCAAATCCAATCTGAAAAATTTGTTTAAGTCCAAAACGGTTGGTATCAGAAATAGGTTACATTTTACAACATTCATCTCAAGCACTCAAGTTCAAATTAATGTTCTATCTGTAAATAAGTGTGGAATCTCGTATTTAATTCTTTTGTTTGGCTAATTCAGCACTTTGCAAACTTCTTTCTAACTTCTTTAAACTTTCATTTTATGTGAATTTTATACTATATTTCTCTCGTAAAGCAAGCAAACTACGACATAGCTGAAGTGTACATGTGTCATCATATAACTGTTTTAGAATATAGGGCTTGTTTTGTACCTACCCACATAAAAAAAATTTATGACAAGTTACATTCACATGACCTTCTCTACCCTCTATCGTTTATTAGTGGGTATACATTCTTAGGAAAGTATATTTTCCTATCTACTTCATTTTAATCTAGATAAACATTTCCAGAAATGGCTGCATTACACATTTTGTTACAGATACAAAGGTAATAGCGATAGTCAATGTTTTAGAATTGGACGCTATACGCTGGCCTTAAAATTCCATACTCTTTCCATGACATTGCGAGAAACAGTTGAAAACTGACAGAACTTTAAAAGAATGGCTAAGTATTGAACTATTCAAACCATTATTAATGGATATCTCAGAAATGGATGCAACAAAAGAAAGTTATTTGAAATAAATTCTGTATTTTAAAGAGATTTACATTTTTTGTGTAATATGTTTTCGTCTATTGCTTAACATTTACCAGTTATACTAGATTATACAAAATTCCCTTCTGAATGAAGAAGACTTGTTGCACACACACACACATACACGGACCTTTTTCTAAAAATTGATGTGATACTTTCATGTGACTTTCTCTACCTGTTTATTAGTGTTTATGTCTTACTGTTTATTAGTGGGTATACAAATTATTCTTACACAAGCTTATTTTCTATCTACTACATTTTAATACAAATAAACCTTTGCAGAAATAGTTATGTTGCACATTTTGTTATAGATACAAAGAGAACAGTGAGAGTTCAAATGCTTAAGACCTGGACGCTATATGCTGGCATTAAAATTCCATATTGTTTCCATGTAAGAATGAGAAACAGCTGATTGTTGAAAGGACTTTAAGAAAATGACCAGGAAATGTACAATTCAAGCCTTTAATAATGGATATCTCAGAAACAGCTTATACCACAAAAAACTTATTTTAAATAAATTGTGTGTTTTAAAGAGATTTACATTTTTTGTGTAGTACATTTTTGTCTGAGACTTAACATTTACCAGTTACACAAAATTATACAAAAGTTCTTACAAATGAAGTGGACTTCACAGGCTACTCCTAGAAAATTTGTGATATACATTTTATTTGTCATGTAAATATCTTTAATATATGGTATTTTAATCATTGTTAGTGCCATGTTTTAGAAAATCAAAATTTTTGAAGTCTTCCTTTGTTTTTGAGTTATGCTGTTCTCTCTCTCTCCCATTCACACACAAACACGGATCTTTTTCTAAAAATACTTTTTTCCGAATTCAGGGGCCTGGCCTCAAAACATGCATTTCCGGTGAAATCTTGATATCAATTTTTTGGGTGGGATACAATACTTCCCCTACTTACTACACATATAGAGAAAGTAAAGATTCTTTTTTTTTTTGATTCAGGGTGCTTCAAAATGAGTATTTCTGGTGAAATCTCGGTATCAAATTTTTGGGTGTAATGCAATATCTTTTCTACATAAGGCACATGGTAGAGACAATGTAAAAATCTGATGTGTTGCATTCACAGATTTTCTCTACCCACTATCATTTATATTTCTACCTCTTCTGCAAACTTTCTTAAAAAGCCTATTTTTACCATCTACTACATGTTAGTTAAGATTTGCAGAGATGGTTTAATTAAACATGTTCTTATCGGTACAAGGAAGATATGAGCTAAAGCAAGTAAATCTTTAAAAAGTAGTTTGCTATATAGTGGCTTTGAAATCCACACTCTCTGCATGGCATCATAAGAGAGAAGCAAATGGCATCTGGGATTTCCAAAAATGTAAAAGTATTGGAAAATTAAAAACAATAACAACGAATATCTTGGAAATGGTTAATGCCACAAAAAAGTTTATTTTATGCAAGTTTTAATAATGAATAATTGTGTGGTGAGCTTTGGTAAATTTCTTATGGTTTAACAATAATACAAAATTTATTCTGAGAAAATTGAAAATGTACATTTTGTGCACACATGCAATTTTTTTCCCTCAAAACATTATTGGGGGGATTCAGGGGAACTCAAAACATGCATTTCCAGTGAAACGTGGATATTAAATTTTTGCTTGGAACAAACACTTCCTCTACCTACTAGGTATGTGGCAGAGAAATTAAAAATGCTATACAGAGTGGAAATATGGGGATTCTCAGAGTTAGTGCTCAAAATTTACGTAATATATAGGATGTTTTGTAAAGAGTTATTACAACTACAAAAAAAATTGCTAAGAGGAGTAGCATTAGTGGAATTAGGAAACATAGGAAGAAAGGGAATGGCAGTTGAAGTTTTGAAATACTGGCACAATCATAGCTGGGGTAAGAGATTATAAGAAATATTGGAAGAGACTGGTATGTAGGATGTATGGCAGAGGAGAAAAAAATAACTCAATAGGATTCTGAAGGAAAGTAAAAAGGAGAGTATAGAAAGATACTGAGAAACAAGAGTTATGGTTAAAATTTCAGAAGAGAAGTTCCTTGAGATTGTACAGGATAACAAAGAAAAACTTGGGCAAGGAGAAGTATGTTAACAGTTGTGAGAAGCAGGGATACTGCATAGATGCAAACAGGGGCATAGTATCTTAAAGGATTTAGAAGCAACATTATGGAAGTGTATGTTGGGAAACAGAAGGAATGCTTCATTGTTTTGTGCAGTGTAAGGAAACAGAGAGGGGGGGGTTGGGCTCCAAATTGTAATAAAGTGGAAAATAATGTAGCAATAAAAATATTGACAGAAGAGGGTTATGGTGAATATTTAGGAAGAGCAAGAAGGAAATGAGAAAGTGAAGAGAGAAAAAGAGAGAAAGATTTAAGCACACAAAATAGAGCTCTTATTCGTATTGAGGACTGTCCTAGGGTGAAAAATTGTGCCAGCCTCAATTATTAGGAAAGTATAACATTTGTTGTACTTCTGTAGTGAAAGAAATAAAGAACCATTCTATTCTATCTCATTGGATGGAAAGAAATGCATTAACACAATAGTTGTGAAATGGCCGTAACAAATTAGTTTCACACAGTTATTTTACCAAAATCGTTATGTGTATGCTATTATAAATAAATTTTAGCAGCCATGGAATGGAGTTGTCTGCAGATTTGTTAAAAGAGTATTAATAATCTATTTTGGCATAAGCATGGATATGTTAGCTGCATGCATATGTTGTTTCATATGGCGATTACAAGGTAAAGGCTTGGGATCCTACTTGTTTTGCGCTGTTACCACCAGAGATTTAGTTATTTCTTGATTTGCCAGATATTTATTTTTCCTGCTTGATTGCTTTAAATCACACATTAATTGTTTAAGAGTTAAAAATTCCTGGAAAACACACTCTACAGAAGGGAAAAATGTTAAAAACAAATCATCAAGTTGTTTATCAAGATAAGCAGATTTACAAAACCAGAGAGAAATATGCATTTTCCTTCTATACTCTGTATCGATAGCATATTATTTATTGGAGGGAGGGGAAAAATACCTTTATTATTATAACTGGAAATGGAAAATTGTGGTTCCAAAATGAACATCACAGCTCAAATACTGCTAAGGTACAGCTAGTTAGAAAAATCTGATGTGTTACACTCACATGACTTTCTCTACTCTTGTACAATCTATTTTTACAAACGCCTATTCTCCATATGCTTTATGTTAATCGAGATATCGAGATGTCAATCTTATTTGTAATTTTCTTGTAGATGCAAGGGGAATATGGTAGCTTTTAAGCGATAGTCAAATATTTTATCGCTGGTTGCTATGTGGCGCATTCCATTCTCTTTGCATGTCCAGGACATAAAAAAATGAATAACGAATTTGAGAAAAAGTATAAGTATTGGAAAATTTAAGGAAATAACAAGCAATATCTCGAAAACGGTTGACTCAACAAAAAAAATGTATATGATATAAGTTGTGTATTTTAACGCGGTCTACATTTTTTGTGTAGTAAAATGTTGTCTATCTCTTATCGTTTACCAGTTATACAAAAGTCGTTCATAATGAAGAATACTTTTGGAGACATTCCCAGAAATTTCGAGATATACATTTCATTTTTCATGACATTATCTTAAACATATGATATTTTCATCAAAATCGTTAGAGCCATTTTTGAGAAAATTAAAATTTTCGAAAAATGTTCCATGTAAAGGGTAGTCTGGGGTGGGGGGATTTTCTTGAAAATCTTCGTGTCGCATCTCTGGAAGATACTGAACGTAAATACCAAGTTTGGTGTTTATCCGACTGTTAGTTTTTGAGTTATGCTGTTCACAGACACACACACACAGACACACACACGGACATGTTTCCAAAAATGCTTTTTTTGGATTCAGGAGGTCTCAAAACATGTATTTCCGGTGAAATCTCGGTATCGAATTTTTGGGTGGAATGCAATACTTCCCCTACTTACTATACGTAGTAGAGAAAGTAAAAAAATTAGTCATCTGATCAACACAAAATTCTTCTAAGTCCTACTCAATATAGCGCACAGTTCATAACGTATCCAGCAACACTATGTAGCCACTGCAGCAGTTGTATTTTATAGCAAGTACCAAATATGCTGCTAGTGTGTGTGTTCCGTTAGCTCTTTGGCAGTGTCCCATGGTTAAGAATGCAGGTTCACCTCCTGGCATAAGGCACTTTGTTTTTTGAAGTTAATACATTATGACAAATTAGTTGTGTAATATTGTTTCTCATACACAGCAATCTTTAATGTTAACATTTATATACCAGGTGAGTCAGCTGCCCCTTGGTATTTGTATCTATGCAACCTGCAGTTTATAGTCTAATGTGTAAACATTGATCTTTTTAGCAAACAAACTGTTGTTATAGCTCTGCCCTTCTATTCGGTATTATATGCAATCATCATTAATGATTAAAGACCTGAATGAGAACCAAGGAGCTGCGAAAAAGTTAAAAAAGACGGCTCTTCATGGATATAATGCTTTCAAGGAGGTAGAGGAATGTTCTCCCGAAGAGCGGTACAGAATACATGGGTTCTGGCCGAGTGGGCTAGCTGACAGAATGTAGTGAAGCAAAGGTTAGCTTCAGAGGTTTGAATCTAATACATAAAATTGTTTTGGTTCTGTTTTTTTCTTTCTCCATGTTTATTTTCTGTATTTTAGTATCTAATTTATTTATTTTTGTTATTGGCTCTCCTGTGAGCCAAAGACCCAAGTATTACAATCAGATAATAATTGTGGATCACGTTTACCCTAAAAATCTGTACCATATCTGGTGTTGTAAATCATCCTACATAGTTAGTTTTCATTCTTTTGGGTGCATGTCGACGCTATCAAATCTAACAGTTATTGTTTCATTTTTAAACCTTATGTTTTACTTCTTCTACTAACAAAGGAGTTGTAAATGTGCTAAGTTCATGGGTAAACAAAATAATAAATTGTTAAAGACGGTGGATTTCATCAAGGAAGTAAATGTACAAAATGACAACCCCCTTCATCAATGCACATTTGGGTACGTTGGCGGAGAGAACTTCTTGCATGCTGTAACCTGCATGGTGTAATCTACCTGCATTCTTCGCGTATGAGTGCCCATAGATGATTTGGGCTTTGTGGTTCTTGAGTGTAGACCCGTTCCTTTAAATGACCCCACAGAAAGAAATCCAGTGGGGCAAGATCTGGTGATCTAGGGGGCCATGCGATTGGACCCCCTCGGCCAGACCATTTTTGTGGATATGTTCTGTGTAAGTGATTCCTTACAATCAGTGACCAGTGTGGTGGAGGTCCATCCTGCTGGATCCACATTCCTGTCCTTTTCACTAGTGGCACATCTTCTAATAGCAATGGCAATTCTTCTTGTAGAAATTCAAGTTACCGTGATCCTGCGAGGTTACCTTAAAAAAAAGTGCAGTCCAATTAGCTGGTCGCCTAATATTCTGCACCAGACATTGATGCTCCACTCTGGAGTGAAGCTTCTCACATACAGTAAGGTTTGCCTACACTCCAGTAGTGCATATTATGGCTGTTAACAGTTCCGTTATTGTGGAATGTGGCTTCATCACTGAAGAGAACATTTACTAAAAACTCTGCATCCATTTGCACTCACTGCTGTAGCCACTGTGCATATATCACTTATGTTTGAAAGTCGCATCTGTGGAGAGCCTGGTGTAGTTGTAGATGGTACGGATGAGATTTATTATGGTGCAATATGCGCATCATGAGGACCGACTTAGGCTTATGTATAGCTCTTGTGCTATGGCCCTTGAACTGGTATGTGGAATGTTTTCTATTGTGTTTCGCACATTTTCTTCATTGCCCCCAGAGGTTACTGGAGCTTCATGAGCAGGTGGTGCTCTTCTAAATGATTGTGTTTCATGAAGGCTCTTTCAACCCTTCGAAAAGTGTCTGCAGTAGGTGCCCTCATTCAACTGTTCTTCATAAAGGTGCTTTGCTGATAGAGCGTTACACCTTGTTTCTCCATAGATTAGCAACATGTCAACATACTTGTTGTTTGTACACATTATGACAGCAACCGTATCTCATAGAATAGTTTCAAATACTCATTAGATAATGGAGAGTTTATTCACACCAAGCATCGATGCAGGTGCAAATAACTAAAGCTACTTTGCATGTGTGAAGTGTTTTAAACTTGGTTGGATGGGTTAAGCTTAATACCGACAATAAAATATCTACTACAAAGTATAAATTATTCACCTGTCAGTGGAAAACATATTCAAGTGTGTACAAATATTATATTTTGTACAAACTTATAATGTTATGTTTGTGTATATAATAATGTACTTTGTATTATATCAAATTATAGGCCCAAAGAGATAAAACAAATGATAATAAAAAGTTCGAACTTAACATGAAGGAATTGAACCCAAATGAAGTGGCACAGTGGTAAAGCAATAATGATAATACCATTCAGCCAATGTTACCTTGCAATCTAGGCTTCCTATATGAATAAAATAATTGTAGAACTCAGACTTCACCTTGAATCTTTACATGCTTTTACATGATAAAGTATTGAACAAATCAACCACAATAACGTATATCTCAGAAATGGCTGACGCCACATAAAAAATTATTTGAAATAAATTGTACGTTTTAATGGGATCTACATTTTCTGTGCAGCACATTTTCATCTATTGCTTAATGTTTACCAGTTATTCAAGATTATACAAAATTGCTAACGAATGAAGAGAACTTTACAGGCTATTTCCAGAAAATTCAAGATATATATTTTGCCATGTAAATAATTTTAATATATGGTATTTTAATCAAAATCATTAGAAACCATTTTTTTTAGAAAATCAAATATTTTGAAAAATGTTCCATGTAAAGGGTAGTTTGGAGTGGGAGGATTTTCTTGATAATTTTCGTGTCACATCTTTGGAAGGTAATAAACCTAAATCCCAAGTTACGTATTTATCTGACCTTTTGTTTTTGAGTTATGCTGTTCAGAGGCACACAAACTGGCAAAATCTCGGTATCAAATTTTTTGAATGAATGCAATACTTTCTCTACGTAGTATGTATGTCGTCGAGAAAGTAAAAAACTAGCAACCATCTTCTTACAAGCATGCAAATTTGTTGGAATTTTGTAGGCTTAGGTTCTGTTAAATTAAATTAAATTACCGCTCTTTAACTACTATGGTCCTTAGCGTCCCATTCTATATTGGGCGTGAAAGATCGGTAATTTTGCTCAGAGGCCTCTTTATCAGGCTTGAGGTTCTTTTACGTGCCGTAAATCTACGACACGGAACCACCGGCTTTACTTCCCTTCCGAAGGAAGCCATCCTAAGGATTTTTACGCCTGAAAAAATCCATTGCCCTCTGCCAGGTTTGAACCCGCGACCTTGGGAACTAGAGGCTAGCACGTTACCACTAGTCCACAGAGGACAACTTAGGTTCTGTTCGAAGACCCACTGAGCTGATTGACTTTTCTTTTCAGGATCATAACAATAAATCCAAGATTCATCACCAGATATTACAAACCAAATTTGAAGTATCACCTTGGAATTTTTCCAGTTTTTCTGCACAAACCAATGCATTGTTGTTTTTGATTGGGAGTCAGTTTATGTGGAATCCATTGACAACAAAGTTTTCTCACATCTAACTGTTGATGCAAAACACTTTGGATTTCACTCATACCAATGCCTAATGTTGCCCAAATAAATTCATAAGAGGTCCATCGATCTTCTTCATACATTGCTTGAACAGTGGGAATATTTCCATCAGTAACAGCAGTTCTTGGACATTCTTCGCAAAATTCATCAGTAAGAAAAACCTGATCTCTTTTGAATTCGCTGTACCAAATATAAATTGTTACCTTAGATGGGGCTTCTTTCCAAATGCACTTCTAATCTGATCTTCACCTTGTTTAAGTGTTAATAATGATTTAAAATCGTAAAAAATCATAGCCCGGATATGTTCTCTAGTCAAATTCATTTTTGGGTGAACACAAAATCTGTAAATGATAATATTAACAAACTATTACAGCATATTGAAAAAACTATATGGCAATCAAATTTAAAGCATTAGAAAGTAG
The DNA here is from genome assembly GCA_030765065.1 of Deroplatys truncata. Classification (NCBI taxonomy): domain Eukaryota; kingdom Metazoa; phylum Arthropoda; class Insecta; order Mantodea; family Mantidae; genus Deroplatys; species Deroplatys truncata. The sequence goes on along the minus strand of CM060980.1, from coordinate 31,608,884 downwards.
CTGTCAAATATAAACCAACTTCATTTGTTTTCAAAAACATGGCATTCTAAAAATTTTCAGCATCGTCCTCGTATGACTGTATTCATCAACAATGCTTACAAAATACAAGCAAATAATATGGGTATGAACAAAGACCTGAATTTGAAGGACATGGGTTCAAAGTTTAGTTTTAGCACACAAAAAGATTTTGTGATTTTTGCTTTTCTACTATGCACTTACTGTAAGCAGAGGAAGTATTGTATTTTACCCAAAAATTTGATGTCGAGATTTCACTGGAAATATATCTTTTGAGACCCCCTGAACCCAAATAAATTTTTAGGAAAAGGTCCATGTGTGTGTGTGTCTGTAAACATCATAACTCAAAAGCAATAAATTAATTAAATACGAAACTTTGTATTTAAGTTCAGGACTTTTCAAGGATGCAACACGACAAGAAGAAACTCTCTCCATCACAAACTACCCTTTACATGGAGCATTTTGTGAAATTTATTTTCTCAAATACGGCTCTAACGATTTTTATTAAAATACCATATATTTAAGCTATTTTCATGAGAGAATGAAATGTATATCTTTAATTTTCTGAGAATAGCCTGTGAAGTCCTCTTTATTCTGAATGACCATTATATAATTAGTAAACCATCAGAGATAGAAAAAACTTATACACAAAACAGCAGATCTCTTTATAGCACAGAATGTATGTCAAATACAATGTTTTATGGCATTAACCATTTTTGAGCTATTCTTTATTAGTTTGAATGTTCAAATACTTCATACTTCTATTCAACTGCAAATCCCTACTCTTTTTTCTCCCCCTTTCTTTCTGTTTCAGGTTCATGCAAAGAGAACACAATTTCAAAGGCATTACATAGCAACTAAATTTGAAAAGATTTGACTATTACTTTACTTTAGCCTACTGTATTCTTGTTACAACAGAATGTGCAAATGGGTAATGAAGGTTTATCTGTATTAACAAGAAGTAGATAGAAGAGTAATTTTTTGTAAGGACACTCCATAGAAAAATGAGTAGGGAAAGTCATGTGATATTTTCAACTTTCAAACATAACTTTACCCATGCCTCCCCTTAAATATTAAGAACAGTTATAAATACGAGGGCTGGAAAGAAATAAGTGCCATGATATAACATTTTCCTGAACCATTTATTGTACAATCATGAGACTTCTACAGGCCTCCAATGTAATCCCCTGCAGCATGTTGCACCCATTGCCAGATGTGGGGAAGTCGCAGGATACCAGCAGTGGTGCTCTCTTTGCTGATGTCTGCTAGAGCACACCCTATAGCTCGAAGCATGGCATCTCTGGTGTGGAAACACATCCCTCGCAATGATTCTTTTATCTTATGGAACAGATGAAAGTCACACGGATTGATGTCCGGTGAATAGGGTAGGTGCTCTAGAACCTCCCACCTCCATCGTGCAAACAGGTTTTGCACGGCAACTGCATTGTCCTGCCAAACAATGGGTGGGTCCCTGACTTGTGAGTTGAGTTGTTTCCTGCGCAGTGCAGGACAAAGATGATGTTCCAAAAACCTGTGGTAGTACACTGCATTTACGGTTTGGTTCGGAGGAACTGCATGATGTAAAATGACACTATGTACGTCCTATGCCACTATCAGCATTACCTTCACATTCCCCGATTCCTGATGCAGCTTCCTGGTACCATTCATTTTATTGGTGCTTAAGTTCTGGCTCTGGCTGATAAAAGCATGCCCATGTTTTGTCAAATGCGATGATACTGTCCAGGAAAGCGCAACCTTCCCATCTGTAATGTGCCAAATGATCACCAGTGAGGGCGTGTCTGTGCCATTTTTTAACGTCTGTAAGGTGGTGCGGTACCTACAGGGATGCAATTTTTCGGTAGCTAAGGACATTGTGCAACACATTCAACACGGTAGTGTGGGTTGTTCCTACCTTGTTAGCCAATTCCCTGGAAGTCCACCTCCTGTCCAAATTCAGTAAAGATTGAATCAATTCAATGACTTGGTTTTCGACCCTATGTTGACCTCCATCTGATTCCTGATGCACACTATCACATCCTGCACGAAAAGCTGCAAATGTGCCACAGTCCAATATGGCAATGCCGCCTCATTCCTGCATGCTTTACATAGTCCAGAGTGACATTCCCTGGCATTTTTTTCCATGGGCCACTTCGATCTCCCATGCGTGCTGTTCTAACTTGGAAAAAATCCCCTTTAGGGGGATGTGATTTGACAACCTACATCCAACGCATGTCACTCCTATCACTGCAGCACCTACACTAGCGCTGCCAGTTGAGTTGTATAGCTCCACCCACCCTCTACATGTGCTGCCAACAGCAGCTCAAACAAAACTCCCTGTGCGGGGATAAAACAGTATTGCCACTTATTACTTTCTGTACAATGTACATAATAGAGAGAGAAAGTATTGCATTCCACCCAAAAATTTGATATTGAGATGTCACCAGAAGTACATGTTTTGAGGACCTTGAATCCAAAAAAGCATTTTTTGAAAAAGATTGTGTGTTTGTGTGTGAACAGCTTAACTCAAAAATGAAAAGTCAAATAAACACCAAACTTGGTAATTAGGTTTAATACTTTCCACAGATGCAACATGAAGATTTTAAAAAAAATCCCTTCACCTCAAACTACCCTTTAGAAGGAACATTTTTCGAATTTTTCATTTTCTAAAAAAAAAATGGCTATAATGATTTTGATTAAAATACCATGTATTAAAGATATTTACATCACAAATAAAATGTCACTCACTCACTCACTCACTCACTCACTCACTCACTCACTCACTCACTCACTCACTCACTCACTCACTCACTCACTCAGTCACTCACTCACTCACTCACTCACTCACTCACTCACTCACACTAACACACACTCAACTACCCACTCACAATCTTTTTCTAAAAATACTTCTTTTGGGTTCAGGAGGCCTCAAAACATCCTATAATTCTGGAGAAATCTCGACTTTGAATGTTTATATGGAACACTATACTTCCCTTACTTACTATACATGGTAGGGAAAATAAAAAGTTATTTGATATAAAGCCTTTTAATGAGTGTTCTGTTTTTCAGCAAGTTTCTGTCTATCTTTAAAGGTTTACCAGTTATATAAAATTCAATTAGAATGAAGAATACTTCACTGCCTGTGAACTGAAAAGTGAAAGTATGTAGATTTTATTTGCTGAATAAATAACTTGAAAATGATTTTTTAATCAAGTTGTAACAGCAATTTATGAACATTTCTTCATGCAAAGATTCATTTGCAATAGAGTGTATTTGCTGAAAATTTTCATCCAAAATCCTTAAAAAGTTGCTTTATTTAAGCAAGAAATTTGTCTATCCAGTTTTTCAATTTTGGGCTTTGTTGTCCAAAGGTTGTGTGAAAATTTTCTAAAAATATTTGTTTAATTATTTATATTGCTTTAGAAGCCTGAACAGTTGTATTTCCAGTGAAATTGTAGTTTCAAATTTTTGGGTTGAATGCAATACTACTTCCACTTTGGGTATATAGCAGAAAAAGTGAAAACAAAAACTTGTGATTAAGTAACACAATTATCATTAGAAAATCTTATTAACTGCAATCAGTAGTCATTTGTAAGAAAATACTTTTAATTTTTTACATTTTAATTCTAAACACAATGGCAGGAATAGCTCAATAACAAGAAATATATTTTTCCCTGATATACACAATCGCCTAAAATGTAAAGTACTCTTCCCTGATTTTATACTGACATAATTATTTCTGGTCACAGCAAATTTGGTAGAAATGAAGAAACAATAGAAAATTTATTCTTTAATTGTCCTTGGTTCATGTACAGAAGATACTATTTGAAACTTCATTTAAACCATTGCAATATAGAATTTATAAAACCATTGCATACATTTTACTATCTCTGCCACGTACACAGTAGTTAAAAAAGGTATTGCATTCCACCCAAAAATTTGATATTGAGATTTTACCAGAAATACATGTTTTAGGCCACCTGAATCCAAAAAAAGCATTTTTAGAAAAAGGTTCGTGTGTGTGTGTGTGTGTGTGTGTGTGTGTGTGTGTGTGCGCGCGCACGTGCGTGAACAGCGTAACTCAAAAGTGATAAGTGGGGTAAATACCAAACTTGGTATTTATGTTCACTACAAAAATGTGAAACAAAGGTTTTCAAGATAATCCCCCCAACCCAAATTACCCTTTACACAGAATATTTGTCGAAATTTCTTGTTTTCTAAATAATGGCTAACAATTTGGATTAAAATATCACATATTAAATATATTTACATTAAAAATAACACACTTATCTTGAGTTTTCTGGGATTAGCATGTGAAGACCTCTTCATTTGAAGGAATTTCGCAGAATCTTGTATAACTGATAAACGTTACGTGATAGATCAAAATGTACTACACAAAAAAATTTATATCTCTTTAAAACACAATTTATTTCAAATAACTTTTTGATGGCATCAGCCATTTCCGAGATATCCGTTATTAATGGTTTGAGTTGTTGAATACTTAGCCATTCTTTTGAAGTCCTGTCAACATTTAGTTGTTTCTCGCGATGTCATGAAACAATACAACATTTAAGAGTGTATAGTGTCCTGTTAAAAATTTGGCTATAGCTGTTCCCTTTGTATCTATAGCGAAATGTGTAATGTAGCTATTTCTGGAAAAGTTTATTTGGATTAAAATGAAGTAGATATAAAGATAAGCTTTAGTAAGACTGGTTATAATTTATTTTAGCCAGTTTTATGGTTATAATTTAGTAAGACTAGTTTGTATCTAATAAATGATAGAAGGTAGAGAAAGTCATGTGAATGTATCACATCAGAAATTTTTTTAGTAGATGTTGCTACAAGTATTTTATAAACTTCATTTACCACATCCATTGAAGATCGCAAAATGTAAATAATTATACTAATTTAATTATTTTTAAATTATAAAACTACTACCCTAATATACAAGTTGTAAAATAGGGTTTAATCTGCAGAATAAAAAAAAAAATGAAACAAATTCTAAACATAAAACTCTAATGAAATCCGTCTTGTTTGTAAAGATCTTCTTGTAAAGAAGCCACTTTTTTTCTTTATCTCCAAAGACAGCAATAACTATGTTGTAAGGGAAGAATGCATTGCAATAAGTGTATCATATTATTGTTTTTTGAACTCTTATGGGGTGTTGGTGCTTACTTCCCACGTTCCCACTGATCTTGTTAAATGTATGGGTCAAGAATATATTTGCACATGATACATACTCAAGACGTACTGCAATTGACTCATGCTAGCATTGCTTAGCATAGAGAAATGAAAGCACTCCATACAGTTTTCTTCTTGTGCTGCTATAGAGCATCTATTTACATATGTATGATACTCAATACAATACTTTACTCAATACCCAACACATTTCTATGCAATCCATAACTTAATAGTGAAAGATATGATTTAAATTACTGCTGCTTTGAATCCTTCATATACTGAAAGGCAATACATGACAATAAATCACTGTTGAACTTAACATTCATTACATGGTATTTAAATTATCTGTGCTCTAAAACTTGTGAACATTAGTTTTCAAACTATAACATTTTGCAGATAGATTAAACGCTGATCACACTAACTTGATCTACCATAAAAAAGTAATTTAATAATCTAGGTTGGAACATCTAGTAGTGCATTTTTCCTTGGACTTCTAGTAGCATGTGAGGGCCTTTTAAGACTGGAAATGAGTCTCAAAACTTTCTATGCTGCCTATGGAAGCCTTGTACTCACTATCCAGAAAATCTTATTCAAGTTACTTGTCCCTATTGAACACGATATGTCCAATTTACCACTGGGTGAGGTCCTCACCTCATGACCCACTTACTGGTAGGAAGAGAGTATGAAGACCACTTATTGTTTCTGCTTATCTCCGAGCTGCCATCAACAAATATGGGAAAGCATTCCTTGAATATGAGATTTACCTTAATAAGCGTACTGCCTTAAGCATAAGAAAATTATGATCTGAAATACTTCCATAACTTACCTCTGAAGTAGAAGTTTGAACTCTTCATTTGAGGATTCCAATACTGCTGCCAGCTCATCTTCAGATTCTGACTCCTGTAACAGCAAGTGCTCAATTACACACCCTAACCCTAAATAACCAATGTTCTAAATTTTGACTTAAAAATGTTCTTAAAAGACAAACATCCAAGGAAGCATACTCATGAAATTTGACAACTTACAGGTAGCCTTTATCAGATGTTTATTGAAAATTACTGTCATATAATATAAAGGGTGTAATAACACTCTTAAGTACATGTTTATTAAGTATAAATACTCAAGCTTAGGCTCTCAAGAATCATGCACAAGATAACAATGTTTCTTTAACTAGTTTAATGCACAGAATTCTTGGCCGCAATGTGTAACTTATGTTTATCTAGAGAATGTACTTATAAATGTCATATTAATAATGTTGTTAACCATTCATTTAAATGATATTAATGGCAGTAACACATTAAACTAGCATTAGCTGCTAAATTTGAGTTAGTATGTAATCATTTATTATTTTCTAGGTCATACTTCAAAAGCCCTGTGGTTTCATTTATACTACCCCTTGAGGAAATTAAGTATAAAGACTATCATAATTGAGTAACCTTTCTAGTTGAACAGTGAACTATTGTTATTTAGTGGAATTTCAGTGCTTTATTCACAATGATGTTAATCTTTACCCTTTACTTAAATTTTGCTACAGTGATCTTGAATAATATGAACATTATCAGATTGTGGAAATAAGCTGACACTTTTAATTGCCTATTCTTTAAAGTTTTTGTGTTTCCTTTGGACTTTGTATAACATAACCTACATTCTGAAAAAAAAAAAAAAATTACCTATATATTACATTTCATACAGAATTTGATTGCTTAGTTGAAAACTTGTTCTGTTGGCCAAAAACATACCATATTTCAAAAATACTTTTATTGTTAGATTTATCTATGGCCCTAGGATGAAGCATTACTTTCTCTATGCTTATCTATGGTAAGCAGCAAAGTTTTGTATTTAATCCAAAAATTGGATATCGAGTTCACAAGAAATTAATGTTTTTCAAGTCTGAAGGAGAAAAAAGGGGGTTTTTGTATATACGAACATAACTCAAAGTCAAAAGGCCAGATAAATACCAAATTTGGTAGTTAACTTTAGCGTATTCCAAACGTGCATCTTTTGTTTTTTGATTTTGTTAACTTTGCAGCACCTATCTATTAGTGTCATATAGTTGTGCTGATTGCAGATTAACTGTCATAATTATATGACTTGGCACATGTGCTCAGAGTTGTACCCTGCAGCAATCCCAAAATACTGATAAAGAGCAAATTGGTTATTAAATAATTGATAATACACACCACACAAGCACACTCACATTCTCACACAGACCCTGGGACCTTCCAAGGATGAGACACAAAGATTTACATGAAAATCACCCAACCCAAACTACCCTTTACATGAAATGTTGTTCCGTAGCATTTCTTTTTATTTTCTCAACAATGGCTGTTATGATTCTGATTGAAATACTGTGACAATACTTGCATAAAGAATAAAACTTCCTGCATTTTCTGTGAATGACCTGTGAAGTCATCATTCTGAATGAATTTTCTTAAGTTTGTTTAATGGGTAAACCATAGTGATAGAACAAAAACATACATATTTTTAAGTTTTCTTATGTTGAATTTTCATGTGGTATCATGCATGCAACCAAGTCCAAGTTGCTTAATTTGAGATTATACATATATTCAAACATTTACTGTGGCATAACATGAATATAAGAATGGCTTTTGTATACTATAATATACAGTGAAGTTGTGTGAGATGTTTTCCCTATAAAGCAGCTGCTTTATTCTCTTTGATGTTGCATGATTTTCTTTCCTTTTACTTTCTCTACCACATGCCTAGTAAGTAGAAAACGTATTGCATTCCACCCCAAAAATTCAATACTGAAATTTCACTGGAAATACAGGTTTTGAAGCCCCCTGAATAAAAAAAACATTTTTACAAAAAAGGTCTGTGTGTGTGTGTGTGTGTGTGTGTGTGTGTGTGTGTGAAAAGCATAACTCAAAAATGAAAAGTTGTATAAACAGCAAACTTGGTATTTACATTCAGCATCTCCCACAGATGCGACACAAACGTTTTCAAGAATATCCCCCAACCTCAAACTACCCTTTACATGAAACATTTTTTGAAATTTTTTATTTTCTAAAAAATGGCTAACAGTTTTGATTAAAATACCATATTAATGATATTTACATGTCAAATAAAATGGATATCTTAAATTTTCTGGGAATAGCCTTCATTCGGAGAATTGTGTGATAAATTTTAAGTGATAGACAAAAATGTTCTACACAAGAAATGTAGATCTCTTTAAAAAGCACAATTTATTTCAAATAACTTTTTTTGTGGCATCAGCCATTTCCGAGATAGCCATTATTAATGGTTTGAATTGTTCAATACTTAGCCATGCTTTTGAACTCCTATCAACATTCAGTTGTTTCTTGCGATTCTGTTGAAACAGTATGAAATTTTAAGGCCAGCATATAGCGTCCAATTCTTAAACATTTGACTATCATGTTCTCTTTGTATCTATAACTAAATGTGTAATGTAGCTATTTCTGCAAAAGTTTGTATATCCATTAATAAACTATGGAAGGCAGGGAAAGTCATGTGAATGTATCACACCAGATTTTTTCAACCATTTTTTTGTTGTAGCCATTCAGTTTTTCTGCAAAATTAAAAACAAACTCTTTGAAGTAGTATATTTGTGCTTTTGGTTTGTTTCCTAAAGCAAATCTACCCGTTTGCTTATTACTACTCCCAAAAATGTAAGCAATATCTCTATGTTAGTAGAACTTTTAACCAACCTATATGGTTTTTCTCAAACTTTTTAACAAAAATGCTTGTATTATTTTCTAATATGGAAGGTTTGTTCTTCAGAAATATTATTATGTAAAATGGCTTAAAAACAACTAAAACTGAAAAAAAAAGAAAAAAAAAAAAAAAACAAGGGCGAAGAAATACTTCAATAAAAGTAAACTGAAATTCCACACAATATCCATCCAAGAATTTCACTGTAAGCCGCTGTAAATGATAACTCCTACAAATTAACTTTCTCCAAGGGTAGTCAGACATAAACTCAGATTGAAAGCAAGTGGTTTCCAAAATAAATCCCAAGAAATAACAGAATATGGAGGATGCATAGGATCACACAATGAGTAAAATCTGATTAGTTGTTCAATGTTCAAATCAAATGTTACTGCAACTATTTATTTGGTTAAGTTAATATACATTCCTGGTTGTCTCGGTTGGTCCAAGCCATGATGCAATTATGCTTATCATATAAAATACATGCAATAATATTAGTGATATAAAATAACAAAGAAGAATTTCTGAATCAATGGGTCATATCATTCTGTAACATACTCACTGCATAGGAAAGAATCTCAGGAATTTTGTCGTAAGAAAATATTTCTCTAGCATGGAAGAAATTATTTTGTGATGAGTCAGGCACAAATTTTGGTGAATATCTCTCCTTTCCTCTTAATTCAAAATTTGAATTAATTTCATATTAAAAAGGCCCTCAATGACACTGCACTTTCAATGATTTCCAAACATTCTGGAACTAATCTGCAGATCATAAATGTAGTCAAATGTCTTTTATACCAGAATTTAAGGAGCAGATGAGTATACTGCTGTTTTTGGTAATTACAGTTGCACTGAGAAGAAAAATACCGCAAGTTTCGTTATACATATTCTAGAGGCTATATGTAATGAGCACAAAAATTTACAAAGTAATTTTGATATACAACTATATACATCTTTGTCACAACTGTAACCAACTGGGTTAATTCTTTTGATACAAAAACTAATTGAATCAACTAAAATATTATTTGTTTTGTTTACTGGACTTTGTTTGGAATATTTCTCATGGGCACATGCCTACACCCTCAGCTACATATAAACTGTTGCAAATTTTTTCTAATTAATGTGGGAGGCCTCTGATGACCTTAAAATGAATGAACTTGAAAGATTTGTCTTTTTAGGAGTGTCAAGATTCATCAATCTCAGTTCATTTTCTTGGGTAACTTCCTTTTTACTTAAAAAAAATGAAGAAATAAAAATAAAACTGAAAAGGAAAAGGCAAAGATTAACATGGTAAATTTTGAGAGTTCTGGATTTTTCAGATGTGTGTTAATGCTAGTGCCTTAAAACCAACTAAGTGTTATATCATGCAAAATATGAAATTCAGCAACTCTGTATATATTACTCTAAAGTGCCATTCTGAGCATAATTCATGCAAAATTATATAAGTTATCCTAACTACACGTGTAAAGTACTCACTGTAAATAAAGATACTAAAAGTTCTGGTGTATTATTTAAGTGATACAGAGAATAATATGAAATTAAATTACAGAATTATATAAAAGATGGTGTGTATTATTCAGTGACACAAAGAAATGGGTTTATTTCTAGTCCAAATAAGTGAAGGACATTTTGACCTCTGATATTAGGTTCTATTACCACCAGTCCATGAAAAAGTCATTGACAACATAACAAAAATGGAAATTAAATATAAGCTGATGGATAGGGAGCGATAATTATCACTTGTCACATGAGCAGTATAATATACTAAAAAATTCATTGTGTGATGGTCACAACTTTTTCTATAATATTATTTAATTTCAAGCTGTTATGCAAATTATTCATGCTAAAGCTCATTTCAAGCTGTTACACAAATTATTCATGCTAAAGCTCATTTTCCTATATGATTTCTGTTAATCATGGAAATAATTTCAATTATGTTAAACTATAGCAACACTTTTTTTTTTTTTTGGTAGCAGCAACAAAGGAATTATGGTAGCCATGATATATTAGAAAACCTCTGCATGAGCTCATAGTACACCAAAGAGGATACTTAACCCTTTAAAGCTTGCTGCTTGAAATGTGCAAACATTTAAATGTACAACAGCAAATATTTCTGCTATTAAGTCACATGCATCTGTATTTTACATGAATTTCAATGATATCCAGACATTTTTATTGCATAGTTTGTTATATAAAATTCAATGTTAATTAAAAGGATTTTCCAGTTTGTTAATAAAAAACTCAAGATATTAATTTTATTCATCATGCCAATATCTATAATTTACATCTACATTAAAATTGTTAAGAATCATTCTGAGAAAGTATTTGTATGCTAACAGTTGTTTAGAGGGGATGGGAATTTTTTTTCTACAAGTGCCTTTTTTGGGATTCAGGAACACAAAACCATATTTTGGGTGAAGTTCAATACTTTCACTACTTTCGGTAACTGTGGGGAAAAGTAAAAATGTTTGAGATTTGGATCAAGTTTTATAAATCACATTGTGTTCGTATGCTTTGCTTAAGCTACAATAAAATCTATCCTTAAAAGCTAGGTTTTTTTATTATTTAAAGCATTTAGTAGTTAACCTCAAATAAGCCCATGAATCATCTGCTCATGCAGTTTTATCTACCTATTTATTCAACACACTGAATAGCTTGACTACTAGGTTTGAGGATCTTCAGATACAAAATTACTAGTACTGAAGATCAGTTATGTTTTCTATATCTGAACATTGAATCACTTTTTAATGCAAATAAAAAAATATAAAAGACGGTTAGCTGGTTATGCACAGCATGCATAACAGTGCACTACACATCAATTGTATTAAAGCACTCACCTACTAAAGCTATTTCAAAATGGCTGAATAATAGCAACTATCATAGTAATTTCAAGTGAATTTAACTGAAATTTGCTGGTAGGATGTTAACATTTATTTTGTGTCATTATATAAATAAATATATAAATAAGCTTTTTTTCTTATTGTGCAGAATATTTCCTAATATTCAAACAAGCACATAAATTCTTAGTCAGGAGGCGCAACAGATATACAGTAAATAAAATCAACAAACAAGAAAATACAATCATTGTACTAAATAAGAGTTAATTTGTGTTAATTTGATTTAAAGGTGTCAAAATTTGACTCTGTAATGCTTTATATTACAAAAGTTCCACCGAATATAAAATTTATATTATAACTTATATAAACATGGTGTATGAATTGAGTTTGAAACAATAGTACCAGCCTAAGTGAAATCAGCTTTATTAGTTTCTTAATGTTTAACCCCTTTTTGGTATGTGTATGTGTGTGTGTGTGTGTGCGCATGCTCGTGTGCATGTTATGCAAGTTAATTTCCAGAAAACTTCATGCCAACATCACCAGGATAAGAAAATTAATATCCATCACCAACACAAAGAAATGTCTGCCATCAATATTAAGCCAACAGCATGAAAACTATACATAAAAAGAATACTATAATTCTCAGATACACATAAAATGTTTCCCATGAAAAATATTTTGTGATTCAGGTTTTATGCAAAACTAATAAAGGAACACAATAATTGTTTATGTATTCTATAACACAACGAAGATAATTTATTCTACAATGATTCACGTATAAAATTTTCCTCAAAATATAGACTTTCTGCTTCTAGTTTAAACTTTACAGATAAGCTAGAAAATTTTTTTTTAACTTTTAACTTTAAAACTCTTAAAGACATTAAATAAAACAATGGAACATGCCAAATTATAGATGAATTATGTTCATAACACTTATTAATCATTGTATCAACATAATTTATTTTTAAACAAAAAAAAAAATCAACTACACCAATAAAAGTAAATTTTTTTTTCTCATACAATAGATGTGTCATGATAGTGACCTCTGTCCAATTTGCCTCCAGGCACTCTTCAGTTTTTCCTTGCACACACTTCAATTAAATATGCACAAATCAGCATCAACTCTTCTGGTCGCTCACAAGAGTCACCTCCAAACCTATTCTCTCTACTGATCACTTGGTGATGCATTGAACAAAGGAAGATAGACCTTGCTGAGTGAACAGCAGACAGCACTGAACCTAACTACATTTTTTAATTTTTGGGAAGGGAAAGATAGTAGAGTTGATAAGGAGAAAGAGTTGGTTTATCTCACCAGGAAAGGAGGTACATAATGGGGTAGGAAAGAGAAAGTAAAGTTTACATAGGGATATTAAAAGGATATCTACAAGAATGGTGGAGTCCCACATAAGTAGCTCCCTCAGTCTGTTGAATGATACAGGTGGAGAATGGTATTAACTGCAACCATGTTAAAAGCCCAGACTACAGCATGGAGGGGGGGGGGAGGGGCTAAATGGTAAAGATGTTTTTCACTTCAATTCATGGAACTGTCGTCTTCTTTGGTTGATTTCTCTGATGATTCAGAGTGTAATTGGCTGGCCTCTAGCAAAAAGGGAGGCCAGCTACTTGTGTTTTGCTGTGGGTTTGATGGTGTTGAGTTTTTGTTCTATAAGTTCTGTTTGGCTGCTGTTCCTTCCTTTAGGATGGTGTGGCTTTCTTGTAGAGATGAGAGGCATTCTTCCAGTCATGAATCTGTACAAGAAACTCGCTGTGGAGGTCCTAAATGTCTCCATGGTGGTAGCTGAGGCATTGTTGCTATTGCTGTCTGTATGTCATTGCTCTCTGAGTCATGGTGGTGCACTTGGCACTTGCTGAGGCTGCTGCAGCTATGGTGAGGACCATTGTAGTTATCTCGGTCACTGCACCTGACCTGTAAAATGGGAGTCTCATCACAGGTGGCGCAGTAGCAGCATCGGAGGTCATGTTGAGTGGAGATGGCAGTGATGGAGGAAGCATCACAGTAGAGGCACTTTGATGATGTGCCGCAGTCCATCTATGCCCATAAGCACAGCATCGGTGGTTGGTGCTTGATAAGTAGCAGCTGCCCTAATAACAGCATACTGGATGTCAAGGCAGCTAACTTCCACTCGGCTGGCCAGCTCCAGTCTGACAAGTGGCATGGGAATCTGGGAGGAGTAGCCTTCATCGCTAATGGCCACTGTTGCTGCTCTGTGGCCAGCATGAACCCTGCTGGCAAAACTCAGGAACGCCGCGAATAACCACACTGTGGCCATTTTGAAGGCTCTGTGGAGTGGTGGCTTGCCTTCTGCAGGGATAGGAATTACTGCTTGCTGAGTAGTTTTTCTAGATGTCTGCTTTGGCTGTTATGGTTTAGGTAGAGGTGGAATGTTGATTGTTTCTTCTATTGTTGCAGAGGTTGAAGCCTGTTGCTTTGCCTTCTTTTCTTGCTGTGCAGTACACGTGGAGGAAAGGGAGGTCTGGAAACTTCTACAAATGTTCTGATCAGTTTGTCAGCCTCTCTCTCTCTCCCCAAACAGTCATATGCATGAAAAACACATCGGAGGTCGGCGAAATTCCTTCACAAAACTCATTCCTTAGAGATGGTCATCCTGAACAGCTCTGTGATATGGGGGGCAAGGCTTCCATCGTGACTGAGGCTGAATTCAGCATACCACATCATTGACTCGGGTAATAACTTTATACCGGTCATCCTAGGAACGTTGCATCTTTGGCGACTTAACTTTAGTCCTTGTGGGACGATTAAGCCGCACAAGGTCACTCTCGTGGAATCCGGCACTGTTCACCAGACAGTCAAGTGTGCCTTCATTCGGTCACTTGCCAACTTCAGACGATATCGTGGATGCCTTCCACCCTGTTAGCGCCCAGACAGAATCCGTTGCTGTCTAATTTGCATGGGGAGGCGTGCCGAACAACTATCACATGGTTGCTCTAACTTCCGTTCGCATATCATGTTGGCCGGTGTTATCTCAGTGGAATTGTGTACTGATGCTTGGTAGGCCAGGAGGAACAATGGCGTTTGCATATCCCAATCTCGGTGATGGCTGGACACCACTTTTCGAAAGTGCTCCTCAACTGTCTTTATACAGTGCTCCACCATTCCATCTGAATGTGGACAAAAGAAATTGGTATGGGTTTTGAGCAACCCGTGGCGTTAGAGCAGCTCTCGCATAAGGCTGGATTCGAAATTGGTCCCCTGGTCACTCTGAGCTCCTAGGGAACCTGAACAACCTACAGAAGAAGTTGTGCACTAATGCATCAACCACCTTGAAGCCTCTAGATTGGGAATCGTCACTTCCGGTCACTTGGTGAAATAGTCCATAGCCAATAACAAGTAGCGATTTAACGCACCTGTCTTAGGGAAATTGCCTGTCACACTGATGGCATTTTGCTCAAAGGACGCTCCAATGTTGTACTATTGCATTCAGCCCCGACTGTGTGTCTGGGGTTCAAGATCTGCTACGCAGATATTGCTATGTACACCACCTCTCCATTTCGCTTCATAGATGTAACCAATATATTCAGTGATGTATAATCTGGTAAGCGGCGGCCTGGCAATATTCTCCATAGCGCACTTATAATGCTTTAATTCATCAGCTGAGCCTCTTGAGGGAAAAGTGTTTAGAGTTTCAGCTGCTTGCCCCTGCAGGGCAACCAAAAGCTTGATGTCTTCTCCGCCGGAACTGTCCATTCTGGGTAACAACTGCCTTAAACTGCCACTTAAACACTACCCATGGGGAAGTGTCGTCTATTTTCGGAGCATTCACCATTTTGCAAGAGCCAGTCTCATGATTGTTGGACCCTCTATAACTTCGGAATGTATCTTTTCTTCGAGGTCACGGCACACATCCTCTACTGCATCGTCCATCATTCTGCTGCTTCCCTTTGCCTGTTGACCTAACAGGTTTTTTTCCCCTGCAGATCCAGTCACCCTTTCGCATCATTAACATTTTCATATACCTGTTAGATTTAATTTCTTTTAACTCCTTAGGGATGTTGTCTTTCAAAATAGGATTTATCTTAGATTTTACAGCGTCAATGTGAAGACTGGGTTAAAATTTAATTTTCTCGATTTTGTTCTTCATTTTTGTTTTTTCAACCTTCATTTCAGTTCCCATCTCAACTATTGAAATTTCATTACTGTCTCCATCTTCTCCACTTGGGATTTCGGGGTCTTCATTTCTGCTATTAATTTTTTAAGTATTACTTCCATCTTCGCATTAAAATCCCACTTCTGACACCAGTGTGACTTTTTCCACTTTTCCTCTGGTCACTCTTCAGTATTTCTTGCACTTCAATCAACAATGCGCAAATCAGCCCCATCCCTCTTCTGGTCCTCATTCAAGTGTCAGAGGACTTGCCTTCTAGACTCTTTATCTCTTACAATCGATGCCTGTTGCATCAAGCAAAGGACTCATCACACAGAACTAAACCTCACCACTAGTTGCCTTCTTGGCAACCAAACTTCGTTTTACACTTGCAAGAACCATTGAAAAGATTCGGTACAAGGGAAATAGAGATTTAGAAAATTTTGTCGTGTTTGAAAGGTTCATTAGCTGAGACCACCTCCCTCCTCTCTCCAACCCATTATATGCCAACTGGCACTGTATTAGGTACATGCCCAGCAGGGTGAAAATTTCATCGCAATATACTATATGGAGCATTTACTTTTTTAATACTGAGGGCCTGTTGGCTAATGAAAGTGCTATAGTGCAAATATTCTAGTACTTCAAAATCAAGAAGAAAATAAGAATTTACAAGTAGAATTTGAATATCAGACTATAAATATTTTCAATTAATTGCCGATGCATTTCATTGTACTTATATAAAAAGTTATCTCACAAAATTTTTGGTTTGTTAATTTTAGAACTTTTACAACTAGTACCCTTTCATGCTGTGAACATTTATTAAAGTCAAAGAGAAGGCTCTTCAAGCAGATCAAAGTAACCAGCCCTGTTTCCTTAAGCTTAGGCTAATCTCAAGATTAAATAACTACATTAAAGCAAAAAATTAACGTGTAATACCTACATAAAACTTTTAAGGGGAGAGACTGGCAAAATTTGAATACCAAATATAGCACATGTATAAAACTGAATTTGTTACCTTATGTGAATATTAAAATAATAGGGATTTGATGGAATTCTTAAAGGATATTTATTAAAAATATTAATTTAAAAATAAAAACAAAAAAATTGCAACAGTTGACTACAATTTGTTTTCCAAGTCCATTTTAAGGAAGAGGAGAATGTTCTAAGGAATAAAACGCTTGTTTAAGCTTGTATGATTCAAATCTTTAATTTTTAAACCTTTTCAAAAATATTTTTTATTATTTACAGATTTTCAATTTTCATGGGAAGAAATTCAAATCATATTTGAAAACATTATAAAATAATTCCTAGTTCATACCTCAATACAAATAAGTAGAGGCATTTTTAATACATTAAAAAATGTGTATTTAAAATTACAGATTTATGGATGTAATATATGTGGATGTGAATGTGTGTGCCAGAGCTATACTCTTGGTGTAAGTATGCACCTTCCCCCCCCCTCTCTCTCTCTCTAGTAGCAAAACAGTGACAATACTAATGTCAGTACTTTTGAAGAACATTTTACCACCTCACTGGTAAACCATGAGGTTCATTTGTGTCCCCATTTTTGTAAAAGCATACTTGGACTTGACATTCTAATTTTATTATTATGACATTCTGTTTAGAAATTCATGGTGTAGTAAGGACTGTCTTTGCTCAAAATACGGTTTTGTACATCTAACCTTGAGAAAGACCAAAGTAGGCCTACCTTGGTCCAGCTTGTAATAACTTTTAAAACGGTAAAAATATGGACAAAAATGAAATTTTGATTTTCATCTCAAAAAATGGTTTAATATAAATTTTATCTTTAAAGCCAAACAACTGATCCAGTAGCCTTCTTTAATTACATATATACTACTACTGTCATATTAAATTAAATTTTTTTGCATTTCCCAAAAAAGTATTATTTTACACTTTTTAGTCTTCAATGGAAAGTAAATCAGACATAAGCAGACATATTTGTATAATCTTTATTAATAATATATTAATGAAGTGGAATTTTTTATACTTACATAACTTTACAAAACATGCTTTTTTAAATATAAGGTTTTTCATAAAACTAGAAATTTAAGACTATTTAAGAAATTTATAAAACCAAAATTTCTTCCATCACATTGTTTAAAGGTGTTTGTAAGCTTTGATTTAAGCCCAAAGTCAAGTCTTTATGTGAAGCGATAGGTGCTGAAGTTATTTAATTTTGTATCTACACCTGCACTTCTATTGTTTTCTTATTGTGAGTAATGAACGGGTTGTCCTAAAATGAAATCAGTGCATTAATACTGATTTGTATGCCACTAAACATGATCATGTATAAAAATGTCTTCTATGTAAACGCTACAAGAAAACAGAATTTTCATAGGTTCCTACTCTTATTATGAACAATTACACAAATATTATCAATATGAACTGTTCATTTCTGTACAGAAATTATTTTTAATGGTGGACATTTTTAAGACACCCTCCCCAGTCCAGTATGTAACGAAAACCAGCCTGGTCTTCTGGAGATTGATCTCAGGAGATATTTGAGGGCAGAGCTATCAATACTGGGCTACAGCCTTCTCATAGTCCTAATCAGGCATCCTATTATTTTTATTTATGGGGAAATATCTACAGAACTTATGGATGCTCATGGGTATTTCATACAGATATGAAATCTAGCGGCGCACAGCCATGTATTGCTGCTGAGGGAGATCATTTTTAGCACCTCATCTACTACAGGTCATCATTATCAGTTTTCATACAGTTTTATGCTTTTTAAATGTCATTTTATGCTTTCAGTAAAAATCCATACTTTTATGCATGGAGGTGCTGTCCTCTCTTCCCTGCACTGCCAAAGTGGTTTGTGTCCGTGCTCATACAGTCCACAAGCTGAATAAAGTCTGTATTATTGCCTCAGTAAGTGTTTCACTGAACTGCATTTTAGAACTGAAGAATAGCTTGAAACAATGAACCTGCATTAAAAGAACATCAAACAAGGGAAACATTAGTAAATAGATAGATAATTTGGATGACACCCATAAACAATAAAGGCATTTTCTAATTGCTTCAATGTATAGTAGAAGATGGAACATTTGAGAATTCTCTGAAGTGGTATAAACATGCCAAATGTGAAAGAGATATATAGAGAGGGAGGGGGAGGGAGAGAGAGAGAGAGGTCAGAGGCCATGTAATGATGTTTTGTCAACCATCATAATAGGTGCTGCATAATTTATTTTATACACTGTACAACTTTGTCCAATGATCACAACCTGTGATGGCCATGGGAAAACACTTGTTAGATCTTTGTTAACTAAGGTCACAGTGTTATTAACAAAATGAGGCCTGGAGTGAAAATATAACTGCAAATCATTAACATGTAAATGGTAATCTGATGTTTCAGCTCTTTAATTATGTTCTTAATGTACAGTACAAAAAAAAATCCAATAGTGGAACCTTCAGAAGACTCTGCCTTAACCAGATACCTGAAAGCAATTCATTGGCTGATACACAATGCTGGCATTTGCTAAGGTTGCATTTAAACTAAGAAATATTGGTGCTAGCGAAAGTAAATCTTTTTGAGCTTGTGCAGCAGAAGTCCGCTCAGTAGTATCAAAGGCTTTGCTGAGTCTAATTAGTTTTGTTCATCACAGACTCAGTCAATGTCTTCTTACACCTTTGTTGTGCTGTCCATAATCTAAAATCAGACTCATGGCTGTCAAACATGCAATATGCAAAAAGATGTATAAAATGCATTTTATTAATTTAGATAAGAATATGGGTAATGTGGTTGATGATGCTGATTTTTATTTAAGGGCATTCAACTACTAGGTCATTAACACCCTTGTAAAGCAGATCATGGCAAAGGCCAGAGATAAAGACAAATATAAAATCCTAGAAAAAGGCAGAAGTAAAGATCAATGTAAAATTATAGAAAAAGTCAGAAATAAACATAAATATATAAAAATACACAGAGAAGTACGAAATACCTGACATCAATATGACTAAATCTGCATTTGAAAATTTACTCCTGAGACAAATCTAAAAACCCTCTCAACCACTTGCTTATTGTCTGCTAAGACCTCTGCAAGACTGGCCCGGCAGTTGCAGAGAGTCTCGAAGATATGCTAGAGGAATACACTCTAGCAATACATGACGGACCAATGGATTTTCACTATACAAAGAGGAGCAGGGCCGCCCTTTAAAAGTTAACTGTGTGTAAAATTGCAGTGGTCAATACACAATCGAGCCAAAATCACCTCCTCACGACGGGATTCACGAGGGGAAGTTACCCAGTTTTTCGGAATGTCCTCCACTACTCTAAACTTATTTCCATGGAGAGCTATTACTCTTTGTACCAGCACGATAGTACCAGTCTCCGCACAAGAAAAAGTCTTCTGACGTTACACAATATATTGCAACACTGGGCTCTGTGGTTGCTGCCTTAGCTGCCAAATCTGCCAGTTCATTTCCTGGCAAGCCAACGTGACCAGGAATTCAAGCACACTCCATATTAATGCCAGAGGGTGTAAAACATGGAGGGCATCCTGGATGTGCTGTACAATGGGATGGTAGTTGTACAGTTCACGAAGACTCTGAAGTGCACTAAGGGAGTCACTTGAAATGAGACAGTCACCCAGTTTTCCATGTCAAACATACAAAATGGCTCGGTACATGGCATTTAGCTCTGTACTATAAATGGAAGTGCATTTGGTTCCATAAACATAGGCACATATAACACTGTTGGTCCACTTTTTTGGGCGTAAAAATCCTCAGCATGGCTTTCTTCTAGGAAGGGAAGTAAAGTCAGTGGTCCTGCGTCGTAGTAGATTTATGGCACGTAAAAGAACCTCAAGTTGATAGAGGCCTCTGAGCAAAATTACCGGTCTTTCACACCCAATATAGAATTGGATGCTAAGGACCACAGCAGTTAAAGAGTGTCCATAAATAAAAAAAAAAAAAACTCAATTTCACCTTCCTCTGTTGTATGGGATAAGTTAAGCCACAAAAAAATTGATTAAATGAAGCTACAAACTTGCTCCACGGTGTCTTTTTGCTATCCTTAAGAATTTGTCTAGACTTGGCATGCATTTTCTTGTACTGGATCAGCTTATACAGTGTAGAGCGATGCTGGAAAATCCTAAGAGCATACCCTACGAGCACAAATGATCTTTTGACATTCATCGGTCCACCAAGGGACCGGAAATCGATGGGGTTGGGCAGTTGGCTGAGGAATAGATTCATCAGCAGCAGAAAGAATTGTCTCTGTGGGATGTTTGAGCAAAACATTCACAGTGTCACGCTCATTGTAATTAAACACAGACAACTGGGAGTAGAGGTTGGCAGTTGGCTTGGTCCAAGCGCCATCTAGGCAAATGTGTGGAACATATATCTGGTGTTAAGAGACTAATAAGACATGGAAAGTGGTCACTAGAGTGTAAATCAGAGATGACATTCCATTGCAAGTGAACAAAATGCTATATCAAGGTGTGAAAAAGTGTTGAAGGGGTATTTATTTAGGGTAACCTAATATACAAGCAATACCAAGCTTGAGTGTTGTAAATGAAGCATTAATTGTTATAAGAATTTTAGTGCTGCCTATGGACATAGGCAATATGTAATTCATACAAAATTTGCAACAATGCAAGGAGAGTTTTACAGTTTATTCCCAGTGCTGCTCAAAGTACTGGAAACATATAGAATGTACTAATAGACACTATCAACATGCAGTTTTTGAGCTTTTAAGAATTATTCTGTCACAACTGTGTTAATTTTATAAACATTGTTTAACAAATTAATTATACCTAGTCAAAAGGTAGAATAGACAGTTATGAATGTTAATTTATACAAATAAATATAACATATGATGAGAACAGGAGAATACCAAAATTTAAGCTTGAAAAGCTAGGAGTAAACAAATTATCACATGGTGTAAAAGGAATAAAAAGGTAAAAATACGTTACAGAGAAAAGCATAGAGAATTATGCTTTTGCAAATAATGAAAAGACAGAATAGAAAGCTGAGGAAGAAAAGAAAAATAGATGGATGCTAGAAAAAAACGGCATCAATAAGATATCATTAGCAGTAGTACAAAGTGACCAATAATCTGTGAACCTACTTATGTTGCTTTTCCATTGGATGTTCTCTGCTGCTACTGGTGCAATATAGGTCATGCTAGTGTCTAGCTCTCCAGTATTGATCAAATAGTGGTTGAATGTTGTTCAGTTATTACAAGTGATTTATGTTGTTCTGTATTCTGTATCATAAAGTGCTACACCTAGAAGCTGCAGGTCTTTGCAGTTGATAGGGGGGGGGACTTTCACATACCAGTGAACCTGTAAGTTGTATTGGAGGTGATATCACCAGTAGAATTACTCATGCCAGGAAGCCTACAGGGGAGGTACCAAAGATGCAGTTTAGAGTGTTAGGCCCAGTAAAGGGTTAAACTGTGAGATGTGTGTCATGTTGAGGAGGATTGAAACCTAATTAAAGGGATGATCACAATAACTAAACTCAGATGGGTCATCAATTCATTTGAACCATTCAAATCAACAGGTCTGATTTAATCTTTCCTGCAGAATTTATAGAGGTTGTATAGCTTTGGCTATACAACTGCTGGGTTGGAGGCAGTCTTGATTGACATTCACAATTCACACCCAAACCCAGGTCCAAGCTACGAAAAGTCGAAGGTATATCCAAAAAGTCTCTTCCTTTTTTCTTAAAGGATTAGTTGGGACATTTAGGCCCGGTTTCACAGTATAAGCTTAAACTTCGTATCGGGCTTAACCAGAGAGTTAAGCTACAGCTGAGTTTTACAGTGCGTAGTTCAAGCGCTAAGCCGAGATTATACGGGACTCGACTTAAACCATACTGAACTGCAGTTTAAGTTAAGGAGTCGCCATGTTATCTGAGGACGACAATTTTAGTGACGAGGAAATGCAAATTATTTTAAACCATATTTACAACAGAAGACGGCCTAAAGTGTTTAGAATGCGTCCAAATCATTTCCACATATGGAATGACCGAGAATTCTACGAGAGGTTTCGGTTAAGTAAATAGTCTGCGATGATGGTACTAGAGATTATTGATGATGCAATTAAACATAAAACAGACCGGTAAGTAAAACTTAATATTAAATTTATTCTTACACCTTTATAATATACTTTATCGTTCATAAGGTATTATTACTTTATATTTCAGGAACAAAGCCCTCTCGTCAGAAGCGATGCTTCTTTTGACGTTGAGGTTATATGCAAGTGGAAGCATGCTAATTGCAGCTTGAGATTTTTCCGGCATCTGAAAATCTACATCATGCATGGTTGTGAAAATTGTTTCATATCCATCAATTTGGACACCAATTAATTCCTTTATTTCCTCGTCGATTGGCATAATTAACGATGGCATAGCTGGACCTTCACCTGTACCCCGAATAGCACGTTTCTTGTCGGCGTATTTCTTTTTTGTAACTTTCTTCAAATTGACATATTTCTTTTTCAACACGGTAGCATCTCTGTATATTTTTCCGCTCATTGCATTGAATAACTTCGCAATTTCCCCCCCCCCCCACGTTTGGTTCTTCCTGCTCCACAGTACCTTATCAGATTGCTTGCACTCTATTATGTGTTTATACTGCTTTACAATTTCTAACAGAATGCTAACTTCTTGAGAAGTGAAGTTAGCAGTACGTTTTGGCTCTGATTTTTCGGTCATTTTAATGTGTGTATCTGAATAACCTATAAAACCTTACGAGTCAGGAACAGCACCGCCATTAACAAATGACGGGAATTCGCTCGATGCGCATGCGCAAGCGTTACCAACTTTAAAGTTCCGAGGAGGTGTTCAGCTCAGTAAAGCCAAAGGTGGTTGCCCTACTATGAAACTCGCAAAGCTTTAACCAAAGCTTAAGTTTTTTTTAAGCTGCGTCCGTAGCTTAGTAAAGGTTCGACTTAAGCCTGAACTGTGAAACCGGCCCTTAAGGGGCAGTGTACTGGAAAATGTCCTACTACACAGATACAAATTTGTCTATAATTTGTGAAATCATTGGAAACAGTGCTTCATCATGCAGTGTCTACTATAGAGAAGTCACTGGTGTCTAAAGAGATTGCCATTAGAGCATTTCTAGATATACGAGGGCGAATCGAAAAGTAATGCACAATAATTTTTTTCTGCCTTGGTATTGCAGCTGGAATGTTGTAATTTCAAGCAGATATAGTTTGAAGTTTTCACTACAGAGGGTATTTTATGTTTCATGTGCAGCTCCAGTGAGAGAAGCATGAACTACACAACAAAGATGGCGCGCATGTTACTGTTGTCCATGTGTGAAGAGCAGAGAGGTGTGGTTCGATATTTGTGGGCCAAAGGGCATAAACTGAGTGATATTCACAGGGGCATGTGTGGCGTGTATGGGGATGTCTGTATGGAGCGTAGCAATATCTCCAGGTGGTGTGCATTCTTCCTAGAGGGCCGTGTGAACCTTAGTGAATCACCACACTCTGAGAGGCCAGTAACAGCTGCAACCCCGCAGAACGTCAGAGGCATTGAGGCGGCAATTTTTAATGATCCGCGTGTGCAACTGCGAACCTTATTGTAACAGTTCAACATTTCCTATGGTGCAGTGTGCAATATTGTTCATGACATGTTGAAATTTCGCTAGGTGCCTAAGAACCTGACAGACAACCACAAGGGCCAGCAAATGATGAGCTTGGATTACCTAACACGGTACACCGCAGAAGGGTATGACTTTCTGAAAGGAATCATTACTGTGATGAGTCGTGGGCATACCACTACACACCCAAAACCAAGCAGGCAAGTATGGAGTGGAAACATGCTGGTTTCCCAGTGAAGAAAAAATTCAAAGTGACTCAATCTGCTAGGAAAGTGCTTGTGATGGTGTTCTGGAATATGCATGGTGTTGTATTGGTGGACTTTGCTGAACACGGCCACTATGAATGCTGCAGCTTACATGAAAGCTTTGGTGAAGTTGTGTCGTGCCCTTCATGACAAATGGCTCAACAAGAATGCTGGCAATGTCAAAACTCTTCATGACAATGCTCGCCCCCATGTTGCTGCTGCTGTTCATCAGAAAATCACCAAATTTGATTGGGAGGTGCTTCAGCATCCACCATACAGTCCAGTCCTTGCACTATCGACTTTCATCTGTTTGTGCCATGAAGAAATTCCTAGGCGGCCAACGCTTTGCAACAGATGCGGAAGTGAAATCAGCAGTCCACAGATGGCTATACTTCAAGGAAACGGACTTCTACGAACAGGGCATATTGAAACTGGTATCACGATGGGAGAAATGTGTTGAGAAACTTGGTGACTATGTTGAAAAGTAGGTAAAAGGTGTAAGTTCATTTGTGATTTTTGTTGTTGTTTTAACTATTAAACCTTTTTGTAAAAAATTTATTGTGTATTACTTTTTGATCTGCCCTCATATAAGGTGCCTTTGGTAGGACTTCTTGTGAAGTAATTATAAAAGACCTTCAAGAGCATGATGTGCCATCGATTACTTGCAGGTAGATAAAATTTATGTTAATCAATAGGGAGCTGACCTTAAGTGTCTTTGGGGAGACACTGGTCTATCTGATGGAAGGAGCCTACAGGTAGGTTTCCTCTCAACCCTGCTTTGGAACAGATGTGGATGGACTATTGCAGCAATTCAATGATGCCGGTTTTTCACTATTGGATTTAAGGAAAATATTGCCATTAACATCAAAGGGAAATTTCTAGTACTGTTGCTAAACTGCTTCATGAAAGTTGAGGCATGGTCTTGTGGAACCACATTTTCTGTTGATCCAAGTAAAACAGTTCCACATGAGGAATATTGGGACCTTAAAGGAACCTACTCTATTTGGTAGGACTATACTATATTCATCACACGTCAAATACCTCGGTATTCTTTTACACAAACTGACTTGGAAAAACCATTTAGGTCAGTTAGTTGCCAAAGCTTATAAGGCCTTTTGGACCTGCAGAAGCCTGTTTGACAAGTCATGGGGACTAAAACCCTAACTGGAGTACTTAATAGACCCTTAGACCCTTTTTCTCTTGCGTGGCATTGTATTGGTGGACAAGAGTTAAATTAAGGCAATGCGAAACTGAACTTAGCAAGCTGTAAAGGGGGTTTTGCATAGCCATTATAGGGGCATTGAGAGCTATCTCAATGCAGCCATTGAAATGCTATTGGGATATTACCCTTTACCCATTTGGATTGAGGTGGATACCTTGGGGTATTCCATAGGTTAAAGCATCAAAACTAGTTACCCTTGATAGGCACTTAGATCATCTCAAACTACCCTGGAACAAAAAATTGTTTAGGATACTTGGTATGAAGAATGACATTTTGAAACCAAGGTTTTTGTTTGGTAAAGCTTTCAGTGTCTCAAGTGCAGTGAATAAGGAGAACAGGTTAAACCTGAAGAAATGAATGCCCACTCCATTATACTGATGGTTCTAAAACCAGATTTGAGGCAGGGCCTGGACTCTATGGCAAGGTACCAAGCTTTCATTTAGCTTGGGCAAATATGCCATGGTCTTTCAGGCAGAGATATTTGTTATTTTAGCTAGTACTTGGGAGAGTGTAAGAAGATGCTAGAATAGATGGATTCTTATGCTCTCTGATAGTCAGGCAGGACTGAAGGCCCTTGATAAAAACTTTGTTAAATTGGGTTTAGAATACTACAAGTCCCTCATAGCAATGGCTGCCCACAATCCAGTTCAGCTGAGGTGGGTGCCGGGGATTGAGGGGATTTTGGGAATGAAAGAGCAAATGAAGCTGTTAAGAAGGGAACTGAGCAAACTTTTATTGGACCTGGACCAGCACTGCGGCTGTTATCATAACCAGTTACGCTGCCTATTAGGATTAGATTGCTCAGAGAACACAAGAAATATTGGAACTCATCCGTAATTTTCTGGTGCTCCAAAACATAGATGTAGGTCACAAGAGCTGCTGAAATTAAGCAGAGAAAGCTGTCATGGGCAAAAGGTCTTTACAGGACACCTACAGGAAGGGATACCAAGCGGATCCTGCCTGAGACAGTGCCAACAGGCAGGTGAGATAGCTGCCCATCTATTGTACAACTGCCCAGTACTTGCTCTCCAAAGAGCCCTGACTTTTTGGAGTCAATTTCCAAAATTGGAGGAGCTTTTAACCATGGTCCAGGGTGTGATTTAGTTCATCACGAATGTCAGACTTCTGGATAGATAACTAGATTGGGGATGTGTGATAGATCTGCAAAGGTCGCAGGGCAGAGTTACCACTCATCTTACTAAACTAAACTAACTAATCATAAAGTGAATTATGGCTCTGATGTTTTCTATTGCACAGCATGTGTTTATGTATGATTTGCATGTTAACCCAATCAGCTCATCAAGATCAAATATGATTTGTTAAAGACTCCTGGCTGCAAAAGTTTCAGGCTGTACAATTTCATGCCATGGGTAATTGTTCAGTCTAGGAAACCTAAGATACAGTGCAAGATTTTTACTGCAGAAACATTAAACGCATGTCATTGTTTGGAGAATTCCCTCAAAAAAGCACTTAGGTGTCTTTGCCTATGACTCTGTGCAAACATTTACTAAATTGCTGAAGTTAAAACCATATAAAATAAATGTGGCACATATTCAAGCAGGTGATCTGTACATAGGTGCACATTTTGTGAGTGGAATCTGGATAGTGTAACGGCAAAATGGAACCATATTAATATTTTTCTCAGATAAAGCCTTGCTCCACCTTCATGGTTACGCGTGTATACAAAATAATTTTATTGCTGCTGATACTGATACTGTTCATCAAGTGCCCCTACATGATGAAAAAAAAAACCTACACACCTGGAAACAAAATATCTGACAGGAAGAAGTCAGTAGTACTCAGTGTGAACTGCAGTGAGTGATAGATCATTTCGAAAAGTGGTGTCTGAAATGTATGGTTGACACTAGCCAGTTTCGCCATTCCTTTCACAAAGTTGACAAGTAAGGCCTTTTAAAATAGTTAAGGAAATAGTTTTATCAGTGCATCAGTACCACTCTATGATAGCTGCAGATGGTGATGAGCACTACATTTGCACATAGGCAAAATATTGAGTGCTGGTTTAAAGTTCATTGGGTTGTCTGTATGATTAAACAATATGATAACATGAATAATACTGATTCAGAAAGAATGCTCCGAACCTTTCAACTTGAATATGCCCTAAAGAAACGGAAATACTTAGAAAAGATAGAAATTCTTCTCACATGTGCAATGATTAATGGTTACTCAGGCAATGAACAGACAAATGTAAAGTAAATAAAAACCAATTGTTAAAACAAGGGAATTATGTGAAAACACCAAGAGCAAGGACTGTAAAATGGGAGTAAAATCGGCTAGTTCTCTATTCAGGCGAGAGTTTTAAAAGCATCTTGGTTGTTTTCACAGAGTTCCTAGAATTTCACAGCTGGAGTTTATCAGTATATGCTCTATACCAGTAATGTGATGTAACACCTAACAGTTCCTTTCTTACTTTCATGGTTATTTTACTTCTCTCTCATTTCATAAAAATAACTGATACTACATGTAATCACATCACTTGTGATTTCCACTGATAGGGCAGTTTTTAAAGTCTCACTAAATTACATATTACCATTTTTACTTTACTCAGCCCTAACTCTTTTTAATCCCTCACAAGTACTAGCATTCATAAAACTCTACCCATCATGCATTATTCAATGTTAATCTAATTTAGAGTGAAGTACATGGAGTTGTGAATTGTTTAGAAAGATTTCTGCTGAAACACAAACCTGATCTAGACAAACAATTCAGTTTAATAAAATTAACAGGGTCATATTAAAATATAAAAAAACCCAAATTTATTTTATTTATTCTGGAAAAATTGCCAAAAGCATTTTTTCCATAAGGTAAACCACACAGTTACATAAACTCATTTAACCAATGAATCTCTAATTACTGCCATTACAAACAAGCAGTCTGATTCTTAAATTAAAATTAAATTGAGTTTTACTTATGGACACTCTTTAACTGTTGTGTCCCTTTCTATATTGGGCATGAAAAATCGGAAATTTTGCTCAGAGGCTTCTTTATCAGGCTCGAGGTTCTTTTACGTGCTGTAAATCTATGACATGGGATGACCGGCTTTACTTCCTTTCTGAAGGAAGCCATGCTAAGGATTTTTATGCCCGAAAAATCCATCACCCTCCGCCGGGTTTGAACCTGCAACCTTGAGAACTAGAGGCTAGGATGGTGACAACTACACCACGGAGGACGATGTCTGATTGCTGAGTCTGAGTAACTGATTTTTGCTAAATGCAATTATTCACATTTTTTATCACTAATGCTATCTCTAGAGTTTAATCACTGCTATGACTTATCATAATAATCATAAGGGGGCTGAACACTAGCAAATGAGTTTTATTGCATGCGGATTAATGTTTTGGATTACCAAAAAGATCAGTTTGGTACCTGATCTAGTACAACTATCATCCTACTTAATAGAAACATTCATCTCTTCTAAGCGAGCGCAAACCCAGCCACCTTTGTGCGACAAGCCAAAAGCAATGCGAAGCTTAACTCTCCCCGCCACCATTCTTACCATGGTGGGATGACGTTGATAGTCCCTGTTCCTCAAGGCTGCACGTTGATAATTCCTTTCTTCATCCTCATTGCCATTCTCAAATCTGCCAGCCTGAAGCAAGTCTTCATGGGACTTGGCTCGGGGAGATGGTCTTGGTATTACATGTGAGTAAAAAGTGTCATCATCTTCTGGGGAATCCTCCTCTTCATAGTCAAAATAGGAACGACTATCCAGATACTCATCCATGTCAGACTCCACATCAGACGCAGTTGGTTTGCAATGTCGTGGAGATGGTGGTCCAAGAAGATCTGTAAGATGTTCTGAAGGCATCATACCTGCATGAATTGTATGATACACAGGGTCTGGATCCCCAGGAAAGAGATGGAATTCTTCAGAAGGTGATGGCTTCCTAGTGACTGCCTTAGGATGCCGTTTGCCCAGGAGTGCCAAATTGCTCATGCTTTTGGCTTGTTTTAATTTGGCACGCAAAAGATCCCTAGGCTCTTGGCTCAATGATGGTGATTTGTTACTGTCCACACACAAATCTGAAGTGCTACTCCACTGAGTGGGCACTTCTAGTGATAAACTATGTTTTGTAAGCTTACGAACAGGCATGGTTTGCTCTGTGCTAAAAGATCGTTGAGGAGGTGGTACCCTCTGATCCATTTTTTTACGCTGCTGTTGCTGCAAAAGTGACAATTTTGGACGGACAATATCACTTAGTACTCGCTGTTTTGTTCCTGCAAGATCATATGCACTGGCCCATCTATGTACTGGCTCTTCCTTGTATTTTGTGTATGCTGGTGTCTGTCTGCAGCGAAGTTCTTGACGAAAATCTGCTACACTATTTGCATGTACTAGATTAGAGGCCAAATCCTCACGTGTAGGAACCTGCACCTCCTGGGAGCACCTTCTAAAGTGTGCATCATCATAATACATTTGATGATATTCATCTATGCTCCTGAGAAGGGGGACTGGTGGACCAGCACTGATTTTCCTTGCTGACCTGGATGGGGCACTCAAAGATGCTATGTTAACACTGCGAGCACGCTTCAGCACTGGTGGATCTACCACAGGCATATACACAACACTATTTTGTTTCATCATGGGTGCTCTGCTGCTAACTCTATCTATGGTATAAAGCATCTCATTTGGGTAGTAATTCCTTGCAACCATAGTGCTCCTACTGTGATCCATATGTACAGCATACGGCTGATTAACTTCATGCTTAACATGCTTGCTGAAACCCTTAACTGCTTCTCGTGGTTCATATGAGTGCAGCTCTTCATGTTTACCAAAGGTAAGATTGTGTGTATCCTGAAGTGGATAAGAATTTTTTTCATCATACCTGTTTTCAACACTTTTATCATGCATTGCATCAGAGGTATCCTGTGGGTCGGACACTACCACAACCTGAGGAGGGGTCAATGGGAGTGAATGTGGGGTAGCACAACGTGGGGGATGCCCACTTACACTAGCAGGGACAGGAGTGGAAACAGAGGAGTTGGAAGCAGCAGCAGCAACAACAGTACGTTTGCGGGCAACAGGTGGTGTTTTCAATCCGAACAGTGCCTGTTGATCTAGCTGTGGTGGAGCAGAGCTTTGTGGCATGGCAGATTTGGGAGCTGATGGTGACAATGCTGGCAGTGCTGGTGGAGCTGAAGCTGGAGCTGACACCTGAACACGGTGTGTAAAGGAAACGAGCGCAATACACCAACAAATTAAAATGAAAGTAAAATAATAAAGAACCTTATTTCAACAGCTTCCTGTTTCAGAAGATTGTAAAAGTGTATAATGTTCCTCTGATAAGCAAAGGTACAATTTGCAAAATGGCTCTTGAAGAAAATTTGTGAATTTAGATGCATGGCATGCATGTTACTGGTGTTGCATGTCATAACGCATATAAAAATAAAACATATTATTCACTATTTTAACTTACAAAGCCCTAAAATGTAGAGGCTTGCACTTCTTTCTTTATAAACAATGCTGCTATACTATGAAGAGCCAATATGGGAAACAGCTCACTGATCTAAAGGAAAGGATTTTGCTATGCAGTTAGCATCTAGCTATCCTCATTCTGATAAACACTCAAATGACTGCCAGCTAAATGCTGATCCAAAGTAGAAAGCAGCAATATAAAGGCTATTGTTATCAATGACAGCTATGGAAACAGTATGTTTCGCTTGCTTTCTTTGCAATATTCTTGCTTGTTTTAGTGTGTAGGGATTACTTGGGGATTTAGTGTGGATTATTTTGCAAGTAAACAATGGTATCTGCTTCAACAGATGAAAAAATCTGTCATTCCATGTAAATGAATGGAATTATTTTAATGTTGGAAATACTTTGAAACAATCTTTCTGCTTGCATTTATTTGCGGACAATAAAGATATAATTGATGAAGGACATCTTCCCAGCTTGATAATTTTGATAATAAAGGCATCTGATGCTTCTAAGAGGCTTTTTAACACCTCTTAGAATTCAACTATCCTTGGCCCTGAGATGTGCAAAATTACATAAACTTTTCTGCTGATTATGCTGTTTTGAAATGAGAAAGCTATATGGAGCACAAAGTATACTGAATGTCCGAACAATTTTAAAACCTTTGCAGCCACCATGTGAATCTTTAAATAATAAAAAGTGGTGGTGGTCATCGTAGTGGTAGTAGTACTATAACAACGGCAAAGGTTTCCATGATTGGCATCAATGTTATCATCTTTGTCTTCTAGTATAGGATATGTCTTAATATCTTTTTTTAACAACAGTAATAATACTATAATAAAAATAATAAGCTTTATGCAATTAAAAAACTGGTAATAGATCCCAATCTTTCACAAAATGTCAAAGTACAAGTTATAAATGAAATTAAAACTAGGTTTAAGACAAGGATGTAAACTAAGTCCTCCCATTTTGTTTCATTTATTTATAGATGGCATATTAGAAAGAGTTAGGGAAAGTAATGGGCATTACCCTATATTAATGAACAAGGAGATACCATGATTGCTGTATGCAGATGACCTAATGGTAGGAGCTGTATCTGTAATAGGCTTGCAAAAAGCAATTAATGAAGTACACAAATTTTGTATAGAAAGGGGAATTCGAATAAATACAAAGAAATCAAAAGTTATAGTATTCAAAAAAGGAAATAAATTAAGAAAAGATGAACAATGGTATCTGAATGGACAACAGTTAGAGGTGATAAAGGAGTTTGATTATTTAGGAGTATGATTAAGTAGTAATGGTGGGTGGGAAGCACATGGTAGGAAGGTGATGGCAAAAGACAGCTACTATGACAGAATTAAGAATAAGTAATTATAAATTGGAAATGTCTGTTAAATGGTTGGAAAGGATGTGCGAAACATTGGTAGAATAAAAAAATTTGTATGCGCTAGAAACATGGGGGGGGGGCAAAGAACTTTTGGGGTTAAACAGATCAGCACCAAGGGAAGTAGCATTGATAGAATTTGGAACAGGGAGGAAAGGAATAATTATGGAAAGAATTTTGAAATATTGGTACAGGTGCTTTCAAAGAGAACAAGATGTATTAGAAATATATGTGAATCAACAGAAGATAACTTTAAATAAGAATGGCTGGTGGGCAGGGATAAGAAGAGAATTACAGAGGATAGGAATGGGAGACATTTGGTAACTAGAAGAAAAAACTGATAACAGATTTTGGAAAGTAGTAAGAAATAGGATAGAAGATAATATAGAGAAGCAAGAAATCTGGGGAAGTCTTGAAAATAAAAGCTCCCTAAGTTTATATAGAATAATTAAGAGAGATTGGGGGAGAGAAGGTTATGTTAACTTATGTAGCAGACAGGAAAGGGAGGGTTTAGCATGGGTGAGAACAGGGGCTATGTTCCTTAGAGGGTTAAGTGGAAGAGAATTGGGAACATGCACCATTTGTGGAGAAAAGGAGGATAAGATGGATTACTTGGTAGAATGTAAACAGTTAGAGAAGTGGATACAGGATGCTTGGGATTCAAAATGGAACAATATCGCAAGGAAATGATAGCTATAAAGATATTAACAGTTAAAGGAAGAAAAAGAATAGAGGAAATGGGAGAGTTTTCAAGGAAAAATGGTTAAGGAAAGTAAAAATAGCAAGGAGAAAGGAGCAGGAAGGGCAAGAGAAAGGAGAATAACAGGAAAGTGGAAAGGGAAAGAAAAGAATAAGGGCTAACTGAAAGCCAAAGGGCCAGGGTGCCAGGCGAAAAGCAACCCTTAAAAGGAAGGAAAATTGGACTAAATCTGTACTAGAATGTAAGTAGTTTTAAGAAATAACATAAAACGTATTTAAAATTTTGTATGTCATTCGGTACAAATAAATATTCTATTGTATTCTAAAAAACTGAAGTTGGGTATGCAAATATGATTAGTAGATTCCGTAATTTCAAATTTCATGTTAAATATATTGAAATACATATAATACCTGTTTTCATTTGCAAAACATCATTGATTATTGTGGCTAAGTTACTGATTAGAGTTAATGTATGACTGAGTTTCTACAAAGAGAAATATGCCTACAAAAGTTCTCCTAAAGTAGTTCTGCACTTTTGATTAATGATAGTGTCCCAATGAATAGTAACAATAAGCAGTCTCTAATGAAAGGTAAGCAATTTGTTAAGCACAGCTCCATGATTTGACCACTGAAATAAAAACAGTGAACACTGACACGAAGAGTGGATTGTTTTATTTGCAGTTAGTTAAAGAATATTCTCAATAATTTAGGTATGAGTCTCCCTTTTTCCTAACATTTATTCAATAACTTGATGACACTTTTACAATCTTGCTGATAACAGTTTCAATTATGCTATGGAACATAACACTGCTAATATGAACATAAACTAGAGAGTAGTTCAAATCTTCACACTACAAAGCTTGCATCTTAAACCAAAGAATCAACATGGGTGAAAAATACAAAGATATATATAAGTGATAGTAAAGCTTTATACTATTTTTACAGTTGTATCTTACCACAGTTAATTGTATTGCATGGTTGACTGAAATGTTAAATATCAAGTTAAATAAAGATGATACATTATCTATTTATTTTCTTCCCTCTTCTATTTCTTTCTTTCCTTTTTTCTTTGAGGGGACAAACCTTTTAGTACTATTTCTGTTAGGTAAACTGAATTTTTTTAATTATGAGAATATAGCCAAGCAATTGTTTCAAATGGTTTAGTTTGATTCCACACTGGCTATTCTCCTTAGTCATAACTCATAACAAAACAATATTACAGCCAATGAACAAACACACAACTGTGTAATTATAATACCTATACTAAACTGAAACATGTTTTCTTGCATGTTTAATGAGAGTCACTCAACATTTACCACTACATATGTTTCTTAAACAACAAGCACTGAAATACTATTTTTATACAAATAAAGTTTGCGGAGATGCTCATAAAATTAGAGACAGCAAACTGATAAACAATTTAACATATTTATTAGTTTATCAAATATGGTGTGTTTCTTCTTTTCTAAGAGGAAATACTCTTTACGAAAACTGAGAAAGAGAAAAATTATGCTAATCTAGGCACTTGTTAAATTGTTGTACGTCAGTAGTTCCCTCATGTCAACCAAGTAATAGCACCAAAAGAGAGATGGTTTTGAAGAGTTTTTATTTATGTAAATCTTAATTTTGTATTATTATTATTATTTTATTTAAAATATTTTTTATTTATTTATCCTTATTATGAATTTCCAATAAAAGCTTTCAAAAGCATTTATAGTGAAGCTATTACTAATTAGTCAATGGGTAGCTCTTATTTCTCTCTTAAGGTCAACAAATGGAGAGTTCTAAGAGGGCATGAAGCAAATAATCTGATGTGTTGTTCTCACATGACTTCCTTTACTCTTGTACAAACTATTTTCACAAACGCTTATTCTCAATTTACTTCATGTTAATCTTATTGCCAATTTTCTTGTAGGTGCAAGGGCAATATGGTAGGCTTTAAGCGATAGTTAAAATCTTTTAAGAACTAATTGCTATGTGGAGCATTCTATTCTCTTTGCATGTCCAGGACATAAAAAAATTAATGAATAATGAATTCCCATTTGAGATACAGCATAAGTATTGGAAAATTCAAACAAATAACAAGGA
The DNA here is from genome assembly GCA_030765065.1 of Deroplatys truncata. NCBI lineage: Eukaryota > Metazoa > Arthropoda > Insecta > Mantodea > Mantidae > Deroplatys > Deroplatys truncata. The sequence goes on along the minus strand of CM060980.1, from coordinate 31,573,387 downwards.
ATATCTTGGAAATGGTTCACTAGACAAAAAAGTGGGTATATGACAAATTACATGTTTAAAAAAAAATCTGATGTGTTACACTCACATGACTTTCTCTACTCTTGTACAATCTAATTTTACAAACGCCTATTCTCCATATGCTTCATGTTAATCGAGATATCGAGATGTTAATCTAATTGGTAATTTTCTTGTAGATGCAAGGGAAACGTGGTAGCTTTTAAGCGATAGTCAAATATTTTAACGCTGGTTGCTATGTGGCGCATTCCATTCTCTTTGCATGTCCAGGACATAAAACAAATGAATAACGCATTTGAGAAAAAGTATAAGTATTGGAAAATTTAAGGGAATAACAAGCAATATCTCGAAAACGGTTCACTCAACAAAAGAAATGTATATGACATAAGTTGTGTATTTTAACGCGATCTACATTTTTTGTGTAGTAAAATTTTGTCTATCTCTTATGGTTTACCAGTTATGAAAAAGTCGTTCACAATGAAGAATACTTTTGGAGACATTCCCAGAAAATTCGAGATATACATTTCATTTCTCATGACATTATCTTAAACATGTGATATTTTCATCAAAATCGTTAGAGCCATTTTTGAGAAAATTAAAATTTTCGAAAAATGTTCCATGTAAAGGGTAGCCTGGGGTGGGGGGATTTTCTTGAAAACCTTCGTGTCGCATCTCTGGAAGATACTGAACTTAAATACCAAGTTTGGTGTTTATCCGACTGTTAGTTTTTGAGTTATGCTGTTCACAGACACACACACACACAGACACACACACACACACACACACACACACACAGACACACACACACACACACAGACACACACACGGACATGTTTCCAAAAATGCTTTTTTTGGATTCAGGAGGTCTCAAAACATGTATTTCCGGCGAAATCTCGGTATCGAATTTTTGGGTGGAATGCAATACTTCCCCTACTTACTATACGTAGTAGAGAAAGTAAAAAACACGCATGCAAGCACACACATACACACAAAAGGACATGTTTGCAAAAATGCTTTATTTAGATACAGGGCTCCTCAAAACATGTATTTCTGGTGAAATCTAGTTTATTATTCAGTTTTCTGAAAAATGCTATAGCACAAAAGTTTCTAAGCATAACATTTCTAACAAGCTTTGTTAATAACAACACTTTCTTAGAATAAATAATTAATAAGTTATAGCATTTGTAATTACCATTATTCATTTATGTGAACATATTACCATGGGAAGCAATTTAGTTATGTCATAACAAGATAAGGGCAGGCTTAGGTTTGCATAAAAACCTTTTTACTAGTTTATTAAGTTTTATTAATCCCCCCCCTCACAAAAAAAGTAATCCATCGCCCTTTACTATCAGTTTTCAAAAGTCACATGACATGTGTCTTGAAAAATAGAGGAGCAGGGGGAGAAACAGTTAATGCAACAATGCGAGTGGAGCTGTAGGTTCTACTATAGCTGATATAGAACAAACTGACAATTATTAATAATCTTTTTTGTAGTTTCAATTTTGCAGAAACAAATGGGATATTTTAATTTTTAGAAATACAAATTCCGTTACAAAAGATTATTTCCTAATGTTACTGAATAGTTCGCTTATTCCCATTTTATGATCCCCTCTTCATTTTATGCTTCTGTATAAGCAGTATTTCAGCATATGCTACAGTTTAAGAAATATTTGCAGCATAACATTAAGTAACTCATTCTATATAATCTACCTGTTGAGCATAACCATTTTATTTTATCCACCGATAAAGGCTGTCTTTCTAATTCATAAAACCTAATAGAAAACTACTATTCACATAGCCCTACTTCCGTAACATTACAGCTAACGAGCATTTGTACATATTTACACAAACCTGAAACTATTCTACTGCAAATTTACTTCTAATACTTACACATACTCTGCAGATGAAATGCATCTACACTACCTTTGCAAAAGAGACTGATGCCAATACAATATATTTTCTCTTTTAATTACAGTGTTTAATTTAGTTCTGCCCTGCTTTGAAAGAGCTTGATGCTTGCAATTAATAGTGTTTCTGAAATCCAAGAGAAACATATAAACTTTTCTTTACACAGGATTCAACATGTGCAAGTTCTGATTATTCCAACAAATAAATGTGCAATTACTGAGTCTTAGAAAGCTGAGAACTGAAAAAAACACACACAAACACAGAGAGAGTGAGAGAGAGAGAGAGAGAGAGAGAGAGAGAGAGAGAGAGAGAGAGAGAGAGAGAGAGGAAAGAGACAGGAAGAGAGGTGTCAATGTGTTTATGGCCAATAAATTAGTAATCTACACTTAAAATAATTTATTTATAGTTAACTTTCCTGAAAACTGACTGAAAGTTCTGTCCATTTAAAAGGGAAGTCCACAAAATGTTGCAATATTTTTACAATTAGAGCTGCCAAAGACATGCATTTTACTCATTCGTTTCTTAAGGTAAATAATTATCTCGCTTGTTTCTTTGAGCCCAACTCGTTTGAAAAGTAGCAACGAATATACTGAGCTATGGTCGAGCTTCTGAATCACATCTCGATTTCCCTCTCGTGGGAAATGGGTATTTACTCATTCAAATATTAGCTTGTTTTGAGAGTTCACATAATAGCGGTATTGTCAAGCATATCGCTTCAGTGCGTTAAGGCAAAGGAATGACAATAGCCTATGTCACGTTGCTGCATTTATGACTTCGTTTCTACCTACTATTACAGTCAAGGTTTCTTTTCTCATAATGTATTATGACACACAAATTTCATTTTCATGTTTTGTTTTAGCATTGCACCTAAGCAAAATATATATGAAAATTAGTTCCAAAATAAATATCACAAAAGTTTCATATACAATTTCATTCGGAATTTCTGCAATAGGAAAAAACAAATCAGTCATATGTATAAACATTTAGTTAAATAAGTATTATATGTTATAATGTAACAAATGAAATAATGATTATTCTTTAAAGTCCATAAGATCACCCTTGTCCTATTACTTACACTGACAAAACCTGGTTAAACCAAAACCATGCTAAAAGTATTATCTGGCAGGATTCTAAAAGAAACAGTGGTCTAAGGATTCCATCAGGTAAAGGATCATATCTAATAATCTGCCATGCCAGTGAAGATAAATATGGTTTCATAGAAGGGGTAGATTTAGAGTTTCCATCAAAAGGTGGTGGTGACAAAGAGAAAAGTAATGTAGCGTTTAGAGAAATATACACAATAGCTGAATAATAAACTAATTGTAAAATAGCCGACAAAACTTATTATTGTTAGTAATTCATTGTTAGCGCATACATTCACATATCAGCTATGAAGTGGACCGTACTTGCATTTCACTTGTATCATTAAGTCCATTATCATGCGAACTTCAGCTACATGTAAGGAAACAACACTAGTGAAGTAAACAGACTGGGCCTTCCCCTTGGGTCTTGTCACTCTGGGCTTGGGAACAGGAAATGAGACAGATACTCATTTGGTATATCAAACGGAATGGTCTGAGAGAGGACATTGCTTGGAATCCAATACACCCAACTTGCCCATAAGCAGGAACTCAATTTGTGTTCCAAGGCATGAATGGTACAAAATAGTGACTAAAATTCATTGGATAGACAGCTCTACTTACTACACCAAAATGCATTTCGAGATGATCACTTCACGTTATGATTCTTGTTTATTCCTTGGTGTTTTGCAACATGCAAACTGAACAGGCAAAAGATGCTAGGAAGACCAATAACCCTGCTAGTCTTGTTTCATCTTTTAGGCAGTTACAAGCTGTCACAATGGAGAGTATGAGTCAAGAGGATAGTTCGAGAGCACCATGGTTCTGGAAGAGAAACTTGCTTCTAGCATTTACATATTGATAGAAAGGCAAGAAGCAGATAAGAAATCCAACTCCAGTTGGAATAAATTTTATTGAGTTGTGGAGGCTGAAGGTAGAAACCAATAGGATACGCAAAATGTATATCAAGTAGTACAAAATTATTACATCATGAAGACAGTAAGCACATTTCATATGATATGCAGAGGTGATCTCGATCAATTGATAAAACTGTCAGAAATAAAGCTAAAGAAGGATATGCAAATTGTATATCAAGCAGTACAGAATTATTACATCATGAAGACAGTAAGCACATTTCATATGATATGCAGAGGTGATCTCGATCAATTGATAAAACTGTCAGAAATAAAGCTAAAGAAGGATATGCAAAATGTATATCAAGCAGTACAGAATTATTACATCATGAAGACAGTAAGCACATTTCATATGATATGCAGAGGTGATCTCGATCAATTGATAAAACTGTCAGAAATAAAGCTAAAGAAGCAGAAGTTCTGAGTATGCTTAAGGTGGTTACCAATTTTTCACTAGTGGCTGGGCAGGACTTTTATCCCTTAGTCAGATATTAATAAATATAGGATGTGGGAAAAAAATATCCATGACATCATTCCTAAACCAAAGGCAGAATCCAAAACAGACAGTGCCAAGGTAGATGAGCAGAGATTGAAAAATAGTTCCTAAAGTATAAAACTGCAATTGCTGAAAATATGTATGCTGCTACTACAGATGTGGACAGATGACTACAAGAAATGTCACAACATTGCACTTACAGCACATTATATTGATGAGTTCTGGAATTTAAACAATATATTTTTATTTTGTTCTCTCTTCTCGAACACTCCCAAGACTGGACAGAATATCCATTGTGATATTGTAGAGTATATGGTTGAGCTAGGCATCTTCATATTTAAAACATTGTCATTTCTTAGAGCATGGCAGCAACATGATAAAGGCACTTATAAAGTAACCAACATATGAATTGTGCAGCACTTAATGTATCTACTGTTTTAAGACATGCACTTGATGAAGTGTTACAAACAGAGATGCTAGCAAACTCAGCACTGTACAAATGCCATCAAAATTATTACTTATTTTAAAAGGAAGGAGCTTCTTCGTCATCTGAGTAAGGCTCTAAAATTAGTGTCCACACAAATGTAACAGACTCAAACTGAAGATATTTAAAAAATTTTGGAGGAACAAGGTATTAGTCAGAAACTACATGGTTATGATTCTGGTCTAGCTGCAACCCTCATAAATTTCTTAAATATCTTCCAAGAGGGTACAAAAAGCACAGAAGGTGATTACGAATCCACCTTACATTTAGTGCTATTAAGGTTGTTTCAGTTTCAAAACATTAAACTGAGTTTTATTTATGGATGCACTTTAACTGCTGTGGTCCTTAGCGTCCCATTCTATATTAGGTGTGAAAGACTGGTAATTTTGCTCCAAGGCCTCTATATCAGGCTTGAGGTTTTTTTACGTGCCATAAATCTATGACACGGGACCACCGGCTTTACTTCCCTTCTGAAGGAAGCCATGTTAAGGATTTTTATGCCCAAAAAAACCATCGCCCTCTGCAGGGTTTGAACTGCGACCTTGGGAACTAAAGGTAACCACTACACCACGGAGGATGACTGTTTCAGCTTCAGAAGCATAGTACGCTACAAGACAGTGATTCTCAAGAAATTATAATTCTGAAGACCAGAATCCTAAAATTTTTAAAAGAGAAACAATAAAGTTCACTTGCTCCGTAAGGTAGCTACGTTTTTGATACCAAAGTACTTATTGCTACAAAAATTGCATCCAGAAGAAATATCGGAGGTATACAGTGCAGTAAAACAGATATGCTTGGAAACAGAACATGGAAATAACACAGCAATTAAAGATACTGCCCCCTGAGTAGTACGATCTTGCAGATTTGAGGCCTAGTTGGATGACATATCTAAAATGAGTGATGAGGTTGATAACTATTTTCAGAACAAGTTCATAATACCTAAATGTTTTGATATTTTGGCATGGTGGAAAGATCAGAGTCAAAATATCCTCAGCCAATGTTGCAAAACTGTATTTTGTATTCCAGCTACAAGTGTTTCATGTGAAAGATCTTTTATTTCTACTGGATTTATTTTTTCCAAACAATGGTGTAATTTGGATGCGCCTGTGATCTTGTATTGTATCAAAATAAAAAACATTAAAATGACCTAATTTATATTCCATATGAATGGGTTTACTCTTGTTTGCTGTTTGTTTTAGTTTAATTTTTGTAATGCACTGACCAAACAAGGCAAGCCTCTTAAGAAACAGCTTTGTGAGAGAGTTGATAAGGCAACGTTGTACTCCATAAACACTGAGGAAGTGTTTTAACAGAGGTTTCATGAGTTGTCGTGTTTGATGTTTGTGTTCCAGTTCAGTGGAAACAGAATAACATGACATGCCTGCTTGCTAGTGCTTGTGATGATGCATCATTATTCTGTTTGAAGAATGCATGTTTCTTGTGAAACAATATTGGATTAAAGAATCTTTTAAGACATGACATCAAACGTTTTTGGAATGTTTGGTGGTCAAAAGGCTGTCTAAACATTGCATACAAAAATTAATGAGGAAACTGGAAAACGATGGAACAGTGTTGCTTCGACATGAAAGGGGATGCCTACATATTTGGGCCTATTTTTTTTTGCTCTACTGTGACAATTTACTGGAAGTTTTGAGAATTTGTGAACCTGTTAGACAGCCAGGAACTCATGCACAGCTGGTGCCAATAAAATGGCACAATATGCACACTTCTCAAGTGAGCATGGCTGAGATGGAATAAATTTCCCTGAGTTATTTCATTCAATTCAATTTTATATAACATGTTTCACAAATATGTACAATTAAAAACATGTTTAAGAACACAAGGTCACCAGATTTGACCCCACCTGAAGGTCTATAGGAACAAACCATGTACTATTGATAAGTTATGGCAGAACATCCATCATGAGCTCTAGGCAGCGACACCTGAGATTTTGGCAGCTGCATTCATGGACTAGTCACATCATATTAAACTGTATTAAGTTGAGGGAGGTCATTTCCAGCACCTCTTGTGATGTACTTTTTCTCACACAACAGCTATGCCATGTTCAAATATCATTTCATTTCCTCTCCATTTACCTTTTTTTATACAGAAATTTCTGGGGCTCTTTTGAATGGGACACCCAATAGCATGTTCATTAATCAAATCAGTGCTAAAGCAATACCTGTACAACATATGGCCATTTGTCACATGGCAATGCTGCCATTTATTTACCTATTATGGTGCTGGAGGCATTATTATTTTTCGGTTTTGAAATATAACTAACTTATCTATTAACTGTATTAATTGCAAACTCAAGCAAGATATTTTGCCCTCCCCTAAAAAAAAAAAAAAAAAAGTAGGGCTAGAAAAACGTGTTATTAAAGCAGGAACATGAACAATAGAACAGCAAAACTGGAAAATGACTGGTCATATCTGAGAAGAGGGTGGCAGTGTCTAGCTGTCTGTATCCTACAGAACATTTATATTTATATCTCACCCACTGAACTCAGTAAATCTACATCATAAGAGATGTGAGGGTACAAGAACTGAACTGTCAGCCAATCACAAATCTGTTATAGCCAGATTGGCTGACAATGAATATTGCTCAAGTGACATCAGTCTCCCCAATATAATCCCACCCTTATCATGCTGAAATGCCATGCCTCAAATATCTAACAATAATACACTGCTTGCAAGCAAATGCACAAACATGACAAAAACTGTAAGAGTATAGAAACTACTAGTGCATTAGATGTTTTCCTATTGTATTCAACTACCTTCTTTCATTCTGAACTTACAAGAGGACTATTTCACATATTAATTCCAAAAGCTTAAAATTTAGTGAAAACAAGGTTCTTTCATAATAGCACAATTATTAATTTATCACCTATCTTGTTTTAAAATGTTTTAGTTTACCACTTTAATTTTTTTAAAACTCTTTTTGTTTCCTTGATGTATTTTTTTTTCTTTTTATACTGACCTGTGTCCTGCTGTAGAATAAATCTTCCATGCCAACTCCATGTAGCATTTTGTTTGGTAATTTATCAGGCTCTGTAAAAATCAAGTTCTTTGTTACACTTTCATTGATTAAACAAAATGTTAGATTGTTAGCACTCTACTATGTTTGTAACTTCATAAAATGGAATGCAATTCCTATTAAATTTTAAGTTTGTACATTACGCCCTATTCTGATTAAAGTTAGACATGAAAAATTCAGATGTATAAAAATCAAAAGACTTTGCCTGTTATAATTTGTTTTATTTACAACCATAACAAAAAGCACAGCACAGCTAAACAGTTTCAAGCGTGAGAAGTACAGATTTTTCAATTTAATATCTTAAGCAGGAACTCCCACTTTAGGACACATTGCACATGCTACTCATTTGTTTATTCTCAAACGAACCCTAAACTTAAATCTCACAATGTGTTTTCAAAATTGCAAAACTGCTTATTATGAATTTTTGTTATGGTCTGTAAACAAAATCATGTATGCAACTTGTGGAACATGGGATCTTTTTATACTCGTGGAATGTTCATCATGAGTGTAGCAAATTTCCCACTTCAGCCTCAAATTGCGTTAATAGCTACTCAAGCCTAATCTAAAAGTCATTCACACAAAAGTCTGTTTTTCTCTTTACTCCTGTTAATCATAAATATTTGCTTGAAGTGATTTTCAATTAGATAATATTAGGAAACACATTTTGCAGGCTGAAACAACAAGTATTTAAAAATCAGAAATTATTTACTTGCTATTATATTCTGACTCTAAGCATCAGAGCAGGGGAAACAAAATGGCTATTTAGAAAGATATTTAAATGGTAGAAGGAACTAAACACTGTGAATGAGAATCATAAAAAATAATGAAAACTGAGAACACCTATTACACTCAAAGCTTCACTAACACACAATTCTTGAGTTATACACACACTTGTCTGCATTGTCAGCTCATTGTCGACTCCCGGTGTTAGTTATTTGACCTATGTGGGAATTACAGGGCACTCCTGGTGGTGAGTTGATGAACTTAAAGATGACGACTTCAGGGACATCAAAATTCATATGGTTCTCCCTGTAATTCTTAATAAAAATCTTCTCCCAAGTGCTGAGGTCAAAGGCCCTGTTAAGTGGTTTGAGTAATTTTATATCCCTTCTGATTTCATAGTTCCTGTCCCAAAAATGGGCTGTAATTGCAGATGTATCAATTTATTTGTTTAGAATGTGTCAAAAATGTTCTTTAAGATAAGTTTCTAGGTTCCTCTTCATCTTGCCAATGTAAACCTCATCACAATTCAAGCAATCTATTTTATAAATGTTCAACTTTTTTCCAGAGGAACACCTCTCTTAATCTTTAAGAGATTTTGTTTTTTAAGCTATATCTATCGTATGGTACCAAGGAGATGTTATTTGTCTTAAGAGCTTCTCAAATTTATTTACTGCCCAAGGGTGGTAGGTGGATTTCCTGAAAACCATCTTGTCCTTGTTTACCAATCTGTGGATCATACTGTTGAAAGCTGTTGCTTTATGCTGTCTGGGGTTTGAAACATGAGGCCTGATATAGTTATCGCAATGGGTGTCCTTTCTGTATATGCCAAATTTAAGTGTGCCCCTATTCCTAATGATCTTGAGATCCAAGAAAGGTAACATACTGTCTTTGTTTCAATAGTGAACATGATTGATGGTTCTTGCAAATTTAAAAGTTTCAATGCATCATCCACATGTATCTTATTACAATTACGAGGATGTCATTCGTGTATTTGATCCAGAATTTAAAAATGCATGGGAAGGAAGTGGTCATATGCATTTCAAAATAGCTCATGAAGAGGTTTGCAAAGAAAAGTAATAGTGGGCTTCCCATTGCTAAACCAGTATTTTCTTTTTATAGTTGGAGTCTTGAAAGATGAAAAAAGTTTAGTTATGACAGTTATCTATCAAATGCAGTATTCCTACTGGATGTTGTTAGTAAACTGTATTGACTGTAACCAATTTCTAAGATGTATGAATAATTTTTTGTGTGAAATGCTTGGGAACAGGTGTTCATATCGAAGGTCACAAAGATATTCTTTGGCAAAAGTACCTGTTTTTTAGTTCTTCTATGGCTTCAAAAGATTATTTTATATTGCAACTCCCAAACATTGGGAGTTTTTGGAGACTGTTCAGAATCCATTTAGCCAGGTGGTAAGGAGTATTCAGGTAGCTGATGATAGGATGGAAGGATAAGTTAGGTTTGTGGTCTTCGGAAGGCCATAAATTTTAGATGAGATAGGAATGACATTCAAGGATGAATGCTGAGGTTTAGGAATGATGTTGCTATTATTGAGATCTTCATTTATTTCATGGACACATTTATTCAAAAAAGTAGTGGCCAAATTAGTGAAGTCACTACTTTCCAAAAGTTCCTCCATCATGGTAACATAGGCTGCTTTATCCATAATGAAAAGTTTTTTTCCTTTATCAGCCTTGGAATATATAACATCCTTGGACATCACAGAGTCTAAAATGCATCTTAATGGACTTTCAGACTTTCTCAAGCCCTACATTCTATTGAGAATTTTGACACATTTACTGTGGATAATCCCTATAGGTTTATTTCTCTATAGAGTCTCGGAGATCTCTTTAAATGACTACTTTAGATATTTAAATATTTGTTTATTAAAAGAGCCAGTCACATTATTTTGTTTTGTAAGCCTAGGCATTTCCAAATCGATTTTCACCAATACCTCTTTGAGTAAACTCAAAATCAATAATTTTGTGGGGATTTAAATCCATGACAGAATATACCAAATATTTAGCTGAAAACCCTGGGGAGTCATACAGACATTCCCTGCCAACCATATAAGTTTACTACTTACTACCTTTTAATGAATCCAAGTTTTTTTTTCTTTCTTTTCTTTCTTGACCCCAAAATGTTGTAACAATGGGTGCTGCTATATTTTGGATAGTTTTGTTGAATATAGGCCTTGAAAACATTGCCAAACTCGGTGATTTGCATAAGGACTTAAATTGCTGAAATAGTATATCGCATAATAACAAAGAACTTGCTATTAAAACGTTTCCTTCGGATTTGTTTCATGATCAATTATGAGTTCCATGTGAATGTACGTATTACCACAGTAACGCATTGTTTTAACACAAAATTTTGTCCCTTTAATGTAATGAGAAATAGTTTCAACTTCATTTCCACATAAAATACATACCTACCTTGAAAAATAAAAGTACAAACATCCAAGCAACAATGAAATATTCCACTGTAGCTTCATTTCCATGTGTGCTGAAAGGCTCTTCTTCCTTGCAATTACTTGTATCAGAATCTGAAATATCAGGTTTGTAAAAACCTCATCATTGAGTATTTCATAGATATTTTCTGGTTCCAGCAATATGCACACTGGAATCTCGTTAGTACATTCCTTGGTAACATGTCTTCCTGCATATGACGAATTATAAAAGTCTCAGTGCCAAGTGCACCAAATGCTAAAATAAGGTTTGTTTAGTATGTTTGTTTAGTCGCTGGTTACTATGTTCAAAGTTTGACTTCTTCAATCACTACCTAATTTTGGTTATTCCTTGGTGCCGGCATCTGAGAGGCGGAGCTTGAATCGGGTACTTCCTTTAGCACTTGGGACAGCCAGTCCAGCTGACATGGGGACCAACAGCCAATGACATGCATGCATTTATATGATGTGATTTGTGTGAGTGGGACAGAGAATGCTTTAACATGGAGTGGGGACCAGCAGCCAATGACATTCTGTGTGATGCAATTTGTGGGTTGGATAGATGCTTTAGCTTGGCATAGTAAATGCTGACGATAGTATTGACTAAACACATGTACATTGTATTTTAACTTTATACTATTTACATCTGCAATGGGGGAAAAACAAAGTGCAGCAAACAACAAACAGTGAAAAGCTGAAAATCCTTCAAGTAGTAGGTCGTAATCCAAATATTAAAATGTGGATTTAGTGTGGAGGTTAAACATTTCTCCATCAACCTTAAACATGATTGTTAGTAAACAAACTGATTGAAATGCTTTTGAAGAGAAAAATGCTAAAAGAAAATGTAATCTCCAGGGTGAGTTTCCAGAATTAAAAGCATTCTACTAAAGTGATTTACAAACACAAGCTTCAAATGTGGCAATAGATTATACTGGTTCAAGCTCAGGCAACACTTAGCACACAAGATAGGACTAGATGAATTTAAAGTGTCCAATGGCTGGATTGAAAGATTCAAGAATTGACATGACTTAGTTTACAGATATGTGCGAGGTGAGGCTGCTGCCCTAGATAATGATGCAGCACTGTGCGAAAACATAAAAATGTGGAAAAATATTATGCTTCCATCAATTTTGTAAAACTATGGCCCTGACAATGTTTATAATGCAGATGAAATGGGACTAATTTTCTATCTTCTGCTAAATAAAACCTGGATTTTAAGGGTACTAAGTTCACGATGGGAAGCTTCACAAGGAGAGGCTTACAGTTCTGTTGTGCTATAAAGAAAATGGAATGGGGAGAAATTGGTACCACTGGTTATTGGAAAAGCATGCAACTTGGATACTTCAAGAATGTGTGATCATTCCCATGAAAGTACACTTCCAACACAAAAGCTTGGATAACTTCTGTGGTATTTGACCATTTCTTATGCGCATGGGAAGTAAGACTGGGCATAAAAAACAGGAAAATTGCTCTCTTCATTAATCTGTATGCCACTCATCTACCAACTGTTTCAAACTTAAGAAACACAAAGATCATTTTCCTCCCAGCAAACTGCATGAGTAAGCTACATCCTTTAGATCAAGGTATAATGAGTGAAGTAACATTCTTGGTGCTTACGTAATATGTTTTTACGTAATGTTGTTAAAACTTGAAGATCTTATGTTGTGCTGCTTTTGTTTTGTTTGGTTACATAATTTTTAACTGCCCCACGTATGGGAGCCAATTTTGTAACGGTATTAGTTATAATGTTGATGCTTGTGATGTTTGTGTATGTGTGTTTACTTCACGCGTTGCCATCTTGTGACGTCATTCATTTGTTTGGTCTGTAGCTCCATCTTGTGTTAGCAATTTGCATCAGTGTTAGTGTTCGTTTGATTTCATTTCAAATGTCCTCCGACTAGCTATTATCCTGTTGGCTTGGGCACGTATCTCTATACAGGTTGTGAAACGGAAAGGAATCTTTTATCCAAAAATTACACTGATGAAGAAATTTGTTTTATAATTTTTATTGTCGAACACGTTCACTATCACTTTTACATATTGACCTAGATACTCGCCAAACTGAAACTGTTATAACAACTTCTTACTGATAATTCTTTTAATCCACGTACTTCAATCTTTTGTATATTTAACTTTACCATACTTTAGATCTTTCATAATTCTGCTGCGCGTAATTTGTGAATCTATATCCGATGTATGACGAACTAATACTTTCGACAAACTGACTGACTGAAGACGACGTGTAGTGTACACAGATTTTTGATGAACTGGCTAAATACGACGTGTAATGTCGTAGCCTATTTATACTCCTGCATCAAGATACGCCTAAAGATTATAACTGAACTGCAATTGGCTAATAAAACGCGCCAACATTAGCGTCTATCTTAATATCCAATGAAAACCACGAATACATATTCTTTTAGGGAAACATTCCAGAAGGTTCTGAACGGAAAAAACGCGCGAACATTACGTAACTTCCTTGTTCCCAATAATGATAAACAGCTCATCCCCTCGCTGCATTATTGCGCTATTATTGACAGTTTCAGTAAAGCCGTATAAACTTATTTCCCAATAATAATTACAATTAATAAACATCTGAAATCAATGTCACATAAAAATGCATATTCATATTACAATCATTATTTACATTTAAGTAATTTGTGATACAAATTACTGCATCATGAGGTACAAGCAAACAAGAAGCAAACATATTGTAAGAGGCTGGTACAGAGAGGTTTCCTGCATTGGAATTGGTGACAACAAAAGATCACTGCGTTAGATGCCTACATTTCATTAAGGCTGTCTGGGATTCTCTGAAGCAAGACATGATTCAGAACTGCTTCCATAAAGGTGGCTTTTGTCGAGTTCTTGGTGAGACACCATGCTAGAAGATGAGTTTTCCAAGCGTGAAGAATGGCGCCAAATAGCAGATGGTGTCTCTTTTGAAACAAATGTAAACGTTGACAATGAAATTCCATTGTGACAATAGATGAAATACTTGAAGAAAGCAGGTGATAGAAGAAGTGTCAGTGTGGGAAGAAAGTGACGATGAGTCAGATGCTGAGCCAATTTCTACAGTGTTGGAAATGATGGAGGCAATGGGCTTAGTGAAGCGATATATAAGTAGTTTCAAAGTTGATGACAATGTAATGACTTGGCTATACAAGATGGACAGTAAAATTTTGGCATTAAAACCAATAAAGCAATCAACCATAGATATGAATTTTAAACAAGGTACATATGTTTTATTCGATTGTGATGTGAGATGTATTATTAGATTCTCATTATAGAATTATGAAGTTCTTAAACTGCAGATTTCATCTTTTTATCAACATGTTTTCCTGTCTATGATGTCCAAATCATTGGGTCCCTACAAAAACATACTAGATTCTACTGTACTTCCTTACGATTTTAGTCCTAGCTCACACAGTATTTCTGAATTCTTAGTTTTTTCTTCACCTTCTATTCTGAATTCTCTTTCACTATTTCTACCATCATCGCCTTCATTATTAAACTTATTGTAATTAACACTTTATCACATAGCTCAGAAACTACGCTTTTATGACTTCCAGTTCCAGTTTCTCTACTACGTATAGTAAGTAGGGGAAGTATTGTATTCCACCCAAAAATTCGATACCGAGATTTCACCGGAATCTCCCCCTGAATCCAAATAAAGCATTTTTGGAAACATGTCCGTGTGTGTGTGTCTGTGTGTCTGTGAACAGCATAACTCAGAAACGAACAGTCGGATAAACACCAAACTTGGTATATAGGTTCAGTATCTTCCAAGGATGCAACACGAAGGTTTTCAAGAAAATCCCCCCACCCCAGGATACCCTTTACATGGAAGATTTTTCTAAAATTTTAATTTTCTCAAAAACGGCTCTAACGATTTTGATTAAAATATCATATATTTAAGATATTTTTATGACAAATAAAATGTATATCTTGAATTTCCTGGGAATGTCTCCAAAAGTATTCTTTTGTGAACAACTTTTGCATAACTGGTAAACCATAAGAGATAGACAAAATTTTACTACACAAAAAATGTAGACCGCGTTAAAATACACAATTTATGTAATAAACATTTTTTTTGTTGAGTGAACCATTTTCGAGATATTACTTGTTATTCCCTTAAATTTTTCAATACTTATTTTCTCAAATGGGAATTCGTTATTCATTTTTTGTCTTGGATATGCAAAGAGTATTAATCTGTAGGAAAGGGAATGGTGCTGCACCTAGCAACCAGCTATTAAGAGAGATGTATATGCTTAAAGGCTACTGCATTTCTATATTGCCCTTGCAAATATATATTCCCCTTACATCTACAAGAAAATTAGCAATAAGATAGAGTCTGCAAATGTTCATCTCGATTAACATGAAGCATATGGAGAATAAGCGTTTGTAAAAATAGTTTGTACAAGAGCAGAGAAAGTCATGTGAGTGTAACACATATTTTTTAAAATCTGCAACTGTTCAAATTATTTCCTTAAAATGTAATGCAAAAAAATTAGCTTCGGGAGCAGGCAAAATATTTTTTGTTTTGCAAAATTCTACTCATATCCTGTATCTTTTGGGAGATTTACCTCTATCTGAAAAACTATGAAAATGAGTTTCCCCTGTGTTTTGCTTTTTAGATTACAGCACTACAGAGGCATTTTCTTTTTCACAGTATTATGTTGTTTATGCAACACTTAAGTGACTCAGTAACACATCAAAAACACGACTACATACACTTCTCTTGAATTTGAAATACCACCAAGAACAATAATGAAAACATATTACTACCCTTGGCAGTCATTGCCTTGAATTGTGTTTTCACTTCCATCAGGTGCGTCAACGTCACATTGCTGTATTCCCACTCTACCTATTCTCCCTCCTATGCAAGTGCAGTCAACAGTCATGGCTATGTGGATGTATGTGCTAACAACAAATTACTAACAATAATAAGATTTGTCGGCTCTTTTACAATTAGTATATTATTCAGTTATTGTGCACGTAGATTATAAGGTATACTCTTGCTTTGAAGCCATGACAAAATTTCAGCTTTTCTAAAATTTGTATTGGGGATTTTTTACTTTAAGCATAGACTGATACCTCACATTGTCCACTACTATCTCATATCCTTCTTCCAGTCTCCTTAAGAGATTGGTAAACCCTTAACACTACATTATTCATCTGTTGATAATAATTGACACTTTTTGACGAACACTAAATCTGCCACTTCTATGGAACCATATTTGGCCAATCCGGCATGGCAGATTATTAGATTATGATCCTTTAACTAATAGAATCTTTAGACCACCATTTCATTTAAAATCCTGCCAGATAAGTTTTTTAACATGGTTTTGGTTTGCCCAAATGTCATCAATGTAAATAATAGTTCTTAAAAATGAGGCCCTTGATACAATAATATATATTCTCTCCATCAAAAACTGTAGCCCATTGTTTAATTGTTGATATCTAAAGTTAAATTTAATGATGTAGAAGTTAGTAACTGTGATGTTATAATCAATTATAAATATGGGTGGGTGGTTGGGACACTTTTTACATCACATTCTATATAGAATATTGCCTGAATATAGAATGTGATGTAAAAAATGTCCCGACCACTGACTCATATTTCTAATCTAAAGCCAAGTTTTCTCAAAATGTTATGTAAAGAAGTAATGCTCCCTGTATAGTCAATTTTGTCTTTTAAAACCACTTCAAGCTTTTAAATGTATGATATTCGCCACAATCATGAAACTCCTGTACTGAGTGCAAAAGAAATCTTTCTGGAAATCATCTAAATCTGTGACAGGTTTTTGACATGTAATATATATGTTTTTAATAGGAAAAGCATGGCTCAAGGTCTCTACATTTTCAATTACACTTTTCTGGGCTTTCTCACACATATGTTGTACTGTTCTTACAGATACTGCAGTTATTTTTTGTGTATCCCTGAAAACAATCACAAAGCTTTTCTTGGCAGTTTTCCAGGGAATCAAAAAGTTATACACTTTATACACAATGACTTTCAACTGCCATCTAATACCGCTCAAGTTTCACATCATTATGCATAAGTAAAACACCCATAAATTCATGCACAATTTACAGAAAATTTTTATTGCACCAACTAGAGAGGGGAGGATTGTATTCTGGGAGAGGGGAAAAGGCATTGGAGAGGTAGTGGTCAAATGAGTTGTGGAGAGTGGGAAAAATGCTCTTGAGCCACCTGGTCAGAGTGAAAAGACTATAATAGCTCTCTCCAATGCATGCATGCATTGATGACATGAGATGCAGGTTTTATTTGGCCTGTACAATGATAATAGTGTGGTAGTGTATAAAAATAATCTTACCACTGCATTTTTATAGAAAATATATTTTATTTATGAAGTAACGTGATTTTTATGTTTTGTTCTCCTTTAAACATAAATAAAATGCATCCATATCTTGGTATTCTATCAGCTTCACTAACCACTAAACTTTGTTTAGCAGAACATTACCTAGAATTTTGTTTGCATGCTAGATGTTGCTCTATGTAGCTTGGGGCTCTGCATATATTAAAGAGCTGACATGCACATATCCTTCTGCATGCGTGTGAATGGAAAAAGGCTGAAAAGCGGAGAAAGATATTAACTGAATCTCATCATGGAAACTGCACAGCTTTCAATTCACAGATTAAAAGTGCAGAACCCCAGTCATTGAGACGGTAATTTGTATCACAAATTACTCAGATGTGGTTAACGATAATAATATGAATATGTATTTTTATGTAACATTGATTTCAGAGGTTTAATAATTGTAATTATTAATGGTAAATAATAATTTTCGGCTCTACTGAAACTGTTAACAATAACAATACTGCAATGAAGGGTTTGAGTTGTTTATCGTTACCGGGAACCAGGAAGTTACGTAATGTTTCGCGCCTTTTCAGTAAAAAAAAGCTTCCAGAATGTTCTATAAAAGTAATATGTATTAGTGGTTTTCATTGGATAGTAAAATAGACGCTAATGTTGGCGCGTTTTATTAGCCAATGGTAATTCATTTATAATCTTTAGGTGTATCTTGGGGCAAGCCTATAAATAGTCATGCTCGAAGTCAAGCGTCCCCCAGTTCGTCAAGATTCACGAAGCATTACACATCGTCTCCCGCTCAGTTCATCAAAGATTCGTGTACAATACGTGACTACATGTCGCCTATCGGTCCTTCAGTTCGTTAAATTACACGCAGTGAAAATTATTAAAGATCTAAAATATTACAAAGTCACTTATATACAAAAATTGAAGTACGTGAGTTAAAAGTAAGAAGTTATTAGAAACAGTTTCAGTATGGCGATTATCAAGATAAATTTGTGAAAGTGTTAGTGCACGTGTTCGACAATAAAACATTATAAAACACATTTCTTCACTAGTAATTTTTTGGATAAAAGATTCCTTTTCCGCTTCACACCCTGCAAGAATTAAATGCCTACCTAAATAGTTGGCCGGAAGACAATATACATAACCTTAAAACTAATTCATATAGATTGCTACGTCAGAGGGAACTACGAGCCAGACCAACGAATGACGTCACACGAGATGGCTGCACGCGTGAGGTAAACGACATTACGTGAGAAACATTATCCACCACGTGGTGCTCTAAAATATATATACAATTTGTGCTATAACTAATACAACCACAAATTGGCTCCCATACGTGGGGCAGTTAAAATGAAGCATATATACAATTTGCAATGTACACATCGCAAATTGGCGCATCAACGTGGAGCGACAACTAGGAAAGGAAGGCTAGACGACTAGGAAAGGAACAAGAATAATCAGGAAGAGACGAAAGCAGCAGTGAAACGACCTACAAGACGTAGATTCCGAGACAGAAGGGTAATTCAGCTACAAGAAAACATCGAAACGACGTAGATTCATCACGATACAACGCAGAAGCGACATACAAACCTAGGAGAATGGGGCAGAACGCTGGACATCAAAACTGCAGCATCAGACAGCATCAAAAAGGTAATTAAATGAGACTGAGAAGTGGTAGGATAATAAAAACAATGGCTACCAATAATACAGAAGAAATAATTATGGAGGGAGATAGTGTAACAGTTAGCTGTGATCCAATACAAAGTACAGGGAATAGCCCAGATTTTTTGGGGTTTGAAGATGAAAATGTTAGTGTAGAAAGTGAGAATAGAATAGCAGGAAATGTTAATCTTGATACTAATATGATGATTATGGAAATGCTGAGAAATATAAGGGAATTAAGGGAAGATATGCAAAAGAATAATGAGAAATTAGAAAAGAAAATAGATCAAAATAGGGAAGATCTTAGTAAGAAAATAGATCAAAACAGGGAAGATATGCAAAAGAATAATAGGGAATTAAGAGAAGATATTGATAGGAGTTTAGAACAAAAACTAGATCAGAATAAGAGAGAATTGAGGGAAGATATTGGTAAAAGCTTAGAACAAAACAGGGAAGAGATTGAAAAGAAATTCATGGAGCTAGATAGTAGTATGATTAGAATGAAAAATGAAAATCAAGAAATGATAGCACATGAAATAGGTGAAGTTTCAAAGAAAATGTTAGACATGAGCAGGGAAATATCCAACCAAAAAAATGAGGTTAACAATAAAATAGAGCATGTTAATGTAGAAGGCGCAGAGTTAGGAAGTCAAATGAGTAGTATTTCAAGTGAGATAAGAGAGATAAAAGAGGTTAGGAATGTAGATGTAAATGAGGTGCAACTTAATTTCAGAGGGGAAATATCAGAAATACAAAATGAGTCAGTAATGCAAAGAAGTAAATTGTACCATGATGTTCAAATTGAAAACTCCAGTTCAGTACAGTTCATTACAGATTTGTCAGAGTACTTTCAAAGTAAAAAGATAGCAGAAGAATTGAAAATGAAAGTTGTTAAAAGATGTGTAGTTCAAGAAACTGTAGATTGTTTTCAAGTATTATCAGGGAACGAAATGTCATATGAATACAAGAGGTTATTCATGAACAAAAATTTGAAGGTTAGGTTACGGCTACGAGTAATGTTTAGCCACACACAATTTGATGCAGGAGGGTAAATAGCAATGTGATGTAAAGTAAATGTTGGATAGTTAAAGACGACTTGCAGAGAAATGTATTGGAACGTAAGAGGGTTAACTATTTATATATATGTCATTTGAAAAGAGAAATAAGTTATAAAAAAAAAAAAAAAAAAAAAAAAGAGAGAGAAATGTTTTAAAAAAAAAAAAAATATAAATAAATAAATACATTTTAGTAACTGTAACAATATTTGAAAAGAAGAAGGTAATAATTGAAACCTAAAATGATATTAAATTAAAAGTACGTAAATACAACTCCGAGATTTAAAAATTAAAAATGCAAAGATTGAAACTTAAGATGATATTAAATTAAAAGTACGTAAATACAATTCAAAGAATATTGTTAAAATAAAATTCAGAATAACAAAAATTGGTAAAAACAAATAAAACAAATACTTATGCGGCAAACAGAAAAGGTGAAACATTGTCAATATTTAAGAGATGTAAATATATTTTTAAAGTACAAAATAACAAAAATTGGTAAAAATAAATAAAACAAATACTTATGTAGCAAACAGAAAATGTGACACAGTGCCTAGATTTAAGAGATGTAAATATATGTAAAGGGTGAATATTTTGGTAAATATGTATGGTAATTACAAAAAAATTCTTGAATTGATAAATTTTTGGTAACAATATAAAAAAGTAAACCATTTTTTGTAACACTAGTTAAATAGTTTAGGGTATAGTATTTGCTATAAAAAAAATTTTGTGATATCAGATTAATATCTAAATTAATTAAATCAGAGCCAGTAAGTAGTGGCGAGATAAAACATATGTCGTGTGTTAAATACGTGTGAAGTGTAAAGTGAAAGTGAATAGCGTGTGTTACAAGATTTAGGAGACTAAAAACAAAATTATAAAATTTCCAAACAGGTTATAAATGTTTATAATTATATTTTTAGTGGGGCATATGAGACGGTAATTTGTATCACAAATTACTCAGATGTGGTTAACGATAATAATATGAATATGTATTTTTATGTAACATTGATTTCAGAGGTTTAATAATTGTAATTATTAATGGTAAATAATAATTTTCGGCTCTACTGAAACTGTTAACAATAACAATACTGCAATGAAGGGTTTGAGTTGTTTATCGTTACCGGGAACCAGGAAGTTACGTAATGTTTCGCGCCTTTTCAGTAAAAAAAAGCTTCCAGAATGTTCTATAAAAGTAATATGTATTAGTGGTTTTCATTGGATAGTAAAATAGACGCTAATGTTGGCGCGTTTTATTAGCCAATGGTAATTCATTTATAATCTTTAGGTGTATCTTGGGGCAAGCCTATAAATAGTCATGCTCGAAGTCAAGCGTCCCCCAGTTCGTCAAGATTCACGAAGCATTACACATCGTCTCCCGCTCAGTTCATCAAAGATTCGTGTACAATACGTGACTACATGTCGCCTATCGGTCCTTCAGTTCGTTAAATTACACGCAGTGAAAATTATTAAAGATCTAAAATATTACAAAGTCACTTATATACAAAAATTGAAGTACGTGAGTTAAAAGTAAGAAGTTATTAGAAACAGTTTCAGTATGGCGATTATCAAGATAAATTTGTGAAAGTGTTAGTGCACGTGTTCGACAATAAAACATTATAAAACACATTTCTTCACTAGTAATTTTTTGGATAAAAGATTCCTTTTCCGCTTCACACCCTGCAAGAATTAAATGCCTACCTAAATAGTTGGCCGGAAGACAATATACATAACCTTAAAACTAATTCATATAGATTGCTACGTCAGAGGGAACTACGAGCCAGACCAACGAATGACGTCACACGAGATGGCTGCACGCGTGAGGTAAACGACATTACGTGAGAAACATTATCCACCACGTGGTGCTCTAAAATATATATACAATTTGTGCTATAACTAATACAACCACAAATTGGCTCCCATACGTGGGGCAGTTAAAATGAAGCATATATACAATTTGTGCTAATACCACTTCATCATGGAGTTCAGAATATTGATTGAAGCCTCAGAATGAGTGTCATACGCAGTCCAGTTCATTTCTGGCTGCTAAATGGATATGGGATTGGAGGGGAAAGCAACAATAGGTATATTACTTTTTATAATTCTGACTATGGCTCTACTTGCCCCAAGACAATTTTGGAATTTAGTAATATTGTACTGTTCAGAGCCAAAAATGTATTTTCTTCCCATGTATATCACATAAGTTTAGAATTACAGTTTTCTCACTGTTTTTCAAAGGCTTTCCACTTTTATATTACATATGACTTGGAACACCATTAACTCACTCATGTTTTTAGTCTTTCATTTAGGAGAGAGAGAGAACCACTTACTGTATTCCCCTTTATCCTGCATTACTGCTGCTGCAACAGTTGATGTGAGTGTTGCATCAGATGTTGAAAATGCCGCAGCGAGGGGCTCATCAGGATGAGTGACAACACTAAACCTTCCTCGTCGCACTGCAGTTACTCCACTGTTGGCGGAGACATTATTTCCCACTGGTGTCGTTAAACATGAAAACATTTTATTAATAGTGGCAATGATAATCCATTTGATGATGCAAGTGTATGAATTCCTGCACAATATGTGCAGGATAATTTACCTGGAGTGCTAGTGGGTTCAGCAGAATCCTCTGGCACTGTGCTAACTTGGAAGCGTGACACTCGTCTCACCTCTGTACTAGCAGTTCCTTCCCCTGTAGCATTAGTACTGGTAGTGTTAGCATTGTCATCTGGTGTAGTGTTGACACTGACAGGAAATGTTGGTGTGCTGGTAGGATGTACTGGAACTGTGGTAACAGGCAGAACTGGATGCAGTGTTGTAAGCAAAGGTGCTACTGGCTGAGACAGCACCTAAAAAACAAAATGCAGCTTGTTAGTTTGTCCATGTCTCTCCATAAGACACTGCTGAAACTGACATACTTTATTAACAGACATAGCATTATCATTAACTGCATGCAGAACTCACTGCAATGTTCTCTAGCTGCATTTGTGTTTTAAATTATTCAGAGACAACAAATGGAAAAATATAATAAGCCCACCATGGTTCAGTGACTTAAGTTACATGACATTCACCTTTTCAGAAAAACTACAGATAAAAACCTCCCAAGCATATGTCCTGACTGAGGATAAAACAAAAGCCTGTGACAAATACTAACCTTTTTCATAGCACAGTGGTTACCAGGAACATTTAAAAGGTCATGTTTTATCAGCCATACATAATTAATTTCTCCTCACAAAGAAATAACAAACAATAGCATCCACTCAGTGTATTGTGTAACTTTCTGGTTAAGAAGATTGTTATTCTTTAAGATCAAGAAGCACATGTAACCATTTTTGGTAGCTGCAGCAGTGCTAACAACACTCGGCTCATGGTACCATTAACCATAATTTTCTTCCTTTCAACAAGATGTTGCAGTTTTTGTGATGTTTCAGAACACCAAATAGTGTGTAGAAACTGGTTGGCGGCTTTAAAAGTGTTTAGCCAGATGTTACAGAATAGGTATGCATATGGCAAAGATTTTTAGTGTTTTTTATTAATTGCTAAAAGACTATTCAGGGAGACATTCTTCACTTGCTGTATGCCACAGATGTTGATCACAAACTCTCTCCGATTATATCTTAAAAATTGTGTGAATTATAAAAAAACCTAAGTAGAAGAAAACTGAATGAAGATATTATAAATGTGCTTCAATATATACTCAATTAATCCTGTGGAGAATGTCTTTTATTACTCAGGTTTTGCCGGGCTCTTTTTATTTCATTCAACAACATGAATATAACTGTGGCAGTTTTTTCTTGTTTTTTGTTAGTAGTGCACTAAGTCTTTATCTGCAGGGTTTGCGTGGTACGGATAGACAAAAATTAAATTAGTGCACCACTTTTAATTTCTTGTTGTATTTTATTGTATTTCAATAAATATATATTTTTTCTTTTAACAAATAGAACATGCCATCTTCTTATGTAGTATTCCTTTTTAAACTACTCTGAATGTATGTCTTTTATTTTTTGATCCCTAGCCAGAAAAAAAAAGTTATATATTGCTAAAATTTTTCTCCTTGTACATAACATCTGTTCCTATAGAAACGTTAATAGATATTTTCATTTGTTTTTTATTTTCTCCTTCATATATTAACAAATGAATTGAGTTCTTCACACTCACAGTAACTATTAAAGTAGGTTATGCAATTTTGAATTCTTAAGGTTATAGTATTTCTTTGGTTATGTTTCCTAAATATTTCTCTGGGTTATTTTATTTTTCTCAGACACATACATTTTAACATATACATATTTTCACTGATAAGTAATGATCACAGTTTTTATATAAATTAAGAAACTTTCTTAATTATATATGTATTTAAATAAAACAATTTCCAATCGACATAACAAAACAATATTTCAATTTTACAATTAAAAGTATATATAGTAAACATCTCTTTGAGGTCTTACATAAACTGTTACATTTGTCTCTGATTGTTTATGTTTTAATTTTGCTTTAATATTGTTTCTGTTACCTCATTTTGTTACTCTAAAAGAAATTTAAATATAAACAATAATTCCTCTTGTTTTTTTAAATTAATTACTAACTCATTTGTTTTGTTAAGTTTTAATATATAATACCATATTTTTTTCCTTTTTTTGTTGGTATTTGTTTGTGTATTTTGTTTTAACCATGGCTGCAGTGTACATTTTCCTTGTAGCAAGAAGGGAAACAATGAAGTTAATTTGATAATGGAATGTGCATATGGTATGCATTACACTGCATTTATCTTCTCCTGCTCCTACATCTTTAGGTATGGATTTTTATTTATGATTTACGGCATATCAAGTCTGAAATATTCCTCTTATTAGGTTATCCATTTTTCAATGTTATTCAACATGCACACATTCATTTCATGTGGATTTCTATTAATCCCAACTAATATGTTTATTATTTCTATTTCCTGCATTCTATTTACTAATTCTATTCCTTTACACATTATTGGTTACTTTTTGTTTTACTTCTGGCATCACTTCTCTACTGTGTTATTTTTCTCTCTTACTTATTTTTTATTCATAATGTTCTTAGTTATTTTTATATTTGTATAATATGCTCGTGAAAAAATTAATATTTTTATAATTATTCCTCCCTTTACATTTCTATTACTTCATGAAACATTATTTTTTTAATACTACTCTTTGCATATCTCATTAAAACAAAGAATTCTCACTTTTATTTCGGTGAAGACAAATTCTATATCCCATTTTTATTTTTGACATCTTTATATGTCAAAAACATATTCGTATCTCACTGTAGGCATTTCTCTCACATATATCACGTTCAGCATTTTTGTTACCTTGTTACAATAATGATTAAATTTTTTGAATGTCTCTTAGTGATGCCTTTTAAATGAGTTTAGTTAGCCAAATGTTTAACCTTCTCTTTCTCAGCTATTCTGTTAGGAATACATAAACTTGTTCTTGCTTTTTTTTTGGGGGGGGGTATTATTACTTAACTTTGTTCTATTTTTCAGACTGTGGCTTACTTATTTTATTTTCTCACACCTACACGTTCAGAGTATCCAGTGTGTGTTTTTGGAAAACTGAAGTACATTGTTTTAATTCTCCCAAAAAAATTCCTTTCTTTTCTTTCTTATTGAGCTACATGGAATGTTAAATAATTGCTTTCTTTATATTTGTTTGCAATAAAGTGATTTACATTAGTAACATTCAATAAAATGTTATATGTGAGTTAGAAAGAAGTTTTGTTTTCATTGCTACAATATTACCATCTATTGTTACCTATTAAATTTTTCAAACTTTTTTTTTATTAACATTTGGTTATATCTGTATTTATCTGCTTCCTTATATGGTTTTATTATATCATCCAATTAGTTTTCTATTTAAATTTTGTAATTCATAAGTATGGTCCCCCAATTGTTTTGTTACAATAAGGTCCAGTGCACATTAGTTCCATTTTGCTATTTCTCTTCAGAGAGCTTTAGATATTATGTTTCTTTAGAAGTACTTTCCCACTGCTGGAAGCCAATTTTTATGAGATTGCTTTGCTTTGTTTCTTCCTATCTCTGCTTTTTTCTGTAATCTTCTGAATGCTGACACACTTCCTTTTCAGTTAATTCTCTTTGGGCTACCATTGAAGTCGGGATATCAATGCTTAGCTGCTTTGGCTTAATATTCAGCATTAGTTTGACAGGGGGCAAATCTTGTGATAGGATTTATGGATTTATTACCTCCTTGATGTAATTGCATTTATCAACTCAGGAGATGTGAAATTGATCTAGATTTAGTTTTCCTGTGAGTTGATATTGTTGGTTAGTGTGTTTCCTTGTGTTTAGTTTTGGTCAGTTTGATCATTTCTGTCTTTGTTGATATGTGTTCAATTACATTCCAGTAAGTCCTGCCTCTTGAATGCGTGCTCCTTGTATTTTATCCTCTGATTATTTAAATATTCTTTACAGAAATTTATGTAATTTATATGGTTGTCCCTGTTTGATTGTCTATTGTTATGAAATCTTGATCCCTATGGTTTGATTCATTCCTTGGTATTATACTGTAGTATCCTCCTCTTATGTTTTGTTGTCTTTCATTGTTGTGACCTAAGAATATTGGGTGGTGTGCCTCTCTTCCCTCATTTGAGTTATGTAGGTTCCTCTGAGTTTCATTGTGATGTGTATATGCTGTTGTGCCTCTGCGTTGATTTTGCATTTGGTTTGTGTCCACTCTTGTTTGTTTGTTTCCCATCTTGTGCTTCGAAAACTGTTAAGAGTTCTATCACATCTTGAAATCTACTGGTTTTGCTATAATTAGCCGTTCTGACTGAGTCTGGAAAATGCCTTATTAAGCTTGTTATTAATTCTGATTCTGACATGTTCAGTTCCTTGTTACCTATCTTCATAAAGTAATCAACCAGCAATAATCTTTTGGATGGTTATATTTACCTGTTGCCAACTCAACCCTTCTCTGATTCTGTTTTGATGGGTTCCATTATCTAGATAGAAATAGATTTCTGAATGAGGTGTATTCCTCATGGCCAGCCAGTGTTAACCTTAACCAATCCAGTGCTTTGTTCTTAAGGCTTTTCTTCAGTATTAGCATTCTTAGTTTGTTTAGAATCCTCTTCACCCTGAAGTATTCTACCATTTCTCTGATGAGTAACTTTGGATCATCATCTTTGTTGAACATGGGAGGAATGATTTCACGTAGTACATTGCGTGCGTGCGTGCATGTGTGTGTGTGTGTGGAGATGTTAATAGATATTTCCTATGGAGATGTTAATAGATATTTCCTATGGAGATGTTAATAGATATTTTCATTTGTCTTTTATTTTTTCCTTCACATGTTAACAAATTGAGTTCTCCACACTCACAGTAACTATTAAAGTAGGTTATGCAATTTTGAATTCTTAAGGTTATAGTATTTCTTTGGTTACATTTCCTAAATATTTCTCCTGGTTATTTTATTTTTCTCAGACACATGCATTTTAACATACAAATATTTTCACTGGTATGTAATGATCACAGTTTTTATATAAATTAAGTAACTTCCTTAATCACTTATGCAGTTAAATAAAACAATTCCCAATCAACATATTAAAACAATATTTTAGATTTATAATTAAAGAATATATAGTTAACATCTTTTTTTTCTTTTTTTTTTTTAAAAAGATTTGACCATTACAGTGTAATTTTATCAAATTTTTATAATAATATATTAAAAATGGACACTACATCTCATACGACATTACTCATGGACAATTTTTCAGCAATATGGTACATCATCAAATCAGTTTGAACTTATTCATCAGTTGCTGGATGCAACCTTCTCAAACATACTGAGAGGGATGTCAAAATACTTGACACCTGAAGAGTGGTTTTCATAGAATTTTCTGTGGTAAAAAATAAGCTAGCAGTAAAGACTGCTCCTTATTAGCAATTTTCACACAACTTTTAGTTTTTATTTCAATATGGATCTTCAATTTCATATAACTCTTCTCATTTCAACAATTTATTATAATGAAATGAAAGCTGATTGAAATGTTCACAGTGAGCTGAAATAAGCAAGCACTGTAGTGCTTATCATCCTTTGTGGTCTAGTGGTATCACGAACCTCTAATTCCCAAGGTCACGGATTCAAACTTGGTGGAGGGCGATGTATTTTTTGGGGTATAAAATTCCTTAGCATGGCTTCCCTCAGAAGGGAAGTAAAACTGGTGCTCCCATGTCGTAGGTTTATGGCACATAAAAGAAGCTCAAGTCTCCTATAAAGAGGCCTCTGAACAAAATTTCCGGTCTTTCACGCCTAATATGGAATGACACACTAAGAGCCATTGGTTAAATAGTGCCCATAAGCTTAAAGAAAGAAAGAAAGAAAGAAAGAAAATAATAATAATAATAATAATAATAATAATAAAAACCACCATGGTGCTTAAGGATAGTGAAGGAAGTGCCTAGGCAAATTGAAGCCAATGAAGGGAGGGAGGAGACTTAAAATAATTCGTATATATGTATGATTGTTATAGCCTGCCAGGCTAATCATTCCAAGTATTCAATGCAGGAACTTCAAATTTCAAAGTGTGAGCTGTGAGACCATGGGTCTCTTCCTACATTGCTTTTAATTGTTTCCCTCTCTATGTGGCTGCTGTTGATGTCATCAGGAGTGAGGTCAAGTGAAATGGACAATTATCTCCCTTGATTGTTAACACTGAAGTATTTAACACCTTTCTCTACTACTTACCTATAATAAGAAAAGGGAAGTATTGCACTTCACTCAAAACTTTGACACTGAGATTTCACCAGAAATACATATTTTGAGACTCCTTGAATAAAGAAAAGCATTTTTAGAAAAAGGTCTGTGTGTCTGCCCGTGAACAACATAACTCAAAAATAAAAAGTGAGATAAATACCAAACTTGATATTTAAGTTTAGCGTCTTCTAATGATGAGACACAAAGACCTTCAAGGAAATCTCCCTACCCCAAACCACCCTTTACATGAAAAAATTGTCCCTATTTTTACTTCATCATGTTATCTACCAGATAGATAAGGTATTACATTCCACCCAAAAAATTAGATATCAATATTTCACCAGAAATATACATTTTAAGGCACCCTGAACTCAAATAAAGCATTTTTAGAAAAATATCTGTGTGTGTGCGTGTGTGTGTGTGTGTGTGTGTGTGTGTGTGTGTGTGTGTGTGTGTGTGTGTGAATAGCATAACTCAAAAATGAAAAGTCGCATAAATACTAAACTTGGTATTTAGGTTCAGCATTTTTCAAAGATGCGACATGAAGATTTTCAAGAAAATCCCCCCCCCCATTAAACTATCCTTTACATGTAACATTTTCAATATTTTGATTTTCTAAAAAATTGAATTTTCTGGGAATAACCTATGAAGTCCTCTTCATTCAGGAGTTTTGCATAATCTTGTATAAATAGTAAACGAAATGCAATTGACGAAAACATACTATACCAAAAATGTAGATCTCTTCAAAACACAAATTATTTCAAACAAGTTTTTTATGGCATAAACCATTTCTGAGATATCTGTTATTAAAGGTTCAAATTGTTTATTTCTTGTAATTCTCTTAAAGTCCTATCAACATTCAGTTGTTTCTCATGATTGTATGGAAATAGTATGGAATTTTAGGGCCAACATATAGCGTCCAGTTCTTAAACATTTGACTATTGCTGTTCCCTTTGTATGTATAATGAAGTGTGTAATGTAGCTATTTCTGCAAAGGTTTATTTTGATTAAAGTGTAGTAGATAGAAAAATAAGCTTTATTAAGAATAGTTTGTACACCCACTAATAAACGATAAAAGGTAGAGGAAGTCATGTGAATGTATCACATAAAAATGTTTATTTTCTCAAAATTGCTCCAATGATTTTGATTAAAATGCTGTATGTTTGAGATGTTTGCATTATTAATAAAATGTGTATCTTGTATTTTTTTTTCAGAATAACCTGTGAACTCCACTTCATTCTGAATGAATTTTGTACAACTGGCAAACCATTAGAAATAGACAAAATCTTACTAAATAAAACAATTTATTTCATGTTAAATAACAATTTATGTCAAATGGTTTTCTTTTTTATTTTATGTCGTTAACCGTTTCTAAGATTTTCTTTGTTATGTGTTTGAATTTTCAAATACTTATACTTTTAAGAAGTGGTAAGTAGGTATACATTTTTTCTTATGGTAATGCAAGGAGCATGGAATTCCTTAGCATGGCTTCCTTCAGAAGGGAAGTAAAGCTGGTGGTCCCGTGTCGTA
This sequence comes from Deroplatys truncata, assembly GCA_030765065.1. Taxonomy (NCBI): domain Eukaryota; kingdom Metazoa; phylum Arthropoda; class Insecta; order Mantodea; family Mantidae; genus Deroplatys; species Deroplatys truncata. The sequence continues at coordinate 31,542,953 of CM060980.1, read as the reverse complement.
GATTTATGACACGTAAAAGAACCTCAAGCCTGATAAAGAGGCCTCTTAGCAAAATTACTGGTCTTTCATGCCCAATATAGAATGGGATGCTAAGGACCATAGTAGTTAAAGAGTGTCCATAAATAAAACTCCATTTCATTTTGAGCATGGAATTTCGAAGCCATCACATAGTGATTCACTTTTTAAAAATCTGACTATTGCTTTAGCTTACTATATTCTTCCTATAACTACAATAAATGTTTAAATGTGTAATGCAAGTGCACCTTAAAAGGAGTAGACAGAAGAATAAGCTTTTGTAAGTATGGTTTCTAAAAGAGTGAGAGAAGGAAGACTTTTATGTTAATGTTCAAATAAGATTTATTTTTGGGTATGTCATATGACTGATGAGTTGAACCTGCAACCACTTGAGAGAGATGGAGAGATTTTGAATTTGAAATCCAGTGTGATGTAAACATTTAAATTTCTTTGCAGTACTTTACATTCTAACTTTACATTCATTGTTTCAATTATTTTTAAAAACAATAATTTTATTCAAAACAATATTAACCAATGAAATAAAAGGTATACAACATTAAAAAGGGTAAAGTATTAGCTGTTTCATTGATAGGAAAAGAATTGTTGTTAAAAGCTAGTACAATATTACTATGCTGTATTACAATCATGAGAACACGAAGTTAAACTGGCTTTTTCCAGACTGCTATAGGAATTGCAAATTGTAATTCTGTATTTGTTAGATATGTTAGGAGGAAGCAAACATCTGCCACTATTTTGGTTTTTATTATTTTATATGATAGATGGTAGGTAGAATTTTTAACGACATAAAAGTTAACAATGTGTCAACCAAATCTGCATTAACTGGGAAGATAAAACCTAAAGCTATGGTTGCATTATCAGAAGCAATTCAGAGAATTTCTGAAATAAATGTGAATAGTGAGATAATTTAACAGGAAAGGTTATGAGAATAGCTGAGTGTATAGACTTATCATGCTCTTTTCTGTTTCTCTTTTTACTTTTAGTAAAAGAAGTGCTGCATGAGATAGTGGAGGTATTAAAAGTCAACATCTCAGTAACTAGTTAAGCTGCAGCATTTTTGCGGAATGCAAAGTCAGAACAGTGACTTAGGGTCTTGTGATGATGTTGATAGAGAAGAGTGTAGAAAGTTCCAACGCAAGAGTAACCAATAAATTCTGCAGCAGGAAGTGGCTAATGCATGGATTTAATTTCTTTTTGTTGCCGTTTGAGTGCTATGTTCACAATATCTTCTTTGTTTCTTGATTGTTTTTCTCTTTTTAATGGTTGCTTATTAAAAAATCTGATGTGTTACACTCACATGACTTTCTCTACTCTTGTACAAACTATTTATACAAACGCTTATTCTTCATATGCTTCATGTTAATCGAGATAAACATTTGTAGACTCTATCTTATTGCTAATTTTCTTGTAGATGTAAGAGGAATATATATTTACAAGGGCAATATACAAATACAGTAGCCTTTAAGCACATACATATCTCTTATTAGCTGGTTGCTAGGTGCAGCACCATTCACTTTGCCACAGATTAATATTCTTTGCATATCGAAGCCAAAAAAATGAATAACGAATTCCCATTTGAGAAAGTATTGAAAAATTTAAGGGAATAACAAGTAATATCTCGAAAATGGTTCACTCAACAAAAAAAATGTATATGATATAAATTGTGTATTTTAACGCGATCTACATTTTTTGTGTAGTAAAATTTTGTCTATCTCTTATGGTTTACCAGTTATGTAAAAGTCGTTCACAATAAAGAATACTTTTGGAGACATTCCCAGGAAATTCAAGATATACATTTTATTTGTCATAAAAAGATCTTAAACATATGATATTTTAATCAAAATCGTTAGAGCCATTTTTGAGAAAATTAAAATTTTCGAAAAATCTTCCATGTAAAGGGTACTCTGGGATGGGGGGATTTTCTTGAAAACCTTCGTGTCGCATCCTTGGAAGATACTGAACCCAAATACCAAGTTTGGTGTTTATCCGACTGTTCCTGAGTTATGCTGTTCACAGACACACACACGGACATGTTTCCAAAAATGCTTTTTTTGGATTCAGGGGGTCTCAAAACATGTATTTCTGGTGAAATCTAGGTATCGAAATTTTGGGTAGAATACAATACTTCCCCTACTTACTATACGTAGTAGAGAAAGTAAAAATATATTAGCACACACTTGATATTTTTTGCTTAAGTTACAACTGGGAGGCACTAAATTATTAAAATTCTTGACACTGTTTGTTAGGCACAATCAATCTTCCCTAACCTTTCTATGGGATAACATAAAGAAAAACTGTACATATAACAAGAATGTTGCAATTATGAAGGATCAAGTAAGAATTGATATGTCAACAGCCATTGAAGAAATGTTCACAAACACATGATGCTTATAATATTACTGATAGTGTACAGCACTATAAAAACAGGTGCTAATAGTATCAGGCACATAACTGAGGAGAGGCTTTGGGGGGGGGGTAAATACTCACCCAAACCCAGGACATTGTTTGCACCCCATATACTTACATTTATTATGGTATCTATATCATAATAATTTTTTTTTTTTTTTTAGCTTTTAGCTTCTCTTACAACTCAACTTTACACAGACAATGAACATAGTGATGGTGATTATGATGCTCAAATGATACCCATATCTGAGGAGTTCTGACCTAACCTGCCTTGTGAGAATAGGGGAAATCTCTGAAAAAACATCTGATATGATACATTCAAATGACTTTCTCTACCCTCTAATATTATTAGTTGACATACAAACTATTCTTACTAAAGCTTATTTTTCTATCTACAACATTCTTCTTTATCCAAATAAACCTTTGCAGAAATAGCTACATTACACAGTTCATTAGGATACAAAAAGAACAGCGATTGTCAAATGTTTAAGAACTGGACGCTATATGCTGACCTTAAACTTCCATACTCTTTCAATGCAACTGTGAGAAACAACTGAATGTTGAAAGGACTTTAAAGAATGACCAAGAAATGTGAACAATTTAAACCATTAATAATGGATATCTCAGAAATGGCTTATGTCACAAAAAAATCTATTTGAAATAAATTGGTATTAAAGAGGTCTACATTTTTATGTAGTACGTTTTCATCTATCACTTAACATTTACCAGTTATACAAGATTATACAAAATTTCTTTTGAATGAATTCAAAGGCTATTCCCAGAAAATTCAAGATATACAGCTTATTTGTCATGTAAATATATGGTATTTTAATAAAGATTGTTAGCCATTTTTTAGAAAATAAAGATTTTTAAAAAATTTTCCATGTAAAGGGTAGTTGGGAATGAGGGATTTTCTTTAAATCTTTGTGTCGCATCTTTGGAAGGTACTGAATCTAAGTACCAAGTTTGGTATTTATCCGACACACGACTTTTCATTTTTGAGTTATGCTGTTTTCTCTCTCTCTCTCTATACGTACGCGCACGCACACAGAGTCAGATGGACCGACCTTGCTTCCTTTGGTTTCAGGGGACCTCAAAACATATATTTCCGGTGAAATCTCGGCATTGAATTCTTGAGTGGAATACAATAATTCCCCTACTTACTATACATAGTAGAGAAACTAATAACCTTATATGTACAAGAAATGCATTCGAACTCTGGCCTCCAAATACACGTTTGCTTATCTGGCCAAGGATTGTACATTATTATAAATGCCTAGGAACATATCCAGTTGGCAACAGATGAAGCAGGGGATGATGGTTTTCAAAAAGATAATTACTGAATGTACAAGTACTTTTCGTGAAGGCTAATGGCCTTGTATATGCACTGACGACTGCATGAATGGTAGCACACATTAGAAATCTTCCACCCAATCAGAATTAACTCCGCTGTTTAGCTCATGTGATACAATTACTTTGTATTTGTATTTTTTTTCAATTTTCTTTCAAAACGTTGCTTTAAATCAGAAAGAGATGAGAAAGATGAAATTGGGGTATTATTTTTTAAAGCAAATAAGCAATAATTATTATGGTAATATGCAGAAAGAATTTATTGTTGTAAACAATACATCATGGTAGAAGCCAGGGAGGGAAGCATCTATCTCTTTCTCTGTGGTAATCTGCTTAAAATGTTTGCCAACAAAGCTCTTAGGCACTATTTGTTGGGTTATCAGAGGTAGAACAACTTGAGTTCTCAATATCCAATTAAGGCAACATAAACAGAAACAAAAATGGATAAGGGTGTCATCGCATCCAAACATAAGTGATCAAGAAACTTCAAACAGATAGGTGAACTGAAATTAGATAGCATTTCAGACAAAAGTGTGACCAGATGTACTGGTTTTAAGGGGAAATGTAGATCCAAGGTCCAAGTGACAGGAATTATTAAATTTACCATAAATCATAAATTTGTTTAGCTAAAAATTTGACATTTTTAGGGTGGTTTACAATAATTTCCTGTAAGTTCCATAATTTTTTTTTCAGAAGTTTTGCTTTTCATGGTGTTGAGTTATAAACTGTTATAACCTAACCTGACATTGCTGAAGATAAGGAACATTTTCACAAAAAGTATTTTAAATATGAAATGATTTTGCACACAATTTCTCTATGTTGTAGTAGCAAATTCCTACAGACATATTTTTAAAATACTGATTCTTTATTTTGTTTAAGAAAATAATAAAAATTACTACCATTAATTTTTAAAAATTATCACTCTTGCCTCTAGGGCAAATACTAAAAATTTACACATAGAAACAAAACATTTTCAGGAAATCTTTCATTATTAAATGTGGGAAATTTCATTACGTTATCTCTAATAGTTTTTGAGAAAATGTTCCTTATAGGTAAAAAAATCTAAGTTTCAGAAAACAAGTCCCAAAGTTTGCAATCACCATGTCAAATGCTAAAACTTATTTCAGGCATTTAATTCTACCTTTCTATCTATAAAACAGCCAACAAGCCATGTTTGCTGCTTGAAACAACATTGTTATGCCTACTCACAGCCTTCTAATACACAGAGAAACAATTGCTGCAGTTTGAATACTCAAACTTGTAAAAAATAATAAGTAAATGCATTGCTAGAAAACATGGCAGCCAAAAGGGGGTGTGGCAGTTCACAGGCTGCAGTTTTTAAACTTATCTTCTCTTAACAAAACCACAACACTTCTTTTTTTTACTGTCTACTACCTACCGATATAAGTAGAGGAATTATGGTATTCCACCCACAATTTTGATATGGAAATTTCACAGCAAATACAAGTTTTGAGGTCCCCTGATTAAAACCAAAACATTTTTAGAAATGCCAAATTTGATATTTAAGTCCAGCTTTTTTCAAGGATGCGACACAAAGATCTTTAAGAAAATCCCCCCCAACTGAAACTATCCTTTACATCAGCCCTGTTGAATGTGGCACCCATGATGTATTTTACTGGCACCCTTAATAAGCAACTTTTTATTAATACAAATTTCAAGACAAAACTATTTCCTTCTGAACATTTTCCCATGTTTTTGTATACTCAAAGCTGTATTCATTATTTCCCTAACCAAACCGTACCAGTCATTTCCTTTTTTCTCTCAAAAGAAGGGTACTTGCCCTAACAGTGTTTTTATACCTTCAAGCAGCTGTACCACTGTGGTATCATAAAACTTTCTGCCGTAGACAAGACAGACAGGCAGATAGATCCAGCAATATTCATCCCCTCCAACTGTAATTTGCACTTTTCTCAGACCTTAACCTGTCAGGAATTGGAAACAAAGTCACTTTACTACCAACAAAGCTATGTCACAAAAAATAAGTTTGTTCTTTTGAACTTTGTTATTTGCAAGGGCAGTAAGGGAAGGGGATCAGGTTTTGAACCAAACATTCAGTATAACTTAGAGCTTGTGAGTGCAGGTTCAGTTACAGGTTTTGTGTTGTGATAAATTGTTCTTAATACAATACGGCTAAAAGGCAAAGAAATTACAGTTTTAACAGTGATTGGGAGGAGCAGTGTTGCTTTATCAAATTCAGAGGAAACTCCATGTGTTTATTGTGCAAGAATAGTGTGTCTATTCCTAAGAAAAGTAATGTAGAATGTCATTTTTAGACAAATCACACAAAGTTCAACAGCAAATTTCCTGTTAATTCTGAATTACAAAAACACAAAGCTAATCTAAATTAATGTTACAGTAATGTGTGTTTACAAAGCCAGTTCAACAAAACGAAGTCTGTTACGTTTTAGCTAAAAGGAAAAAAAAAATCTTTCAGCGATGGGGAAATAGTTAAAGAAGCAATGATCAGTGGCACGGAATCTCTGTTCGATGGTCACAAAGATAAATTTGCACTTATGTCTGATGAAACCTATTGCTGTAGCTGAATGGTAAAATAAACATATATTATTATTATTATTATTATTATTATTATTATTGTTATTATTATATATTTTTATTAAAAGGACTTCAATTATCTCATAAACTGTGGCTAGATTGGTTTAACAGTTTCTACAATTTAGAACCTCAATTATCAAGACCTGCAATTGTGTGAATATTTTTTTGCTTCAGTTTGATGAAAGCACTCCACATTGAACAGTTGTATGTATTTACTAGAATGGTCTTTCATTATTTTACATTAAGGAGGAGTTTGTAAAATTGCTGCCACTTCATGAATGTGCTAGGGGAGAACACAAATTTAATGCATTCCTGAAATTTGTGATAGTAACATTCCACTCTCTAAACTTGTTGCTATAACAAGCAAGGATACTTTCAATGACTGATAGGAAGTTCACCAGTAGGAGTGTTGAACTTCTTGCCTTTTGTGCTAAAGATGATTCATTTCCCAAATTTCTTTATCACTGCATTATCCAAAAGGAAGTTTTATGCGCAAAAGTTTTGAAGTTTGACTATGTCATGAAAGTTGTAACTCATCTAGTAAATTACATCAGATCATTTTCTACATGTCACCGATTGTTTGGTATCTTTTGAACATATAAGATTCCTATCATGGTGACTTAATTCTTTATGCATATGTAAGATGACTTAGTAGGGGGAAAACTCTGAAACAATTCTGCAGTCCTCTGGATGAGATCAGAGATTTTCTGAAATCATCTCCTGGGCAATATTATCAAGAACTTGATGAAATACTATGGCTACTAGATTTGTTTCTTAGCAGATATCATCTCAAAATTAAATGAACTAAACCTCAAATTGCAAGAGAAAAGTCACAATATTTCAGCCATAATAAGTGTAGTAAATGCTTTTCAGAGGAAACTAAAGCTATGGATTGCACATTTATATAAAGAAATTACCTTTCACACTTCCCAACTTTGAAATCAATTATGGAAACCGTGTGAATGTGATCTTTTATCTTTTGCCCAGCATCTTGAGATCCTAGTCACAGAATTTAATAGTAGGTTTAGCCAGTTTTCAACATTTGAACTAGTGATACTGTTAATCAATAATCCATTTGCTTCAGTTGACATTACTGAACTTGGTGGTAGGATGTGTGAGATCTTCAGAAATTATAATTTTGAAGAATTAGAAATGAAAATTTTAGATCTTCAAGAAGATATATCTTGAAATCATGTTATACAACTTCAAGCAACATCTGAACTCTGGTAGACAAAAATAAATATCTCATGGTCTATAGTGTTGCTTTGAAAACTGATTCTTGTTTTGGTTTGATATGTCTTTGTGAGGTCACATTTTCATTTATGTGCATCATTAAGAATAAATACTGATCCAGTCTAACAGATTTACATCTAAATGACACATTATGAGCAACTTGTTCCAGCTACACTACAAATTTTTCTGAACTTGCAGAGAACATGCAGTCTCAAATTTCATACTAATTATGTAGTTGTAAATCTGAGTAATTTTAATTATCATTTTAAATATTTTTGCGGTAATATGACGGTGATGGTGGCAGTGGTGGTGGTGGTGGTGGAGGAGTGGCGGTGGGATGGCAGCGGTGGCGATGGTGGTTAAATACTGATTGTGAATGGAGGCAGTGCCTGCACCTCAGGCGTGAGTTATTTGTCCCTGAGCATTTAAGAAAGTTGGATAGCACTGCTTTACATGAAAAGTTTTAACTATTTTTTATTTTCTAAAAAAATGGCTCAAACAATTTTGATTAAAACACCTTATGTTTAAGATATCTGCATGACAAAGAAAATATATATCTTGAATTTTCTGTGATTAGTCTATGCAGAGCTCTTCATTCGGAATGAATTTTGCAAATTTTGTATAACTGATAAATCATAAGAGATAGATCAAACTTACTACACAAAAAATGCGGATCTTGTTAAAACACAATATTTATACCAAATTTTTTGTAGTATTAATCATTTCCCAGATAGTTTTACTTTTTCTACTATTTACCTATAGTAAGTAGAGGAGGTGTTGCATTCTGCCCAAAAATCCAATATCAATATTTCACCAGAAATACGTGCTTTGAGACTCTCTGAATCCAAAAAATGGGTATTTTTAGAAAAAAGGTGTGTGAACACCATAACTCAAAAATGAAAGGTCACTTAAATACCCAACTTTGTATTTAGGTTCAGCACCTTTCAAGAAATGTAACATGAAGATTTTCAGGAAAATTCCAAACCTTAACTTCCCTTTACATGGACAATTTTTCTTTATTTTTTATTTTCTCAAAAATGGCTCTAACAATTTTGTTTAAATTGCTATGTTTAAGATATTTTAATGACAAACGAAATGTATATTTTGAATTTTCTGGGAATAGCCTCTGAAGTTTCATACTCAATTATTTTTGTATAACTGATGAACTGCAAGAGATAGACAAAATCTTATTACACAAAAAATGTAGATCTCATTAAAGCAAGTAATTTATGTCAAATACATGACAATATTCCTTGTTATTAGATTGAATACTCATACCTTTTTCAACTGGGAAGTCCCTATTCGTTTTTCCTTATGATCATACAAAGAGCATGGAATTTCAAAGACATCAACGACACTCTCTTTAAACTAATGGATGTATATAAACTACTGCTATACATTCAAGCTGTAACCTTAAGTTAGTAAGAAGTCTTAAAATTATCATCATCTACAAATTACAATGTAATGCAATGGAATGTAATGCTTTGTCATGTCTGTGGTGAAAATCTGCAATACTTTGAATCTGCCCACAAGCCATAAAATCAACTCATAAAAAGGCCTCCACTCCAGTACATTTCCTAGAACAAACCGTAGAAGTTGGCAAGTGTGTAAAACTACATGCAGATGCCAATAAACTAAAGACATTGTAATTTTAATAACCATTAAGATTCGAATGCCCATTTTATTTCATACAGTTAAGTTAAATGTTTAGCCGCAATATTAGTGGCCCATGTAACGTGTCATACGTCTACGAAAATATTATATATGCATTCGATGAATGTTTTAGATAGGCTTATTATTTAATTTAATAGTTGGAACACAAGCATGTTCACATAAAGGTGTTGTGGTCTGAATACAGTGTGTCCCGCTTGCTATCGAACCCACAATTTATTTTAATAATTTGAATAATACCAATACTAATTATGTTGCAATGAAATTCAAAGATAACTTACCTCACTCAGTGACATCATAACACATGCTGGAAGTGGTTGCCATTTGCATGCAGGCAAGGTTGAATTCACTGGACCATATTATCAGGTGCCTTTGCTAAGATGTCCACATTTACTGCTTGGGTCTCTGTGATGATGCTTTCTTTCAAAGCGTCTATGGTTCATGGTTTGATCTAATAAACTTTCGCTTTCAGATGTACGCACAAAAAACAAAAATGAGGTGCTGTCAGGTTGGGTGAGCATGGTAGCCAAAGCCCTTTTGAAATGATGCGGTCGCCGAAAAGCACTGAATTTCAGTTATGCTGGCGATTGATGTATGGCATGCTGCAACATCTTGTTGGAAATATCCCATGGAGAATTACTTATCATCCAGTTGATTTACAAATGTATTGAATATTTCAAGGTATTTGTTTATTGCGATGGCTGTATTGAAGAAGATGAAACCAATTATTTACGGCCGGGATACTGCACACCAAACACCAATTTTTTCTGAATGAAGGGGCTCTTTGCATATTGGGGGTCTTTACTTGCTCAAATACAGGAATTTTGATTATTGATGTATCCCGACAGAAACCATGCCTCATATGTGAACCAAGTGTAGTCCAAAATGGTTGGATTATTTTGAAGAAATGTTTGAAACATTTAACAGTAACATACTTGTTTCACTTTGTCAGCTTCTTTTAATTCCTGCACCATAGTGAAACAGTAAGCTTGAAGCTTTGCTTTTTTGCAACATGCTGACATAAGTCCTGCGTAAGTTGGTGGAGTGATTTAGAGAGTGATGCCAGAAGCCTATCTTTCAATCCTTGATTGTTTCCTGTGTCATTTGTTCTGTAACTCCTGCAAGTCTGTCTGGTAAAGTTCCAAGTGTTTCAAGTTTCTTTGACAAGGCCCAAATGGTGGATTTGCTTGGTGGATGTCAGTTGTCTGCAAATCTCTCTACGAATTACTCTTGACATACATGTATTGAGTGTCTTCCAATACACTCGAATAATAAACACATGCTCTTCTAGAGTATACTGATTCATTTCAACTGCACTGCACTGGACTTACTTGTCTTTCTACAAACTGAACTATATTGAGTACACTCAAATTACAAATTAACACAAACAATCTCACACACAATGCAACAATTACAACAATCACAAATAAGCCAGCGGATAAGCATATTGTTGCTACTCCAAGTTGCACCACACAACAGTGATCAATGTCCAGATTCATTAACGAGTGGGACACAATGTATTAAAAAAGCTTTGGTTATGCTGTAAAGGTAACCCTAAGTAAGACAGCACATCAAGCCTAATATCTCATTATCATAACATCGCAAGACTCTCTTCTGAATAATGATGTGGTTTTGCACATAACAATACTTTGATTCTCTATTTAATTGCAGTACCATGTAATTATGAGTGTAGATATATTTGTTCTTTTACTGTTAGCATTTAACAACATGTTTGCAAAACTTTTTGAATGATACATTGCATCCTACCAAGTTGCGAGTTAGTAAATCTTTAACAGCAGTTTTCAACCTTTAGTCTAAAGGATACTTTGTAAAAATTATAACTTTATAAGTTGTTCTAGCAATGTTAGTTGATGCTACAGATGCTTTTATAGGATGAAATGAATTTATCAAATCAATACTAATTTCTTACCAAGCACCCGAAGGGTGAATGGTGCAAGATTAGTCTTTGTTTTAGGAAGCATTCTAAAATACTACAGAGAAAATTGCCTTTCCATCATTATTTCCTTAATTTTTAAAAGGAAAGGAAATGCAGAATTATGACGGATAACAAATATGAAGAAATTCTTTACATTCATTAAATGAAAAACAGTCTTTAAGTAATAATAATAGCGAATCCTTAAGACAGTTTTTCTTTCATTATATGCTCTCTTTTCTTTCAGTGAACATTACCTTTGATTCTCAACTTAATGCAAGCTCACCTAGCTTCCTGATTTTATTACATAATTTTCAAAATGTTCTCTGAAAGGTATTGTCATCCTCAGCTATCATTCTTTAATTATTTTTCCAATAATTTCTGGATTTTCAAAAAAATTTAAAGTGTCCTTTGTGGTGTTGCAAATGAAAAATTTATTCTGTCAATATTTGCCCTAAGATTCCAAAGTCATTAGCTCCAGGGCTCTTTCTTTCCATAGATATTAAATTTCTTAACATATCCTCCCTTGGGGGCAAGAAGAAGCATATGTTTTTTATTCAAACAATAACAGTATATGCATCCAAATCTTCAAACCTACACATATCAAATTACCATCCAAATATTTTGTAACTCTCTTACATGTACTGTAAATAGTGGTAATATCTAAATGATGATATGGAGTGATTTTTGCTGATCCTTGCTGTTTACATTTTGCTACGGAATTTCTTGATATACTATTCTCTAAAGAGGATTAACAAAGTGTATAACATACATATATCTGATAAATTAGTACACATGAGTTCAAAAGTTTTTAGATAATCTGTGCAGGAAAACAAACATTAAATGCACGTACCTGTGGTGCTGTGACAGCTGCTATTTGCTGTATACCTGCTGCCTGGCCAATCAAAACAGGGCGATGTCCAGTATGAATCTTAGCAAGCTCCTGAAATAAAACCATGTTCAGTGGGTAATGCCTCATTTAGGTTGATCTGTGATATGTCAATTATGAGGATCTTTTATTTGCTGCCAATAACATCAGCATTGTTAATATAAGAAACTCAAAAATGTTTTTCAACCTTAAAGTGCTAAGATTAGTAAATTTAACTAGGAAACTTCAGATTTACTGCAGAATTACGTACTGGAGGTTTTAAAGAATAAGCTTGAGCAAGAGGTACTTGCAATTTCTACAGACAATAGGTGTATTAATTTTGAAGGCAAACAAGAGGCTTCATTCAGAAATCTCAGATTCTGAGTATAATTAATTCACTGCCACCCTCAACGGTGGTGGTGGTGGTGGTGGTGGTGGTGGTGGTGGTGGTGGTGGTGGTGGTGGTAACAGCTTTGTTGATCAGTTAATCTTTTTAGTTCTAAATACAAATGGTATTGGACACATTACAATGAAAATATATATAATATATAGGAATAGTAAAAGCATATACATCAGTTTAACAGGTGATCATTCTTACACTATACAACATACTCTTTATTACACTTTGTAATAAAAATCTTGGAATAAAAACAGTGGTTAGATATACCATGAAATTTTTATCTTCTTGTATTTTCTTTAAGGAGCTCAAATTTTGTCAGTATTCAATGGGTTTTTCTAGTACAGGAAGGTATTATGTGCATGCAGATGTGTGTTTTGTCTTGTGCTATATTTGATGTACTGCTTCATTCTTTATAAATAGTGAATTTATGATGATGTGAAGTTTTGTGGATAACGATTATTATTTCATACATATATTGATACAAGCAGTGGTGTAGATACATTTTTATTTGGGGGTGTCTAGTTTGATTTCATGAACTACTACTTCCCCAAAACCCAAAGTGCCTAGACACAATGTAAGACCTTTCAAACAAACAAACAAACAAACAAATAATAACAATAATAATAATAATAATAAAAAAAAACAGAGAGAGAGAAAGAGAGAAGTTAGTGACTTTTTAAAGTAAATAATTTTTTCCTAAAATCAAATTTTATTTCTCAACATAGTCTACTTTCAATTCAATATACGTTGTCCAACATTTCTCCAATTTTTTTTTAAAATATGGGGTCGTTTCTTTAACAATTCCTTGTAAAACTGATCCAGCATTGCAGCATAATATGAACCTGTGATCGTTTTACCCTTTTCCAGATAGTGGATGTCTATCATCCCTTGTGAATCCCAAAAGACAGCTGCCATGATATTTCCTGCCGACGAAATGGTTTTTGCTTTCTTTGGAGCAGATTCGCTGAAGGAAATCCACTGCTTTGGTTGTTGTTTGGTTTCAGGTTGATAGTAATGGATCCAAGTTTCATCAACTGTGATATAATGCCGCAAAAACTCATTTGGGTTGTGCTGGAACATGTGAAATGGTCACAAGATTCTGCTTGTTCTCAACTATGAGTAGTTGAGGCACCCATCTTGCTGACAGCTTTCTCATACCCAAAAATTTGTGCAGAATGTTTACAGTCTTGGCTATCTCACGATTTTCACTCAGTGGTCTTCCAGCACAATATCGTGAACTTTGTTCACCATTTCTTCTGTTGTGACCTCAACCAGCCATCCTGTGCGCATGGCATCTCTTGTGCTTGAATGGCCACATCAAAATTCTGTGAACCATGCCATGTGGTGGAGCACAGTCTCCACAATACTTATTCAGTTTTTCCTCGTTTCCTTCACCATCTTACCACGCAAAAAGTAGTGCTTTATCAGAACACGAAATTCACTTTTCTACGAAGCAACACACATCTGCTTATTTTAGACGCTCTCAAAAATGTTCTAAGAAACAAATGATGTCAAATTTCTGTGATTATACCCAAAATAGATGTAAGACGGGTGCAAACAAGAAACCTGTGATTAGAACGCTATCTCTCGTACTTATTCAACAGCCCTCGCGCATGCACACAGAGCAAAGCCCTAATCTTTCTGAAGGGCATGGGCTATAAAACCCTTTCTACTTCAATTCATAAATTACTAAGAAGAAAAAGGCAAGGAAAAGACTGGAAGATATAGAAACACAAAACATGTTCAGTGAGATTGCTGAAAAGAGCTCATTGGTTTGTTATAGGCCAATGAAAAATACATGGGGTAGGGAAAAATATATAGACATAGTAAATAAAGAAGAGAGAGAATCTATTGCATGGGTAAGAACCGGAGCATGGAGGCTAAGAGGGTTAAGACAGGGTATTCCTCAAAACCAATGTCCAATATGTGGTGGTAATGAAGACATTGAACACATAGTATTTAAGTGCTAAGGAACAGAAAATTGGAGAAGAGAATTTTTTTAAAAGAAGTGGTTGAAGGGGGATAGAAATACGCTTATAATTGAAATGATGTGCAAGGACGCTAAGAGCATTGGACAGTTTTAGTGTAAAGTCAAAAATAAATGGCTTTGGACAGTGGATAGAGAAAAGTAAGAGCTAATGTATCTTACTTTGAATGGAAAACTATGGTGAATGTGTGATGGTAAAGTAATCGATAATAAGTGACAAGTGAAAAACAAGTGGAAATGAGACATGAAAAACTGAAGCAAGATAATTTATTGACAGGAAATTGTAAAACGTAGATAAACTGTAGTGATTGTCTACAGAATGAGTGGCCAGGGTCAAAGTTCAGTAGACAATCAAATTGTAACTTAGCACAATAAAATAATAAAAAAATAACTAAGAAGAATTTACAAAGCCTGTGTGCTAGAATTTAAACACAGAGTTTATGCATTCGATATCAATGTCAACATTTTTTATAACCCTCATGTAAGAAAGTTTGCTTTATTTCCTTTGTGCTTATGTTGTAATGAAGTTTGTTAGCAAGGTATGCTAAATAATTCTATAAAAAGAAAAAAACTGCCAACTTTAGAAATCAGTGAATCTATATTTTATAGTGTACAAATGAGAATATTATTTTTTGGATGGTGACGGACTATGTGAGTTTTCAAAAGAGGTTAATTTGGTGGCCTGGGAGTACGGAATCTTTGTATATACCAACTTTACTTGTATTTTTTGTATATGTTAGGTATTTCTGCATTAAATGAAAACTTATGTGGCTTTTATGTTATAACTATGGGACCAAAGAAAAGTTACAAAAGTTTAACATTCCACCTACAGTAATTGTTTAAAAAAAATCACTTGGCTACATATAGGCTATGCAGCATTTCCAGAACTTGGAAGACTATAGATGGGAGGTTAAGGAAATAAGATATTCTGCTGATGTTTCACATGCTTCCGCATTACAGATTTTTTTTTATGAATTATTTGGAATAGCTGGGGCTGTACAAATTACAATCATTATGGGTAAAGGGGAGGACTCATTATAAATTATCTCTAAACCATTACATATTAATTTCATAAAGAATGGGGGAGGTAAATTAAATTAATTAATTTGTCATTCGAGTTTAATATATTATTGAAAAATGCTGAGTGTAATGGTGTTATCTCCAGCAGTCTTATTGCCTTCTTGATTATTTATTTTAAATACTATTCATTAAAATTATTGGATGATTAAAGTACAGATTTCTGTCAGCATGTGTGCTACAAGCATTTTGGTTTGCCCAGGCTTTCCATCCGCCTAAACATCCACTTCCACAACTTTGATCATATTGCCTTTTGCAAAGCGATTGTTATACTGGCAGGTTGGCATTACACTTGCCATCTGTCATTATCAGAGTAGTTTGTTTGTTTCTTTTATCCTGAAGAAGGACTTTACACAAAGTCTGATATATATATACTGTTTGCATTGTGTGTTTCTATTATGTATGCCAGCTGTTTATTGTGATCGCTCTGTATCTTTATTTGTTGGGCTTTTATGGTTATACACATCAAAGTAAATAATATCTTTAATTTTACTTTAGCAGGGTTCACACTATTGCTTTACTCCTTTTTCAACTGTGATATTTATTTGCATTTTTTTTCTTTCATTTTTTATACTTTTGGGGGTGTGTAAACCCCTGGACAATGCCCTTATCTACACCTCTGGATAACAACGGAGAAGAAGAATGTCCATTTTTTTGCAGAGAGGCTTACATGATGTTCTTGGGCTTGCTGCTATCATGGCTCCATTTTATATAATGTGATACATTACTTGCAGTGGACAGCCCCCAGAAAATTGTGCCATCTCATCAAGGATGGACATAAGTAAAATACGCTTTCTAACAGCCTCCTCTCTTGCAAACCCTTAATGCCCCTCCTAACCATGTGGCATGCTGAACTGGGTTTATTATTAATATATGTATTCTACTTTATATAGCTTTGTACCCAAAGGCCAAGGAATTTAGTGGATTCTACTTTTGCAGTTGTCTGGTTAAGAAGTTGCATTTGTGGAGCTAGATTGTTTTTATTTTCTTTTGTACAAATGTTCATTACTACTGTTTTATTAACATCTATTAGTTATAAGACGGTTGCACTTTAAGTAGTTAGAAATTTGTTCTGACATTTCTTTGTTGACTACCTAACATTTTAACATTTGTATTGGGATCAACTATACTGCAGTCATTAATGAACATCAGGAGTGAGATGGGACCTAGTATGAAACTTTGAGGTACTCTGTATTTCATCTTCAGTGTACTTCAACAATAATTTTTAACCTTGCTAAATTTGTTACATTTAATTTCAGCAGTTTGATTCCGGTTTCCATCAGTGGTACTATGACAGAGCTCAATATGTGAAATAATTAACTTTTTTTGTTTTTTAATGCAAACATGTTGCATATAATACATTGGCAAAATCTGATATGGTTCTGATGCTTTTAAGTTAAGTAAAGGGTATTTCAACAAGAGTGTCCTAGTTTTAACATGTGATAGCTGCCCTTGTTATTGAGTTACAGCGGTCATTTTTTTTCATGTGGTTACAGTTGTTATTGACAAATAGCCATGGAATGTTACAGCATTCAGCAACGCATAGAAATTGTAAAAAATTAATATAAAAATGGATCATCTGTTTGCCAAATCTTCCGTGTATTGCGTGAAGCTTGCAGTGTGCATAATCGTCCCTGCGAGAGAACGATTCGGCGTTTGATCGATAAATTTGAAAGAAGTGGTTCTGTCAGTGATCAAAGAACACCTTTACGTAATCGACGTAAGCGCTCCAACGAAAACATAGGCGCCGTTTGTGAGAGTGTACGCGAAACGGAAACAAATCAATTGCTCGTCGAGCGCAAGAATTGGGGATTCCGCCGACCACAACTTGGCGAATTCTGCATCTGGACTTGAAGTTTCACCTTATAAAATGGTATTAACGCAAGAACTAAAGCCCAACGACCATAGGTTGCGCCGGTATTCGCTCACTGGGCTATGGGGCAATTGGAACTCACCCGGATTTTTGTCGAAAAATTATCTTCAGCGACGAATTCCACTTTTGGATGGATGGTTGTGTTAACAAACAAAATTGCCGCTATTGGAGCAATCACAATTCAATACAGATTCAAGAACGACCACTTCAACCCCAAACGGTTACTGTGTGGTGTGAATTTTGGTATGGTGGAATTATTGGTCCATATTTTTTCCAAGATGAAGATGAAGCTCTGTCAATGGAGAAAGATACCGGGCTCTTATAAGGGACTATTTTTGGCCTCAATTGGATGGTATGGATCTCAGAAACATCTGGTTCCAGTAAGATGGTGCCACATGTCATACTGCTCTCGAAACAAACGATCTTTTGAAGGAGAAGTTCAGAGGTTTCATCATTTCCCGTGGTGGTGATGTCAATTGGCCCCCGAGGTCGTGTGATTTAACGCCGTTGGTTTACTTCTTGTGCGGTTATGTTAAATCTCGAGTTTATGTCAACAAGCCAGAAACAGTAAATGATCTTATGAATAACATCACACGTGTTATTTGTGAAGTTGGATCTAATTTACGTTCTTCTGTCATTGAAAATTGAGCCAACCGTATACGCGTAACCCAACGAAGTCGCGGCGGTCACTTAACTGATGTTCTCTTCCACATGTAATGACATTAATTATGTTCCAAAATATAAAAAGAAATAAACCTCTATCATTTATAGAACGTGTTTTATTTAAGTTCAAAGATAGGACACTCTTGTTGAAAGACCCTATATGTTCATTAACTCATTTGACTTAGCTGTATATGTGCACTGGCTGGTACAGGAATTGTTCATTGTGGCATTATATGCATTATATTATTCACACATTTTTACTTTCTCTACTACGTATAGTAAGTAGGGGAAGTATTGCATTCCACCCAAAAATTCGATACCGAGATTTCACCGGAAATACATGTTTTGAGACCTCCTGAATCCAAAAAAAGCATTTTTGGAAACATGTCCGTGTGTGTGTCTGTGTGTGTGTCTGTGTGTGTGTGTCTGTGAACAGCATAACTCAAAAACTAACAGTCGGATAAACACCAAACTTGGTATTTAGGTTCAGTATCTTCCAGAGATGCGACACGAAGGTTTTCAAGAAAATCCCCCCACCCCAGACTACCCTTTACATGGAACGTTTTTCGAAAATTTTAATTTTCTCAAAAATGGCTCTAACGATTTTGATGAAAATATCATATGTTTAAGATAATGTCATGAGAAATGAAATGTATATCTCGAATTTTCTGGGAATGTCTCCAAAAGTATTCTTCATTGTGAACGACTTTTGCATAACTGGTAAACCATAACAGATAGACAAAATTTTACTACACAAAAAATGTAGATCGCGTTAAAATACACAACTTATGTCATATACATTTCTTTTGTTGAGTGAACCGTTTTCGAGATATTGCTTGTTATTTCCTTGTATTTTCCAATACTTATACTTTTTCTCAAATTCGTTATTCATTTTTTTATGTCCTGGATATGCAAAGAGAATGGAATGCGCCACATAGCAACCAGCGTTAAAATATTTGACTATCGCTTAAAAGCTACCATATTCCCCTTGCATCTACAAGAAAATTACCAATAAGATTGACATCTCGATATTTCGATTAACATGAAGCATATGGAGAATAGGCGTTTGTAAAAATAGATTGTACAATAGTAGAGAAAGTCATGTGAGTGTAACACATCAGATTTTTAATGTTATTATTATGATTATTGTATTTATTTGATTATGAAAATATGCTTTGCTAATATGTATATGTCCAGAATTTAAACTCATTTATTAAAATAACAGTAATTTAGAACATGTTATGGCTAACACAACTAAATTCATAATAGAGAAAATTTATATCATTATTTTAAATGACCATGGAAAAATAAACAGAAATATAAACTTGTTATTCTTTCTATAAAGAAAACAGAAGATATAACAAAGGATTATCAAGGAGAAATAACCTTCCTCTTCTGGTATGATTATCTAGTATTCCACCAGCACTTAAGACTGTGCAGGTTAATATTCCACCAGCACTCGTCCTGCTCATCACTCTACAATTCTGGATATATATATATATATTTGAATAAGTCAGCAGTAATTATTATAATGAGTCCAAAATTATTATAAATATTTATGAAATATGATAAATAAAAAGAATAAGTTGAGAAATAAAATGAATTAAATTATTTTGGAATTTCACCTGTAACAACACCCCGAGGATAACTAAAGTAACATTACCTAAGAGAAAGTAAAGAACCCAACATTCATTTATTTAAAATAACCACCACAACTAAATAAAAGATTCACATATGCTCAAAGCTTTTTAACTGGTCGATGGCAAAATCCATTAAGTTACACATATAGGGAGCTGGATACAGTCGTAACAGCTAAGCATTGCATAATTCTAACTCGTCTAACATATCAGGTTATGGTGGCTAAGCAATGAGTCATTTCTGAACACATCAGTCTGTTTCACAGTACAATAGCAATAATGTAGAGGCATAGGATTGATTGATTGATTCCGTGATCATTTTTGTTTCAGCTTGATTATTGTCAACTTCATTTACAGTTTTGCTCTTTTCTCTTTGGTTTAAAATGAATGGAAATACTACAGCTGAATGAGTTTAGCTGGCAAAATATCACACAGAGGTATAAGATGGAGTTTTTTCACTTCTGGATAATAGCATAATATTATTCTTAGGTTTAATGAACATTATGCATGGTGGTGGACTGGAACCATCAGTCCAACTGCCAATGGATGGAAATATGCAGTGTGACAAAGGAATTGCTGAGAATAATGAAAGAAAAGAAGTTGAAGTGCAGAATGGAGTAACTACATTTGTTGGTTATCAATGTTAGTTTTTACTTTGTGTCTCAGATGTTCTTCCTCCAATTACTTATGGAATAACAGCATTTTAAGATTGTTGTGGAACTTAAGATTTATATTAGGTTTTCATACAAGATTATCAGGTCCAGAGAGTTTGAAATACCAATTTAACATTTATTACTATATTGTTTTACGAGTGGTTTTTATTATTGTATATGCCGCATAATGCAATTACCATGTTTAAAATTACAAAATAAATGATACTTTATTAATAATATTATTAATGCTGTTTCTATTCAATTGTTGTAACATTTTAAGTTTTAATATCTTCTTTAGTCATCATATTAGGTCCTTCTGAGCTGTTTAGTGCAAAGGCCTCAGAAAAAGACAAAAGTAAACTAAATTTTACATGGGTGGATTACTAGCCTTCTCTGCACCTCAATTCATAGGTTGGGAATGTATTTAGATTTCCCTTATCCTAAGAAGATTACCTTCACTAGGCTACCGACATCATCTAGAGATATACTCCAAAAGGAAAGTGAAATATGGGGAGACTGAGGAATAAAAGGCTAGGGAACCTAGCCCTTGAAGAGAAAAATAATATTTTCTTTAAGCAATATTCCATTGCTGTGTAGTGCAAAGTAGTGTCCGGTTGGCAACACATGCACTGGCTTGTGTCATTGGTATAGATGTTATATGAAACGTAGAAAACAGTTTAAGTATGGCTTAATTAAGGGGGGGAGCTATATGCTAAAGAAATCAACTTAATTTATGTTTTTTAGCCGGACACCGGAAAGTGCTTTAGGAGATTTGTGCATATTAATATGGAATTATTTAAAAATAAATACCTTTGTTTTGTTTCATGCTAGGGCTATGGAACCTTTACTATTTATTTAACAAATAATTATTAAATAGCACTGAAACTAAATTCTGCTGTAATATATCAGAGCCTGGGCTGCTACTAAGTAATTAGTGATACAGTAACGTGAGGCAGTAGTTTTTATCACTTAACTGTCTAATTATACAGTATAAAAATAATAGCCTGCCTATAAGCAATCCATGTATATTATAGTAAGTATATATTACAGCCATTGTATTATGTTTATTTTATTATATATATGGATAAAGTGTTATGTGAATGTATTTCTTAGTTTAATAATGTACAAGCTGTGAGGATAGAAGCAAGCTGCTTTTCGTAGAAAAACAGAGTCACAAAGTAGAAGCCTGCTAGCAATAAGGTAACCTTCAGACAGCAACAACTTAGAAAGTTAAAAAAGGCTACCAACAGTCCATGGAATAATACCAATGTAACGTTCAAAACCATTTGTAAATGGTCAAGAGGGTGGAGAAAGCCAATCAAAGTAAAACTAAAGTTGTTCTGTTAGAGTAGGCTTAGCCAACCAGAAACTAGAAAGATAAAAATGTAAAAATTTAAAACTGTGGACGTTAAGAGGTAGCGTGCCCATGCAGTTTAGTTCAGTGGTTGTATCACAGAGTGTGCAGATGTGAGAATTTAGTGCAGTGTGGATAACACTAGTCTGCATTTTCAAACTTTTTGTCAGATGATTTCTTAAAAGTAGGTGTTCTTGAATCAAGTTTTTTATACTGATTCCAGAAATAACTTCCATTTTTTTTCTATCACATCAGGTTTTTACACACAATAAGAAGTAATGTTTTGACAATTTTACTAATGAGCATAGAAAAGTATTGAAATACCATTTCACACAAGGTAAGTTTTTATTCAAGAAACATTTTAAGAATACTCTCAAGAACTCCCCTAATTTATTTCATGACTACATTTGCGAGTGTTTTACTTATAATGTTTGTTTACATCAGTGTTGAAGCCATCTTGTGACGTCATTCATTTGTTCGGTTTGTAGCTCCATCTAGTGTTAGCAATTTGTGGTACCTAATATCAGTGTTTGAAAGAATTTTAAGTTTTGTTTACTGTCCTCCGGCTAGCTATTATCTTATCTTGGGTCGAACATGTATCTTGATCAGGGTTGTGTAAACGGAAAGGAATCTTTTATCCAAAAAGAACACTGATGAAGAAATTTGTTCTATAATTTTTATTGTTGAACACGTTCACTATCTCTTTTACATATTGATCTAGATACTCGCCAAACTGAAACTGTTATAATAACTTCTTACTGATCACTTTTAATCAACGTACTTCAACCTTTTGTATAATTAACTTTACCATATTTTAGATCTTTCATAATTCTGCTGCGCGTAACTTCTGAATCTATACCTATCCGATGTATGACGAACTAATACTTTCGACGAACTGACTGACTGAAGACGACGTGTAGTGTACACAGATTTTTGATGAACTGACAACTGAATACGACGTGTAATGTATGAATGCTTTCGGCGAACTGAAGGACTAACTGACTTTACCTCTAACTTGGCTTCTATTTATACTCATGCATCCAGATACGCCTAAAGATTATAACTGAGCTACAATTGGCTAATAAAACGCGCCAACATTAGCGTCTATTTTAATATCCAATGAAAATTATGAATACGTATACTTTAGGGAGAAAACATTCCAGAAGTTTCTCAACGGAAAAAAACGCGCCAACATTACGTAACTTCCTCGTTTCCAATAATGATAAACAGCTCACCCCCCCTCGCTGCATTATTACGCTATTATTGACAGTTTCAGTAAGGCATTAAAAACTTACTTCTCAACAATAATTACAGTCAAGAAACATCTCAAATCAATGTCACATAAAAATGCATATTCATATTACAATCATTATTTACATTTAAGTAATTTGTGATACAAATTACTGCATCACATTTTAACAAAACAAGAAGCCAAAGTGTTTCATTTAATTTTTTTAAAATTTTCTCTTCTTTGACTTCCTTGCAAATCCTTGAAAATGACTGTCCCTCCTCAAAATCCAACAGTAGTTGGCCATCATAATTTCATTCCATCTCCCCTGGTACCTCTTCTCCATTTCCTTAATATCTTGGTGAAAACGTTTACCCTGCTCTTCACTATAATGTCCCAGATTTTCTGGAAAGTAGTTGATATGTGAATGAAGAAAATGCACCTTTACACTCATGTTATAACCCATCTTCTTGAAATTTTCCAACATTGTTTTGACAATGATCTTGTATTTAGGATCTTTGTTATTGCCTAAGAAGTTTTAGTAACTGATCGGAAGGCAGTCCATGCTTCTATTTCTCTCTCATTCATTGTCTTCTTAAAATCTTCATCCTTCATCAATTTCTTTATTTGAGGACTAACAAAAATTTCAGCCTTTAATTTGTCTTGTGTAATGAAGGGAAATTTCTTGGAAAGGTACTTGAAGCAGGGTCCATCCTGTGGTAGAGGCCTTACAAATTGCTTCATCAAGCCCAGTTTTATGTGTAGTGGCGGAAGAAATAGGTTTTGTCTCTCTACAATTGGTTCTTGCAGGATGTTTTTAGTTCCAGGCAACAAGTTTCTCCGCTGTGGCCATACTTTCACACTCCAATGTCTTTGCTTTGCCCGACTGTCCCATTCGCACAGAAAACAAGGCATTTTTGTGAACCCAGCTTGTTGTCCTAAGAGTATTCCAATAACTTTTAAATCACCGCAGATATGGCATTTGTGTTCCTCGTATTTGATACTTGTTAAAAGTATTTCATTTTTTCAACTGTCTCTTTCATTTGAACTGAATGTGCGACAGAAATGGACCCATACACATTCCCATTATGCAGTAACATGTCTTTCAGGCTCCTCTTTGATGAATCTATAAAAAGTCTCCACTGAGTAGGATCATGTTCAATGTCATAAAAGTGCATTAACTCATTTATGTTATTGCAGTAAACCAAGGACTCGATCTGTGAGAAAAAAGGAACTAGCTCTTGTTCTCTGTGTCTGTACCATAAGTAATGTGTTCCTGGTTCCAGAAGATTCTTATTTTTAAGATGGGAGCCTAGTAACTCTGCAGATTCCTTAGACAAATTCAAATCGCGTACTAGATCATTTAGTTCACTCTGAAAGAACAGTTGTGGAGTCATGTATTCAGGGCGGTAGACATCATCAGAATCGTCTTCGGTGATTGCATGAGGTTCACTTTCAACACCATCTTCTTCCAAGTTATCTTAAACAGCTGGAGGATGAGGAGCAGGCAGATCTTCTCCATGTGGAACTGGCCTGATGGCTGAAGGAATACTTGGATACACAATGTGTTTCTTATTTTTCAAATTGCACCCCTGAACATTAACTAAACAGAAATAATAGTCTTTAAGGTGGTCTTTAGGCTCCCTCCACACCATAGGAATTGCAAATGGCATGCATGATTTCTTTCCTTTTATCCACAATCTTAACCTCTCAACACAATAGCGCAAACTGTCTTTGGAGCCCAGGCCTTGTCTTGGTCACCAAGTTTCATTTTAAAATACGCATGGTACACTTTTTTCACAAAGTCTGTTATATCAGTTCTCTGCTGAAGCACTGTATAATTTCCACAAATGTAGCAGAAAACATTTGGATTGTTCACACACTTGTGTGTAGACATAATGTATTTATAACTTCAATCACGATATAGCACTGGTAATGCAAGCCTCTGATATTAACAACAATTCCTAAATTACAAATAGCAACCAATATCTACAGGTGTAACAACCTAAAGACTTACAAGTCTGTATTGAGAAATTTCCCTCCAATAAGTGATAAATTTCCCTTCAACAATACTCATCATCTACTGGCTCAACTCTATATTTTAGAAGTGAAATTGTGAAAAAAACTATACGTGATAGAAAAAACTAAAAGCAGTTCTGAAATCAACATAAAAAGTGAGTCAGAATCACTTATTAGTTTTCAGTCATCTGATATCATGCAGACTAGTGCAATAGATAAATTTTGACCTTTTAAAAAATGTAGTTAGGAATAATATCTCACATCTCCATATTTAGATACGTCAGTAAATTGTTATTTAACTGCCGTGAAGGAGTAATAAAGAAGTAAAAATTTTCAATTGTAATTGGTGTAAAGTGTGTAAAATTATTCTGCAGCCATACCACCCCTATTTAGAGATACTTGCTCTACCAGATATCACTGACGCAGCTGAGGCATAAATAAATTTAATAATAATAAAAAAAAAATTAAACTTTAAAAAAATTTATTACTCAAACTTTATTAACACACGACACCACTGCAAATTTGGCATCCAGTGTGCGTGGGGCGAGTATAGGCGAGAAGAAAAAAAGAACAAGGAAACATCGCAGAAGAAGAGAATCAACAAACGTCGTAGAGGTACCACAAATCAACGAAACTACAACTACTACAAGACTTCACTACAAGAATTCTAAAAAGCTTCAGAGAATTTCAAGATCGTACAACGTCACTCAAGAACAGCAAAGACAATTCTTTCAGGAGTACGTGGCACGCAGTCAACAATTCAGCTAGAATCTATGAGGGAACACCAGAGTAAAAAGGTTTACTAACACAGCCAGAGAAAAGGTCAGAAAATTCCATTACTTTATGTTTGTATAATTGTCAAGGTAGTTATGAACTTATATATGATTATTAAAATAACTACATGTTGTTAAGGAGTGGAAAGTTAAAATACAGAAATTCCAGTTTAAGTGTAACACTAGAGAATATTCAAAGTACAATGGAAAGAGAAAACAGTAGAGATATGGAAGTAGGAGAGGATGAGTCGGCCATTACTGCTTTTAGTGTAAATTTACAGTCAGAGCTAGAGGAAACCACAAATAGTTAGAGATAGAAGAACAGGCATCTGCAAATTAACACTTAGGCTTAGAAAGAGATAGCAATAGAATGCCAGGTCAAACACCCTTATATAGGTTATTGCATGGAACAACAATTCCATTACTTTATGTTTGTATAATTGTCAAGGTAGTTATGAACTTATATATGATTATTAAAATAACTACTGTATTTACTGAAAATACTCACCAAGAAAATTGAATTTTGTACTGTCTGACGTAAATTCTGGTAATACAGTACCTTCTGCTCTAAGTGGCAAGAATGAAATATCTACATACGTTTAATTGTTACTGTCTTAAAACAAATACTGGGAATTGTGAAAACCAATACGAGTCACCATACACTCAAAGTTTTATTGCAAGAAGGGAAGTAAATGTTGCAATAAATTTGGGATCATCAAGCTCTATCAGCTCAAAGAAATTTTATGATCAGTTGTTAAATGAAGGCATAAAACTAATGTCTGCACCAGTAAGTAACCTTCTATGTAGGGTAGCCATAGGTACAATGACCCAAACTATTAAATCTCAAGCAATGATACGTATACAAATAGCAGGTATTACATTAGAGGTCATGCTTTTAATAGTTCCAAATTTAGTATGCAAAGTTATAATTGGATGTGATATATTAATAGAGTTCTCTGCTATAGTTGATTTTAAGAAGGCAGACAAATTGAAAGAAAAAGCTCACAATATAGAAGAGGCAAGGAATAATACAATTGCTGTTAAAATGGTATCTTATATAAGAAGCATGGAAAGGAGATAAAGAGGTGGAAAACATATATTCCAACATGTATGGAATTAAAAGTGATAGAAAAATTTTATCTAGGATTAATACATGCAGGTACAGAGAAGACAACCCTAACTATTTTGCAGAATTTATATATATTTCTAAGCTAGGACATAAAGTAAGGAAATACATATCCTGTTGCGACCTTTGTCAAAAGGCAAAAAAAAATTAATGTGGCTTATGAATATACAACGAACTCAGTGCTTAGAGATAAACCAAGATGCTTAAGTTTAGATTTGCACGGTATGCTACAATGTATTCAGTAAATATGTACGAATATATGCACTCAAGAATGCAACCAGCGCAGCATGTTTAAACAGATTAACAAAATCATATTTCCCAGAGGAAGGAATCGTTCAGGCCATACTTTGCAATAATGTATCAGTGTTTACCAGCTCTAAATTCATGAATGGAATCAAAGATTTGGGAATCAAACAGTACTTCTCATCAAGATATTGACCTAATGCCAATCCAGTAGAGAAATAAAAGAAATTTCAAATTATCTATATGCAGCATGTCACAACAGGCAGAGCAGTTGGTACTCGTATATAAATATTATTCAAAATCTACTTAATCAATCCATAAATACAGTAACATGATTTAAACCAATAGAACTTCACCATGGAAAATTATACAATACTTTGAGCTGTAATGTACCAGAAGTCATTGAAGACCAATCAGCTAAATTGCCAGAAAAAGAGGAAATTTTTAAGTTAGCATTTTCCAAAATGCATGCAAAGGCCCTGAAAAAAAAAAAAAAAAAAAAAAAAAAACATGAAGAAAGAAAAAGAAGAATTTCGAAAGTAAAGATAGGAGATCCAGTGCTAGTGAAAAACAAGAGGTTGTCAAATAAACTCCGTAAGGAATATTGGAGATTGTTTCTTAGTTATCATGGTCCTTACAAAATACTAAATATATTTGGCACAGATACATACAAACTAAGGAACAATAAAACGAATAAAGTAATTGGAAGATTCCACAAACAAATGTTGAAGCCATACAAATGTAAACAGTCTGTGGCACAAGAAGAAACAGAAAAAGAAGATATAAAGGAATAAAGTATCCGGAACATAAAAGGGGATAGCACTGTAACTCCAAAAATCGTAATAAATGTAGCCTTACAAAGCTTAAAGAAATGAGCATTTAATAACTATAGCATAATATACGCAAAATCACTTAAATAATGCAAGGTACTATTTCTAATATATCTTTACTAAATGTAACCGATTGGTCAATAAAACAAAAGGGATTATAGATAAATATGATATAATAGAAGAAAATCCACTGTTATTGAGAAATCTGAATAGCAACTACATTTATAATGTATAATACATAAATTGATAGAAATACAAATATGTTTAAGTAATAAGTTGTAAATAACGGATAACAAGTGTTAGTATGCCCAACTAAATATTAAATGTGTAGCAAATAGGATACTTAATAATGGCTGTGTTAGCAAATAAACAAACTTTACCCAGGTCATTGAACATCAGATCGTTGACCTTAATGTGGAAAGTAAGAGTGGCAAATATATGGCAGACCAGTATAAACTACCCTGCTACGCGAGTGTTGTGAAAACCAGTGCGTGTGACCTAAATAGTGCCAGTGAGAAATAGCAAGTGCTATAGTAAGAAGGTTGTTTTTCTTTCTTTCAGGAGACTTTTAGAAAATATTTAAAATTTAAAGGACAAAACCAAAAGAACACAATTTTTAAATATTTCTAAAAAGGGGCAATTTGAGGCAGTATTTTTTATCGTTTAACTTATATTAGTTTAATTACACAGTATAAAAATAATAGCCCGCCTATAAGCAATCCATGTATATTATAGTATATAAAGTGAATATTATAGCCATTGTATTATGTTTATTTTATTATATATATATGTATAAAATGTTACGTGAATGTATTTCTTAGTTTAATAATGTAGGAGCTGTGAGGATAGCAGTAAGCTGCTTTTCGTAGCAAAACAGAGTCACAAAGTGGAAGCCTGCTAGCAATAAGGTAACCTTGAGACAGCAATAACTTAGAAAGTTAAAAAAGGCTACCAACAGTCCATGGAATAATACCGATGTAACGTTCAAAACCGTTTGTAAATGGTCACGAGGGTGGAGAAAGCCAATCAAAGTAAAACTAAAGGTGTTCTGTTAGAGTAGGCTTAGCCAACCAGAAACTAGAAAGATAAAAATGTAAAAATTTAAAACTGTACGCTAAGAGGTAGCATGCCCAAACAGTTCAGTTCAGTGGTTGTATCTCAGAGTGTGCAGATGTGAGAATTTAGTGCAGTGCAGATAATAAATAAATTTTGATCTTTTAAAAAATGTAGTTAGGAATAATATCTCACAGCTCCATATTTAGACACGTCAGTAAATTGTTATTCAACTGGTGTGAAGAAGTAATAAAGAAGTAAAAATTTACAATTATAACTGGTGTAAAGTGTGTAAAATTATTCTGCAGCTGTAACACCCCTATTTGGAGATACTTGCTCTACCAGATATCACTGGTGCAGCCAAGGCATAAATAAATAAATAAATTTAATAAAAAAATCATAATTAAACTTTAAAAAAATTTATTACACATAAACTTTATTAACACACAGCACTGACGCACTTGTTAGTTTTGGTCTTCAGGCGTACATGTCTCAAAACAGATTCATGATAAGAGGACAAATTTTTGTGTGCATTTACATCATGAAATGAAGTTAATGGAAGGTTAAAGCTTTTTAGTCTAATCTGGATATATTTTCTTAAGCTAGCTTTTTATTAATTTAAATAGTATCACCAAGAAAGAAAACAGAATTGAAGGGCTTGGGACCGGATAGTCCTATGACATACTACGAAAAAAAATTAGATATGGACATCTACTGATCTCTGAACATTTATTCTTCTGACTGTTCAAGTAGTGTCAAGTTTTGACAACAAAGGCAGAGTAATTTATGTGCTTGTTATATATTTTTGTGTTACTCTGATACTTTTTGGCTTAGAAAGTCTTATGCCACTTGAATTCAATATGGTGGCAAGTGAAGAATCACATGGAAAATGCAGCTCTTGAGAAGGAATTACTTGTGAATGAATGTGATGAAGAATCTACTGATATTAGTGCAGGAAGTTCAGATGAATATGTGCCAAATGAAATGGAAGACATGGATTCAACAGAAAATAATGTTGAGGTAAGATAATGAATTGTGACATAGGATTACATTTATGCTGAATTTATAGTGCAAGTGCAAGAAAGTATTCTAAGCCAAAAAATTCATGTTACATTTTGCAGCCAAAGAGAAGCTTCTTGGTAATGCAACTTGTTAGATTAATACCAGATCATCATAACCTCACATTTCTTTCAGTTCAATTTCTTTATTCCAGAAAGATACTACTAGACCTTCAATGGAGTCACCTGTGAAAACAACTGGTCATTGGAAGAAGAGAAATACATCAAAGAAAATGAAAAGAAAGAAAAGAAGAAACCTCGGTGCACCATATGTGAGAGATACAAAGAATATAAAGTTGCTGGACGTACATTAGGGTCTAAGTGCAAGTATAAAAATGCATGTAGGTCAGTTTTACAGGGTAAAGAGAATGATATTTCTCATAGCTTTTGGAACTTAGGAGATTTCAATACTCAGAATGCCTAGCTCTTTTCCTGTATGAAGTCTTTGAAGCCTAAGCGGATCTATCCCAAGAAGAGGTCCCATGCTGACACCTCAGAAAAAGTAATACGTTTTCATATCAGGTCAAAGTAAATGATACTGATGTTAAAATTTGCAAGCAAGAGTTTGCATCCATACATGGCATTCACAAATCTTTTGGCAGATTGAAGAATATTCAACGCATGATTGGATTCGGAATGACAAGCCCTAAGCTTAATAGACGTGGAAAGCATGAGTTTCATCCTAAGAAATTACCAGATGGTGTTGTAGCTGGTGTTCATGAACATATAAAAGTTCCAGTCAGTTCAGTCTAATATCGCAGAATATTTTGCATGGAATATAATATTGGATTTGAAATGTTGAAATCTGATACATGCAAGGTGTGTGATGAACTTACAATAAAAATTAATGAAGCCAAGAGGAAGAAAAAAGAAAACGCACCACAGATCATATGTTTCATTTAGCCAAAGCTAAAGGAATGCAAGATAACTTGAAATTTGAAGCAGAACGAGCAAAAAGCAACCCTGAACAAGGATTGGTTGTAATTTCTATGGATCTGCAACAAGCATTTCCAACCCCAAAACTTTGTGGACCCACCTTTCATAAACATTAAATATGGAAAGAAAGAAAGAAGGAAAGTAGGAAGGAAAGAAGGAAAGAAAGAAAAACCTATATTGTTTTTATTAATTACTAATATTTATGTTTTCTATCATGCACTTCATAACATCACACTTCAACTTTCTGTGCCAAGCGACAAGTCAATTTTTTAATGAAACTAAAGGAGAAAACCTATGTAAATATTTCCATTCATCTATTAAAATTGTACAATTGTTTTTCCCCTAGTAACGGTAACATAAAAATGCAGAAGGTGATAAGGGAAAAAAGATCTTTCATCACAAAAATTCCCACGTGCATGTTCAGTGTATTAAAATATTAAAGAGGCCAGTAAACAGATGCTTGAAAATTCAACCGCCGAAGCAGAAAATGTTTACCAAGAAAGTATACTATGGCAGGTTTCACCAACTTCGTCTGAATATCGTGAATGTCAAACTAAATACTTATCTAAACTTTTTATGTTTCATCATTGATCAGATTGAAATAATGGCATGTTTACTTTGATGTCGATACTTTTGCATTTCGAAACATATTTTGTAGCTTATGGAAGTAATTTTATTTGTATATCCAATCAATAGTTCTGTGTTTCAATTTGGCTTAGGGGTTTAATATAGTTTATTGTCATTTGTTGATTAAACAAAATACAATCCCCACATAGAACAGCAATTCATATAATATCCTACTTATATGGTTTTCAACAAAATAGAACATTTTTCATCAATGAAGAAACAAGGGTCCAAGTTTTCTAATGACAAGAGAGCTTTGTTTGTAAGCTTCATTGCTGGTAGGAAAGGGACAATAGAACTTACAAACTGCTTCCATTCTCATGGATTTGCTCAGAAAAGACCAGTAAAGCAATTGAAAATGTTTTACAATAATTTCAAAAGAAGATCCAAACAAAAAAGAAGCCAAGATAAAGTGAATATGTTTAAAACTGGAGGTCTGTGTAATATTTTCATAAGAAGAAGCATCTTCATAGCTGCTGCAAATAATCAGGGATTAAGAAGTGCCTCTGCCCAACAGTACCGACAGCAATTCTGCTTATATAAGCCTAATTCTATCTGATACTACTGGAATACCAATCATGATCCTTTCCTAGGTAAACACACAGCACAACACAACACAACAGGAATGCAGTCTTGGTTTTAAAAGGACCCATTGTGGAAATTCAAGCAGAAGCTGCAGAACCAGAAATACTACCTGGTGGCAATCAAGATCTTCAGCATCTTCCATCTACCAGCAAGACTCCATGGTCATCAAGGAAAATAAGATACCTATGTGACAGATTATATATAGTGTCTTTTTAGAGAAATACGAGGGTAATCCACAAAGTCCCAAATGTTTTGAAATAAACAATTAACAAAATGCAAATATCAACGTTTATTATCTACATTTGAAAGGTACACTCATAAGCTATTTTTCTACATAATCGCCATTCAAATTGAGGCATTTATCATACCGTGGCACAAGTTTTTCAATATTCTCTCTGTAGAAATCTGCCGCCTGTGACTTCAACCAGTAGTTTACACCGGCATGCAGTTCAGCGTCAGTATCAAAGCATCAATTTGATGCACCAAACTCCGTGAAATTTGGGGAAAATGTTCCGAAAGTTCTGTAATCACGAAATGACGATTTTCACGAATTTTGTCATTGATTTGCATTGACAGTTCATCAGTCATAAGGCTAGGCCTACCACTGCGCATCCCTAGGTCCACTCTTTCTGATGTGATAGTGAAGTGGAAACGTCAAGGGACATGTACAATACAAAAGCATACAGAGCGACCTCGTCTGTTGACTGACGGAAACTGCCGACATTTGAAGAGGGTCGTAAACAGTAATAGTGGTATGGCCATTTTTAAAATCAGTGCACCATTGCCTGACTCGGCTTTCACTCATTATTCCCTGCCCGTAAACATCAGAAAGTTGACGATAAATTTCAATTGGTTTATTCTTTTTAGCCAACAAAAACCTAATAACAGACCGCACTTCACAAGTGGTGGGATTTTCTATTGCAGCGCACATTTTAACAACTCACAGACAGAACAGTCCTCACGCTACCATAGCTGGATGCGTACTGAATGTAGGAACATTCTGACACCAAGATGGCAGCTCTAGCCCTACTCATCGCCATGATAGGCCAAAACGTCTGGGACTTTCTGGACTGTCCTCGTAGTAGCAGCTTTATGCATTAGATAAAACAATACCATATGATTTGAAACCTCTGCTTCAAACTGTGAAAATTATTATTGTGTCTATTGCAGAATGTAAATGTTGTTCTTTCAGCACAATGAATATAATACATTCTTCTGAAAAAAATCTGATGTGTTACACTCACATGACTTTCTCTACTCTTGTACAATCTATTTTTACAAACGCCTATTCTCCATATGCTTCATGTTAATCGAGATATCGAGATATCAATCTTATTGGTAATTTTCTTGTAGATGCAAGGGGAATATGGTAGCTTTTAAGCGATAGTCAAATATTTTAACGCTGGTTGCTATGTGGCGCATTCCATTCTCTTTGCATGTCCAGGACATAAAAAAAATGAATAACGAATTTGGGAAAAAGTATAAGTATTGGAAAATTTAAGGAAATATCAAGCAATATCTCGAAAACGGTTCACTCAACAAAAGAAACGTATATGACATAAGTTGTGTATTTTAACGCGATCTACATTTTTTGTGTAGTAAAATTTTGTCTATCTCTTATGGTTTACCAGTTATGCAAAAGTCGTTCACAATGAAGAATATTTTTGGAGACATTCCCAGAAAATTCGAGATATACATTTCATTTCTTATGACATTATCTTAAACATATGATATTTTCATCAAAATCGTTAGAGCCATTTTTGAGAAAATTAAAATTTTCGAAAAACGTTCCATGTAAAGGGTAGTCTGGGGTGGGGGGATTTTCTTGAAAACCTTCGTGTCGCTTCTCTGGAAGATACTGAACCTAAATACCAAGTTTGGTGTTTATCCGACTGTTCGTTTTTGAGTTATGCTGTTCACAGACACACAGACAGACACACACACGGACATGTTTCCAAAAATGCTTTTTTTGGATTCAGTGATTCTCAAAACATGTATTTCCGGTGAAATCTCGGTATCGAATTTTTGGGTGGAATGCAATACTTCCCCTACTTACTATACGTAGTAGAGAAAGTAAAAACTAACTGCAAGTGATAATGTCAGCAATTTGGTGTTCCTGAAATTACTAGGGCTCCCAACCTGATAAATATATGAAGATCTAATTAGCAAAGGGACGTAGCAATGCTAATGAAAATACTTGTATGAAATGAAGGGAATCAGATGCACTTCAGGATTAAAAATAGTTTGAAACTTTTTTCCCCATACTGCAAAACATGATTATAACATATTAGTTTCTTGATTCCCATGATTTCATATTTTTTGTTTTGATTATATAATAACAAGCTTAAAAGATTTCTTCCGCTCACAATGAACAAACATCGAATTACCTTAGTTACTAAAATTTGGTTCCTTGGAAAGACTTTTGTCAGTAGGTTAACTTGGATTCACTACCTCAAAATTCTTTGTACTGACTGTATACATTGTCTTAATCTTCTAAAATTGTTATCAACAAAACCCTGGGAAGCTCATACCAGTATTCTACTTCACACTTATAAGGCAATCATCTCACCTAAACTGGACTGTGGATGTGTAGCATATACAACTCAGCAAACTCCACAGCCCTTAAAATGATGGTAACCATTCAATCCATAGCACTATGGATTGCTGTAGATGTTTTTCTCACTATTCCAGTAGGGAGCCTGAAAATTGAAGCCAATGACCCCCTTCTCACAATTAGGAGACTCCTGCACATGCTATAAAAAGTCACCACAAGAACCGAATCCATAGTGTATTGTATCATCTTTCCCAAAACCTAGGTTAATCTGCCAATACTAAGAAGCCATAAGATTTTGGTTTACCTAGAAGAGCTCAATTTGACTCTTTCTCCTCTGATTCTATGCTTCTCCAATATTCACCCTTGGAAGCTACAAGTCCACAAAAATTAAATTGAATTTTATTTATGGACGCTCTTTAACTGTGGTATCAACACCTCTCCTTCTAAACATTATAAACCTTACACAGATAGCTATCTGAAAGGAAGAGATACCAGATTCTCGGAGTCACCACATAACTAGAAACAGCAGCTATCTGCTGAAAAAACACAACTAACTAAAAAGGTAGATCTGATTCTTAGATTAGAAACAAACAGGAAACATACAAAAAGTCATAATCATAGCTCTCTCTACAGCAACATGTTCACCGAAATTCACAGAATGCCCAGGACTTCAAATTTATTAAATGGATGGTTCCAAAACGGATGTTGGCTACCATTTCACAGCTGCAATTTTCCACATCTAGCCAGTCAAAAATTAATTTTTAAGTTGTTGATCTTGCTATATCTACTCATATAGTTTTGTTCCCGACTGTACAGGGAACACTCTGAAATGTATATGTAATGTATATCTTGAATGTTTATTTTTTTAAAGATCTGTAAACATTGCCTTTGCCAGTGGTTGAAGTTGAGCTCTTAGTTGAGCAAAGTCAGTGTTCTTCAAAGTTGTGTAAGTGTTACTGAACAAGTGAATTTTTGTTTGGAAAGCTATGGAAGTTAACAACAGGCATGTAGGCCTGTAGAAATATAAAATAATCATTCGCATAACAGACTGAGCGCTATAGAGATTATTAAATATCCCATATTCTTTTCATAATGCCAACTTCAAAGAGGGTTATAAAACAATGACCTCATTTGGCCCTACTATAACTATATGCAGTTGTGTTTAGGAAGTTATAAACTTTTCAAATCTGCTTTTGGATTTTGCAGGTGACTGCACCTGTATGAGATTTTATTTTCTTCAGTGGTGCAGTGCAGGGTGTTCCATAAAGCACTTTTCGAAGTGTGGTATCAGATTAGTGCAAAGACAAGAAGTGATGAACTTTTGGTTACACAGTGAATCACCTGGGAATTCAAGACATTTCAGGTGAATCAAAGCAGAAACTGAAAGACATAAGTTTATGTTCCATGAAATTTATTGATTGTTGGATAGTGTCATAGACATTATGACAAATTTGTTATATACAATTCATCATAGCTTGAAAGAAACTTTATTTTGCCCAAAACAATTTGCACAAATTTTGCTTCTCCTTCACATGTTGATGCACCAAGTTCAAGTCAGGGTAGTAGAGGGCATCCCAGAAAGTCATTCGGCGACAGCAGTATAAGAAGCAGAAGGAAACAAGTGAAAATGCTATAGACAGCAGTGATGCAGATGAGCTTTCTTTCACTGCAGAATTCCTGCTGAAGGAAAGAAAGATGCTGTAGCAATTTTTAAGGAGCTATTGGCAGCATCTTCAAGAAGAGCCACTAAAATAAAAAAATTGAGAAAATCTAGTGCTTCAGCTATTCCGATCCTGTATAGTAATGAAGAGACACTGCCACTGTTTATTGATGACAAATTAACAGTCCATCAATACAAAGTTCTCGGACAAAAACCAGAAATTGCAGCATTTATCTGCCATATTACAAGATTCAAAATTTAAAGACGACTTGCTACCTCCCAGCAGAAGCAATCAAAGTTACAGAAGTATGCAGAAATTAAACTTCAATACCTTCTAGACTACATTATGCAGCGCAATACTTCTGTTCAGACTGAAGCTTTAAATAATTTCTTAGAAGGTTGTGACTTAAAATCGTTCACTTTAATTAGTAAATGGGGATATGATGGTAGTTCTGGATACAGCAGGTACAAGCAGAAATTTTCACAGCTTGAATAAGACTATGATGATGAAATATGTTCATATTTTAGTTGTCCCAGTGTAGCTCCATAGTAATGAAGATACTCAACAAGTAATGGCAGAACCCCAGAACCTTATCTACAAAGTATTGTAGACCTATTAAAATCATCTTTGTAAAAGAGTCAATGGAGGTCATAAGGCAAGAAACCACAAATATTAGGCAGCAAATTGACACACTGAAACCTAAAAATGTATACATTGGAGAGAAGCAGTTGCAATTTCATCACCAGCTACTCCTAACTATATTGATGGGAAAGTGTATAATATACCGGCAGAGAATAAGAGTTCACAAAAGTTATATATGTGTGGTGCTCTTCCCAAGAAGATGAACAAGGAACCAGAGATTGGGGGCAGTACACCAGCTGATATTTCTGCATACTCTTTTGGTATTTCTCCTCTACATGCATGGATGGCTCATCCACATGGCTTATAGGCTGGAATTATGCACCTGAAAAATCAGGGGGGAAAATAAGCTAAAATGTGACATACGAAAGGAGACAATTGAAAGTACGTTCAAGAAAGAATGGGACTTCTGGTTGATTGCCCAAAACCTGGCAGTGGAATGACGAATGATGGGAACATAAGGTTTTTTAGAGATCCAAAAATGTCTAGTAAAATAACTGGGATCAATGAAGAGCTCATGCAACAATTCTGCAATATATTGGAAGCAATATCATATGGTTATGATATCAATGTGCATGCTTTCCAACAATATGTCAGAGAAATAAGAGCATTGTATTTAAAACTTTATCCCTGGTACTTCATGCCTGCAACAACTCATGGTCCAGATATAATTAAAACATATATTTTACTGAGAGGACAACTCTTCAAAGAGGCAAAAGAAGCTAGAAATAAGGATCTAAGACGATTCAGAGAAGACAATATAAGAAAATACACCAGAGCAGTACAAATGAAGGTTTATTAAAAATGATGCTGATTACTTCATATCCAGTTATTTCTTCATTAAGAATCTTTGCACCAAGAAAGAAGGGGAGTTTACCTCAAGCTATTCTTAATCTTCTATCGACCCAAGAACCCTCTACAACCGCAGCTTGTAAGAACTTGCCTTTCTTCAGTGACACAGACTTAGACAGTGAATGAGGTATGCCTATTTTAACGGTTTAAACATATTCCTAGATAAGTAATACATTTTAAATGTGTGCTTTTCAAATTGCTGCCCTC
Source organism: Deroplatys truncata (assembly GCA_030765065.1). Lineage (NCBI taxonomy): Eukaryota > Metazoa > Arthropoda > Insecta > Mantodea > Mantidae > Deroplatys > Deroplatys truncata. Next base: position 31,504,853 of record CM060980.1, on the reverse strand, counting down.
ATATGATTCACTTGTTCTTCAAAACTCTCTAACATTAAAGCTTGCTCTCCACTGTTAAAACCTACTTGTAGCTGGCTTACTACTGTAAACATAATTATATCTGCCCTTCCACTCACTAATGGATACCTGCTTCAGTGTGAGCCAGACCATATTAAACAAAATATGAACTAACACAATAATGAGAGATAAAAGAGCCTGTTTAACTTCACCAGGAAGCATCCTTGTATTTTGTCTGCCTAGATCAGTAAATTACAAACTGTGCATTGTGCAATACCATCTTCTGGCTGTAGAATGCTGTACAGTCTACCATCTTTTCCTGTGAATTCTGGCCATTACATTTGCTCTGGAATATATTCTTGATAGTAATAATTACCACTCATAAATTATAATCACCAATTCTATGAATGCTCTGCTAGCTGTTCAACAACTGGTATCTGCCAATTTGTAGTTCAAAATATCAGGATTCTTTATCATAAGATTATAATTGAAGTTACTCTTGTTTGGGTCTCTTCCCATACTGGAATATCAGAATGAGCTAGTTGATAATCTCAACAGATTTTCCCTTGGACACTTTACAAAATGGAAACTATCACATCTAAAGAAAAACCTGGGTATAACAAATTCCCAAGATACACCACCTAATTAACTGTTGGATCGTGACCAAATATACATTGGTAAAACAAAGAGAAATCCCAATAGCAGGATGAAAGTGAATTTTGAAATACTAAAGTTCAATCAAACAGACAAATGAGCTGTGGTCCATCATTTCTGGAGTAAAGGCCATAATATAACCTCTGACATAAAAGTATTAAAAACCACCAGGGATAAAAAAGAGTTGGACATGCAGGAGAAAATCCTTATCAAAGAACGAAGACATAGTTATGAATTTTTAAATTCCCATGGATATGAATTTCCACTCTAAATGGTTGAAGTCTCTACCATCAGGGGAATTCTGCCAATTGAGGGGGCCTGGATATTCAAATCTTTGACAGCAGCTGATGACATAAGCAACAGCTTATGAAAACATGTTCCTGGGAGTATTAGTCGATTCAGTTCTAAATTTCTATTTATGTTGGTTTCACTGTGTAAGTTCCTCCAAAAGTTAAAATTATCTTGTTTTCTCACTGTAATGGCTTCTCAATAAATTCTGCTTCACCTCACATGCACATAATTTTTTTGTACATGTCAAAGAACTTGCTAGTGGGTTGTAATCAACTCAGTAAATTGCTTTTCTGGACTAGATTTTTACTCCTCTGTTCATGATGATGTTGGATTGGCACTGATCTTGCATACTGGTCAAAATTCTAACAGACTATATACTATAATCAAGGTATTGGTTACCAAATTTGCTGTAAAGCACTGGTTAACCTTGATTGCCTTTTTCCCTGGAATTAGTAGAATTAAGATTGTAGTTATTTAAGCTACTTATTTATGTAGAAATCGAGATGCAAATGGTTCACTCAGAAAAATGTCACCTCAGAGCATCTGGTTCAACATATTTTTAGCCTTGGTAGAGTAATTGATTAGACAGAATTTGAGCATGCACTTGGAGTTGGATGCAATGCGATGCAGATCTCAGTCTCAGCAGAGAGGGAGATTATGTCTGAAAAATATTTAATTATTTGTAATGTAACCTCTGCTGTTTGTATCTTGAGCCTATCACATGGTGCGAGGTTGAGTACCTTCAAATTTGGTGAAGATTATAACATTTTTTTTTTTGAATGCTGTATCAAGTGGTGTTCTACATTTTGAAGATTCTGTTTTCAACAATATGGAAGTATTTAACATTATAATATAAATACTGCTGCAGATGATATTTCTGGATATCATACATTTTTTTAACACAGCAGACAATTGAGAAAGTTAAAATACTGCCATAGATAAACAGGGAAATTGGAAAAGTGATGATTCAGATGTTGATGACCTTAGTATGTGCCGGCTGAAAATGAAGATTAACAACATGATAAGACAGTGAAAATGAAAAAGATTCTTCAATGAACACCACTGTAAGAGATGATGATGATGATGAAAACACTCCAACAGACACCTAAGGACTGGTAATAATGAAGAGAGGGATTGAATAATTGCTTTTGGTTATCTAACACAAACCACTTGAATAACTGTCACACACAGAATACCCACTCTATTGAGACAAAACCTGGGCACAGTGGAAAAAAATTGTAAACAAGGAATGTAGATCAACAATAACTAGGCTATTGACAAACTAAAATGTAAAGACTTTCCATGATCAGCAGATGGAGGGAAGAATGGGCCCTGCTTGCAAATCAAAATTGTATGAGAAATCTGAAAGAAGGGCATGTAATAGTATTACTGAGGACCCAAGACAGGACTTATTTAAGACAATTTGAGAAAAAATGAGTTGGGACCAAAGAAAAGTTTACTTGGTAAACATGATGGACATAATGTCAGTCAACAGGAGAAAGTGGACACTGAAAGTTTTCAAGATGTGATGAATTGCTTAAATACCATTATCTAGTGGATGGTGACAACTTCAAGTCTGTCGAATTAGTTTCTTCACACCCTGGAAATCAAAACAGAGAGTTTGAAAAAGAAAGACAGTGACCATGAATTTGTTCAAGATTATCTTGGCAGTCTCACAAACCTTTATACTACTATAAGAAATCTTCATATTTATATCTTGAACCATTGTAACATCAATGATCCTTTTGTATAAACTGAAGTGTACTGAAGCAGTAAGGAGTATTTTAACTAGACTCTCCTTTTTTGAAGAGGTGAATTTATTCCTTTACCACACAAAAAGACAAATGTGATTTAAGTTGCAGTTACAAAATAGGCAGCGTGGGTGAAAAAGAATACAAACAAAATTTTGCTCTGAATGCTGTTGCTCAAAATGAAAAAGAAAATGACACAGACCATGAAAGAACTTGTGCCCTGTACTCACCAAAGATCTCCACATTATCAAGATAGTCCCTTGTCTCAATTCAAATGCTTTGAACTATTAGACAAAATTCACTGGGGATAAACTTCACAATGCTGCAGCTAAGGAAGCTCTATGTTAATGGTTCTATGAAACTGAGGATGAACTAATAACCTCAGTGTTTGCTTCCCATATAGCTGATACAGTAAAACTATAATTGAAGATAAAAGACCTGTTTTTCTGTGGTAAGAATGGGCGTAATTATCAAAACCATAATGCCATATTAGCCAATGGCAAGAGAGAAAAGCATTACGACCGAACACACATACTTGATCAAAGGACACACTCGGATGGAGTATGATTCTGTACAAAGTGCAATAAAAAATAAAATGATAGCTACCCAGTCAGTACTCTTCAATATCTGGGGAGGCAAGACAATACCCTTTTCCTTATAAATCACATACCTCACTCACATGTTGAAGGACTTTTTCAAGAAAGCCACGTCTTATGGTTAGTATGACCGGGCTATTTAATTGTGCCTCAAAAGCACACAATATCAGAGCAGTTCGGTGCATCCTATAAGAGAAGTAGATTATAAAACTGATTTCAACTCTGATTACCGCCCAGTTCCAAGAAGGACAAAACCAATGAATTCTCAATCTTATACAAGAAGTGACTAAAGATTAGCCCCAAAAAATGGAAACACTTTAAGAAGCTCAAACCCATTATATACAGGAAACAGTACACTGGAATTCACCAAAACCCAACTGTAACATTTTCCCTCCATTATAGTGTTGTCTGGTTATATTTGGTGATAATTCGATCTTTACATTGCATCAGTACCACCAACTGTTCCTAAAATACACCCATGATAAAAATATGGCCGTACTTGGTGCTATCGCTTTTGTTATGTTGCGAAAGAAGTCGTTATTTTGGAGGTAGGATCACGTGAGGAAACTAGAAGATTTTAAAACAATAAGACTGTTGTTTAGACGCCATTGTACTCTCATGTGTGCTTGGTTTTGTTTTGAATTGTTTTAGAGCATACAATTATTGTTATTGTTACTACTGAGTTCACTACACGGTAAAGCATTAAATGTATTATGATATTTAGCGTTCGGAAGGGATTTTATCTAAAAGTGTTATTGCAGAACAAGATTTGCCAAAGGTGAGTACATGATGTTTTGTATCATAACGATGCAAAACCATTATTGATTGAAAAGTGTGTTACTTTAATCCTATAATATTTGAGGTTAAGGCTGATGCATTTATTTTGATAAATAATGGTTATTTTATTTCCTTTAAAGGCTGTATATAAATAAGATGAGTAAGAGAAAAAAATAGTGAGGAAAGCAGTCATCCAGTTAAAAAAAGATGCGCGTTTAACAGCAGTTTCCAAAAAGTAATTGTTAACATGTATCAAAAATTGAAAGCTGAAGCTGAAGAAGAGAATGTCTGTGTGAGTAAAGTAGCTCTAGTGTAAAGAATTGCAAGTCTTTTATGGGTAAAGAGACGATATGTTTCTCATACTTGCTACACAATGAGTGATTAAGAACATCTGTGCATTCATTTAATGTTCAACTTTGTTATATCTGGGCAACATTAAGGTACATTCATAGTTTCTCTGCTAAGGTTGCATTAGAAAAGGTGCTTAAGAACTTCTGTGCAATAAGTTTTAATCTGCAATTAATTTATATATACATATACTGGGTATTATAATATCTGGGCAAACTGCATTTAGTTTATTTAAAGGTGAGTCGGAATTGTAACACTAACATCACTTAAGTTTACTCACTTAACATGTTTCGGGAAACCGTTGTTCCCATCCTCAGAAGGTTAATTCGACTGGCCCGTGTTGTTGGTGTTTCCATTTTTTGGACTGGATCCTGTGGTGGCATCTTGTGGTGGAGAAATGTACTTCCAGAGAGGATTTGGTGGCGGCAAATCAAAATTCATTAGATGTGTGTTGTGTTTTAGAATGGTGATCTTCTCCCATGCATCTAATTCGGCTGCAAATTTGGCTGGTTTGACTAATGTAATATTGGGTTTGATGTTGTAATTAGTAATCCAAAAATGGTGTGAAACTGCAGATTTGTCCATTTGTTTGTATTTAATACATCTCATGTGCTCCTTTAGCCTAGTTTCTAGGTTTCTTTTTGTCTTACCTATGTATACTTTATTGCAATCAGAACAATTGATTTTATAGATTCCAGCTTTTTTGTCTTGTGGAATGGGGTCTTTTAACTTGTTACAAAGTAATTTCTCTATGTTAAATTTGTTCTGTGGAGCTAGGCTGATGTTATGTTTCATGAAAATCTTTTTAAATTTGTGAAAAGTTCCTGGGTGGTATGTGAATTTCTTGAACTTTAGCTCTTTATCTTGCTGGCTGAGATTTGTTGTGTTTCTGATGTGCATCTGTCGTTTGAATTTTGCAATTTTTTTGTCAATAGTTGTTTTGTTGTACCCATTATGTATTGCTGTGTCTACTATATGCTGGTATTCTAACTGGTATTCTTTTTTATTTAAGGGGGTATATACCAGTCTATGTGTTAGGCTGTTTAGTACTGCATGTTTGTGTGTGGTTGGATTGAAACTCTTATTTTTTATGTAATTAGTAGAGTGTGTTGGCTTCCTGTATATGCCAAAGGTTAGGTTCTTTTGTTCTCTGATGATTTTTAGGTCTAAAAATGGTAGCATGCCTTCTTTTTCTATTTCTATGGTGAATTTTATTGATTGGTTCTGTAGGTTTAGTAAGGCTAAGGAGTCTTGTATGAACCTGTTAGGGACAACAGCGAAGATGTCGTCAACATATCTGTGCCAAACTTTAAACATGTATGGAAAGGAAGTTGTTATGTGTGTTTCTAAGTAGCTCATAAATAAATCTGCCAAGAAGGGTGAAAGTGGGTTGCCCATGGTTAGACCAGTTGGTTGTTGATAGAACTTCTTATTGAAACTAAAACAATTTTGTGCAATGCATAAATTGGTAAGTTGTATGAGGTCTTCTATTTCTTCTTCAAGTAGGTTAGTCTGCTGTAGCCATTTCTTTAATTGACGCAGGAGTTGATCTGTAGGAACACTTGGAAATAGTGCAGTGACATCAAAGGAAACTAATCTGTCTTCTGGTTCGAGTTCCAGGGATTTTTATCTTCTGTATTATCACCCTTCTTGGCAGATTTATTTATGAGCTACTTAGAAACACACATAACAACTTCCTTTCCATACATGTTTAAAGTTTGGCACAGATATGTTGACGACATCTTCGCTGTTGTCCCTAACAGGTTCATACAAGACTCCTTAGCCTTACTAAACCTACAGAACCAATCAATAAAATTCACCATAGAAATAGAAAAAGAAGGCATGCTACCATTTTTAGACCTAAAAATCATCAGAGAACAAAAGAACCTAACCTTTGGCATATACAGGAAGCCAACACGCTCTACTAATTACATAAAAAATAAGAGTTTCAATCCAACCACACACAAACATGCAGTACTAAACAGCCTAACACATAGACTGGTATATACCCCCTTAAATAAAAAAGAATACCAGTTAGAATACCAGCATATAGTAGACACAGCAATACATAATGGGTACAACAAAACAACTATTGACAAAAAAATTGCAAAATTCAAACGACAGATGCACATCAGAAACACAACAAATCTCAGCCAGCAAGATAAAGAGCTAAAGTTCAAGAAATTCACATACCACCCAGGAACTTTTCACAAATTTAAGAAGATTTTCATGAAACATAACATCAGCCTAGCTCCACAGAACAAATTTAACATAGAGAAATTACTTTGTAACAAGTTAAAAGACCCCATTCCACAAGACAAAAAAGCTGGAATCTATAAAATCAATTGTTCAGATTGCAATAAAGTATACATAGGTAAGACAAAAAGAAACCTAGAAACTAGGCTAAAGGAGCACATGAGATGTATTAAATACAAACAAATGGACAAATCTGCAGTTTCACACCATTTTTGGATCACTAATTACAACATCAAACCCAATATTACATTAGTCAAATCAGCCAATTTGCAGCCGAATTAGATGCATGGGAGAAGATCACCATTCTAAAACACAACACACATCTAATGAATTTTGATTTGCCGCCACCAAATCCTCTCTGGAAGTACATTTCTCCACCACAAGATGCCACCACAGGATCCAGTCCAAAAAACGGAAACACCAACAACACGGGCCAGTCGAATTAACCTTCTGAGGATGGGAAAACGATTTCCCGAAACATGTTAAGTGAGTAAACTTAAGTGATGTTAGTGTTACAATTCCGACTCACCTTTAAATAAATGCAATACACATCACTGTTTCTAGCTTCTTTTCATTACAATATCAATGCATTTAGTTTCTTTGATGGATTTTTAGGAAAGGTATGTTTTTGTTTTCAGGTGGTGTTAAAAACCTAATAATTGTATGCTTATCTCTATTACAGCATGGATTTTGTACAGTGCAAAAAGTAATAAGGATATTTGAGAAGGGGGAGCCATTTGTCATACTTGGGAAACATAAGAATAGGCCTCGATCTGCAACTGGTATTGATGATTTTGCTAAGGAAGCTACTGGACGATTTATATATGATAGACTAAACCATGGTAAGACAAATTCTATTTATGGCTTCTTTATGGTTTTCAAGCACAAATATGTTCATATTATATTCTTCTTTGATTTATGTGCAAGAGAAAGAGTAACAGCAAAGCTTGTGTTACAACATATGAGAGAAAATTATGAGACATAAGTATATAATGGATCATTCACAACATCACTAAGAATAATTTTAAAGGAAATGGGCTTTAAGTGGACCAAGGAGAATGGTCTTGTATATACAAGAGAAACTCCAGAGACTGGATTCAAGAGATCTTGCTTTTTAAGAGAATATGTGAGAAACCTGGAAACTGAAAGACTAAAGTCTTCCTGGATGAAACATGGGTTTTTATGAATGGTAAGCTTGTAACAATGTTTAAGATAAGATACATGGATGGTAGCTTTTAAGAAAACATTTACTGTGAAGGTATTACTCATGATTATTTCAATTCCAACTATATTTTATAGGGTCCGCAACATATTCATGGAACAAACCCGAGATTGTTTATGGTAAACCCAAGGGAGTCATGCATCTACCTGTTGAGGGAAGAAGATTAGTCATTCTACATGTTGGAACAAAAGCTGCTTTGTTCCTGGTAGAGTAGTTCTTGATCAATTATATGCTACTTCAGAATCATATTCTTTTGTTGTTGATTTTCTGGTTTTTAATAGTATCACCTGTGTATTCTTTGTATCAAAAGCACAGATTTGATATGTTCTTTCAATCGAAGACTGGCCAAGATTATCATGGTGCAATGAACAGTGAAACATTTCAGAAATGGTTGGAGAAACAGCTTGTTGCTGGATTGAGGAGTTCAGGACCCTCTCAGATTGTTATGGACAATGCCTCATACCTCAACAAAGTTACAGAACAACAGCCAACATCAAAGTGGAGAAAATATCAGTTAATGGTAGGTACTTATAATCTTTATGCATTTTAAGAAATAAGTAATGTTTATTAATTGTGTTTATTGAGTATGAAATCTTATTTTTCTTTTTGTTTTCAGACTTGGTTGAGACAAAATAGAGTGCCAGTGCCAGACAATGCAAACAAGAATGAATTGTACCAGTTATGCAGAATAAATCGAAGCAACTTACAATGGCAATTCAGTTTCTTTCGTAATATCAAAGTGAAATAATTCCTACTTCAGTTAAGACTTATAGAGTAATAAGGAATACAAATGTTTCAGATACGTCAGTGATGAATTATTAGTGAAAGAAGGCCATACAATATTGTGGCTTCCCCCTTACCACTCGTTCTTCAATGCCATAGAGCTTGTATGGTCAGTAACGAAGAATCATTATAATAAGTCAGTAGCTTCATGTCAGGACATGGACTGAAATGAGCTAGAGCTGTGTGGAAGAAAGCACTCAACCAGGTATGTAAACTAGAAGATAGTTGGTATTTTAACTATAAGAGTTTCAGATTGTTTGAGCGTTCACCATATTGCAATGATGATAATGATGCTGATGACAATAATGCCAATATTTTAACAGACAACACCAGAAATGTGAAGAAATTAAGTAAAGCATGCAGAAAACATAATTATTAAATATTACAATGAAGAAGTGAGAAATGCACCAGAGTAAAGGAATTTCTTATAGACCCAAGAGAAAGTGATGAGGATAAGTTTGGACGAAGAGGAAGAAGAATTAGCCATACCTTTAGAAACAGTTGTTGGAACTTCAGGACTGCATTAAAATATTTGTACTAGCATTGCATGTCATAAACGCTAATATTGCTTACATAAATGCTATTCACTGAAGCACTGTATTGAATTAACTGCAGCAGTAAATTACGCTTTGTTTTACAGATTACTTCTAACAGCAATTCAAATAGAAAACCTAAAAAAAGCTGAAGAGCATGATGAATTGACTGCACTTTTGGAACCAGTAAACATGAAAACAAAGGTTAGTGATAGCATTAATGGGGTGGAAATTAACGTTTACAGTAATTAACAGCATGCTATGAAATGAAATCATTACAGTTACAAAGCTTCCTTCCATTGTGGTATTTAAACTGCAGCATTTTGATGTGGTTTCTTACATAGATCTATAATCCAACAAAGTAATTACTTACATTTCATCTGATGTTTCAATTGTCTTCACAATATGGACTAAAACAGGAGGAAGAGTAGTTGATCACTCTTTGGAGATTAGCATATAGGATTTTAAGATGAGGTCAGAATAAGCATTCATGCTTCTTGATGAGTATTCTCTATACATTTTATTTGTATTTTTTATTTCATCTTAGCATGCTGATTGTTACAGAAAGGTAAAACTAGTGTTAAAAATCAATTAAAGCATTTGTTTCTATTTCAAAGAATTACACTAATTATGTCAGTATATGCATTCATGCTTCTTGCCGAATATTGTCTATACATTATATTTGCATTTTTTGTTTCATCTTAGCATGCTGATTGTTACAGAAAGTTAAAACTGGTGTTAAAAATCAAGTAAAACTTTTGTTTCTATTTCAAAGTATTACACTATAAATTATGTTAATATATGTATTCGTGCTTCTTGCAGAGTATTATCTACACATTTTATTTGTATTTTTTATTTCATCTTAGCATGCTGATTGTTACAGAAAATTAAAACTAATGTTAAAAACAAGTAAAACATTTGTTTTATTTCAAAGTACTACACTATAAATTGTGTCAGTATATGCATTCGTGCTTCTTGCCAAGTATTATCTACACATTTTACTTGTATTTTGTATTTCATCTTAGCATGCTGATTGTTACAGAAAGTTAAAACTAGTGTTAGAAATGAAGTGAAACATTTATTTCTATTTCAAAGTATGTTGTTGTTGCTCACCAATGGCACTGGGGATTAATTGATCTGCATCATTTTCCCTCTGGCTTCCCAATATAAAGTCTGTAAGTTATCACTTTTAAGACCTTTACATTTGGCAAGATGTTGTTTGTTCAGGATGACATCATCTTCACAGAGAGTGCACTTGGGTGTAAGTAAGCATCTTATCTTGTAGAGATGTTCTGCGAGGCAATCGTGGCCAGTTGCCATCCTAAATAAGGCCACTGCAATCTTCCTTGGCATTTTTTGTATATCAACTCTATCTTTAATATTCTTATAATCTTTATCCTTTAATTTATCTTCTTCATCAAGTCTCTGCTGTCTTTTGAAATGTTGTTTAATATTATTTAATTGTTTATATATTTCTATTTGTCCTGCAGGTTTTATTTGTTGTATTGCACCTTTCTTTGCTAATTAATCCTCATGTTCATTGCCCAAAAGTCCAACATGAGCTGGGATCCATTGTAGAGTGACATGATTTCTAGTTTCAACTGCTTTAATTAAGCTTCTTATTTCTTTAATATTTCAAAGCAGTACACTATAAATTATGTCAGTATATGCATTCATGCTTCTTGCCGAGTATTGTCTATACATTTTATTTGTATTTTTTATTTTATCTTAGTGTGCTGACTGTTACAGAAAGTTAAAATTAGTGTTAGAAATCAAGTGAAACATTTGCTTCTACATATAATTTCTATAAATAATATATCTTATTTCCAGCTGTTAATGCCATTTATTTCATGAAGCATATGATTTTAGTCTTCACTGCCACACAGATATTTTAATAAAATTACAAGATAGTTCAGACTATTGAATTATCTCATTTCTATTTAATAATCATGATATTTATTTTGAAAAAAATATGTTTTCATTCCTCACTAGCACACAATGCAATATTATTATTATTCACAAGGAAACTAATCTTTTGAAAATATTTTGCTCGCTTACTTTGAGGCAGATAGTGTATTGAAGAATCACTAGCTCTGCTACAAGACCAATGGCGCTGCCCCTATTAAACTATTGAAAGTTACTTTATTTTAGCTGTACCTACTACAATTTATAATGCAATATCTGATTTATGTTTGTGTTCTTAAATAATAATGGTGTGTTTTAACTGACACAGTGATTATATTTTCCATAAAGTAAATGTTCATTCAAAACTTTAATTGCCACATTGTTTCATGCATGACATCATCAGCTCTAGTCGGGTAGCATGAGACAATATGCTCAATAAAGTGTTGAAAATTAAATTGATTTTATTTATGGATGCTCTTTAACTGCTGTGGTTCTTAGCATACCATTCTATATAGGGCGTGAAAGACCACTAATTTTGCTCAGAGGTCTCTTTATCAGGCTTGAGGTTCTTTTTACATACGGTAAATCTATCACACGGGACCACCGGCTTTACTTCCCTTCCGAAGGAAGCCATGCTAAGGATTTTTATGCCCGATAAAAATTATTACCTTGTCTATTACCTTTGCCAAACATAAGAAGCTAGCATCACTCAAGTGTTACAAAAATTATTTGTAGATATTGCATTAATACACACATCTATGTTAGGATTCCCTAATCGTTTACTGTAAGTTTGCATCGCGAGTTTTCCTAGCATTAAAATAAATAAACATTGTCACAATTTGTGTTGTTGTATTTGTGAAATAATATTTCTATCTTAACATTCTCTGAAATAAATGACCACAGTTTATTAGGTAATGTATTAAATAAAATCATTATAACAATATAACTGTCAAGATTCTTATTTCTTTCTAGTAATTTGTTCCTAAATATTTTATTGTTGTGTACTGTATTATTTTTGGTATTGTGTGTCTAACGTGCGAGATAAGACTAAGTATTTATCTTCATTGCTTCCCAATGTATGTTTATTTGAAGCTTGTATGACATAAAATTAAGTTGCATGCATTTTTGTATATTGAAAGAAACAGCTTAATCGAAACCTTGTTAAATAGGTGAAATATGCTCAAATACCTGTATGATTATGAGTTTTAATAATAAGAAACATTTTCCCTCAGAGCTTAATTTCCATCTTACTTAGGAAATCTACATATGCATTTAGATTTAACTCCTTCTAAGACTGCTTGAAATACTGAATTAGCTTTTCTTTGGCTTCCAACTTGCAGAATTGTCAAATATGTAAGCTTTCAGGTGTGGACTTGTATTTTTTTCATCAGAGGCAGTAAGTAATGTGTCATTAGTCCTGTGAAATTCCAAAGCCATAATCCAGACTGTGCTCAATTTAAATGCATTGCATAGGCACATATTTTGCGGCTTGTTCTTTAAGCAAACTTTTATGTAACAGTTCTAATTGTCTGCAGTATAAAATTGCTTTAGCACATTCTTGGAAGGTTATTATGAGATTTGCTGTGATTATAGGTAAAAGCAATTGGGGAAGGGGATTCTTCTCTTTGTGATAAGGAAAATACTTGAGCAGCTTTAATTAATAAAAGGAATCTGACAGAAAAGGTCGTTCAGGCAGTCTTAGCCTTAGTTGCAGCTTTATGAAGGTCCATATACATTTAAAAAAAATGTAATAATAGAATTTTAGAAATTCTTCATGCTCATTCTGCAACCAATATACATAAATGATAATCTTTCCATAAGTGAAGGAGTCCAAAGCTTGAGAAACGGTTCACAGTCCAAAATAAGCTTCATCTCTACCAGGAACAACAATGTTTAGGCTACCTAGTTCATCCACATCATATTTAGATTTATAATTTTTTTTTCACTGATTTTTTTCTTTCAATGTAGAAGTGGAGTAAAACTTTTGTGTAAGCATAGAATTTAATTTATTTGTGAATTCAAATACAAAATATTTTTCCTTTAATCAAACAAAATGTAAGAGGTCTGTTCAAAAAATTCCAGAAGTTTATCCACAACATTTTTCTAAGCTTACCTTTTATTTATTGTGCATGGTTTCCATCGAAATACTCTCCTCCACAATTGATACACTGCTCCCAATGCCGTTTCTACTTCCGGAAGTAGTCTTGGTAGATCTTTTTCTGGATCGCACGAAGTGCCGTCTGCAAATTTTCTTTTATGTTGTCTATTGTTGCAAATCTTCGTCCTTTCAACAGGGTTTTCAACTTTGGAAATAAAAAAAAAGTCGGCAGGGGCCAAGTCTGGAGAATAAGGAGGATGAGGCAGCACAGTGATATCGTTTTTTGTGCAATAGTCATGCACCAACAGGGATGAATGTGCAGGTGCATTATCATGATGCAAGAGTCATGAATTGTCTCGCCACATTTCAGGCCGTTTCCTTCTCACATTTTCTCGCAGGCGTCACAACACGTCCTGATAGTCAGTCTTCGATTGGCATGCACAATTTCATTGACGTTCCTGACATGAGTGTCATCGGTAGACATCGAAGGGCGTCCTGAACGAGGGTCATCTTTAACTTCCATCCGGCCATATTTTAAACCATGTGAACCATTCGTAACACCGAGTATGGCTTAAGCACTCATCACCATAGGCTTCTTGCATCATTTGGAGTGTCTCTGTAAAGGGTTTCTTGAGTTTCATGCAAAATTTAATGCAGATGTGTTGCTCCTCTAACTCTGCCATCTCGAAATTCACAAACTGTGCAACACAATGTTCTATCAATACAGCACTGAACAATAACAAACAGACATAGAACAATAAAACTTCTGGCAGTTACACATTAAACACACGCATGTGCAGGGATGCCAACCACATTTCGCTCCAACACTCCATTGCATGAAATTACGAATGTTCTGGAATTTTCTGAACAGACCTCGTATGCCCTTAACTATATAATGGCTTCAGTATGAATGTTGCTTCTGCAACTTAAATGCATTTTATGGATCATAACATTATACACTTTAACATCAAAATGGGCCTTAAAAATCATGTCCTGTTTCCCTAGGGTTTAGTCACTGTATTGAAATAGTAAATTGCATTGTAGGATGGCAGAACTGCAGTTTAGTGTAATGTTGGCCATTTTGAATTCTTGGGAACTGCTAAGCGCGTGCGTGCGCACGCACGCACGCATACACACACACACACACAGAGGGAGCCAAAAAAACTGTGTTAACATAACAAAGCTGAATTCACACAAACAGAAAATGATGAGCATCTTAGACTTTTACAGTTATAACAGCTACAACAGTTGCTCAAAATGCCCAACATTGGTGTCGATACACTTCTGAATACATTGAACTACTGATTAAGCAATGTTTGCGAAAGTGTCCTCAGTGATTGAAGCACATGGCTTTTCAATTCCTTCCCAAAGTGCCGCCCAGTGTAGCTGGTTTGTCTACAGCATACAACATCCTTAAGAGTTCCTCATAGGTAAAAGTCTAATGGAGTTACATTCGGAGAACACGATGGAAACTCAATCGGACCTCCTCGTCCTATCCAGCGCCCTGGAAGAAGTCTCACGTGCACATTGCTCTATAGATTTCTACGGTGAGTGCTCAAAACATTCCAAAACCATAGCTGAGGACGCAGGGCTTGTTGCTGTGCGAGGTCTCCCAGATCTGTCCTTGTGAAAGTCGCATAGGAGACCATGAGTCTCTAATTTGTCTCGAATGCATGCAATTGTTACTTGTGTTAGCGGTTCTGTTCTGTACACACATTTCCATTCCCTTGAACTTCAATAACATTCTCAGTTTTCCAATACCACTTCAAAATTTCCTTCCGCTGTTCAAATGATAATCTTGGCTTCATTTGTTCATTGTTGATTTACCTGTTGCGTAGCAACACTAGCATAATGTATGTGAGTCACATATGTTTACAGAACATCATAATACACATTACTGTTGTTTTTCAGTCCAACTTTGAAATATATTAAATAGATATTCTTGTCAAAGTGTGTATACTTTTTTTAGCACCTTCTGTACGCATGCGCACTTTATTGTATATCAGGGTCCAGATTAACTATGACTTACATTATCATTATGAATAAAACATAATGTGATAAATTCTTTACTTTAAAACCACAATTTTAACAGTTAGAAATTAAAATATTTATGTATTTTATCGTAGGCAGAGTCCAGATTAACCATGGCTTATGTCATCATTATGAATAAAACATTTGATAAAACCTTTGCTTTAAAACCAAAGTTTTAACAGTTCTTTTCCTGCCTTTTCTGTATCTCTTCTTTCTGGAATTTTTGCATTTCACAATTTATTGTCCCTCAAATATTGTTGACAAGTTTGGAAAGATATAAAGCTCTGCATTAATGCTTGGTGTTGGTTTTAACCTCAAGGTTTGCACCAATTTCTACTTATGTCTTCACATTTCTCATAAGGAAGAATGTCCCTTTAATAAAAATTGCTTAACAGCAAAAGACATTTGCAGTACAATCTCTGCTGATATAGTGTGGATTCTTTCCTTTGGCATTTGAAATCAATGTGAATACAGCTTTTCAGTCTTTAAGAAACTCTTATAGTTGCTTATGGAGCCAGGAACTACACATTTTTGAGGATCATTCCTTCTATTGTCAATAAATACATAAATCAAAATATTTAACTAAAATCAAGAGTAACAATTCAGCACTGCTGAAATTACTACATGCAAACACATGGCTACAGTGGCCCTCATGTGTGGTGTTGCAAATTATCATTTGCAGCACCTTCTACTTCGAGGGCTATGGTACCGGGACAACTATAATACCTGACATTATTAACATGAAGAGATTCTGAATAAATTGAATCATATTTTGAAGGAATAAACACCTGTTCTAGATCATGCAGATCAATGGCAGCTGGACGTGGCCTCTGCTGTCTCAAAAGTTCTTCTCTTGAAGCTGACTGACTGGGTGACATAACCCCACTGCTGCTATTACCGCTACTATCCAGAAGGGGTGCCATTGTCACCTGCAATATGTGCACATGTTAATTCTCCAGAATAGCATCAGAGTAACACATTTTGTTCAAAATAGTACCTACTAAATTTTAAAACTACTAGGGTTGTTTGGTAAGTTCTCAACCTAAGAAAACGCAAGAATTTTCATTTCATTTCATTTATTTTCATCCTTTGTAAAAAATATACATTGTTATTGAACATGTCAAATAAAATATTTACATTATAAGATACAGACTTACAGCTGTCAAATCAGCAATTACATTATAAACAGACTAGATACAAAGTATTCTTCATATAAAATGTTTACAATATTCAGCAATGTTTACAACATACAGTCATTAATTATTGAACTAAAACCTAAAGGACATAGTGTTGGAATTAATGTTTATAACATAATGTAGTTTTCCATAAATTCAACCTTTGTTCCCCCACCCCCTACATAGTCACCTTTCAACTAAATTACTATTGGACCAATGAACTTCTTTATATTTTCAGTCAAAATGACATCCATCTTTGCAAAATAAGAGTTTGTGCAATTAATATCTCTATATCTGAGGTAATTCTTCAGATTTGGAAAGAGAAAAAAGTCACTGCGTGTGAAATTGGTGAATATGCCGCATATGGCACCAGTTCAAAGCACAAGTCATGCAAATTTGTGATTACAATTGAAGTGTGTGCTGGTACATTGTCTTAGTGGAAAAGAACTTTCTTCTTTAACTGTGCACATTTGACTTTCACAGCAACCTTCAACTGCTCCAGCAAAGTTACATATTGCTCTTTTTTGGTAATCTACCAACACTACACTGCAGGTATCCCAGAAAACAGTGGCCATCACCTTTCCTGCTGAAGGGACACATTTGCCTTCTTTCAAGCATTTGCACAAGTTGTTTGGATTGCAGCTTCATCTCTAGCATATGGTTAATGCATGTTTTATCCAAAGTATGGTAACGTTGCAAAAACTTGGTCCAGTTGTATCTGTAAACATGTCTAAGCACTTCTGTGAGATGTTCAGTTGGATGTGCTTATGACTGGTGCTTAAAAAACATGGCTGAGCTTTCTCAAGTTTAAATGCTCACAGGAAATGTTCCAAGACATTATCTAATGAGATCTTGGCAATGTCAGCAAACTCACATGCTTTGATTTGTCTGTTGTTTAAAATAGTACTGTGGATTTTTGCAATGTTTTTTGAGCTGTAGTGGTAACTGGAAATCCTATACGCGTATCATAAAAAAATGGAAGAATTAAGACTCTGCAGCACATTTCTTCACTGTAGAAAATGGTGATCAATCTCCTAAGTGGTATCCAATTTCCTTTATTTTTTTTTCTGGGATTATTGAATACAAAGAATCACTGTATGATATTTGATTTTATCCATTTTAGAAGTAACCTCAACTTGTTTAATTTGAAGCACTAAAACAACCAAATAAAAGCACATGTATGAATTTGCACACAGGGATGCCCAGATAAATTATGGGTCCCCTGACAAATCATGATTGCTGGACCCCCAAGCCCAACCTCATCAGGTCCAACATAATTGTTACACAGAATAGTTAGGTACAACAAGGGGTATTGATATACTGTGGTCTGTAATGTAGAATATGAAAACTTTGAGTATCACTCCAAACCAACTGTTTCTTTTTATTTGACATTTTCCACAAGAATATTTAGAATAAAGATGATGCTCTTTAAATTTTATTCTTTTAGTCATAATATTCTTCGAAACTTTCAATATTTATTTCAGGCAAACCTTTCTTAACAATTATTTCCCTCACAACATTTATAATTTTTGTTTGGCCACTTGCCAGGATCTGAGGAGTCCCATTCTATCGAAGTAGATACTGAGTTCGACACTTTATTAAAGTAAAGTTCTGTCTTACCTTGGGGGATGATGGTAAAAAGTTACATTTAGGTACTTGACACTTAAGAGATGTAACAGAAACAGGTTCACCTGCATTACCTTCTGCTTCTGTATTTTATTGTCTTAGAATTTGATTAGGCTGCTGATGTTGAGAAGCAGATATTGTTGAATTTCTTCTAGTACTTTTCTTCTTCTTTTCATTTTCAGCTTTTTTTTATAGTGCCTGACTTATGATAACTAGCTGTTTTAGCAGTTAACTAAGCATATCTTATATCTACTTAGCTACTCCGTAAGGAATTATAACTACACTGAATTAATTTTAAATTTACTCCAAACACCACATACTAGTCACTGTTATATTGAAAGACTTTCAAACAATTTATTGCATTAACCCACCAACAGTAAGAACTTCAATGATACCGGACTTATGTGGTTACGCCGCCTCTTGCTGATGGTGCATGCACCTTTGTCACTGTTGCTGACAATTAAATGTAAGAAATTGGCTATGCATTTGCTAACTTACAACATGGAGACTGAAATGAAAAACACCATTGTTGGAAGTACAAATTAATGTGCATAAGGTAATGATTGTAGAGTAACTGTGGGAATCTGGAAACGGAACCCGCAAAATAAATTTCAAAACAAGTTTAACACGAATTTAGAGCATCTGTTACCTAAGGGTCATATCCAGTGTTTTGACCTTTATTTTGATAGTCACTTTGGTATGTGCATGTTGGCATCAAATATCAAAATATACAACTTCTGTGTATGCTGTACAGTTGTCTTCTCTCGTTCACTCTGTTAGAAGCACGTGCAACAGGGACATAAGTACAAGGATGTTTATATTTTCTTTCATTTGAGGGATGCTATAACTGATATATCAATTTTTGCACTTCTTAATTACAAATTGTGGCATCTGGCCTATGTACTTGAACATTCAATAGGTTTGATGGCGATATGTTAAAAATTATTCTTAAAAAGGGCTGCTTTTATGTGATTTTATTGCAATTTATGTGAATATTTGAAAATATTTATTTACAAAAAAACATCAGAAAATGTGTGCTTTTATGTTAAATAAAATCTAAAACATACACTCCGGTAATAATATCCAGACAATTAAACTCAGGCTCAAGCTTATATTACGATGCAAACAAAACATGTATTTATCTAAGAATCCGAGCCCTACTAATTACTGTCATTGATTGTTGTATTAATAGTTAACTGCTTTAAATTATTATTATTATTACTACATACTATTAAGTTGACTACAGTTATGTAGACTACTGTTGTCAAGTTGAAGGTTGAACTCTGCTACTCTCCTGCACAATTTTGTCAATATGAGCTGGTTGATTTGCGACAGATATCCTTAGCAGGTTTTCCAAGTTCACAATGGTGAGACGAGATCTATGATTACCTTTCATGAACTTTATGTTGCTGAAAGTCATTATGTTGATCCAAAAAGATGCAAAACATTATATGCACACAGCACCAAGCTTTCAAACTGTTTTTCTGAAACTTTATTCTAAAACTCTAAAACTGAATTGTTTTTTCAATTCTCTTGAAGAATACCTTCTAGTTCTGAGTCCTGCTGGAGATCAATAAGTTCATTTTTGAGATTTCTAATCTCAGGGACTAAAATTGGCAACCCATTACTGACCAAGGACTTTGATTAATCCAAATGGGTTTCAAAACTTTTGTAAATCATTAAATCTCTTGCTGAAATCATGGTGTAGTACAGTGAGCAATTCTATCAAAGGTTGAAAGTTTACTTCTTCCTCTGGGTTTTCCTGAATGAGACTGGAAGCATGGAAAAGTATCATTATTACTCAGTTCTTCTGTATAAATTTTCAATTTTTCTTCTAAAGAAAAAAATTGCACTGTCACTTGAGTAATAAGTTTATTTGTATCCAGCATTTAATTTGGACATCATTCAGTATCCTTGTTATATCAGCTAGGAAGCCAACGTTTAACCATCATGTAAAAGAGTCTAGTTCAGGGTATTCTTCATCTCATTCACTTAAAGAGAGTTTTATTTCATGGTAGAGATTAAAAAATCATTCCAAAACTCCTTTGTTCACCTGACCTCACTGTGATAAATAACATCATCATACTGTGAATTAAGCTCCGAGTAATTCTATGAATTGCCTATGATTTAGTTCACATCATCTAATGGAATTAACAATATTAATTACTTTCTACAACACACATTTGAAAGTTTTGTCAAATTTAGCAAGATTTTCTTGATGTATAATGCAATGGTATGTTAATAACTGGCCTCTATTTAAATATTTTTAACAGAGAAATAAATCCTGTATGACAACCTAGGAAGCACAACCAAGGTACATACTGATAAAAGTATGTTCAGTCAATTTTGTATTTGTCAAAAATGAGTTAACTGCCTTAAAAAAAATCTAGTTTCCACGTCTGACCAGTCCCTTTCTTATTACAAAACTTACAAATACAAGCAACTGAGAGGTGAATCTAACATTTGAGGACAAAACCAGAGCAAGTTGAATATATTTTATTACCATATTGTTGCTTCTTTAGGTTGGTTAGTGCTATTGAGTATTGGTTTTTCAGGTTTTTATATTTGCATTTGAATAGCTCTAATTTTGTTGACTTATAAAATGTGTAATAGTCTTTCATTTTTTCCCACAATTTTTTAATTTCTATTGGTATTTGTATATACTGGTCTCCCTTCTCTTTATCCTTGACTTTCTTTATGGGGCAATGGTTATTTAGATGTTTTGTTAGAATTTTGAAGAAACGTTCCCATTTTTGGTTACTATCTTGCGTTTCATAAACTACTTCCCATTTTTCTTGTTTTAGGCTTTCAAGCATCCGGTTCAGATTTTTTACTGTTGTTTGTCTAATTGTTTTATAGTTTAATTGCTCAGTGAGTTTGCTAACATTTAATATATCCATTACCTGAGCGCAGTGATCAGATATAAAAAACTCCTGTACAGTCACAACGTACCTACCACATTCTAAATTAGTTATCACATGATCAATGGCAGATGATGTACTTAGTGGATTCTTGTTGGTTCGTTAACAGTGTCTTGTCTAGTGATCTAGTAGAACATAATCTTTTATTGAAAAAGCTTTTTGTAACACGCACCTATAGAATAGCTTAGATTGGTTTCAATCCATCTTGAAAAACAGAGAACAAATAGTACAATTATCCAAGAAATTAGTCATTTAAACAAATGCAAAAATACTATAGAAGTAGCTTTTTTGCAGAAGAAACCAATTCGCTATGGCACATCACTAGGTTTGATTCTGGGTCTGCTCCTGTTATATGTAAACAATCTAACCTCTATTGTCAATGCAGCACATATCACACTATATACAGATTACACAAGCGTTATAACAAAAGAGAAAGATATATAAGCACTAAACACTAATATTTAAACTATCTCAGGACAATAATTGGTTTGAAAACAACAATCAGCAAATCTACAAGGATAAAAAATTTAATTATTCTTTTGACATTGGCAAAACAAAAGTAACAATATACCAAAAATCAAACTTGGCAGAAAAAATATTCCTTTAGCATCGGAGACAAAATTTTTGGGCATAGCAAAAAAACCTTAGTAAAGTATTTTTTCATCCAAGACAAATCAGAGTAAGCATTCAGATATTATTGCTTTTGTTCACTCCGATGCTATGGTATATTATTTTGGAGCAACTCCAGTACAGCAAAAATAATATTTACAATTACATACAGAGCTGTTCATTTAATTGTAAATATAAATTGTAAAATATGCTGCACAGAATATTCCAAGCAACTAAGAATCTTATCATTATACTGTGTATGTCGAACTGCTAAATCATGTCAGACAACCTACACCAATTTAACAGTGTTGCAGATTCACCCACATCAACCAGGACATATAAAGTCTTATTATATTGATCAAAGTTTGCAACTGAATGGTGACTAAAATGATATCAGAGATATATATTGTATCATGAAGTCACGATTTCTTGAATTCATGATATGGAGAAAACTTAGGTGCTTGCTCAATAATCGTAAGTTCAGTGCTGCCAACCCTACAATTTTTTTGGTAGATCAACTGAAATTGCATTTTAGCTATCGATCTACTGAAATATTTTACTTTCTAACAATTTTGTTGTAACTTTTTTCATTTTCATTATGGAACCACCTCAGATTTCATCCTTTGTATTATATTATATGCTCAACAAAGCACTGTCGTCAGCAATAAATACATGAAGAGAAAGGGAAACTGATACAAGTTTCTTTAATTTTCTAAGTGACTTGCAACATGTTTGTATCGAAATGTCTTTGACTCTTCCATATTTCCTTGCTTGTTAACAATGCCTTAACAGCAATTTATTTTTAAACATCACCCGGTTTCTGTATATTATGCTGCACACCATCAGTTAATACAGCCATTTTCATTCATTCAATCATATTCATTAGTTTTGTCTGGAGAAGTAAAAATCACTAGTAGGCCTACCTAATGCTGATGCTTGGTAAAAATCACTTTAATCATACATTTGCAGCATAATGTACAGAAGCTTGTGATGTTTGAAAATAAATATGTTATTATAAGTATATACCATTCCTTTAATTAATATTGAAGCTGAAGTTTTAAAAATACTGATTTTTCTTCCAATCTGCTGTTTTTTTTTCATCTCCCAAAATTTGTCTATTGCGGGTTGGCAGCACTGGTTAAGCTAGAATTGTGCACCATTTGGTATTGTTCCAGTTTTGTTTATACACATTAAGTTAAGTGTTAATGATGGGGAGGTAAAACTGAAGTGTAGTATTTGTGATGATAATTCTGGTAATTCAAAACAATTGAAATTGATATGGTTGAGACCTGCCAATGTACAGAATGTCAACACTTCACCCAATGGACTGATACTACATCAACGAGCAGTATAGCACCAGAAAATTTAGAGGTGTCTGAAAAATCAATTTTACAAGGGAAACGAAAATTCATGTCTTGGCTTCAATGTAGCTCCCAAAAAATATCGCAAAATGTACTACACAGAATGAATTCCTACCTGAATGACCACAAAACAAAAATTATTAAAGGCTTCTCCCACTGGCTTTTGAACTTAAGACCTTAAAAAAACATGAAAGATCCGACCAACACACATGTGCGCTGTTGCACTGAAAACAAAAGGAAGTCGTGAAGTAACCCTCACTGTGAAGTCTATTATGAAGGCAAATGAAGCTACTATTAATCACCTTAAAATAGTTTTTAACTGTGTTTGGTACACTGCTAAGAATAATGAGCCATTTTCTGACCTTTCAGAACTGTTAGTTTCACTGAATAAGTGTAATGTCAGTGTTTTACCAGAATACAAAAAGGAAGGCATGCATAGAATTTGTGAACCGTATTACAAGCTTTGTTGAGAATGAATTGATGGTAAACATTTAGGAATCACTTTTTGCAAGCATTTTACTTGATAGTAGCACAAGACAGGAACAGACATTTTACATGCATGTTATTTAAGAGATCATATAGAAAAATTGCATCTATCATTGCTGAGGTTAGAAATGGCTCCTTCTGATGACATTTGAATGCCCTTTAAAATCATTAAATTTATTTAACTACTTTCAGGAGATAAAATGACTGGTACTGGAACTGATGGTGCTAGTTCCATGATCATGGAGCAAAATGGATTATTGGCAACATTGTCACATTGGAATGGTTTAAGCCATTTAATTGGTGTACACTACATTGTGAATAAGCTTAATTTGTGTGTGTTGAGTTATCTTAATGAAATAAAGTATTTGCAACAGATTGATAATGCTGTAGTTTCGTTATGTAAATTCTATAGAAAACCTTCCAAGAAGTTAAAGGAGCTACATAATGTGTCTAAATCCTTGGAATGTAAACTTACCTACCTCTTATATAGCAAAGGATGGACTCTTTGTTTTTTTGAATGTCTGGAAGCGTCTAGAAGATGTATGAAACAAAGGAGATGAAGTTGCTATAGCAAGAGGAATTCTGAGGAAAATTAAATCCTTTAGATTTGTTCTTAGTGCACATTTTCTAGACAGATTTTTGGACATATTTTCATAGTCTCACTTATCTTCCAGAAAAAGGACATCTTCTCAGCAAGGTGAAATGTGATGTTGAAAGACCCATCCACTCTTTAAAAAACTTCAGATAAAAAAATAATAAGATGGAAGATGTCATATCTAGCACTAATCTGAAACATGTTTTCCATGGTGTGCAACTTCAAGGCACTGATGATAATGCTTTTAAGGCAGCAGTGAGAAAAACTATTGAAACTGGCATCAATAATTAAAGGACAGGTTTGCAAATGATAAAAAGAGGGATAAAATAACACAAGCAACTGCAAGTTTTTGACAGCTGCACTGGCTACTCACTTCAAGTTAAAATTAGCTCATGAAGGAAAAGAGAAAGATGTGTTGAAACCCATAATGGGGGGATGGTATGAATTTAAAGTAATGGAACAGAAGCTAATATACATGTTCTGCTTACCAAACCTTTCTATGAGTTAAAGGTTTCCTTTTCTATGCACTCTCATCAGCATTGTTGCAGTACTACCAAATTCAACAGCTTAATGTGAAATGGGGTTAGTGCTATGAATGGCTCACATTAGAACATTTTGAACCAACACGTTCAGCAGAATACTGCAATACTGAAAAGAGTGGATACAGGTATGTTAAGAAGAACCATTAGTGCAGTGATAACTGAATGTGCAAGCAAGTAAATTACATTTATTTTTTTACCTGTTCATTTAGCCTTGATCGTAACAGATCCCTCACTTAAACATGAACTTCGGTATATTTTTCACACATCACATGTTTTGGGAGGGGACGGGGGAGAACACACACAGTTACATCATATGGAAACACAACCAAATACTGGTATTCAACAATTATCTTTAAACAAAACATTAAAATGAATACAATTCTAAATTGAAGTTTAAATAAATGTTCAAAAATATCTGAAAAGCATGTTCTATGATACAAATCAATTCCTACAATTTAAAATATGGCTATTTAACCTTATTTTGTTAGGGAAGGCAGATGAAAATACGATGATTAGCTATTTATGCAATACATGCCCAATTATAATACAAACTGAAATCAATGAAATGTTTTATTCCTCACTCCCTTAGAAAATCAATTTGTACCTAGGGTTACATCTTTTAAAAATCTCCATATAAACCCATAACTATAAAATGTTCTGATGGATGGATTTGCAAAAATAACTTCTATGGGAAATGAATCCAGAATCACATACACATCCATTTTCCTTATGCACCATTTTTAATATGTCCTATTTAGCTAGAAATGTTGTTCATTCTACCATCGAAAGTTGGACCTGTTTATTGTATCAACAACAAACTAAAAACTTCTACTGGTATTCCACTACAT
This sequence comes from Deroplatys truncata, assembly GCA_030765065.1. Lineage (NCBI taxonomy): Eukaryota > Metazoa > Arthropoda > Insecta > Mantodea > Mantidae > Deroplatys > Deroplatys truncata. Next base: position 31,479,448 of record CM060980.1, on the reverse strand, counting down.
CTAGATGATAACTGAAAAGTGAAGGCCATCTCTTTTATCTTCCATCTTAAGTGGCACTCCACATTCAATGACTTTTTAACCTACTTTACCACTGATTGGATAAATTAAAACTTTAGAAACAAGATATGAGGAACAGTTTTCCACAAAGCACTTGATAGAATCTATTTCTAATGATGCAGCATAGTGGTGGTAGGCAGAGTAAGTTACAGAGGAAAGCATTTAAAAACACTGATGAATTTCCACGACAGCAAGTCAGCAGCATAAATAAACAATAACTATTCAAAGGTTGCTAAATGCTCTTTTATTTCTTGTCTCATATGTGCATGAGGAGATACTTTTCAAATTGTATTAAGTCCATTTTCTTACGAAATTGAGTTTTATATAATTTCATGATATCTTGGACATGCTCTATCCAATTGTAATTTCAGTTTGCATCTAACCTTATTAGGTATGAAGCAAAAAGGCTTGAATCATTGTGTTCACTTAAAATTGTATTTTGCTGACCTCTTTGTATACTTCAAACCATCTTAAGTCCTTGGCAATATAAAAAGAACAATAATTCCTGCATGTAAATTTTTCTGCACCAAATGATTTGTCACTCATTCTTGACAATGTACTACTGCACATTACCAAATAAATATTAATTACTGGTGTGTAAAGGTTTTTTTTTTTTTATTTTATATAATGCTAACTTAAGAAGATGGAGGAAGAAATTACCGTAGCAAATAACAGCAGTTGTAGCAGAAGAAAGCCTGTAAACAACTGTAACACAAAGGCAATCTGAATTTTGGTATATGCTGCTATTTTATTATTCTGTTTCTTGTTATATTTTGCAGTATGTTATTGTTGGTTATTAAGAGAATTTTATGGAATATTTACAAGTTTTTCTTTCCACCACAAACCACATGAAAGCACATTCAACTGAATGCTCTTAGAACTTTACTTTATTTCAGGAATCATGATAAAGATCTTGACCCACCTTGATGGTGGTACATAATTCTCTCCTTCAGTTTTGTAGATTTCCACCTGAAATTAAAATACAACTTTTGATACCTACCCAGTTCTTGCCTTTTGATTCACATAAAATAAATTATTTCAGTACTTACCTTATTGCATGCATTATCTTACTTAATTTTCTTTTTTATGTTTTCGTAACAAAATTTCAGGCTCTTGCAGTCCCTGGAATTCTATTCTTTTGAAATTTCATGCCAGGCCTTTTATTTTTCTTTGTTTAAAATTCAATCTTTTTTTGTCTTTAATTATCCCTTTTCTTTTCACCACAAGTTCTACTATTACATTTTTTTCTTTAGTGCTGAAGTTTGCAGATCATGATCTCTTCTTTGAGTCCATCTTAAAGTGAAACAATTGATATGATAAGCAAAGTTGATATGAACCATATCTCGATTCATGGTCACTGCTATTATAATATAAGCAGGAATCACTGACATTAACTTCTATGGTTAGTTAAGTTGAGCATCATCCTCCCATTTTGTGCTGTTGCCATGTAATCCATGGTTCATACAAACTCGTGGTTTGATCTTGGATTAATTCCAGAGGCAGCTGGTGACTCTGAACTTTGGTGGTTCACAAAATAATTAAGTCTATCCTGCACCATTACAGGAATACAGTTGCTCCTCTTAAATTGGTTGTAGAAAATATCGACATGGGGCGTAATTTTATGGAAGGACAACCAAAATATGAAATCTGCATCACTTAAAATTCCAATAAAACCAGATGCTTGAAGAACAGAACTTGAATTGGTGATTCTTTCACCTCTCCTTATGATTGAAAGTTCCATCTCGTTTGCACTGATCTTGGCAGCCGCTTCTGCACTACTTCTTCTAAAACTGATGTTCTCTGAGGAGAGTTAGAGAAAAAAGCACAAATTCCTTGAAGATTTATGAAGAAACTTCATACACTACTATTCGCTGATGCTGCATTTAACATAATTAAGTTTAACTGGTGTGCATGGCAATGAATGTATTCTGCAGACCTATACTTCTGTTTTATGATAGATTGAACGCCATTTTCGACCCAGACATAACATTAGCCCCATCGTATGTTTGAGCAATCAATTTATGTTCACAGCCTACCAGATGTCGATCAAGTTCTGGCAATATGCATGCAGCTAAGTTATCTGCTTTGTGCCCTATAGGATTCACAAAACTCCAGTACTTTTCTCCACTGGCTTATGGTTTACCAGATATCTATAGACAATTACCATTTGATACTTGGATGCTATGTCGCTGGTTTCATCTGCTATGACAGATAAAAATGGCAAGTCTTTTATTTCTTTCGATATCTCCTCATGACAAGACTTCAAGCATGCATTACAAAATCTGATTTTGAATCATTTTTGATGTTCGCTTAAACACTGTTGCATTTTCCAAATGGTTTTTCAGAACACAGTCTAGCTCTGCACTGAAATTTATGAGTCCACGAAAAATACCAGGGTTACTTGAAGTTGCTGACTCATCATGTCCTCGAAGAGCCAACTCAAAGGCCCCACAAAACCTAATGCAGTTAATAATACTGTTTAAAACATATCTATTTTGAGCCACTTTCTGGTTGTGTTCTTCAATTGCTCTCCGATATGAACTGTCCATCTGTTTTGCTATATTTACATTGCCAAACATAACAAGACTGACAGTATTTTTCGTGTGCAACTTTGACGCTACATATTTTTTTGGCGCAGTCATGAAGATGCCATGCTTTATCCACGTATCTTCATCACCAAACAAAATGCAAGGAAAGCAAAACAGGGCATTTTTAATATCACAACCACACATCCAATCATATTTTTCATATACATCGCTGTTAAAATTCCTGTTAAAACTTCTTGTTTTTATTTGAACTATCTGAGTGATTTTTAGGTATGGTGTGGGCCTGCCAATGTGTTTAATTTTCTTCTTTTCCTCCAAGTTTAGCGTTGAAAATGGTTGCGTTAAAAGAGACTGACGGAATTCATTGTTTCTCCTTATAGTAGCGTTTACCTGTATTTAGCTAAATAAACCACTTTGATTCATAAATTAAAAACCGATACACACAACACGGCACAAACCACGTGGCATACAGGCAACGTTATGATCAGAGATGCTGTTCAATAGATAGATGACCAGAAGTGAGGACATTTACTGTGAATTCAATAGATGGCTCTGTGTATGGGACGAAACAAAAAATATTGTTCCTGTCGATCATCCTATACTATGCTCTCTGACTACTAGGTTAACCAACAACATGCAGCTTATGCCGCGCACTTCCCCCCACACACCTCTGTGCTCCCTTGGTTCGTCATTCCCTATACTTCACCATTATACCAATGTGGGTTGCAGCCGGGAGTGCACTACTTGGCACCTGCAAACAATACAATGCTTGCCGAAGTCCACTCCACAAGATGCCAGAATGATAACCAAAATGTATGAATCGTATACATAATTTACATTAAAGGGAGAGCCAGGATTTTGGTTGTAGCGCAAACGTGCTACCATATTAAGAAGCCGCCCCTGATTAATTCTATACAACATTAATAACTGTTGATGGCCAGTTATTTGCTAAACTATGACTAAAACTAAAGTAAGATTAGTGATTTTTATGCAACTGGCTCTTGATTTTATTATGTTCCAGGTTGCTTTAATTTTATTTTTAGCATTTTTATTATGATTTTATCATCAGTTTTGCTTCTTTTATTACTTTATTTAAAAATATTCTACAATGTCTACATAAGCAAGAAATGTTATCTAGTTTAGGAAATTTTAAAGAATTTAGAAACCACATTCCTGTTTTAAATTCACTTAGACCTTTAGTGGTGTATTTAACTGTTTCACATTTATTGTTTTTTACCATATGTTTGAAAAAAATGTGTGTGTTTAAACAGCTAAAAAACAAAAAGTTGTTTAAATATCAACTTAAGCCCTCCCTGTAACGTGGGGGTAGTGTGTCTACCTCACATTCAAGAGGTCTCGAGTTCAAATCTTGGTTAGGGTGAGTTACTCAGATAAGGATTTTTTTTTAATCTTGAAAGATGAAACTTGAATAACTCTAAGCTCTATGTACCCCAGGCTCACTTGAGCATTAATTCACTCAATATGACCTAACTGGAACAACCTAAAAACTTGGGACTGAAGTATCTTATCTTCCAAGGACTATCTTTATGTACATAGAAATATTTTCATTATGTTTGATTTTCTCAAAAATAGTTCTAATGATTTTTATTAAATATCCTATTATATTTACATGACAATACTTTGGCATACAATGCATTTTTGAGTTTCACTTTCTTCTTTCTGATCTGTGGGTGGCATGGGAATGTGCACTGGAAAAGGGGGGCACATGCTTTAGCTTGCAGTCTCAATGGGGTGAAGTTCAACCCCTAACATTGAACTCTATAACTAACGTTGCGCATCAGCTGCTTCAAAGTACATTACCAAAGTCCATATAGCGCTCTTTTTCTTAGCAGTCATTTGTGAAACACAATGAAACAATTGAATATGCACATATCTAGCTGTATGTCGCATTGTAGAAAACAAAGCTACCTTCTGATCCTATAATTGACCCCTCCAATAATTTGCTTCTGGTACTCAAAAGCACACTTTGATTTCTTTACCGCCTCTCAGGGTGTTTGATCTTTCCTTTTTCTCAGCTTGTCTATTGCTGTAATGTCAGCACCTTTGTGTTAAATCGACAGAAAATAAACATCTGTATTATCCTTCCATTTCATACACAGCACATTTGTTGCAAACCATAATTCATACTTGCCAAATTTCATTTTATTATGAGATTTATCAGGCGACATATGTACTCTTATTTTTCCTCATGGTACCAACATCATTAGTTTTTCGGTTGATTAGTCTTCTAAAAATAAATGGAGATTTTTTTAATATGACCTGATAGTTAAATATGCAAATATATGAAGCTTTATTGCCAGCACACACTTGCGAGCTGTGCTTGTCATGCGATTTAAGTGCCTTTACTAACTTATGTGAGTACAGTTCTTCATATGGGGCAAATAGGTTAACTTTCTATTTTTTTGAGGTAATTTTAATTGCAGAAAGTTCACAACACATTTCTTCAGAGAAATTATTACAGCTAATTTCCTTAAATTTAATATTTTTTTTTGCATGTAAATTACTACTCCTCCACTTTTATGGTTCTCCCTACAGTGGCTAGACCCAAAAACATAGTCTCTAATTATTTACTACTAACTGGCTTACCCGATGTTGCATGGTTAGCTTTTTAAACTCCAATGACAAATTAAATTCATTTACCTCCCCCTGTTCATTATAAAATTATTGTACAATAATATAGAGGGTTTTTATAGTGAATCCTCCCCTTTACCTCCTATAACTGTAATTTTGTACATGCTGACTATTTCAAATAATGGATAAAAAAAATCTCCCAATATTCACACAAAAGGATATGAAACATGAGCGGAATGTTTGACTTCTTAACCTCCTCCTGAAAGTCTTCCAAGTTCTGGAAATGCTGTATAGCATATAAGTACCCTTTGATGGAGGAACACACTATACTCGGTCGAAATAGCAGAGTAACTTTTAGATAATTATAGTAGGTTAAATTTTAAACCTTTGTACCTTCTATTTGGTCCCATAGTTATTTAATAACATACAAGCAACAGAATTTTCACATAATGCAGAAATCCTTAACATATACAACAAAATAAACTTCCACACTCCCACGCCACCAACTTAACCACTTTGGAAAAGATACATAGTCTGTGACCATGAGAAAAGTAATCCTCTCAATTAATATAAAGTATCATTTCACTGATTTCTAATGTTAGAAGTTTTCTCCCTTTATACAATTATTTAGTATGTCCTTCTAAGAACTTGATTACAACATAAATACAAAGGAAACAAAGCAACACTTGACTAATTTTGAAGATTTAGAAGCTAGTAACAGTGATGTGTCATAATTTAAAATAGAGAGTTGAGGGTTGTTACACTACATCACTATAACATCACTATAAAAAAAAAAGCAACACTTTCTTACATGAGGATTATTAGAAGGTTTTGGTATCCAGAAACTTCAGTGTATGCATCTATAGAATTAGAATAAAGATTTTTCAGAGGTTTTAACAGTTTCATTGCATACACATCTACAGCATTTAATAAATGGTAATTAAAGAAACAAGTATAACACAGAAACACATATTTGTTGCTTCTTAAACTTTGTCTTCTGTTTGTTGAGTGTTGCATATGGCCATCTATGTATATTCCTTACAAGAAAATGTACTAATCGGCCACAATATGAATGTGTGATGTGGATAGAGGAACTAAACAATTACGGAAAAAGTGGACGTGGCATTGGAAGGGAGTCAGATAAAAAAAAGATCAGTTTTGAGTTTTGATCATTTCTGAGTTGTATTTACTAGCGAGGCAGAGGCCTGCAAAAAGTAATACTGTTTTCTTGTGCAACTGTACATTCCCCTATTGCCTTGTCCCTTACTTCCCTCTGATCCCTAGCCTTAATGACGTTAGGCATTGTCAACAAAAACACTAGCGCCCTCCTCTCAGTGCACTCATATTGTGGCCAACTAGTAACAGGCTTTTGTTTTTATACTCTGCAAAGATAAGCAATTATTCATATTCTGCTGAGTACCAACTATTTTGTGTACTTCATGGCATTCTCAACTAAATGCCACCTTCTTTGTATGCATGTTCTTTTATAGCTCCAATGTATTCATAATCAAGTACAAGGGCTTTGTAAATCCTTTTTAATCTTTTAGTAATTTATGAAATGAAATAGAAGGTGCTTTACAGCTCCATGTCCGTCAGAACGAATTAAGCTTTTCAATGCTGAAATAATAATTATCCAAGTCTACTGAAGGGTTTTTGAGATTACCCTACATACACAAACACACACACAAATTTTCTCTCTTTATATGATTAGTACAGATAGGACATGGCCTCAACCAAACTTGTGTTGGACTTTGCTGAAGCTCACTAATGTGATGGGCTTTGTGCCCAGAAGAGAGCTTATTAGTAGTTGAGTAAGAGACTAAAGCCTGAAGCACAATTGTCCGGGAACAGAATGGTAATAGGAGCTAGTCTCAGAGAAAAGTTAAAATATTTGTTTTCAAATGTGAGCATGCTCAATCAACATAAAGCTTTCTGGAATTTGGGAAAGGTAAAATAGTCCAGTTTCAAAGTCTCCCTTTTCCAGTCACAGCAAGCTTATTGCGCATAGCTGTCTTCAGTGTAGAAGATACTCAAGGAGACTGTAACAGCTGCTAAAGCTCTAGAAAGCTTGGGAAAGTTTGCTTCGGTGTCAAAAGCAGCATTTTGTTTATCAACAATGCTAAGGAACCATTCCTGTTTACTATGTGTTGAAATTAAAATTTGGCAAAACTGTATTAAGATGAAAAATCTTGTGTGTCATATTTGCGTGACTTTCCTTAAACCTTACTACCTCACAAAATCCCTTATACATGGTGGAAGGTGATCTATTATTTTTTTAAATTATGAAAGAGCACGTTGTTTTAAGTGTTTTTCCTTAATAAATTTTTTCCATAAAGCTTTTTGTTCTTGAGATAATTACCATTTTATTTTGCACCATATTGCAACACAGCAATTTTCAACAGGTTAACTTTTAATTCTTAAGCTTCTTATGGTATAGCAATGAACAAATAAACACTTCTGGTATACAAATAAAGAGAAAACTATACATGACTGTAACATAACTTAAATATCATACGGAATATGGAACTGGGGAAGCATTTACAATATTATGCAAATTATTAATAGGAATACTTATTTATAAAGGTTAATAAAAGCTTGAGAAACCCAAGTTAGAAGATTATGTTTCCTTACTTTGTAAATTATAAAACTCTGTGAATATATAAAGTAAGACAAGAACAGAATCAATGAGAACTTCTTTTTAATGTTTAAAGAAATAGTTCAAAATGTACACTCCTTGCCAACACATATGCTTCACGTTTTCTCCAATTTTACTGTACTCTACAAAGTATGTCTGGGTTGTTTTTTATTTCTTCCACTGCTTGAAGTATTCTTTCTTGCAAAATTTACATCAGGCACTTCTGTAACGTATATGCGAGTTTTCATATTGCCCTAAAGAAAAAAGTCGATTAGATTTAGATCTGGCGATATTGCTAGCATCTTATTGGTCCATTCCAGAGATCCAGGTGTTGTGTATGGATTGTATTGTGTAATGGATACCAGAAAACAACAATAGATAAGAAGATTAAAAAGTTTGAAAGACAGAAATACATCCAACAAATGACGACTTTACTCAGACAACAAAAACAACAACATACAGAAAGTTCACTTACCACCCTTGGTCACATCATAAATTTCAAAGGATTTTCAAGAAATACAACATCACCCTGACTCCACGGAATGACCACAATATACAGAAACTATTATGCAACAGAACAAAAGACCCTATCCCATGATAAGTCAGCTGGTATATACCAAATAGTTTGTAATGACCATAACCTGGTATACATAGGAAGAACCAAAAGAAATCTGGAAGTAAGATTTAAAGAGCATATGAGATGCATCTACCAAAAACAGACAGATAAATCAGCAGTAGCACATCATTTCTGGTCCTCAAACCATGAAATCACTCCGAACATAAAACTCTTAAAACCGATCAAGAACAACTTGAATTGGACAACTAGGAAAAAATACATATCATCAAACACAGGAATCACCTAATGAATTTCAAACTACCACCACACAGCAGCCTTTGAAGGTTCATCAACCCAGCACCAGAGAACACGCATCCCCTGGACAGTAACCGGCAAAATCAGTTGGAAACAAGCTGACGATGGGAGCAAACCGTTCTCCTGAAACATGTTCAATGTAAGTACCTTTTAGTGATGTAGTATAAGAACCTCCAACTCTCTTTATTTTAAATTATGACACACCACTGTTACTAGCTTCTCAATCTTCAAATTAGCGTTAGATAAACCTTCTCTTGAAGATTTTTGTTTATGATCTGACACATTTTTCAGTAAATAATCTTCAAAAAGATCTACATTTTTAGAGAAATAGGTTTCAAACTCCTTCAAGCAAGCACTACACACTGGAGTTACCACTCTAGAGCTACAGCAACTGTAATGGTTCACTTTCAGGAACTAAGAAGAATGATGTCTTAAATTTTTGACAATGATGAAGACTGGGTTGGGGATTTCTATAATGGTGCTGTTGGTCTGTTAAGAAGATCAGAAGAGTTAACCTTCATTTTTCTGTTGTGTCTAACAGAAAATATTTGCTTACATTGACCACTTATACAGTGTGCTGCACATTAAGTATACTTCAAACATCAGCATTTGTAACCATGAAGTAAAACTTGCTGTAACAAAGTAAAACCCTTAAGAAATCAGGAAACTGTTGAGTGCATCAAAGGTGCCAAGGCACGGAACAGGATCAGGATCAGGATCATTTATGACATTAAAAGCCCTAGCTTTTGAAAAATCATTGATAACTTAGTAACACAGATGAAACTGAGATTTAAAGATCTTGAAAAAGTTAGTTTTGTTGAATTACTCAAAAAAAGTTCCCTGCTTATAAATCAGTGTTTATGTCTTTGAGTACACTGATAAAAAAGTATGCATAATTTGACAGTGAACAGCTTCAAAATGAATTCACAAATATATGTTCTGATCATACAAAGCATCTGCCTGCAGATTTGTTGTTGAAAGAATTTTTGAACAAGAAAAACTCTATCAAGAAACAGTGATGCTCATAAGACTGATTCTTACCTTCCCTGTATCTACTGCTTCGAGTGCACTGAGAGAATTAAGACATTTTTAAGGAATTCTATGTCAGATTCTAGACTGAACAATTTGAGTGATTTGAGTGCTCTGGCTATTGAAAAGAGTTTCCTGAACTCTTTCTAGGGATGACAGCCTCAAAGAATGCATCATTGACATCTTTGCAGAGCGAAAAACATTACAACTGGAGTTTATCTATAAAAAATCTGATGTGTTACACTCACATGACTTTCTCTACTCTTGTACAATCTAATTTTACAAACGCCTATTCTCCATATGCTTCATGTTAATCGAGATATCGAAATGTCAATCTTATTGGTAATTTTCTTGTAGATGCAAGGGGAATATGGTAGCTTTTAAGCGATAGTCAAATATTTTAACGCTGGTTGCTATGTGGCGCATTCCATTCTCTTTGCAAGTCCAGGACATAAAAAAATGAATAACGAATTTGAGAAAAAGTATAAGTATTGGAAAATTTAAGGGAATAACAAGCAATATCTCGAAAACGGTTCACTCAACAAAAGAAATGTATATGACATAAGTTGTGTATTTTAACGCGATCTACATTTTTTGTGTAGTAAAATTTTGTCTATCTCTTATGGTTTACCAGTTATGCAAAAGTCGTTCACAATGAAGAATACTTTTGGAGACATTCCCAGAAAATTCGAGATATACATTTCATTTCTCATGACATTATCTTAAACATATGATATTTTCATCAAAATCGTTAGAGCCATTTTTGAGAAAATTAAAATTTTCGAAAAATCTTCCATGTAAAGGGTAGTCTGGGGTGGGGGAATTTTCTTGAAAACCTTCGTGTCGCATCTCTGGAAGATACTGAACCTAAATATCAAGTTTGGTGCTTATCCGACTGTTCGATTTTGAGTTATGCTGTTCACAGACACACACACAGACACACACACAGACACACACACACACAGACACACACACACACACAGACACACACACGGACATGTTTCCAAAAATGCTTTTTTTGGATTCAGGAGGTCTCAAAACATGTATTTCCGGTGAAATCTCGGTATCGAATTTTTGGGTGGAATGCAATACTTCCCCTACTTACTATACGTAGTAGAGAAAGTAAAAATTGTAAGTATGAAATTTAGAATACCCAGTTGAATGAAAATAGCTTCGTCGCTCTATAAAAGTATTCTGAAGATTAATTTCCTCAATCATTTTTAACAATCGATTCAGTAGGACTTATCAACATGTGTAAGTGGAAGCAGACAAAACATTAGTATTGCTCATGTGCATGCAACTCATCATGTGAGTTTTTCAAGTCTGAGCTGGAAAAACCTCCAGTGAAAGCTTGCCAGATTAAGCCTAGTTTTATGCACCATTTCAACAAGATAATCCTAAGCTTTAAGTGTAAGCTTAAACATACACTTTAAGATAAAGACTAACCTTTAAGTTCAAAACTTAAACTTTATGCATGTGGCCTACTATCTCAGAAACTATTTATGATATAAACACTGAAATTTTTACAGAATGTAGATGAATGCCTTCTAAGTTCACTAATCTATTTCTATCCAATAAGTTTGTTTATGAAGATAGTTTTTTTTTTCTCAATAATACCATATTTTGATTAAAATTTGTCTTTATTAATAAATAATATCTTATTAACACCAAAGTAGATCCTTAACAACACTTACAGGTTGCCTTTATCATTCTAAAAAGAAATTTAGTTGTCTTCAACAGTTATTACTGCAAGAGAAGAAGTAATTGCATTAAAAACAGAAAATGAGCAACTTAGAACTCATATAATGATTTTGAAGGAAGAAGAACAGGGAAACCAGAATTGGACACAGGTTAGACACAGAACCGCAGTTAAGTACGACTCAACATCCAAACAAGACAAGATCGTAATTCAAACGAATAATAGGTTTGAGATCCTTGCTGTTGATCAGAATGAGAATGATCAACAACACGAGTCGGCAACTAAGGATGCATGGAATGAGCAACAGAATTCTGTAAATAGGGAAGTACAAAGATCCTCCAAATATTCATGGCGACGACCTAACCTTTAAACATTCTCCAGAAAAACCACTGATGAAGAAATAGAGCCGGAGGTGATAGTGATGGGTGATTCTATGTTAAAACATGTGAAAATAAGTGGTGCAAATCCTAAGGTGTATAGAGGAATTAATGTGCAGTAAATGTGTAAAATGGTGAAAGATCAAAGTGTTAGTGACATGGCCGAACGAAACATGAAAATGGTTCTACTTCACGTGGGTACAAATAATTTGAAATGCTCAGTTTCCTTCAATGATGTTATGGGGGAAATTTATAATTTAATAAGAGTGACTAAATCAAAGTTTCCACTAGCAGTACTGGCCATTAACAGTATTGTAAAAAGGCGTGATGTTCCTATGAACTATGTAAATGCTGTTAATTCTAACATAAGATGGGCATGTGAACAATTAAATGCAATATTTATAGAAGTGGATAAAGACTTGATATATCATGTATAGCTAGGGATGGATTGCTATCTATCTATAAAGGGTCGTATAAGCTAGGGAAAGCCATTGAATCGGTAATTAATGTAGTGGGAAATTATCTGGGAAACTAAGGAATTCAGTAGATGGTATTGTAGCTGAACTGAAGGGTATTGATTCAGTTATGAATTCAATAAGAAATGAGGGTAAACTTGATAAAGAAATAAATAAGGGAAATGTATTGAGTATATTTCATTAAAATGTGCAGTGTCTTAGAAATAAGCTAATAAACTTTGAAGCTTCTGGGGGCATAATTCTTAAAAAAGCACACGTTGTTTGCTACAAATTCCACAACATCTTCAAAAAACACAATATCTGCCTAGCTTCCACAAAACAGATTCAGTCTAGAGAAATTACTCTGCAACAAATCAAAGGATCAAATACTTCAGAACAAAAAAGCAGGAATCTATCAAATTAATTGCCCAAAATGTGACCAAATCTATATAGGTAAAGCAAATTCAGAAACCAGATTAAAAGAGCATATGAGACACATCAAATACAAACAGATGGACAAATCTACGGTTACACATCACTTTGGACAACAAATATAACACTCCTAAAATCAGCAAAATACACAACAGAGTTGGATAGTTGGAAAAAGTTATTAATCACAAAACATAAACACCGTGTAATGAATTCTGAATTGCCGCCATCGAAACCACTGTGGAAATTCATCACCGCACCACCAGCTGTCACCACACACAAACTCACACTGGATATTACCATGAGGAATCAGTCAGCCACTTCCGAGGATGGAGCAATTAGCTCTCGAAACCAGTCAAGATGCAAAACATGTAAGTGATATTAAGTCTTTCATCTCTGACTCAAATTTTCTAAACAATTTCAAACAAGTTAAGTGTTAAAACTTCAACTTGAATATTACTTATTAAAGTTGTTAGGCACATTGTCACATTTTTGTACTGCCACAGCATGGGTGTTGTAGTACAAGATCTGATACAATCTAAGCTTTAGTGTTGTAGAATAATATAGAGAAACAGCTGGCTGTTTTTCTTTCTGCTGTTCACAGAGTGTATATTGATGTTCAACTGGAAAAAAGCACTTTGCAAGGTTAGTATATCCAAGTTAAGAAAAAAAAAAAAGCTCATATCTCTTACCAAATGCGTAGGCTGTGACGGTGCAAGCATTGTAACTGTTTGTGTGGTAATATCTACTGGTAGCATAGCAACACCCTCCAAACCAGGTTGAGAAACCATCTCCATGACAGTATTGGCGACACCAGCATGCAGTGTGCTCTGTGGTGATAAGGGACCCTGTAATATGAGAGCAACAAAATGTACTTAACTCAGTAATCTGTCTATAAGCTAAATTTTGAAAATTGAAGATTCCATGAATCAAACAACTCTGCAGTTGATTGCAACAGACTACAACAGAAACTGTCCTATCCACTTAAGAATATAAACCTTTACTGTTACATGTATGCAGAGAAATAATTTGGGACACATGCAAATCTCATGTACCAGCATTTTCATGGTTTCCCTTAATTGCCAGGTAAACAATTGGAGTGAATATTCGATACCATGACCCAGTTGAACCCACGGAACTATAGTTTTGAACTTGATGGGCATTGAATGCAAACAAGCCATTTCTTGGCAGTGAAAAAGCACCAAGAAGAAACATTGCTTCCTGTGCCATTTACTTTGCTATTAATTTAATGTAAGATGGTCATTTGCTGTTCTGTGGGTATACACATGCGGTTAAGTGTAATGTGAGACAAACAACCTTTGTTTCATAGTTGCCTTCCTTTACAGTCTGCTAGGGTAACTATGAATCTGAATCATGGCTATAAACTGATTTGATCTTGGAAGTAATCAGCACAGTCAGTATAGATATCACAATTGGTGGATAGTTCCTTTGTAGCCTTCCATGAAATATTGGTAAAAAAGATTCTGAAAGCAAAATTGGGTCCCAGGGTGATTAAGTTAAGTATGAACATTGTTTTGTTAATTCAGAATTTAGGATTATGGACTTGGATGGAAATACTTCTTGTATCTTGTTATCCTTTATTAATTTTACAAACTAAAGCTGAGCAGTGAATATGCTTTTTCAAAAGAAAACTCTATCAACCAGCACCAGTTATACTAGGCACAAGTGTGTAGTGTTCCAATGATGAGAGAAAGGAAAGAAAGAGGGAAAGCAGAATTTGTCGTGTGAATTTAATTTATGAGCTCAAAATTCAGTATGCTGTAAACTTTTAAATCTCTTATCATTAGTTTATGTTGTAATTTTGCATTAATTATGTCAATTATTTTTAAAAAGTGAAAAATGTTAACACGTGAAATAAAAGGTAGCCCAACATAAAATAAGGAAGGCATTAAAAATTTTTGGCTGACAGAAAAATTTATTGTTAAAAGCATGCATTGTATTAACCATGGGAACAAAATGTTACATTGAATTTTTATAGAGAGCCATAAGTACTAACAATTAGTGATGCATTCATCATGCCGCTGGAATATCAGGACAAGATAAACAGCTGTAGATAAAAGATGCAGTGAGACTGAAAGTGAAACAACTCCTCGAGATGAAAAGAAATTGCCATTAATTATGGGAGCAAAGTAAATATCCCCCACACAAAACAGTGTTCAATTGAGTCACATGGGATCTACATCATGTCATAAAGGAAGAGAAGATTCTTGCTACTAGAAGCCAAATGCTCTCTCTTAATTGCAAAGACAGATCTTTATGCCAAAAAACTAAAATTTACAAAACACAAAGTTAGGTTAGCTCCTTTGAAGTTCAATAACTCCTGGCACATCTCAGAAGAACAATTCTGATGTGTAACATTCACATGGCTTTCTCTACCCTATATTGCTTATTGAATGAATGATTTATAGTCTGCTTTGAACTTATGTGCAATGTATACAATACAATGGAGTTGCTTATTATTTCTCTTCCCCTTATATTTAACATTCTGTTGTATATATAATGGGGAAGTATAATTATCCACTATTTATTTTTTTGCTTTGTTACCCTTTTTCCGTATTTTCTTCAATTTGCTTCACATTTCTTTTAACCTCCTTAACCTAATTTTTCCTAAATATTGTCCTGCTTTCTCCATATATTAATTTGATCTTGTGTTAAAAATATTCTTAACTTTTAGCTCTATTGGTAAATTTTTCTATTTCTCTAGTACTAATTTTCTCTTACTTTAACCGTATCCTTGCATTCCAGAATATAATGCCAATTGTCATGTAATCCATTACATTTAGTACATCTCTACCCCTTCTTCTCCCTATTAGACCACTTAAATTCATTACACCTGTCCTTGCCCATGCATATCCCATTCTGGCCTCTTTGTGGCATACTTCTATGTATCTTTCTTTTCCCATTCCATTTTAAAATATTTATAATCTATTAATGACTTTTTTCCCTTGAAACTACTTATAATTTATTGCTTTTCAATATACTCCACTCTTGTTCTAATTTCTTTAAAGAAACCCTTACTATTGTTGTTTCTTTCTGCCCATGTTTCCCTCATTTCTATTTCTTCCAATGTTGTCTGTGCCTTGTGCATCCAAGTTTCTTTTTTTCCTCATTTTCTCTTGTACAACTAAGCATTGCTTTAGTATCTCATTTTCCTCTAGTAGCTCTATTGCTTATTGGTGGGTATGCAAACTATTCTTACGAATGCTTATTTTACTATCTACTTCATTTTAATCAATATAAACCTTTCTGGAAGTAGTTACATTACACATTCCATTACAGGTCCAAAGGGAGTAGCAATACTCAAATGATTTAAAACTGGAGACTATATGCTGACCTTAAATTCCATGCTTTTTCCATGACATTGCAAGAAACAATTGAAAATCGACAGGACTTTCTCATCTATCGCTTAATGTTTTATCAGTTATACAAGATAATACAAAATTCCTTCTGAATGAAGAGGATTACATAGGCTATTCCCATAAAATTCATGATATACATTTTATTTGTGATGTAAATATCTTTAATATATGGTATTTTAATCAAAATCATTAGAGGCATTTTTAAACAATTTCAAAAAATGTTCCATGAAAAGGATAGGGTGGGGCATTTCTCGAAATCTTTGTGTTGCATCTTTGGAAGATGCTGTACTTAAATACCAAGTTTGGTATTTATCTGACTTTTCCTTTTTGAGTTATGCTGTTCACAACACACATGAAGTCTTTTCTAAAAAGGCTTTTCTTTTAAAGGGGGCCTTAAAACATGCATTTCCAGTTAAATTGTTCCTATAAACTTTATTTTTTAGCATTTAGCGATCCAGTTGTTCTAAATTACTGACCAAACATCTGACAGTGTCTCTACCTGGAACCGGATAACCAGGAAATTGCTGCCAAAATTGTCTACACTCCTGTCTACATGATTCAGTTTTGACATATGTATTGTACATAAAAATATGCTGTTCAAGTGAAAATTTGTTGGCAGGCATTTCCGTGGACTAATAAGAGAATAACATTCCTAAGGACACAACACATGTATTGTTGAACATTTCACATGAAGAGAAAGCAATGACTGAGAGAGCTCACAGCTGATAAACGTACCCTTGACATGTTCTGTGCTGCTTCTGCGCAGTGGCATAATACTGAGGTCACTGCCATCTTGGCCGATACGCATATAAGGTGTTGTGGCCTTGGCATAAAATGAAGGCACTGTACCATACAGTAGTTTTTCTACAACCCATTCATAATTTTAGTTCTCCATAAATCCCTATCCTCTGCATCTATGCACCATGCTGCTTTGGACCCCATCCATCCATTGTTCTCTTGGTCTTCCCCATCCTCTGTTTCCTTCAGCTTCCCATTCTAGCACCAATCTTACTATTATATTGTTTTCCATTCTTTTCACATGGCCAGACCATTTTAATCTTCTCTCTTCTATTATTTCCAATACATTCTTTTTTACATCCATTATTTCCCAAATTTTTGTATTTCTCATTTTATCTTTCTTGAGATTCAAGAAGCCCTCCCCAAAAATTCATCTCTGTTGATGCCTATTCATTGTTCGCATTTCTGCTCCACAGAATAATATACTTTGTACTACTGAATTATAAATGAACTTTTTAGTTTTATTTAAAATGTTTCTGCTCCAAAATATAGAGTTCAACATTCCAATTGTTTTTCTTCTTTCACTTATTTTTTTTTTCTATTTCTAATTTACTAGTCCCTTCTGTTTCAAAGATTGGTCCCAAATATTCAAATTTATAGACCATTCTACTTTCCTTATTAATAATCTTGAATTTTTCACCCAGGTTCATTGATGATCATAAATATTATGTTTCGTTAAAGTTACTATTAAGTTCCCACATTTTATATTAAATTAATTTTCTTATAATGTAAAGTGCTGTCAATATCTTGTGTTATTATTACTCGGTCATCTGCAAAAAGCAATTGAAGTAGAGTATAATTTTGATTCATTGGAATTCCCTCTATTGCATTTTTTGGACCATTGGAGTAAACAATCATCTATTTATATTTTAAAGAGTATTGGTGATAGACAACATCCTTGCAACAGTCCGTTAGTGTTATAAAATTCCCTGGATACACAATTTCCCAATTTCGCTTTGCACTTATTTTCCAAATATATAGCTTTTAATATTCTATCACATCTTCACTTACGGAACACTGTCATAATGTTTGCCATAGTAACTTTCTGGGAACACTATCTATGTTCTAAGTCAACAAATACTAGTCCTACATCTTTAATTTTTTCTCTGCATTTTTCAAGGATGTGATACATTCACATGACTTTCTTTACCCTCTTTCATTTATTAGTGGATATATAAACTACTCTTACTAAAGCTTATTTTTCCATATACTACATTTTAATCAGAATAAACCTTTGCAGAAATAGCTATATTGCACATTTCATTATAGATACAAAGGAAACAGTGATAATGTTTAAGAACTGAATGGTATATGCTGGCCTTAAAATTCCATTCTGTTTCTATGCAATCACAAGAAACAACAGAATGTTGACAGGACTTAAGTAATGAACAATTTGAACTATTAATAATAATGGATATCTCGGAAATGGCTGATGCCACAAAAAAGTTATTTGAAATAAATTTTAAAGAGATCTACATTTTTTGTGCAGTACATTTTTGTCTATTGCTTAACGTTTATCAGTTATACAAGATTTTTTTCCCTTTAACACTTTCCATGCTTCTGCAGGCTGTTTAGATCCTAAATGACTATTAACTTCCGCACATATCTTTTCCGTTTGTTCATTTTTGGCTTTTTTGACTTCTTTGTATGCAATATGATTTTTTTCGTTGTATGAGCGTCATTTCAAAAGTCCTGCAAATGGCGCATGTGCGACCGTTATGGTAGCGTGATCTAGTTGAAATTTATGTCAGTTGTGAGTAAGACTTTAGGCTTGACAGCTGTATATAAGTTTCCTGGTTCGTGTGGCAGTGTCGTGAGTAATTCAGTTTTAAAATGGAACCTGAAACCAAATCAGGTCGGATTACACATAGTGACCAGTGTTCCTACGTCAAAATCAAATCCCTATGTAGAAAGAATCCAACTGAAATTTAAAACGCTTTGAGAGAGGTGTGTGGGAATAGTGTAGTGGATCATAGCACAGTATCATGGTGGTCTACTCCTTTCTGTGAAGGTCGGGTAAGCATTGAGGACAACCCAAGAAGTGGAAGGCCATTAATTGCAACAGACTACACCCCTCAGATTATTGTTAATGATATTTTGGGAGAGAATGGATGAGAAACATGTGAGGAAATTGCATATAAGGCCAGAATGTCTATCACTTCAGTTTATAGAATCATTACTGAAAAGTTAAAGATGAGAAAAGTTGCTGAGATGGGTTCCACATTGTCTGAGTAAGAGCAGAAAGCAGGTCGCAAAAGAATCACAGAAGAATTGCTTCAACGTTATTGAACAGAAGGAGAACAGTTTCTGAAAAGGATTGTTGCACTGATGAACCTGGATACGAGATTTTGAGCCAGAACTGAAGTCTCAGTCACCACAAAGGAAAAGTTTTGACTCTCCACACCCGAAAAAATTTTTCCACCAACAATCAAAGGTGAAACTGATGATGATCTTTGCATATTACATGAATGGAGTCATAGTTACAAATAGAGTGCCCCAGGGGACGTCTGTAATAGGTGCGTACTACAAGCTATATCTGCAAAATGTTTTGTGCCCGAAAATTCTTTAAAGAAGGTCTGATATGCTTGCAGCTGGTGTCCTCATTTTGCACGATAATGCAAGACCATATACTGTCCTAACAGTAGGAGAAACACTTGACAAATATGGACAGGAAATACTTCCCCACCCACCATACAATCTTAAATATGAGCCCACCAAACTTTGATTTGTTTCCCAAATTGAAGGAGCCACACTCCATGGAAAACGTTTTGATACAACTGATGAAGCTTCCAGTGAGGTGACCCGAATAATCAGACAGCTCAACAATGAAGGTGCCCTATCCGGAATACAGAATTTGCCAGAACATTGGGAAGCTGTCATAAGCAAGAATGGAGATTATATTGAAGGCCTGTAAAGGTATTTTGTAAAATAAATTATTTTCTTTACTTCTATCTTACAGTGTGCAGAACTTTTGAAATGATCCTCATATGGTTTCTTGTCTTCTTCAGTTTTGGAGTTTATCCATTTAAGATAGGTTTTAAATTTTTCTTCTATTTTCTCCAGAAGCTCTTGATATATCCAGTTGTTTAGTCTTGGCAATGAAATAAAAAAATTAAAAATAAAATAAAGATAACAGTTTTTACACTTGTCCTTAGGCTTGTATTCATGAACAAGACTTTGAATGAAAGTGGAGATTTAAAAGTATGGAATTGTCAATTCTTTATTCAAGAACGAGACTTTCGAGAAAGATAGTCTCGATTAGAACTTTACTTCAAAGTCACAGATACTATAACTGAAATTATTAATATCATAAATAAGTTACCAAACAAAACCACTAGTGGTTGGGATGAAATTAATTCCCTAACTCTAAAACAGTGTAAACATGTTCTTGCAAGCCCTCTTGAGTATCTTATTATTACTCTATTTTGAGAGGAGAGTTTCCGGAATGTCTTAAAATATCAATTGTCAGTCCCATGCATAAAAAAGGTGATACTAAGGACATCAACAACTTCAGGCCAATTACATTAACATCAGAATTAGCCAAAATTTTTGAAAGGGTTATATTACAACGTTTAATACATTTCTTAGAAAAACATAATGTCATTACTAATTCACAACATGGTTTCAGGAAACATTATTCCAATATTTCAGCAATAATGGAGTGCACGAGTAATATAGTCAAACACCTAGAAAATAAAGAAAAAACTGCAACACTATTTTTTGACCTTACCAAAGCATTTGACTGTGTAGATCATAATATTTTATTGACCAAGCTGGAAGCATTTGGGATTAGGGGTCTAACTAAAGATCTAATTAGCTCGTATCTTATTGGCAGAAAGCAGGCTACTCAAATATATCATAAACAAGGAAACTTAACAACCAAAACTACTTCCAAATTTAAAACTGTAAAATATGGAGTACCTCAAGGCTCAGTATTAGGTCCCCTTTTATTTATTCTCTACGTGAATGACATTCCTACCACAGACAATAGTAAAGTTATTTCATATGCCGATGACACAAGTACTGTATGTTGGGATATTTCAACCGAGGAACTACTTAACACTATGTCAAGAAACATTGACTCGCTTTTTAAACTTTTTAGGGAAAACAATTTAAAATGTAATATGTCAAAGACCAAACTAATCCAATTTAATCTAAGGAATTCTAACAATACGCATAATACTCTACAATTACCAAATTATAATATAGTTAGCACAAATGTACATAAATTTCTGGGAATCACATTTGACCAAAAATTAACATGGTCAGAACACATTCAGCATATTTGTGGTAAAATTAGCAAGTCATTGTATTTACTTAGGTATTTCTCAAATATTCTTGAAGAAAGAGAATTAAAAATGATATACTATAGGGTCATCTTTCCTCATTTAATGTATGGGATAGAAATTTGGGGGTGTTGTACAAAAGCAAACATTGAAAGACTACTGAAATTACAGAAGAAGGCAATCAGAATAATATATCAATTAAATCATAGGGATTCGTGCAGGAAATTTTTTAAAGATAAACAAATTCTTACAGTAATTTCATTATATGTTTATAAAGTAATAATATATGCATTACAAAAAGATAATTTGAGAAACAATGATATTCATCACTACAATACACGACATAACAGTGATTTCTTCAGACAGGGATTTAGAATTGCAGTTAGTTACAAGGATCCTAAAGTAATGGGACAATTCCTATATAATAAGCTGCCAGATTCTGTAAAGCAACCTAATACAGCACATAGTTTTAAGACTAGGCTTAAGAGTTACCTAATAAATAAGGCTGTCTATACCATGGACGAATTGTAGTATGTAAGTTTGAATAAATGGTATTATAAACCTGTAATTACGTAATAAGTAACCATTTGACAATGTCAGAAACTGTATTTCAGTCTATTGACAATAAATGCATTATTATTATTATTATTATTATTATTATAATATGTAAACTTTCATCCTGACTTTACGGAGAAAACAATGAAAATGGTGGACATTTTGGTAATAGTAGGCACTGCCAAAAATATGCAACAAATCCAGGATGTTATTGACAATTCTTGTATTCCTTAATATTGTAAGGGATCCACAAACTCCAGTACAGTTTTACAGAGACAACAAATCCAGATCCAGATCTGATAAACACACCATGGATATAGTAGCTATGTTTGCAAACATCTTGGTGAAAGAAACATCAAGTGGAACACCCATTCCACCCATCATATAGTTATTAATTTCACTGAAGTATTACGCAGCAAAATGTAATAAATTTGTTTAACTTCTTTAAGTTTACAATAAATAGTAATCCCAGTGGATTATCTCCAATAGTAAAAACATGTTAGGTTATGGTGTGTATTGGTAATTTGAGGCACTTTTCTGCTGCTCAATGGATTATGGAACAAAGCTTATTGATAGCCTCTAGTTCCCGAAGTCATGGGTTCAAACCTGTCAGAGGGTGATGGATTTTTTTCGGGCATCAAAATCCTTAGCATGGCTTCCTTCAGAAGGAAGTAAAGCTGGTGGTCCCGTGTCATAGAACCTCAAGCCTGATAAAGAGGCCTCTGAGCAAAATTACGAGTCTTCACATCCAATATAAAATGGGACACTAAGGACTACAGCAGTTAGAGTGTCCATAAATAAAAAAATAAATATATAAAAAAAGTTAATTGATGATCACCCCTAGGAATGGCTGGCAATCCTAATTCAAGACTTCAGTGAAATTTCTCTTTAAAAAAATGTCACATTAAACCAAGCTCCTTTGAATATAAATAAACAGCTATCTCAATCTCGTCATAGCCACTGAAATTCATTATTTTTCTCACATACAGATATACTTTGTTTGCATCACATTTAAGGTTTCACATTTTGAATGCAGAATACCAGTAACTTCTGCCAATTGGTTAGTTCTTTTACATGTAATCCACGGTATTTATAAGATAAGGGATGTATAGATGCAATATTTGCTGTTTAAAAGCTTTGGTTATTTTTTAGTTTACTATAGGAAAAAAAGAGGAGGTATTGTAGCTCATTCAGAGAAAGTAACATGAGTGGTATAGCAAGAATTTTCTCAAGGAAAGGTTTGAATTAGGTTCTTTGATTTACAGAAGGATCTAATTCAACAACATGCTGTGTTGATACTGAGTGGAGGATCCAAAGTGGTGAAACCCATGTAGCTATGCTTCTGCCACACGCAAAAATTCAGACTTTTTTTTTTTTTAATTTCCTGACAAATCAGCTAGAAACTACTCCATTTTTCCAATGGAATTTTAAATGTTCTTGCTTTGTTATTTATATTGCAAGAATCACTATGACTTAAGTTATCCTTCTTTCCAAAAACAAAATAAAATGCAAGCAATACAATAGAATATCTAATCTAACCTCATCACATTGAAGTTTTCCCTATAAACACATGTTGATGGAGGTTGGAGGTGAGGAGCCAAATTCAGATGATTCGGCCAATGCCTTCTCTATTGCAATTGTCGGTTGATTTTAGACCTACATATACTGATTTTATTGCCATCATTGGAATTTGGTAATGAAATCTGAACTATCCAGAGCCAAAGTTAAAGTATCAAAACTGTCGTCTATGAATAAGACTTTCATTAAAGTTAGTCTTTCGTAACAAGGCAGTTTACGAAAAGTTGTCATTGCAAGTACCATTTATGAATACAAGCCTTAACACCCACCAAGAATTATAAGCTTCCTTACAAATTCTAAGAGCTATGCCTACCTATATTTTCAACAACTTGAATATAAGACTGCAGAAGGTGATTCATCTGAATGAAACTGTACTTTTATGCTGTATGATTTGGTAAACATTTTAATCTTCCTTATAAGTTGCAAAAACTACCCAGTTTCAAACCCCTTATGTACAAATTTATACTAGTTTACCAATCTGGATGAAGTCTTGGACCTTTATGCTTTAGGAACCGGCAAAAATTATATGCCACTTTATAAATTTCAGAAACCTTGTTTCCAACTTGTGCATATAATCATTGTTTAAGATTATAGATTACTTTGCACCCTTCAAAAACTACTCCATATGTTATTTTCAAACTTTTGCATATAAATTAAAGGAGTTTGGCTTATATGTGAGGAAAAAATTTAGTTTTATTTATGGATACTCTGTAACTACTATGGTTCTTAGCACTCCATTCTATACTGGGCAGGAAAGACTTGAAATTTTGCTCACAGGCTCTTTATCAGGCTTGAGGTTCTTTTATGTGCCATAAATCTAAGACGCAGGACAACCAGCTTTATTTCCCTTCGGAAGGAAGCCATACTAAAGATGTTTATGCCTGAAAAAAATCTATTGTCCTCTGCCGAGTTAGGAACTTTGTACACTCATGCTATAGTACTATTGGAAAAGCTTTTAGGCTCCCCAGCAAACATTACATTCTACCTTATAACTTTTTCTAAAATAACATATTTTCAACTCCTTGTATGTTTGACTGATCCAGACAAAACTCAGGCTGCTTTCACTTTAAGAACCAGTAAACTATAGGTTACCTACACTTTCAAAATTACTTCACATTATTTTCATCCTTTTGCTTACAAATCCTTGACTATTTGGACATAAAAGTTAAGCTCACATTTTAGGCCCAGGTGAAAACTAAAGGCAGCTTTGTGATTTTCAAAAATTACCCTTTTCCCTACACTTTCAAACCTTGATGTAGAAATCCAAAATATATATATATATATATATATATATATATATATATATATATATATTTACCAATCTAGAAAAACTCTGGTAACTTAAGGTTTTAAGACTCAGTAAAATTTTTAAAATGAGGCAGACAATGTGTTCGGGCTTAGTTTTGTGTTTTGTTCACAAAATTTACTAACATGTTACTAATGTTGAAAGGAGGTATTAGTGTTGTATTTGTGTATTTGTAGCACCACGTTGTGGAAGCCAATTTGAAAGATGTATAGCTTACGTATTCTGTTTTACGTAAATTATTATATCTTGAAGATCTTATAGTTAGCCCCACGTTATGGTGCCAATTTGCGAGAGAACAAATATGTGTTTTCTTCACGCGAAGCCATCTTGTGTGACGTCATACGTTGGTTGGTTCATTTGTTCTGTTTGTAGATTCCTCTGGCGTAGCAATTTATATCAGTTTTAAATGTCCACCGGCTAGCTATTATCTGATCTAGGTAGGCATGTTTTTCTTACAGGTTGTGAAGCGGAAAAGGAATCTTTTATCCAAAAATTACTAGTGAAGGAATGTATTTTATAATGTTTTATTGTCTCACACGTGCACTCACACTTTCACAGATTTATCTAGATAATCGCCATATTGAAACTGTTTATAATAACTTCTTATCACTTTTAACTCACGTACTTCAACTTTGTATATTTAACTTTAGAATATTTTGTAAGATTTCTCGTACTTCTGCTGCGTGTAACTTATGACGAAAATGAAGGACTGATTGGCGACATCTTGTTGAACTGCGGAATTGACGTGGAGTGTACGGAGAATTTTGTATAACTGCGGGGACGATGTATAATGTTTTGAGAATCTTGCCGAACTGGGGGACCCGCTACCTCAACCTGGCTATTTATAGGCTTACCTCAAGATACACCCAAAGATTATAAATGAACTGCTATTGGCTAATAAAACGCGCCAACATTAGCGTCTATTTTACTATCCAATGAAAACCACTAATACATATTACTTTTATAGAACATTCTGGAAGCTTTTTTTACTGAAAAGGCGCGAAACATTACGTAACTTCCTGGTTCCCGGTAACGATAAACAACTCATTCCTTTGCTAAAGTATTGTGTTATTGTTAACAGTTTCAATAGAGCTGTATATTATTATTTACCAATAATAATTACAATTATTAAACCTCTGAAATCAATGTTACATAAAAATACATATTCATATTAAAATAATTATTTACATTTGAGTAATTTATGATACAAATTACCGTATCATATGCCCCACTAGAAACATAATTATAAATATTTATAACTTGTTTAGAAATTTTAAAATTGTGTTTTTAGTCTCCTAGATCTTGGAACACACGCTATCACTTTCACTAAACACTTCACACGCATTTAACACACGACATATGTTTTATCTCGCCACTACTTACTGGCTTTGGTTTAATTAATTTAGATATTAATCTTACATTACAATTTTTTTTTTTTATAGCAAATACTTTACCCTAAATTATTTAACTAGTGTTACAAAAAATTGTTTACTTTCTTATATTGTTATCAAAAATTTATCAATTCAAGAATTTTTTTTGTAATTACTATACATATTTACCAAAATATTCACCCTCTACACAAATATTTACATCTCTTAAATCTAGACAATGTTTCACATTTTCTGTTTGCAACATAAGTATTTGTTTCAATTATTTTTAATTATATTTTCCAATTTTTTTTTTTTGTTATTTTGTACTTTGCAAATATATTTACATCTCTTAAATCTTGGAATTGTATTTACGTACTTTTAATTTAATATCATATTAAGTTTCAATCTTTGCATTCTTAATTTTTAAATCTTGGAATTGTATTTACGTACTTTTAATTTAATATCATCTTAAGTTTCAATCTTTGCATTCTTAATTTTCAAATGTTACAGTTACTAAAAATTTATTTATTTATTTTATTTATTTTTTTTTTTAAATATTTATTTCTCTTTTCAAATGACATATATATTTAGTTAACCCTCTTACGTTCCAATACCTTTCTCTGCAAGTCGTCATTAACTATCCAGCATTTACTTTACATCTTATTGCTATTTACCCTCCTGGATCAAATTGTGTGTGGCTAAACATTACTCGTAGCCGTAACCTAACCTTCAAATTTTTGTTCATGAATAACCTCTTGTATTCATTTGAAATTTCATCCCATGATACCATTTGAAAACAATCTACAGTTTCTTGAACAATACATCTTTTACCAACTTTCATTTTCAATTCTTTTAATATCTCTTTAACTTGAGAGTACTCTGACAAATCTGTACTAAACTGTACTGGACTGGAGTTTTCATTTTGAACATCTTGGTACAATTTCTTTCTTTGCATTTCTGACTCATTCTGTATTTCTAATATCTCCCCTCTGAAATTAACTTGCGCCTCATTTACATCTACATTCCTAACCTCTTTCATCTCTCTTAGCTCACTTGAAATATTACTCACTTGACTTCCTAACTCTTTACATTCTACATTAACCTCACTTTTAATATTAACCTCACTTTCTTTGTTATCTCTTTCCCTGCTCATGTCTAGCATTTTCTTTGAAACTTCTCCTATCTCATTTACTATTACTTCCTCATTTTCATCTCTCATTTCTGGCATACTACTATCTAGCTTCATAACTTTCTTTTCAGTTTCTTCACTGCTTTGATCTACTTTTTGCTCTAATACCTCATTACTCCTACCAATATCTTCAATTGCTTTCCTGTTTTGTTCTAAGCTATTACTAATATCTTCTCTTAATTCCCTATGACTCTTTTGCATATCTTCCCTTAATTGATCTGTAATACTCTTACTAATATCTTCCCTATTTTGATCTATTTTCTTTTCTAATTTCTCATTATTCTTATTCATTTTCTCATTAATCTCTTTTATATCTTCTCTCATATTTCTCAGCAATTCCATCATTTCCTTCATCATACCAGCATCAATAGTAATATATCCTGCTATTTTATTCTTACTTTCTGCACTAACATTTCCTCCCTCCAATACTACATTGTTTGAGCTTTTTTTTGTAACCTGTATTGAATTACAGCTAACTGTTACACTATCTCCCTCCATAATTATTTCTTGTTTTACACTTTATTTTTTTTTTTTTTAGAATTAAAATCACACTTTTCTAACCTTTCTGATGCAATCTGCTGATGTTGCTTAGATGTCTAGCTGTCTGCCCCATTCTCCTAGATTTGTATGTCGCTTCTGCGTTGTTTTATGATGAATCTACATTGTCTCGATGTTTTTGCGTCCACTTATCCGCGTCGTTTGTCGCTCCTCGTTTCTGGAATCTGCGTCTTGTAGATCATTTTACTGCTGCTTTCGTTCCACGTCCTGATTATGCTGATCCTTTCCTGGTCATCTTTCCTTTCCTGGTTACTTCGCCCCACGTCCTGGTCATCTTATTCCTTTCCTGGTCACTTCGCCCCACGTTGGTGGCGCCAATTTGAAAGGCGGTATTAGTGTTGTATTTGTGTATTTGTAGCACCACGTTGTGGAAGCCAATTTGAAAGATGTATAGCTTACGTATTCTGTTTTACGTAAATTATTATATCTTGAAGATCTTATAGTTAGCCCCACGTTATGGTGCCAATTTGCGAGAGAACAAATATGTGTTTTCTTCATGCGAAGCCATCTTGTGTGACGTCATACGTTGGTTGGTTCATTTGTTCTGTTTGTAGATTCCTCTGGCGTAGCAATTTATATCAGTTTTAAATGTCCACCGGCTAGCTATTATCTGATCTAGGTAGGCATGTTTTTCTTACAGGTTGTGAAGCGGAAAAGGAATCTTTTATCCAAAAATTACTAGTGAAGGAATGTATTTTATAATGTTTTATTGTCTCACACGTGCACTCACACTTTCACAGATTTATCTAGATAATCGCCATATTGAAACTGTTTATAATAACTTCTTATCACTTTTAACTCACGTACTTCAATTTTGTATATTTAACTTTAGAATATTTTGTAAGATTTCTCGTACTTCTGCTGCGTGTAACTTATGACGAAAATGAAGGACTGATTGGCGACATCTTGTTGAACTGCGGAATTGACGTGGAGTGTACGGAGAATTTTGTATAACTGCGGGGACGATGTATAATGTTTTGAGAATCTTGCCGAACTGGGGGACCCGCTACCTCAACCTGGCTATTTATAGGCTTACCTCAAGATACACCCAAAGATTATAAATGAACTGCTATTGGCTAATAAAACGCGCCAACATTAGCGTCTATTTTACTATCCAATGAAAACCACTAATACATATTACTTTTATAGAACATTCTGGAAGCTTTTTTTACTGAAAAGGCGCGAAACATTACGTAACTTCCTGGTTCCCGGTAACGATAAACAACTCATTCCTTTGCTAAAGTATTGTGTTATTGTTAACAGTTTCAATAGAGCTGTATATTATTATTTACCAATAATAATTACAATTATTAAACCTCTGAAATCAATGTTACATAAAAATACATATTCATATTAAAATAATTATTTACATTTGAGTAATTTATGATACAAATTACCGTATCAATGTATATGCCACAGAAACATAATCTACTGTCACATAAACATCATACAGAAGTGTCCATTTTAATTAAAAAATGCTGATTAGTAGCATCATTTGGTGATAATACACTATTTAAGAGGCATTTTTACATCTGCCATAGTAGTAATGAACTTGGCATTCTGTGAGGGGGAGAGGGGAAATAGCAATGTTTCAATTTACATGAGTGTTGTTGCATACTAACCGCCTCTGCATTTATTCATTAGTCATTTTTCTCTTTGCCATTTTCGATGACTATAATTACTTTTATGGAGGCCTGGAGAATCTAATGTGTAAGAGCACTTTTAAAAAGGAGAAAAGACAGTAACTACTCACAAGGGTCTGTCCACTTGGCATACTGATGGAGGCTAATTTCTGTTGCAATGTCTGCATGTAGCTGTCATAGCTGTGCTGAACATGTGGTGTGGCAGGATGGGAAGGCGGGGTGCCACTCACAATTCGATCTGGTGGCTGTGATGTCAGCTGTTGAAGCTTCTGTTGTAGATCTTTTATTGTTTGGGGCCCACTGTAATAATCAAGCAAGCATCAATATAACTTAAAATGCAACATGTACTAATTCACCTACAGATATCACAGATGGTGGTGGTGGTGATGGTGGTGGTGGTGATGATGATGATGATGATGATGCAGCAGCTGCTTCCTAATCATCTAGACAGAAAAAGGGGAACAATTCTGGTGAAACACAGCCTCAGATTATTTTCTGCTAATTTTGTATGCCCTATGCTTAATAATTTATTACCCTTGCATGAATCACGTGGTCAGTAGTACACCTTCAAATTTGGATACTGAATCTTTAAAATGACATAATGTGTAAGTAACAATAAAATTCACATTTCAACTCATTTTATTTAATCCTTTTGTTCAGAATAAATAGAATACATCATATAAGAATATTTGTTTACAAATCTGTCTCTCATAACCTTCATAAATACATACATCTTAAGAACTACATTTCTTCTAAGGATACATATTTACAAATTTTATGCACTACACTTTCCATTATTAACACATGTTTACATTACTTAACATTATATTGTATTTAGTATTCTACTTAAATTCTACAGAGTTTAAAATGCATTTTCTATTAAATATAATTCTTTAATGGATTTTTGGTGTGTTTCTCTTTGTTCTATATCTTTTATTTCTCATGGTAAATGTATTATAATCTTCTTTTGCTATAGTTTTGACTGATCATTATTTAAGATTCAACAGAATGCAGTTCTGTAATAATGTTTTATTGCTTGTATTAAAAATATGCATTATCACTATTTTTGCTATTTTTCTGTTGAGTAGTACATGCTTGATACTTTCATATATATATATATATATTGCACATCTTGTGTGTTCTGCTATTATATATATATATATATATATATATATATATATATATATATATATATAGGTGGAAGGAAGGTGATCTATGATCATCCTTGAACAGAACGACTCTTTGTAATGAATAGAACAAAACAATCTTAGTGCAGTTTTGCTGCTTTTAAAGTAAGTTTTGGGAAAAAACAAAAATAGCTGATAAAAATGTATAGTAATTAAAATATACAGTTTGTATTGAATAACATCTATAACATTAGTCTTTCTCAAGATGTTCCTTCAACTATGGATGTTCGGCTCTTTGAACAGGGGCTCTTACCACTTTAGATGCAAGATATTCATATGCCTACTTAATCTTTTCATCTGATTCAAGCATCCTGGTAAACTTTCAAGGCGACCTCAAATACGGCTGGTCTGAAAAAAAAGTTATTACAACATAATATTGTAATAGTGGTTAAACTATTAAACTTGGAAGTTTAAAGTACTTACAACATTGCATGTCACCTTTGAGGAATGGTATCTCCAATATTTGACATTGCCTTGAAGGTTTACTGGGGTATCTGTATCAGAGAAGGTTTAATGCTTACAGGTATCTTGCCATGGTAGCTCAAACAGTACAATGTTGGCATGGAGAGCCAAAGATCGTGGTACGAATGTTGCTCATGGCATTGAATTTTTCAAGATTGATTCAGCATTCCAACTTAGTGGCTATACATGGCTGATGTAATAGAACAATTATCTCAACACAATTGATCTTAATACTGAGCCAGTAATGGTCTTAACAGCTTTCCAAACATATATGGTTTGTCAGCAATCTATATAAGTATTGGTTTATTTGAAAATATATATGTGGAAATAGCAAAATACGTAAAAAAACAAAAAGAATCAGCATCATCATTATTAGCATGTTTCTGTGACACCAAATTTCCTCATATTAAGTGACACACATATTGCCCCAAACATACCGAGTTCATCCCAACTGCTGGCAATTCCTATATTTTTGTAAAGCTCTTTCTATATTCAAGTTTATAAAAGAATTTAAAGAATTTATGGTGCTCTATTTAAAATAAGATAGTACCACTTCCTAAAATGAGAAATTATGTATAACTTACATCAAATTTAAATTTGTGCGAACTAGATAATCTTCACATACTCATTTTAAAATAAATGAAACTAATAATTTAAGTAAGGTAATAAATGTACACCTAGTGTTACATTTCAAGAGCATTTACAACCTTTCTTGTGTGTTCTGCTATTTTTTAAACATACGAGGGCAATACTGAAAATTTTCAGAATGCCCATGATTCTAAAAACAAATGAAATTTATTTATATTTGAGAGCTACATTCTAATGTTTTGCAAGTTGATTGCCATGTAGTTTGAGTTGCTCTAATGGTTTGTTAATTATCATCAATTAAATATGTTGTGTTCATCCAAAAAAGAATTTGACTAGAGAACATTTCTGGGCTTTGATTTTTTACGATTTTAAATTGTAATTAATGCCTAAACAATGTGAAGGCTGGCTTAGAAATGCATAACAATTTATAACTGGTACAGCAAATTCAAAAGAGACGGTTTTTTTTAAATGATGAATTTTGTGAAGGACACCCAAGAACTGCTGTTACTGATGAAAATATTGACGCTGTTCGAGAAATGCTTGAAGAAGATATACGGACATCTTATGAATTTACTTGGGCAACATTAGGCATTAGTATGAGTCAAATCCAAAAGATTTTACATTAACAGTTAGATGTGAGAAAACTTTGTTGATGGATTCCATATAAACTGACTCCCGATCAAAAACAATGCATTAACTGGTACAGAAAAACTGTGGAAAAATTTGAAGGCGACACTTCAAATTTGGGTTGGAACATTGTTACTGGATATTAATCTTGAATTTATTGTTATGATCCTGAAAATAAAAGTCAATCGGGTCTTTCGAACAGAACCTAAGCCTACAAAAGTCCAATGAATTCACAGTGCTGGTAAGAAGATCATTGCTAGTTTCTTTTTCTAAAACAGGCCATATTGCTACCATAGCATTAAAAGATAGACATACCATTACTGTGATTGGTACACAAGTGTTTGTGAAAAACATCCAAAAGGAAAAATAATGTTACATCATGACAACACATCATCACATACAGCAAAACTAAAACTGAGTATCTGGGTGCCCTAAAGGTCAGCACCATATACCCTCCACCAGACAGTCCTGACCTAGCACCTTGTGTTTTCTTTTTGTTTTCAAAAATTAAACATAAAATGCGTGGAATCACTTTTTCGTCATCACATGAATAAGTGGAACACTATAAAAACTTGGTTTCTGAAGTGCCTTAGGAAGAGTTGTATTATCCTTTAAAGATTGGTTTCATCGAATGCAAAAATGTATTGATGTTAAAGCGGAATATTTTGAAAAACAATAAAATCATTAAAATTTTTTAAAACAAATCCTTGTTTGATTTTCTAAAAAATTTCAATGTCGGCCTCGTACTAAGCATTGTACATTTTTAGCAGACTCATCATATAAGCTACTACTAAATTTCTATTGATTTCAATATATTACACTGATGAATATTCACTTAGCGCTTGCTGAAATGAATCGTTTTTTAACATCTACACTTGTTCTGTCATAATTTAAATAATACCAACATAACTGGTGTTCTTTAATTACAAACATAGTGTGTTGTTAGCATTTTACAAGCCAACCTACATACATGAGTGGGATTTTACTGTTAGGTGGTGTGATAGGTGTGTCCTGTAAATCTACGAGATTTCCCAAGGTTTTATTTAGTTTTTTGGTTAGCTTTTTTACTATTTTAATTTGTTATGATATCTTAAGGGAGTCCCAGGCAATCTTGGCATTTTTGAGTGCATGCCCAGGGACCTGAGATGTTTTATAAAAATCTTAATTCATAGCAGTAGATTTAAAACACAGGGCATAGTCAGTCCTTCAGTCAAGTTGCAAATAAATAAATAAAATTTTATTCATATGACTTTCTCTAGGCACTCTTCTACAAACTACTATCACAAAAGCTTGTTCTTCTATTTACTTCATGTTTATTGAGATAAACAATTACAGAAATGGTTTAGTACAAATTTTGTTGCTTGTACAGTAAGCTGAAGCAATAGTCAAATATTTTAAAAGTGGGTTACTATGTCTTTGAAATTCCACTTTGCATGACCATGAGAAAAAAAACAAATAGTGACTTAGCACTTGAAAAGAGAATAAAGTATTTGACATAAATTGTGTGCTTTAATGAATCTCAATTTTTTGTACAGTAAGTTTCTGTCTCTCTCTTTGATTAATAAGTTTTACAAAATTCATTCATAATGAAGAGGACTTCACAGGCTCTTTGGAGAAAATTTGATATATATTTCATTTGTCATGTGACTGTCTTAAACACGCAGTATTCTATTCATAATTGTTAAGAGCCATTTTGAGAAAATCTAAAACAACAAAAATTTATCCAGGTAAAGGGTAGTTTGAAGTGTGGGGATTTTCTTGAAAATACTTGTGTTGCATTCTTGTAAGACGAACTTAAATAACAAATTTGGTTGATATTTAACCAACTTTTGATTTTTTGAAAGACTGCTATTCTCTCTCTCTCTCGCTCTCTCTCTCTCTCTCACAAGCATGCATACACATGGAGCTTTTGCTAAAAATGCTTTTCTGGGTTCAGGGGGCCTCAAAACTTATATTTCCAGTGAAATCTCAACACTGAAATTTTGGGTGGAATACAGTATTTCACATACTTACTATACATAGAAGAAAAATCTGATGTGTTACACTCACATGACTTTCTCTACTCTTGTACAAACTATTTTTACAAATGCTTATTCTCCATCTACTTCATGTTAATCGAGATAAACACTTGCAGACTCTGTCTTATTGCTAATTTTCTTGTAGATGTAAGGGGAATATATATTTACAAGGGCAATATAGAAATACAGTAGCCTTTAAGCATATACATATCTCTTAATAGCTGGTTGCTAGGTGCAGCACCATTCCCTTTGCCACAGATTAATACTCTTTGCATATCCAAGACAAAAAAATGAATAATGAATTCCCATTTAGAAAATAAGCATTGAAAAATTTAAGGGAATAACAAGCAATATCTTGAAAATGGTTCACTCAACAACAAAAAATGTATATGACATAAATTGTGTATTTTAACGCGATCTACATTTTTTGTGTAGTAAAATTTTGTCTATCTCTTATAGTTTACCAGTTTACCAAAAGTCGTTCACAATGAAGAATACTTTTGGAGACATTCCCAGAAAATTCAAGATATACATTTTATTTGTCATGAAAATATCTTAAACATATGATATTTTAATCAAAATCGTTAGAGCCATTTTTGAGAAAATTAAAATTTTTGAAAAATGTTCCATGTAAAGGGTACTCTGGGGTGGGGGATTTTCTTGAAAACCTTTGTGTCACATCTCTGGAAGATACTGAACCTAAATACCAAGTTTGGTGTTTATTTGACTGTTTGTTTCTGAGTTATGCTGTTCACAGAGACACACAGACACGTTTCCAAAAAGGCTTTTTTTTGGATTCAGGGGGTCTCAAAACATGTATTTCCGGTGAAATCTCGGTATCGAATTTTTGGGTGGAATACAATACTTCCCCTACTTACTATACGTAGTAGAGAAAGTAAAAAGTATAAGTATTGGAAAATTTAAGGGAATAACAAGCAATATCTCGAAAATGGTTCACTCAACAAAACAAATATATATGACATAAATTGTGTATTTTAATGCGATCTACATTTTTTGTGTAGTAAAATTTTGTCTAACTCTTATGGTTTACCAGTTATGCAAAAGCTGTTCACAATGAAGAATACTTTTGGAGACATTCCCAGAAAATTTGAGATATACATTTCATTTGTCATGAAAATATCTTAAACATATGATATTTTAATCAAAATTGTTAAGAGCCATTTTTGAAAAAATTAAAATTGTCGAAAAATGTTCCATGTAAAGGGTAATCTAGGGTGGGGGGATTTTCTTGAAAACCTTCGTGTCGCATCTCTGGAAGATACTGAACCTAAATATCAAGTTTGGTGTTTATCCGACTGTTCATTTCTGAGTTATGCTGTTCTCTCTCTCTCTCTCTCTCTCTCTCTCTCTCACACACACACACACACACACACATGGACATGTTTCCAAAAATGCTTTTTTTGGATTCAAGGGGTCTCAAAACATGTATTTCCGGTGAAATCTCGGTATCAAATTTTTGGGTGGAATGCAATACTTCCCCTACTTACTATACGTAGTAGAGAAAGTGAAAAGTATAAACTGATGTGCTACATTCACATGGCTTTCTCTGCCCAATCTTCTACAATTACTTTAACTGAAGCATGTTTTTAATATAGAGTCAACTGAAAAATTCAATGCCACAGCCGGGATTAAAGCTTGTTTGTCTATCTATTTTTTGTTAAGCGAGTTAAGTGCTTGTAGAAATGCTTTAATTACACATTTTGTTGCAGGTACAAGAGAGTTCCAGCAGACTTCAGCAATAGTTAAAACTATTGCATAGAGCTGTCTTGAATAAACAAAGATGTTTATTCAAGGTTTTAGAATATTTTAATAGTGTTTTTCTGATACTTTCATATTAAACTAGGCTTTAACAATAAAATGAAAGTTAAGTATTTTTAGCTAATTATATTGAAAATTTGAGTCGGAATTCAAACACTAAACTTCACTCACATGTTTTTCAACTTGACCGGTTTCAGGAGCTAATTGCTCCCATCATCAGAAGTGGTCGACATGTCGGCAATTTTGCTACAACATTTCTTTCGGCTAGCAAAGTTTCAGACCATTTAGCCTCGGTTTGAAAATGTTCAGCTGAACCTCAGTTTGAAAGCTGTTTATCTTAACTTCCTTAATTCTGAACTGATTTCAAACAAATTTGATGTCAAATTTTTTTTCAAACTATTGTGTATAACATTTAAACTCCAAATCTACAGTGGTTCAGCTAAAAACTGAAAATTTGTATAAGGCTCTCCATCTAAATTTGCATGGATTTCAACCAACTTTGAAATGTGTTGACAAATTTTCTCCTAGATATATAAAACCTCTTAACTTAATACTTGCAGTGAATGGCAAAATCTTTCATGTATATGGATGGATAGCATGGACAAAGTTAAACAAATAGGTACACTGCAGAAGCACACATACCTAAAAATAACCCAGCGAAGCAGGTTTTTGAATTAATCCTGTAGGACTCTACCCACATTTAGCAGCCTCTATGATGATGCGATAGCATTGCTGCTTTGAAGCATGAGACACAGATTTGATTCTTGGTAGTGGGTGTTCTTAAACTGGATGTTGTGAAAAGGAGTTCCACTCAGCCTCATGAGGTTCTAAAGGAGTTGCTAAACTGAGTATCAGTGGCTTTCAGTCATGGTTACCATTCATGGACAATTGGGAGACTTGGTCAACATGCCAACCCTACTATTACTCTCTGTAACATGATATCCTGTTTGAATGGAAGCAGAGAACACAACCGCCATGCAGAAGTTGGCAGCCATAGTTCTGTTCCTTATACAGAAAGTAACTCTCCCTTCCAAGCAAATATAGTACTGTTATCCATTTTAGTTGATTCTTTTATAGCGCAGCACTCATCCTAAATAATTTTAACCAGTTTACACTTCTCCTTAAGCTTTGATGTGAATTGCCAAAAACTGAATGGCTTTTTATATACATAAGAACTGCTTACTATGTTCATTTGAATACCTATAGCACAGACTAGAATTCACTCTGCAGTTCATACATTTTAAAACATGCATATATAAAATGTTGAGTGGTGGTGGTGGTGGTAATAATAAATAGTAATGAAATATGTTTTAATTCTATATATGTTATACAGTGTGTTTCGAAAATGGAGGCATACTTTCAGGTATGCATTCCCCATATGTATACAATAAAAAAGTCCATTACAACATGTATCCGGAAATGCTTGGTTTCTGAGTTATGGCGTTCAAAACAGTGATATTCATCGGAACATATTTCTTACTGCAGGTAGTTTTCTTTACAGAAGATGTTTAAAGTGTTCAGCTCCTGCTTGAATACAGGCCTCACAACAATGTCTCATGGCATTGCGAACACAACTCGAAATTCCAGGAATATTGCATATTTCCTCACAATCTGTCACAATTCAATTCTGAAGAGATTCCATGTCAGGCATTGGAGACGAATACACCAATGCGTTTCAATGGCCCACAATAGAAATCGACAGTGCTCAAATCAGTGGGCATGGTGGCCAAGCAATTGGACCACTTCTACCTATCCATCAATCAGGAAACCTTTGTCTTAAGTACCGGCAAGTGGTAAGACTGAAGTGTGCAGGATTGCCATCATGCAAGAAGTGAGCTTGTTGAGCTATTGGAGTGTCTTCATACACATGTTTTCCAGGAATTTGTGTATGCCTGCCCCATAAGTCTGTTTACAAGTATATGGGGTCCAACTAACCGATCAATGATACCAGCCCACATTGATCCGCATTTGGTGATGAGATGGAACAATTGCATTTGGGTTTTCATATGCCCATACATACTGATTGTGGAGATTTGTAATGCATCTCGTGTGAACTGTGCTTCATCTGTAAATACATAATATTAAGGCAGGAAAGTTTGGATTTGTAGCATGCTGCTCCACGAACCACTGGCAGAACATCAATCAAGCAGGGTAATCTGCTGGTGACAGAGCCTGGTGCAATTGATAAGGATACAACGGTTGCTCTTGCAACAGTCTCCAGGCAGTCGTATGAGGAACATTCACTTGCAACGCTAACCTTCGTATACTGATAAGAGTTGTGTGCACAGAATCCAGAATCTCCTCCCCTACATCCGGAGTGGTAGATTTTGGTCGTCTGCACATACAGCAATGGAGATGTTCAAGTATCTTCCGATCTGGACATCTTCACTGTGGGTACCCTCTTGGTGCAAACAACGAGCCAGCACAGCAATGCTGTCTACCTTACCATATATGAAGTGCATTTCTGCCAGCTCCTGATTTGAGTACATGTCGCTCAGTCGAATGCCAATCACAACACTCAATGTACCCTTCACTTCGGAATGAACTGTCAGAGTGTCCCGTTAATATATCTGTCACAGCAACTACCTGAGTGAAGAAAAACGTTCCGGTGAATATTACTGTTTTGAAGGCCATAACTCAGAAACCTAGCATTTCCAGATACATGTAGTAAATGGACATTTTTTACTGTCTACATATGGGGAATGCATACCTGAATTTATGCCCTCTATTTTTTAAACATCTTGTAGATATTTGAGCCAATAAGGAATTAAATGACAAAGAAGTATAACTCACTTTTGACCTTATGTTGTAGCTTATCTTGATATGTGAACCTTCAGCATAGTGAAATATTCAAGCTCTCATCCAATCAAAATAAATACGAGTAGTGGTTTAGAAAACAAATATCTTATGATTCATGTCTAGGAAACTTTAAACCACAAAAGGCAAGGGAAGTATCAGTCCTCTCATGCAGAAACCCTCTGAAATTCCTCTGACAAGAGTGATGTATGAATAAGGAGGCCACAACAAAAACATCAGCTGCCAGTTTTAACTGCATAGTGCCAAAATTGAAGCTGCAATCCTTCAGCAGCAACTAAGTATGTGATCCAAATGGATATCCCTGCTTCAGAGGTGTACGTCAATGTAGTGAGCTGTTTGAATGAGCTCCAGTGTGAGATGGTGTGACATGAGATCTGACCTGTTAAAACAACACTTTTACACTCAGCAATAAAAGAGAAGCAAAAGTAATTGTGGTTAATTGAATGGTGATAAGAAAAATTCTTTTTTCACCATGCACTGCTACACTGAGCTGTACATTGTTTTTCCTTTGTTTCTATACAATATTTCACAGGCACTGAGTACTTGTGTATCTGCTTGTCAACAAGGAATGCTTTATCATGTTCTAAAACTCTAGGAATGAAACTTGAAAATGTATAAAGGACTGAAATTTTAAGAAGCTGTCTGTATGTAAAATCTCTTTGTGAATGCTCTCATCTGAAGTGATGATTTCTAATAAGCAGCAGTAAAAAAACCTTACCACTGCTGGAAAAAGAACTTATCAAATGGTTGGATTTTTTCCCATAGTATCGGATGGAATCTACAGCAATTCTATGGTCATGCATGCAGAAATATTTTCAAGACAAGGAAATATCGCTGTATAACATCCAGAATTTAAGAGTAGGGTGCAATTGTCTGCACAGAATGGAAAGAAGGCCTTTGTAAACCTTTGTTTAAGCTCTCTCTTTCCATGATTTTGTGGCAGTAACAATAATGTTATCAGCTTTAAATAAAATGTTAGAAAACTTCATGTTGGTTCCTATAGCACAATAAACAATTTGGGAATTAAGGAGTCAACCATGAAGATTGTCAGAATAATAGTATATGAATGTGTAAATGCACTAACAGATTGGGCTGGCGTGTGAATATGCTTCCCGCCCTCCCAACAAAAGACCTGTGATTTGGTTGCATTTCCTTCTCAAACTTGCTTTGATCTGTATTATAAATAGAGGAGGGAGTGTAATTGATAAATCACTTCAAAGCAGTTTCAAGAAATCCCTCTGTGCCTTATGCATCTGTTACATCTAACATGGCAGCAGGACATGAATTTTGTTATTTTCCTGCTCCTTATTTTATGTTTTTCCTTGGACTGACTCTTCCAAGCAAGAGAGGTGTAGAAATCCTTATTCTCAGTACATAGTTCTTTTAAAACTTCTAAGCCCCATAGTCACAAGTCTTCATCACTCACATTTCGCTTGGCTCTTATAGCTTCCATGAAACAGGAGAATAGTTCATTAGTTCATTATACATGATTGGTTTAAGTTCCACTTGATTTAGACACGTATTAGACACCTATTTTTTCCAGAAATAAAGTTATCGTTCTGATGTTAGCAAACTGAAGTTTCTGTGAGCATGTGATAAGGATTGTCGCTTCATCTCCTTCATTCAGCCAGAAATTTACCTTTCCTCTTGTAAAGTATTTTAATGGATTAGCAAGCCAATTGAAATAAAGGATTTTCTGGGTGACTGGCTTGCATCACTGGACTCCTATGATTCTGACTGTGGTATTGAGCTCAGACCCACAACACCTATGGCTGGAGAAAGACTTTTATGAGTATCATTAGAAATACTTTCTCCTCACAATGATGAACTCCTTCATATAGTTTCAATGAATTGTATCGCATACTGACCCACTTCCCTTCCTTTGTGTTTATGCTCCTGGAGAAGAATAATCTTTCTTGTGAAACTAATTCAACAAGAACTCAATGATACTGATGGGATTTAGAATCTCTACTTCATTGTTGGAATACACTGTTCAATAATTAAAAAGAACCTCACTATCTTATTTATTTTACTTTATTAAGAGACAAAATAAACCAACCAGCTGATCTCTACATTGCTGTCGTATCTATTACACGTGCATCATTCCATGAGGAAGGTACACGGAGCATGCTGTCCCAGCCCCCTTGTGACACAGAAACTGGTAATCTGAGCCTTTTTCCCCACACCCTGTGCGACAATCCAGTAAGCAGTTGGGGTTGTTAAATTGAGCTAATTAGTATAAGTATTATTTCCATGTGGTTTATATGAAAATTTGTGTGTGTTTTCAAGGGTTTGCACTTAAAACTATCAGCTGATGTTTTGGAAGGGTTCCACTATGCAGGCTCTGATACTTCCCTTGTTAGTATGTGTGAAATCCCAGTATCTAACCCACATGCAGCAAAATCTATCATCATACCTTTCTGAGGCTTTTTCCAGGGAGTTCTGTTGTGACAATCTTGGATGGGATTCACCTGCTGTTACAGTCTGCTCTGGAGTTTCCTGTAATCAACATTTTAGTGTTCATCTTGTAGCAACAATATAAACCTCACTTGAGCTACATTTTGGCTAAGTTCTGGCAATATCAATCTTTTTCAACTTTGCAATTCATTATCGATGGAAAATTAGTGATCCACTAGCATCATTGCTCATTTCTGAGAGCAGCAATTAAACATTTGGATACTCAAACCTGTGGATCTGAATACTTGCATGATGACGATGCTTTGTGTTCAACAAGGGCTTTCAACTGCTAGGTCATTAGCACCCTTTAAAACAGATCATGGCAAAGACCAGAGATAAAAATGAATATAAAATCATAGCAAAAGTCAGAGATAAAGAGTAATATAAAAATCATAGCACAAATCAGAAATAAATATGAATATATAAAACTAAACTGAGAAGTATGAAACACTTGCTATTAACACGACTATATCTACATTTGGAAATTTACTTTAACACAGAATTAAAAATTCTATCAGCCACTTGCTTATCATCCACTAAGATCTCTGTAAAACTGGCTCGCAGTTACAGAGTCCTGAAGATGTGCTAGAGCAATACACTCTAGCAACACGTGACAGACCTTTGCTACAAAAAGGACAAACAGAGGCAGGGTCAACCTAAAAAAGATAACCGTGCATAAAATTGCAGTGGCCAATATGCAACGAGCCAAGATCACCTCCTCACGATGAGATACACGAGATGAAGTTAGCCAGTTCATGGGAATGTCCTTCACTACTCTAAGATTATTTCCGCGGAGAACTAACCACTCCTCGTGCCAGCATGACAGCACTGCTCTCCACAAAACAAGCCTAAAGTCTTGCAACGTTACCTGAGCTGTTGTAACAGTGGATTCTATGGTTGCTGCCTTAGCTGCCAAATCTGCAAGTTCATTCCCCGGCAAGCCAACGTGACCAGGTATCTAAGCACACTCCACATTAACGCCAGAAGCATATAAAACATGGAGGGCATCCTGGATTTGCTGAACATTGGGGTGGTAGTTGTACAGCTTACAAAGGCTCTGAAGTGTGCTAAGGGAATCACTATAAATGTGACAGTCTCCCAATTCTCGATGATGCACATACAAAATGGCTCAGTATATCGTATACAGCTCTGCACTATACATGGATGTGCTATCATGAAAACCTAAAGTATGGGGTTCGGTTCCATGAACATAAGCACATCCAACACCATTGGTGCACTTAGATTCATCGATGTAGATCAAAATTCGGTTACTTTAATCAGACAAAACTTTTAAAAAACAGGTGTGGATACTAAACATAGGTATCGTAGGCTTCCGGTATACCACCATTCCAAGATCTACATGAAATGTCCCACGTAACCAAGGGGGAAACACCCTCTTCACCTTAGCAAACATGCTAGCCATTTCAATGTCATGTTTTCTAAGAAGCTCCCGGAAAGAAGCGAATGTTGGATGTTTTGGCATACATTTAAGCACACAGAAATAATTTCCTAAGAGGAAATCATGCCGATATCGCAGAGGAAGTTCTGCCGATTTGGTGTAAAGACTCATAACTAGGCTAATGGGAAAACCACCAATAACCACTCGAATGCTCCGATTATGAACTGTGTCTACTTCCTCAGCATAGATGGCCATGCCGAGGAATAAATGATATACCCATAGTCTATTTTTGATCGGATCAGTGAGCGATACAGTCGCAGTAAAACTGTCCGATCCACTCCCCAAGATTTGCATTTAATACCTGCAAGATATTCAGAGAACGGTCACATCGCACTTTCAATTGTGCTATATGCGATGAGCAGCTGAGTTTCCTATTAGAGGTCTATCCCAGGGATCTCGTCGAATCTGCAAATGGTAGTAAATCTGGACCAAATCGGAGAGAAGGTGGTAATCGTCTCCTATGGCGCCAGAAGTTCACACAGATTGACTTATCAGTTGAGAAACGAAAGCCATTTTTAGAACTCCATTCTTGAAGATTATCTAAATATTGCTGCATATGGCATTCCAAAAACGGTGTATGCTGAGAAGTACAATAAACAGCAAAGTTGTCTACAAATAAGCATTATGATACACCGGGAGGAACACATTTCAGGATAAAATTGCTATAGCAAACAGTGTAACGCTGTACTGATCCCTGAGGTACTCCATTCTCCTGAACAAAAAGATTCAAAAAAACCAAGCCGGCCCTTACTCACAAAACACGGTCCTTCATAAACTCCTGAGTAAACAGTGGTAAGCATCCACTTAAATTCCAGGGATGTAGGAAACATAGTTTCCCTGCTCGCCAACAATTATCACAAGCCTTCTCAAGGTCAAAAAATATTGCAACAGTTTGACAATTCTTCATGAATCCGTTCATGATCTGTGTTGATAATGGCACCAGGCAATCCATTGTTGAACAGCATCTTGAAAACCCACTGGGTGTTGGTCAGCAGGTTGTGAGTTTCCAACCCTTTCTCGAAAAGTGGCATCAATCCAGACATGATTTTAGACATCGAGTAGGAAAGCCTTACCTTCAGGAGGGAGCTGTTGCAACATTTGTACATGGATATGATCTGGTCCTGGTGCTGATAGTCGCGAAGATGAAAGAGCGTGTTCTAACTCCGCCATGGTGTAAAGGTGATTGTAATCTTCAAGATTTCTGAACGAAAGCAGAAACCTTGAGATTCTACCTGAGTCTTAACAGGAAGGAACACGGGTGAATAGTTATGAGAGCTAGACACTTGAGTGAAAGCATGGCCAAATGTGTTAGCCATGTCAAATGTAACAACAACAGCTCCTGCAGCTGTTTTAAGACGGCAATTGGCATGTGGGTTGATTTTCCGGCCACACGCCTTAACTTATTCCAAACGACAGAGGAAGGTGTATGTCGATTAAATGAAGCTACAAACTTGCCCCATGATGTCTTTTTACTATCCTTTATAATATGTCTAGACTTGGCACACATTTTCTTGTACTCGATTAGGTTATCCATTGTAGGGAGAACCCTAGCAGCACGCCTGCAAGTACAAATGGCATTTTGGCATCCTTCCGTCCACCAAGGGACTGGAAATCGATGGGTTTGGGCAGTCGACAGAGGAATAGATTGATCAGCGGCAGAAAGAATTGTCTCTGTGATACGTTCAACCAAAACATTCACACTGTCATGCTCATTGTAATTATACACAGTCAACTGGGAGTAAAGGTTTCAGATGGTTTGATCCAAGCGCCATCTAGGCAAGCGTGTGGAACATATATCTAATAAGTCTAATAAGACATGGAAAGTGGTCACTAGAGTGTAAATCAGAGATGACATTCCCTTGCAAGGAAACTGCTAACTGTAATGAACAAACTGCAATATCAAGGTGTAAAAAAGTGTTGAAGGTGTCAGAGAGAAATGTAGGCTCTCTAGTGTTCAGAAGAACTAAGTTATAATTGTCCAAACACTTGGCAATTACTTTACCTCTCGCACAAGCCCGAGATGAGCCCCAAAGAGGATGATGTGCATTAATGTCTCCCACCAACAGAAAAGGCGCTGGTAACTGAGAAATTAGATCTTCTAAATCCGTGAGTGAGAGGTCATCGGATGGAGGCAGATAAATATTACAAATGATAAATCGGGTGGGTGGCAGTTTAAACACTACAGCCACTGACTAGATGTCAGACTGT
Source organism: Deroplatys truncata (assembly GCA_030765065.1). Taxonomy (NCBI): domain Eukaryota; kingdom Metazoa; phylum Arthropoda; class Insecta; order Mantodea; family Mantidae; genus Deroplatys; species Deroplatys truncata. The sequence goes on along the minus strand of CM060980.1, from coordinate 31,434,493 downwards.
ATGGATGCAGATTCCACAAATATATCATTTCTGATGAGCATCATAGTGCCCCCGTGCGCAGGAATACCCTTTTCGGGTGTAAGATCACACTTTACTGGGTACACCGCATGATTTGAAAGCCATCTTGTGGACAGAGCTTAGTCTCTTGTAAACATACGACCAATGGATTATTTTTGTTGAGTAAAAGTTCAAGTTCTGGTCGATGTATTGTAATTACATGTATGTTCCATTGTAGGATAGCCATAGTATTCATAATGGGACAAGTTCTCAATCCTACGAGTCCACTATCTTGAGGATAATGGTGGTCGAATCAATTTCCCTTTTTCAGTGTCAGGCTAGCACCTTTAACGGAGGAAGGATCCTGTCTTTTTTTCACTGTTGTTCTGACAGTGCGGGCAGAAACCTCCTGCTCCATCTCCTCCATGGGAGAGGACCCCTTTGCAATTGAAAACTTTGGTTCGAGAACCTCGAACCGATTGGAAGTGGAGATAGGCGAAGATGTAGATCGCCGATCCGAGTCCTTCGCAGAAAATTCCTCAGAATAGGATCTCCGGGGAGATGATCCTGGACGTTTCTTGCCTTTAGATTTTCTGGATAAAGGCTTACCATTTTATTTTAGGAAGACGATTCTTTCATAGCTGGTCCTGAACTTCTTTGGCTATGTATTAAGGGCTTGCTAGTCTTGCTGGTTGGGGTCGACAGTTTTGATGGTAATTTTACTGATGTGGTCTTTTGAGTAGCTAACGTGGCAGATGTTTGTGTCATCGGTGTTGATTTTGAAGGCTTTGGATGCGTTCTAGCGATGAGAATTTTTTCGGAAATGGCTCCGTTGATACGCTGGTCTGAGTTGCAATTTCCCGACACGGTACTGGTTTAGCTGCAACTGAGCTATAGGCACCGGATTTCGAGACAGAGGTTTGGTGGATACACAGAAGTTTCCGGGCTTCCGCTTCTCCCTAATCCGGATCTCCTACATAGTGCTTTCCTCTGCAAAACGGGGCATTCTCGGAAACTTGATGAGTGTTCACTGCTGCAGTTAACGCACGTTGGAGCAGATGTACATGCTCCATTGTGAAAGATGTTTCCATAGTTAATGCACATAGATTTGCCACTAGACCAAAGGTAAGGAACAGGGTACAAATAGGCACAAATTCCTTTTCACGCTGAACCCGATATACGGATGTCACGTCTGGTTCATCCAGATTCTCTTGAATCTCCTCATTGAACATACCGCCCAATGCACGGGTATTTACCACTTCGTGCGAGTCTTGTGCATTTCGACTCGGATAGAATAGCTGGCTAACATATTTGCTTTCAAGATAATCACTGCCTGAGATGCTGAATTTGCTTCAACCATGAGTGTGCCATTGCAACTCCTAATACACAATTTAACAGGACCAGCAATTTGAACTGTAAAAGGGTTCATCAATGTAAATTTTCTTCCTTCCTCTGTTCTGTTAATAACTAAGTAGTGAGGTCCACTGAACTCGACTTCTTTTCCACCAGCTTTCATGTTTTTTTAAATTTTTTATTATCCATGGCAATTACATCCTCCACCATTACAAATGTCTACGATGGCATGCTCACATCCTGGTCGCCACCACAGCTTAGGTGAGAGTCCTGGCCTGGACCTTGCTCACCTTAAGAGTCTCACCTCCCAATTCATAGAAAGAGGGACCCAATCGCATTCAGGAGTGTAACAGCTCATGTAATGGCCCCTACCCACGACTGATCTTTATCAGCGGATACAACACAGTCCTACATGATACTCAAAGGGCTGGGAGTTACGTGTTACTCAGTCAGCTCTTGCAACTCCCTTCCTCCGTCCTGTGCAGTGGTATCCGTCAGACTGTGTTCAGGGAGGTAACTGATAGCTGATCAAACACACTTGCAGACCAATGTTTGTTTGGCATAAGCCCTCTTACCTCTTAGAGGAACCCAATTGAGATTGTGGCTCAGGACCCCGGGAGTGACAATCTCATACCTACCATCGTAGGTCCCTGGGGAGTGAATACTTGCAGTCTAGCCTAGCATCACTGATGTTATTAGGGCAGAGCCCTGTTTTTTAAAATTCCTGGATTAGTAATACTGGTCTCCACATTAATAATATCAATACATATCACAAGTTGGTGTACCTACTAAGAGCAAAATACTTGTTACTATACTCGGCGCCAATCAAGAAGGTGATTGACATTTCACGGAGGGAGAGAGGTGATGTTGCCACTCATCGCAACCACGTGGAGAGTGTGTTAGAACTGTGTCGAAGGCGACTGGGTTGTGCCTGCATTGTAGAGCAGGTATTATTTATATTCGTAAAGGAAGACAATTGTAAAATAATGAATCTACGTGTAAAGGACAGAACATGCAAGAATATATCAGTGTAAAGATCTGCATTAACAGAAGAGACATACCTGTGAAATATTGATGCTTATTCTAATGGAAAAATGCCACTGATTTCCGAATCGCTTGCATCGCTGTTGTTGCTGCTGCTCGTTTGATAGACAATTTTGCCACCGTTGTCATCATCATTATCTGAAGAGCTGCTAGAATTTCCCACGGAAATGACAAGCTGTTCTATAGTTTCTAGAAAACTCCTTCATTTTCCCAAGCTGAACTTATTATGCCCTTTGTATGAGTCACCGCTTTTTTCCATTTTCAGCTTTTACTGCTGTTAGTGCCTCTTCTTTAAGCTTTATTACTGACAACACAGTGAAACCTTTATTGTTTCGCCCAACATAACCCTTTATGTCGGCCCAAATTAATTCAATCAGGTTAAAATGACAATGATAAGGGGGAAGCCTAACTATTTTGTGACCATGTTCTGCAGCAATACCATCGACTACATAACTTGGAAACCACGGTTTGTTTGCTTTCACAAGTTCCAGTAGCTCACTTTTCTTCAGTCCCTCCTTCACCGGTTTATTGTGGCGAATCAAGTTACTGGATTATTTTCTCCTCAACTTCTCCTCTTTGAAATATTCTCTCACAGAGCATATTATTTCCGTACCTGTCCTTTAATTGGGGTACCTTTACAAATACAGTTTTATTCGGTTCCCAAGTGTGCTCAGTTTCGTTTAGCTGCGCTATGTTTGTCACTATTTTTGGACATTGTTAAACATCCATTAAACGTGTTAACACAATTATAAATGCTCACACAACACACACAGGCACAAATACATGGACTCAAATACACGTAACACAAGGCAACTACAATACAAATAGGACGATGCAAAAGAACTTTTCAGTACAGAGGCAATCTCTAAACTGATACAAAAACATAAGCAAGCTGGGGCTAAAAGGAGGACATTGCTTATAACTGCAGCGACAGCAGAAGATAAGACTTCAGTTCATGTTTACTGCAACAGTCGCTCGCCCGGCACGTCATGCCAATCATGTGTTACAATATCGGCAACAAGGCATTTGCATCTATCGTTGCTATGGAAACGTCTTAGTTTTAATTGGTCCTTCTAATGGTTGATATGATGACCGCTGTGATGTATTCATCCCCTCCCATTCATTTAAAGGTTTCCGCCACGTGGTTAGTAACTGTCAATCACCTTCTTGTTTGGTGCCGAGTATAGTCCAAAAGCTTTATATTGCTGGTCAATTACAGCAAATAAATTGATTATGATCTTTTAATATTGGTCTAGCAACTATTCTGAGGGACAAAGCTGTTGTAAGAAGAGTAGAACATATTGTTGCTTTTACTGAATCATTATGTACATATTATAATGAATACTTTTGGTTAAATACATAAAAACTTTAAAAGATCTTAAATATTTTGGGATTTTTCATTAGAAAACAAATATACATCATGCTTTATCAGAGACACTGGAAGTATAAAATTTCTTCATTAGCTTGGTACAGATGCCCAGTTTCATGCTGCAAAATATGTGAATGGTATCAATCAAAGGCAACATGTCTATAGGTGAACTTGATGTTGCAAATGCCATATTGGAAGTCATTATTACAGAACTTGTTAATGGACTACAGATGTTGAAAAATTTATTCCACAGTTTGAGTAATGAGGATTCTGACTGGTCTATGAATGTATTGATGATGTTCTTATCCAAGTAAATGTAATATAAGAAGCTAAAGCTTGGTTTGTAAACAAACACAGGAATCATTCATATTATTTGAAGTACTATCACTTACATTTGTGTGTAGTGTTACCATGCTAGTATCTAGTTCCAGAGGTCGTGGGTTCAAACCCAGCAGAGGGCGATGGATTTTTTTCGGGCGTAAAAATCCTTAGCATGACTTCCTTTGGAAGGGAAGTAAAGCTGTCGAACATTTACGGCACGTAAAAGAACCTCAAGCCTGATAAAAAGGTCTCTGAGCAAAATTACCAGTCTTTCAAGCTTAATATATAATGGGATGCTAAGGACCACAGCAGTTAAAAGAGCGTCCATAAATAAAACTCAATTTAATTCAATTGTGTAAGAGAAGCTGCTTTCATATCCCAGACATGCTTAAAATGCATATACATAATCCTGAAGTGAATGGCTTTATTATAATGGCTAACTAGTACAAAAAAATGAAAGAGATAACATTATTGAAATATGATTTATTAGGATTAATAATTTTCCCTCTGTTACATGTCATTACTGAATTCACAAACTACTTGCTTTCTGAAACAACCCAACAGGTATTAGCAAACCTGATACCCTACCAGCTGCATTATCAATTGCTAAACATAGTGGGAATGTGATAGTGAATGAATTCAGTTGTCATATACTATATGGCTAAGCACGAAGTAATATGGGAATAATGCCGTAATATAATAATACAGCACAAAGTGAGTTTTCTCTTTGGGGAAACACAGTGAAGCTTTTTGACATATTATATACTCAAAAAGAACTTTTAAACACTTTCTATACCAAACTTAATGGAACATGTTTTGCAGACTGCTGTCTCCATCACAAGCATAGACTCAATGGCTTGTAGAATGGCATTTCCTGGCTGGAATGTACTGTGTAATGAGATTATTTTCACATGGGACATCAAAATTTAACAAACTGTGTTTATTTTTACACACAATGGAACTCAAAACACTGGATGTAGGGATATAAATAGGAAGTCTACTTTTCTGTAATACTCTTTCCCTGATAACTTCAAAGAAAAATATTAAAAGCTTATTGTAATAAGAGTTAAAAAGTGAATCCGAATATATTAACAGATCCATTAGGATGTTAACAGCTATATTATAAGCTAGTAACAGTGATGTGAACTTGAAATTATTTAGAAAAAGTCACAGTTGAAACACTTATGCAGCTATTGCTTTATTCCTTGGAAGTGCCACTTCCAAGGATCAGAGTAATAGCTCTTGAAAACCGTCAAGATGAAAAACATATAAGTGATGTTAAGTGTTTCAACTCTGACTCAATTTTTCTAAATAATCCCATAATCTGTTTTTTGTATCATAATTCTCATTTGTTACAAACTTCTAGTGAGTCAGGGCCCACCATAATGAAAGAAAATTAATGATGTAAGAATTAATAACAGTTGCCATATTATTTTCTCTAAAATAAATAATAAATATACTTTTGGATTCTTTTTAATGTTCTTAAAAATATTCCTATACAATTTCTTTCTAAAATGAAAAGCAGAGAGAGTATATGAAAAAAACTGATCTTGCATGTTAAATTCCTAAGTCCAATGATTTGATTTCCACTCTGTAAATGAACAGTTTTGGCCAACTGGTGATTTCCACCAGTTTTTTAAGGGCTTTTAAAAGCTTGGGTTTTCCTTGCAACTGATGATCTGTAACCAAAAATAATCTATAACTGCCGATTTATCAGTTTGTTTATATTTTACATTTTTCATTTATATTTTAAACCTCCACTACCTTCCGTATGTGTATTTTGCCACAATCATTACATTCAGTTTCATAAATGCTTGAAGTCCCTCCAGCTAGAATTTTGTTCTTTGTGATGATTCCGAGCATGTTTTAGAGGCAATTGTTGACTGGGGCTAAAATTATACCATATTCTTTGAATATTTTAAAGAATTTCTGAAAGGCCCAAGGGAGGAAGGGTGAATTTTTAAAACGTTTTCGTTCCTTTCATGTTGTTTAGTGTGTTTGTTTTTGTTTTGTTTAAGGGCGTTCAACTGTTGTTTAGTATGATTTTCTTTATTTGTTTCTTCTTCTTAAATTTCTATCTTCATTATCTCTTTTATAAAGATATTTTTACGCACAATTTCTAGGATCTTGTTGTTTCCTTTGTTGTACTCTTCTGTGCTCAGGGGTAGTTTATCAATCTGAAAGTGACACATTTATAAAGTTGGATGTAATGGTTGTAGCAAACTGGGAAGACAAAGAGAAACATGTTTGTCACAAGGTTTAAAGTACACATTGGAAATGCAAAATATAAACAAACTGATTTGACGGTTGCAGAGCATTTTTGGTCCATGGGTAATCAGTTGAAAGAAGAAAACCTAAGCTTATAAAAGCCTTTCAAAAACTGCTTGAATTCATCATTTAGGCAAACCATATATATATAAGCACAGTTTGTAAAATATTGATGTTCCATATGAAAATGATCTCATCACACAATTCATCCAGCCAGTAAATGCCATCCACAAACCACAGAGGAAGCGTAGCAGTGAATCTAAGCTTATGATGGAGAAAACACTCTACAAAACATGTTTCAGTAAGTTTTGATGTCTAAAAATTCATTTTGAGTATGTAATACAACAGAGTGAATTTAAACTAAGAGGGGGAGGGGGAAGAAAGTAAACACAAAGCTTAGTAACAAAATGATGGAAATTGGGAAAAGATAGGCAATGTTTAGCCTAAGGAAAGCAAGAGTATTTTAAAATATCTGATTGATGCTACACATCGTAAGCAGAAATACGCGATATCAGAGCATGAAATTGTAGCACTAAAATAAAAATATGGCTTCCATTTTGCATGTTACAGTGATTTGTTGAGGTCATCTCAAGGATATATAAGCTCCAGAGTTCACTGTAGATGAATACTGTTCTTGAGAATATACTCCAATACCGTCAAGATGATTACCCAATAACAGCTGTTTCAGAGCAATTTACATTCATACAATAAATAAAGTGCACTACTTTAGTAATAAAAAGGTGTACTCAGTATTTGGGAACATTTCATCTCATTGTATATAAATGAAGGTTTATATTTTTAAAAACATTTGAATATACGGTAAATGATTTTTTAACATTCTGTTCATGACTAATTAGATAGGTACAATAATTCTGGGAGAAATTATTATACAGTGCATCCATAAAATACTATCATACTCCAAACTGGCACCACATCGCCTTGGATAATCGTATTTAAATGAAACTGGTGACATTCGAAAGAAAAACTCAAATACTTTTATGCATATCAACAATGGACGAGATCACAGGAATCAAATACAGAAACTAAATTCACTCACATTTGTGATTAGTCGGTATGGGTTCATTGTTGGATATTTAGCAGGCAGGTTACATGTGAATGTTTGCTTTTAAAATTGTGTTGTTATTAAAGAAGTTTTAAGGAGTTATGGCAAACCTACAAGAACGTAGTTTGTATGTTTTAGAATATCATAGCACGCAGAGTCTGGTGCAGGTTCAGTGTGCTTTTAGGCGAAGGTTTCAACATCAAGCTCCTACACACACATCAATTTTGAAGTGGTACCGTGATTGTGTGGATTGTGGCTGCATATGTCATCAAAGGAAAGGTCATTCAGGGAGACCATCTGCCAATGCGGGAATTGTGGAACTAGTGTGGGAGGCATTTGTACATAATCCTAAGAAATCTGTCTGTAAAGCTAGTCAGCAGTTAAACATCCCTAAATTCACCGTATCTAAGATCCTGCATATGCGACTGAAGTTTCACCCCTACAAACTGCAATTACTGCATAAACTGAAACCTGATGACCCTGCAAAATAATTAGATCTCTCTGAACATTATCCAGATAATGAAAATCTGTCAGAAAAAATAATTTTCAGTGATGAGGCAACATTCTATGTTAGTGGAAAAGTGAACAGGCATAATGCTAGGATTTGGGGGAGCCTGAATCAACATGTCATTTTGGAAGTTGAAAGAGATTCCCCAGAAGTGAAATGCTTTTGTGCTGTATCAGAACGTCAAGTCTATGGCCCATTTTACTTTTGAGAGACCCTGTCAATGGTTCAACTTATCTTGACATTCTAACTGAAGATTATCAGTTGAGGGAGGATACAGCGAGTTCAACTGAAGGGGCAACTGCACGAACAGATGCATGGAGAAGTCAGGGTTTGAGCGTAGTGTCAACTCCGGCGGGCAGTGTATTGGAAATAGAAGAGGAGAGACAACATGATGGAGTTCCGGGCCCAAAAGGGTTACAAGAAGTAGAGCAAAATTAGATTCCTTTAGATTTGAAAGGAAAGGATCGGTATAGGATAAAGCCTTACGTCTGCTGTGCTGGAATGTAGTGGGTTTATGGGGGAAATTGACTAATGGAAAAATTGCAAAACTTGTGAGTTTTGCGGACATTATTGCTGTAGTAGAGACATGGGAGTGGAAAAATGTAGACTTGGAGTTAAGTGGCTTTGATTACTACGGATGCTTGGCTATGAAAGGGCAAGTGAAAGGCAGAGCATCAAGTGGAATAGGGGTATTCATAAGAAAGGAGAAGCGGTTAAGAGTAAAAATGGATCATGAGAGGAGTGATAATTATGTATTGTGGTTAGTGATACAAGGGGTTCTAGGTGAGAGTAATGTAACAGGAGCAGGGGTTGTTTATAACCCACCATGTGGTTCAGATTTTTACAACCAAAGTTTATTTAATAGGTTAAGTAGGCACATAAATGACTTGAGCAACAAACATTTGAACCTTGAGGTTATCATGGGAGGCTTTAATGCTAGATGTGGAGAAGAGCAAATTCAAATTGTATGTACTGGCGAGTTGGTAGAAAAAGTGGAGACAGTGAAGAGGAACAGTAAAAATAAAACATGTAATTAAGAGGGTTCTAGGCTAATAGATTTTTGTGAAGAAAACAATCTTTTAATGTGTAATGGTATGAAGGGGAGTGTGATTCCTTAGGAAAGTTTACATTTGTGAATAAAAATGGTCTAAGTGTGGTAGACTATATGAAGGAATTTAGAGGATATGTTTGTTGAATTTGAAATATTGAATATGGGGCTGATTAGTAGTCATTTCCCACTGTGGGCAAGGTTAAATAGGGGTAGTGTGAGGAAGTTGGCACAGCAGACAAATAGAGGGAATAAATTAGTCTTATATAGGAGGAAAAAGGAAGGCGAACAATCATTTAGGTATAATTTAAAATGGAATACAATAGGAAGTAGTTTTAATAAAGTAGTCCCAGAGGGAATAATGGAGAAAATTATTAGTATAGTTAAAAATGCAGGGAAGGAAATGAAAGTAAGGGATAAACTTAGAAAACGTTAGGAGGGATGGTATGATAAGGAACGTGTAACAGTAAGAAACAGAGTAGAGCGTGAACTAAGATGATGGAGGCAGGAAGGTGATGAGTCAAAAGCAAATTTTTTGGTGGAGAGATGGAGGTATAGATGTTTATTAGAATTTAAGAAAGATGAAGGGGACAGAAGATTAGCAAAATATTAAGGGAAGCATTAAATATACAGGATAATCGAAAAATCTGGGAAATTATAAGAAAAACGTATATAACCAGAGCCTTTAAAAATAATATGTGGTTCATACTTGGTGTGGCTATTTTAAGGAATTATTGGATTGTAATAAGCTGCAGTACATCTGGTTAAGGACTAGATCAGAGATGAGGGTAGTCAAAGCTCTTGATACAGAAATTACTGATCAGGAAATATGGGAGATAGTTAAGAACTTAAAGACTAATAAGGCATGTGGAATAGATGGGATACCAGGGGAATGGTGGAAAGTTTGGAATGAGGATGTGAATAGAAGGGAATTGTTAAAGAAAGTGTTAAATTATATTTTCAAGGGAGGAAAGGTCCCAGATAAATGGAGGATGAGTATTATAGTACCAATTTACAAAGGGGGGCATTAATAATCCTTCTAATTATAGAGGTATAAGCCTACTATCAATATTAAGAAAAATTTATATTGGGGTTCTGGCAAGAAGGTTGTAAGATTGGGCGGAGAATGAGAACAAGTTATCGGAATTTCAGGTAGGTTTTATGAAAGGTAGGAGGACAGTCGATAATGTATTTGTTATCAAGACAATAGTGGATAAATATTTGTCCAAGAAAAGGGGTAGAGTATATATGGTCTTTGTGGATTTGGAGAAGGTATTTGATGCAATACATAGGAAGGCATTATGGTTGAAGCTTCAGTTAAAAGGTTCTGTATAAAGATGAATGTGAACAGAGTCTCAAAAGTTATTCAGAGTACTATAGGACTTAGGCAAGGATGAAGTTAAGCCCCATACTATTTAATCTGTTCATAGATGATATCCTGGAAGTAATTAGTAAAGAGAAAGTATATTCACCTACAATAAATAATAAGGAAATCCCAGGATTATTATTTGCAGATGATCTGGTAGTGGGATCCATATCTATAGGGGGATTATCGAGAGCTCTAAATGTATTGGGGGATTTTGCAGAAGTTGGGGGTTGAAGATAAACTATGAAACAAACTAGTATTATGGTTTTCAAAAAGGGATATAAATTAAAAAGAGAAGAAAAATGGAGTATGGAAGGACAGGAAATAGCCATAGCGAGAAAAATCGAGTATCTGGGGGTTCAGTTAAGTAGTAATAGAAGATGGCATGAACAAAAGAAAGCAGATTTAGCTAAGGGTAAAACTGCCATGAAGGGGATAACAGCATGTATATTTAAAATACCAGGAATACAAATCAAGTGGTTGGAAAAAGTATATAAGGCAATAGTGGAAGCCAAAATGCTCTATGAGAGTGAGGTAGGGGATATGATGAAGGGTGGCAAGGAGTGGACTTAATATTTAGAAGTTTAGGTCTGTTAATTTTGGGTTGCATCACCGAAGGGAGTAGCATTGTTGGAATTAGGGAGATCAGGAAGTAAAGGGTTAATAACTGAAAGATTGATAAAGTTTTGGCATCGGGTTAGAGCATTGGATGACCAGAATATTGTAAAACAATGTATGATTATGCAAGAGAAATTGCCAGTGCCTGGTAATTGGGCCTTATCTGTACAAAATATTATAGAGGAAATAGATATAGGGAATGTATGGAGAGAGAGGGAATTATTAAAAGGAAGGTTTTGGAAAGAAATAAGACAGAGAGTTGAGGATATCAATATACAAGATATTTTTAGCAGTATTAGGGATAAGAAAACCTTGGTTTTGTACAGGCAAATTAAAAAAGATTTGGGCAGGGAAAAGTATATTGAAGTGTGCAATAAAAGGTGGGCATGGTTTAGATCTGGAGCGATCAAAAAAGGAGAATGAAACTGGGAATGGATCCACAGAAGTGTCCATTATGGGGGAAAGGGAGAATGATCTACATTTTATTTTAGAATGTAATGAAACTAAACTATGGAGAGATCAATTGGTACCAGTTATACCTACGCCGCTGTATCTTCGGCCCTGATGTTTCATGAGGGTAAAGAAAGAGACAGGTATATATTAGAATGACCGCCTTTAGCAATACTAGTGCTTGAATTTCCATGCTAAAGGAAGCTATTCTGATTCACTTCAACAGATAAATGGGGACTGTAATTTGATTTCGTTTAAGTGTGTAATATATATAGTCTACTGTTGTTGCTTAGAGCTTTGCTGAACATAAACCACAACATGAAAGAAAAGAATAAAAGATCCGGCAAGGTTTGCAGTGCTGGGTTGACTCGCACAGCAAAGGGTGGAAGTTGTCTGCTAGGACCAATTACAGGCTCCCTCTCCGGTGCGTACACTGCAGTTTGGGCTGTGTTGCCGATTTTCTTGTAAGTGAAGCACGTGTCGTCAGTAACTGTTTGCTTTAGTCCAGGTTAAGTTTGTTTTCTGTGCGCATGCGATTTACTGCATTAACCCTTGTTTAAGTTTCCTGTAAATGCTATTTCCATACTTTAAATACTCTAACATAGGCAACCATTTCATCAATGGCACACCTAGAGCACAAACAGAAGATTACCTAAAACTAACAAAATTATGTCTGGACCAGAATTTCTTTTCATTCCATCACAAAATCTTTAAACAAACCTCAGGCCTAACTATGGGAAACCCCCTTTCACCATTTTTAGCAGAACTATATATGAGCCATTTTGAATCCCATATTACTAAATCTTTCCCACATCTATTCAAAACCTGGTATAGGTATGTAGATGATATTTTTGCTATTGTTCCAAAAAAACTTTCAGAAGATGCTTTGAAATTATTAAATTTACAAAAAAGATCTATAAAATTCACAATGGAAAAAGAAGAAAATGGCCAATTACCTTACCTAGACATCAGGATCATCAGAAATAATGCACATAACAAACTAACGTTTGGCATGTACAGAAAACCAACGCACACAGAAAACTATATTAAAAACAATAGCTACAATCCTACAAGCCACAAACATGCAATTTTAAATAGTATTACAAACAGGTTAGTACATATACCAATGGAGAAAGAGGAATACCAGAAAGAATACCAACACATTATCAACATAGCCACTATGAATGGATACCAGAAAAAAACAATAGATAAGAAGATAAAAAGGTTTGAAAGACAGAAATACATCCAACAAATGACTACGTTACTCAGACAACAAAAACCACAAGCATATAGAAAATTCACTTATCACCCTTGGACACATCATAAATTTCAAAGGATTTTCAAAAAATACAACATCACCCTGTCTCCACAGAATAACCACAATATACAGAAACTACTATGCAACAGAACAAAAGATCCTATCCCCAACGGTAAATCAGCTGGTATATATCAAATTGATTGTAATGAATGTAACCTGGTATACATAGGAAGAACCAAAAGAAATCTTGAAATAAGACTTAAAGAGCATATGAGATGCATATACCAAAAGCAGCAAGATAAATCAGCAGTAGCACATCATTTCTGGTCTTCAAACCATGATATCACTCCAAACATAAAACTCTTAAAACCGATCAACAGCAGCAATGAATTGGACATCTGGGAAAAAATACATATTGTCAAACACAGGAATCACCTAATGAATTTCGAACTGCCGCCACCCAACAGCCTTTGGAGGTTCATCAGCCCAGCACCAGAGAACACCACAAACCACACACATCCCCCAGATGATGACCGGCAAAAATCAGTTGAGAGAAAATGCTGATGATGGGAACAACCCGTCTCCCGAAACGTGTTCAAGTAAGAATATCATAGTGATGTAGTGTAACAACCCTCAACTCTCTATTTTAAATTATGACACATCACTGTTACTAGCTTCTAAATCTTCAAAATTAGTCAACTATTTCATCGTTTGCATTTTACGAAGAGATGGCACAGGTATACACATGTGTTCAGAGTAGGGGTAAGAATTGGCAACACTACCTCTCTCGGTCGCACTAAATGTCAGAGCTGGAGATAAAACGGCGGTACTATAGGTGTTTGAAATTACCGAAACCAATAATTAAAATGAGAATTGGAAAGCTTAAGAATGTAGAAGAGATTATAAAATTGGGCAGACTATTAGAAAAGACTAAAGAAAGATATAAGAGGGGAATTTCAAAATTATAAATCTGTATATTTTGCAAGGATGCCTATCAAGTAAATTGATATATTTAATTAATAAGTGTGTATTACAAGTAGGTAGTTAGTGAACCTGGTGTATAATGTATTAATAACCACAGTGTTTACTACATTTACACCAGGTGCAACTCAAGTACAGAGTGAGCCAAAAGACTCCGAACCGGCTGCGCTGTGTTCTTCCTGTCCGCATCCTCGGCGCTCATTGCCATCTGCCACTATCATAGAAAGGTGCGGATGAAACAATACAACATTTTTTAAACTACTTTTAAAGGCTTTACTTACCAACTTTACGAAAGAAAATACTGAAACTGGCCACCGTCATTGTCCATACATTTTTGGCACCTCTTTAGGAAACTATCCATCACTCGTCATAATTCACGATGAGAAATTTCCTGGCGGATATTTTGTTGTAATTCATCCAGGATGTGTGGGTTTGTCTTTAACACTTTATGTTTTAAATAAACCCGGAGGGCCATTTTATGAACAATATTACTGGCTGTGCAGTGTTTTTCCACTGGGCATGTGGAAATGTGATAAAAACATGATAATGCACTGCTGCTATAAACAAAAAGTCATGCAGTTGTGGTTTTGCTTTGCAGTGTGAAGTGCAGTATTGAATTGACGATGTGATGTAGTTCAGTTATTACGAGTTATTTATTATTTTGTCCTGTACTTAGTCACAAAGTACATTATGGGTCAGTATATGTTTTCTACTGCACAGCGTGTATTTATTTATGATTCGTATGTGTTAACTCGGTCAGCTCACCAAGTGAAAGTATGATTTGCAGAAAGTTTTCCAGGTGTAAATGTTCCAGGCCATACAACAATCCAGGAACTTTACAGTAAATTTCAGGCCACAGAAAGTGTTCATACAAAGAAATCTAAAAGACGGCATTCAGTTCTTACCGAAGAAACATTAGATGACATCGGTCATCGTATGGAAAATTCCCCCCAAAAATTCCATGATGGATAGTTTCCTAAAGAGGTGCCAAAAATGTATGGACAACGATAGTGGCCAGCTTCAGGATTTCCTTTCATAAAGTTGGTAAGTAAAGCCTTTAAAAGTAGTTTTAAAAATGTTGTATGGTTTCATCTGCACCTTTCTATGCTAACAGCAGACGGCAAGAGTGCTGAGGAAAAATACAGCACAGGTGTCTTTTGGCTCACCCTGTACATATATTTTGTATATTAGAGAGGAAGAGTTGGTATATGTATATGTAATAGAGATAGTTCTAGACAGTTAATAGCTCATGTATAATGGAAGTGAAATAAATTCAAATTCAAACTGAAGATTATTTCCACAATTGGAAGAAGGGAACAAATTTATTTTCCAACAAGATGGAGCACCTCCTCACTGAAATTTACATGTTTGGGAACATCTGAATGAGCGGCTTCCAGGAAGATGGATTGGAATGGCAGAAATGCTGATAATGTCTTCTACAAGTGGCTACTGAGGTCACCTGACCTGGCAGTCTGCGACTTCTTTTTATGGGGTTACATAAAGGATTGTGTCTATGTATCCCCATTGCCTCAAAGCCTGCAAGAAGTGCAACTTCGTATCACTGCTGCCATCCAATCCATTTCATCAGATATGTTGGAGCATGTGTGGCGTGAATGGGAATATTGCCTTGATGTCTGCAGCATCACTCGTGGGAGCCACCTTCAATGTCTATGAGGTATAGTAAAAAATATTTGAGTTTCTCTTTTGAATGTCACCAACTTCACCCAAATATGACTATCCAAAGTGATACAATACCAGTTCAAAGTATGACAGTATTTTTATTGACACGCAGTATATAAGCAAAGAATAGGGAATGTGGATACTTACCTGTTTTTTTATAGCTTTGCTATTGTTTTTCTGTTTTCAATGGTATTAACAATGGAGTTTTTCAACTGAATCATCCCATTTATTGTACTTTTTAATAAATAAAACAGTAGTTGCTCTTACTGAGTTTGCTACAGTTTTACTTAAAACCTTATCACCTGTAATGCCTAAGATATGGAATGAGCACTTGGAGTACCTGAATGCTTTTCAGCAGTCATATCCTAAAGTCAGATTATTATGTAACTGAAATATATGCACATGTGCTTGCTTTTGCTCAACTATTTGAGATTTTAATACATGCAACCTTCAATGAGTAATGGTATTACCTGCTGCTGAGGAGAATCACTGAAAGCTGGCTGTGGTTGCTCAGAAGCTTGACTATGAGAATCTAATGCAGACACAGGTGGCAGATTGGGAGGTATGATATCCGATATGAAGCTTGTCTTCCGGCTAGGACCTTCACTGCCAGACATATCTGATGTACGCCCAGAATCAAAGGCCTGCTCATGTAACGATATTATGCCTGGAGGTTGTGGCTGATTGTCAACGATGTTGGGAAGGGTCCCCTCTACCTGCTCCATCTCCAGCTGTGAGTCTGCATCGATGATACTTGAGCGTTTTGAAGAGTACAATTGATCTGTTGATGAACTTACAGAAAACTCTCCTCCTTCAGTCTCAACCTTATGAAAAACAATGTTATAACAATTGCATAATATATTGAATATTTTAAAACAGAAAGCTAAATTCTACACTTAGCAAGCACTAATTCTGTAAAATTCAAAATTCTGTTTGCAATGATACAAATAGAATACTGAAATATAATGAATTAATCTTATACTTAAAACAGATAATGACAAATGTTCCAACCATCTCAGTATTATAAAGTATGATAAGTATGTTTGTCAGGTATGTTTTGTGAAAAATGTTTCATTTATTCAGCTGTTAAGTTTCAATGTTTTATGTAAACTGACATAATAACTGATGATCAGTGTATGTGATAAGGATCAAAAAAGCAGAAAGAAAACTTATTTATTAATAGTTTCATAATTACTTCAGAGAATTAATAAAATGATACCCGATTTTTTATAGAATTATATGTAATTAATGGTAAATCAGCTGTAGCATATCATTTACGCTCAATTAGTCATGAAATAAACCCAAGAGCTACCTAAATCAAACTTAACTAAGGAGCAACAGAATTAACTGTTTGGAAAAAAATCTTTACAACGAAGCATAGAGATAGAGACGTTGAAATACTGCATAATGATGGCATTGAAGTTTTCCATGTGAAGTAACTGCTTATGAAACACGAGGGTCACTCTGAAAGTTTTGAGAATGGGCAACAATGAGTAGTGGTAGGCCAAAGCAGCTTTTTCTAACTTCAGATTGAAGTTCATAGCAACATGTTCAAGTCTGGGCATACTCCAACAATGTGTATTGTCAGCACCACATGAGTATGTATAGCAGGTGTTGCTACGCCATACGCTAGGATGGATCTTAAGTGAGAGAGAATGCCTTGAAAGACTGCATCATGCATTTGGGGATCTTTGCCCTTCACAATCCACCATTTATCGATGGTATGCAGAGTTTAGAAGAGGAAGGGATTCCTTCGAAGATGAAGACCGAGCAGGATGGCCATCTACAGCAGTAATAGATGAAAATGTGGTGAAAGCAAAGTGCAAGTAGCAGGAAGATCATCGTTGCACATATGGTCAGATTCAAGAAGCCCTAAATATTGGATCGGCAGCAGTGAAAGCAATCCTGAAAGAAAAACTTGATGTCAGGAAGCTCTGCAGTTGCTGCATCCCCCACCAACTCACAAATGAGCAGAAACAAGAAAGTGTGCAATGGTGCCAGGAAATGATTGAAAAATTCAATGGATGAAGATTCAAAAACATACTTAACATTGTAACAGATAATGAAAGCTGGATTTACCAGTATGATCCAGAAACTAAATGACAGTCATTGGCCGGGTCTTCCCAGGAGAAGATCCCCCAACAAAAGTGAACCGAATGAGAAGTGTTGGCAAGAAGATGATCTGTTCCCTCTTCTCAGCAAGTGGTCACATTGTGATGATTCCGCTTGAGGGACAAAAGACTGTTACTGTCAGATGGTACACCACAAAATGCCTGCCACAAGTGTTCAATGAACTGAGAAAAAAAGCGTCCTAAGACTGGTCTGCGTGGAATTTTGTTGCACCATGATAATGCCTCTGCCCACACTGCACAAAAAACAACCCAATTTCTGCAGGAGTCAGATATGTCCCATTCTCCCTACAGTCCAGATCTGGCCCCATGCAATTTTTTCTATTCCCCAAAATGAAAGAAAAAATTCAAGGTCAATGATTTGAATCACCTGAAGCTGCAGTAGCTGCTTAGGAAGAACGTATTTGCACTCTCTCAAAGGATAGTTCAGTATTTGAAAAATGGTTGAAAGGATGAGACAGTGTATGGAATGGTATGGAGAATATTTTGAAAACATGCAATCATTAGATCTAAATTTTTAATATTTTATTGCGTTCTTTCTCAAAACTTTTGGAGTGACCCTCATACAAGTATAAACTGCAAAAGGCCAAGTGGAGATTTTGTTGCTATGCATTCAATTCTATTTCAATAAGCTGCTTAGAGACTTCCAGTTCTAGCATAAAAGTATGTTATTGCTTAAATTAAGATGTTAAGAAAAGTAAATATGCACAAAGCCTGTCTGAAGTCTTTAAAGGTGTGTTAAGTTGCACCACCTCTCTGGTTTCTGCTTTCTTTTATTCTCCTTTCTCTCCCCCTTCCTGCTCCTCTCCCCTTGCTTTTTTTTTACTTTCCTTAACCACCTTTCCTTAAAAACTCACCCATAATCTTGCTTCTTTTTTCTTCCGTAACTGTTAACATTTTTATGGCTATTATTTCCTTGTTCATTTTGTTTCACTTCGAATCCCAAGCGTTCTGCCTCCACTTCTCCAACTCTTTACATTCTACTAAACTATTTTACTTTCTTTTTCTTCACAGATGAGACATGTTCCTAGTTCTTGCCCTCTTTACCCTTCTAGAAACATTGCCCCTGTTCTCATCCATGAAATTACAAGTAAGCAAAGTGCAGTGTTTTAACAAGTTCAATGTTTCATAAAACTTCATATGCTTATCAGTGCTTTTATCACAATCTTAAGTCTCGTGGTGCCATTCTAGTGACTGGCAGTACTTCAGTCCGAGGAGAAAATTAATGTACCATTTTCCAAGACAAGTAAATATCTAGCTTAGTTTCACGGCTAACTTTCCACGCAGATATACAATAAAGCCAAACAGTGGTTTTATAAAAATTACTGTTGTTAAGTTGGCATTCTGTGTAAGAGTGTAAATTGTTTTTTTTTTGTGTTTTGTTTTCTATTATGAATGTGAAAAATGAAGCAAAAAAAAGGCAACATAATTAATAATAAAAAAAAACAAATAAAATATTTTTAACAAAGAAAAAGTGTAAAACTAACATTCTGTGTGTTATATATTTAAAACTAAAAACAGTTAAAAACAGTTTACTTCATAATAAAACAACAACTTATGGGTTCAGAGCTATGTAAATACTGTGTAAAGTAAATAAATCAAATAACCTCAGACAAAATGAATAATATTGAGGAAGTGGAGAAGTTTAAATACCTACCCACTCTCAAGGATATAACCATGTTTCCTTTATGGGAACTGGAGATAAAAACTGTTTCAAGCTGAAGGTTTGTGGAGCTATGTCAATGGCACTGAACTTAGAGAAACCAAGGAAGCTGATCCCAAAAAGCTAGCTGAATGGATAAAGAAGGATGCACAAGTTAGGAGATACATCCTAGCTACCACTGATATGAGTACCAAGACTCATATCCTTTGCGGTGAAATCTCAAAACAAATGTTTAACCAGTTGACTGCTGTATACGATAATTCACAACAGGAGGCACAACTTTGGAGTCATTTCTATAACTTCAAGATTAACAAAATCAAAACATCATGTCTAACATTGCTAGCCTACAGTATGTGGCTTTCAGGCTTAACAGATTGCAAGAGAAGATAACTGAAACAATGCTTATAACAAGGATAATAGCAGCTTTGCTTGAAGGGATCACTATTTTAGCAGTGCTATTCAGAAGACACTGGAAAACCTTAAAACAAGGCTTACTACAGAAGAGGATAAAACTAAAAAAGAAACTGAAGAACAAACAGCATTCAAAGCTATGTCACAAGGATTCCGAACTCCCCCCCCCCCCCAAAAAAAAACTGACAACATAGAAATCAAAGCAAAAAGTTCTTTAAAGGTGCTATATGTTACCCAGTTTGTATATGAAAGAATTGCTAATATACACCAAGAAGAATATTTCAAATTATGTCACAAATGGTGAAATTCACTCACACGATACAAGGAATAAGGACAAATTACACTCGATCACTCACAAAACCAAATTGTTTGAAACATCCTTTAAGTATAACGGTAACGGCTTAAAATTATATAACTATTTAGCCAGGTACTTTAAAAATATAACCTCGTCAAATAAATATAAGGTAGAATTACATAAGTTCTTTGGAAAAAATCAGTTTTACTCTTTAGATGAATATGTGGAATACTGTACGAGCAAAACTTAAATATTTACATATGTTGTGAACTCATTTGTTTCATGGGTCCTGTTTTCATCTGAGGGAGCCACTTCGGCCAAGAGGATGTCTGCCTTCGAAACCATTGTATAATTGCTGTTTTCTTCAAGATTACCTTAAATGATGACATACATGGATTGACAAGAGCTTGTCTACCTGCATATTGTTTTTCTTAATACAACTTGTAGATATGTTTTATTGTATATACTTGTGGACGAAACCAATAACTCTGTATGAT
Organism: Deroplatys truncata; assembly: GCA_030765065.1. NCBI lineage: Eukaryota > Metazoa > Arthropoda > Insecta > Mantodea > Mantidae > Deroplatys > Deroplatys truncata. Next base: position 31,414,174 of record CM060980.1, on the reverse strand, counting down.
TTCTAATGGTGAATAAATATGTATGTATGTATGTATGTGGTGTAAAACTGAGGGACATTATAAAGATAATTGTCCAGAAAATAACAAGATAAAAAGAAAACTGGAAAGAAATCATATCCTAATGAAGGTACTTTTCCTGAATGTGCATACTGTAAAAAGACTAACCATGATCAAAAAAAGTGTTCAAGCATGAGGGACAAGATAACAACAAAAGGCTGGCATATTTAACTTACCCAGAGAACAGTAATGAGCAATGCTGAGTGCTAAACAATATTTTACATTAGTGGCTGACACTGGTGCTACAGGGCAAATATTTTGAAGAACCCTGAAAACATAAAAAAAATTAGAAACAGAAGTCGCAAAAAAGGGACGGAAGCTGATTTCTAATCTGCGTGGTGAAGTTGACTCTAAAGAAGTCACCCTTAAAAATGCGTTGGATCTACCTGGTTTGAGTAGAAACCTATCAATAAATATGGTGACAAAAAACAATGGTATTGCTATTTTTGAAAAAGACTCCGTGAAAGTGATTCACAATGGAAAAATCAATGTCGTAGAAGTGAGACTGCAATAGAAGGAAGACAAGCCAGGGACTCTATGAGATTGATTTGATTGGCCAACATTCTGGAGAAGCTCTCTTGATGCATAGTGATAGAGTTTTCAAATGGCACAATAAATTAGGTCACATAAATTTCAGTGATCTGAAGAAAATTCCTAACTTGTGTGATAGGGTAGATGGAGATATCAAGAAACCTCAAGATGATGAGTTCTGTGAATCATGTGTTCTCAGCAAGAAAACAAGAAATCCTTTTCATTCTGAAAGAACAAGAGCAATAAGACACTACAGATATTGCACACTGATGTATGTGGCATGATATCTCCCTCAATACATCACAATGAAGGGTATTTCCTTACTGTAATGGATAACTGTACTCACTACCTGAAGGTGTATTTACTTCATACGAAGAATGAAGCTGATGAATACCTAAGAAAATATATCTTGGCAGAAGTATATTACAATTTGAAAACTGAAAAAGTTAGGTGTGACAGAGGAAGTGAATATAGAAGCAATGTTTTTTAAAATGTGGTGTGAAGAAAGAGGTATTGTGATAGAATATACCACAAATGATACCCCACAGCAAAATGGAAGGTCAGAATGAGTGAATCGAACCCTAACTAATAAGGTTTGTGCTATGTTGCATTCCTCTCAACTAAGCAATAAATTCTGGTGTTATGCAGTGCAGACAGCAGTGTACCTTCTCAACAGGAGTGTTTCAAGAACTATAAATATTGAAAGGTGGTGTGGAAGAAGACCAGATTTATCTGATTTAGAAGAATTTGGACAGATTGTGTATACAAAAAACCTTGGATATCTGAAAAAAACTTGATCATCAAAGTCAGAAGGGCATCATGGTGGGGTAATGTACAACTGGATACTGGATTTGGGATCCAAACACAAGAAAAACATATGTATGAAGAGATGTTAAGTTTACTGGAAGATTTAAAAAAAAAGTGATAATGGAGCCACCTTTGACATTTAAAAATTTTGACGAAGATAAAGGTGAAAACAATGAAGATAAAAGCCATAAAGAAATTGAAGACCAAGTTCAGGGTGAGAATCAAGAAGAACAAGAAGATGATATCGAAGGAGAAGAGGAAGGAGAATGCCTGTAACTAAGACAGAGAAGAATTCCTCATCATTTTGACGACTTTGAAGTGCCAGAAGAATATATACCTAAGAGACAGGCACTGCTCTCATCTGAGGAAGAAGATATGTCATATGTTGATTGCACGTCCAGTGAAAACAGAAGAAAATGGATGGAGGCAATAAATGAAGAAAAAACACCACTAAAGAAAAATAATGTTTGGGAATTAGTAGATGAGAAACAGGCAATAGGCAAGCAAGTAATAACATGTCGTTGGATTTTCAAGAGAAAAGATAATGGAATATACAAGGCATGCATTGTTGTCAAAGGGTGCCAGCAGAAGAATTGAGATTTTTCTGACATTCACAGCACAGTTGTACAAGGAACTACGTTAAGACTGTTGCTTTGAAAATTATAACATTTGATATAAAAACAGCCTTTTTATTTGGAAAACTTGATTCAGAAATTTACATGCAAGTACCTGAAGGTTAAAATAAGCCAAGAAAGGCATGCTTACTCAAGAAATCTCTCTATGGGCTATGTCAAGCTTCACAAAAATGGAATAAAAAACTAACAGAGTTTTTGGAGTCATATGGATTGATACCTTTCAAGACTGACCAATGTGTCTTTAGGAACAAGAATCAAAAGTTATTTTTGGCAATCCATGTGGATGATGGTCTTGCCATTGGAACTGATATTAAAGAAATACACAGTCTTATAAAAAAACTGAAGATGGAATTTGAGATAACAGTGGAAGACTCTCCTAAAAGCTATCTTGGTATTTACCAGAACAAAAGATGGAATTTTCTTGTGCCAAGAAAAATTTGCAAAAAAGATAGTTAATAAGTATGGGATAGCTGAATCGAAGAAGATGAATACACTGATTGCAGGTCAAGAAAATTATGAAGGAGATACACTGAAGACATAGAAATATGAGTATGATAAAGTAGTTGGAAGTTTACTTTATCTTACTTGTAAAACCCGGCCAGACATGGCATATGCTGTTAACTTTGAGAGTTGTGCCCTTAATTGTCCAACAACACAAGATTATCAAAATGTGAAGAGAACACTCAGATATTTGAATGAAGATCCAGGGAATGGAATTTATTTTTCATCAGAGAAGAGCCACAGCATTCAAACCTACTCAGATTCTGACTATGCAGGAGATCAAAACACTAGGATGAGTACTACTGGTTACATCATACTGTATGGTAGAGCTCCAATATCCTGATGCTCAAGAAAACAGAAGTTAGTTGCCCTCTCTTCATTGGAAGCAGAATATATAGCAGCAGCACAATATGTAAAGATGATGTATCCAAAAACTGTGCTGAAAGAGTTGACAAATTTCAAGATTGATACCAGTTTGCATGTGGATAATCAATCTGCAATCAAGATGATTAAATCATGGCAAATCACAAGAAACAGTAAACACATTGAAGTTTGCTATCACTTTATACAGAGTGGTCCCTCAGCCATCTGGCTGGTAGTCGCGATGCGTATTCCGTGCGCGATCCCTCAGCTATCTGGCCGGTAGTTGCGATGCGTGTTCTGCGTGCTATATTCAGTATATCTGTTTAATACTCTCATTATTGATAATGATACCATATTATTACTGATTTTATGATGATTATTACAATATATTGATTACCTATTGAACAAACCTAATTACTTTTTATTTTATTAGTACTAACCTTTTTCACAGTCGGTGTTGAAAGTGATGTCCTTCGGCATATAAACATTCTTGGCACCTTCTTATGAAATTACCATTCACAGGCATAAGTTATTGCTACGTAATTTCCCTAATTTCTGTTCTTATATTGTTTTTAAGATCATCTATGGTGTGCGGATTATTCCTATAGACTCTATTTTTGAGAGTTCCTCACAGATAAAAGTCACACACAGTAAGATCCGGCGATCGAGCCGGCCATAACCCTTTAGAGATAATTCTGTCATCAAAAACATTCTTGATGGTTTCCAAGGAAGCTTCACACGGTCGTAATTGATGGACAATAGACACTCTGTATGGTTTTAATTTCAACAGCTTCGTAGACCTATGTACTGAGGTTTTTGAAACACTAACTTGTGCTACATGTCGTAAAGATTTACTCGAAGACCGATCAAATGCTTCACCAATTTCATCAAGTTTTTCTTCCGTTAGAACCCTTCGTTTCTTTTTACAACTTACAGCATTAAATAATCCCGTTCTCTTCACTTATTCACTAGATATCTAAGTATTTCACTACTCGGAACTGGAACACCAGGAAATTTATCGTGAAATTGTCTACATACCTGTCTACATGAGTTGGTTTTCACATATATGTCATACATAAAAAGTCTTTGTTCAAACGAAAATTTAAGTACCATTTCTGGGTTGTAATAATCCGATAATTCAATCGCACACAAATACATACACATCTATACACAAGAAACAATAACAACTGACTGAAGCCCGCATCCCCATGTCCGATAAGTGGAAGAGCCCATGGCCTTGAGTTCATTCAGACGTGTCGCACAAGACTGCTGTGCAATTCCTGGCCAGAGCGCTGAGGGACCGCTCTGTAGCCGATGAGATGAAGAAGGGTTGGTTTAATCTACAGTACTGTCAAACTGTGAACAACTGGCTGATTTGCTGACCAAACCTTTATGGGCTAACAAGTTTTGGTATTTTAAAAACATGTTAATGCTTTAATTTTATCCTATACACTAAATAAGTGTTTGTATTTAATGTGTGTTTCTAAAAAGCAGGTTTAAATTTATCCTCCTAAGGGAGTGTGTTGTTAAGTTGGCATTCTGTGTAAGATTGTAAATTGTTTTTTTGTTTGTATTTTGTTTTCTATTATGAATGTGAAAAATGAAGTAAAAAAAGTGAGCATCATAATTAATAAAAATAAATAAATAAATAAAATATTTTCAACAAAGAAAAAGTGTAAAACTAACATTTTGTGTGTTATATATTTAAAGCTAAAAGAGTTAAAAACAGTTTACTTCATAACAAAATAACAATACAGGTATTAGGTACCTAAAATCTCCTAAATTTATGTAAAATTACCTTAGCTTTGTTTGTATGAGCATACACCAGAATGAAAGATATCACTTTAAACACACAATTCTCTGCTACTCTTCAGAATGCATATGCTTAGATTTTGATAAGAGTGAACTTACTTGAGTGGCATCTGAATGATCACCATCAAGATGGGCTGGTTCCACACTGAATTTGCGTCCTGTTCCTGTTGTCATGACAATGCTTTCTCTTTGTTCATCTAACTGAAAGATAAGATCTATATGCTAATATATGTGTCAAAGCAGTGCAGATTAAAACTAAAACCAATTTACAATTATATAACAGAAAGCAAGAAGCAAACAGAAAAATCTGATGTGTTGCATTCACATGGCTTTCTCTAACGATTCCACAAACCATTCTTACAAATGCCCATTCCTATATTTACTTCTTGTTAATTGTGATAACTGTTTGCAGAAACGCTTTTTGCTTCACATTTTGTTGTAGGTACAAAGGGAACACAGTTTTATATAACTGGGAAACCATAAGAGATGAACAAAACAAAAGGTTACTACAAGAAAAATCTTGTTAAACCACATAATTTATGTGAAATAAATTTTTTGTGGCAATAACAAATGTGTGCGTGTGTGTGTGTGTGTGTGTGTGTGTGTGTGTGTGTGTTTGTTTTTAGCAGGGTATGCTAAATAATTGTACAAAGAGGGAAAATTGCTAACATTAGAAATCATTAACAACTGGGAAGATTATTTTTCTTGATGATCGCAGAGTGTGTCTTTTTCAAAGCGGTTGGTTAACTTGGTGGCACTAGTGTCACCAGCTTTACCTCTATTTTGTTGTATATGTCAAGTGTTTTTGTAATTAGTTAAAACTATTAAGTGTTTATGTTATTAATAACTATGAGACCAAAGAGAAGGTACAAAGGTTTACAATTTCATCTACTGTAATTATCTAAGAAATTATCAGCCATTCTGACCAATGATATTTGCAGTACCAAAGGGGTACTTATACACTATGCAATCTTTTCAGAACTTGGAAGACTGTCAGGAGAGCAGGAGGGGGGGGGGGTTAAGGAACTCAGACGTTCCACTCATGTTTCACATTCTTTAAGATATTTCATACTTTAATGAAAATCATTAAGAGCCATTTTTGAGAAAATGAAAATTAATGAAAACTTATTCATGTAAACGATAGCTTGGAGTGCACAGATACACACATTTCTTGTGAAATCTCAATATCAAATTTTTGGAATGATACAATACTTCTTCCCAGCATATCTATTGGCAGAGAAAGTAATACACATTGGAAATGGATGATTAAATGGGCTTAATACCTTTAAAATCATTCTAGTGAGCAACTGAATAAGAGTTACCCATGTTACAAATCTTAAGACATTAATAACGTTTTGGCTTAATGTTTTTAAGTTTTAAAGGAAAGCTTTCCTACTTTAAAACTTATACTAAAAGTATATTTATCTTTGGTTTAATACTAAGTTGCTACGCTTAGAGAATTTTGTTATTTAGAGGTATAATTTGAAATACATAGAACTGTTGATATATTCAGAAATAGAATTATGTACTTTCTTTCCTTTCTTCATCTGTTAACAATGCACATACTGTTAGTCTAGTGCATCTATCCTGGATTTTAATTGCATATGTTTCTAGGCATGCAATATTACTACAGATTATTTATTATTATTATTATTATTATTATTATTATTATTATTATTATTATTATTATTACATTCTTCTTATTTTTATTAACATAATGTTATCCACCATTCTGTTGTCTTTGTTGATAGCTTCACTTCCCAGTCATTCAGTTTTGATGGTCTGAACCCATTTTCTTAAAATCCATCTTCTTCTTAAGCCTGGTTTTCATACTCAGTAACGTTTTACTTTCTCTACTATGTATAGTAAGTAGGGGAAGTATTGCATCCCAAACAAAAATTCGATATTGAGATTTCACCAGAAATATATGTTTTCAGGTGCCCTGAAACCAAATAAAGTATTTTTGGAAACATGTCCATGTGTGCGTGTCTATCTGTGAACAGTATAACTCATAAACGAAAAGTCGGATAAATATCAAACTTGGTACTTGAGTTTACTATCTTCCAAGGACACTACACAAAGATTTTCAAGAAAATCCCCCCCCCATCCCAGACTGCCTTTACATGGAACAATTTTTGAAGATTTTGTGGCAAATGAAATGTATATCTTGAATTTTCTGGGAATGTCCCCAAAAAGTCCTCTTCATTCTGAATGAGTTTTGCGTAACTGGTAAACCGTAAGAGAGAGAGACAAAATTTTACTACACAAAAAATGTAGATTGCATTAAAACATACAATTTATATCATATATATTTTTTGTTGAGTGAACCATTTCCAAGATATTCCTTGTTATTTGTTTGAATTTTCCAATACTTATACTTTTTCTCAAGTGGGAATTCATTATTCATTTTTTAATATCCTGGGCATACAAAGAGAATGGAATACTCCACATAGCAACAGCTCTTAAAAGATTTGACTATCGCATAAAGCCTACCATATTCCCCTTAAATCCACAACAAAATTAGCAATAATATTAACATCTCGATTAACATGAAGTAGATGCAGAATAAGTGTTTGTAAAAATAGTTTGTACAAGAATAGAGAAAGTCATGCGAGTGTAACATCAGATTTTTCATTTACTGCTCCTGAGTAATTAGGGTATTATACTCTTTTTACTTTCTCTAGCACGTACCTAGTAAGTAGAAGGTATTGCATTCTATCCAAAAATGCAATAGAGAGATTTCACTGCAAATGCCTGTTTTGGGGAATCTTGAATAAAAAATCTGATGTGTTACACTCACATGACTTTCTCTACTCTTGTACAATCTAATTTTACAAACGCCTATTCTCCATATGCTTTATGTTAATCGAGATATCGAGATGTCAATCTTATTGCTAATTTTCTTGTAGATGCAAGGGGAATATGGTAGCTTTTAAGCGATGGTAAAATATTTTAACGCTGGTTGCTATGTGTCGAATTCCATTCTCTTTGCAAGTCCAGGACATAAAAAAATGAATAACGAATTTGAGAAAAAGTATAAGTATTGGAAAATTTAAGGGAATAACAAGCAATATCTCGAAAACGGTTCACTCAACAAAAGAAATGTATATAACATAAGTTGTGTATTTTAACGAGATCAACATTTTTTGTGTAGTAAAATTTTGTCTATCTCTTATGGTTTACCAGTTATGCAAAAGTCGTTCACAATGAAGAATACTTTTGGAGACATTCCCAGAAAATTCGAGATATACATTTCATTTCTCATGGCATTATCTTAAACATATGATATTTTAAACAAAATCGTTAGAGCCATTTTTGAGAAAATTAAAATTTTCGAAAAATCTTCCATGTAAAGGGTAGTCTGGGGTGGGGGGATTTTCTTGAAAACCTTCGTGTCGCATCTCTGGAAGATACTGAACCTAAATACCAAGTTTGGTGTTTATCCGACTGTTCGTTTTTGAGTTATGCTGTTCACACACACACAGACACACACACAGACACACACACACACAGACACACAGACACACACACGGACATGTTTCCAAAAATGCTTTTTTTGGATTCAGGAGGTCTCAAAACATGTATTTCCGGTGAAATCTCGGTATCGAATTTTTGGGTGGAATGCAATACTTCCCCTACTTACTATACGTAGTAGAGAAAGTAAAAATCTGATGTGTTACACTCACATGACTTTCTCTACTCTTGTACAAACTATTTTTACAAATGCTTATTCTCGATATGCTTCATGTTAATCGAGATATTGTGATGTCAATCTTATTGCTAATTTTCTTGTAGATGCAAGGGGAATATGGTCAAATCTTTTAAGCGCTGGTTGCTATGTGGCGCATTCCATTCTCTTTGCATGTCCAGGACATAAAAAAATGAAAAATGAATTTGAGAAAAAGTATAAGTATTGGAAAATTTAAGGGTATAACAAGCAATATCTCGAAAATGGTTCACTCAACAAAAAAAATGTATATGACATTAAATGTGTATTTTAACGTGATTGACATTTTTTCTGTAGTAAAATTTTGCCTATCTCTTATGGTTTACCAGTTGTGCAAAAGTCGTTCACAATGAAGAATACTTTTGGGGACATTCCCAGAAAATTCAAGATATACATTTCATTTGTCATAAAAGTATCTTAAACATATGATATTTTAATCCAAATCGTTATGGGTATGGGGAGGTGCACAGGATGAAGATATAATTAGGTGCGAAGAGCAAGTAGCTTGGTACAAAATTTAATTTTTTAAATTATTTCAAAAACTAAGCTTTTGCCCAAAATGACAACCGAAAATATCATCACTGTATTACTTGGCACACATTTAAGTGTGATTGAAAACAATTTGGTCATCTGTTACTGAAGTAAATGATAACAATAAAATATTTCTTCCATCTAAGAAAATAAGTAAGACATTGAGAAACATTGTTTACATTCTTAAACTAATCTCCTTTTTTGATATAAACCCTCAAAAAGAATTATGCTGTTATCCCTTGAGTTCAATTACATAGTTTAGGTTAAGTGGCAAATAGTGAAAATACATGAAAAACTTGTATCGATTGCTATTGCAGAGATCAAAGCACAAAAACAAATCAAACATAATCAATCACTGAATGAAGACGGTTCTCAATTGCCATGCATTTTTAATTGCAAAGCAATTGTAAATTACATTCCTCCATACTTTCTACTAAATTAATTGGTAGTAGGTTTCATGCTTTTGCATTAGCTACAACATAGATTTTTGTATTTACATATAGCCATTTTATCTTATATAAGAAAGTATGTATATTAAAAGTAGTGAATGTATGGAGTTACAGCTTTCAAATTGTTCCACTAAAATAATTTTTTATGCTTTAAGGTCTGGCAAGTAGCAATTTTTATTGCTTATCTGTTTATCAGATTAAGAAGTTTTGCCAAATCCTTAATAGCTTTTGTCCATCTCCAATCATGTGGTTCAAAATAAATGATATGCAATGTAGCATTTGGTACCATTGCAGCTGAAGCATGTGCCACACACTTGACATCACAAGTTAGATATTAGGTTCGGTTATAAATGGAGAAATGGTTTCAGCCTCAGATAAAGGCTGGCATAACTACTACTGCTATCGATCAGAATGAAGTAGCATATATGAAATGTTTATGCTTTGCTCATATCCAAAGTGAGGAGGTTCTCAAATTTTGTATGAATAAAAACTATCGGAGTAAACTCCAGAAATTAAGAGCTGGTTCACAGAGTTTGGTTTGTTATGTCTGCACAATTCAGTAGTCCAGCAGGTGTCATGCCAAATGTTACTGCCACATGGTTTCTGTGTCAACTCTGTTGTATTCTTGTAATTAGAATGAAAGACAAGAGGCTGAATTTGGAGGGGGGATGGTGCTTCTGCAATTGTTATACTAGGGAAAGATATGAAAAATCTGATATGTTACATTAACCTTACTTTCTCTACCCTCTTTTGCTTATTAGCAGGTGTTGGTGGCTCAGTTGGTTAGGCAGTGGCCTTCTGATTCCAAGGTTGCAGGTTTAAATCTGGCCCAGACTGATGGTTTTTAAGTGTGCTTAAAAGTGACAGCCCCATGACAGTGGATTTGCTAGCATGTAAAAGAGCTCCTGTAGAATGAAATTCCGGCACACTGGTGGCGCTGATATGATCTTGGCAATTGACAGCAAGATTAACAAACAAAATACTTTTTTTCTTATTAGTATCTTTACAAATTATTCTTATGAAAGTTTATTTTCCTATCTTCTTCATTTTAATTGGAATAAAATGTTCTGGAAGTAGCTGCATTACACATTTCATTATAGATGTAAAGGGAATAGTGATAGTCAAAATATGTTTAAGAACTGGACACTATATACTGACGTTGAAATTCCATGCTGTTTGCATGCAATCGCAAGAAACAGCTGAACATCAAAAGGACTTGAAAAGAATGACAAAGTTTTGAACAATTTGAACCATTAATAATGGATATCTTCGAAGTAGCTGATGCCACCAAAAAGGGTATTTTAAATAAATTGTTGTTTTATAGAGATCTACTTTTTTTGAGCAGTACATTTTTGTCTATTGCTTAACGTGTACCAGTTATACAGATTATACAAAATTTCTTCCGAATAAAGTGGACTTCACAGGCTATTCCCAAAATATTCAAGATATACATTTCATTTGTCATAAAAGTATCTTAAACATATGATATTTTAATCCAAATCGTTAGAGCCATTTTTGAGAAAATTAAAATTTTCGAAAAATGTTCCATGTAAAGGGTAGTCTGGGGTGGGGGGATATTCTTGAAAACCTTTGTGTCGCATCTCTGGAAGATACTAAACCTAAATACCAAATTTGGTGTTTATCCGACTGTTCGTTTCTGAGTTTATGCTGTTCACAGACACACAGATACACACACAGACATGTTTCCAAAAATGCTTTTTTTTGGATTCAGGGAGTCTCAAAACATATATATCCAGTGAAATCTCGGTATCGAATTTTTGGGTGGAATACAATACTTCCCCTACTTACTATACGTAGTAGAGAAAGTAAAAAAGCTTTTTAGAAAAATGTCAGTGTGTGTATCTGTGTGTAAAGACACGAATGATGATTTTCAAGAAAATCTCCCAACCCCAAACTATCCTTCACATGGAACATTTTTTAAATTTATGATTTTTTAACACATGGCTCTAATGATTTTTATTAAAATACCATATATTAAAGATATTTACATTACAAATAAAATGTATATCTTGAATATTTTGGGAATAGCCTGTGAAGTCCACTTTATTCGGAAGAAATTTTGTATAATCTGTATAACTGGTACACGTTAAGCAATAGACAAAAATGTACTGCTCAAAAAAAGTAGATCTCTATAAAACAACAATTTATTTAAAATACCCTTTTTGGTGGCATCAGCTACTTCGAAGATATCCATTATTAATGGTTCAAATTGTTCAAAACTTTGTCATTCTTTTCAAGTCCTTTTGATGTTCAGCTGTTTCTTGCGATTGCATGCAAACAGCATGGAATTTCAACGTCAGTATATAGTGTCCAGTTCTTAAACATATTTTGACTATCACTATTCCCTTTACATCTATAATGAAATGTGTAATGCAGCTACTTCCAGAACATTTTATTCCAATTAAAATGAAGAAGATAGGAAAATAAACTTTCATAAGAATAATTTGTAAAGATACTAATAAGAAAAAAAGTATTTTGTTTGTTAATCTTGCTGTCAATTGCCAAGATCATATCAGCGCCACCAGTGTGCCGGAATTTCATTCTACAGGAGCTCTTTTACATGCTAGCAAATCCACTGTCATGGGGCTGTCACTTTTAAGCACACTTAAAAACCATCAGTCTGGGCCAGATTTAAACCTGCAACCTTGGAATCAGAAGGCCACTGCCTAACCAACTGAGCCACCAACACCTGCTAATAAGCAAAAGAGGGTAGAGAAAGTAAGGTTAATGTAACATATCAGATTTTTCATATCTTTCCCTAGTATAACAATTGCAGAAGCACCATCCCCCCTCCAAATTCAGCCTCTTGTCTTTCATTCTAATTACAAGAATACAACAGAGTTGACACAGAAACCATGTGGCAGTAACATTTGGCATGACACCTGCTGGACTACTGAATTGTGCAGACATAACAAACCAAACTCTGTGAACCAGCTCTTAATTTCTGGAGTTTACTCCGATAGTTTTTATTCATACAAAATTTGAGAACCTCCTCACTTTGGATATGAGCAAAGCATAAACATTTCATATATGCTACTTCATTCTGATCGATAGCAGTAGTAGTTATGCCAGCCTTTATCTGAAGCTGAAACCATTTCTCCATTTATAACCGAACCTAATATCTAACTTGTGATGTCAAGTGTGTGGCACATGCTTCAGCTGCAATGGTACCAAATGCTACATTGCATATCATTTATTTTGAACCACATGATTGGAGATGGACAAAAGCTATTAAGGATTTGGCAAAACTTCTTAATCTGATAAACAGATAAGCAATAAAAATTGCTACTTGCCAGACCTTAAAGCATAAAAAATTATTTTAGTGGAACAATTTGAAAGCTGTAACTCCATACATTCACTACTTTTAATATACATACTTTCTTATATAAGATAAAATGGCTATATGTAAATACAAAAATCTATGTTGTAGCTAATGCAAAAGCATGAAACCTACTACCAATTAATTTAGTAGAAAGTATGGAGGAATGTAATTTACAATTGCTTTGCAATTAAAAATGCATGGCAATTGAGAACCGTCTTCATTCAGTGATTGATTATGTTTGATTTGTTTTTGTGCTTTGATCTCTGCAATAGCAATCGATACAAGTTTTTCATGTATTTTCACTATTTGCCACTTAACCTAAACTATGTAATTGAACTCAAGGGATAACAGCATAATTCTTTTTGAGGGTTTATATCAAAAAAGGAGATTAGTTTAAGAATGTAAACAATGTTTCTCAATGTCTTACTTATTTTCTTAGATGGAAGAAATATTTTATTGTTATCATTTACTTCAGTAACAGATGACCAAATTGTTTTCAATCACACTTAAATGTGTGCCAAGTAATACAGTGATGATATTTTCGGTTGTCATTTTGGGCAAAAGCTTAGTTTTTGAAATAATTTAAAAAATTAAATTTTGTACCAAGCTACTTGCTCTTCGCACCTAATTATATCTTCATCCTGTGCACCTCCCCATACCTCTTACATTCTTATCCTGTTATTCACGGCCTACGTTTAAGTTCTCTTCTTAAAGCCACTTTGGTATCATCTGGAGACATATGAAGATCGCTATTGATTGGTCCTCTAATGATCTCTGCTGTTTCATCACATTGTGTTCCTATGTTTGCAATTGGGTTTTCATTTCACCTTTGTAGTTCAAATCCTTCCATGAAACCATTTTTTTTTTTGGTGCAACATGCATAGCTTTTTTAAGGAAGTCATAAAAAAGTAAGTTTGTCATTTTATATGCTTATTCTATGAGAAAATATTAATCTGAATACATATAATAATAAAACAAACCCAAGGTGCACATGCAATTGAACAACAAAAGACTATTGACAGTAATATTGTTGATTTCATGCTGGTCATTTCAAGTGAAATTGAGTTGTGTGTATGTGAAATACATTTCAATGACACTTCACTTAACGAGGGTAAGATTTTAATCTTTTATGAAGCATAAAATTCTGAAAGAACCGACTTCTTGTTAGAATTGTGAGCAAGAGGATATTTATTTCTGTAATTATTATCTATCAGTATGGAAAAACCTTAACAACCAAGAAAGTCAAGTGGAGTGTGGTTGGAACAAATCTGCAAAAAGTGACCATCTGAATCCACAGTGATTCAGATGGTCTGAACTGACCCTAAAATAACCCTGGGGAACCTATGTCATTTTAATAGAAAATATAGGATTTTAGAGAAATAAACCTCTGGCAAATTCAAATCCATTGCCTTGGTATCATCTTTTGACTTCTGCGCTTATGAGAATGACTGTGACGCATGAATGTTCTAAATATCTGTCTTCAAACATTTATAGTGGCCAAACTAAGTTTTTGCTCCATAAGACACTCCAAAACATCTTCAGGGTATTATTTATCACATATTAAAAGAGTTTTATACAAATCTGTCACCGGATGCTAGTGTAAATAATTACCTATTTTATTTTAAACTGAAGATTAGTCAACAACTATTGTGGTTCTGTGATATGCAAATAATAAAGTATATACAGTAAAAATTAGTTAAATGTCAGATTTCAACAGAACTAAAAATGTTAGTGTTTTTTGTTAATTACCACCTGGAATACTTTTTGCTTCTCCATTGGCATCCCTGCAGAGGGAACATGGCTTTCTGCATTACTTTGGTCTTCATTGAAAATGTTAATAAAAGCTAAAGGAAAGTGAATAAATTACCTTAGGAGTGGGTTTTAGTAGTAGTTGTCTTTTCTATAGCTGGTGCCCACCTGTCCACCTGTTTTAGGTGCTTTACTTTTATAGCAAAATTACTGTGTGAAGAAGACAACGAACGTGGCCATTTTGTCGCTATTGCACATGTGCAATGAGAACTGCCAACCGAAATTATAAGTGAAATCCGCAGAATAAGCGATGTGTTCTTACTACTGCTTCTTTTCTTTTGCCACTGATATAAATGTAATGCATTGTTATTAACAGTGCATTACAGGAAACAAAATGGCTTGCGGAGGATGTGAAAATACAATATACAAGGTAGTGAGAGAGAAATGAGGCGTGGAGAACTTACAGCTACAGCAGTAACCTAAGTGTATATAAAAAAAACTAACTGTAACCTAACCTCCCATGAATCAGTAACATAAGCTTTTATTTATATATATATATATATATATATATATATTTTAAAAAAATAAAAATTAAACTTAACCTAGCCTCCAATGAATCAGTAACCTAAGCTCTTATATGTATATATATGTATATATAACTAAACCAAACCTAACCTCCCATGAATTAGGAGCCTAAGCTTTTATATAATATATATAAAAAAACGAAACCTAACCTAACCTCCCACAAATCAGAAACGCAAAAAGCTAATAAACCTAAAATAAAAAGTAATTAGGAAGGCACGCTGCGAGTGTTGGGTGGTATCTTACTGGCTTTGGCGGTATTTGTTATTCATATGTTGCCAGCATTGTGTTGGAGCTAGAGGATGATATAGGGTGACATCTGTAGGAGATTTAGGACATCACTTTCATCGCTTTTGAAGACCAACGTAATGCAGCTTACCTGGGAACTTCAACAGTAACTACTGCCTTGAAGCATACTCCAGACCCCAGTACAAAAACCAATGACACATATAAGGTATGAAAGCTAAGTAACCATATCTCTTACCTTGGTGGAAGTCTCTGAAGCTGCCCCATGGATCTTAGTGCTTGCCATTTCTAACACGCCTCCTATAGTAGAAGTGAGATATGCTTTCATGGATGTAAGCATGCTTGGCACCTTTGATGATGACTCCACCACTGGACTCACCAGGAACCTTGATATCTGCTTTCCCTTTTGGAGACATATGTTACGTAGTATTATTTTCATTGTTGCTATTGCACAAAATGGAGCCACTGATTTAACTAAACTTTCTACAGATTAATAAATATTCAGTAGAATTTGACTATGTTGCAAATGATTTCAATACTAATTTTACTAACCTTATTTTCAATGTGGGCATGTCTTAAGCATTATTTTACTTCAACGGCATGCTAACCATTCACTACAGCACATTTTATATTTCTTTCACATTGCTTATCAATTAAATACACAACAGAGAAATACTTATTTACAGTGATGGATGAGACTGTCACAAGAATCCAAAAATATATGCAAAAATGAAAGTGGAAGACCATAAGTGAATTGACAAGGATAACTAAGTTTAAAAGCTACATTAAATTTTTTTTAAATTTCTAGACATACTTCTACTTGGTTCATTACTTTCAGAAATTTTGAGAACTTCTTTATAGAAAAATTTTAAAGAATTCAATAATGAAATTATAGATTCAACTTCAACAAATTCAGTAAAACTTATGAGGTAGGCTATGGTTGCTAAGGACAATTTGAGGTATTCTAAAATTGGAAATACTGCTACATTGTTACATCTTAAAATGCTTTTGTGTAATGTTTCTTTAGAGATAAATGATTCTCTTGTAAAGAAATATAATTTAACTTCCAATTCAAAATGAAAGAAAACAATCAGAAGATTATAATTCAATGGGAAGTTATATCAAGCATAGCAGCACTGGAAGAAAAAAAAGAATGGGCTCTTTTTGAATGACATTTTATTGCATTAAATATTCAGATAAGATAAAATATGCAGACTATATGCTGGAATTACTAACTAATCTATTTGAAGCTGACAGCACAGTAAACCTGAAGTAGGATGTTTCTGCTTCAGTTATATGTAAATATTCCCAGGATTCAAAGCACTTAACCAACTGAGAAAATGTGAGCATTAACTTTTTGTTTCACTGGATAAAAGTTTTAATTCATTTAAAGAAGCTGTAAATTCCAAAGGTAAAGTACTGCCGAAATGATAGTTTATTTAATTTCAAGAGAATGTTCAGCAACCTTTCCAACTTCTTATGACTGTGTTTGAATGAATGAATGAATGAATAGCTTTATTTGTACATCTTTTATACACAATCCTTTTTTACAATTGTTCACTTGTAAACTAACTTATGTCTGGCCAGCTATGTTCTACCTATACTGCTCATGCCTATACTGACACCCTTACCTTATGGCTCAGCTGAGCAGCCCTTGCTATCCTTAATTACCTATGATCCATCCTCTCCCTCATCCATTTGCCCTTCTACCTCTCTTATCTCTCTTACTTTTCTAATCCATTTCTCCTTTACTTTCTTTAAAAGCTCATCTATATTCTTATTTTTCCATCCATTTTTTCCCATTTTTCCTCCCATACTTTTTGTCTCCATTCCGCTAATTCTTTGCATTCTGTCATATAATGCTCTGTGCTTTCACTGCTTCCGCATAGTTTTTCTGCATTTTAGCCCTCTCAGGTACATTGATCCTGTTCTCATCCATGCAAATGCTTCTTTTTCTGTTTTATTACAATAATCTACACACCCTTTTTACTAACCTATAGAACCCTAATGATTTTTTATTCTCTAAGCTTCCCCAAGTCTCTTGTCTTTCTGTCTTCTACTGTTTCTTACTGTTATCTAGAAGCTTGCTATTTCTTTCTCCTGCTCTCCAAATAGTTACCATTCCTATTTTCTCCATAATTGTTTCTACACCTGTCCACCAGCTATTTTTATTCTTTGTACTCTTTTGTTGTTCCATACTTATCCTTAAAATTTCCCCTTCATCTTTTTTCAGGCATCTAAACCACAATTTCAATATTCTTTCCAGTGTCACTCCCTTTCTTCTAGCTCTTCCTAATTCCACCAATGCTACTTCACCCGGTGCTGATCTTGGTAACCCCAATAGTTCTTTACAAAACGTTCTGTAGCTCTGGTTTATTTTTCTGCTTAATTCAGATCCCCCACAAATTTCAACTGCATATAGCATTCTTGCTTCTACCAATGCCTCATATACTCTTTCTATCTATTTAGTCGGCATTTCTAACTTGTATTTGCACATCCTTACTCCTGTCATTGCTTCCTTTCCTTTAGCCATAAGCTTCCTGCTATGCACCGCCCATTCACCATCACTGCTCATCCTTACAGCCAAATAATCAAACTCCTTGACAACTCCTAACTTTAAACCCCTCATCTGCTGTTTCTCTACTTTTTTTAATTTATTTCCTCTTTTAAATACCATAACTTTTGATTTGTTTATATTTACTTTAATTCCCCTTCTTTGCAGAATTCCTGTATTCTATTGATTACTTTCTGTAGCACAGTTACCGTTATAGTGCCAACGATAAGGTCATCCGCATATAGTAAATTGGTATCTCTCTATTTGCTATTGTGGGACAGTGCAGATTTTTTCTTTCATTCTATCTAATATGTTATCTATGAATATATTAAATAATATGAGGCTCAATTTGCACCCTTGTCTTAATCCTATTTTTTGCTCAATCATTTCTGTAATTTCATTACTTTTACACCTTATACAAAATCTTTATAATCTTCTTGATTTCTTTTATAAAATTTTTGCTTACCCCTTTCTTGCTTAATTTATAAGCTAATGCTTCTTTATTTATTGTATCAAATGCTTTTTAAAAATCTGTAAAAAACATGTATATCCTTCCTCTTTTCCTGCTCAGATACTAATCTATTATAGTCTTTATTATGAATATATTATCTATTGTTTGTTTACCTTTCCTAAATCCTACTTGATATTCTGACGGTTTTTCTTCCTCTTCCACCCAGTTTCTTAATCTGTCGGCCAATATACCTGTGTATATTTTTACTTTCTCTACTACGTATTAGTAAGTAGGGGAAGTATTGTATTCCACCCAAAAATTCAATACCGAGATTTCACCGGAAATATATGTTTTGAGACTCCCTGAATCCAAAAAAAGCATTTTTGGAAACATGTCCGTGTGTGTGCGTGTCTGCGTGTTTGTCCGTGTGTCTGTGAACAGCATAACTCAGAAACGAACAGTCGAATAAACACCAAACTTGATATTTAGGTTTAGTATCTTCCAGAGATGCGACACGAAGGTTTTCAAGAAAATCCCCCCACCCCAGATTACCCTTTACAAGGAAAATTTTTCAAAAATTTTAATTTTCTCAAAAATGGCGAACAATTTTGATTAAAATATCATATGTTTAAGATATTTTCATGACAAATGAAATGTATATCTCGAATTTTCTGGGAATGTCTTCAAAAGTATTCTTCATTGTGAACGACTTTTGCATAACTGGTAAACCATAAGAGATAGACAAAATTTTACTACACAAAAAATGTAGAACGCATTAAAATACACAATTTATGTCATACATTTTTTTGTTGAGTGAACCATTTTCGTGATATGGCTTGTTATTCCCATAAATTTTCCAATACTTATACTTTTTCTCAAATTTGTTATTCATTTTTTTTTGTCCTGGTAATGCAAAGAGAATGGAATACTCCACATAGCAACCACCTCTTAAAATATTTGACTATTGCTTAAAGCCTAACAATTCCCCTTGCATCTACAAGAAAATTAGCAATAAGATTAACATCTGATATCTCGAATAAGGGTTTGTAAAAATAGTTTGTACAAGAGTAGAGAAAGTCATGTGAGTGTAACACATCAGATTTTTCCTTATATTGATAGTAAACTTATTCCCCTATAGTTTCCTGGTCTATTTGCTCCTCCCTTTCCTTTGTAGATTGGTACCACCATACTTATTTTCCAACATTCTGGCATGTCTTTCTTTTCTTTAATTTTATTTAGTAATTTTGTCATCACTTTCAAACCATTTTGTATTTCCCCATACGTTTTCCAAAGTTCCCCTGGCAATCCATTTATTCCTACTGCCTTGCCTTCTTTATATTCCTTATTTACTGGTAAACTTCCAGCTCTGTGATTTTACCACTTAATTTTCCATTAAATATTCCTCCTTGTCCTACCTCTTTTGGATCTAAATTTACTCTCTTCCCTTTTTCAATTAGCCTTCTAAAATATTTTATCCAGTTATTTGGTGTAATTTCATTTTTCTCCCCTCTTTTCTTGTTTGTCATTGTCACTATTTCCCATATTTTTACTTTCTCTACTACGTATAGTAAGTAGGGGAAGTATTGTATTCCACCCAAAAATTCGATACCGAGATTTCACCGGAAATATATGTTTTGAGACCCCCTGAATCCAAAAAAAGCATTTTTGAAAACATGTCCGTGTGTGTGTGTGTGTGTGTGTGTGTGTGTGTGTGTGTGTGTGTGTGTGTGTGTCTGTGAACAGCATAATTCAAAAACGAACAGTCGGATAAACACCAAACTTGGTATTTAGGTTCAGTATCTTCCAAGGATGCGACACGAAGGTTTTCAAGAAAATCCCCCCACCTCAGATTATCCTTTACATGGAACATTTTTCAAAAATTTTAATTTTCTCAAAAATGGCTCTAACGATTTTGATTAAAATATCATAGGTTTAAGATATTTTTATGACAAATAAAATGTATATCTTGAATTTCCTGGGAATGTCTCCAAAACTATTCTTCATTGTGAACGACTTTTGCATAAGGAAAACCATAAGAGATAGACAAAATGTTACTACACAAAAAATTGTAGCTCGTGTTAAAATATACAATTTATGTTATATACATTTTTTTGTTGAGTGAACCATTTTCGAGATATTGCTTGTTATTCCCTTAAATTTTTCAATACTTATTTTCTAAATGGGAATTCGTTATTCATTTTTTTGTCTTGGATATGCAAAGAGTATTAATTTGTGGCAAACAGAATGGTGCCGCACATAGCAACCAGCTATTAAGAGATATGTATGTGCTTATATTGCCCTTGCAAATACAAAACAAGGGGAACATATTAGGCCTTAAGCGATGGTTAAATATTTTTAGAACCGGTCGCTATGTGTAAAATGTAATTCTCTTTGCATGTCAAAAGATCGTTTCTGCAAATGTTTATCTCGATTAATATGAAATAGATGGAGAATAAGCGTTTGTAAAAATAGTTTGTACAAGAGTAGAGAAAGTCATGTGAGTGTAACACATCAGATTTTTTTACTATACTTTCCATCTATTGCTGCCTTTAGTTTCCTTTCTATATTTCCCTGCCATTCTTTCCTCTTAGCCTCTAGCAAGCCTTTATATCCTCCCTTAAGTTTCATCAGGTTTTGTCTATCGCTTTCCTTCTCAGTTCTCCTCCACCTAATAAGCTCTTTAAATATCTCCCTTTTTCTTGCTCTACACTCATCAAACCACCCCTTAATTTCCTGGCCTTTTCCCTGCCTTCTTTCCATCCCTGCCCCTGCTCTTGTTAGTAATAATTTCGATAGCTCTAACAGTTTTTCTGGATTTCCCTTATTCATAGTAATTTTTATTCCATGCTCCACAATCTGACTTACCTTTGAATTTAATTATTTTAAAAAACCCTCTTTTAGTTCCTCCCTCCATTTATATACCTTTACTGTCTTTATTTGAGCTATTTTCTTATTCTTTACCTTTTGCTCCAAAGCATTTATTTCAATCATTAATGGAAAATGGCTACTACTTACTACTTCATTTATTATTTTAAATGTAGCGATTCTCTCCTTCAGTTCCTCACTACATAATATATAGTCTATTACACTTTGCCCATTTGCATTTACAAATGTAAACTCCACTTCCTCATCTCCTTCCATTGTTCCATTACATATTAACATGTTTACCTCACAGAATTCTAGTAATTTTTTTCCTTCCCTGTTACTCCATCCCTGCTTTTCCTTGGCCTTATCACATTCCTATCCTCTTCTACTTGCTCTTTTCCTAATAACCGTCCATTCTCCTGCCCTATTCTCGCATTCAAATCTCCCATTACAACAAATTCTGTCTCTGGCATCTTTTTCCGTATTTTCTCCATGTGTTCTTCTAGCTTACTATAAAAATTACTGTCGTAAAAATATAATGCTTCTGGAGGGTTATATAAAACTTAAAACTCTTCATCACTTTCCTGTATCTTGTAGTTCTAGGCTCCATTTGCCTTTCTTCTCTTTCACCCCTAGCTGAATATAATCCTCTTGGATACAATTTCTAAATCCTTCGTTTATTATTATTTCTTCTGCCTCACTCATGAATCCTGCCCGTATCACTTCCTCACTCTGCACTTTGCCCCTCCCCACATTTTCACTTCTGACTGTCTCCCTTTCATCACTCCTCACAACTCCTGCTACCTCTCCTCTTCTTTCTTCCGGCCCCTCCCTCTCGATCATCTCGCTCACCAATGGTTGCTTCTTTGCCATCCCCTTCAACTGCCAACTCTTCTTCCTGCCTTTCCCTTGTTGTCTCTTGTTGATATATCTCCCTTCTCTCCTCTTATCTCTCTCCAAAGCTGTTTCTACAACTTCTCCTGCCCTCCTGGTCAGCTGTTGTATGTCTGTTTGTTCTCTTGTGTTGATTCCCTCCTCTTGCCCATGTTCGACTTTGCTGAAATCCTGATGTTCCCATTCTCTGCTCAGGTCTTTGTCCTGTGTTTCACGGCTGTTCTATGTTTTGCTACAGTACAAACATTTCTGACTTTGTTTCTTTTTATATTCATACTCCATTTTTCACCTTCTACTATTAACTGTAGGCCTCTTAAGAAAGCTTTTTTTTTTCCCTCTGCCGTTGTTTCCTTCATTCTTTGAATTAATTCCTTCCCTAGGTCTTGTTCCTCTTTCGTATAGCCTTGTTCTATAAATATTTTTCTCTCCCTTTGTCTTCTTGTTTGCTTGACCCATTTTCTCCTCATTGTTGTCAGTTTCAAAATAATAGGTCTTGGTCTTTTTCCTTTTTTGCCTATCCTAAACATATCTTCAATTTCCTGGCTGTACATCTGTATTCCAGTACATCCTCTATGATTTCATATACTGTGTCCTCCAAACTTCTTCTATCCTCTCTCAGAGTTTTTTCTTATCTTATCTGCTTTGTATCTTCTTTCTATCCCATCTATTATTTCTCTACATCCTGATATCTGTTTTTCCATTTCTTGTCTCTGTATTTTCATTGCATCTTTCAACTCTCTTGTATTATTATCCATTCTTTTTCCTAGTTCCTTTCCCATCTCCGTTATTTCTTCCATTAACTTGTACATTTCTGTTGGTCCTGGGTTCTGTTCCACTCTTTCTATTATCAGCAATATTGTGATTACCATCATGATGACACTCATATCTGTGTTTCCATTTTTACTTTTCCATCTTTTCTTATTTTTTTTCTGCCGAAACTTCCAATTCTGCATTGATACGTTTGAATGTCCACTCTCTTTATCGTGTTCTCTTGTACTTACTCCACTACACAACCTTCTCCTCTTGCTGCTGGCTTATGACTCCATTACAGTATGTTACAGAATTCAATTATACAAATCCAATGGTGGTAGAGTAAATCTAATTCAGGAAACTTACTTGGCAATTCTCCATGTAATGCATGGAACAGGGACATAAATTCAAAGGGCTAAGTTGCCCAAACTATTAAGAGTTTGTGTGATTTTTGTTAAAAAAAATTGGGTGTAGAATTGCTTTTTATATTCTAACATTTTGAGAAATTACTGGTTTTCAAGCTCCCCCTCTTGCTCTTAAAAAGAAAGAAAAAAAAATACTGATGTGCTATTACAAGACTTCCTCTAGCCCCATTCATTTACTTTTATATATGTTATACAAACTTGTCTTACAAAATCTTATTTTTCTATGAATTACATATTAATAAAGATAAATGATTGCAGAAACAGTTTCATTAGAGATTTTGTTGAAGTTACAAGGGGAATATGGCAGGCTAACAATACAAAACTCTATAAAATCTGATGTGTTACACTCCCATGACTTTCTCTACTCTTGTACAAACTATTTTTACTAATGCTCATTCTCCACCTACTTCATGTTAATCCATATAAAAATTTACCGAAACTATTGTATTGCTAATTTTCCAGTAGGTGAAAAGGGAATATGATAGGCAAATCTTTTAAGACTTGGTTGCTATGTGGAGCATTCCCTTTGCATGTCCAGGACATATATAAATACATTAAAAAAAAAAATCCCATTTGACAAGAAGTATAAGCATTGGAAAATTCAAATAAATAACAAGACATAAAATGGTTCACTCGACAAAAAAGGGTAGTGACATAAATTGCTTGTTTTAATGAGATCTACATTTTTTGTGTATTAAATTTTGTCTATCTCTTACGGTTTACCAGTTAAGCAAAAGTCATTCAGAATGAAGAGGACCTTTGGGAACATTCCCAGAAAGTTCATGATATGCATTTCATTTGCCAGAAATTTTTTTGAACATATGATATTTTAATCAAAATCGTTAAGAGCCATTTTTGAGAAAATCAAAACTTTCAAAAAATGTTCCATGCAAACTCTGGGATCGGGGGGAGGATTTTCTTTAAAATATTTGTATCGCATCTTTGAAAGATACTGAACCTAAATACCAAGTTTGTTATTTATCCAACTTTTCGTTTTTAAGTTATGCTGTTCACAGACA
This sequence comes from Deroplatys truncata, assembly GCA_030765065.1. NCBI lineage: Eukaryota > Metazoa > Arthropoda > Insecta > Mantodea > Mantidae > Deroplatys > Deroplatys truncata. Next base: position 31,389,883 of record CM060980.1, on the reverse strand, counting down.
CACACATGGACCTTTTTCTAAGCATGTTTTTTTTGGGGGGGGATTCAGGGGCCTCAAAACATGTATTTCCGGTGAAATCACGATATCAAATTTTTGGGTGCAATGCAATACATCCTCTACTTACTATATGCAGTAGAGAAAGTAAAAAGGTTGCTAGATGCTGACTTTGAAATTTCATACTCTTTGCAGAACATCATTAGAAACAAAACATTGGTGATTTAGCATTAAAATCTTTGATAAAGTATTGCCAAATTCAAATTAATAACAAGTATCTCTTAAAGCTTAATGCCACAAAAAATACTATTTGATATTAGCTGCATTTTTTTTTTAGTTAGATCTACAGGTAATTATTTACTTTAGCACCCAGTGACTGTTTTGTTTTAAAATGTGGTAAAATAATACCCCAATAATGTTTTGTGGTATCATTTTGGAAATAAATGAAAAAGAAAGTTAAAAATGCTATAACAACCTACTTGCTCCCCTCACCTCATTGCACCTTCATCCACTTTCCTCTCATTCACCTCTCCCTTCCCTCAATGCCTTACATCACATTCACTCCTGATATTTACAGCTTACCTTTGTTCTCTTAAAGCCACTTTGGTATCATCTGGAGGGATATAAAGATCATCGTTGATTGGTCCTCTAGTGATTTTGGCCATTTTGTTATGTTGCAATCCTATGCTTCAAATTGGTTTTTATATTCATCTTTGTGGTTCAAATCCATCCATGAAACCATTTTTATTTATTTATTTATTATTATTAATATTTTTTTTTTGCAAGGTGTTTAGTTTTTTAATGAAATCCTAACAAAATAGGTTTATCATCCCATATGCTTATTTTATAAGAAAATGTTAATTTAACACATATAATATAATAATTTTGAAAACAAACCAAAGATGGATTTTAAAGCAAAAGAACAGACAGTAAAATTGACTTCATGCTGGTCATTTCAAGTGAAACTGAGTTGTGATTCGTGTGAAATACAAGGGTGGTCTGAAAAGTTTCCGACCTAATAAAGATACAAGACATTTTTTCAGAATTTTTTTTTTATTTTTATTTTTCAACATAGTCTCCTTGTAACTCTACACACTTCTCCCAGCGATGCTCCCATGTCTGTAACCCGTCCAAATAGTACTTGGCATTTTCCTCTGCAAAATAACTGTTCACGAGGTGATTGCCTCTTCATTGGACGAAAATCTCTGTCCTCCGAGTGCAATTTTCAGATGAGGGAACAAAAAGAAGTCGCTTGGGGCGAGTAAGGTGGATGGTCAAGCAGTTCAAACCGTAATTAGTGGATTTTCGCCATTGCAACCGTTGAGGTGTGAGACGGTGCGTTGTCTTGATGAAACAAGATTTTCTTTTTCTGCAAATGTGGCCGTTTTTCCGCAAGTTCTGCCTTCAGCTTGTCAAGTAATGATGCATAGCATGCTCCTGTAATGGCTTTTCCTTTTTGAAGATAATCGATTAAAATAACTCCATGACTATCCCAAAAAACAGTTGCCATCACTTTCCCAGCCGAAAAAAACAGTTTTTGGTTTTTTTGGAGCCAGTTCCCCCTTTGCAGTCCACTGTTTGGACTGTATTTTTGTTTCGGGCGCATAATGGTGTATCCAAGTTTCATCTACAGTAATTAATCGGCGCCAAACTCGGATTTATTGCAACTAAACTGCGCCAACAGAGCATTGGAAATGTTCATTCGAACACGTTTTTGGTCAAACGTGAGCAAACGCGGCACCCAATGCACGGACAGCGTTCTCATGTCTAAATGTTGATTTAATATGTGACAAACACGTTCTTTTGACATGTTCAAAGCCTCTGCTATCTCTCTCACTTTAATACAGCGGTCGTCTAGCACCATTTGGTGAACTTTGGCAATGTTTTCGTCGGTAGTTGCAATTTTTGGACGTCCCGAACGTTCATCATCTCCCAAGCTCTTACGGCCACGTTTAAATTCAGCTGCCCAAAATTTCACTATGGTAAATGATGGTGCAGAGTCCCCATACACAGAATCCAACTCATCTTTGATTTGCGTAGGTGTATTGCCTTTCAAAAACAAATATTTAATGACAGCTCGATACTCGATTTTGTCCATTTTCATAAAAACACTCACTCACCTCACTCAAACGACTGTTACATAACAACTGAGCATCCAAAATGGCTGAAACTTTGGTGAGTAACTGTCAACAGATAAACAACGAAATTCACTAGCTTTTATTTACGAGTGCTGCCATCTTCATGTTGAGGTCGGAAACTTTTCAGACCACCCTTGTACATTTCATTGGCTCATCTCACATAATAAAGGTAAGATTTTACAGTATTTTATAAGACATAACACTCTGAAAGAACTGTCTACTTGTTAGAATAGTGAACAAGAGGATGTTTGTTTCAATAGTAATTATCTATTGGTGAAGAAAAACCTTAATAACCAAGAAAGACGAAAGGAATGTTTTTGAAACAAATCTGCTACAAAGTGATACATCTGAACACATATTGAAGAGTCCTCCTACAAGGTCTAGGGATACCATGCCAGCCTCTAATTCCTGAGGTTGCAGGTTCAAACCCAACAGGGATGATGGATTTTTTTTGGGGTGTAAAAATCCTTAGCATGGCTTCTTTCAGAAAGGAAATAAGGCAGGTGGTTCCATGTCATAGATTTATGGCACATAAAAGAACCTCAAGCCTGAATGAAGAGACCTCTGAGCAAAATTTCTAGTCTCTTACGCTCAATATAGAATGGGACGCTAAAAACCATAGTAGTTAAAGGATGTCTACAAATAAAACTTCTTTCTTTTACACATGAAGCAGAATGACCCTGATATAACGTTCAGGGAATCAATGTAATCTTAATAGCAAATATATTGGATTTCAGAGAAATAAACCTCAAGGAATTCAAATCCATTTTCTTGCAATTGTCTTTTGTCTTCTCATATATGCTTGTGACTAGATTGCCAAGAAGCATGTGCATTGTAATGTTAATGTTTTCAAACACTTTTTGTGAACAATCTATGCTTTCTCCCTCCAAAAGATATCCCAGGCTATTATTTAGATTTATTAAAGTGTCATTCCATGTGAAATCAATATACTTGGGAGTCATTTTCAACCTGACCGATTTAAAAATTAATGATTTCTTCTGTAAATGTTCTCGTAAGCAAGAAATGAATGTATATCGAGTATAAACATTTCATATCAAAATTTTTTAGTTCTGAGATAATGAATTTTGAGATAAAGTTCAAAATGTGACTAATTTTTGAGACTATAGTTTGACTTTACTAGGGAACTAGTAAAGATAGGAGAATGGGTGTGATCTCATTTTAAAGCTTATTAAAGGGGCTTATTTTTAAATATATCAGCATTGTCCCAACTATAATTTTCATCAAAAATTCAAATTCAAAATTTGAAATTGTATTTTTCAAAAACCTACATTTTTAAAAATCTGTAAAAATTACATGCTGATGCTCCGCTTATGATAAATATACTCCGCTACTTTGATTTTTGAACACACATTTCCTTGGGAGATATAAAATAATTTGTATCAATGAAGGGTACAAGAATTTAGATTAACCTAACTTGTACTAAATGGTATAATGTGAATAGTGAAGTTATACTTCTTCAAAACAGTGGAACTAGAAAACTCCCATCAAACATTAACACAAACCTTAATATAGAGCTGAACTATATTTTCTATTGACTTTTTCAGTTTTGTTGGCATGCGGATTGTAAGTTTTTCCTGTTGTTGTGCGTAAATCCACTTTCATTAAAATACCATGTCCTGAAACTGTCCTGATATGAGGTTTTGAGGGATACACAAATGATAGTGATGGTCCAGATGGGTGGAGGAACATAATCTTGACTTTATCTTCAAATTGTTGAGTAAGTAATATACAGCCAATCCACCATTTAGAATCTCATATACAAGCAACAAATCCTGATAATATGTCATTGACAACTCCAACATCCATGAGAAGAAGGCTTTTATCTTTATACTTTCATTGTTTGATAAAATTTTGTTCTAATTTTATTATCTCCAATGGTATGAAAGCATGCAGTTTCTGGTTCCAGTTATTGCCTTGATTGTGAAAATCTCTCCTGGAGAAGGTGAAGTTCTTCACTGTATTGTGAACTAGTCACATACTCAAAATTAATTCCTTTGATGTCTTTGCACCACTGATATAACTGCAGAGGAGTCAATATATGGTTATTGTAAGGTCTTTGCAAACTTGCTTATGCTGCTAAGATTTAACTGTACCAGCTACTCCATCACATGGACCTTTTCCATATGATGTGGCACAAAAATGCTAGTCTGCAGAACAACCAAACACTTTCTCTTGGAGGCAGAGATTGTTGAATTCTTTTTGTTCTTGTATTGGGCAGCAGAACCACCTGAGAAATAATATATATGTTTAGGTATGCTTCCAAACCTAGTAATCATAAATTTCATCAAATATTTCTGAAACAGATGCACAGCTACTATGTCATGGTTAAAACAATCAGATATTACAAAGAGTTTATGTGATTCAAAGTTTTATCTTCATTTATAAAATAAAGTACAAATGTGTGAATTGTAGATTGAACATTATTCCAATGAAATGCCTGAATTTCGTCTTGCACAATGAAAGAATAATTTTCTGCAAAATCACACACAATTCAGTATTCATTTAAGGCAAGCAATGATTTTAAAGAAGTTTGGTAATAAGATTGTTGATCTGTGATGAATGAATGGTTTGACCGAACTGTTAGTTTTTCAAACAAGTATCTAAAAAGTCATCTGTTGATTGAGTTACTGTTTGCAGCATTGATCTGTCAGTCTGTACCACTGCATAAATGTTATTTCATTCGTAGAATTGTCTTCAAACTTATGTGATAGCATTTCTCTCACTTTACTAAAAAATTAAATTGAGTTTTATTTATGGACAATCTTTAACTGCTGTGGTCCTTAGCGTCCCATTCTATGGCATGAAAAATTGGTAATTTTGCTCAGAGGCCTCTTAATCAGGCTTGAGGTTATTTTATGTGCCATAAATGTATGACACCACCAGCTTTACTGTTCACCTGGATAGTATGAACAAGAACCCATAGGCCTTCTGGCAGTGGGGTTTTGCACAAGATTTGAACTAGATAGTACTTAAAGCTGCTTAACTCAGAGTCAGATCCAAACAGATAATTTCTAATCATGCTTCCTGATAAAACCAATTTTACATTTTGATGCAGACTACACACACATACAGAATGAGTACCCGATGATCCTGCTGTCACTACATTCCATGGTTGTACATTGCAAAATTTAGAACTTCCTATACTTTGATATTTGGAATGCGATCTTTAAATAGTCTATAAGCCTCACTTAGATTGCATAATAGCAATTACTTTTGCTTATGAACCTTCCTTCCATGTTCCCTTACTGATAAAAATATCATTTTTGCCTGGCATACAATTGCTTACTTTATCATCTTCATAAAACTTTTTACTAGCTCCACAATGTCATTACTGGGTGTCTTACTTGGCTTTGAACTGGGGATAGAGAGTATCTCTTGTGATTGAACCATTCCTTAACTTGTCTAGCTATGTAATCTGTAGCACCAAATTCCTTTACAATTCTTCTGATACTCCAACTATAAGGTAATATGGGCAATATCTGTATTTTTTCACTCCTTTTGCTTGTAGTATTAAATTTATTTTTTAACTGTGCTATATGTTTCAGTTGTGTCCTTCAATTTATACAGCTTTAGACAACACTTTGGACAAATTTTACCATTTTCAGTATCATTATAGATTCCTTTAACATCCACTGTTGAACAGGCCTTAAATATTTGTTACACGTGAATGTTTATCCTCATTTAAAGGATTACAACAGAAGACGTTTTTGCTAACACTCTTTTTCATATCTGACATATAAGCACTTCTATAATGTTTCACAAAATGAGATTTGTACTCCATTTTCAACACATTTTCATAAGAATCTGAAAGAATAAAATATTAGAACAAAAGAAGAGCTACGATGCATTAAGTGCTGCCACCTATAGTAAGTTATAGAAATATAGCCCCTCTGCAAGATTGCTGATATTATAAGAAGAAATTTGAGTAAGTGGTACTATTTTGCCATTAGGTAGTAGTGCTCCTAATTAAAGGTATGAACAAAATATTAAATTTCTTAGAAACTATTTAGTGTTCAGCCTGGAAAATTAAAGGTGCTTTAAGTAAATTTGACATTACTATGTGGACATTATTCACAATTTTAAAATAGTAGCCTTTTGAAAAATTCAATTTTAAAATTTTCAGTGCCATTAAATTGTTGTTGCATAACATCTTTTGAGTCCATTTCATTAGCTTCAAAATGACACCTTTGTGAACTTTGTAGCTCAATTACATTGCATGTTATTTAGAAGTCACTGTTAACAAGTGAGGCAAAAACACTCAATCTTCAAATTTTCAAATATTAATTCCAATACACACATTGTTCAGAGATATTTAAAACTTCACAAAATTACATAAAACAACAAAAGTGCAAAGGCTGCCAAGTTTCATAAATATCCAAGTTTTTGGATATTCGGGGTCGAGTTTGCACCTGTATTGATTTCACATGGAATGACTCTAAAACAGTTTGAAATAAATTGGTCACTGGGTGCCAAAGTTTATAACTACCAATCTACATCTTTCCTATAATAACTTCCTGCTAAGCTCTTATGGTTTCCCAATTACACACACCCACACACACAAAAAGCCACACAAACAAAATTCAATGAAAATGAATGAAAATTCAAGAGATACACCCTATCCTGACATCTCAAACATATATTTTAACCAAAATCATTAAAATTAAAATCACAATCATGTTCACTTGAAGTGAAAAGGAGCAGAAGAAATTTCATGAAAAGATGAACTGCGTATCATTTAAATATGAAGTTTTTGATCCCTCTCAATCGCATACATTTTCTTAAAAATGATTTTTTGGAAGGAAGGGTTCAGAGGATCTCAAAACATGTATTTCTGGTGAAATATTGATCCCTACATACTATAGGTAACTGGTAGGAAAGTAGAAATTAATGTGACCATGATGCATGGAACTCATGAAAAACAGCTTTTGCTGCCTTAGAAGAATGTGATGCATAATTCTCTGAATTAACAGGAATATAGCTTGTTAATTAACTGCTGCTTACAGATACTTTAGCTGTAATTTAAATTGGAAAGAATTTAAAAATAAAAAACTTATGATCTTAATCGGTGTAAATTAAATAGTGATGCAAGCAATTTATATGGATGATTACTGAGGGCAACTTTCTATTTATTGCAAAGCCATAGCCCACTAGTATGCTTAAGAGCATCGCCAAATTTCAGACCTTTATGGGACTATGTGAGCAGAAGAAGTTGGTACTGCTGACGGCAGAGGTGCCTATTGCCGACTATTCTGTTCATTGCTCTTTTGGGCTTGCTTGAGTTTTTGGTGTTGTTATATTTGAAGTTGTAATTATAATTAGTGATACTCCAACTTTGCTTTAGATTATTATGAGGTAAATGGTAGTTGCTTTTAACCTACATTAGGTAAAAGAGAAAAGGTATTAAATATAAATTCACAAGACAACGATTTAGGACAATATTTCTACCAAGTCACAATAAAGTTACTAAGATGCTTCCTGCATTCTTTCCAGATGGTCCATTGCTGTGTGTCATTTTGTAACAATATGAAGGTCAAAATAAAAGGAGTTAATTATCATGAATTTCCTGTAAATCAAGACTTAAGCAGCTGTGGTTAAAGAAATTTCCCAGTTAGACTATAAATCAAATAATGCATCCAATTATTTTCTAATTTGTAGAGCACATTTTATGAAGCGATTATAAACCTGACACAAAAATAATTAAGGCAAGAGCAGTACCAACTATTTTCCCCCTAATTATTTAGCCCATAAAGTACCCAAGGTAGATCACCAAGGTAAAAAGAGCAATAGGATAGTAAAGAGGATTCCTCCTTTGCTTGAATAATAATCAACCATTAAATTATTATTTTTTACTTTCTCTGCTAGTATAGTAAGTAGGGGAAGTATTGTATTCCACCCAAAAATTCGATACCGAGATTTCACCAGAAATACATGTTTTGAGACCCCTTGAATCCAAAAAAAAGCATTTTTGGAAACATGTCCGTGTGTGTGTGTGTGTGTGTGTGTGTGTGTGTGTGTGTGAACAGCATAACTCAGAAACGAACAGTCAGATAAACATCAAACTTGGTATTGTAATGAAAAGAAGCTAGAAACAGTGATGTGTATTGAATTTATTTAAAGGTAAACTTGGTATTTAGGTTTAGTATCTTCCAGAGATGCGACACGAAGGTTTTCAAGAAAATTCCCCCACCCCAGATTACCCTTTACATGGAACATTTTTCGACAATTTTTATTTTCTCAAAAATGGCTCTAACGATTTTCATTAAAATATCATATGTTTAAGATATTTTCATGACAAATAAAATGTATATCTTGAATTTTCTGGGAATGTCTCCAAAAGTATTCTTCATTGTGAACAACTTTTGCATAACTGGTAAACCATAAGAGATGACAAAATTTTGCTACACAAAAAATGTAGATCGCATTAAAATACACAATTTATATCTTATACATTTTTTTTGTTGAGTGAACCATTTTCGAGATATTGCTCGTTATTCCCTTAATTTTTTCAATACTTATTTTCTCAAATGGGAATTCGTTATTCATTTTTTTATCTTGGATATGCAAAGAGTATTAATCTGTGGCAAAGAGAATGGTGCTGCACATAGCAACCAGCTATTGAGAGATATGTCTATGCTTAAAGGCTACTGTATTTCTATACTGCCCTTGCAAATACAAAACAAGGGGAACATAGTAGGCCTTAAGTGATAGTCAAATATTTTTAAAACTGGTCGCTAGTGTAAAATGTAATTCTTTTTGCATGTCAAACGATCGTTTCTGAAAATGTTTATCTCGATTAATATGAAATAGATGGAGAATAAGAGTTTGTACAAGTCATGTGAGTGTAACACATCAGATTTTTTATCTACATGTGGATGTGTCATGTTTCTTTTATAGCTCCAAATGATACATAAATTCATCTTTCATCTCTGACTTGTACAGCCTAAGACAAAATAAATGAGCAACAGCCAGGGAGGGAGTTTGATTTGGAAAACATTGGAAGCATTTGCTGATGCTGCATTCACAATACATAATTTAATACCACCCTGCATTCATTTCAAAGCTGTGCAATAAAATACATGTGTCTCGTAATTGGAACCAACTGGGTTCGAATCCTTATAAATTCTTTTTTTTTTATTATTTATATTTTAATTTGTTAAATATATGGCAATGCTGTATATTTTCCATGCATAAGGTTTTATTAATTTTAAGACATTCATGCAAAAAAGAAGACAAACAATTACTCTTTTCGTTTTCAAAATAAATATCATATTAGTAAGAATTTTAAAGTGAAAAACTAAACCAAATATTTAATTGACTTAATATTGGATGTTCAAACTCTCTGACTCATTCTTCAGTTATGAATGGCGCTGGCATGATCATGCACGCGCATCTCAAGGTCTTGAAGTTCTGCATAATATGTTAGCAATCATACTGACTTTTGCTATGACTGAGTGCACACATACAGACAAAGCTACAAGGAGATCTCTCCCTATGTTTGCTGGACACTGTCTCAGGCTCAAAATCACTCTTAAGTCCCTATATCTACAGCTATGAGGTGGGTGCTGTTATCCAGGGAAGAAACTGTCCATCATCAACCTGATTCGGGTCAAAAACATTTCTCCACCTCTCAGCAGGACACTGCACTTCTAGAAGAGGCAACAACAATCACTTCCAGCATGTGTCCACAATTAAAAGTAATTTTAATTTCCCTGGATCGAACCTCACAACCTTGCATTGCTTCACCACAGCAAGGCTCGTTGTTCAATTGGCAGCTGTAGCGGGGTTTAAAAAGGGAAAATAGGTGTAATGGTTTGGTTCTTGGTGGTTGCGTTGTTAATTCGTGAGGATCGTGTTGCTGCCGGCTACTCAGGTAGAGGAATTTGGGTTCTGGAATCTCTTACCTCAGGGAGCGTGGATGGGAGATAAATGAAGGTCACTTTCTCCTCTCAGATGGCCCATTTATTGATGATCCACACTGAAGTCCTCGTCCGAATTCCCTTTCCACACAAGACGCGATTGTTCCTATCACCCCTGCTACTGTTTCTGTGCTCTTGCCCTTTCTTAATTACTTGAAGAAGTTGGAGTATGTTCTATATTACGTTAATGACTTTACCTTTTTGTCATTTCCTAGCTACCCAGTTACTCACGTTTACTTTAAACTAATGTTTCCCACACATAAATAAATACTCGTAGACATTGGCACTGTTTCCCTCTCTGATATAAAATACTTTGAATTCCTACATCTATCTTATTCTCCCTCACTGTACAACATGGAGTGAACTTCTCCAGCCTACGGTTCGACACAAAGTATCCATCTTACACAGTCTGAAAGTTGCTCACTGTCATAGATGATTTTCTATTTCATGCCTCTTTTCTTGTTCTGATCTATCTTTTTGCTATGCATGTGACTTTTATTAACTTTTATTGGCTATCTCTTTCAATTTTTCCTTGTCTTCCATTGGCTCTTAATTTCATCGTCTGAACATCACTCGCGTCTAACATTAACAAATTATGTTCTTTACTGAATTTTCTGTGCGCTTGACTGACTTTGGTTTCCTGCTCGTTGTCTTGACATCTCGTGTGCACAACTCGGTTCCTATTGTCACTAAAGCGATTCCTAATGTTTCTTTTCCTGTCCTTTCCTACATCTGCTATCTTTATGTGGTTTTCGCCACGTTTCTTCGTTCTCAAATACACGTTTTCTACATTTTATTTCATGTTCTTATTATTAATTAATATCTACTCTTTACTTTATTCTCTCGTTATGATTTTACTCCCACCTTTTCTAATTCTTAATGTTCTCTTTTATTCTTCCCTCATACTGGTATTCCTTCTTGTTATTTTGATTATATGCTTATTAATTATTCTTATTATTCGTTATTATTTATTATTCATACTATTTGGGCGGATCTTATCACTTCACAGCTAAGAAGCAGATGATTACAGATTATGTTGCCTTGCATTTGCAGAAGAAAATGTCAACTATAACCAGAATAGGGTTATATTCACAGTTAATGTGACATTTTCATCTACAAATGGGGGGAAAGTAATTGTCTAGTGTCCCAGAGGAAAAGCGTTACAACACAAAATATGTGGCACAAATGGTTTACCACAGTCGCATATCTGTATAGTGTGGAGTTGGATGTCATGAGATGGTCTAGGTATGTTGTAGCAGCTTGATGGCTATTAAATAGCCATCAATATAAGGACATCCTCGAAAACATCTCGTTCCTTCTATAAGGAGATCCCAATGGAATGATTGAATTCCAGGATAACCACCCTGTCCACACCAGTCAGCAGGTTTCAAACTGGTTCTCGCAAAAGTAAGACATTACAGTAATTGTCTTCTTGCTCACCAGATTTGAACCCTATTGAAAATGTGTGGGCAGAGATGAAGAAAGTTTTGGAGTTAAATTGGCCTGCAAGACAAAAGAGGTTTTGTGGGATCAAATACAGGATACTTGGGAGGAAGTATCCTCTCATGAAAATCTGACTAGACATTTAATGTCATCTATGCCCATAGAATGAAGGCAGTAATAGAAGGTTTACACACCTTCTATTACTGCCTTCATTCTATGGGCATAGATGACAGAGGGTTTACACACCCAATATTAAGATAATTTCTATTCTTATTTGCTTTTTCATTTAGGAATATAACATTTACTTATTTCATATTCAGTTTGAAAATGAAAAGAGTAGTTTTTATGTGTGAGCATAAATGCCTTGAAATTTAATAAGCCTTAACAATTGGAAATTATATTATAATATGCATAATAAACATTGTGTTTTTCTGCACAAAAAAATTTTACTTGGGATAAGAACCTCGGTAGGCTACGTACCTGCTTATAACTGCTTGGCTGTCAACGCATGTTCAGCACGTGGGACTAAATATGAAAAGTGACAATAGAACAAAGCTAAAGCCATACGTCCTGAGACACCATTGTAAACTGACAACGGAAGCGATTTGGACTTCAATAAATATACTCTTTTGAGTGTCTGCTCATTTTTTTGTCTTAGGGTGTACATATAGGAGGATTTATAAAGAGGAACATAATTGCAGAAATCAAGTGCTTACTATGTAGTGATTCAATATCTATCACAAAATGCAATACTTCTCTCGTAAGCCTTAACAGGATGAAGATTCAACACTTCACTATCCTCAAGATTTGTAATGCTTCTGCTAGAAAAGTTTATTGTTAGTGATACACCAAAACTGTCAAAAATCTGTGTTAGAATGACACTGAGAATATATTTGAAAACAATATCATGTTATGTTTTCCTGTGTGTGAAGGAAGTCTGGCTCATTCACAGGCAATTAGTGAATCAATATACAGACATTTCAATCCTGTTATTCTGAGAAACATTGCTGCAGCTACAACAGAAATGATGGAGAAGCCAAAACATTATGGATGGCAGCTGGCATTTTGTGCCAATTGGTAAGTGGCGGAAATATTATTGATAACAAAAGAGCAATCAAACTGCCAAGGCTCTTAAGCATAGTAGGGAGCTATTTCAAAGCACAATGGTTCAAAATTAGATAGTTTTCTTCAAAAATCTGTCATATATTCACATGACTTTCTCTACTCTCTGTCATTTGTTAATGGGTATACAAACTACTCTTATAAAGCATATTTTTCTGTCTACTACGTTTTAATCCAAATAAGCCTTTGCAGGAATAGTTACATTACACGTTTCATTATAGATACAAAGGAAACAGTGGTCAAATATTTAAGAACTGAATGCTATATGCTGGCCCGAAAATTCCATCATGTGAGAAACAAATGAATGTTGACAGGACTTAAGGGAAAGACCCAGAAATGAACTTGAAACTTTAATAAGGGATATCAGTATTCGGACTGATGACATCATCGAGCAAGTGAACCAAAAACTTCGAAATGATCGGCATTTGACGATTAGTGGTCTGGCTGATGAATTCCCAAATGCTGCTCGAACCTCACCTTACAGGATTGTCACTGAACAGCTTGGATATCAGAAACTTTGTGCGAGGTGGGTGCCAAAACTGCTGACCGGTCAGCACAAAGAGCAACGAATATGTAGTGAATGACAGTTTTTGGAGTGCTATAGACAAGATCGAAATGCTTTGTTTTCCAACATTGTTACGGGCGACGAGACATAGATAGCATACACCAATGCAGAATCGAAACAACAGTCAATGCATTGGCGCCATTCCAGTTCACCAAAACCAAAAAGGTGTAAGCAATCACCGTGCATGAATCGCAAAATGATAGGACGAAAAGGGCGTCCTTTTGATTGATTTCATGGACCATGGGTCAACAATTACAGCTGACGTGGACTGTGCAACGCTTACCAAACTGGGACATACGATCCAAAATCGACGCTGCAAAAAACTGCCGTCTGGCATCATCCTCATGCACGTCTGCACACCGCTGCCAAAACCAAAGAGAAGATTCAAGAGCTTTGTTGGAAACTCTTTGACCACCCTCCATACAGTCCCGACCTGGCACCAAGCGACTATTTCCTCTTCTTGTATTTGAAATGGTGGCTGGGAAAACAACGATTTCAAACTGATGAACTCAAGACAAACGTTACCAACTGGTTCAAGTCCCAGGCGACAACTTCTATGCTGAGGGGTTAAAGAAGCTGGTGCAGCATTACAGGAGGTGTATAGATGTCAACGGCGATTATGTGGAAAAGTAAAGTATATATGTAAGCACATATTACTGTCAATAAAAACCTTGTCTCATGAGCGATATTGTTATTATGACCAAACGGACCTTAGTTTTGGAATACGCCTCATATATAACTTAAAAATGCTGTGTTACATTCACATGACCTCTACTCTCTCTTCTATTCACTATTCTTACAAAAGCTTATTCTTTTACGTTAATCAAGATAAATTTGCAGACATGCTTTTATTATACATTTCATTTAAGATATCTTAGAGTTGGTGTAGCAGAGCCTGACTTTTTGCATATATTCAACTCAGACATGCTTTTATTTTACATTTCATTTAAGATATCTTAGAGCTGGTGTAGCAGAGCCTGACTTTTTGCATATATTCAACTCAGACATGCTTTTATTATACATTTCATTTAAGATATCTTAGAGCTGGTGTAGCAGAGCCTGACTTTTTGCATACATTCAACTCAGACATGCTTTTATTATACATTTCATTTAAGATATCTTAGAGCTGGTGTAGCAGAGCCTGACTTTTTGCATATATTCAACTCAGAAGACAGATATATGTGCATCCTAACAGCCTGCAAAACCTTCCTTCCAATTTACAGATATACGAGGATATCAACTATTGCATGTGTGCTTCAACTGAGATACCACTGCATTTCATTTGTAAGCAGGTGGGACACAGTCATGTTCTTTAAGAACATCTCTGCCCCCACCCTATTTTGGTGGCAAATAAATTAAATGAACAGAAAGAGAATCCCACTCCAGCTTCCAGGGGCATTACTCCTGCTGCCTCTACTGTGAACAATATCAAGTTAGACGTCTGCATACCTCCAGTTTCTAATGCTGCTATTGCCAAGACAGCGACCCTAACTGAGCAGGTTGTGGTCAATCTCTGTAACTGCAACTACTGAACAACAACCAGTTAACCTAAAGCTCTCCATTTCAACATGCAGTGCCACAGAAAATGGATGCAACTCTAGTGAGATAGTGTCACACACCGAAACACAGAAACACTTGATCACTCCTCCGCAAGCCTAATGATACTCCTGTTCCACAACATACACAACTAAGAAACAAAAAGCTAGAGATATGAGGTCCTTGGGCAACAAAATATCTCCAGTGAAAGAAATAATGGAAGCTGAACCCCAGAGTTTCCCAATAACCTACTTACAGTTAGTAAGTTTATTTGAAAAAACAGTGGATGCATGACACAATGGCTGTAGCCATCCAAAACACCAACAACATGGAATCTCTCATTTGCACACTTAGAAAGCTGTACCACTTCCATACTGACTGAAATGTGAAAAATAGAATCATACAAATTGAGAAGAAACTGTTAGCTGATCTGAAAAGTAAAATACACACTCCAGAAGCATTTTCATGGTCACTGCTAGTCAAACATAAGGTAGAGAATTTTTTTTCAAACTAAATACTTTTTTCAGGAAGACTCTTAGTTATGTCACTAATGGCAGCAGTCATTACAAACCACAATATCCAGAATAATACAAACAAAAGCCCCCTTTAAACAGACTATGTATCTATTATTAACCTGACATGTCTTCCAAAATAGGAAATGAAATGGATTTTGATCCTAACTTGAACATCTCCAGCTCCTTCAATGTTAAAAAACCCTCAGTATAATATGTTTACAATAATTATATTGCCCCTCTGTGGATCTATGCAGGGTGTAATCATAATAGAAGGGATTGTTTACATGCTAGTGTAGGCATCGCTACCTACGAGGGCTGATCAACATTTTTTTTCTTCACAGATGTTTATTACTCCATTTCAATGTTTACATTATGTTTTTTAAAACAATCACCACCTGCTTCAATATCATCCTCCTGGTGTAGTGGTTACCATGCTAGCCTCTTGTTCCCAAGGTCACAGGTTCAAACCGGCAGAGTGTGATGGATTTTTGGCATAAAAATCCTTAGTATGGCTTCCTTCAGAAGGAAAGTAAAGCTGGTGGTCCTGCATCTTTTAATTTTATGGCACGTAGAGAACCTCAAGCCTGATAAAGAGGCCTCTGAGCAAAATTACCGATCTTTCATGTCCAATATAGAATGGGATGCTAAGGACCACAGCAGTTAAGCAGCATCCGTAAATAAAACTCAATTTCATTTTAATTTTTTCCTGCTTCAATACACTTTTTACAGCATCTCTGCCAGTCCTCAAACACATGGTGTACACCATTCTTTGTGAGGTCCTTGAGAATCGCCTCACTTTTCTTGAGCACTGCTTCAGAGCTCTCGAATCGAATGCCCCAGAGCTTTTGCCTTTAATGATGGGAATAAAAAAATCACAGGGTGCAAGATTGGGGCAGTAAGGTAGATGCGGTACACAGGTAATGTTCCATTTAGCCAAAAACTGCATGACTTGTTTGCAACATGAGACTGCGCGTTGTCATGATGAAATTGCCATCCAATCTGATGAAGTTCTGGTCGTCTCCTTTTAATGTGCTTCCTCAGTTTAGCCAATACTGACATGTAGTATTGCTAAATTAAATTGAGTTTTATTTAGCACTTTAACTACTATGACCCTTAGCATCCCATTCTATATTCAGTGCAAAAGGCCAGAAATGTTGCTCAGAGCTCTCTTTATCAGGCTTGAAGTTCTTTTACGTGCTGTAAATCTATGGCATGGGACCACTGGCTTTACTTCCCTTCTGAAGGAAGCCATGCTAAGGATTTTTACACCCCCCAAAAAATATCCATCACCCTCTGCCAGGTTTGAACCCATGACCTCGGGAACTAGAGTAGTGTCCCTAGACCACGGAGGGCAACTTGTAGTATGCTGCTATAATAGTCACAGAAGAAGCTGAAATACTTTGCTTAACACAAAGAATTTGGCCTTCTTTGAACTAAACACTGTTGCACCACAAGAAGTGCATATTCACAATACGCTTGCTGCAGCTTTCCGGTAGTTTCAGGGGCTGTATGGTTTAGACGCAAACAGAATTTTATTGTGCTGTACTGCTTTCTTGCATCAGCTCCATTTTGTGGTATGCAAAATGCAAGCAGGGTCTACAAAACCAGAGCATTACTACCAAACTACTGATACGAGAGTGCTATCTCCGTAAAATCCCGCTCTTTTCAAATATTCATGGTACAGATACAGGAAAAATATCAAGGAAGCTATAGAAAAATCAGTTTGGTCTTTGTTAATCAGCCCTTGTATATAAGAGTTAATTAGCCAATTGCCTCAAACATTTCTATTGCTTGGTGATTTATAGTCACAATCACAATTGGGGGAGGACTATAACAAACCACAAGGAAAAGTTACTGAACCTGTTATCCATTTTTTTTTGATTTGGTTCATCTCGACTTGCCATACTCTACTGTTATGACATCTCCCACAACTCCTATAGTAGCATCGGCCTCTCACTCAGTTCCTCTAATATTGCTCCTAACTTTCACTGGACAATTTCCCATACACTTAAGGGGAGTGATCTTTTGCCCTATTTTCTCTAGCACATCTAATCCTCTCACACAATATTTTTTAGAATATTTATTTCTACCAAACATCATACCTTTATGTCAAGCCTTAAAGCTACTTACATTCTACTACTGTTCCACTTCCCTGATTTCACTTTCTCATTATTCTTCCTCTTGCCCTTCCTGCTCTTTTTTCCTTGCTGTTTTTACTTTCCTTAACCAGCTTTTCCTTGGTTTTCCTTCAAAACTCTCTCATATCCTTGATTATTTTTTTCTCCCTTAACTGTTAATATTTTTATTGCTACCATTTCCTCACTCATTTTGTCCCATTTTGAATTGCAAATACCCTGTCTCTGCTTCTCTAACTTACATTCTACCAAGTAATGTTTATTATTCTCCTTTTCTCCAAATAGGGCACATGTTCCCAAGTCACTCCCTCTTCACCCTCCTGGGAACATTGCCCCTGATCACACCCATGCTAAACCTTCCCTTTCCTGTCTGCTACATATGTCAACATAACCTTCTCTCCCCAATATCTCTAAATTGTTCTATATAAACTTAAGGACTTTCTATTTTCCAGGCTTCCCCAGATTTCTTGGTTCTCTTTATATTTTATTCTACTTCTCACTACTTTCAAGAATGTGTTATTTTTTTCCCTCTAGTTGCCAAATATCCTTCTCCAATCTTCCTATCTCTGCCCACCAGCCATTATTATTTGCAGCTATCTTCTGTTAATTCACTTGAATTTTTATATATCTTGATATTCTCTTTGAAGGCACCTGTACCAATATTTCAAGCATCTTTCCATAATTATCCCTTTCCTCCCTTTTCTTCCTAATTCTACCAATACTACTTCCCTTGGTGCTGACCTGATTAATCCCAAAAGTTCTTTGCAAAAAAATCTGTATTTTTTATTTACCTTTTTGCCTAATTCTGATGGCCCCATATATTTCTACTGCATACATTTTTTATTCTACCAATGCTTCGTACACCCTTTCCAACCATGTAGCAGACATTTCCAATTTGTAATTGCTTATTCTTAATCCTGTCATAGCAGCTCTGCCTTTTGCCATCACCTTTCTGCCATGTGTTTTCCACCCATCATTATTACCTAATCTTACTCCTCGATAATCAAACTCCTTTACTACCTCTAACTGTTCTCTATTCATATACCATTGTGCCCCTTACTTTCCTTAAACCTTTCCAATATATCATCTATAAGTAAATTAAACATTATGGAACTTAGTTTACATCCTTGTCTTAAACCTAGTTTTTGTTCCGCCATTTCTATAATTCTATTTCCATCATACCTTATACAAAATGTTATGCCCTCATATATTTTTCTAATTCCCTTTATAAAGTCATCACTTAACCCTTGTTTTTCATAATTTCCGTTCCAGTGCTTCTGTTAGTAGTGTTGAATGCCTTCTCAAAATCCGCAAAAAACATATATACCCTTCCTCTTTTCCTGTTTAAATATGGTTAATTATTGTTGGATTATTAATATATTTTCTGTTGTTCGCTTGCCTTTCCTAAAACCTGCTTGAAACTCGGACAACTTTCCTTCTGATTCTGCCCACTCTTGTAGTCTTTCTGTCATTCCTGTGTATGTTTTCCCCAAGATAGACAATAGACTTATTCCCCCTGTAGCTCTCTGGTTTATTCACCCCTCCCTTACCTTTATATATCGGTATTACCATATTTATTTTCCAACTTTCGAGTATATTTTTACTTTCCTTATCATACAATATAGTAGCCGCCTTATATAGAATTTCTCTCAAGCAATCTGGCCTCAGTTTAGAACACTTCTTGACTCATCATTTGAAAAATTACCAACACCTGAAAGTTTTTGGCAAATGAATGTAAGCAATATCATGGCTCTCTCTTCTTCTGTGATCGAGAACTCCAAACTAAGCACCTTTCTGGCTTTTAAGGCCCTTAGACCTTCATTGTTGAACTGTTCCATGATGAAATGAAAGTTGTCTAGTCATCAAGCAGAATAGCAAGGCTTATCAATTATCATAAATACAAGAAACACCCCAGTATTGCTAAAATATTGGAATATCAATGTTTGCAAGCTGCTGAGCACAAGCAAATTAAACACAGTAGTAGATAGATAGATAATTTATTTGTACATTTTTCTAAATAATTCTTTTTACAATGTTCCACTTATAAACTAACTTAACATATGTACAAATTTCCTTGCCAGCTATGCTGCTCTTTTTGCCTGGCACCCTGGCCTTCTGGCTCCTCTAAGCATCCCTTACTACCTTTTATCCCTATTGCCCATCTTCTCCTTCCTCCATTTGCCTTTCTACCTTTCTTATCTCTCTCACTTTTCTAATCCATTTCTCTTTTACTTTCTTTAAGAACTCCCCCATATTCTTAATTTGCTTTTCTTCTTTTCTCGTTAGCATTTAATTGCTACTATTTTCCTATCCATTTTTTCCCATTTTTCTTCCCATACTTCTTCTCTCCATTCTACTAATTCTTTGCATTCTGTCATATAATGCTCTGTGTTTTCGCTGTCGTCGCATAATTCACAAATTCCATTTTTTTTACCTCTTAACCCTCTCAAGTACATTGATCCTGTTCACATCCATGCAAACGCTTCTTTTCCTGCTCTATTACAATAATCCACGTACCCTTCTCTTCCCCATTTCCTTTTTACTAATCTATAGAACCCTAGTGACTTTTTATTTTCTAAGCTTCCCCAAATCTCTTGTCTTTCTATGTCCTCCACTCTGTTTCTTACTGCTATCCAGAAACCATTGCTATTTCTTTCTCCTGTTCTCCAGATGTCTCCCATTCCTATCTTCTCCATAATTTTTTCTACCCGTGTCCACCAGCTATTTTTATTTTTCATACTCTTTTGTTGTTCTTTAAAATTTCCTCTTTATCTTTTCTCAGGCACCTAAACCAAAATTTTAATATCCTTTCCAGTACCACTCCCTTTCTTCTTGTTCTTCCTAATTCCACTAATGCTACTTCCCCGGCTGCTGATCTTGTTAACCAATAGCTCTTTACAGAACATTCCGTAGCTCTGCTCTGCTATCCCCCCCAAATTTCTACTGCATATAGCATTCTTGTTTCTACCAATGCTTCGTACATTCTTTCTATTCATTTAGTTGGCATTTCCAATTTATATTTGCACATCCCTACTCTTGTCATTGCTGCCTTTCCTTTAGCCACAACCTTCCTGCTATGCACCCCCCATTCGCCATTACTGCTCAACCTCACCCCCAAATAATCCAACTCCTTGACAACTTCTAACTTTCAAGCCCCCATCTGCCATTTCTCTTCTCTTTTTAGTTTATTTCCTCTTTTAAATACCATAACTTTTGATTTATTTATATTTACTTTTATTCCCCATTCTTCGCAGAATTCTTGTATTCCATTAACTGCTTTCTGTAACCCAATTACCGTTATAGCCCCAACCATAAGATCATCTGCATATAGTAAACCTGGTATCTCTGTATTTGCTATTACGGGGCAGTGCAAATGTTTTTCTTTCACTCTTTCTAATGTCATCTATTAATATATTTAATAGTATAGGACTCAATTTACACCCTTGTCTTAATCCTATTTTTTGCTCCGTCATTTCTGTAACTCCATTATTTTTACATCTTATACAGAATCTTACATCTTTATAAATCTTTTTGATTTTTTTTATAAAGTTTTTGCTTACCCCTTTCTTGCTTAATTTATACGCTAATGCTTCTCTATTTATTGTATCAAATGCTTTTTCAAAATCTGCAAAAAACATGTATATCCTTCCTCTTTTCCTGCTCAAATATTTATCTATTATAGTCTTTATTATAAATATATTGTCTTTCCTAAAGCCTGTTTGATATTCTTACAGTATTCCTTCCTCTTCCACCCAGCTTCTTAATCTGTCGGCCAGTATACTTGTGTATATTTTCCCTAATATTGATAATAAACTTATTCCCCTATAGTTCTCTGGTCTATTTGCTCCTCCCTTTCCTTTGTAAATTGGTACCACCATACTTATATTCCAACATTCTGGTACATCATTCTTTTCCTTGATTTTATTTAATAATTTTGTCATCACTTTTACCCCACTTTGCATTTCCCCATATATTTTCCAGAATTCCCCTGGTATTCCGTCTATTCCTACTGGCTTGCCTTTTTTTATATTCCTTATTTGCTGGTGAACTTCCAGCTCCGTGATTTTACTGTCTAATTTCTCATTAAATATTCTTCCTTGTCCTACCTCTTTTATGTCTAACTTTACTCTCTTCCCTTCTCCAATTAGCCTTCTAAAGTACCCTATCCATTCATTCGGTGTAATTTCGTTTTTGTCCTCTCTCTTCTTGTTCATCCTCCTCACCATTTCCCATATTTTTTTTACTATCCTTACTCTCTATTGCTGCCTTTAGTTTCTTTTCTATATTTCCCTGCCATTCTTTCCTCTTAGCCTCAAGCAAACCTAAACACAGTAAGAGATAATGCTCCTGTGAGGCAAAGCCTCACAGGAGCATAACCAATTTGTGTCACTCACTAGCAACATGAATCTTCCCTTCTTAGACCTAAAACTTTGGTACCCATATTACAGATCCCCAACTTATTGCTGACACCTTAGCTACTTCATTTCCTGAAGCCTCTGGCAATTTAAACCACTGCCAAGAATTCACAAATCAAAACAAAACAAACTTTCCTGTGCCTGACCTGCACACACTCTTCATGAATAATGGCCAGAAGCTCAGTGCTGACATTACCTTAGACAAAGTTCAGACAGGACTTTGCACCTACAACAACCAAAGCTCAGGAACTGATAACATTCCTTACAAATTTTTCAAACAGATGACACCTAGAATCTTGATGTGTCTTCTGAAAACTTTCAGTCACATTATGGTCTAATAAATACTTCAACAATCAATGACACACTTCAATAATTCTGCTTATTCTGAAGCCGCGCATCTCACACTTCCTGATGATTTCCGACCAATTTCCTAATCTGTACAATGTGCAAGATACTGGAGAAGATAATCAAAAGGTGTTTAAGATGGTTCCTGGAGATAAATAATTTTTTTTCTAATGCACAATTAGGTTCCTGCATGTATCATCCTGCTATTGATGTTTTGAATACACCCAAGTCAGAAATACTAGATGCCTTCACCAATGATAACATCTGATGTGCACTGGTCTTGACATTGAAAAGGCCTACGACACAGTTTAGCAAAATCACATCATCAGTACACTAACAGAACCGAGGTAACAGGCTAGCCTTTGTATACAATTTTCTTCAGGACCGCCAAATATGTGTTAAGGTAAATGGCTTTATATTGCAATGTGTAAGTGTAGACAATGGCAATTCATAGTGATCAGTTTTAAGCTTGATATTGTTCTTAGTGGCAATCAATAGCATTATCTCATGCTTACAATCCTAGACCTGCTTATTGGCAGACAACCCAACACTCTTCTGCAAGGGAAAGAACATTGCAACTACCCAAGAACTGCTACAAATGAACCTTATCCATCTTGAGAACTTGGTCAGAGAAAAGGCCTTAGATTCTCACCCACAAGTGTCAAAGTGTCATATTCTCCAGGCCAAGAAAAGTTTCTACACCTCCAGAGCTTATTATGAACAATCGTGGATTGTGATAGCCACCAAAACTCTGATTCTTGGCATTCACTTCAACAACAGATTAACCTGGACCCATCACCTAAAAATCTGATGTGTTACACTCAAATGACTTTCTCTACTCTTCTACAAACTATTTTTACAAATGCTTATTCTCCATATGCTTCATGTTAATCGAGATATCGAGATGTTAATCTTATTGCTAATTTTCTTGTAGATGAAAGGAGAATTGGTAGGCTTTAAGCGATAGTCAAATATTTTAAGAGCTGGTTGCTATGTGGAGTATTCCATTCTCTTTGCATTACCAGGACAAAAAAACTTCCATTTGAGAAAAAGTATAAGTATTGGTAAATTTAAGGGAATAAGCAATATCTTGAAAATGGTTCACTCAACAAAAAAAAGTATATGACATAAATTGTGTATTTTAAAACGATCTACATTTTTTGTGTAGTAAAATTTTGTCTATCTCTTATGGTTTACCAGTTATGCAAAAGTCGTTCACAATGAAGAATACTTTTGGAGACATTCCCAGAAAATTTGAGATATATAATTCATTTGCAATAAAAATGTCAAACTTATGGTATTTTGTACATACAGAGGCTTTCACGGCCGGCGTCATAACTAATAAATGAATTGCAACTATCCGGGCTTGTAAGCCGTGGTCTAGAAGGCATCGTGGATACTGACGTTTTGCCAAGTACAGCGCTTGACATATTCAGGGTGAAGTGATTCAGTGTCTGCGGTGGTTGTAGTCTGAATGCGGAGACCGGTACTTGGCGAAACGTCGGTATCCACGATGCCTTCTAGACCATGGCCTACAAGCCCGGATAGTTGTAATTCATTTATTAGTTATGGTATTTTATTCAAAATTGTTAGAGTCATTTTTGAGAAAATTAAAATTTTCGAAAAATGTTCCATGTAAAGGGTAATCTGGGGTGGGGGAATTTTCTTGAAAACCTTCGTGTCGCATCTCTGGAAGACACTGAACTAAATACCAAGTTTGGTGTTTATCCGACTGTTCGTTTCTGAGTTATGCTGTTCACACACACACACACACACACACACACACACACGCACACGCACGCACGCACGCACGCACGCATGCACACACACACGGACATGTTTTCAAAAATGCTTTGTATGCATTCAGTGCACCTCAAAACATGTATTTCCTGTGAAATCTTGGTATCAAATTTTTGGGTGGAATGCAATACTTAGTAAGTAGTAGAGAAAGTAAAAATTCTTCAAAGCAACTGCATATGCCATCTTAATATCCTAAAATGTTATCCACTAAATTCTGGAGAACCAATTACAATGTTCTGTTATGCACCTATAGGACAATCATACAATCTTAAAATGGACTATGCATCTATAATATACAACTCTGCAAGCCCCACAGCACTTAAAATGATGGACACCATCCAATCCGCAGATCTAAGGATTGTCCTAGGAGCTTTCCCAGCTAGTTCAGTACAGAGCTTACAAATTGAAGCACACGATCTACACTTGTAATTAGGAGGAAAACCATGAATCTCACATACACTACAAAAGTCGCCACAAAATCTGATTCCATAGTCTATTTTAATATCTTCCTCCAAGTACAGAATACTCTGCCAAGAAGCAAATTACTTCCCCTATCACTTAACATTTTTGGTTGCCTTGAAGAATTCAACCTCACCAATCCTCCCTTGATTCTGTGTTCCTTTGACTCTGATATTAAACTCTGTAAATTCCAAGTAAATAATACCTGTTATAACAATACCAGAAACTCTTCGGGTTTAACTTGTGAGTGAGTGGCTAACTCACTACTGAGGCATTTCTGGTAGCATGAAAAGAATGCTGGGCAGGAAACTGGGAGAAAGAGAGGCAGAGTGTAATACAAATATCTTTCTAGGTTATCAAGATAATGAACATTTATTCATAACAAGGTCTTAACAATAGCATTATGTAACAAGAAAAAACCACTTTAGACAATAACAGATACTTTTAGCAGTTATACATAGGCAATATACATGCATGTAGATTATAAGTTAAAATACTACAATGTTCATGGCATTTGTTCCCTTTCTTATTTGCTTTTCTTGTCTACAACTTTTTTCTGGCATAGTTTTGTTGTTTGATGAAACAGTTTATATTTACATTCAGGTATTTACAGCAAACACATTGCAACATTCAGTATTTAAGCATTAGGAGTCGAATTTGCGGCATGTTTGCTTCATGTTTCAGAAGCTTTCACTTCAATCATTAGCTGTAGGTGGCACTGGTGTTGTCTTCATTCTAGTCTCTTGTAGATGAACTTGGTACAGATGTCTGGAGGCAGGATTTCAAAGTTCATAACCCTTGTGTTTGTGTTTTTGGATAAAAATTGTCTCCCATATGGTGAGTTCTAGAGGATGGTTTACTTATTTTAGTAGTTTGGAGTTTGTGACTGTTTTTGTGGTTGGTTTCCCAAAAGTGTGCTGCAAGGCTGATTTATCTGTCTGTTTATATTTTATGTTCCGGATATGTTCTTTGGTGCAGATGTTTATGTTGCGCTTGGTTTTTCCAATGTATACTTTATTGCATTCTTGGCAATTAATCTTGTAAATCCCAGGTTTGGAAGTTTTTGGTACCCAATCTTTGGGAGGTGGTCTCAACAGGTTTTTCAAGTTGAATTTATTTTGGGGCTAGGATTATGTGTTTTGAAAAGACTTTTTGGAATCTGTTATGTAAAAGAGGGTGGAATGTGAATTTCTTAATTTTCTTGTCTCTTCTCTCTCCTTGTTTCTTCTGAATTTTTGTATCTTCCTGTCTATCATTCTTGAGTTAAACCCATTAACAAAAGCTATTTTGGTGGTTTGTTGGTATTCTTTGTTGTGTTCATCTTCGCTTAAAGGAAAGTCAATCTGTGTACTAGATGAAAATTGCCTGCTAGTGTGACTTTGATAACCTGATAACCATAAAATGATAATTAAATCACAATGTGAAAACAAATTAGACAAAATAGCCACATCTGAACACAAACACACAAGAAATAGATACATTTTAAAATCCTTAAATAGCAAACCAATAGTGTATACAAAGGCAGATAAGGACAACAAAATAGTGATAATGAATGAAGTGAATTACATAGATTACCTAATAAGCAAAGATGATGTACACAGACCAACAACAACCCTCTTAAACAAGCCTGCAATATGCTAAACTTCACTTGAAAGATGTCAGCATCATAACAAAGGAAAACCCGGATTAAAGAGACTTTACCTAAAATATATGGCCTTCCTAAAATTCATAAGAATGACAACAGATACAGACCAATAGTGAACAACATTGGTGCTCCCACCTATCAATTGGCAAAATGGCTCACCTCATTGCTTCAATTCATTCTCCAAATTTGGCAGTCTCAGCATCAATAATTAATTCATACAAATTAATAGACCTCCTGAAACATATCACACTGAGTCCAACTGAATATCCTTTAATGTCACCTCCTTATTTCATATGCATTCCAACCAACAAATTCTCTGTAATCCTCAGAAAATGGCTTCAATCTAATGACTTACCCTCAGAAGCAATAGAAGATTATACCAAACTACCAGAATTTTGCATCGTCAGAGCATTTTCAGTTTTATGGGTAAATTCTATCAACAAAGGTCTGGTTTAGCTATGGGCAATCCACTCTCTACCTTCCTCACAGATGTTTCTGAGCTCATTAGAACAGCTGTAATCAAAGCTTTCCCCAACATTTTCAAAGCATGGCTTCGATATGTAGACAATATTATCGCAATAGTGCCTGAAAAGCTTGTTCAGCTTGTTCACTGTTATAGATGTTAAATTTACAAGATCAAGCCATCAACTTCAACATAGAGAGAGAGCCTTTTCTGGATATAAAAATAAGAGAAGTGAAGACAAGCTTTCCTTTGGAATATACAGAAGACCCACCCACGCTGAAAACTACAACAAATGCAATAATTTTAACCCAAAATTACATCAGCAGGCAATTCTCAACAGTCTAGTATACAGGTTAATTGACTTTCCTTTAAGCAAAGATGAATACAACAATACCAAAGCAGTACCTGTTAATGGGTTTAACTCAAGAATGATAGGGAGATACAAAATTCAGCAGAAACAAGGAAATCCGCAGTACCACTACCCTAACACCCTTGGAAGACAAGAAAATTAAGAAATTCACATTCCACCCAAAATCTCTTTTCAAAACACAACTAATCCTAGCCCTCAAAATAAATTCAACTTGAAAATCCTGCTGAGAGCACCTCCCAAAGATCAGGTACCAAAATCTTCCAAACCTGGAATTTACAAGATTAACTGCCAAGAATGCAATAAAGTACACATCGGAAAAATCAAGAGCAACATTAACATCTTCACCAAAGAACATATCTGGAACATAAATATAAACAGACAGACCAATAAGATGTTGCAGCACACCAACCACGGATTAGATACAAACTCTGAATTACTAAAAGAAGTAAACCATCCTCTAGAATTTGCCACATGGGAGAAGATTTTTATCCAAAAACACAAACAAGAGTTATGAACTTTGAAATCTTGCCTCCAGATGTCTATACCAAATTCATCATGCCATCTACGAGAGACCAGAATGAAGACAACACCAGTGCCGCCAGTCGACCTAAAGCTGATGATAGAAATGAAAGCTTCTGAAACATGTCCTGTATAAATTACAGAATAAGTGAAGCAAATGTGTTCCAAATTTGACTCCTAATGCTCAAATACTGAATTTTGCCTTCACTGTTATAAAGCTTCTAAAAAATTAATTAACACGGCAACATTCTTTACATATATTAAATTCCTTTGGTATAGCAATTATTTCCTTTAATGCACTCTCTACTCCTAACCTACTTTTGTACAACAGTAATTCAAAATGTTGGTTATATACCTCAAGAACAATTTGTGACAATTCTTTAGCACACTTGCCGGGGTACAATAATGTGGCATTGTCATATTCCTTTTTGACGATGTATTTATTGCATGTTAGCATTTCATTTTCAGGATTTGTCACGTAGATTTGACATGATTGAATTCTGAACCTTCTACATACCCATCCTGTTACATAGCAGTTGCATTTTCCATTATGTGATCAATTTCACTGTAGCTGTAATCCAAGTTGGAAATTTTCCAATCCTCCTTAGGCATAGCTTCTCCAGCAAATTTGTTTTTATTTTGCAATGGAACAGTGAAATTATTAGCCTCTATTTCTTTCTTTTATATCAGAAACTTGCCAATATCTATTTCACAGTTGCCATTTTCAGAAGGAGATAGTAAATGAGTCATCATAATGGCCCTTATGGTAGCTCTAAACTTGCTAGAATCCGGATTAATATTATTTCTGCCTTTGAATAGCAAGAAGAAAATAGCTTTCTAAGCAGTCTTGTATCAATCTTCTGGTGAGTAAAAATCGAAAGTTGAAATGCTCTCTTAGATCTTTCCATAAATGCTTAAGTGCAATTATGTTTTCTAACCAACCTCTGAAAATGGTGCTTTAGGCCTTTTATTAGCGAATGTTAAGTTTCTATAAACTTCTGAAAATTATCTAGGAAGGCCCAGTGAGCAAAGTATCATTTACAGTTTGCGGAAGCATTTTGCAGTGTTGAATGACCTGAGCTGGAAATGAAGCAGTTGAAACCTTCATCAATCACTTCTACAAACTCAGTTGTTTCTGTGGCTTTAGCCACAAGCTTCCAAAATGAACATAGGCTGAAATCGCTTTGTTGACTGTGAGACTCAATAACTGAGTCGAATCAAGAGAAGACACAGATTGTGGTATTTAAAAAGGAGGGGGGGATTAAGCAAATATGAAAAGTGGAAGGGAGAGAACAAAGATTACAGGGTGGTGCGTGACTGTATTTATTTAAGCGTAAAAATAGATGGAGGTAATAAATGGGAGAAACAAAATAAGTTTGCATTGGCAAAGGGTAAAAGAGCGATGGCAGCAATCAGAAGCTGCAAATATAGAGTACCCAATATAAATGTTAAATGGCTTGAGAAAGTTTACGAGATGGTTGTGGAGGCAAAAATGATGTATGGTATAGAAATATGGGGATTAGATAGAGGATGGGAAAGTATAGATGAGGTGCACAGGATGTTTTGTAGAGAATTACTAGGGTTACTGAATGCAATTGTAAGACAGGTAGCGCAATTAGAGATGGGCAGGGTGGCGACTAAGGGGAAGAAAATGGAAAGAGCTTTGAAATTTTGGTTTAGAATTTTAAATTTAGGAAAAAGTAATGTGTTAAGACAATGTATAGAATACCAAGAGAATTGTTTAAAGAATGGTGGATGGGTAAGTAATTTATGGAACATTTTGGAGAAAAATGGGTTAGGAGACATGTGGAGAAGGAGAGAAAATAATGTGAAAAAGTTTTGGAAAAAGGCAAGGAAAAGACTGGAAGATACAGAAATACAAAACATGAGATTGCCGAAAAGAACTCATTGGTTTTGTTATATGCCAATGAAAAATACATGGAGTAGGGAAAAATATATAGAGTAAATAAAGAAGAGAGAGAATCTATTGCATGGGTAAGAACCGGAGCATGGAGGCTAAGAGGGTTAAGACAGGGTATTCCTCAAAACCAATGTCCGATGTGTGGTGGTAATGAAGACGTTGAACACACAATTTAAGTACCAAGGAACAGAAAATTGGAGAAGAGAATTTATTAAAAAGAAGTGGTTGAAGGGGGATAGAAATACACTTATAATCGAAATGATGTGCAAAGATGCTAGGAGCATTGGACAGTTTTTGTGCAAAGTCAAAAATAAATCGCTTTGGACAGTGGATACAGTGAGGTAGTGTAGCTTACAAAATAGACGATGGATAGAGGTAGTGAGAAATCATTAATTCAATGAAATTTTGATTGGAAAACTGTGGTGAATGTTTGATGGTAAAGTAATTAAAAAGTGACAAGTAAAAAACAAGTGGAAATGGGACGTGAAAAACTGGAGCAAGATAATTTATTGACAGGAAATTAAAAATGTAGATAAATTGTAGTGGATGTCTGCAGAATGAGTGGCCAGGGCCAAATTTCAGTAGACAATCAAATTATAAATCCCTTAGCACAATAAATACAAATAACTGAGTCAAGAGACAGACCCCCACAGGACCAAATGTGGCTAGGTCTATGTGATTCAATTACAATTTTGGACATAATAGGAAATCATTAGCTTCTCTCTCATAAAGCTCAACAAAGTTTCTCCAAATAAAAGGTTTATCTTTACACTGTATATGTGCTTCTTAAAATCTTAGAGATTTTATCAGATTTTATTAAATGTGGGTATCATGTTGCCATCAATATTCACAAAAGGGCTTTCTGGAGTACAACCAATGAGCTTTCTCATTGAAAGGTTATTTATTTCTTGAACACAAACAACTGCTTTCGGGGAAAAATCCACAAGAGTGAATTTCCCTGATAACATATAACAATATATTCTGCCATCTCTCCACAGCATGGCATTACAGGACCAAAAGTAGCCCAACATTTGTTTGAAATTTTTGTATAGGCATTCCTCAAATCATAACAACTAGAGCTTGATTTGCTTTTGGAACTCTGAAATTGGGATTTCCTTGACCTAAGTCAGAATATTTTTCAAATGAATTTCTCTTGGCATCATAAGAAACAAAGCATTTCAATGCCATTTCATCTAACAATATGGAAACAACCTTTTCAGTCAGACAATATACCTGATTTTAGCTTAAACAGCTTTAGCACAGTTAGATTTATTCCTGGGCCAACTTAAAGTTGCTGCAACCTTACAGTTGGTAAACACATCATCTTGCGCAGGTAGCTACAAGCATTAGGCAACATAAAATGCAGAACTAGCACAAAGTTCTTGTCATATTGTGAGTACCTCTGGATTTCCTGTTGCATTGTTGCAGTTGAGACATCATAAATCCATCCTTTTTCAAAGGAAGTGATAAATTCAGCTGAACAATAAAATGTATCTTTTTTAAGCCCCTGTTTTCTTCTCTCAGTACCTTACTATCTGTTTATTCTAAGAGATCAGCTTCTGAGAGATTTTAATTTTTTCTATAAAGTTACTTGGAATTCAAACACAGTCTTAATTCTTTTGGGTGTTCTTGCATCACTAGGACCTACAATAAATAAAATACTGCTTGAAATGTTTTTTAGAAATCTCAACAATTACCACTGGAGGTAAAGTGTTGCACATGTAAAACATGATAATAAAGCAAATACACCTACCGTTGGCTTGTTAAATTCAGATTGGAAAAGTCTGTGGGATGGAAATGTTTGGCACATATTCTATATGAGGCATAGATTTTTGGGTCCACATTTCCTAAATATATCATCCAAATTGGCTCTTCTACATTTATTAACCCATTGAGCACATCTGCAATATAATAATTAACAGTTACTTGACCTACAAAGTGTATAATAATTTAAAATGAGTGAAATAAGCTTGAAAACAACCTATACATGTTTTATTTAAAGTTATTTATTTACCTTTCTCTTTCCTGAAGCATAACTATTGCAACTGTAAACAGCACAAACAATACCAGCTTTATTATAGTTCATTAAAGCACATTATTAGAGCTGGTGACAATGAGTATTTCAACATGAAACTGAAGGGAATAACATCAAATCAAACCATATGCACTGGATTGTTCATCTCTTGCCACTGAAGTCACATCTGTGGCATGTTTGCCAGTTACTGCGTAAAGTTTCCTATATTGGTATAACAAGGTATTTGCTCCAAGTCCCCACCATCAACCTATTTCTACACTGCATGTTCAAGGAAATCTGCAATGCTGCACTCCGGACTATAAACACATCTACATAGATGACTCCAAGAGTGATGCTGGCTGTAGGTGTGTGATAGTTTTTCTAGACCACACAAGTTTTACAGGCTACCAAAGCATATTACCATATGTGAACTCTTCGCCATTAAGTTTGTTCTCGAATAGTAAATGTATCACCATGCCTACACAAGTCACTGATTCTATGAGTGCCCCTTAGCTCTTCAACAACCATTACCTGATAATATGTTGGTCTATGAAATCCGGATCCTTTATTGTAAGATTGCAACTGTGGGAACTCAAGTTATTTATCTTGGGTTCCTTCCCACACCAGTCAGATTAGCCAACACAGTTGCTAAAGAAGCCACAAAATAAGCACAGAATTTTAAGACTCTAAATCATGACTTATTGAACCATATCAAATGAAGCATAGTCTACCAATGGAGAAAACAGTGAAGTGATACATCAACAAGCTACATGGTATTTCCCCCACTTCACACATCAGTCATGCAATAAAGGATCTTCTAGAAGTCATTACATGCCTTAGAATTGGACTTATTGCCTTTGCCAATAGTCACATACCAGCTAAAGAACCTCATTCTTTATGCAGTCATGTCTTACCCTACTAACAGCTCAACATCTAGTTACAAAATGTTTGAGACAGAGAGAAGATAATGTAGCATCCCGCACTTTATTCAGAGACACTTAGGAAATCTCTCCAATATAAGAAAAATCATTCGTTATATGCATCTCATTAATCTGTACACAAAAGTTTAATTCTATCAACACAGTGTAACTGTTATTCATGTAACAATATTCTACTGTAATTACACACAATCAATAGTTACGCTGTTAACTTTATATTGCCGTGATAAGACTAAATAATCAAATAAATAAAAAAGCAATAAAAGAATCTGCTTCATCCCGGTTGGAAACACTTCTCACCAGAAAAGAGATGGAAAGGAGAGTCTATGCCCTTGGACAAACTGCAAAGAATAATAAGTTATATGAATGATCATTCAATCCACACATGATTCTGCATAACTGATAAGGGATATGAAAAGTGGTTCACAAGATATATTATGGAATGGCAAGAGAAGATATGTCCAAGCAGTTAAGCACTTTGGTGTTTGCTGAACTTAAAGAGGTAGGTAACACAGTACATTATATCGCTGATAGTGATGTACAGTAATTTGCTTTTCAGATTTTGCAACACACTGATTGCACTAATATCAGGGCAAGTAGCAACTGGCATTTGAAATTAAAAAATTGTTGTTGTATCTCAAGCCATATGATGATTTAAACATAGCAAAAAATTAAAAATGAATCCCAAACTGTGAAAGAAACAGAGGAATAGTTGCAGATGAAACTAAACTGATTCAGAATTATGAAAAAGAATTGATACTTTATACATAGCCATCTGGATTTCAAGAGAAAATATGTGATCATATATAGGCACAAAAAGCTATCTTGGCTCAAGCAAATAATATTAATGCCCTTACTCGCTCATATACAATAATGCCACAAAAAAACCCCAGTAAAATGGGTTAACCTAAAGTAAAGTTGTATTAAATCCCCTTTTGGCCCATCTGTGAAGAAAGCAAGTTGCTCTTTATTGATTCGTGGTTGGTATAAAAAATGCGACAGTTTTAGAATAAACTATTCCTTCTAAAAAGTGAGTTACTCTGAAGTACATCTCTCTTGGAGTAAGTGGCTTCTTCAGTTTTGGATGTTTACTTTTTCATACAGTATAAGGTATATTTTCATTTTATTTGCAGCTACATCAGAAAGGACAGTCACTTCATCAATATGGTAAAATGTGTGATCAACTTGCCCAAATTCAATTACATTCTGCCACCTTCCACCAATTTAAGTCACCAAGATGCAAGAGTATGATTCAATATTTCTTCTAAATATTGGTATACATACTTGATTCTCTAGATCAGTTTGAAACTCCAAAGTCTTTTGCTTTAGATTTGCAAGGAATCAATGATTGTGTAATCTGTGAAGTCATTTTTATTAGATGCTCATGGTGTAAAAATATATGTTGAGCTTTTTTTTTTCCAATTCTCCTGATCATTTTATACATGCAATGATTATGTTGCATAAAACAGGTTGTATTGTAAGATGTTAGCATTCCAAGATTGGTGAAATATATTTATTTCTCAACATATGTAATCCATTGGCAGCTAATACTTCTAATATAATCTAAGTATCACATAGCATTTCTAGAGACATTAGCTTCTTGTTGTCATGATCTCCAAGTCAGAATGTACCCTTGTGAGTAATGATGATAGTAGTCAGTACATGATCCCTTATTATGAATGGAGGTTAAAAGGGCAAAGAAATGGAGTATATGCATGTGAATGTCCATTATGTGGGGAATAGAAAATGTAGAGCATATAGTGTTCGAATGTAAAGAACCTGAGATATAGAATGAAAGTTCGAGTAAAAATGGTAAAATGAGCAGAATAACTACTTTAAAGCGTATTTTTGAAAAAAAAAAATAAATAAAAACATAGGTCAATACTTACTGAAATAATTACAAAAAAAAAAACCAACCTTAACAAATGGAAATGGACTGTAAAAAAAGAGACTAGTAATTAAATTTGTATATGTGCTTCTATAAATATACAGGAAATTTATCATGTGTGTAATCTTTGTATGAGTTTGCAATACAGATAGCTGGCTGATTAAGTGGCAGCCCCCCCCCTCCTGGAAGCTGCAGGACCTTTACGATGGTGGAGGGGTTATGTACTCCTGTGAACTGGTGAGCTGTACTGGCGATACTTTGTTTCAGTAGTCACTCATGATAGAGTGGCCACTGGGGAGGAATCAGACTAAGAAGCGGCTTATCAACATAAAATCCACCCTTCGGGGCACTAGGCAAATCCCTGTTGTATGTAGCCTTCCACTCATATTCAAGGATTTTTGGGTGGTGACTGAAAATTCCTTGGTACTTGTGGGACCACTATGGAAACCAATGAAAAAAGGGGGAAAATGGAGGGCATGGACTCAGAGAGACACGTGTCTAAAGATCAGACTCAGGGAGCTAGTAGTTCTGACAAACCTGAGGAGAAAGAATTAGGACAAATGGTCTCAAATCTAAACAGGCTGCACCTGACAACTGAACTGTCACGGGCAGCAAGAAGAAATTGAAAGAAAGAGAGATTGGCTCAGACTACTACTGGAGTAAGTAACCATGACTATCTAGCCATGATCTCCAAACACCACAAAGACCTTGGACCTCAAAAACGAACAGGGACGCTCCAAACACATCATTGTCTGCCAAACCACATCAGAAGAGACCCAGGGGCATACAAGAACCTGGAGTTTCATATAGGGAGGTTTTGGCAGCACATAAGATGGCAATTATACCTGAGGGTTTCCCGGAACTCCGACTCACAACAGTTGAGGTCAAGGAAATCCTAAGATACTCGAGAAGGTGGATGGGATTCCTGAGGAAGAACCTCCACCTTCTCTAAGGGGCTATTCATTGCAGGATGGTGCACTGATATATTACTGTAAGGATGCACCCTCTTGCATTTGGCTAAGGACAAACCTCAATGAATTAAAACTCAAAGAGGGTATGACACTTAGAGTGCTGGAAGCTAAAAATCTTCTTAAATCCATCAAGATGGCCTTTAGAACTAGGGACATTACAACCAAGGACTAAAAGGTACTCTTGCACAGGTTAAAGAGACTTAATAAAGGACTTAACATGGTATGCTGGAAGGTGTTACACAAGCAGATTCAGTGGGACAGAGGTAAATACTCTTGATTGACCAGAAATCTGCCAATGCAATCAAGGAAGCGAACGTGGGAGCCCATACAGGTCTGGACAGGGGTCTTTTTAAAATCTTTGCCAACCCTAATAAACCATTCAAGGAAAAGATAAAGGAACCGAAAAGTCCATGGTGAACGAAGCAGAGGAAACCATGAACATCAGGAAACCTCATCTAATTAAGGTAAGTATCTTATGCTTAAACATGGATAAGGTATCTGTTATACAAATAAACCTTCATCACAGCAAGGCAGCAGCTGCTGCCTTAAGCAGAAAGCTAGCTGCTGAAAATATTGATATAGCTCTTCTACAAGAACCATATGTGTATCGGGGTAGGATAAGAGGTATAAACAATATTAGTGGGTCTGTAATTAGCTCTGGCAAAACAGACAAACCCAGGACTTACATATTCAGGTTGATTTTAAATGATGAACCATTTTATAAAATTTGTATTTATTAAAGCACAAATCCAACTTGAACAGTCTGTATAACAATGAAAAGAGGAAGTTTCAAAGTTTTTTTGGCGGGGGGTGATGGTTTTAGAAGTGGCCAGTAGAGTGCTCGTGCAATAGGCCACCATTGCATTTCACTGTCAGTACATAGTGAGATGGCTACTGTGGAACACAAGGTTTTCTGCATTATTGAGTTCGCAAAATGTGAGTCGCAAATTGTAGTGCAGCGGACATTTCGTAGCAAATTCGGTATTGAACCACCAACTAGAAAAAGCATTAGCCGTTGGTTTACACAATTTAAACAGAGTGGAAATGTGTGTAAAGGAAAAAGCACAGGCCGACCGCGTGTGTCAGAGGAGGACGTCAGACGGATTGAAGACAGTTTTGTTCGCAGTCCACGTAAGTCTACCCATAGAGCTAGTAGAGAACTTGGAATATCCCAACCAACTGTATGGAAAGTTCTGAGATGGTGTTAGCTGTACAAGCCCTACCAATTACAACTTGTGCAGGCTCTTAAACCTAAAGATAAAGAGAAGTGTCTCGAATTTTGTGGTTATGTGCTAGGAATGATGGAGGATGACACATTTCTACAGCGTATCATTTTTAGCGATGAAGCGACTTTCCACCTTAGTGGAAAAGTCAACAGACACAATGTTCGCATATGGGGTTTGCAAAATTCACATTCAACATTGTAACACGAAAGAGACTCACCGAAGGTAAACATGTTCTGTGCTTTTTCCCATACAAAGGTTTATGGACCATTTTTCTTTGTGGAAAAAACTGTAACTGGAATAATGTACCTGGACATGTTGGGACAATGGTTGTTCTCTCAAATTATGGAAGATTCACAGGACCTTATTTTCCAACAGGATGGAGCTCCGCCCGATTGAAACAGCGATGTACGAGGCTTTTTGAATGAATCCCTTCCTCAGCGCTGGATAGGTCGCAGGGTAAATGAAGACCTGGCTCTACACTTCTGGGCACCGAGATCTCCTAATCTCACCCCATGTGACTATTTCTTATGGGGTTATGTTAAGGAAGCTGTTTACATCCTGCCTCTACCTACAACTCTGGATGACTTGCGGAGCCGTATCACTGCTGCCGTGCACTCAGTAACAGAAGATACGCTTGCTCGTGTGTGGGACGAGTTTGGCTATTGCGTAGATGTTTGCCGTGCAGCAAACGGTGGACACATTAAACATTTATAATGTATTAAACATATTAAACAATACTTTGAAAATTCCTCTGTTATTGGTATAAAGATGGTTCATGTTGGATTTGTACTTTAATAAATACGAATTTTATAAAATGGGT
This sequence comes from Deroplatys truncata, assembly GCA_030765065.1. Lineage (NCBI taxonomy): Eukaryota > Metazoa > Arthropoda > Insecta > Mantodea > Mantidae > Deroplatys > Deroplatys truncata. The sequence continues at coordinate 31,352,704 of CM060980.1, read as the reverse complement.
CCATCATTTAAAATCACCCCGTATATTAAAAATTGATTAAAGGTGACCAATATTAAGGTTTTATTCAGAGACGTTACAATTGTTGAAATAATCTAAAGGTAGAGGAGAACAAAAGCTTGGTTTTACTGACCTCTGTTTATCTACCTTTTGAAGAGGAGGAACCACCATCTTTGATGGTGAGAGACCTCATTGACCACGGGAAAACCTCCAGAAAGTTCTTGCTTGGATGTGATGCCAATGCACACCACATCTATGTGGGGGAGTACTAACATTAACAGAAGAGGAGAGCTCATGTTAGAATATTTGGTGAGCACTAATCTATATATTCTCATTAAAGGCAATGAACCTACATTCGTCAATGTTGCAAGAAGAGAGGTCATTGATAATACATTGGAATCTAAAGCATTAGCTAACCTTGTTGAAAACTAGCATGTATCTAATGATACCTCTATGTCGGATCATAGATACATTTGTTTTAAAATAGGGCCACAGATTTGTGAACCTATAATTTTTAGGAATCCAAAGAACACTAATTGGGATTTTTATCGTAAAGAGCTTTCAGCTTTGGTTCAGGGAATTTCAAACAACATATGTTCAGCGGTGGATTTGGAGTTAGCTGTTGACCAGTTGCAATAGGCTATTCTCCAGTCTTACCACTCTAATTGCAAGCCCAAGGTTGCCAATTCACCAAGGAAGGTTCCTTGGTGACTTAAAGAATTGAGCAAACTTAGGAAAAAGACCAGGAGGCTATTCAACATAACCAAAAGGACAGGCGATTGGGTCAGTTATAAAATGAACTAACTCGCTACAATGAAGAAATAAGGAAAGCAAATAGGGATGCATGGAGAAAGTACTGTGGGTATATTTAAGGAATATCAAGCAGTGCCAGACTCATGAACCTAATGACAAAAGACGCAGTTAATAAACTGGGTACAATAAAGCTACATATTGGAAGTTATACAATGACAGGGAAGGAAACACTGAAAGGAATGTTCAAGGTTCACTTCCCTGGATCAGCAGGAATAGACGATGGAGCCAAGCTGAAATGGAACCATTATACCTGGGAGTTAGTCAAACAAACAGGGAGAGTTGGAACTCATTATAAGAGATTTTTAATTTCACTGAAATCAGATGGGCTATCAAAACATATAAATGAGCAAGGCCTGATCAATTAATACCTGTAACTGCAACAAGGAATTAATGTATAGAATCCCTAGTATGCTGTCATTTAGGGCTAGTCTTATGCTAGGACATACCCCAATGTCCTGGAGACAGGTAAGAGTAGCCTATATACCTAAACCTGGGCATCCCTCTTATGATGATGCCAAGGCATATAGGCCAATCAGTCTCTCATGTTTTTATTAAAAGCAATGGAGAAAATTGTTGATGGATACATTAGGGACCATTGCCTAAATAAATATCCATTACACAAGTACCAGTATGCATATCAACCTGGTAAATCTATAGAAACAGCTCTGCATTATGTTGTGTTGAATATAGAAAACGTGCTGTATTACAAGGAAATTTCTCTGGGAGCTTTTCTGGACATTGAGGGTGCCTTTGATAGAACTTCTACCAGGGCTTTAAAAGAACACAGGCTTCCTAACACTATTTGTCAGTGGATAAGCTCCATGTTCAAAACAAGAAGAATAATCAGTACCATGGCTGGAGAGATCAGCAAGGGGACATCCGCAAGGTGGGGTTCTATCATCCCTCCTGAGGAGTCTTGTTGTTAATGATCTGATTTGGGATTTCAACGGGAGGTTTATCTTACAATAGGGTATGCTGATTATTTAGCCATAATCATCAGAGAAAAACTTTCTGGAACAGTCTCGGAGATGCTACAAGGGCTCTGATGAAAGTTCAGCACTGGTGTGACAGATGTGATCTATCTGTCAACCCTGATAAAATGATCATTGTGTCTTTCACCAGACTCCGAGATCGAGAGGGCTTTAAAGAACTTGGACTCAGAGGAACAAGGTTACAATTTTCTGATGAGGTTAAATACCTTGGCATTATTTTAGACAAGGGCTTAACCTGGAAGAAATGTCTAGAAGCAAGCATTAAAAAGCATACAGATACTTTTGGATCTGTAGAACAATGCTTGGCAAAAACTGGGGGGCTAAAACCAAAGATTATGTACTGGATATAAATACATATAACAGTGATCAGACCAACAATCTTCTATGCTCCTTTGATTTGGTGGCCTATATTGAAACTTAGCAATTGCAGGAAAGAACTCTAAAGTACAGAGGCTCACCTGCATTAGTATAACGACCTGCTATCTCTTCACCTTTGGATAGAAGGAGAAGCAAGAGCGGGTCTATATTGGCTTATACAAAACGACATGGAGAATAGCAGATTTACATGCTGGGGATATCTGAACTTTCCTAGGAACGATAGTCTGGACCACATACTGTGTATGAATTCAGACAAAATGACACCAAGGAATTCAGGAGAAAAGAAATTTACTATTCCCTTCTCAGGAAGAAATAAATGGAAACAAGGAATCAGTACAAAGATCTGGAGGGGACCAATTTGGTTTACTGATGGATCTAAAAGCAAAGAAGGAACAGGGACAGGAGTGTTCAACTGTGGAAAAAGGATCTCCCTCAGCCTTGGACAATATGCAACTGTCTTTCAGAAGGAAGTATATGCCATATTAGTATGCACATGGGAAGGTCTAAGTAAGGACCATAAAAATATACGCATTACCATTCTTTCTGATAGTCAAGCAGCCCTAAAAGCTCTTGGAAGTGAACTAATTAAGTCTAAACTGGTCTGGAAATCCATGGAAACCTTAAAGATACTGGCCCTACACAATTCGACGGAAATGATGTGGGTGCCGGGACATACAGGAATCTATGACAATGAAACTGCAGATAACCTAGCAAAGAAAGAACAAATAGTCCTTTTATAGGTCCTGAACCCATACTCAAGAGTGTCCTATGGATTTGTTCGTGGAGCAATCAGGGAATGGTTGGGGAAAAGCATAATAGATATTGAAAGTCCTTAGCAGGATACAAGCATTCCAAAGCCCTTATTAAAGAGATTAAAAGAAGCAAGACACAGGTACTGCTTAAAATGAATGGAGATATAATCCATCGGACAGTGGGGATGATCACAGGACTGTAAATTACAAGGACATCTCTACAAAATTGGTAAAATAGTTAATCCAAGATGAAGATACGGGGAAGGGGATGAAACTGCATCCCATCTGCTGTGTAACTGTGAAGCTTTAACAGTTCTTAGGGTTAAATACTTGATCAAGAAACCATACAGTTGCATGGGTTTCAAAAGATACTGGCCAAGAAAGTTGCAGACTTCATTAAGGAGGCAAGAATCTTGGAAGACTAAATGAGGGGAAGCACAACAGATCAGCAATGGTTGCAGTGCTTAGGGCAGTATTGCCCTCCCCATCCCTTAATCTTAAGTGGCAGGGTGCACAGTGTGCAATTTATCCGATCTAGCTGGACAAAAATACAAGGAAGTTTCCTGGTGAAGTTAAACAGCCTTTTATCTCTCATTATTTTGTTAGTTCTTATTTTGTTTAATTTGGCCTGGCTGGCATTGTAGCAGGTCTCCATTAGTGAATGGAAGGGGAGATATATTTATGTTTACAGTAGTAAGCCAGCTGCAAGGAGATGTTTTTGACAGTGGAGTGCAAGCTTTAATATCAGAGAGTTCTGAAGAACAAGTGGATCATATGAGGGCAGCAATTTGAAAAACACACATTTTAAAGGTATTACTTATCTAGCAATATGATTATGTTTAAACTGTCAAAATAGGCATACCTCATTCAGTGTCTAAGTCTGTGACATTGGAGAAAGGCAAGTTCTCATGAGCTGCAGTTGTAGAGGGTTCTGGGTTTGATAGCTTAAGAACATCTTCTTTCTTGGCGCAAGAGTTCTTAATGAAGAAATAACTGAATCAGAAGTAATCAGCATCATTTTTAATACATCTTCGTTTTCTTGTATTGGCTTCTCTGGATTGTCTTAGAACCTTATTTCTAGCTTCTTGTGCCTCTTTGGAGAGCTGTCCTATTGATATAATATTGTTTTAATTATTTTGGACCATGAACTAAAATTTTATGAACTGTTGAAGGCATGAAGTACCAGGGATAAAGTTTTAAATACAGTGCTCTTGTTTCTCTCGCAGATTGTTGGAAAGCATGCACATTAATATCATAGCCACACGATATTGCTTCCAAGATATTGAAGAATTGTTGTATGAGCTCTTCATTGATGTTATTTTACTGGAAGCTTTGGATCTCTAAAGAACCATCATTCGTCATTCCACTGCCAGGTTTTGGGCAATCAACCAGAAGTCCATTTCTTTCTTGAATGTACTTTTGTTTCCTTTCATATGTCACATTTTAGATAATGATGATGATGAGATGGAATTAAGGGCGCTAAACATCGAAGGTCTCTCAGCACCCTTACGTGTAAAATTTAAAATCCAAAAACTAAAATATGGGACAAAAACCACATAGCCAAAATCACTAAAAAACAAGCACACAAATTCTAAAACCACTACACTAAAACATGGTAAACAAAACAATGAAAGAGTAAAACGATGTGTCAGAAACTGTAGAATGCAAGGGACAAGAGCGCCATATCTCCACCGGGGAGAAGAGTACCCATTAAAACAGACAATATAAAGTACCAAAACTAAAAGATGCTCAGCGCATCAAATGCGTCGGCTAAAACCAATGTCACTGATAAAACATAAAAGATATTCTACACTATGCATGTCGTCTGCCAAAACATTGCTAAACCAACAGGCAGAGACACACGAACGCTCAATGGAGCTAAAACCTGACACTCTGTTAAAATGTGACGCACCATTAAGGGTGCCGCACACTGCACACAAGAGTGGAGCGGGGTCACCACTAAGCAAATGTCTATAACTAAAAAGGCAATGTCTGATACGAAATTGTGTTAAAATTACCTCTTCCTGACGAGAAGCATGAGAAGAGGTGGCCCAGACAACCGGGAGAGGTTTAACCTCCCGCAACTTATTCCCCCTAATGGTCGCCCACTTATTGCGCCAATGCGAGAGGATACGATGTAAAATTACATAAAATCAGTGAAGGGAACAATAAAAGTAAAGCATCTGGGCAATAAAATTGCCAATTTGGCAGTGGCATCTGCAGACTCATTGCCAAAGATGCCCACATGACCCAGAATCCACACAAAGGAGACGCTGGTGCCAGAAACACTGAGTGAGTGGAAAAGATCATGTATGCGCTGTACAAGTGGGTCACATTTTAGCTTATCACTTTCTCCCCCTATTTGCCATTTGCATATTTCCAGCCTGTAAGCTATGTGGATGAGACATTCGAAGGATCAAATCCATGCATGCAGAGGAGAAACACTGAAAGAGTATGCAGAAATATTAGCTGGAGCACTGCCCCTTATCTCTGCTTCCTTATTCATGTCCTTGGGAAGAGCACCATATATATAAAATTTCTGTGAACTCTTATTCTCTCCCAGTGCATTACACACTTTCACATCAACCATAGTTAAGAACAGCTGGTGCAATTACAACTGCTTCTCTCCTACATATACATTTATGGGATTCATTGTGTTGATTTGCCACCTGATATTTGTGGTTTCTTGCCTTATGACCTCCGTTGATCTTTTACAAAGATGATTTTAATAGGTCTACAATACCTTGTAGATGAAGTTCTGGGATTCTGCCAAATTATTTGTTTAGTATCTTTATTACTATGGAGCTGCAATGGGACTACTGAAACTATGAACATATTTTCATTATAATAGTCTTATTCAAGCTGTGAAAATTACTGTTTGTACCTGCTGTATCCAGAACAACCATCACATTCCCAATTACCAATTAAAGTGAATGATTGTATGTCACAACCTTCCAAAAAATAATTTGGAACAGATGAAATGCAGTGAATAGCGTGGTCTAGAAAGTCCTGAAGTTTAATTTCTGCATATGTTATTTGAGGCAGTATTTTAATGCCTAAATGATATTAATTGTGTTTTATTATAATTAAATTCAACAACAGCTCACCTTGAAAACAATATGTATATAATTATTATTTAAATTGTATGTAAAGTCATTGTCAATACTTTTTTATTGTAAATGTATTTATTATGTAATGTAATGTAATGCGTTTATTGCCAATAGACTGCAAGCAGTTTCTGACATTGTCAGTTCCATTTTACAAATATTTACATATGTACATTCCACAATACAATTAGACAAATTACTTATTAATTACAATTCTTCAATGGTATACAAAGCCTTATCTATTAAATATCTTCTAAGCTCCTTCTTAAATGTACTTTTTGATTCAAATTGCTTTACCGAATTTGGTAACTTATTGTACAGAATTAACCCCATTACACTTGGATCTTTAATGCTACACCTTATTCTAAAACCTTGTCTGAAGAAATTATTGTTATCTCGAGTGTTATAATGATGTATATCACTATTTCTTAAATTGTCCTTCCCTAACACATAAGTTATTACTCTGTAAACATATAAAGAAAAAACTGTAAAAATTTGCTTCTCCCTAAAATATTGCCTACAGGAATCCCTATAGTTCAGGTGATACATTATTCTAATTGCTTTCTTTTGTAATATCAATACTCTTTCCATATTAGATTTTGCGCTGCACCCCCAGATCTCAAGCCCATAAATCAGATGGGGAAAAATGACACCATAGTAGATCAGTTTTAGTTCTTTTTCTTCAAGAAGATTGGAAAAGTGCCTAAGCAAGTACAGAGATTTACTGATTTTCCCACAGATATATTGAATGTGTTCCGTCCATGTAAGTTTTGGATCCATTATAATACCCAAAAATTTATGTTTTTTTGTAGCATTTATGTTGTAGTTCAATATTTGTATAGGGTCGTGTTCATTATTTAAGTTCCCTAACTGAAACTGAATTAATTTTGTTTTAGACATGTTGCATTTTAAATTATTATCCCCAAAGTATTTAAAAAGTGTTTGAATAGTTTGTGCCATTGTGTTATTTAAGTCTCCTATCGAGGTGCCCCAACATACCATTGTCGTGTCATCTGCATACGAAATTGCTTTACTGTTCCCATAGTTAGGTATGTCATTCACATACAATATAAATAGGAGAGGGCCCATCACAGAACCTTGCGGAACCCCATAGTTTACTGTTTCAAATTGTGATGTATTTTTTATTGTTAACTGCCCTTGTTTATAATATATTTGTGTTGCTTGTTTCCTGCCAATAAGGTATGAGGTAATTAGATCTTTAGCTAAGCCCCTAATTCCATATGCTTCCAGTTTATTTATTAGGATATTATGATCCACACAGTCAAACGCTTTAGTAAGGTCAAAGAATAGCGTTGCAGTTTTTTCTTTGTTTTCCAAGTGATTAATTACATTGCTTGTGCATTCCATAATGGCCGAGATTGTTGAGAAGTGTTTCCTAAATCCATGTTGCGAATTTATAAGTATATTATTTTTATCTAAGAAACATATCAGTCGCTTCAGTATAACCCTTTCAAAGATTTTGGCTAGTTCTGATGTTAATGCAATTGGTCTATAATTATTTATATCTTTGGTATCACCATGTTTATGTAAGGGCCTAACAATAGATAATTTTAGGCAGTCTGGAAATTGCCCTCTTGCAATGGAATAGTTAATGAGATGCTCAAGAGGACCTGCAAGAACATATTTACATTGCTTAAGAATTTGTGTATTTATTTCATCCCACCCACTAGTAACTTTGTTTGGTAATTTAGTTATTATATTCATTATTTCATTTATTGTCACAGGATTAATAAAAAAAGTTGGATAGATTTCTTTTACGCAAAATTTGGATGAGTGTGCTTGATTACCTGATTGAGTTGCGACTTCTAGAAAGAATTTGTTTATATAGTCACATAGTTTAATAGGATCGGTCAGTACTGAGCCATTTACGTCTAATTCAAGATTTTTAAAAGAGGGTACATGTTTCTTAGCCTCATTAACTATATTCCAAGTTGTTTTACACGTGTTTCCCGAATTTCTTATTTTTTTTATATTCATTAGCTTTTAGATTACTGATGGTTGTCAAATAAATTTTTTTAGCCTGTTTATATTTATTTTTATAGTACTCATAGCCTGTTGATTTATGCAACTCATAAAAATGCTTCATTTCTTTTCTCAATTTTATTGCTTCTGAGTCAAGTTTAACTCTTGCAAATTTGTTCCTACATAAAACTTTTGTTTTTATGGGACAGCAAGCATTGAAATGCATACTAAAAATACGATAGAATTCATCCCATTTCCCATTCACACTATCCTCAGAATAGACAGTTCCCCATGCCTCCATACCTAGTTCCCCAATTAGCTGTGTAATGCAGCTTGCATTTATATCACGGAAAGTTTTTATCTCCTTTTGTTCTACATCCCCATTTATACCCATAAAATCTACACACTGGGCATAATGGTCTGAAATAAGGGTATTAATATTAAATGCATTAATCTTGACATTACTTATATTTGATGCGACATGGTCGATGGTGGAAGATGTTAGTGCTGTTACTCTAGTTGGTGTGTGAATCTGATCATCAATATTGTAGCTGTTAAACACATCAGATAATTTTTTATAAGAATTGTCATTATAGTTAAAATCAATATTAAAATCTCCTGCAATTATAAACTGTTTATGTTTTTGTGATAATTTTGATAATAGTTCATCCAAATGTGCAGTAAATATATCTTTTTCAGAACTAGGAGACCTGTAAATCCCCAGAATTACAATACTCTGTTTATGGGCTTGTATCTTTATGGCTGCAATCTCGAATACTTTCTCAGTCTGTATTTCACTCACATCTACAACTCTGGCATGCAAACAGCTTCGAACTAATATGGCTACCCCACCTCCTCTGTGCAAAGATCTGTTAAAACTACTTACAATGTGATAATTATTAAATTTACATAAACTAAGCTGCTCACTATTGAGACCATGTTCCGTAAATACTACAATATCTGGTAAATATTCACTCAGTAGATATTCACAGGCAGCCATTTTCTGGCTAATATACTGTACATTCAAATGCATAATCCTTATTGACTTTTCTGGTGCATATATCCTGTGTCTATTTCTTTCATTTATAATCACTGACCTTGTATTGTTACTTTCCAAACTACTCCTCTTATGAACTAATGCATCCACCTTACCACTATCTAGTTTCCCTTACTTACAGAGCTAATTGTGTTACAGAGCAGTTTACCAAATTTATATGATCCCCTCCTGTTCAAATGTACCCCATCCCTCCCAAAGTCCCTTGCATCCAGCCATAGATTCCCATCTACCATTAGACAGTTTTTGTTAGCACACAGCCAGTCCAACTCCTGGTTAATACGTATTATTTTATTTTTGCTAACATCATACCTACTAAGCACACCACTTATGATAATTTTGGTCTTGTTTGTCTGTGCCCGAATACTTTGCACGAGGTCCATCATTTCCCCCATAATTTCTTCTGCCATTCTTCCCTGTTTAATATTGTTAGTACCCGCATGCACCAATACCACCTCTGGTTTCATTTCCTTTAAGTTCATCAGTTCCACTTTCCTTTGTAACTCGGCTATTTTTATACCAGGAAGGCAGCAAACTTCATAGCCCTTATCCCTGCACAGTTCCCCAGAAAACTTTAACATTGAATCCCCTATCACCAGAACACGTTTTTCGTCAGTTTTCTCACTGCCACCAGATCTTGGAGAATTTACAACTTGAGGTTCACTATCATCATTTATTTCACTTAACACTTCAAACCTGTTTTTGCTGAGAAAATTTTGCGATTCCCGCATCGAGTATCGTCTTCCGTAGTCTTCTTTTGCCGCCACGTGTTTCATGTTCTTCCATTGCCTGCCGCATTCGGGTTGCTTTATTGCCTCTGTTCTTGTATCCTTCATTAGCTCTCTATTTATTTTATCTTTTAGAGCCGTATTTTCCTCCTCAAGCGCACTGATCTTCCCAATAGCCGTTTGTAGATCCCTATTTAGCATGTTTATTACAACATGAAGTGACGCGATTGTTTCACTATCCCGTAGCGTCCTATCTGCAGAGTCCATTAAACCATTACTTTTCCGGTAAAATTGACTTACACCCGCATCGCCTTCATTTCTGCACGTACCCAATGCGTTATTTGTGTTATTAAACCTCTCAGATGATAAACAATTCCCACTGATATTATTATTTTCGCATAATATATGAGAGCGCGATCGCGTCACAACACCTCCGTGCGCCATCTTGGAACCCCTTAACGTTATGTAAATGTTTACATACTCTAATAGTGCAAAAACTGTGAGAATAATATGTTTTAGGTTGTTAATAATGAGGTAATAATGTAATTTTTGTGACAATAATGTGTCTGGAATTTTGAAAAGTACTGGTCATGAAAAGATCGGTAGTGATGTAAGTTTCGCTTACAGTTTGGAATTAGCCAATCAACAGTAAAGAAAAGTTTTAGTTTGAATACTTAAATTCTATTGGACTAGAATTAGCCAATAAGAGACTGGCATTACCGAAGCTTTGAGACGGTAATTTGTATCACAAATTACTCAGATGTAAATAACTATTTTAATATGAATATGTATTTTTATGTAACATTGATTTCAGAGGTTTAATAATTGTAATTATTATTGGTAAATAATAATATACGGCTCTACTGAAACTGATAACAATAACACAATAATGCAATGAAGGGGGTGAGTTGTTTATCGTTACCGGGAACCAGGAAGTTACGTAATGTTTCGCGCCTTTTCGGTAAAAAAAAAGCTTCCAGAATGTTCTATAAAAGTAATATGTATTAGTGGTTTTCATTGGATAGTAAAATAGACGTTAATGTTGGTGCGTTTTATTAGCCAATAGCAGTTCATTTATAATTTTTAGGTGTATCTTAAGGCAAGCCTATAAATAAGCCAGGTCGAGTTAGCGGGTCCCCAGTGTGCAACAAAATTCTCAACACATAACACGTCAGCTCCCAGTTCATCAAGATTCTCATGTTACGCGCAGCAGAAGTACGAGAAATCTTATAAAGTATTATACAGTTAAATATAAAGTTGAAGTACGTGAGTTAAAAGTGAGAAGTTATTACAAACAGTTTCAGTATGGCGAGTATTAAGATAAATATGTGAAAGTGTTCGTGAACGTGTTCTGCAATAAAAATTATAAAACCAATTTCTTCGTCAGTATCATTTATAGACAAAAGATTCCTTTCCGCTTCACACCCTGCAAGAGTTAAATGTCTACCTAAATAGCTAGCCGGAAAATAATATACATAACCTTAAAATCTTTCATAAACTAATTGATATAAATTGCTACGCCAGATGGAGTTAACAAACGACCAACGAATGACGTCACACAAGATGGCTACACACGTGATGTAAACAACATTACGTGAGAAACATTATCCACAACGTGGTGCTATAAACACGTAAGATTGCTATTGCAAATTGGCTCACATCCGTGGGGTAGTTAAAGTCAAATAAACAAACATTTATTTGCAACATACAATTTGTTATACTCGCAATTTGGTTCCACAATGTGAGGCTACAAATACACAAATACAACACTATACCCCTCTCAAATTGGCGCCCAACGTGGGGCGAAGTGACTAGGAAAGGAAGGCAAAGTGACCAGGAAAGGAACAAGAATAACCAGGATAGTAGCAGAATTAACCAGGAAAAGGCGAATGCAGCAGTGGAACGATCTACAAGACACAGATTCCGAGACAACAGGGTAAATCAACTACAAAAACATCGAGACAACGTAGATTCATCACAATACAACGCAGAAGCGACATACAAACCTAGGAGAATGGGGCAGAACGCTGGACATCAAAACTACAGCATCAGACAGCATCAAAAAGGTAATTAAATGATACTTAGGAGCGGTAGGAAAATAAAAACAATGGCTGCTAGCAATACAGAAGAAATAATTATGGAGGGAGATAGTGTAGCAGTTAGCTGTGATCCAATACAAAGTACAGGAAGCCCAGATTTTTTAGGATTTGAAGATGAAAATGTTAGTGTAGAAAGTGAGAATAGAATAGCAGGAAATGTTAATCTTGATGCTAGTATGATGATGGAAATGCTGAGAAATATGAGTAGAGAATTGAGGGAACAATTAAGGGAAGATATGCAAAAGAATAAGAGGGAATTGAGGGAAGAATTAAGGGAAGATCTTAGTAAGAGTATTACAGATCAATTAAGGGGAGATATGCAAAAGAGTAGTGAAAAATTAGAACAAAAACTAACTCAGAATATGGAAAAGAATAATAGGGAATTAAGAGAAGATATTGGTAAAAGCTTAGAACAAAACAGGAAATCAATTGAAAATATTGGTAGGAGTAATGATATATTAGAGCAAAAAGTAGATCAAAGCAGTGAAGAAAGTGAAAAGAAAGTTACGAAGCTAGATAGTAGTATGCCAGAAATGAGAGATAAAAATGAGGAAGTAATAGTAAGTAAGATAGGAGAAATTTCAAAGAAAATGCTAGACATGAGCAGGGAAATATGTAACAAAGAAAGTGAGGTTAATACTAAAAGTGAGGTTAATGTAGAATGTACAGAGTTAGGAAGTCAAATGAGTAGTATTTCAAGTGAGCTAAGAGAGATAAAAGAGGTTATGAATGTAGATGTGAATCAGGCGCAAGTTAATTTCAGAGGGGATATATCAGAAATACAGAAGGAGTCAGTAATGCAAAGAAATAAATTGTACCAAGATTTTCAAAATGAAAACTCCAGTCCAGTACAGTGTAGTACAAATTTGTCAGAGTATTTTCAAAGTAAAGAGATGGTAGAAGAATTGAAAATGAAAGTTGTTAAAAGATGTGTAATTCAAGAAACTGTAGATTGTTTTCAAATGTTATCATGTGAGGGAATTTCAAATGAATACAAGAGGTTATTCATGAACAATTTGAAGGTTAGGTTACGGCTACGAGTAATGTTTAGCCACACACAATTTGATCCAGGAGAATAAAAGACAATGATGATAAATAGTAAATGCTGGATAGTTAAAGGCGAAATGCAGAACAATGTATTGGAACGTAAGAGGGTTAAATAAAAATGTAAATCATATGAATAGAGAAATAAATTGTGGTCATGACTAACTGTTTGAGAAGAAAATAAATTAATTCAATTTTTTTTGTAACTGTAACAACATTTAAAAATTAAGAATGCAAAGATTGAAACTTAAGATGTTATATTAAAGTAAAGTACATGAATACTATTACAAGAGTATTGTTAAAATAAAATTCAAAATAACAAAAATGGTAAAAATAATTCAAAACAAATATTTATGTAGCAAACAGAAAATGTGAAACATTGTCTAGATTTAAGAGATGTAAATATTTGTGTAGAGGGTAAATATTTTGGTAAATATGTATAATTTTTATAAAAAAATTCTTGAATTGATAAATTTTTGGTAACAATATAAGAAAGTAAACCATTTTTTGTAACACTAATTAAATAACTTGGGTACAGTATTTGCTATAAAAAAAAAAAAAAAATTGTTTGTAACGTCAGATTAATGTCAAAACAAATTAAACCAGAGCCAGTAAGTAGTGGCGAGATAAAACATATGCCGTGTGTTAAATGCGTGTGAAGTGTTAAGTGAAAGTGATAGCGTGTGTTACAAGATTTAGGAGACTAAAAACAAAATTATAAAATTTCCAAACAGGTTATAAATATTTATAATTATGTTTCTAGTGGGGCATATGAGACGGTAATTTGTATCACAAATTACTCAGATGTAAATAACTATTTTAATATGAATATGTATTTTTATGTAACATTGATTTCAGAGGTTTAATAATTGTAATTATTATTGGTAAATAATAATATACGGCTCTACTGAAACTGATAACAATAACACAATAATGCAATGAAGGGGGTGAGTTGTTTATCGTTACCGGGAACCAGGAAGTTACGTAATGTTTCGCGCCTTTTCGGTAAAAAAAAAGCTTCCAGAATGTTCTATAAAATCAATATGTATTAGTGGTTTTCATTGGATAGTAAAATAGACGTTAATGTTGGCGCGTTTTATTAGCCAATAGCAGTTCATTTATAATTTTTAGGTGTATCTTAAGGCAAGCCTATAAATAAGCCAGGTCGAGTTAGCGGGTCCCCAGTGTGCAACAAAATTCTCAACACATAACACGTCAGCTCCCAGTTCATCAAGATTCTCATGTTACGCGCAGCAGAAGTACGAGAAATCTTATAAAGTATTATACAGTTAAATATAAAGTTGAAGTACGTGAGTTAAAAGTGAGAAGTTATTACAAACAGTTTCAGTATGGCGAGTATTAAGATAAATATGTGAAAGTGTTCGTGAACGTGTTCTGCAATAAAAATTATAAAACCAATTTCTTCGTCAGTATCATTTATAGACAAAAGATTCCTTTCCGCTTCACACCCTGCAAGAGTTAAATGTCTACCTAAATAGCTAGCCGGAAAATAATATACATAACCTTAAAATCTTTCATAAACTAATTGATATAAATTGCTACGCCAGATGGAGTTAACAAACGACCAACGAATGACGTCACACAAGATGGCTACACACGTGATGTAAACAACATTACGTGAGAAACATTATCCACAACGTGGTGCTATAAACACGTAAGATTGCTATTGCAAATTGGCTCACATCCGTGGGGTAGTTAAAGTCAAATAAACAAACATTTATTTGCAACATACAATTTGCTATACTCGCAATTTGGTTCCACAATGTGAGGCTACAAATACACAAATACAACACTATACCCCTCTCAGCTTTAAGGTTTTTACCGTTAAGATTAGTCAGTCGCGGACATGATGTGATAGTGTGCGGATGGCAAAAATTGTGTTCTCCGCTAGTAAATACATTAAGAATGTATAAAGTTTTTCTCACAGTTTTCTTTTATAAAGTGTTGTGTTTTATAAATGTGCAAGTATAAAGAAATAAAAAAAAAGTGAAATAATTTCTGTGACGTCTTTAATTTTTGTCATATCACGACCTGTACAAGACCTTATGTTTCTATAGTTCGACTAAAGCAGCTGAGGCAGATTTACATAATATTATGTAAAACAAGAATCCTCTTCACTACTACAAAGTTTGGCGTCCCAAGCATCAACCAACTTCAAAGTGTATCTTCATTACGTGGGGCAAATACTGTTACAAACTTCAGATTGAGAAAGCTACTTCTTCAAAGTGACACACATACGTGGGGCTTCTCACATCCAGCATCCAGCTAAATAACTTCTTCAAAGTTGGCAACAAATACGAGGCTCAATAACAACTTCAAATTGGAGTACAACTGTGGGGGCAAACTCCTCCAAACAACTACATAACCTATAAACTATCGCAAATTGGCGCCCAACGTGGGGCTAAATAATTACATAACAGCACTCTTTTCCAAATATATGTAATAATATTACGTAACCTAAATAATACTTCAAATTGGCGTACAACTGTGGGGCAAACTCTTCCAAACAACTACGTAACCCAATAACCATCTCAAAGTGGCGCCCAACGTGGTGCTTCGAAGACGAAGAGAATTGATGACGTCAGACAAGAGAAAATTCAACGTCAGAAGGCCAGAAACAACAAATATACAACGAGACTACTGCTTAGAATTTCAAAATCGGCACCAAATTGACAAAGGAATCCAGGATAACAACAATTCTTCAGGAGTAAGGGGCACGTGGTTAACATCTTAACAACAAATTACGCGGGAGCACTGAGTATTAAAAAATTAAATAACCACTACAAAACAAAAGGTCAGAAAATTCAATTTTTTCATGTTGTAAATGTGCAGTTTAGGAACATATTGTTAATTTTAAGTAAAATTCATGCTGTTGAGAAGTGGAAAAGTTAAATTAAATAATTCAAAAGTAAATAGAAACAATAAAATGGAAACTATAAGCAATGAAAGTATGGAGGTAGTTGAGGTTAGGTCAGCTATTAAAGACTGTAATGCAGAAGTAGATGAGCAGTTATCTGAAAATTCAGAAGTTGATGTTGAAAGAGATAGCAATAGTATGCAAGGTCAGTCAGATAGCAGTTGTACACAAGGTCAATCACCTTTACAAATGTCAGTGAATGGAACAATAGAAACAGATGCTATCCCTCACACATCTAGCCAACAAATGCAAGAAAACTTATCACAACAAAATATTATGTGCATTCTACAAGCAATAAATAACTTAAGTAAAAAGCTAAATGAAACTAGTACAGAACACCAGTAAACAGATAGAAGAAATGAGAGGAGAGTTAAAAGAAACTAGTACAGAGCTAAGAGTAGAATTAAGTAAAGAATTTAACAATAAGTTAACTGAACAAAGTAATAAGTTAACAGAAACTAATACAGAGCTATCTAGTATTAAAATTGACCTAGCTAGACAAATAGAAACTTGTATGAAAGAATGCAAAGCAGAAAGACGGAGGTTAGAAATAAAGCTAGAACAATCTTCCAAAGTAATTCAAAAAGACATAGATGTTAAAGTAAACAAAGGTTGTAAACAGCTAGAACAGAAATTGTCAAGTCATATTGACAAAATTGTAACTGAAATGGAATTAAAACTTGCTAATACTAAACAGGGTATTTGTTACAAATTAGATAAACAAAGTGAAGAATTGAAAACAATGGTAGAAAATACTAATACAGATCTTGTACAAGTACAAATCGATTTAACTGGGGAAATTAGTAAAATGTATGAAATGGTAAAAACAAATGCAGCTGCAGTTAAAGATGCAAATACAGGGCAAGGACAAGTAAGGTTAATGATAGACGAAATAAAAGATAAAGTACAAGAAGTAGAAAACACAAATGTAAACATTGTGCAAATACAGATAGATGTAACAGTACCAAAGGTAAATACAAATGTACCAAGGGTAAATGCAAGTACAAGTAGTTCTGTAAATGCTAACCAAATGCATGTTAGTAACGCAAATACAGAAAGAGATGTATCACCTTTGTTAAGAGATGCAATTGCTTTTTCCATAGCATCAACATCTCAAACACACAACATGAATGACACACATAAAAAAAGCATGTATCAAATTTGATGTCAAACACAACTGTGGAACATAAAACTAGGGCAAAGCTAAAAAGTCTGTGGCGTAAGAACAAAAAGAAAGGGAAAGTAAAATATGTAGATTATATGTGGCATAAAAGGAAACAGAAAATAAATGTAAACAGTCTGAGAAACAATAAGAGAAAGAAAGTAAAGTATTTAGGCTATGTGTGGCACAAGAGAAAAACAAAATAATGTATTTGCAACATAAAAGGGGAAAGCAATGTAATTTAAAATTGTAAATAATAATTTTTTTTTTTTACTGAATATAGCAAATGATAAATAACAAAGGAAAGTTTTTAGAAACAGAAACATTAAAAATCCATTGTTAGTAAAAAAATCTAACTAGCAAATACATTTATATTGTAAATTAGAAATTTTAGGAAACAAATTGTAAACAAAGGGTAACAAATGTTAACATGTATAATTGTATATAAAAATGTAAAGCATATAAAGTGTTTACTAGTGAAAGTGATAGCAAACTTAGCTCAGGTCATTAATCTTATACCAGGTCATTGACCTTGAAAAGTCTACACAAGTGAATAGGAAGTGTTCAGCTATACATGAGTGTTGTGAAAAACCAGTGTTGAAGAAAAACTGACAGTGAAAGATAGGAAGCGCAATAATAAAAGTTATGTTTCTTTCTTTCAGGAGACTTTTAGAAAATATTTGAAAATTTAAAAAAACAAAAAGAGTAAATTTTAAATATTTCTAAAAGGGGGCAATTTGAGGCAGTATTTTAATGCCTAAATGATATTAATTGTGTTTTATTATAATTAAATTCAACAACAGCCCACCTTGAAAACAATATGCATATAATTATTATTTAAACTGTATGTAAAGTCATTGTCAATACTTTTTTATTGTAAACGTATTTATTAATGTTATGTAAATGTTTATATACTCTAATAGTGCAAAAACTGTGAGAATAATATGTTTTAGGTTGTTAATAATGAGGTAATAATGTAATTTTTGTGACAATAATGTGTCTGGAATTTTGAAAAGTACTGGTCATGAAAAGATCGGTAGTGATGTAAGTTTCGCTTACAGTTTGGAATTAGCCACAATCAACAGTAAAGAAAAGTTTTAGTTTAAATACTTAAATTCTATTGGACTAGAATTAGCCAATAAGAGACTGGCATTACCGAAGCTTTAAGGTTTTTACCGTTAAGATTAGTCAGCCGCGGACATGATGTGATAGTGTGCAGATGGCAAAAATTGTGTTCTCCGCTAGTAAATACATTAAGAATGTATAAAGTTTTTCTCACAGTTTCCTTTTACAAACTGTTGTGTTTTATAAATGTGCAAGTATAAAGAAATAAAAAAAAAGTTAAATTTAAAAGTAAATTCTGTGACGTCTTTAATTTTTGTCATATCACGACCTGTACAAGACCTTATGTTTCTATAGTTCGACTAAAGCAGCCGAGGCAGATTTAAATTTACGTAAAACAAGCATCCTCTTCACTACTAAAAAGTTCGGTGTCCCAAGCATCAACCAACTTCAAAGTGTATCTCCATTACGTGGGGCAAATACTGTTACAAACTTCAGATTGAGAAAGCTACTTCTTCAAAGGGACGCACATACGTGGGGCTTCTCACATCCAGCTAAATAACTTCTTCAAAGTTGGCAACAAATACAACGAGGCTCAATAACAACTTCAAATTGGCGTACAACTGTGGGGTAAACTCCTCCAAACAACTACATAACCTATAAACTATCGCATTTTGTAACTTTGATTGCTTCTGGTGGGGGGGTAGCAAGTCTTCTTTAAATTTTGAATCTTGTAATATGGTGGATATATGCTGCAATTTCTGGTTTTGCCTGAGACTGAATAACTTTGTACTGATGGACTGTTAATTTGACATCAATAAGCAATGCCAGTGCATCTTCATTACTAGGATTGGAATGGCTGAAGCGCTACATTTTCTCAATTTTTTTATGTTGGTGGCTCTTCTTGGAGATGCTGCCGATGGATCTATAAAAATTTCTGCAGCATCTTTCTCTCATTCAACTTTTAATTGGGATTCTGCAGCGAAAGAAAGCTGCTGTCTAGTAGCATTTTCACTTTTCTCCTTCTGCTTCTTATACTACTGTCACTGAATGGCTTTCTGGGACTTCTTCTATTACCCTGACTGGAACCTGGTGCATTGACATGTGAAGTAGCAGCAAAATTTGTGCATATTGTTTCTGCAAAATTAAGTTTCCTTCAAGCCATTATGAATTGTATTTAATAAATTTGTTATGTCTATGACACTTTATCCAACGATTAACAAATTTCTTGGAACATAATCTTATAAAATCTTTCAGTTTTTGTTTTGATTCACCTGAAATGTCTTGAATCTCTAAATGATTCACTAAGTAACCAAAAAGTTCATCCTTCTTGTCTTTGCACTGCTCTGATATAACACTTCGAAAAGTGCTTTATGCAACATCCAGCACTGCATCACTGAAAAAAAAAGTCTCCTACAGGTATAGTCATCCCAAAATCCTAAAGCAGGTTTGAAAACTTTAGCACTTCCTAAACACAACCATATATAGTTATAGTGGGGCCGAATAACACCAATTTTTACTTTCTCTACTACGTATAGTAAGTAGGGGAAGTATTGTATTCCACCCAAAAATTCGATACCGAGATTTCACCGGAAATATTGTTTTGAGACCCCCTGAATCCAAAAAAAGCATTTTTGGAAACATGTCCATGTGTGTGTGTGTGTCTGTGAACAGCATAACTCAAAAACGAACAGTTGGATAAACACCAAACTTGGTATTTAGGTTCAGTATCTTCCAGAGATGCGACACGAAGGTTTTAAAGAAAATCCCCCCACCCCAGATTACCCTTTACATGGAACATTTTTCGAAAATTATAATTTTCTCAAAAATGGCTCTAACTATTTTGATTAAAATATCATATGTTTAAGATATTTCCATGACAAATGAAATGTAATCTCAAATTTTCTGGGAATGTCTCCAAAGGTATTCTTCATTGGGAATGACTTTTGCATAACTGGTAAACCATAAGAGATAGACACAATTTTACTACACAAAAAATGTAGATCGTGTTAAAATACACAATTTATGTCATATACATTTTTTTTGTTGAGTGAACCATTTTCGAGATATTTTTTGTTATTCCTTTAAATTTTCAATACTTATACTTTTTCTCAAATTCGTTATTCATTTTTTTTACGTCCTGGACATGCAAAGAGAATGGAATGCGCCACATAGCAACCAGCTCTTAAAAGATTTGACTATCGCTTAAATACTAGCAAATACTTGCAACTACAAGAAAATTAGCAATAAGATTGACATCTCGATATCTCGATTAACATGAAGCATATGGAGAATATGCGTTTGCAAAAATAGTTTGTGCAAGAGTAGAGAAAGTCATGTGAGTGTAACACATCAGATTTTTATAACCCTGTTTGAAGTTGGCATTATGAAAAAAATATGGGAAATTTGCAACTTAATATTTAATCACCTCTATAGCATTCAGTATGTAATGCAAATGATTTTACATGAAGATCTACATATCTAGATTAACTTCCATAGCTTTCAAAAAGAAAATTCACTTGTTCAGCAACACTTATACAACTTTGAAGAACACCGACTTCGCTTACTCCGAAGAGCAATAATTTCCACATGGCAAAGTTTACGCATCTTTAGAAGATATAAACATTCGAGTTATACATTGCGTATGCATTTCAGTGTGTTCCCTGTACAGTCGGGAACAAAACTATATGAGTAGGTATAGCAAGATCAACAACTTAAAAATTCATTTTTGGCTGGCTAGATGTGGAAAATTGCACACTGTGGGCCGGTCTCAGTGGGCAGTCTCAAGACTTTGTAATTATTTAGTACTAAAATTTCTCCTTCTCCTTGTTGTGTAGGGGTTTATGATACCTCAAACTCTAAGATTTGCATCTTGAAAACTAATTAACTTGATTTGGGCAAAACCTTTACCATTGGAAAGCTTATTTGTTGCCAACAGCTAATAATGAACCTCTAACGTTATTAAGAAGTGAGACCATTGGCTGTATTTAAATTTCAGGAAAATGCACTTTCCTTAAAAGGGAGGTGTTACCAAATTCCAGTGCTATGGGATAAAAAGTAGTTTTAAGAATGTTTTGCTTATACATATCTAAAAATAATACTGAATTGCATTAAATCTTTCATTGTTGAATGGCTTACTTGATCCAAATAATACTATGTGGTACTACATTTTGATTAATGACTTAAGGAGATCAAATGCCTAAGTGTATGGCCATGCTGTGAGCGTCCAGCTGCGCGGCAAGACAAGCGACTTGTCTCAACAAAGGGCAGTGGTGGGGCTTGATGAGCGATGTCTTGTCCATGCACAGCATCATATCACTGTGAGCATTGAGTGGAGCAGCTTTCTAAAGTTACCGCATGTGCTTGCTGTTGGAAAATAATTATTTGAAGACAGCAGGAATGAAGAGAAACAAATGTTATGGGGTGCATCCTATAAATCGGCAGCGGAAGGTTTTTGGAGAATTCCATCATTTATACCCACAGCTTCGAATATTTCCGGACAAGTTTTTCGAGTACACAAGAATGTCCTTACAAACATTTGATTTTCTCCTGGAAAGACTACATCATTGACTGGACAAACAAATAACTAACTTCCAGAGACCTATTACCCCAAGTAGAGACTGATCATGACACTGAGGTAAAACCGTTTTCTGCAGTCATAAATGCATATCCTCGTTCTATACTACTGTATTTTTCTTCGAGACAAAGAGTTATTTTGATATTTTAATTTAAAGAAATCTACTGAGTTGTTATTATTACAGTAGGCAAGAATGAGGATATATAGCAATATAAAACTCATTTACCTTTTTTTATAACTTATTTCGGAACAATTAATAATACAAGAGGCTGTGCTTACTTAACTTGCACTAGTTTCTCTTTGATTCAGAATCTCTAAAATGCCATTTATTATTTTTGCCTTTAACCTCAATTTCATCACTTCATTCAAATTTTGAAAGTACAGATGCAGGCTAACTAAAAACTGAAAATCTGGATCATCATTCTTTTCTGAACGTTTTTGTTCCTGCATTAGAAGCAGCAATTTCTTTTCTTCCAGCTCTAACATTTTTTCATTAATACCTTCTGATTTTCTCTTACAAGGTCGCGACTGAGGCATTGTAAATTCCAGTGTTGATGTAGTGGGTGTTCCCAGGGAGGCATATGTCCCAGATTCATTCTCACCTTCTAACGTTTCTGCTGTTTCCTCCTGGTTGCTGGCATGTAAGGAGCCAGAAGTCTCTCTGGGGGAAATCACATCTTTTATGAATATCATAGACTCATAAAATTTCCATGATGTTACTTAAGTTCCAGGAGCCCCCGATTTTTGCTTCTGTGCTTGTTTTTGGTGCTCCCTCCTAAATTTGTCTTTTAGGTTTTTGCCATGTGACCTGAAATACAAGAGCATATTAGAGACAAAAAGTTTCAATAATTGTGATGTACTTACTACTAATCATATACTATTAGCATGATCTAGTAGCAAGCGCACATGACTGCTAACCCCGCGGTCCCGACTTCGATTCTCAGATATAGGATAGGAATTTTTCTCTAATCAGGATTATTTCCTCCCCTCCCCCAGGAAAATGTCTGGATGTGAGCATGTATCAATTGAAGAAGAAAACCTGCTGATTGCTTCCTACAGTTCAAAGAGTTGTTAATAGCTACAGTTATCATTCAAGTAAAAGCCCCTATATGACCATATAATTTAAAGGATTAAAAGTTAGAAAAAGAAATAGCTTCAGTAAAGTAAATGATCTTGACTAATAATAAACATAACATAGTTATTTTCCTTCTTTTCAGGTACTTAGCTACTGGATCCTCATTTAGGGAACTGGCATTTTCATTTAGGGTCAGAAAATCAACCGTAAGTGTAATTGCTCATGAAACATGCCAGGCAATTTGGAATGAGTTCGTTCAGGAGTTTATGCCTCAACCTACAGAGGAGCAACTCCAGAAAGTAGCTACAGAGTATTATCAATGCTGAAATTTTCCAAATGGTTTTGGGGCAATTGACGGTGAACACTGTCAAATAAAATGCCCTCGAAATTCAGGCTCCAGCTACTACAACTATCTGCGTTACTTCTCCATCGTACTACAAGGAGTTGCTGATGAGGACAAGAAATTTGTGACAATCGAAGTGTGAACAAGAGGAAAGCAATGTGACGGAGGTATTTTCAGTGGATCTACTCTATTTAATTTGTTAGAAACAAATCAGTTCAATGTGCCTTCGAACCAAACACTGACAAATTCAAATATTCAACTGCCATTGGTGTTAATTGGTGATGAGGCATATCCTCTAAAACCTTATTTAATGAGGCCCTATCCAGGAAGAGGACTGACACCCAGGCGAGAGAATTTCAACAAAGATTTATCACGGGCTCGAAAATGTGTCGAATGTGCTTTTGGTATTCTGTATGCAAAATGGCGATTCCTCTCCAAAGATATAGAAACTGATGTAATCAAAGCTAATCGATTTA
This sequence comes from Deroplatys truncata, assembly GCA_030765065.1. Classification (NCBI taxonomy): domain Eukaryota; kingdom Metazoa; phylum Arthropoda; class Insecta; order Mantodea; family Mantidae; genus Deroplatys; species Deroplatys truncata. The sequence goes on along the minus strand of CM060980.1, from coordinate 31,329,124 downwards.
CTTAGTGTGCCTGTGCTCTACACAATATCATCCGTGAGCGAGATGGTGATAGTGATTTTCATTATCGAGAAGTGATGCAACAGAGCGTCAATGAGGAAGCTCATCATGAAGGTGCATTGAATCGAAGGAACAATAGTTCTAGTGAGCTTACTAGACAAGTCAGAGAAAAGTTTACTGAATACTTCAGTGAATTACAGAATATAGCGTCAGACAATTACGTTTGCATGCAATGACAAGATAAAAAGTGTAAACTGAGTATTTGTAAACTGGATTATAGTACATAAATATAGCTTATGCTTCTACATGCCATGCATTTCTATTTTTCAACACTTTTGTTTATATATATATATATTCATCTTCTAACTACTTATGTAAAGTTCTACACACACTATTCTCAAATTAAAGCACAATGTGTTAATAACTATATCGTATAAACAGAGCTTTATTTAGCATTTAAAATGGCCTATAATGGTTTGAATGTACTACCAAGTAAATATGTAAACCATACTCACCAGGAATATTTAATAGAGCCCCAATGTCATCTCAACTTTCTTCGTCACTGCAACATTTTTAAAATTTTTGACACGGTCATTCCACAAGAAATTTCTGGTCTGCACCTCTGAAATCAAGACTTTTTTTCTTCTTTGGAGAGCACTCAGTCGGTCATATTAAAACACTTGATCTATGCGGCGCATTAAGAATCTCAAACAATACTGAGCATTGAGCGACAGGTAGTGAAGGTCCACACGGTCCCTTCCCCTATAATTTGATGTGCTGCTCACACTGTGGCCAACCGAATCTAATCTCTATTGTTTGCGACTTCTGCCCGGTGTGCCGCGCAGCTGGATGCTCGCAGCGTGATTATACCCTAACATCCTTAATTTTCTTGGCATTTTGATGAATTTTGGTATCAGGGACCTATTTTTGCTTATGTATATAAACAGAGTTTTACAACACTATTGTCCAAGGGATTACATATAATTTGCATTACTCACAAGCCATATATTTGCTCTTCTCAAAGAAAAGCTGAATTTAATGTCAGAGTACATGGATTTTCAGCCTTTAGGAAGGAGTATTTCTTGGCGTTAACATTTATGAAGTTCCAAAAGTTATCTTTGAATATACTGAAAACATTAGGACTGAGTTTTTTTCCAAATGCTTGATTGGAAGAGGCAATGTTACAGTCTCAATCAGCATGCCATCTTAATAGCGAGCAACAAAACAAAATAGTGCATTCTATGCTTCCCTTTCGCTTACTGTAATGTTATCCCTATTATTTATTAATAACCACATTCACTTATTGTATCTGTTTGATCATGTATAAATGATATGTAGTTGTCAAAATTAGCATACATTACATAAGTCATATGCATACTAAATTCCATTAACATTTATGAAGATAGAATTTACAGTATATGAGGATTTAGAATAAATATACATGTCTAACCGTTAACTAGCAATTTACAGGGATATGTACAATAGTTTAATTATTATCTTAGTTTTCCACATCTACACAATTTAGGAGCTTATTTGTGGTATAGAATCAAAGTTTGGTTAATAATTTATTTTATTCTCTTATTTGTTCTGTATTTATATGGGGAACACCCATACTACCAGCAAAATGAAACTGCCTACACAATGTATTGTAATAAAATTGTAGATGGTTTCTATTCCTGTTTAAGAGAATGAATATCAGAGTGTATATGAAAGAAGTATATATTGTTATTAAGATACCCTGGTTGTATATGCAGTAAACTAAGATTTGTGCCTTTTTGAATAAATCTCTGCAGCTGGTTTGTCTACCTACTTTGAACACTAACTGTAGTGCTTGCTTTGGCTTTATGAATAAATGAATATGCAAGAAAAGTATACAACTCACAGTAGTGGTAGATCTAATGAGTTCCTGGTAACCCTTATTATATATTACAGTGCTTTGCTGAGCTTCTTTAATAAATTTTCAACAATTATGTTCATTTCATTTGTTGTTGTAGATTAACCCAAGGATGTAATTTTGTCAGTATACTGTATTTGTTTGTTGTCTATTTCAATATTGGCTGTATATTTTAATTATGCATATTATAGAAATATATTGCATTTATGCTTAGATTTGGTAACTCAGAAGATTTCCATTCAGATAGAGTGGACACCACATTTCTTTTCAAAGAAGTCTCAACTTCACAGTTTTTAACTATGCTTTAGTGAAGTACTGATGTCTGATAAGAAATGCTTTGAACACAGTATGCTTGTTTTAGGTTTCAAGTTCTTTCTAGCAATTGTAATTTCTCAAAATCTGAATCATTTGGATGGCTTTTCACAATTAAGAAACCAATGAAAAGAGAGGTCTTTGTTTTCGCTGCAGAGGTAGAATTACATGCAAATACATGAAACCAATGAAAAGAGAGGTCTTCTTTTTTACCAGGAAGTAAAATTACACACAAACGCACAACGTCTTGGCTTTCTGCAATAATCACAGTTGAAAAAATACAACAATTTCACCGAGCACAAGTTACTGTTTGGTTGGAGCTAGTAAGCTGTACAATCAGTAAAAGTGATGTAACAATGTTTGATAGTGAGCTGTGTATCTCAAGAATGTATGCTCTGACTTTTACACAGGAAACACTATTATTTAATGCCTTTTTTTCTTTTTCTTTCTTTCTTTCTTTCTTTTTTTTTTTTTAGTTCATACACCAGACTGCTCCTTAATTATTATCAGCAGTGAGAAACCTTCAAGTCTCTTCTGAAAAGTTGTTTTATATTGTTTTAAAAGCCTAATACTGGGAAAGATGTAGCAGTAGTGATTTCTGGCGTAGTTAATTTTAGGTGAGTACAGTACCTGAAGAAAGATTCTTTGTCTTTTGGCATTGCATTCTGGCTGAGTATATAACAAAAATTAATGTCACACGAACAGATGGCTCTAAAAGCCAGAAATGGTCAATTTTGCATCACTTCCATTTTCTGTAGCATGAAAATTTTCTTTATGCAACATATGGCATGGATGCTTAGGCCACATCATAAATTAAGTGAAAACAATAAGAAATGCTTTTAGAATTTTTTGCATTTACTTCCTACTTATACATTTATATGACCAAACATTTTCCCACTATTTAAATTTTGCTTTCCCATTTGAATACTTAGCTGAGTTGTTCTGGCTCAAACTTTCATCCTTAAATGATTTCTTGTTGTATTGTGAACCAACATTTAATAATTGAATGTTGTATAAGTGTCACTTTTGCTGACAGTTTACAGTTAATCCAAAATCATACAACGTTTATCAAGCAAAAATAATTACAGGGATATATTACTTACAGACTGCATGGTGTCTGGCTGCAGAACATGGTGAAGTGGAGTAGTGGGACCCGATAAAGATGCCCTCTCTCTTACAAGAGAATCCATCAGTTTAGAACCAGTTGTTGTTTCGTCACGCTGAAATGGTACATGTATTTTTGTAGAGTATTTCAGACAATTACATGCATAAAAATATGGTTTTCTCAAGTAAATGTCAACAATAAAGAAGTGGTTAGAAGAATTTATATTTGTAACACCGATTTATGCACAAGTGCATAAAATAAAGTGCTTTAGATTATTCATATTTGCATAAAATATCACTTGCTTGAGAAAAAAAAAGAAGAAAATTAAAACACTTTTTATGACATGAAATGTCACTTATTAAAGAAAGTTCCTGAAGTAGGAATGTTGCTACACAGGACATTAGAAATGAAATGATAATATAATGGAGGATGCAATGAATTTAATATATAGTATTAAGGAACAAGTTGCATAACAAGTTGGTAGTCAATATATATATATATAGGTACTCAAAAGATATTCTCTCTCTCTCTCTCTCTCTCTCTCTCTCTCTCTCTCTCTCATGCACGCTCATGCGCACGTAGTAATTTAGAATAGATGTTAGACAGAAGGAAATGCATTATACTTGATGGCAATTGTTGCTTAGAAAGCTGGGATATAGCAATTGATAATGTGCATCTAATCCATATGGGTGCCAAAATTTGGGATTTGGGGTATTTTTATGTAATTTGACAAAGTCACTCTATACAGAAAATGTGTAAGGGACCACAAAAATTAAGATGATGATGATGATAATAATAAATAAAAGTGTTGATTAAGGCATGTCTGATACTAAATCAGTATATAACAACACATTAATTTTCCATTATTATTATTATTATTATTATTATTATTATTATTATTATTATTATTTAATTTTGGGGGGGAGGGATAGTGTTTAATGCCTGTTCTTACTACGTATGGTACCACAGGTGGTGAATTCATGATACACAAAATTAAATTATAATTGGCAGAGGAAATTTGGGAAGGAAAGTTTTTAGGCCTAAGCTTAGGGTACCTCCCCAATGTTTGTCAGCTATAAAGACTGAGAAAAACCTGAAAAAAACCTGTCAGGGAGGTCCTAGTGGGATTTGAACCAAGGACCTCCAGTTCACAAGTTAGCTTTAATGAGCTTGAAATCCATTATGTAGTACATCATAAAAAAATGAAAATGGTATTTTTAACCTTAATTTATTGCATCTAAGTGTGTTATGTGTAAATAACAAATGGGAAGCTGCTAATACCTTTCTCATTCTTCATTGACTCCACATTGCTATATTCATTGAACATGGGTTAAAATGTTGTTTACATTAAGATTTTACATCTTCGAAGTAAAGTATTGTAGAAATAATGAAAACAGGGACAGGGTAATGATACATGTAGCAGATGATATTTTTAGTGGTTATAAGGTTGTAAGATGACAGGGCTTGTGGTTAATGCTTATGAAAAACATTTTAAATATTTGGGGTTAAAATATTTATAAAGGATTGGAATATAAAAATGCTTTTATTTAGTCAAAAGAAAGTATTATTGACTTTAAGATAAAACTAAATAACACCCTTGAAAATCATACTTCCAATTATGTTAATTTAATTCTTACTGGCGAATTCAATATTAATATTGATAAAGAACCTCTCAGTATTAAAATTTGTTGTATGTGAGGTTCATAATGATGTATGATGGGAAAAGTATGCAAAGAAAGTAATTGGAATGAACTGGTTACCTAGGAAAAATTTCATTCTATTACAATTATACTTTTACAAAAAGCAATCAGTAAAATTCCTTAACCTCTTCACCAACACCTGCTTTTCTTTTTTTCTTTCTTTCTTTCTTTTTCTTTCATTCTTTCTTGGTTTTTCTTTCTTTTCTCTCCTCTGTTCCATTATCAGGGATATTACTGCTTAGAAACTTGTAGTAGTACATGATTATTTATGTCTCAACCAGTAATCATAACAAGCTACAAGAAGCTACTGTACATCATATCCAGAGCCACCAATCTCCAAGTAATTAATTCTGGTACAAAAGCTTGTAAATTTTGGTATGTGCCAAAATATTTAGTTCATTTTTAGAAGAAAACTCTGGAACATTTTGTTCAAAGGTAGTAGTCGTAATAGAAGTAGTAGTTGTAATTATGCAAATCACATATGACACAGATAGGAGCTTATTTATGTTAAAACAAAACTTTGGTTTTTTGATATACTCAGGTCACACAAACTATTCAAATTAGAGAGGTAGATAATGCATTTAATTTAAACTCATAACTTTGTTCTTGGATGGTGAATGCTGAAGGCGTGTATGCTACCATATTTTTCAAATTGAAATATTCTCTTCCAACTTCATTTTCAACAACCCTAGTTCCAAGCTTAGTTTAGCTGTGTTTTTTTTTCCATGTACCATTTATATGCTACCTTTAACATCTAAGGTCATATCAACGGCTTTGTCTTTGGAATAATTGCTCATCGACAATGATGTTCACTTGTTTACTGTGGTGGTATTACTTTTGGTTATTACATTGAAAAAAAGAACACACACACACACACGCACGCATGCGCACACACACACACACACTCACACACACTCTCTCTCTCTCTCTCTCTCTCTCTCACACTGCCATTCATTCTTTCAGACTCTAGGAATATGGGGAATAATCCTGGCTATAGAAAAATTCCCACCCCCCAGGAATCGAACCCTGGATCTCCTGATTTTTGTTTCGAAGCAAGAAAAGAATGTTATAATGTGGACAAAAACTTTCCTCCCTGCTATGTATGGTTTATAAAGAACAAAACGTTTATATAGAAGATAGAAAATGAAATTTAATATTTCTAGCATTTGTAAGCCCATCTTTCATTTCACTGTTACCATGGTTACCATTACAAAAATTTATTTTCTGTCCAATATTTGTGATTAAAGAGATGATATTGCTTAGAAGAACACAGATAAGGACTTGATGGATGTAGTCATAACAGCTAAGAGATTTGTTGTTGAGCTTTCATAAAAGCAAATTTTTAACCTAAGCAGATTGGTACATGGTAAAACAAGTCGTAACTGGTATGTGTACAATAATTATGGTACAATTGGCCACCCCGGTCCCATCAATGAATTCTGCCTTGCTAGGGCTGGGGTTCCAACTTTGCCACACTCTCAATGTGGTGTACACTGATTACTAAAATGTAACAATTACTAGAATGTAATGATTACAATTTTATTTTAAGATGTAAATTACGAATAAAAATTAATCACATTACATTCACATGAGTTTCTCTACTACCCTCTATCACTTTGTTTTCTCTCTTTTCAGAAACTACTCTTACAAAAACTTATTTTTCTATTTACTTTATGTTAGTTGAGATAAACATTTGTAGAAATAGTTTATTATTCAATATAAATTTCTCTCTATGCGTAAGGGGGATACAGGAGGCTGAAGTCGTCTTATATGATACAGATTTCCATCATTGCTCTGGATGCACTTCAGCCTTGGCCTTATTGTGGTACTAGGCTGAAGTGATAGTCAAATCTTTAAAATCAAGCCAGTTGCTGGGCTTGAAATTCCACACTTTTTGCATGACCTCACAAGAAACAAACAAACAGTGAGTTACCACTTCAAAAAATTTAAGTATTGGCAAATTCAAATAAAAAGCAATGAATATCTTGGAAATGGTTAATGCCATGGAAAAATACAACTGACATACCTTCTGTGATTCAATGAAATCTACATTATTCGATTAGTAAGTTTTGTCTATCTCTTAAGGTTTACCAGTTATAAAAAATTGTATAAATTCATCCAGAATGAAGAGGGCTTTACAGGCAGAAGCACAGCAGAAAATTCAAGACATACATTTTATTAGTCAGGCAAATATAAGTATACAGTATTTTAATCAATGTTGTTGGAGCCATTTTGAGAAATAAGATAGCAAACCTTTTCCATGTAAAGAGTAATTTGGGGGTGTGAGTATTTTCTTAAAAATCTTTGTGTTGCAGATTTTTGCATTGCTGAACTTAAAATACCAAGTTTGATGTTTATTCGTTTCATTTTTGAGTTGCACTGTTCACAGATAGAATGACAGACAGACCTTTTTCTAAAAACAATGTGATACAATCAGATGACTTTCTCTACCCATAACAAATTCACATATATCTATTATATATTAAAGTATTTTATAGTATTCATGTAAAAAGTGATTCTTCTATGCATGTTATGTTACCCATGACATACTTTTACTTAAGAATGATTTCAAATTATGCAATAAGTGCTTAGTTACAACCATAGATGTTCATATGGAAGCAGCATGCAAATGTTTATTCAGGTAGCAAGTTCCTGCAATGGAAATTAAAGGCCCCACCCCACAAAAAGGAAGATTTGCCAAATTCTCAAGCATATCCATTAAATGACTTGCAAAAAGGTCTAAACTTGGAACTTGCAATATTGGATAATGGCTACACTATGAACATTTATTTTACACAGTTTGTATACTTTTATGAGCATTAAACTTTTTTTTCTAACATAAGCTTTACTTTCTCTTTTAAGATTTCCTAGCCAAAGGAAAGAAAAAGGGGAAAAAGGGGGGGGGGAGTTCATGGGCTATCCTCAGAAAATTTAAGGTATGCATTTTACTGGTCACAGATATATCTTAAACATATATTACTTTAATTACAATTTTTAGAGCTGCTTTTGAGTAAATAAAAAATAAAAATTTTACCACATAAAAAACAGTTTGGGAGGGGGAAAAGATTTCCTTGAAAATCCTTGTGTCTAATCTTTGGAAGGTGCTGAAGTTAAATAGCAGGTATGGTATCTATCCATATTTTCATTTTTGGGTTATACTGTTCTCTCTCCCTCTTTCTGACACACATATACAGAAAGAGACACATGGATTTTGTTTCTACAAAATGTTTTTTTAGGTTCAGGGAAACTCAATATAGGTATGTATTTCTGCTGAAATATCAACATCAAATTTTTGGGTGGAGTGCAAGACTTCCTATGGTGCAGAGAAAGTAAAAAATGAAGATTACGTAAAAATGATCAAAATAGTAATCTTTACAGTAATTCTACTCAATTACTTCCCATCTCTGGTTATACATAACCTTTAGAGGGTACTTAAACTTCAGCTAATATCTATCACACTGTAGCTATCCTACACCAAGACCCGAATCAGCAACAAGAAAGTTGTGCAACATCCAGAAAATGTTGAAAAAAATCAGGATGGGTTGGGAATCAGTTATAGTAGAATATATGTATATTATATATAGTAGAACTTGCTATGATGTCTTTAAAGAAAGTGATGTTCAAAATAAATGGTGTACATTTTATGACATTTCAATAAATATTTCAAGAATACATGCCCAATAATACATAAAAACTCAATAATAAAAAGCTATTAACTGTAAATGATAGTACATAAATTATATACATCATTCAGGAATAAGATAAAATATGTGTATATTTTATATAAGGCTACAGGTTCAGCAATTATAATAATAAGTATAAGAAATGTTGTAAAATACATACAAAAGATTGTCGGCTACAATCATTGTATTTTACTGCTACATTACACAATGCTTATAAAATAAATCAAACAGCTTGGGGATTAATTAATAGTGTTGGATGAGAAAGTTGGTTCATGAAATATCTGTCTAGATATAAAAAATCTGATGTGTTGCATTCGCATGACTTTCTCTAGTCACTCTTCTACAAACTACTCTTACAAAAGTTTATTATTCTAGCTACTTCTTGTAAATGTAGATAACTTTCAATTCACATTTACACATTTTGTTGCACAATGCAGGCGGTAAAGTGATAGTCAGGTTTTTAAAAAGCGTGTGATGGCTTTGAAATTCCATGCTCTTTACATAACCATGATGACCCTAATTCCAAGGGGGGGGGGATTGCGATTCCCATTTGAGAAAAGTGTTAGACGAATAACAAGGAATATCTCCGAAAAGGTTAACTCCATAGAAACAATTTGATGTAAATTATGTGCTTTAACAGGATCTGCATTTCTTGTGTAGTAAGATTCTGTCTATCTCTTACAGTTTACTAATTACACAAAAATCACTTAAAATAAAGAGAATTTCATAGGTTATTCCCAGAAAATTCAAGATATACATTTTATTTACAAAAATATCTTATGCACAATGTGTTTTAATAAAAATTGTTATAGACATTTTTGAGAAAATTAAAAATAGTGAAAATTTTTCCAAGTAAAGGATAGTTTGGGGTGAGGATATTTTCTTGAAAATCTTCCCATCGCATTCTGGTAACACACCCACCCACCCACAAGCGTGCGCGCTCGCACGCACACACACAAACTTTTTTTTTTTAAAAATGCTTTTTTGGGGGATTTAGGGGCCTCAAGACATATATTTCCTGTGAATGCAATTTTTGGGTGGAATGCAATTCTTTTTCTATTAGGTATACGAGGTGTGGCAATAAAGAAACCAGAGTGATTGTTGTACAAATTTCCAGCTTCGTTGATGACAAAGAGAAGAGTGGGGCACTGGCCTTGGGACTCTCCCTGACACATGTACAAAATTTCACGCTGCTGTGGTGGTTAATTGGGCTGTGAGCCTTCTTAGAAACGAATCGTGTATCTGAGCTCCGTCGGAATTATGCTACGCTGTAAAGTAGAAGCTGTTAACATCAAATTCCTCACAAAACTTGGAAAACCCACCACAGAAACTTATAATTTGTTGAAACAAGTTTATGGTGAGCAGTATCTCATACGCAAGTTTTCAAATGGGTTAAGAGGTTCAAGGATGGTAGGGAAGATGTCAAAGATGATCCGAAATCGAGCCATCCTTCCACTTCAAAAACTGAAGAGAATGTGGAGAAGGTCGGTAGAATTGCTCGAGAATTGGGTGCCTGAAGGTCAGACTGTCAATCAAGTTTATTATACAACTGTTCTGAAGACCCTCCGTGAACATGTGTGACGAACAAGAACATATCTGTGGAAGAATCGCTCTTGGATTTTTCATCAGGATAACGTGCTGGCCCATAATGCAACGTCTATGAAAGGCTTTTGGCAAAAAACAACATTCCAGTAATGGAACATCCACCGTATTTGCCTGACCTGGCACCATGTGACTTTTTTCTCTTTCCAAAAGTGAAGTCTGTGCTCAAAGGAACCAGCTTTGAGTCTGCGGATGCAGTGAAGGAAAAAGCGATGAGACTCCTCAACAACTTTACAGAAAAAGACTTGCAGCACTGCTATCGTCAATGGAAAATTCGCATGGAGCAGTGCAGGGATCGGGGAGGGGATTATATTGAAGGTGACAACATTTCAGTTGTGTAAGCTTTTTCAATAAAGAGTTAGAGCAGCAGTCCAGTTTCTTTATTGCCACACTTCGTATGGTAGAGAAAATAAAAGTTTAATGGAGATGAGCAAAACAAGCAGGCCAGCACGTCAGTTTCCCATGGCCCAATCTACCTACTTGAGACTTTCTCCTAGTGGCAACAGTAAAATGAGATGGTAGTCTCATTAGAATGGTACATATATAGTGGCTTAATTCCTTCAAATTTATCATTTAAATTGGTTTGTTAAAAAGTCTCAATATGATCCTAATGCCAAAAATGCCATGTAAAATGAAAGCATCAATCATACTATCGCCAATTATTCCATCCAAAAATTAATGCTGAAGCATAGAGCATAGAAGAAAAAGGGAGATAATTTAGCTTGGGTCCCATGTCACTGTTGTCTGCTATTGTTGCTGTAGCAGATTGCTGAAAAAGTAGTATGGCAGTTATTTCCAAACCTCTGTTTCCCTCTTCAGAGGTGTAGTGAATGTGTAATTCATGCTGTCTAAGATTTCTTGGTATTTATTTTAGTAGATCATTTTTATGCAATGCATATGAAGATGTTTAATTGCTTTGCCCTTGAGTGTAATTTAGAGCATACGGCTTGCATGGGCACACCATTCTGTAAAGACAATTAGTCTATACTTGTATGACAATAAAGGGGGAGAATGTTTCCCTCTCTCTACCATTTGGCAGTTGCATATGCATGTAAAGAAAGAAGCCTTTGTTTTCTGTATATATGAGTGTGAAAGAGAAAGGAAGCACTGAGACTGTGCTGGGGGAATGTGGCATAGCATTACTATGATGACTTCTGCCTCCAAATTCCTTTGCAATATGGAATACCTATATACTGTTAAAACATTCCTTTTTTCCAATCAAAGACAAATCTTTTTTTGGGAAGTTGACATCATGATGACTTCTGCCTTCAGCTTTCTTGTCAATGTGGAAAACTTAAGATGTTCCTTCTCTTCTATCTAAGACTATTTGTTATTGGGAAGTGGATATGTTTCCTTTTCATAACATCACCACAACAGACATGGGATCCACTGCCATTTTCATCGTTTAATGCAAGCAAGGAATTTTACATGATCATAAATTATGACTCCTTTCAAGAGAGTGAAAGCTCAGAAGCATTCATGGAACAATTAGTTACTTTTGCTGATGCAATGAACCCAAAGGCCCCTTCTTCACTATATAAAGCTTCTTTTTGCTACAAAATAATGTTACTTCCTAGTAACAGCAATAAAGTCTTCTACAGCAGTGCTTTACCACTTTGTACTTACAAATTACCAGTTAAATTTTATGATCACGTTCTACAAAGGTACTAATATAGATGGTACTCATAAGTAATGTTGGTTTTTAAGCAAAATTTTATTTGAAACGTTTTCTGACAAGAAATTAAACTAGCTACTCTTCAAAGTAGAGACCATCAGATTCTATGGTGTTAAGCCATCTCTGGTCTAAGATGTAAAGAATTCAGTGAGACCTACTTCCACAGGTTCAATGTTTTCGAAATTTCTTTCATGCAAGAAATAAAAATTAAAAAATTAAATTGAGTTTTATTTATGGACGCTCTTTAACTGCTATGGTCCTTAGCGTCCCATTCTACATTGGGCGTGAAAGACTGGAAATTTTGCTCAAAGGCCTCTTTATCAGGCTTGAGGTTCTTTTATGTGGCGCAAACCTACAACATGGGACCAACAGCTTTACTGGGCCATGGATCGAAACAGATGGTAATCCAAAAGCACAAGATGAGGGTTATGCTGGGTGTGGTAGAAGTTCGACTCCTTCCAGTTCCTGAATTTTTGTCATGGTTGTTCATGCAGTATGGGGCGTTGCATTGACCTGCTACAAGAGAACTCTATTTCAATTAACTAATGCTGAGTATCTCTGTCTCAAAATTTCATGAGCTCATTCCAGTTGTTGAGAATATAGATCCACATTGACTGCATGCCCATTTGGAACAAACTCCCAGTGAATCACTCCTTCAAAATTCCACTAGATACACAGCATTACTTTGGGGCCAAACTGATTTTTTTAATGATGACTTTGGCAGGTTGACAGGGACTGAGCCACTGTTTCGAGGCGTCAGGATTGCGGTAATAGACCCATTTTTCATCATCGCGAGTGACAATTGTCCTGATAAATCTATCATTCATGGGATTACTGATAAGCTGATAACAGATATCCACTCTATGTTGAGCCTGTTAGGTGTCAATTCATGAGGTACAGATCTACAGCTTCTGTTTGATTTTCCAAGTTTCTTAATCTGGCGATATATGGTATCTTTTGATGGACCAAGTTCTTCTGACAGCCTACGAGTACTTTTTTTTGCAGATTTTCTTCCAAAACTCTGCATGTATTCTCAATATCCCATAATTTCTTGCAGAACATGGTTAATCTTTAGTGTTTTCTTCTCCAGTGTTGAAACATTAGAACCATCATTGTGCCACACACTAGCACCACCTTCTCCTTCCACTTCACATATTTTTCGAGCCGTGACAGCAGCTTTATAATCTTGCTTCCAGTGGTGCTTTCGAAAGGACTCATATCTCAAACTTTGTAACTTCCATTTTGTGATTGTGTATTAACAACTGACGAATGACACATTCTCCAATATATGCAATACTAACCATGGCATCTTGTAAATAGCATTGGTGAACCAAAGAAAACCAATTCTATCTTATGAAACACCAAACTTAAAAACCGACATTACTTAAGACAACCTAATAGTTGTACCTTACCAGTTAATTGGGAAGTACAAGGTATGTTTTTAAAGTACAACAATAATAAAAAAAACCATTATTTTCCAAATATTTTATTTTTATTCTTTCCCATATGCTAATTCTCCACATAGGGATAAGATAAGACTAGAAACAGAGGGAGACTTAACACCTCGACCTAAACAGATCTTCTGTGCCATGACCCTTGATGGGGCGCCCGGGAGGGATGAGGTCAGAGGAGACAGAGCAGCTGGACCAGGAGACACAACAGGCAGAAGGCAGGATCCTTCCATTTACCGATTTGAACTCCCTAGTTGCTGGCTGGTGCAGCTGGCCCCCTTCCCCCCTGTGGAGAACCCAGGATACAGAGACCGCTCCAGAGGACCAAGATTTCCACAAAACATTCGTTTCCCCTGCCATGCACACACCAAGACCTCCCACCGATCTTTGTAACCCTGAAAGAAACCGGCAGATGAAAGGTGAAGTGAAATGAGAATGAAGATGAAATTAGGGATGTAATGATCCTTCCCAGCATTCCCCTGGCAACCCAGGGAAACCCCTGAATAAACCCATGGGTCAGGAAGGTCAGCCACAGGAATCAAACACACGACCTCCCAAATGCGGGTCACAGACTTTACTGCCTGAGTCATCTTGCTTGGTTACTTCTCCACACTGACATTATCGAGTCATTTGTCCTAACGGGGAAACAGTTTTTGTATGCCTTTATCAAAGAATGATACTGCCTATGACAAAAGCAAAGTATGCACTTCTTGTTTCACATCATTGTCATTGAAATGTTTTCCACCAAGGAATTTCTTCAGATGAAATAGCAGATAAAAATCACTTGGTGCCAAGTCAGGACTGTAAGGAGGATGGTTGAATTATTCCCAACCAAATGATACAATGAGATCTTGAGTTTGTATGGGGGTGTGTAATCAGGCATTGTCATGAGTCAAAAGGATTCCATACAAAAGAATTCCACACTTTTTTTTTTTTTCCTGTATTACAAAATAGAGCTTTCATAGTGTCAAAGAATAAACGTCTTTGTTGAGTGCCATATTCCTGCAAAAGAATTTAAAAGCAAAACATCTTGTCTGTCCCAGAAAACCAAGCAAATTATCTTGCAGGTGGACATCATTTGTTTGAATTTCTTACTAGGGATGTTGTGTGCCTCCATTTCACGGATTGCTGCTTGGATTCAGGAGTGATGTGTGTTAGCTTCTCAGATATTACATGAGAAATCTCAGTGCATAGGAGGATCACTTGTGCTCATTCAGAAATATTTTTTGGCACCCATCTCGAGTGCAATTTCCGAAATCTTAAGCAGTCTGTCACAATTTTGTAAAGGACTGATCTTGAAATTTGTGGAAAATGCAAATAAAGCAATGATATTGTAAAGTGTCTACCCTTGTGAATTTGCATCCACAGCTTGCATCAAATGGTCACCACTCTGGGCTCATCATGCACATTTTCACGACCATCATTAAACTGTCTAAACCGCTGCTTCACAATTCTATCGCTCATTATTCCTTCCCCATAAACCTTACTTGGTGATTAATGTCTGCTGGAATAACATTTCTCTAACACAAAAAACAAATCATTGATCTGACCTTCCAGTTGCAGGAGGTCAGATCCTCTCACCTCAAAATGCTTTAGCACAAAGGCAGCTGCATCTGACTTCCAGAATGGTGAAAGAATAAACTCTAAGTTCAACTCTGTTTGAATATAATGAGCAGTTTAGGTAGAGTGTAATACCAGTGAATGCTTGATACTGAATCCAAATATTTGCAACCAACCATTAATTCTGTCCTGTTTTTTGTGACTGTCAATGAATGCAATGAAGAGAGTACCTTCTCTTGCTTCAATTGCCTTCAAGAGAAACAATCTCATCTCTTTTACATATTTTAATGAATGTTATGATGGTTTCAGTTTTGTAACAAATAATTTTTGCGGGTAAATATTGTTATTACAGACAACTGCTGCTGAGTATATGTATGGATAGGGGAAGATGAGAATAATTAATGAAAAACATAACAAAGGAACTTTTTGTTTTACATTATGCAGAAACTAAACTAAAATGGAAATGCAGGATCTTGATAATTCACATAGAAGTTACAGTACAAGCCCTTGCTGTTAAGATATTGCATTTCAATTAAGGTAACAAAACATCTAATTGCAGGGGTGAAATGCAAATATAAACAACATTCATGCTATGATGTTGCTTATAATTGCAACAAATGATATTGTTTATATTTTATAATGTATATAACTGTTATTGATTCACTTGCAATGTACAAGAAACTTCAATTCTTCTTTGAAATAGGAATATACAATCCTTACTCTACAACTTGCACTAGTAATTCTAATATACAACTACACACCTTTGTAAAATAAGGCTTGGGTGTAAACATATACTACCCATATACAACCTTTTAGAACTGAGATCACTATCTTGCAATGATTGACTATTCAACACTGATCTTTTACAACTTAAATATTTCATTCTATGTGCAAATTAAACACTTACTCCCTTCAAGGTAAATTGTGAACCCCTTGTAGAACACTTCTCACATCATTCATCTGCTAAATTTGCATACTTGCCAGATAAGAGGAAGCCATAAAGAACTAAGGACACTGCACTGCAAAATAATGATAGTCTGGTGATTGATAAGAACCTTCTTCACATATTTAACTAAAAAAATTAGTTTGCCTTTAATAAAGAATGACAATGTTTATGGGTTATACTGAAGGTAAGAGGAAAAAGGATCAAAATGTACAGATGCAGGACACATAATCACTTAGTTCTGCATTTTATGCTAACAGCTGCATATTGGAGCTTTCGTGAAAATAATGGATTGAGAAAATTAGAACTCTTGCTTAAATCACCTCTGTGAAGGGGTTACACTAATATTAATGGAAAAAGAAACTAATGTTTAAAATGTTGCCTTTTTCTGCTAAATAATTTTGAAAGTGTCAAGCATAAAAAATAGTAAAATGATCCTCCAAGTTTTAACAAGTTGCAAGCAATTTGCCACTTCTTAATTCTAGTTGGGGCTGTATGCTGCTTCTTATTCTTAAAGCTGTTATTATTATTATTATTATTATTATTATTATTATTATTATTATTATTATTATTATTATTATTATTATTATTATTTATTTATTTGTTACCTCTCAATGAATAACTTGCTTCATTGACTTTTCTTTTCTACCCTCTCTACATTTTGCAGTCATTCAAACAGTCATTGAAGCAATTGAGATAGGAAAATAAGGATGTTGCCTCTGTACAGCTACAAACCAAAGGACTCAGAGAAGAAGAAGAAAAGGGAGGAGGAAGAGGAGGTTTCAATATATTCTCCCAAGTTAGGTGTTTTGATTCTCCTTGGTCTTTTGTCATCTAAAAAATTGGATGTGTAATATTCACCTGATTTTCTATAACCCCTATTGCTTTTCTTCTACAAAGCCTTATTATAAAAGCTTATTTTTCTACCTACTTCCATGTTAATTCAGATAAACATTTGTAGAAATGGTTTCATTACATGTTTTCTGAAGGTATAAGATACAGAAGGCTGAAGCAATAGTCAAATCTTTATAAAGGAAGTTGCTATATGCTGGCTTTGAAATTTCACTCTGTTTACATAACAATGCGAGAAACTGAACAATACCTTAGCACTTAAAAATTTTTAAAAGTTTTGGGGAATTGAAACCAACAGGAATGAATGTCTTGGAAATGGTTAATGCCACAAAAAAAAAAAAAAAAAAAAACCTAAGGCATAAATTGATATTTTAACAAGATATGCATTTTTTTGTATGTAACAATTTTATCTGTCTTTAATGGTTTACCATAATACATGTAAAGACAAGTTTGGGGGGGGGGGGAGGAATCTTTGAGTCACACATCTTTGGAAGATGTGAAGTTAAATACCAACTTTTCATTTTTGAGCTATGCTGTTCACAGACAGCCATACACATAGACATTTTTCTAAAAATCTTATGTTGAACATTCACATGACTTTCGCTGCCCACCCTTTTAAATTATTCTTACATAAGCTTATTCTTTAATCTACTTCTCTTTAATTGAATAAACACTTAATGCTTTTATTAGTTATTTCATGACAGATACAAGGGATATCGGAGGCTGAAGCGATGGTCAAATTTTTAAAACGTAGGATGCTATGTGATGGCTTCACTCTTTGCATGACTATGAGAGTAAAAGACAAATAGCAACTTAACACTTAAAAAATCTGATGTGTTACACTCACATGACTTTCTCTACTCTTGTACAAAGTATTTTTACAAACGCTTATTCTCCATCTTGTTCGTGTTAATCGAGATAAACATTTGCAGACTCTATCTTATTGCTAATTTTCTTGTAGATGTATGGGGAAAATATATTTACAAGGGCAATATAGAAAAACAGTAGCCTTTAAGCACATACATATCTCTTAATAGCTGGTTGCTAGGTGCAGCACCATTCCCTTTGCCACAGATTATAACTCTTTGCATATCCAAGACAAAAAAATGAATAACGAATTCCCATTTGAGAAAATAAGTATTGAAAAATTTAAGGGAATAACAAGCAATATCTCGAAAATGGTTCACTCAACAAAAAATATGTATATGACATAAATTGTGTATTTTAAGGTGATCTACATTTTTTGTGTAGTAAAAGTTTGTCTATCTCTTATGGTTTACCAGTTATGCAAAAGTCGTTCACAATGAAGAATACTTTTGGAGACATTCCCAGGAAATTCAAGATATACATTTTATTTGTCATAAAAATATCTTAAACATATGATATTTTAATCAAAATCGTTAGAGCCATTTTTGAGAAAATTAAAATTTTCGAAAAATCTTCCGTGTAAAGGGTACTCTGGGGTGGGGTATTTTCTTGAAAACCTTCGTGTCACATCCTTGGAAGATACTGAACCCAAATACCAAGTTTGGTGTTTATCCGACTGTTCGTTTCTGAGTTATGCTGGTCACAGACACACACACAGACAGACACACAGACACACACACGGACATGTTTCCAAAAATGCTTTTTTTGGATTCAGGGAGTCTCAAAACATGTATTTCCGGTGAAATCTCGGTATCAAAATTTTGGGTGGAATACAATACTTCCCCTACTTACTATACGTAGTAGAGAAAGTAAAAAAATTTGAAGTATTGAAAATTCAAATCAATAACAATAAAGCTCTTGGAAATGGTTAATGCTGCAAAACCTTTTGTGACATAAATTGTGTTCTTTAATGAGATCTACAGTTTTTGCTTAGTTAGGCGTGCACGCTCTCTCTCTCTCTCTCTCTCTGTTTACAGATTATACAGAATTCATTCATAATGAATGATTACTTTACAGGCTGTTTGCAAAAATTTCAAGATATACATTTTGTTTTCTCATGCAAAATCTGAAATATATTGTATTTTAATTAAAATAGAGAGCCATTTTTGAGAAAATAAAAGATAACAACAATTTTCCCATATAAAGGCTAGTTTGTAGCGTGCTGTTTTCTTGAAAATCGTTATGTCAATTCTTAGAAGATGCTGAACTTAAATACCAAGTTTTACTTGACACGCGCACGCACGCAAACACACACACTTGATTCAGGGTCTTCAGAAGGTGTATTTCACGTGAAATCTTGATTAAAATTTTTGGGTGGAATAAAATATTTCCTCTCTTTATTATAGATAAGCAAACATAATACAAAGTTATCTATACAGGATAGACAGACATATGGATGGGCAGATAAAAAATAATAAAAACACACATATGCTTTTTATAAAAATTTGATGGTTGCATAATATGACTTACTCTAGTCCCTATAATTTATTTTTATGCAGCTTCTGCAAATTATTCTTGCAAAAGCTTATTTTATTTCTATTTACTTCATGCTAATCTAAATAAATGTGTGCAGAAATTGTCTTTTACACAATTTGTTGTATGTAGAAATGAGTTACAGAAGGCTGAGGTGATAGACCTAAAAAGTGGGTTGATATATGCTGACTTTCAAATTCCATACTCTTTCCGTGACATTACCAGAAACAATTAAAGTGACAGAACCACAAAAAATGACAGTGTATTGATAAATTTAAACCACCAAGAACAAATATTTAAGAAAATGGCCAACACCACAAAAAGAGTTGTTTGAAATAAACTTTATTTGTTTTAAAGAGATCTACACTTTTAGGGTAGCAAGTTTCTGTCTATCTCTTAACATTTACCAGTTATACAAACTATACAAAATTCATTCAAAATGAACAGGACTTCACACATTATTCACAGAAAATTCAAGACATTATTTTATTCATCATGTATATATATTTTAAACCTATGGTTTTTTAATTAAAATCATTAAGAGGCATTTTTGAGAAAAACAAAACAGGAACGAAAAATTTTCCATGCAAAGGGTAGTTTGAGGTGGGGAAGATTGTCTTGTTAATTTTCGTGTTATATCCTTAGAAGATGCTGTACTTATATACTAAATTTGGTATTTGACTTTTTGTTTTTGAGTTATGCTGCTCTCTCTCTCTCTCTCTCTCTCTCATGCATGCACGCACGCACACATACACACAATATGTAGAATCTGAGGTGTATGATCAAAAGCCTTTCTCTAGTCATTATTGTTTATTTTTATGTAGGTTCTACAAGCTATTCATCAAAAGCTTATTTTTTCTATTTACTTTCAATAATTGAGATAAATGTTTGCAGAAATAGTTTCAATACACCTTTTATAAGGGTACAAAGGGCACTGAAGAAGGTTGAAGTAATAGTCACATCTTATTCCCACCAATACCAAATATCCCACATTGAAATGGCTGATATCACAAAAAAAAGTTATTTGAAATAAATTGTCTTTTTTTAATGAGATCTACATTTTCTTTTGTTGTAAGCTTTTGTTTATCTCTTAAGGTTACCAGCTCTGCAAAACTTTATAAGTTCATTCAGAATGAAGAGGACTTCAATTGCTATTCACAGAAAGTTCAAGATATACATTTTACTATTCATATAAATATTTTAATATTTTGGTGTTTTAATCAAATTCATTACAGCTACTTTTAAGAAAATGAAAAAATAGGTAATATTTTTCTATGTAAAGAGTAGTTTGGAGTGCAGGGGGGGGGTATGGCTGAAAATCTTATCACATCCCTAAAAGATGTTGAACTATATACAAAGTATGGTGTTTATCTGAATTTTCATATCTGAGTTAATTTAAATCTTCTACATTTGAAATATTCAATCACTGCCCTGTGTACCATTACTACTTTCTCTACAACTACGCAGAGAAAGTAGCGGAAGTATTGCATTCCACCCAAAAATTCCATACCAAGATTTCACCAGAAATACACATTTTGAGGTGGTCTGTATCCAAATAAAGCATTTTTAGAAACATGTCTGTGTGTGTGCCTGTGAGTCTGTCTGTGAACAGCATAATCCAAAAATGAAAAGTCAGATAAATACCAAACTTGATATTTGAGTTTAGTATCTTCCAAGGATGAGACATGAAGATTTTCAAAAAAACCTCCCGACCCCAACTACTCTTTAAATGGAACATTTTTCGAAAATTTTGATTTTCCAAAAAATGACCCAAACGATTTTGATTAAAATACCATATATTAAACATAATTAAATGACAAATAAAATGTTTATCTTGTATTTTCTGGGAATAGCCTAGGAAGTAGTCTTCATCTGGAAGTAATTTTGTATAATCTTGTGTAACTTACGGCGGTGTTAAGGCCAGGCGGTACATATACTTTCCTAATGGAGGGCGGGGCTAAATGACGCGGAACAATGGGGACCCGGTGCTCTATGATTGGTCCGGCAGAGAAGTACTGCTAGAATATCCACTATTTTCTGCCGGTCTCCGATTGTTACTCTCTATGTGTTTTTGTGATGTGAGCTTTTTCACATAGTGTGAGTTGTGCTGTTGTTTTGGCAAATTTTAAAAGCTTTATTTCCCATTTCATGTTGTATTTTGTTGTTCAAAAATGGTGAGCTACTGCAGATTTGTCTATTTGCTTAAGTTTTAAATTTCTTAAGTGCTGCTTTAGCCTGGTTTATAGTTTTCTCTTGGCTTTCCTTCCATATTTTGTGGCAGTACCAATTGGTAAATTCCTGATTTCTTAGTGTTCAGTATAGTGCCCTTTAGTGGATGATAAAGTAAGTTTCTGAGAACAGAAACACAAAACCTAACTAAAAAGCAGTAAGCTCCATCTTAAATCACACCAGCACGCATTATTCCACAGCTTACCTACAGAATGGTATACTTATCTCTCCAGGAAAATGAATACAACAGTGAATATGGACACATTCAGAAAGTAGCCACACAGAGTGAATTCAGCACACTTATAGTGGATAAACTAATGCAAAAATAAATACAATGGCAAAAGTGTTTAAGAACATCACCAGTCTCAACAGGGATCAGGGATTTACCAGATTAATACTGCCACAAAATTTACAAAGGAAACACCAAGAAGAGCTTACAAACCAGACTAAAGGAGCAACTAAGAATTTTTTTCTTGAATCAGAGTCATAGAACTGTGTAAGTTAAATGGCTATAAAAGAAAAAAATAACCAAAATGCTTAATTGTTCAGCACTGAAGCTCCTATACTCATTAGTTTTATTGCAATTTTAGGTTACATCAAACCATGAAAATGTGATACAGAGGTATTTCCATCTTGTTCCTTCCATCTTAAACTATAAACTAAAGTCTTCACAAGAACTTTAATTTGTTGAATCAAGATGTTTAACTTTGCTCATTTCCTTACCCAAGATAAACAATAAAGGATACTTTATTAAGGGTGCATGCTAATTCTGATCACTCTTAAAGTACTACATATTATGTGCTTTAATGTGAAGCAAATCAATAAAACAAATAGGTCCTGCAAGAATCTCTGGGAGGAGTAGGTGTGTGGTAGAGCGTGATAGACTGTGACATGGAGGAGGGAATATTATAAATTGAAAAACAACAGCATTACAAGAATACAATTTCCAAGAATACAATTCTGTAGAATTAGAATAAAGGTTACTGTGAATATACATCTGTAGTATTTGAAAAAGAAAAAGTAAATTAAAGTAATAATTCTTGCATACACATTGTATCATTACAACCAGAAACCAATTGCCTTTTATTTAGTTGTATCTTTATTTTCTTAGTTGCTCCTAAATCATGGCCATCTATGTATATTGGTTGGAATGAAATAACCGAGGATTTTAATAATTGAAATTGTGAAGTGACTGGTGACACTTCAGATTCACTTACTAAGTTTTCACTCAGAAAATGTTTTGAAGAGCTTTGTCTCCATTGTCAGCTGTATGCTCACTGGCATCTGGAAGGGGGTTCACTACTCCAGTGTTGAATGTACTGCCATCTAGCTGTGTAGTGGAGAGTTTCACTGTCATCCACCACAGAATTTAAAAATTCATTACTCTGGGTGCATTTTTTCACACACTGTGAGTTTTGCTGGTGTGTTGACATATTTTAAAAAGCTTTCATTTCCCATTTGATGATTCATTGTGTTCTTTTGAGCAAAAATGCTAAGCTTCTGCAGATACGTCTATTTGTTTAAGTTTTAAAATTCTTAGTTGCTCCTTTAGTCTGATTTGTAAGCTCCTCTTGGTGTTTCCTTTGTAAATTTTGTGGCAGTATTAATCTGGTAAATCCCTGATCCCTGTTGAGACTGGTGATTTTCTTAAACACTTTTGCCATTGTATTTTTGCATTAGTTTATCCACTATAAGTGTGCTGAATTCACTCTGTGTGGCTACTTTCTGAATGTGTCCATATTCACTGTTGTATTCATTTTCCTGGAGAGATAAGTTTATCATTCTGTAGGTAAGCTGTGGAATAATGCGTGCTGGTGTGATTTAAGATGGAGCTTACTGCTTTTTAGTTAGGTTTTGTGTTTCTGTTCTCAGAAACTTACTTTATCATCCACTAAAGGACACTATACTGAACACTAAGAAATCAGGAATTTACCAATTGGTACTGCCACAAAATATGGAAGGAAAGCCAAGAGAAAACTATAAACCAGGCTAAAGCAGCACTTAAGAAATTTAAAACTTAAGCAAATAGACAAATCTGCAGTAGCTCACCATTTTTGAACAACAGAACACAACTTGAAATGGGAAATAAAGCTTTTAAAATTTGCCAAAACAACAGCACAACTCACACTATGCAAAAAAAACTCATATTGCAAAAACACATAGAGAGTAACGAATTTTGAAATTCTGCCAATAGATGATACAGTTAGATGACAGTACAACAAACATTGAAGTAGTGAATCTCCTTCCAGATGCCCGTCGACGTAGCAGAGGCAGACGAACATCTTCAAAACATGTTCTAAATGAAAATTGAATAAGTGAAGCTAAATTGTCACCAATTCGCTCACAATTTCAATTGTTGTTAAAAGTTTCACTGTTTATAACTTAGCATTCATGGATTTTGTCTTATTACTTTCTCTACTGCCTACCTATTGTAAGTAGAGGAAGTACTGTATTCCAACAAAAATGTTATACTAGCTAACATCAGAAACACACATTTTGGGACTCCCTGGGAGAAAAAAAAAATCGTATTTATGTTCAGCAACTTCCAAGGGTGCGACAGGAAAATTTTCAAGAATATTCGCCTACCCCAAACTATCTTTACATGGAACATTTCTTTGCTAGTTTTGATTTTCTCAAATATGTCTGTAATGATTTTGATTAAAATACCATATGTTTAAGATATTTACATGGCAAATGAAATGTATATCTTTAATATTCTAATCATCGTCATTCTAAATGAATTTTGCATCATATGTAAGCTGTAAGAGATATACAAAATCTTACTGCACAAAAGACATAGATCTTTCTAAAATATACAATTTATGTCAAGTGACATTTTTGTGGCATTAAGTATTTCTGAGCTATTTTTTGTTATTGGTTTGAATTTTCAAGTATTTATACTTTTCTCAACTGGTAAGTTACCATCAATTTTTTTCTCAATTGGTAAGTCACTATTTGTTTTTTCCCATGGTTATGCAAAGAGCATGGGATTACAAAGCCATTACTTAGCAATCTGTGTTTTAAAAATCTAACTACTGCTTTAGCCTACTGTATCCTTATTATACATACACTGAAATTTGTAATTAAAGTTTATCTCAATTAACAAGAAGTACATTAAAGATGAAGTTTCTATAAGAATAGTTAGTAGAAGAGTGAGCAGAAAAAGCCATGAATGCAACATGTCAGAATTTTTTACACATATTTTCTGCGGAGTAACAATAACAATTATTTTCTACTAATGCCATTTGCAATGAAAAGTCAAAGCCACCTTTGCATGTTCTTTTATGAACAACTTATCTGTATTCTAATATCCAGGTTTTGAAAATCATCTTTAATATTTTACTCATCCAAGAGTTGAAATTACAAGCTATTTATCCTATGTGCACTGGGAAGAACAACAATTTTCAATGGTGATGGAATTATCAAAATTGGTTGCATGGTTTCCAAGATTGCCCTATATACTGACATAAACACACAAATTCTCTCTCTTTATAATAATAAAGACATAATTATTATTACAGAAAGATGGAGTATTTTGCATTTTTCACTTAGCAATTGAAATAAAGCTTGGTGTAAAGGTTTGTTAGTTATGTGTAGTTTTGTTATTCTAAGGAATTAGTACCAAAAAAAAACAACAAACAAACAAACAAATAAAAAACTCAGAATTAAAATGTGGCTTAGCTGAAATATTACTATTTTGTACCATACGAAAACATCAATATGATTTTTTGTTAAATTTAAAGCAACTCTAAACTGTATTTGTTGTTTGGCAGCCGAATGTAGGATAGTGAGCAAGAATTTTTGCATAATGTTGCAATGGTGACACATGGGAATTTCAAGCTTATTAGGACACACAATACCTATGTAGCATTAACAAACATGCAAACAACAGACTATCTTACAATGCACATCAATAGTGTACTTCATTTCAAAATTTTGCAATTCAGGATAATATATTACAAAAAGTTACATTCACTATCTGATACACTTGAATACACTTACCGAACGGTGGCGCCGATGTCCCTTATATGAAGATCGATGGGAGCTCGTCCGAGTAAGAGAAGAATGGCGTACCTACAGGGTTTTATAGGTACCAACAAAACATAACAATGATGCAGAGGAGTACAGGAATGGAGTCAGAAAGAACACAAAAGGGGAGGACAACAGAACAGAAAGAGAGAGAAAGAAAGAGAAAAAGAAAGAGAAAAAAAAAAGTGAGTTAAGCACTGTATGGTTTTATAATTTATATGAATTAATGTTAAAGCGAGATGTGCAAGACCTGAATGTTCCACATAGTAAAAGAAGAAGAAAAAGTTATGAGATACGATCTGAATTCTTAAAAGCTGAAAAATACTGGTAACCAAAAAACATGGCTGAGTTACTGAATTGTGCTATCACTTAGCTTATAATCATAACTTTCACTGCATAGGTGCTTAAATATGCAATATTCTAACAATTAATGTCCTATTTGCATAGACATGTCAAACATATTGCTCATAAATTTACATGTATTAAGTAATCCACTTTGTATTAACTATTAGTGTGGATTGTTTTACTCATACTTTCTACTAATTAAATTCTATTTAATAAGTACACAAGATGTTTTCATTAATAATTAACGACACATGCACACACACACCTAAATCTGCTCCTATTTAAGTAAAATGATTGAGTAATGTGCTTAAAGTACTTTTATACATCTTAAGCTTTATAGTTGTCTGCCTTGAAATTCCAACATAAATTACAGGTTCTGTGTATATAGCATTCTGCTGTTCCAAGCAGAGTTGGGAACATTCTTGTGTTGCTATTACCAGCTTTTTTGCTTGAAGACACATTCACAACATTAGATTACGTTTTTCATTCTTCTATATTGTTTTGTTTATTGTGGCTCTCAAACACTTTAGCAATATTCTGTATTGTGCTGTTGGTTGCAAAAATAAGTACTGTAATACAGAAGAAAATGTAAAACGTATTAATTTTCCAGCACGAAGTGGAGTAGTAAAATTGAAGCATACTGCCATTAAATAGCAAAGTCTAAGGAAACATTGTGTAACCTAACTTAATAACCTACTTAGCAGGTCTAAGATTACATATAGTCATCCCTACTAGTCACAAAGACATAACATTCTGCTAATCATGAATATCTGAAGAGTACTGAATATATATGCATTAATTCTAAAATAATAAATATCTTCAGGAACTAGGTCAGTACACAGAGGAACACTATGTCTTTTGTCCTGAATGTTTTAATTCAGTTTCAAAATTAAGGAAAGGGAGCTATTAAAACCTATTTTCTTACTCTAGTTTCATTGAAAGGAAACTTTCTTTACCATTCATGTAGATGGATGTTTCAATCGCATTATTTACAATAGTTTCATTTTTGGCACATTGTGTTATAGCTGTCCTTTGAACAAGTTTTGATCATTAATTTGTACCATTCATTCTTTCGTTCAAACACAAATGACCTCATACATACGGACAAGTTGGGGTTAATGGAGCTTGAGCAGTGTCTGCTCTTGGTTCATGCCATTTGGTATACCAAAAGAGTTGGTGTATCATTTTCTCTGAATGCCCAATGTGACCAGAAAGCTGAAGGCTCTGCTGGCTTAAATAGTATTATTGCCACACAATGTCTTCCTTGTAATCTAAGTTCACATCATATTCCATTACAGTCAAGTGATACAATGAAAATGTTTTCTTAAATTTAAATGAAGGAGTTTATCAGTTAGAACATAAAATCAGAAGAAGCAATGTATGTAAGTGCTTCAGGATTATTTTTGAGAAAACAACTAAAATAATAATAATAATAATAATAATAATAATAATAATAATAATAATAATAATAATAATAATAATAATAATAATAATAATAATAATAATAGTTCAAGTATTCCCAGATTTACTTTTAAGAAAACCTTCTTTGGTTTTACCTTTATACTATTTGAGATTTCGTATTGTAAAACATTAAGGGCTCTCAAGTATCGTTAGTTTTCCATTAGAGATTTCTGTCATTAACCAGTTTATTCTCAGGTTTGTTAATTTGTATCTTGTTAAGACAAAATCCAATTTTAATACGAAAAACTTTTTTTTTTCAGTACTGGACCTAATTGTATATAGCACTGATGTAAAGCAACAACTTTTGTTGGAGCCTCAATGCAGCTCAGAATATAATTCATCTTATGTTTGGCAGGGGACATATGACAATAGTCAATTTTGGGCTCCCCCCAAAAAAAATACATTACATCATTGTCTTCAAAACAGCTGAGTGGCAGCCATTTAATGATGGGTATCTAAAGTTGTGAACCCAGTTTCTATAATCTTACAAAAGTAATTCGTTTTCCAGAAACTGAAAATTTATACATTTTAGACTTCAAAATGTTAAAATTAAAAATGTATTAAACCTAAAGACATACTGTATATTTGAAGCATACATATACACAATTCTTCCAGAGCAAATTTACATAAATGTATTAATTTGTGGAAAATAATTTGATTAAACCAATTTTTCCCCCAAAACATTAAAAAACATTATTACTAACTTTAAATGTTCACTAACGAATTAGAAATTAATTATATGAAATTATTGCAGAGTCGCTTATAAGGTTCCTTCTAAGCCCTATTTTGCAAATTTGACCCATTAGTATAGAAGGTATTGCTTTGGAAATTTAGAAGTGAATTTACCGTATTTTTTAAGCCTGTGACTGCACAAAATGTAGAGAAATGTCAACGACATATGTGTTACTCATTTGTTCCTATGGTACATAATGAGATTTGATCATTTCTTTAAGCCCAACTCGTTTGAAAAGCAGCAACATATTAACCTTCTGAGGATGGGAACAACGGTTTCCCGAAACATGTTAAGTGAGTAAACTTAAGTGATGTTAGTGTAACAATTCCGACTCACCTTTAAATAAAAGCAACATATATCCTAAACTACAGTTGAGCTGCTTTATATGCGCTCTTGTAGGAAATGGGCATTTACTCATTTGACAGTTCGCATCATAGCGTTTTGTCATGCATATTACTTCAAAAGATTAAGACAAATGTATGGCAATAGCATATGTCACGTTACTGCATTTTTTACTTTATTTCTACATACTGTTATGACTGGCATTGGCAGATCCCAGAGCATGCCAGATTATCACGGTTCTTCTGTAATATTAAAATCCAAATATCATTACACCAAAAGTCTGGCAGAGGCATGGGATCTATAATCAGCAATGACAACACTCCTTCCTACTACCTGACATAGTACTGCTAAAACAATTACAAATTACAAACATTTCTTCCATGTGACAATCTTGAGTCTTGACTTCATTGGATCTAGTGTAAAATCTCAAGGAGATAAACTGCCTCCTATTGATATTTTGATCTCAATTGACATTAAGATGCCAAGCATAAAGAGGTTACAATATACGAGAGGTTACTAAAGTGTAACTCTGAAATTTTTGCACCATTATGGGACAAGGCACTAGAATCTGGTGAAATTCGGTTTGTTAGGTTCCACTCATAACTGGCAACTCCTCCACAAATATGCACCTGTTACATGTATTGGGAACGTTAGTTATATTGTATCTGTTACACTGGCATCCTGATTTGCGGGTGTTAAAACTTTGCACGTCAACCATTTAGTCACCAACTGATGATCGATTATAATACTAATTATATTAATCATATTATGTATTTATATTATATTAATTATATTACTATTTATATCAGACTAATTATCATTATATTAATTAGGTTAATTAGATGAGCATTTAATTAGAAATTTGAATCTTTTTGCAGGCATTGTCTATTTCTATGGGGTTTTATTTTTAAAGGAAGAAGATCTGAATAAAAGAAAACCAAGAAATTTAATTTTTTGGATTAGATAAGTATGCCAATATATTAAAACATAACTTTAAGTTGTTCTTTATACTATTACAGTAGAGTAATTTGCAATGTTTAAAGTCCAGAGCACCATTAAAGGGCCTGTATTAGAATCCCCAGTTACGGTTCCAGTTAGAAATTAACTGAGAGTCAGGGCAAATTTTGTATTACGACCTTCAGTTAACAGCTAACCGAGAGTTATTCTTAGCGATGAATAAACCGCCAACTTTGGTAGCGGTTAGGGTACTAACTTGGAGATAACCACATAAAACTGGCACACCTTCACCATCAATTGATAGTCGATAGCGATTCCAAGGCAAAATATTAGAGCAATATTTATATAACAGGAGGAAAGCCAAAAATAATTACACTTCCAAAAGAGTAATTTCCAAGTTTGTGATGAGGGTGAATTTCATAAATGTTATTAGATTGTTGAAAGTTGCACTGTTTTCTTTAAGTTATATTACATTTCTGCTGCATAATACCTCCAGCATTATTTTTAGACATAGTTTGCATATATTTTATTTTCTCTTTTTTTTTAACTAACATGACAGTAACGTTTACTTAAATATATAATGTAACTCATATTAACCCAATATTCGTGCATCTAACCTATTTTGCAAGTAACCTTTACAAAATAACGGCAAAACTTAACCTTACATTCCAAAAGGTCCGATTTTCCTACTAACTTATGGGAAGGAAAAAACAAAAATGCATATAAGCTAATACTCCAAAATCATCCAACAATTTCCAAACTAATGTAAAAGAATATATTAATGACTAAATCCTAGTTATTTAACATATGCTTTCTATTTTTTGTGGGGGTTTTCTTTTAAATGTAACCATTTATTAATAACTTCATTCACACTATACAGAGTGTATTAACAGCAAAACCTATATAATTTAATATTCTGAAATGTTTTAATTAGTGAAAACCCTACATTATTCCTTTTGCAGCAATGCCAAGATGAATGCTCAGACATTATTTATATTAGGAATAAGATCTTGGAAAAATAAATTGGAGGAGAGAGATGAATTTGGGAAATGATTCAGGTTAACAAAAACTGCACTATGGCTCTATTTTCTATCACACTTATGCTCTGTAATAATTTGTAGTAGCATCACCACCTCTTCCTGAGTTTATGGTCTCTTTTAACCTCTTGTTGAAATTAACTCACTTGTTGAAATTGTTTCTTAAATGTAATCGTCACAAATTTCAATTTAATGGAGCAAGCCTTATGGCTAATACCTCCATGCCATCAAACACCTAGCAGAAATAAAATAAGTATGATACTAATGTACATCAGGTAAACCATTTCATTCCTGTTCTAATCAGTTTCAAATGTTTTAACAGCAACACTAATGGAATATGTGTTAGCATATGTTAGAATCAAGAGGAACTCCAGCATTCTCTGCTACAACATATTCTTATATTGTATAAAAAATCTCTTTTCTCATTAACCTAAATCATATTGAGAGTGAAATCCCACATCCTAATACTCTGAAAACGTATTTTCAAACTACATTACATGTAGAGCTATCCTATTTTACACTACCTCCAAGACTGTATTAACAGCAAATCATTCTTTTTTAAACATACCGACACACACTTAACCTATTCCAATGTGAACTAACAGCATAACCCTTAAAAAGTGCCACTACCTAACCTATACAAATTGTAATAGTAACAAGTATGCTTTAGTATGTTCCTGGGTGTATCCAGCCATCAGAAACAATCCATATTAATCACAAATTCTTGAAACTAATTTAATAGAAACTTTATATTTTATTATATACAGAAATTAGATGGCGAACTCAGGAAAATTACAGCAGAAAGCTTATTTTAAAGATAAAATGTAACAAGTTTCCACTTAGGTGGTATGAAATCGTGCATAAAAGTATTGCCAACCATGCCAAATTAACAAACTCCAGGTTAACTACCCTACAGTTACCTTGCATTCGTAATACAGGGCACTCCGATTAACCAACAGTAGCAATAACTACAAGTTAGAAAACCTTAGTTTTTAACCGGAAATCGTAATACAAGCCCTAAGTGCTTCATTTAACCTTAAAATGCATCCAGGTTATAGGTAATCAGCGTTTATGATGGTGAAGGAAGGTGATGACCAAACCTTTGCAACGAAGAAAAGAATATTATTGAACAGCACATATGATATGACAATGACTCATAATACTAGCAGAAGAATGAAATATTGCATCTTTGGTAAATAGGATGTCTAGTGATTTCTCTGGTTATATTCTAGTGACTGCTCTAACATGTGGCATCAACCATCTTTGCGTTTTAGTAACCTGAGTTAGGCTGCATCCTCTAAACCAGGAAACAAACTTCTTCTTGCTCACCTACAGAAATGGTAAAATTAATTAACATTCCCAAAGAATATGTTAACACGGAACTGAACTGGAGAGTCTGCTTTTGTTTCTGAAGATAATGCTAATAACAAAAAGCAGGAAGGGATATGGGAAGATCCTTGTCACCTTTTCTGGCCAACTTACACAGTTTCAACAACAAAGACCTGCATACATACTATTAAATAAAATTGATACAACAAAGAATATACATAAAGCCATTAAAAGTAGTTTTAAAAATGTTATATGGTTTCATCCGCGCCTCTTCATGATAGCGGCAGATGACAACGAGCTCTGAGGACGCAGACAGGAAAAACACAGCGCAGTCGGTTTGCAGTTTTTTGGCTCTCCATGTACAATGATAATAATGAAGTCTAAGCAGGAGCTAAACTATTTAAAAGCGGTTCAAAAGCCAAAAATGCTGGGCATTCAGAACATATAAATCATGGAACATGAAACATGTCAAACGAATTTTGACTCTGCTAAAGTAGGTAAACCCTCTTCAAGTTCACTGAAAGACTACCAGAGACTCACAACAGGAATTGCTTTAGAACAACCCTACAGGGAATAAATTACAGGATGCAGACTAATGCTGTCCATATATGTTACACATTAAACACTGGTATGCAGCACAAGAAAGATTGTGCAAGTTGACACCTTAGTAATTTTTAGTGAATGTTTAGGAGGTTTTAAATCTGTCTGATTAAAAATCCCTTCCATCAGCTTGGGAATATGAATTCACATTCAAAAGCCCCTAATCACGTTACATTAAAAATCCCTTTGCAAAAAAGGGATGTTAAAGGGCTTTTGAGAGAAGTGGTAATTATATTTCTCACATTTTAAATCTCTACAACCTAAGAAATAGTGCAAAGTGTATGACAATGCAATAAAGAGTGCTCTTTTCGCGGTTTAAGTGATTTCTATTTATCTTAGAAAGCAAACTATTTTTTATCTTCTTTCTTTATATGATATACTTACTTTTATTAATTTTAAACATTTCCAGAAATCTTTCTAGAAATAGCTCACTCATACTCAAAAAAACAGTCCCTACATCACTTAAAGGTTCTTTTCTATGCTAAAAGACTGAGTATAAGCCTTTTGCATTGTTTGTGGTTTTTTAGTTAGTAATACTAATTAAAAATTGTTAACAAGCATCAGAAGTTGCGGCTTCCTCCTCTAATTAAACTACTTTCAAGCCAAGCCATTCTCATTTAAATTATAATAAAATATTGCAAATTATTATTGTTTAATTGATTGCATTGACTCACTCTAGTTTGTGACTCTGCAGAAGAGTCACGCTCCCTATCCCGAGGCTTTCTTCCAGCTACAGGGCTATCCAGGGCACAATGTGGCACAACGGGCAGACGATCAGGATTCTCTTGAAGCTGTCGCACTATATCCTTAATAAGGTCAACAAATGTCTCTGCATGGTGCTCTGGCAGTAACTTCTCTGCCACCTATAGGTAAAATAAGGTATCAAAGCTTTCCTTAGAAATCTTCTTATACTATGAAACTGAAAATCACTTTTAAGCACTGTAAATCATATTTTGCACAAAAATTATGTATTTTTACCACCAAGTAAATCAACTGTATCTTATGCACAGGTAGATGATCAAAAGATATCTAGCTTCAAGGCTTCAGAAAATGAGTGAGGTAACACTAAAAACTTAACAATTAAGTTCTGAGCAGCACTTTACTATAGTGAAATGTGTATACATAACCGTAGTTTAAACAATGTACTCTTGTTAACCTTTTCATAGTTACAGTTAATGTATGATTAACCACTGCTACACAGCTATTTAAAAATAAATCAGAAACAGGACAACAAAACTGATGATTTCCTGGAGGTAAGAGGCAACAGCACTTTGAAAACTTTCAAGCTCTGCTTTTAGTCACCTAGCCAATGCTGAGATATATAATGGTATCACATTATACCCATACTAGGCCATGCATGGAACTCAAAGTGCCTCTGTAACTTTTACTAATATTTCTTAAAGTATATATATATAGAACAGTAGACTCCCTGATTTGCTGCACTTTAAGAAATTGTTTGCGACAACACAAGCAGGATGGACATGTCCAGTGAATGGTTGTGAAACAGAAAGCTGGATATGGAGTACAGCTGCATACTGAATTCTTTAATAGAATCCAACTGAATAATAGAAATGCATTCTAGATTAAGTTAAGGGAAAAGGATGTTAAGTATAAAGTTTGTTTGGTGCCCAATCAGTTGCTTTGTTACAGGCATGCAGTACTTCTGTCAGTTTGTAGACTCTTATGGCATTTAAGAGATTGTAAATCAAACCAATTAATTATTATTTAATTTGTTTATGGTAACATATGAAAATAAACCACAAAGGAAAGTAGTAGTAGTGGTGTATCTTGCCATGCAATGGAGGGATATTTCAATGAATGAAGACAAAACATTATGATGTGCAAGAAACACAAGAAAACAAAGATTAGAAGCAGTGTTTGGGAAATGGTGAAATTGAATTAGTGAAAATATTTGCTTATTTAGGGATGAGATTAAACAACAAAGGAGGATGAACTGAACAGAACATGAGAAAAATGTACTAGGAAAGAGAAAACTAGGAGAACTAGTTGAGAAGAATAAGAACATGTTTGGTGAAAATGCTAAATATGAAAAGAAAGTCGCTTGAGAGAATTTAATGAACTACAATGGAATAAGAAATTATCTAGTGGGTGGAAAATTTGAGCACAGAGGAGGTGGGAATGTACTGATCAAAATTAAAGAACATTTTATAAATGTTAAGATGGCGCCAGCAGTTGATGTTGGTAATATTAGCTCCCAAAAAAACATAAAATCAAGTGGAAACAAATGCATATTCTGTGTGAAGAGAGTTCGAAAAGGAATAAAGGTGATAATTGCTGCTTCTGAATTCATGGAAAGTTGACATGAGAAATATAAATAATGAAGATACATGGATATGTTACACATGCTCGCAATCATGAGTGCTAATGTATAGCAAAACAAAAACTATACCAGTCACTGGCATGAGAAAAGGAAGCAATAACGAAAGTGTAAGTACAAATAAGGCTCAGACAATGAAGGTAAAGCTCCGGAAGATATGAAACATCAAAATTTGATAAAACCACATAGTGAAAGCCTAGCATCATTTGATGCGGAAGTTACAAACTGTGATTTATTAAATAAAGACTTGAAAAGTGCTCAAGAAGAACTAAAAACATTATGAAAAGAAAACATGAAGTTAAAAGCACAAATGACTAGTCAGGAAAATCTCAATGGACATGCAGGTAATACCAACGGGTGGATGAAAGGGACCAAAAAGTTAGCTAAAGCAGAGATGCAACCACGGAGTCTGGTTTCCAGACTTAAGGAACACCAAAGAAACATAAAACTAAAACAAATAGAGAAATCCGCTGTATCACACCATTTTTGGACTGAAAACCACAACATTGGCCAAAGTATAAAGTTGTTAAAACCCCTCACCACACCAATAAAATTGAACATCTGGGAAAAAATACACATCGTCAAAAACAGCAACAACGTCATTAATTTTGAAATCCCGCCTGTAAGCAATGTGTTAAAACTTTGTGCCCCCAACACCAGATGGCAACAGGGTCAGAATTCGCAGGATGAGGAAGAAGAGGACATGGGAGAAAGCGACCCTTAGTCACCCAGTCGCTGACGATGAGGACGAATGCCCTCGAAAATGTTTCCTGTTTTATGTAACTTTAATTAGTGAAGGTGAGTGTATAAAAGTGTGACTCAATCTAAATCACGTAAAAGTCAGTTAAACTAAACCCTGTAGAAGGTACCATCCAAACCATACTTACTGCCGGAAAGAGAGAGAGAGACAGACAGACAGACAGAGAGAGACAGAGACAGACAGACAGAGAGAGAGAGAGAGAGAGAGAGAGAGAGAGAGAGAGAGAGAGAGAGAGAGAGAGAGAGGCAACATTGCTACTTATCACAACCATGTGGAGAGAGCGTTAGAATTATGTGTACGAAGGCAGATTGGGTTGCGCCTGCATTGTAGGGCGGGTATTATTTATATTTGTATATGAAGATAATTATAAAATAATGATTCTACATGCAAAGGATAGAACATGCAAGAATATATCAGTGTAAAGATTTGCATTAACAAGAGAGACATACCTGTGAAACATTGATACTTATTCTAATGGGAAAATGCAGCTGATTCTCTCAAAGAACATGTTATTTCCCGTGCTTGTCCTTCATTGGGATACCTTTACCTAATACATTTTATTTGGTTACCAAGTACGCTGAGCTTTTCGTTTGGCTCGCTGTGTTTGTCACTATTTGTGGCTATTGATACATATTCATTAAAGGATATTGCAAATGCTCAAAACACATGCACAGATACACCAACTCAAATATAAATGAACACAAAGCAAATAACCGTAAAACGGGATGATCTGGATGATGCAAAATAATTTGTCAGTACACGGGGAATCTCTAAACTGATGCAAATACATTGCAAGCTGTGGCTGAAGTAAGGTACTGTTTATAACTGCAGCTGCAGCAGCAGCAGCAGAAGATAAGATGTGCATTTCATGTTACTGCAACATAGCATGTCATGCTAACTGCATGTGACAATATCGGCAACAACGTTTTTGCATCTAATGGGTCCTTCCAACCACTGCTATGATGACCGCTATGACGTATCCGTCCCCTCCCGTTCATTTAAAGCTTTCCACCAAGTGGTTAGCAACTGTCAATCCCTTTCTTGATTGGCGCCAACAATAGGACAAAATGTTATTAGGGACAACAAATCTCAAAACCATATGCATCAGTGCATCGTAAATAAAAGAAAGAAATCACATAGTAATAGGACAGATTGACTATTGCATTTGAATATACAAAACATTAAATCCAAAATAGAGGTTTTGGAAATCTTTTTGGATGAAATTCAAATTTAAATGTAGGCACTGTCTGCCTAAATGAACATTAGCTGTCCAAAGAGTAAATAAAAATCCTAAACAGACTAAAAGAATACCTCTTGATTGACCATTATTCAAGAGAATCGGTAATGCATGGTGGATCATGCACCCTAATAAACAAAAATTTAAATACTGAAGTGAAAATCGGAGATGATCTCAAAACCAAAAAAATGGAGTTTTCTTTGAAGAATCTCCATTGAGTTAATCAATCTCAACATTATTGTGCTTTCCCTCTGTAGAGTACCATCTCATCATACAATGGAGGCATTCTTACATAAGTTTGAGGGTCTAATGAATAAACTAAGTAAGAAAAGAAATGAAAAGGTAATAACAATCATGGATTGGAACACACATATACCCAGGGAAAATAATAGTAAGACAAAAAATGAAATTGGCAACAACATGGGTTCACTTATAGCATAAAAGAACCAACATGAGTAACTAGTTTATCTTCCACCTGCATAGATAATTTAATCACTAACACATTTTTTAGAAAAAATGATTGCTTTACTCAGATACAGGGCTATCTGTTCATTAAGCATTACTTATAAACTTTACAGAAATTAGGGATATCAAAAAATAACCAAAACAATGCAAATGTTTAGTAAGCAAAATATCTCCAAGTTCAAGGAAAAGTTATGTAACACAAATTAGGCCCTAAATAATAAAAAAAATTGTAGATAAAAACTACAATGATTTTCTAAGAGAATTTCTATTAGCATTGAGCCATTGATTCACAAAAATTACATGTAAAGGCATACTAAAAACCTTTAATTTAAGATTGAGTACTCATGGAATCCAGGTCTGGAGTAAGCGCAAGATGATGTTACATAGAGAGTTGAAAACCTCCAACACTGTAGAGTTGCAACAGTATTATAATAAATGAAATAAAGTATATAAAATAATAATCAGGAAGGCTGGCTAAATTTTACTGAAGTTGCAAACATCCAAGATGTTCACTCCTCAGTCTAAAAGGCAATGCAAAAATTAGATCAAAATAACTTGCATGCACTACATGAATTCAACCTAGGCACAGTTACACTATTTCAGGTTAAAAAGATAATTCTATACCTAAGCCAAAAACATTGAAAGGATGAGATGAAATCTCACCAACGCTAATAAAAAAAGTAAAGATGAATTATGTATGCCACTTGCATGGATATACAGCCAGTCACTCTCCGGGAGTTCTTCCAGAAACAATGATCTACATATAATCCATCCAATTCACAAAGGTGGGGAAAATGTCATAAAAGAACTATCGCCCAATCTCTGTGCTTTTTACTTTCTCAATCATTTTAGAAAAAATAGTGCACTCGTGATTATTAACTTACCTTGAAAATACAAACATTCTTAGTAGTTACCAGCAAAAATTTTTCAACCAGCTCTGCTCTTATGGATTTTGTTAACAAAATAGCAAAAAATCTCGATGAAAAAAAGGCCAACCGCTGCCCTAATCTGTGATATATCTAAACTTTTGACTGTGTAAACCATGAAATATTAATAACAAACTACACCATTATGGAATAAGAAATGTAAACTATGGTTCAAATCATATTTAGCAGACCATAAGCAGAAAATATTACTTGAGGGTAAGGCAGGCCCTATACATACAAGATAGAAAGACATTAAAAATGAGGTTCCATAGGGTTCAGTTCTTGGTCCACTGCTTTATGTAGCATATACAAATGATCTTCCGCTCACAGTAAGCGGACATCCAATATTTTATGCTGATGACACCTCAAACGTTCAAAGCGGTTCAAATATCGAAAATTTAAAAGCAAACCTTGACCAAGCTGTAAAACAATTGGAAATATGGTTCACACACAACATTTTGAAATTAAATAAAACAAACAGAAATAATACTTGCCAAACTTGCCAAGACCTCAAATGAAAATAACACTCAAATAAGCCCGTCAACATCCTCGAATGCAAAAGAAGTAAAACTTTAAGGAGTATTTATAGGAGCTTCTTAAATGAACTAGCCAACTAAATTATATAGAAAAAAAGCTGACTTTGGATCAACTTGTTTTAACATGTCCTCTTTAGCACAAATTACAAACAAGAAAAATCGTATATTACGGTTATTTTCACTCAATAATTTCATATGGAATAACTATATGGAGAAATGCAACAGGATATGATAGAATTTTTTGAATCCAAAAGAAAATAATGTGAATAATGCCCCACTCAAGTTTCAGAATTTCTTGCAGACCAATCTTCAAAGCACTAAAAATCTGACCCAACCTCGTCTATATATGTATAATCTTGTAATATATGTCCACAATAGCTATAACGACTTTCTAAACAACCAGCATTAACATGACTACAACACAAGAGGTAAAAGGGACATAAAATACCCCGCGCACAGGCTAGCAATGCTTGATAAAAGTCCACATTATATGGGGATTTAAATATACAATAAATTGCCACAAATTTTTAGGGAAATGCATAACCAAAATAACTTCAAAAGATATGTAAAAGATTTAATTGTCACCAAAGCACATTATTCAATTAAGGAGTATATGGGAGATGAACTGTGATCTTATATGTTTATCTAATGTACTCATAATACATAGAAAACTTTATATGTACATGAGTTTTTTACTTATAATTTTGTTTATCCTATAATTAAATTTTGTAGTTTGAGTAGTAATTTTTGTAGTATTTATAATCTGTTTATTCTACAACTGTAAATTTTGTAGTTTTAGTAGCAATTTTCATTCCCAATTGTTTTTGACAAGTCACCAACTTACAAGCATATGCTCAAGCATATAAATGTTATGTGATGAATTATTATTATTGTTATTATTATTATTATTATTATTATTATTATTATTATTATTATTATTATTATTAAAATTACCTAGAGTTGCTCTAATGGAGTAGCCTTACCTGAATTGGAAAGAATTGGGAGGAAAAGGAAAGTGTTATAACACATATTAAACACTGTTATAGAATTCCATTATTGGAAGAAGGAAATATTGTCCAAGTTTGTCTAAAAGCACAAGGAGAGCAAAACAGAAGGGAGTTGGTTAGTTCAAACACAGAAGTTAATAAGAGAAATTAGAATAGGTAACAGATGAGTGCCAACCA
Source organism: Deroplatys truncata (assembly GCA_030765065.1). Taxonomy (NCBI): domain Eukaryota; kingdom Metazoa; phylum Arthropoda; class Insecta; order Mantodea; family Mantidae; genus Deroplatys; species Deroplatys truncata. Next base: position 31,289,442 of record CM060980.1, on the reverse strand, counting down.
GATTGTAGGGTGCAGGAAATAAAGTGAAACTAAGGATTGATGATACTGAAAAGCAGGAAATATTTGGTAGCTTAAGAGATAACAGCACTCGCAGATATTATAGAAATTTTAAGAAACTATAGGGTGGAGTAAAGTATGTTGATACCAAACATGGGACAATCCCATAACTGGTACAGAGTGGTATCTTTAAGAACGGTTTTGTGTCTATGTTATAGTGTTTATTTTCCTCTTTCTCTATTTACCCTCCTTCTAGGTAGAACTTATACCTTCCAGGACTTACAAGCAGGTACCTGGGGTCAGAGGCCTGTCGAGGAGCAGACACTTTGGATCAGATAGAATACCAAGGATGGGTGACCAGCCCGATACACAGTATGAGAGTGAGGAAGTAGACGATATGAAATGGTGAAATGGATGAAAGGAAGGATGTGATGGAGAATTGGTGGAATGAATAATGGGAGAAGCTGGAGAAAACTTGCACTGATGCCTCTCCACCACAAATCCCACGTGTGGGTCCCTGGGATCGAAGCCTGGTGAGAGGTGAGTGATTTAACCACTCGGCCACCTCTAGTATTTATCAAGGCCTTCAATATGGCATGATTGATACTTATACAGGCTGTTCCTCAAATTTGTGGTGACACAAACTTGTATTCTACCATTTCTGTTTCACCAGAAATACATCTATTTAGACTCCTTGAATAAAAAAAAATGCATTTTTAGAAAAAGGTGGTGTGCATGCATGCATGCATGCATGTGCACGTGTGTGTGTGTGTGTGTGTGTGTGTGTGTTGAACAGCATAAATAAAAAAATCTGATGTGTTACACTCATATGACTTTTTCTACTCTTGTACAAACTATTTTTATAAATTTTATTCTCCATCTAATTCATGTTAATCAAGATAAACATTTGCAGAATCTTATTGCTAATTTTCTGGTATGTGCAAGGGGAATATGGTAGGCTTTAAGCGATAGTCAAATCTTTTAAGAGCTGGTTGCTATGTGGAGCATTTCATTCTCTTTGCATGTCTAAGTCAAAAGACAAATAACAAATTCCCATTTGAGAAAAAGTGTAAGTATTGGAAAGTTCAAACAAACAACAAGGAATATCTCAAAATGGTTCACGCTGCCCCAAAAAAGAAGAAGAAGAATGTACATTATATAAATTGTGTGTTTTAATGAGCTCTATATTTTTTGTGCAGAAAAATTTTGTCTATCTTTTATGATTTACCAGTTATGCAACAACCATTCAGAAAGAAGAGGACTTTTGGGGACATTCCCAGAAAATTCAAGATATATATTTTGTTTGTCATGAAAATATTTTAAATATATGATATTTTAAACACAATCGTTAGATCCAGTTTTGAGAAAATCAAAATTTTAAAAAATGTTCCATGTAAAGAATAGTTTGGGGTAGGGGGATTTTCTTGAAAATTTTTGTGTTGCATCTTCGAAAGATGCTGAACCTAAATACCAAGTTTAGTATTTATCCAACTTTTCGTTTTCTGTTCACAGACACACGGATGGACCTTTTTCAAAGCGCTTTTTTTGGATTCAGGGGGGTCGCTAAACATGTATATCTGTGAAATACCAGTATCAAATTTTTTTGGTGGAATGCAATACTTTCCCCACTTACTATACGTAGTAGAGAAAGTAAAAATGAAATCCTGATTAAATGCTGAACTTGGTATTTAAGTTCATCTTAAAAGGATGCAACACAAATCTTCTAGAAAATTCCCTCACCCCAATCTACCCCTTGCATGAAAAAATTTTCATTATTTGTGATTTTCTCAAAAATGGCTCTAGTGATTGCGATTAAAATGCTATATGTTTAAGATATTTTCATGATAAATGAAATGTTTATCTTGAATTTTCTGGGAATAATCTTGAATACCGCTTCATTGTGAATAACCCTTGTATAATGGTAAACCTTGAGATATAGACAAAATCTTACTAAACAAAAAAATGTAAGTCTTGTTACAGAACGCAGTTTATGTCAAATAAAAGTTTTTGTGGGGTTAATCATTTCCAAGATATTCCTTGTTATTGGTATAACTTTTCAAATACTTATATTTTTTCTCAATTGTTAAGTTGGTCTTCAGTGTTTACTTTTTCTACTATATACCTAGTAGGTAGAGAAGGAATTGCATTCCACCCAATAATTCAGTATCAAATTTCACCAAAATATATATTTTGAGGCTGTCAATAAAAAATCTACATTCACATGACATTCTCTACCCTCTATTGTGGTATATAAATTGTTCTTACAAAAGTTTATTTTCCTACGTACTTCATTTTTATTGAGATAAACCCTTCCAGAAATAGCTGCATTACACATTTCAATATAAATATAAAGGAAATAGTGATAGACAAATATTTAGGAACTGGACACTGTATAATGGCCTTAAAATTCCATTCTCTTTCCATGCAATTGTGAGAAACCACTGAATGTCGACAGGACTTTCTACATTTATTGTATAGTATGTTTTTGTCTATGACTTAATGTTTATCAATTACGTAAGATAATGTAAAATTCCTTCCAAATGAATGAAGAGGACTTCACAAGCTACTTCCAGAAAATTCAATTTATACTTTTTATTTGTCAGTAAATATCTTGTAATATGTGATCAAAATCATTGGAGCCAATTTTCAGAAAATCAAAAAAAATTTAAAAATGTTCAATGTAAAGGGTAGTTTAGGGTTGGGGGAATTTTCTTGAAAATCTTTGTGTTACATCTTTGGAAGATACCATCCTTAATTACCAGTTTGGTATTTATCTGGCTTTTTGCTTTTGAGTTGTAAATTAAATTGAGTTTTGTTTATGGATGCTCTTTAACTACTATGGTTCTTAGTGTCCCATTCTACAATGGGCATGAAAGACTGGAAATTTTGTTCAAGAGATGTCTTTATCAGACTCTGAGGTTCTTTTATGTGCCATAAATCTAAGACTTGGGACCACTGGCTTTACTTCCCTTCTGAAAGAAGCCATGCTAAAGATTTTTATACCCGAAAAAATCCATCACCCTCTGCAGGTTTATACTGTTTGCAGACACACACATGCACCTTTTTCTAAAAATGTTTTTTTTGGATTTGGGGGAGCCTCAAAAATACAGAACATTTGGTTTGAATGCCATAAAAAGTATTATAAAAGTACAAAGTATTTTTAGAAAAATGTTCATAAACATTTATTTTTTGACCTGCCGTCAATATTCACTTGCTTCTTGCGATGTCGTGAAAAGAATATGGAATTTCAAGCCAGAATATCTCAGAAAGGCCAATGTCACCTCAGTTTTAACAAGATATACATTTTATATGGTACATTTTTGCTTATCTCTTATAGTTTTCCAGCAGTACAAACTTATACAAAGCTCATTCATAATGAGGAGGATTTTACAGGCTATGTTTAGAAAAATTTGATATATACTTTATTAGTCATGCAGATATCTTAAATAAATGTTATTTTAATTAAAAATCATTAGTCATTTTTGATAAAATAAAAAATATATTAAAACTTTGGGAGATGAACTTAAATACCAAGTTTGGTGCGTATTTGAATTTTCATTTTTTTTGAGCTCACTCGCTTGCTCTCACTCTCTCTCTCACCCTTCCCAATCCAAATGGCCATGGTGTTGTCTAATAGTATTCTATGTATATTGGCAATGTGGTGTGTTACGCATGGTGCATGAAGTGGTTATTTTTTGTCATAAAATTCAGCTTTCATGGGGCTATTCCCCACATACAGTTAGATCGCTTAATAGAAGGGGGAGAAAGCAGAAAGAGTAAGATAAGATGTAAGCTAAAAAGTATCACAAAAAGGATCAGCAGTAAAGTTAAACAAGGATGTTATAATTTAATTGAATCTTAAGTCAGTGGATACACTAAAACTTCACCTCACTTACATCACAGGTTGTTATACTTGTGGAAAAGATAAGAAAAGCAAGTTTGTGGAAAAGCAACTCTATCTTAAAAAAAAAGAGAAGAAATAAATGAAGTTCTCGAGTTGTAGGAGGCTTTGGTTGAATTCTAATAGAACTTAACACCACTGTGGGAAAAGTAGAGATATGCAACCAATGACAGGAAAAAAATATGTTTACTCACTCCTACCCAAATTACAAATGATATATGATAGGTTAAAACTGAAAGTGAGAAAGCTAAATCTGAAGCCAATTAGGAATTATAAAATAAAAAAACTCAAGAAGTACCCATAAGAGTATTTGCCCAAATAGTAGCAACTCCAGCAACATTGGAGAATATATAAGTTACCAACGACAATGGAAATGAAAAAACATAGTGTCTTTATTACATCTACTAAAAACACAAATAGTAAGGAGATCCAGAAAATTGTAACTCAAAATATCAAACCAGCTGATGATTAAATTAATATAAGAAACCAAACAGCAGGAAGAAACTTAATAAAAATGGAAACAGCAGAGGATATAAATAAAATTAACAGCCACAACTTGAACAAAGATCTTAAAATTGAACTCCTTAAAAAGAGAAATTCACTCATTATTATGTATTACATATTAGCAGGAGTTAAGGATGAGGAAATGAAGGAAGATATTTTCGACATTCTCCTCTTAGTGTATGCCCCACAGCGATGAAAATGATGTGTCATAAGTCCAACAGATGTCACTCTATGTCATATGCTTGCTCTAACGTAATGCTGCCAACATATGAATAATGCCACCGAAGACGGTAAGATACTCAGCCTCAAGGCGTAGCCGAGAGATTGAGGGCCCTCAGCCTCAAAGCGTAGCCGAGGAATGTTTTTTAGAAAGAGAGGAGTGTAGCAAGTTGCGGCGAAGCAACGACAGGGCGTAGCCGAGGGATCTGCGCATCTAAAACTCGAATGATTCACGTTCACAGAAACAACAGCACATCGCATATTTAGTGCATTTCACTTTTTATTTAGGTTGGCAGTACCCACTTTACATGTGATTTATTTGAAAAATGGCTACGTTTGTTGTGTTCCTGATGCGATTTGCCTATATAAGTAACACCTAAAACGGGCGGGCAGGTGGGCACCAGATATAGAAGAGACCACATCATGTTCTAAACTCACTTCTAAGGTAATTTATCCGCTTTCCTTTTGATTCTATAAGTATTTTCAACGGGCATACTATAAGAGGATATTAGCCGATATTTTAAACAAAATTTGAGAACAGTTTCAGACTTAGATATAAAACAGACTAAGGAACAGGTCAATGGCACACCACGTTGTAGAAGTTTCAACCAAGTTAATGGTGATGATGATGATGATAATAATCATCATCATCACCCTCCTCCTCCATCCAACCAAGTGTAAGGCAAGTGTTCATCAGGCTGTTAAGATCTCACTAAGAACTTTTCCTTCCATCTCTTCTGGGACGACTCAGTGATCTCTTGGAATGAACTGCATTACAGCTTTGGGAAGGCATTCTGAGCCCATCCTGTCGGTCTGGGTGGCTCAGTTGGTTAGGCACCGGCCTTCTAATCCCAAGGTTGCAAGTTCAAAACCGGCTCAGATCAATGATTTTTAAGTGTGCTTAAAAGCGACAGCCCCATGTTAGTCACTAGCATGTAAAAGAACTCCTGTGGACTAAACTTCCAACCCACCAGAAGGGCTGACATGGTCCTGGCAACTGACAGTGTCTTTAACAGACAAAATATTTATTTATGGGTCCGTCCTATGCAGGTGATTTTTCCAGTTGTACTGGTAATGATGTATGCATTCCAGGATTGGTTTTATCTTCAGCTCTTGTAAAATAAACTCACTGGCCTTTAGATCCTATTTAGTATAACCAGCAGTCCTTCACATGAAGTAAATAAAATACATTTTAAATAAAAAAATCTGATATGTTGCACTCACATGACTTTCTCTACTCTTGTACAAACTATTTATACAAACGCTTATTCTCCATCTACTTCATGTTAATCGAGATATCGAGATGTTAATCTTGTTACCAATTTTCTTGTAGGTCGAAGGGGAATATGATAGGCTTTAAGTGATAGTCAAATGTTTTAAGAGCTGGTTACTATGTGGAGCATTCCATTCTCTTTGCTTGTCCAGGACATAAAAAATGAATAATGAATTCCCATTTGAGAAAAAGTATAAGTATTGGAAAATTTAAGGGCATAACAAGCAATATCTTGAAAATGGTTCACTCAAAAAAAGAATGTATATGACATAAATTGTGCATTTTAACACGATCTACATTTTTTGTGTAGTAAAATTTTGTCTATCTCTTATGTTTTACCAGTTATGCAAAAGTCGTTCACAATGAATACTTTTGGAGACTTCCTAGAAAATTCGAGATATACAATTCATTTGCCACAAAAATGTCTTAAACTTATGATATTTTATTCAAAATCGTTAGCCATTTTTGAGAAAATTAAAATTTTCGAAAAATGTTCCATGTAAAGAGTAATCTGGTGTGGGGGGATTTTCTTGAAAACCTTTGTGTCGCATCTCTGGAAGATACTGAACCTAAATACCAAATTTGGTGTTTATCCGACTGTTTGTTTCTGAGTTATGCTGTACACAGACAGACACATGGACATGTTTCCAAAAATGGTTTATATGCATTCAGTGTACCTCAAAACATATATTTCCTGTGAAATCTCGGTATTGAATTTTTGGGTGGAATACAATACTTCACCTGCTTACTATACGTAGTAGAGGAAGTAAAAAGTTGAAAAAAATAATCATATAAAATGGAAGAATCTTTACTTTTCAATCAGTTACAAAAATGACACAAAATGTTTAAAATGCTTTGGCTATATTTTGCCACAAGGAAAAAATGATTTGTGGCCATTGCAGTGAGGAAGACCATGAAAAGGACTGTTTAGAAAAAGAACCTGTATACCACACTAAAGATGGAATAAAAAGTGAGAAGCAAAGCACAATTGCCCAAAATATTGCATGATGTGGGAAAGGGTAGTTTCACGGACTGACTAGACAGTAGGACAAAGAAATAAGAATGAAGAAATAAATTAAAAGAAAATTAATACTCCCTGCACATTTGGAAGAATTCACACAGAATAATTTTACAGAAATTAAAGCTAAGACAAACAAAGAACTACAAGGATCTACATATACAAACCGAGGAGGGAATCAGATAATAATAAAATTAAATTATCTATAAAAATTATATTTATGAAGAAAAAGAAGAACTGGAAGTTAAACCAAAACCTCCACATAAATTAGGAATAGATTAAAAAAAAAAAAAAAATGATGTATTACCTTCATATGACTTTCTTTACCCTCTATCACTTATTAATGCATGTACAAATTATTCTTATGAAAGTTTATTTTTCTATCTACTTCATTTTAATCGAGATAAACCTTTGCAGAAATAGCTATATTATACATTTTGTTATAGATACAAAGAGAACAATGAGAATCAAATGTTTAAGAACTGGGCGCTGTATGCTGACCTTAACATTCCATATTGTTTCCATGTAATCGCCAGAAACAACTGAAAATCGATGGGACTTAAAAAAAAAAATTTACCAAATATTGAACAAATCGAAGCATTAATAATGGTTATCTTGGAAATGGCTGATGCCATCAAAAAAGCTTATTGGAAATAAGTTGTATGTGTTAAAGAGATCTACATATTTTGTGTTGTATGTTTTCATCTATCGCTTAACGTTTGCCAGTTATACAAAATTCCTTACGAATAAAGAAGACTTCACAGGCTATTCCTAGAAAATTCAAAATATACATTTTATTTATCACCTAAATGTCTTTAATATATGGTATTTTTATCAAAATCATTAGTCATTTTTTAGAAAATAAAAAAATTTGAAAAATGATCCATGTAAGGGATAGTTTGAGGTGGGGTATTTTCTTGAAAATTTTCACACACGTGCACCCACCCACACACCTTTTTCTAAAAAGTTTTTTTTTTTTTATTTAGGGGTCTGAAAACATGTATTTTTGGTGAAATCTCGAGTAGAATTTTTGTGTGAAATACAATACTTTCTCTACTTACCATGCACATGGTAGAGAAAGTAAAAAAGTATGAAATGGGAATGGGAAATGAATGAAAATTTGAGGATGACAATACTATTTAACTAAAGAAATAACACCAGAAGAAGGTGAGGAAGAAGAGGAAGTTGAAATTGTTAGAAAACATAGACCTCATAGCAGTGGATTTTAAATTTACTATAGAAAGGAAGAAAACAACCAAAAAATAATATACATTTATCAGGAGAAGTAAGACAAGATGGAAATATAGCTTCTGTGGTGATTATAAGCACCAGAGAAGAAGAGGGAAAGAATATAAAAAGACTAAACACATTGACAAATTCTGTAATGACAATATAAGTTATACACAACCAATGACATACATAATGGACAAGAAATTATAGAAGACATCTCATTGGTATCAGCCATACCAAACATCTGGCAAATATATGTAGACTCTGATGTCACACTGTACTTAGCAGAATGAAGGAGCAGGGGTTTGGTCGTGGCCTTGAGGCACATCATTTGCAAGATACACCAAAACAGTCAAATGATTGTATTTCCTGTGCCTGACACTAGTGATGGATTAGAATTAAAAGGCCAAAATATCACTACATGCTCAGAAGAATTATTATAATTAAAAACTATAAGAAACACTTTTAAACAGAATAAATAACAACTTAGATTTGAATGAAATTTACATTTTGTTTTATGCCATAGAAGAGTAGTTCTTATTTAAACCAAAGTTGGCCTTATTGTTACATAGTAATTTGTCATGATGGTAGTTATCTGAAAAGATCTCAAAAACAATTACAACACAACCCTCTAGCTGCAACTTCCAACATTCCCTTTAAGAATAAAACAACTCCAAAACCAAACACACAGAAAATTACAACAAAGAGAAAAATATAATTGGTACATTTATTAAATATTTAGGCAGTAATAAAAAGCATTAAAAGAAACAAGTCTTTAAACCAAAACCTATAAGGCCACAAAACAATAAAACAATCCAGTTATGTGTATATAAAATGTCTACAGTACCTTTCAAATGGGAAAAGTTTTCCAGGGAATCAGATGCTGTTATTAATTATGTGTTGCCATTTTGTTAGCCCCTCTCTTTTCATGTTTCCCTCTCACTGCCACACTGTCTTGTACAAGGTAATGTAAGTATCCCAAGAGACCACATGCCTATACCCTACACTATAGCAGTAAGTGCTGAGCATTTTTTAAACGTTGGTTTCTCTCTTCCTTGTTGTTGCTTCTTTTCCAAAAATGTGTATACCTTAAAAATAATATTTAGAGTCTGGCTTTGTAATATCTACCTCTTTGACTAGCCATTAAATTCACTGCTTAAGGCCATTGTACGTATTCGCACCTGCTCTATTGCTATGAGGTGCATCCAGAAACTAAGAGCCGATTAAATCCAGAATGGCATGAGTAGTCGGACAAGAATAATGCAGTGCAGTTTCAGTCTTGTGATGACAATAGTTATTGCACAGCAATAGGAGAATATGGCTGCACCGATATTGTCTCCTGCCAACTGCGAGCTTCATGCACTTATCAAATTTCTACACGCTTAGAAGCATTCTCCAACAGAGATACATGTCAGGCATGGACACAATAGCATGGTCAGACAATGGTGCAAGCAACTGACTGAAGGCTGAACAAATGTGCACAGTGAAGACCATAATGTCGACCTTCCCTGGTGACACCAGAACTGACAGAAAGTGTGTAGCAAGCAATCGAGCAGAGCTGGTGCTTTACAATTTAGGAACTCTCTAGTTAATTCCTCCAGATTACATGCTCACTGGCACATGAAATCATCACCCGGTGGCTTGGTTTTCCGAAAGTGTATGCAAGATGGGGTGCCAAAGCAGCTCACAGATGAACACTGAGGCAGTATTTTAATACCTGAATAATTTCAATTGTAATTTAAAATAGGTAAATTCAATAACAACCCGTTATTATATACAATATGTATATAATAATTATTTAAATTGTATGTAACAGTCATTGCAAATACTTACATTTTAAGTTAAATGCAGATATTCTATTGGACTAGAATTAGCCAATCATAGACTTGCAATACCAAAGCTTAAGGATTTTGACCGTTGAGGTTACTCAGTTGCTGGCAAGACTTGATAGAGTACAGATAGGAAAATGTGTTCTCTACGGGTGATTAGTAAAAACAGATATACGTGTTAAGTGAATGTATAAAAGTTTCTCACAGTTCTTTAAAAGTGTAGTGATCTATAAATATGTGCAAGAATTTAAATAAAAGAAGTTAATTTAAAAGTTTAATTCTGTGATGTCTACAATAATTGTCATACCGCGCCCTACCCAAGATACATGACTCTAAAGTAAGACTGACGCAGCCGAGGCAAATTCAAACAGTAATATTACGTAAGCATAAAATTCAAACCAATGCCCAAAGAGTGTTACAAACTACATAAAGCAACTATTATTACATAAAACAATTCTTCAAGTTTACGTAAACATATATTATGCAACAACAGCAGCAAATTAACCTCTTCAAGTTAGCTTCCAAACGTGTGGTCAACAACAACAACAGTAAAACTTCAACAGTAGAAGAAAACAACTACTACAAGTTGGCTCCCAACTGTGGGGCAGATTAAGTAATTTACGTAATTTATTACGTGAGCTAAATTACTACTTCAACACAAAACCAAATGTCTGGCCATAGCATTGACATTCCTCCAGCGTATGCAGATAAAGGTGATAAGTTTTTTGACAATGTCATCACTCGAGATGAAACATGGGTGTCACATGCCATGCCAGTAACTAAACAACAATCCATGCATTGGCACATAGTGATTCATCTGTAAAGACCAAATTCAAGCAGACAATCTCTGCCAAAAACATCATGTGTACTGTTTTCTGAGATCGATGTGGTGTCCTTCTGTGCAAGTTTTTACTGCGAGAGGAGATCATAAATGCTAATTGATATTGTCAGACACTGCGAAAACTGAGGAGGGCAATCCAGAACAAAAGACGTGAAATGCTGACAAGAGGTATTACACTTTTGCAAGGTAATGCACAATCCCACACAGCTCATGCCACAAGGAGCTTTGCTTTGGTTTAGATGGAAGATCTTTGACCATCCACCCTACAGGCCCGACGTTGTGTGACTTCCATCTCATGAAGTGCTTTCTGGCAGGAAAATGCTTCCAGGATGACACTGAGGTACAGATGGCAGTGACACCATGGCTCCAGATGTTGGCAGCAGACTCCTAAGACAGGGCACACAAATGTTGGTGCACCGGTAAGATAAATGTCTCAATAATGGCGGTGACAATGATGAGAAGTTATCGTAAATTTCTGTAAATATTGCAATAAATATTTCTTACCTATTGATGCTTTTTATTATTTTTCTCAGCCATCAGAATTTAGTTTCTGGATGCACCTTGTACTTAAAGCAATAACTGATTACTAATATGAAATATTTGAACTCTGAAGGGTAAACATAAGGCCTGCTTATGCATCATAAACATGTCACGGTGATGTTCTCCAGATGCAGATTCTGCTTACCAGGCAAGTGAGCTGTTGGCTCTCATCTTGAACACAACAGAGATAAAACAAACAAATTCTTGATGCTTATATAACATAATTCCTTTAGCACAAACCTGACAATAGTTTGCACTGCAGTACTTTGTAATTACTAATATATGTGTGTGTGTGTATGTACATACAAATGATGGTAATTTCAGTGCCTACATGGCTATGATTGAATTTATGGGTGCGTTTATTCATTTGTATTATGAAAACAATTTGAACTAAAATTATGTGGTTTTCACAGTTCTGTTACAAACATTACCCTTTACCTTCTTCATGGATTACTTTTTGCAAAATTAGAATATTTGGATCTAGCGTAAGTGGTTAAGATGGATTCACTTGATATGCAGCACTTCTTACTAGCAGGAACACAATATGACAACACTACAAGACTCATATTGATGGTCTTGTGGTGCTCAAAGACAGATATCATCTCATTTTAAAACAACTTACAGAACTGACAGAAAAAGAATTTTGGACTGGCAGCAAGCATCACTCCTATGTGCATTTATGGAATTATATTCTATCAAGGACAAAAGTGGGCAATTACAAATATTATAATTTAATTAAAATTGAACAAATTAACACACAGAGGTGCAGAACTAAAACTAATCTCTGAAGAGTTAAACCTAGGGTTGAATCCATAGTCATCGCTTATGTGAAAAGGAGATGCTTAAGCAATAAGTATTTTCTTCTGATAAGGAAATGCTTATTACCATTTGGTGTACATAGAGGGTACTTATATGCTCAGCGCTAAAACTTACTTTTTTCCAAAGCACATATAGCAACAGGGTTGAGCTGTTTCACAGTCATTTGAATGCATGAAGGAATATGTAAATGAACATGCAGGTGACCAAATAGCCAGCCGCCATTTCCATTTTTGTTTTGTTCACAGCTGTTGAGCATGTGGTAGAAGTTTGCAAGTTTTAAATGGTACTATTAATTAGTTAACTTTAGTTTAAAATTAAGTAGATTGTAAATTTAGTTAAGGATTTGTAGTATTAGTTATAGTTACATTAGTTAGATTGAAAACACACCAAAGGAAAACATTTCAGCAGGCAGAAAAGAAACCAACTAAAAGAGTTGGTGATGAGATACAAAGACATCATAGAATGTAGGTAATCAGACACTGTGATGTACTGACCTTAAGTGGTATTCACTCGTGGACTGCTTTAAAACTGAAAACCTGACTTTTTAGCATGAAAGTTTGTAGCTACAAGTATTTACTACAATATGCACACTGTGTATATGCATGCATAGAAGCCAACCACAAATGTAATTACTACACCATTTAGCAGTAAGCAGAAAAGCAAAGTAGCAGTAACTTACAATGTTTGGCTTGAACAGCAGTTTCAGACATGAAATCGGTAAACCTCTGTTCAAGATTCTACTAACCCAATCAACATTTGCGAATTAATGGTAAAAATGTGTGACTTGTTAAGTGATCCATTGTAGTCATAGAGATTATGCAAAATAAGCAATCTGATCGAGAAAAGCACTGCAAAAATATTTTTACATTTAATTTTTAGGATTTTATTAAATGATTCTGAATAAATGTAGCGGAATCTCATTTTCTAGGGATCTAAGGATTTTGGACAACATAAATCGAAAAACATCTGAACAGAAAAACATATGGATAGTATTATAGCACTGAGATTCTATACATTATCTTTTCAAGTAAGCCTGTCTCACGTTGCGACTTCACCCTCTGTTTGTTAAGGTTATGTTGTTTAGCAAAGGCATTGGATTATCACAACAGCAGCTTTGGTAAATTCAAGATCCCTATAGGTTTCAAGTGGATTCTGCAAATCACGCAAATATATTTATTATTGTGCAGTACAATTTTGTTTTGAAATTCCATATATTCCATGAAATTGCTATTATCTTTAACCTCTGTTGTAGGCAGTTAATGCAAGATGGCGTCAGCTCTCCTTATTGTATATAAGTGGAGGTCAGAGCTTCCTTAAATGAATAAGCATTTCCTTATTTGCCTGAAAGAGTAGCATCTGTGTATTGAAAATTCCTGCTTCAGACTTCCTTGAAATAAGCGACAGCTATGAATTCGACCCCTAGACAAGTATGCAGTCAAGAACCTTACACAATAAGAAAAAAAGTAGTGTATATACCTATAAAACAGGGGTAAATGAAGGGGAAAACCCAATGGCAGCAGCAACAACAACAGCAATAATAATAATAATAATAATAATAATAATAATAATAATAATAATAATAATAATCTGCAAATAGTCAACTTAATGCAATTTAGTGACTCACATACTAGTTGTATTGAAGTTCATATGAAAATGGAAAACTGATTTTGGTAAACCATTAATTTCAGTTCAGTTGCCCAATTGGACCACATTTAAATAAAATTACACAAATAAAGATAATTTTTTCTGATACTGAAATTATCCACAATGTGATGCAAATGCTAAATTAAATTGGTGGTTTAACAACTTTAAAGACGAAAGAGGAGGAAAGCTAGAAGAAGTTATTGCAGAATTGTATTTAACTATTAAGAATGAGCCAAGCAATCCAACAAGGTTTGAGAATCCAGCAGGGGCTACATCTAATATTGATTTAGCCCTGTGTAATGCATAATCAGCAAAGAAAATCAGGAAAATGGAAAGATATGACTTCTAGTGATGAGAAATTAATTTACTTCGACTACTGTATTGAAAATTGACAAATGGAAAGTAACAAACGACAAGAAAAAAATTATAACTAGGTGCAAGCAAATTGGCAGGAAATGAAACAGCAATTTCATAATAATCCTTTTGAGTATTTGGTTCTTCAGAGGTTCAAGAAGCTTCTACGTTAACAACAGCAGCACAATCTGGAATATCTAGAATACCTAAAATTAAAACAAAGCTTCTACATTAACAAGAGCAATACAATTCATATCTAGAACAGTATCTAAAATTAAAACAAAGAAATATTTTGATAAAGTTTGTATCAATAATTTAGAAAATGCTAGAAAACGAATGTCAACAATTAAATATATAAAAAAGAACTAGCTACAGAAGAGAGGAAAATAAACTCAAATATTTATTGACAAGTAAAAAATAGATTTAAGAATGTTTTAGAAGATTCTAGAAAAAATCCATGGCAAAATTTTGTTGAAGAAATTCTTGACAGAAATTACCTATAAAATGGTTGAAGAAGGTAAAGAAGGCAGAAATGTTAACAATATTAAATAAAGGAGACAGGAAATTGACAACAAACTGGAAAGATTCATAAGCTTTCTGTTAAATAAATTACTTCTCAATGATGACTATTCAACAGATGAAGAAATACATACTTTAACACGTTGACTGCAGCTATTGTTGCAGTTCTTATATCTCGTTTACTGTACAGATCCCCAACATTAGATATGTATGATAATTTTATTATGAAAGCGGGCCGCAGAGTCTGATACACCTTACCAACAGCAATGCCACCTACAAAATAGATAGCAGTACTGCACATAAGTGATTTTCATTAATCTAGCAATTTATTATTGATATTTCTCAGTACTTTATTATTTATTGTACGCTTACAAACATATTTAGAAAAATTAAATCTCATTATTAATCCAGTCTTTTAAACACTATAAGCAGTAATATATATGTTGTAATGTCTAATTTTTTCCACGAAACAATTGAAACAAAAAAGAATGTAGGCCTAAACATATTGTTAGTAATAGTGCCTCACATCTGCTTTTTATTGGAACTCATTAAAACAAGGTAGACAAAATTCAGGCTGCTACTCACAATCTTGTCAGAAACTTGTGACTTTCTTTACTTTCTTATTTGCTTTGTGAGGCTTTTCTTATTTCATTATACCATTCTCTGCACTACTTTCTCTTCTTTCTATCTTATCCCTGTGATTTGATGAAGGTATGAACTCGTCTCATGACCTGGAGTGGCATAACTGGCTGCTTTGGAGTGATGCAGTAATTTGTATCACAAATTACTTAAATGTAAATAATGATTGTAATATGAATATGCATTTTTATGTGACATTGATTTCAGATGTTTATTGATTGTAAATATTGTTGATAAGTAAGTTTATACGACCTTACTGAAACTGTCAATAATAGCGCGCAATAATGCAGAGAGGGGGGTGAGCTGTTTATCATTATTGGAAACGAGGAAGTTACGTAATGTTGGCGCGTTTTCGGTAGAAACTTCTGGAATGTTTCCTCCCTAAAGCATATGTATTCATAATTTTAATTGGATATTAAAATAGACGCTAATGTTGGCGTGTTTTATTAGCCAATAGCAGTTCAGTTATAATCTTTAGGCGTATCTGGATGAAGGCGTATAAATAAGGTAGGTTGGAGGTAAAGTCAGTCAGTCCTTCAGTTCGCCGAAAGCATTCATACAGTACACGTCGCCTTCAGCTCAGTTCATCAAAATTCTTAGTACATTACACGTCGCCTTCAGTCGTTCAGTTCATCAAAAATCTGTGTACACTACACGTCGTCTTCAGTCAGTCAGTTCGTCGAAAGTATTTTTACGGCATACATCGGATATAGATTCACAAGTTACGCGCAGCAGAATTATGAAAGATCTAAAGTATGGTAAAGTTAATTATACAAAAAGATTGAAGTACGTGGATTAAAAGAATTATCAGTAAGAAGTTATTATAACAGTTTCAGTTTGGCGAGTGTAAAGATCAATGTATAAATGTTATAGTTAACGTGTTCGACAATAAATGTGTAAAACAAATTTCTTCATCAGTGTTATATTTGGATAAAAGATTCCTTTCCGTTTACACAACCCTGATCAAGAGACATGTTCGACCGAGAGATAATAGCTAGCCGGAGGACATTTGAAATGAAATCAAACAAAAGCTAATACTACCGCAAATTGCTAACACCAGATGGAGCTACGAACCTAACAAAGAATGACGTCACAAGATGGCTTCACATGAAATAAACACACATACACAAACATCACAAGTAACAACATTATAAGTAATACCGTTACAGGAGCTAATTCTTGAACAAGGATTTCCCTGAAGTTTATTACTGATAATTTGTTTTCATTGGTCATATTGTAAATTATCCAGGGGTTAACAACTGCTGTACCTAAAATAATTTCAAACATTAATTTTCTGTACCACTTCAAATCTCTTCATAGCACAGAATAAGACATCTGGTCAATTATGTACACACCTTTCTTGGCTTTATTGTAGTACAATACAGAGGCTTTAGTATTGGATTTCCTGCCTTGATTTTTTTCTACAGTTGACAAGATTGTCTCCATATGTGACATTTGTAGCAAGCACTTTATGTTTGTACACTCACTTCATATTTTCATTGCTCCATTCTGAAGTCCATATACTTCTCCCTTCTTCACTTCTGCTTGAAAATGTCAAGGACAACTGCATTTCAGTTCTGCCTCAAAGTTACACAATACACAACTTTCTTGTTATGTAAAGCCGTAGAAAATGATAAACTTAAATAAAAATTATCTGCATACAGAAATCTACCCTCTTTTACACTGATGCATGGCAAGAGTTGATGTACAATTGGTTCTGAATGACTCTGTCATTCCTTCATTTGCTCCTGTGTATATTAAAATATTCAGAGTGTAACCGTCAGTAGTACAGAGTTTATAGAGTTTGATGCCATGTTTGTGTTGATTTGGGATATACTGTTTAAAAATCAGCCTTCAGCTAAATGATACCATGACTCATCTACAACAGTCTCTCTTCCAGGCTGAAAATTATTTTGAAAATTCTTCAAAATTATAAAAAGTTTTTCTATTTTGTACAGGTGATCTGTTTTTTCAGCATCATTGTTGCAAAAATGGAGATTTTTTAATACTGATAAGAATCTATCTGTGTAACTCAAAATCCAAAAGTGAGTTAAATACCAAACTTGGTATTTAAGTCCAGTGACTTGCTATGCTGCAACACAAATACTTTCAAGAAAATCCCCCTATCCCAGACCACCTTTATGAAAAAAAATGTTCGTTATTTTTTTATTTTCTCAAAATATGATGTGTGAAACAAATTCATTTCTTAACATATTATCTTTAGACCAGTAGCAATGTAGGGGTGTCAGATGTACCAAACTCATTGTCATAATAACTGAAAAATGTTATAAATTACTTCTACATTTGTATCTTGCCACAAATTGTTTAAGTTACCAGACCAGAATCCTTTTTGTTTTGCCCTATACCTGTTGGTCTCCTCTGCATATGCTGTTCTCAATCAAATCCAAAATTTCTGTGGTAACCACATTTTTGAAAATCTTTAGGGGTGTATCTGCTGCCATGTTAGCATTAACTTGTGACTTCTCAGCAAAATACTGAAACAGTGAAGCTGTGATCTGAATAGGTTGCCAGGGGTTGACAGTATTAGTTTTTCACGTGCAGCCTCAGCAGTCTCTTCTGAATCAACCTCCATGATTTCTTCTTTCGATACATCTTCTGAACTTGATTCATCAGTCTCTGTTGGTTGGTAATTTTTGTCCTGAATGCTATCATCACTACTAAATACATCACTTTCAGTTTCACTATTACCAGAATCATTAATTTCATCATTTTCAATGCTAACTCAACTAACTTCCTACTCAGTGACATTGTGACTTTGAAATACATTAGATAATTAGAACTCACAGTCCAAAATGGCTCGCTAAATTTTTAAACAAAAAGCCGTGAAACCGTATGCATGTCTATCAGTCATTGGAGGGTAGTACCATACTGTAATTATGTACATGATTTCAATACGGTAACGTTATTTATAGGGTGATCCAAGATAAATATGTATAATTAATATAGAGATTTCAACATTTCTTTCCATATTTTTAAAAACTTTGTGGCACAAAAACTGCAATTTATATTACCTTTCTAAGATAAGTAAAAGAACATGCATAAGGTAACAGTACATAAGGTATGAGTGATATTGGACTTCCGTGACCAATCCACTGTCAACTTGTTAAAGGAATCAATATGAACATTCCTTCCTATAACTCAAGAGTAATTTATCCTTTCGACATTACTGAATTTAAACTCATATGATGCTTAAAGAAGAAGGCACCTGGTCCAGATGGCATTACCAATGAAGTATTACTACATTTAAAAGAAAAATTACAGCCTTTTTATTTAAATTACTCAATGACTGTATATGGCAAGGTCATTTACACTTTGCTGGAAGGAGGCCAAGTTACCATTTGAAGAAAAGTTTATATAAAGATCCTATATACCCTAAATCATACCAACCAACATGTTTGTTAAATACCTTGAGAAAAATATTTGAACAATTAACATGGAAGAGAATAAGAGAACATGAGTCATGTTGGGTTTAAATGAAAAACAATTTGGCTTCAGAAAGGGCTTCTCAATCAAGGACGCCATAAATGAACTCATAAATACAGTTAAAACCTCAAAAGTAAAGTATATTATTGGAATCTTGGACATTTCTGGTGCTTTTGATAACTTGTGGTGGCTTCATCTTTTTGAGAGGTTAAGACAAAATAATTATCCTAAATGTCTATACTAAATATTAAAAAATTACTGCACAGATAGAAAGGAACATATTAAAGGAATAAAAGACATTGATAAAGAAATCACCAAAGGATGTCCTTAAGGCACAATCTTAGGACCGTTGTTCTGGGACATTGTATTGGAGACCTTATTAGATGAGTTGAATACAAATTATATAAGAAACACGTGGCCTACACTGAGGTGTTGCTTATAACAGAAAGAGATAATAGAAGGGATTTGGGAAAGATGTTCAAATAAACTAACAACATTAAATACTTGGTGCAACAGATCAAAACTACAAATAGCCCCAGCAAAGTCATGTTACATGATTTCAAACGGGAAGGAATTTAAAAAGAGACCCACTATCAAATTTAATAACCAAAACATTAGAAGACAGAAAGAAGTAAAATGTTAGAGAATATTTTTGGACGAAAATCAGTGAGCATCACAAAATGGGACTGTCAGATCATCAAAAGGTTAAACCGTTCTAGTTGACTGACTGATAATTTTGTTAGATTGGGCACACAATATGGAAAGAACCAAAGATTACGGGCAACGTAGAAAATTATTGGAGGCATCTAAATGGGTACTTTGGCACAAAGCAAAGTTCACAAACATTGTTCTTCCCAACTTATTACTGATTTAGAGTTGCCAGTAATTGCCAGACAAGTAAGACAAATTTTATCAAATCAAGCATTCAAGAAACGAATGCATAAACCAGCTCTACCAGCCGCTCATAAGGCTAAATTGGATTTTACTGAAAAGCATATCATGGACTTCAGAATGGGATAAAGTGAACCTCAGTGATGAGAAACATTTAATTTAATAGACTTGATGGATTTCAACATTATTGGCATGAACTTAGAACAAAGCAGTAGACAAGAATGAGCAGATATTTTGGTGGCCGAGGTGTTAAGATTTGGGCAGCATTCTGTGCTAAGGGTAAATTACACATTGTTGGCTGAATGATAAAATGAACTCTAACATGTACACTGAAATGCTAGATGGAACTAATTCAAATGTATGAGGGCCAAGGGAAGAAAACCTAGTTTTTCAACAAGATAATGCATCTGTACATTTTTCTGCTATAACCGAAATATGGTTTGAAGAAAGAGATATAGATGTTGTGCCCTGGCCAGGGTGTAGCCCAGATCTGAATCCATGGAAAACCATTGGGGAATACTTAAAAGACATGTTTACTGCTATGGAAAACAATTTGGGACTGTATCTGACCTGATGTCTTCAACTGGGATGTGTTTGGGTGTTACAGCGAAGTTTCCTCCCTTTGCCAATACAGATGTCTCTGCCTGTGCTAAGGTGCGAGTGCTTAGATTCACCACAGTGCAAGATGTCTCCAATGAGTGGGCAGCTTTAATTTCGTCCTCAGTACGGCAGCAACGTTGAAATTTCATTTTCTGTCTGAAGGTGGCTTGATCAAATGTGGATCTCATGGAATGGTGCATGATATCGTCAATTTTGTCCCAGTCTTCCCTGTACAATCTATTGCTTAGATAACCGGAGTTCTAGAAGAGATTGGTCCACAGTGGCAAGCTCTCGGCGTGTACTGGGAATCCGTTCCCGTAGTAGTGCATGCTCGGTGCGGCTGTAAATTCAGTGTGCTTTTGTGGAATGTAATGGTCTCTTCATCCTAATAAATTTAGGAATCATTCCTGTGTCTCTGCATCTCAGAAGAAATGTGAGTGAAGATATAAGTTTCACCTTCTGTTTCAATTCCTCCCTGTAGAGGCGACTAATGTACATACTGAGGCTTTCACGGCTGGTGTCGTAACTAATAAATGAATTACAACTATCTGGGCTTGTAGGCCGTGGCCTAAAAGGCATCGTGGATACCGACGTTTCGCCAAGTACAGCGCTTGGCATCTTCAGGGTGAAGTGATTCAGTGGTCGTAGTCTGAATGCGGAGACCGGAGGATGGCGCTCTTATATAGTGGGGGTGGGCGGGGCTTACTGTGAGGTCCTGTGCAGTGACTGGCTCGTGTCTCTGGGAGTGGGTGAGTTTGGCGAGGTATTATTATATCTGCTATTTCTGTGTACCTGTTTCTCCAAGATAGGTGTCCAGGCTTTATGCACACGGAGAGCTTCTTCTTTCCAGTTAAAATTGTTTTTGTGTTTATATATTTCAATGGCCTGCCTCTGTAATCAAGCATGGTAGTTTGTAGTTGTAGATAAAACTTCGGTTTCTTTGAAGCTGATGTCATGGCCGAATAATACCAAGTGTTCCACCACGGATGATTTTTCTGTATGTCCCAATGTGCTGTGACGCTCGTATTCTTTCAGTCTCGTGGCCATGCTGTGCATAGTAGTGCCTATGTAAACCTTGCCACAGCTACAGGGCACTTTGTAAACACCTGCAGATGTATGCGGGTGATGCTTATCTTTGGCTGATCTCAGCAAGTCCTTGATTTTTTGTGTTGGTCTGTAGACCGTGTCAATCCCGTATGAGCGCAGAAGTTTGCCTATTCGATCGGAAACATTCTTAATGTAGGGGAGGAAGGCCTGCTTGTTGTGCAGTGATCCTTCTTTTCTGTAGGGCGCCTAGGATGAAGTGTGCGCCGGATTTCTTTCCGCGTGTAGCCATTGGCCTGGAAGGCCGAATTTAGATGTTCGAGTTCTTCTTTCAAATATTTTTCGTTGCAGATTCTTTTTGCCCGTTCTGTGAGTTTTTATCACTCCTTGTTTCTGCCTGGGGTGGTGGTTTGATGTTTTGTTTAGGTATCGATCTGTGTGGGTGGGCTTCCTGTATATACTGCATTCTAGGCTGAGGTTTGGTGTTCTCATGACTTTTACATCTAAGAAGGCCAAAGTGTTGTCTTTTTCTTTCTCCATTGTAAATTGGATATTGGGATTAGGCTGTTTAGGTGCAGCAGAAGCAGCTCTCAATGTGCATAAAGCCTGGACACCTATCTTGGAGAAACAGGTACACAGAAATAACAGACATAATAATACCTCGCCAAACCCACCCACTCCCAGAGATGCGAGCCAATCACTGCACAGGACCTCACAGTAAGCCCCGCCCACCCCCACTATATAAGAGTGCCATCCTCTGGTCTCCGCATTCAGACTCCGACCACTGCAGTCATTGAATCACTTCACCCTGAAGATGCCAAGCACTGTACTTGGCGAAACGTCGGTATCCATGATGCCTTCTAGACCACGGCCTACAAGCCCGGATAGTTGTAATTCATTTATTAGCTATACCTGTTACTTTTCAGCAGCAAACACAGTACTTTTATACTGATTTCCATTACTGTGAAATCTATTGGAACAAAATTAGCAAAACCAAGATGATACATGTAGTTACTGCAAGCAGCAAGAAACCCCAGAGCATATATTGTTTGAATGTACACATTATAATGAAACGATAAAGAAAAACAGGCTTTAATTCATACCGTCTAGCACATATTTTAAGAAACAAAAACCAATATATACAACTCAACATACATATAGTTAATAAAATTAGCAAAATAGCTTAAGGACAAGATACTGAACAAGAAATTGTGACACTTGCACCTGCAAATAACGAAGAAATAAGAAATCTGAGGGAATTGAAGCCCTGTATTCAACGCGACACTCTCACAAACAGCATCTGACATTGATGACCATAATTTAGAAATAGGAGTACAAAGTGATGAAGGAGAAGAAAGCGACAATTTAAATCATAATTGAAGAAAATATAATTGGAGAACCCTAGGTAGGAAAAAATGGGCAGGGAGGAGGAGGAAATGAATGAAAGGTGGTGATTAAGAAACATATGTAGAATAGAAAGACATTTTAGGAAGGAGAAGAGGCGAAGTTATACTAGAGAGGAGGATAACAGGTGCGGACAACCAAGGGGAGAGTTGATAGCAGGTAGGAGTGGTGGAGTTATGATTTTGAGGGCAAAAATATGGCAGGGAGGGAAATTGAGTTAAGTGAAGAAAAAGTGAATTTTTTGATAAGTGAAGTGGAAAATTGTTATTTAAAGAATGAAGTAAAAGCAATAGTTTTTATAGAAGAGTGATAAGTGCATTTATCATTTTGTTAAATGTAAGATGTAAAGAATATGGGATGTATGGCTTTATCCACAATAGTGATAAGTATAACAAAATCATTACTGTAATTTAGTTACAATATATTAAAATAAGTAACAGTTGAAGTATCCATTTTTAAGGAAAGTGAGTAATGTTGGGTAGAAAGGATAATTAATACAAATACAGAAGTCTGAATTTTGAATTGGAACATGAAACTATAAAAATCATTTTCAGTATAAAACTGTTATACAGGAACTGTAATTAATAAGGAAAATATGAAAGCAATATATAATTTATGTAAGGAATAGATAACTTTAAAACCTATTACAAAAACAATAGATATCAAAAAATATACAAAAATAACAATTAAAGGAAACTGAGAGCAAGTAATCTATGATTAAACGAAAAGGAATATTTAGAGAGAGAGAGAGAGAGAGAGAGAGAGAGAGAGAGAGAGAGAGAGGAAGAGGGAGAGAGAGAGAGACAGAGAGGGAGAGCGAGATATTGTGCAGTTGGATACTGGTTACCAGTAGCTTCACCATTGGAAGCCAGTGGTTATAAAGTAGTTTAGATTAGTATAGAGTATTTGGTTACATTATATCTTATTAAATCTATTAATTATTAACTAGAAATTAGAAACAAGTTACATATAACAACAGTTGAAACTATTTTTGTGTTTTTAAATTTCAATTATACATGTAAACTTTGGACTTTTAATTTTTTATACTTATATTTGTTTTACATACTATAATGTAAGTAAAAATTTGTACACAATAATAGGTACATTCAGTGGAACAAGCAATGCAGCAGAGCTTTATGCAGTGGGGCATTTAGCCGCCCTGCTGCAGTGCACTGCTGGAACAGTAAATGAAGCTATGAAGTACATACTTCAATGCACGGGCAGCAGAACGAATAAAAATTGTAGTGTGTTTGCAGGGCATATTTACTAGGGATGCTTCCTATGATATATTTGGCAGCGAGGAACTGCATAAAAGGTAAGGGTTTGTTTTAGTCATAGAAATAGTTAGTATACTATTAAACTTCATTCTCTATAGTATTTATGCAGCAAAAACAGTGTAAGCAGTTGTTCCCGAGACCACATGTATGTATTGTATAATGCTAATAGGAACAGTTTTAAGCATTTCTGTTCCAGAGTTTCTAGAAATTCTTCTTCTTCTTCAATGGATTACCCTCCTCTTTGCAGTAGTCTAGAAATACATTGGTATAGTTTAGCATTTAAACTCATGGTCATTCTCATCTTAGAGAATACAAATATGTTACCCTTTTGCTTTTATGTTCTGATTTCTTTAATAGGTTCCTAAATAGATGCATTCCTTTAGCTTTCATTAACTCTGAGTAAATAAATTTAAAAAATTTGATCTGTTACATTCACATGACTTTCTCAACCCTCTATCCATTATTAGTGGGTATACAAACTATTCTTATAAAAGCTTATTCTTCTATGTATTTCATTTTAATTGAGATAAACCTTTCCAGAAATAGTTACATTACATATTTTGTTATACATACAAAGGGAATAGCGATAGTCAAATGTCTAAGCAGGACAGTATACGCTGGCATTAAAATTTCATTTTCTTTCCATGCAATGGTGATAAAGCAACTAAATATGACAGGACTTTAAAAGACTGACAAAGTATTTAACAATTATACCAACAATAATGGATACTTGGAAATGGCTTATGTCACAGAAAGAAAGTTATTTTAAATAAATTGTGTTTTTAAGGGCATCTGCATCTTTTGTGTAGTACATTTACATGTATTGCTTAATGTTTACCAGTTCCTTACAGATGAAGACGACCACAGGCTTTTCCCAATAAGTTCAAGATATACATTTTATTTGTCGTATTTAAAAAACTTTTTATGTGAAGGGTAGTTTGGGGTGAGGGATTTTCTTGAAGATCTTTGTATTGCATCTTCAGAAGATACTGAACTTAAATATCAAGTTTGGAATTTATCCAACTTTTTGTTTTCAGTTATATTGTTCACAGACACTTTGACATACATACAGACCTTTAGTCTAAATTTTTTTTATTCAGGGTGCCTCAAAACATGTATTTCTAGTGAAATCTCAGATCAAATTTTTGGATGAAATAGAATACTTCCTCTTCTTATGTACTTATGCAAAGCAGTAGAGAATGTAATACTGTTAGACATGGTTGCACCTAACACACCTGGAAGGCTATATTTAACAAATGCAATAATTTATGATTTTATTTGAAAAATAAACATATGAATGAATCATAATTTGAACCTATCTCTGCTGTTGCTTATGACATCCGAAAATGACTTTGAAACTCATTTAAAAAATGCTGTAGTACCGTTTTATCAAAATAATTCAATTCCTTACAGGAACTGCCCTACCTCCTTCCCCATTTTCTTCATAAGCAATGGCCATAATATTGGCATTCACAAATGGAATAACTTCAACAGCATGCTGTCATCATCTGCTATAATCTGCAACCACAAATCATAAAACTTCTTCCCAATCTATATTCTACAATAAATGTATGTCCACATGTTTTTGCTGCAAGGATTCAGAGCATAAGTGGTACAGACAGCAAATTATAAAATTCCCACTTCCAGCAGTGCATTCAGCAATCCTGCAGCGTTGCAGACAGCAAAGGTATTAAGCACTGCTACAGCACTATACCGCTGAATGTACCCAATGTATAACATGAAAAAAGTGTTTAAATAAATTAAAAGATTTACAATATATGTCCTGGTATAGGAAAACTGTAAAAGCTGGTAAAACACAAGATGTTATGTATTTTTAACATCAGTTGGTGAAACTGACTCTAGAGCTATTAGAAACTAGTATAAATTTGGATGTAAGGAACAAAGTTAAGAATATAAGAGAGTCAATCTAGCACAAGCAGTGATATCAAGGGGATGTGTGTATGCTACATTCCATAGGCTACAAAGACTGGGAAGTTGGGTGACGAACTAGAGGTATATCTGGCCCGAATTGGGGAATACATTAACTAAAAATTAAGTAATGGAAAACGTTCACAAATGGCTGATGAACATTTGTGGCTGTTAGCATTAATAACCATAATGCTGTTAATTGGAGGTATGGAATTGAACCTGTCACTGAAGAAATGATGCAGATAGTGGCAATGCTAAAAATTATTTCATAGGACATATTAGACCTGAAGAAAATAGAAAAAAGAATAGAGGTGAATTTGGACAAGAAGATAAAGTTAAGGAAAGTTTCATATTATGAAAAATAAGATACCCAAAGAGCATGCAGGTGTTAGGAAAGAATGGAAAAGTTGGAGACAAAAATGGAATTATAACAAAGAAGATACAATTTGTTAATATTTATGGCGAAGGAGAATAGAGAGAAGTAACTGCTAAAAATATCACAAGAAATATTTGAGAAAGGTTTGGATGTGATATGGCTGGATGGGAAATTGTGACGCTTCAGAATTGTAAAATGAGGAAACAAACCCAGAACAATTTTAGTAAAGTTAATTATGAATAAATTTAAATGGGCAACCCTGACCAAAAAAAAAAAAAAAAAAAAAAAAAAAGGGGGGGGAAAGGAATGGGAATTTTCATAGAGCAAGATTACGAAAAGAGGAATATCAGGAATTCATTACTAAAGAAAGAATCAAGCTAGTGACAAATGAAAGAAAACCTTTGCAGAAGATCTAGAATTATGGATTGATGGCAAAAGCAGAGCATGAGTCAGCAGCAGGCAAATTCAGAGTAGGTCTGAATGTCAAGTCAGCAATGCAAAGAAGATTGGAAGCAGCTGTGATGTCTGAAAGTGACATAAGGAGAGAACAGTCATTGGCAAGTTGCAAATGTCAGGAGGATAGAGGGGAGGAAGAAAATGTAACCAGTGTGACGTCACCAAGGAGGCGTGATGCAAAATAAGATACAGAAAGAACAGAAAAGATGGCCTTGGCAACAGTTAAGAGGAGAAAATATGACAGCGGACTTAAGAGTGATGAGTATACTCCAGAGGGTGGAGTATACTGGAGTTGGCTGATAATGAGGCCAAGGGGGTTGCTGGGGCGGGGGGATGGTGAAAGAACGAGATACAAAGAAAAGTTGTAGAAATTCAGAGGAGGAAGGAGTTGCTCAAGATAAGAATTAGACTGCAAGGTGGTGTTATGGAATGTAGAAAGACTAAGGATGAAACTTGCAAATGGTGAAATGTTTGAAGTACTACAGTTGGGAGACATGATAGCAATGTGAGGTACATGATTGGACAAAAATGGGAGCATAGCTGTGGAAGGATATGATAATGTAAGCGATCATGGCATAAAGAAAAGCAATAAAGGAAGGGTTTCTGGAGGGATAGGGTGTTCATTAACAAGAGTAGTGGAATAAATGTGAGTGAAGTATTATGTATGGAAGAAGGGTAAGTAATTCGGCCAAAGGTGATAAGGTGAAGGGAATGAAGACATGTATAGGATTAGGAATGGTGTATAACCCATCTGAAACATTGTAGCTTCATGGCGAAAACTTGTATATAAAACTAAATGAAATTATAGAGGAACTAAAAAACAAAACATAACTATGGAGTTTATTGTAGTTGGTGATTTCAGTGCCAGAATAGATGGATATTGGAAAGGTAGAATCAGACGACTGAAAAGTTCAATACCATAGCCGGGATTTGAACCACGGATCTCCCGATCTCTGTCCGGTTGCTCTAACCACTGAGCTATCATGGCAACTTGCCGGTACAACATTTAATTCCCCAACTGATTCGCATTTAATGTCATACCATAAAGTTGCCATGGTAGCTTTCCTTTCCTTTCCAACCCTGTCCAGCACATGGCTTGTGTAGAAGAACAATTAATTCCAATAGATGGATATTGTTTAAGATCTTTCAGTTCAGATGGTTAATATATGAGGGCAGATTGGCAAGTCCAGACTTTGACGAGAGATAGCGTTCTAATCACAGGTTTCTTGTTTGCACCCAAGTCTTACATCTATTCTGGGTATAATCGCAGAAATTTGTCATCATTTGTTTCTTAGAACATTGTTGAGAGCCTCTAAAATTAGCATATGTGTGTTGCTTCATAGAAAATGGAGAAAAGTGAATTTCATGTTCTGATAACGCACTACTTTTTGCATGGTAACACAGTGAAGGAAAGCTGAACAAGTATTATGGGGACTCTGCTCTATCACATGGCATGGTTCACAGAATTCTGATGTGGCCGTTCGAGCAAAAGAGATGCCATGCGCACAGGACGGCCGTTTGAGGTCACAACAGAAGAAATGGTGAACAAAGTTCATGATATTGTGTTGGAAGACTGCTGAGTGAAAATCCGTGAGATACCGAAGACTGCAAACATCTCGAGTGAACGGGTGTATAACATTTTGCACAAATTTTTGGGTATGAGAAAGCTGTTCAGCAAGATGGGTGCCGTGACTGTTCACAGTTGAGAACAAGCGGAATCGTTTGACCATTTCACAGGGATGTTTGAACATGTTTCAGTGCAACCCAAATGGTTTTTGTGGTGTTATATCATGGTTGATGAAACTTGGATCCATTACTATCAACCTGAAACCAAACAACAATCAAAGCACTGGTTTTGGTTTCCTTCGGCGAACCTGCTCCAAAGAAAGCAAAAACCATTCCGTCAGCAGGGAAAATCATGGCAGCTGTCTTTTGGATTTCACAAGGGGTGATAGACATCCACTACCTGGAAAAGGGTAAAACGATCACAGGTTCATATTATGCCGCAATGCTGGATCAGTTTCACAAGGAAATGTTAAACACCCCATTTGGTGAAGAAAAGGTTCTCTTTCACCAGAATAATGCATCTGCACACAAGTCAGTCATTGCCATTGCAAAATTTGTGGAATTGGGCTACAAATTGCTACCTCACTCACCATATTCTTCAGATTTGACTCCAAGCGACTTCTTCCTCTTCGCAAACCTGAAAAATTGGCTCGCTGGGAAGAAATTCACGTAGGGAACACATCATGGCAGAAACAACCTCATATTTTGCAGATTTAAAAAAATAATACTTTTTGGAAACGTTAAAAAAATTGGAGAAATGCTGGATGTGTATTGAAATGAAATGTTGAGAAATAAAATTGATTTTTTGGAAATAAATGTTATTTTCTTTAAAAAGTCATTGACTTATCAATCTGCCCTCATATATATGGCTAAAAATTATGAACAGAGGAAACGGCGGGATTAAATTGTTCAGTAAGGAAGGCAGAAAGATGACTGAATTTTGTGAGGAGAATAATCTAATTATACGTAATGGTGTAAGGGAGGAGTACTAATGAAGAGAGTTCACATTTAGGAATATAACACTGCAAAAAAATTGTAACTCCTACTTACTTTGGAGCAGAGTGGTAAATTTCATGCATATTTTAAGGGACATTTTGCTCTACAAATTGGTAGAACCATTAAGTATGGCAGCTTCTGTGGATTCAAGTCATGTGGTTTCTTTCTTTGTAAATATATGACAGTTTGTTTTCTCTATTATGCTTTGATGAGCTTTTTCTGTGAATGGCATTTTCTGGTATAAATGACCTGTTTTCTCAGAAACTATTGAAGATAACTAAATTAAATTTCAGGATGATAAAAACAACCCTAAATGCTGCGTGGATCTATTTTGGTGTTAATAACATGGTTGTTTTTTTTTTATTGCAGATACATTTTAATAAAAAGATGATATTTAAGAAAATAATCCTATCTTTCTTAATAAACAAACTTATTGGTAAAATCAGATCAGTGGACTTAGACGGCATACATCTACATACCACCAAAATTTCAATATATCTTAAATAGTTTTGGAGATAATGAATCCTGAATTTAACAGATTCAGCATTGATGGAATAGGGCTTTTAGTCTTCCCTTAAAGATTTAATAAGGAAGAAAAGAGTAGGAAACAAAGATAACACTATTGGAATGGTATCATCATCATCATCATCATCATCATCATCATCATCATCATCATCCGAGTCTGATAGGAGGAGGAATGGTTTTAAACTTTGAACTAACTTTGGATAGTACTGTGAACAGAATATTTGGATAAAGAGATTACTATGAGAGAGGTAAATTATCAGCTTAATAATCCAAAAAGAAAAAAGGCTTCAGGAATAGATGGAATTCCAGGAGAATTTTGGAAAATGTTAGGGAAAGTAGATGAAAATATGAGGTTGCTAACAGAGCTATTAAAGAGGAGGAGAAAATATCTGAGAGCTGGAGAGTGAGCATAACTGTATCTTTATATAAAGGGAAAGGCAATTTAAATGATCCAACTAATTAGTGATGAATTAGTTTGTTACCCATATTAGATAAAATATACACAAGTTGACTAATGAGAAGATGGCATGAGTGAGTCCAAAGTGAAGGAAAATGATCAGAAATTCAAGTTACTTTCAGAAAAGAAAGAAAATCAACTTATTATAATAATAATAATAATAATAATAATAATAATAATAATAATAATAATAATAATAATAATAATAATAATACATAGGTAAATACCTGAGAAACAAAAGGAGCAGGGTATATAACTTTTGTTTTTGGAGGGGGGATTTATCTCAAAAAAATATTCAACACTAAACAGGAATGCATTGATATGAGGGTGTATCAATAAATAATGGACTAATTTTGTAATTAACACATAATGGCTTTATTTCATTCAAATTTACTTACAAACTTTCAAAGTATTCTCCCTCTGCTAGAATACAACTATTCCAATGATTTACTCATTGTTCGAAACACTCACTGAACCTCTTTTTTGACAATCTGCTCAGTATACTCATAACAATGTTGTTCAACTCCTATCACTTTGAAAATGGCGACCATGAAGCTCCTTTTTCACATTACGGAAGAGATGGAAATCACAAGGTGCGAAATCCGGAGAATACAGTGGATGAGGCATGATCTCAGTGCCAAATTCTTCGATGACATCTTGAGTTGCACGTGCTCGATGAGCTGGCACATTGTCTTGGTGCAAGATCCATCCTGTACTAGCAAGATCTGATCTCTTCTCGGCGATTTTTCTTTTCACTGGCCCCTTTAGCACATCCAATAGTAAGCAGCTGTTACTGTGCATTGGTTAGTCACAACATGGTCATACAGAATGTCCTGTTTGTCAAAGAATATGAGGTGGTGCATGACCTTTCCTGCACTTTTCTGAACTTATGCTTCTTAGGCCTACGGCTCGATGGACGTTTCCACTGCGAATTCTCCTCTTTTGTTAAGGAATCGTAGTGATGGAACCAACTCTCATCACAAGTGATGACCTTATTCAGAAAATCTGGCTCCCGTTGTAACTTTCCGAGCCATTGTTGTCATGTCATGATGCAGTGAGCCTTCCCTTCATCCTTCAGCACATGCGGTATCCATTTTGTTGCAACTCTTCGATAGACAAGAGTATTGCAAATTATGTCTTCTACGGTTCCAAAAGAGAATTAATTATTTCTGCAATCTTCACAATTGTTCTGCGATCTTATTGCACAATTGGGTCAATTGTGTTGATGTTGA
The DNA here is from genome assembly GCA_030765065.1 of Deroplatys truncata. Classification (NCBI taxonomy): domain Eukaryota; kingdom Metazoa; phylum Arthropoda; class Insecta; order Mantodea; family Mantidae; genus Deroplatys; species Deroplatys truncata. The sequence goes on along the minus strand of CM060980.1, from coordinate 31,257,918 downwards.
CTTCTGTTTTTGCTGTTACAGGTCTTCCAGGGCGTGGAGAATCTTGAAGGTCTTCATAACCCTCTTTGAAACATTTGTGTCACTCAAAGACTTGTGTTTTGCCTAAAGCAATCTTTATATGCTTGCTGCATCATTTCTAAGGTTTCTGTAGGAGTTTTGTCTAGAAGAAAAACTTTATTGATGTGCGTTGCTGCAACTTCAGTTCCAGTTTGGGTACAGTAAACACCACCTGCAGTATCTGGGTCAACTCCCAACTGAATCATTCTTCATGACAGGCATTCACAACACTACTAGATGAAGGTTTCATCTTTCTGCCACTAGCAGCCGTTGCGCTCTTGGGCGATTTATTTAAATACAATTCATGTCTAATTTCTGCTCTAGTATTGGATTGTCATTTTTTGTTTTTTTTGTTCTCTTCCGCATTTGTAGCTTTGTTTCCATTGTCTTGGAGATGCTTCTTTTTTTGTTTGCTGGATGCCACTACATGCGCAGTCTAGTTATGTGTAGGTTTCGGTATTAGGCTGCTAGTTGTCTTCCAGTCGGTAGATGTCTGCTGGCACTGGCTGCCTCCCACCATTCAGTTGACCTATGTAGATCCATGTGGTTCTATCCCCAGCAAGCAGTTCATTGTCTTCTTTTTGACTACTTGCCTCAGTAATCTTTGCTGTGTCTTTCTCCAGTTTTGTCTCATTTCAATCCAATTGTTATTTGTGTGGTTGTTACTCTTTTAATACTGTCCAGTTCTTTCATGATCCACAACATAATCTCTGTGATCTTTGAATTATGCTCCTTCATTATATTTTCCTTGGGGATGCCCCCGGCGAAAATAAAATCTCCATATTAAACTACAAAGACCTGATGGCAGAAAACCTGAGGAAAAGAAGTGAGGTCGAGGAGGACTTTTATGCAACAAAACCATGACAGACAGGAGTTGGGCAGGACCGAATCAAAACATAGGAACATTAACGAGGTGGACCATGCATGGTTTCCACAATAAAGTATGCTACATAAACAATTTTCATGCAGATAAGTGTGTTTGCGAATTCTGTGAAATGTGACAAATACCTCGTGCTGAATTGCATCAATGTCCAAAAACAGTGTAAGGGGATCAGAACTGAATTTATTTATGGGCCTCAAAAATTAGCAAAGGAATCAAGTTTTGTATTAGATGCGAAAGTAATGGAACTGCAGATTACTTGGAGCAAAATATAGGATTGAGACAAGGTTGCAAACTAAGCATGATATTATTTAATCTATTCATAGATGATATTTTGGAGAGATTTTAAACCAGTGTGTTAAGTGTACTAGAAGTCAATTCCATTTAGACTAGAATTACTATATTGTTAAATGTATTAGTGAAATGCTATAGCTTATTATCAGTTCATTTTTAAAATGGTATATCAGTTCATTTATTCAATTTTAAAATATCTACTGTGATTAGAAAAACACAGGTATTTTATGTTTATCGTGTGAGAGAAGCAACAGAATAACGGCTAGACACTGTGTACTTTAACTTCTGATACTGCTGAATAAATGGTGATAATATCTTTGATTTACCAGATTGGTAGCAATGTCTTGTGGCAGCAAGTCGGGTCCAGTATGAAAGGTAAATGTGACTGTTTTGTGTTTGCTTGTTTCAAGTTGACACTCCACTTCACCACCTCCACTCTTTATGCTCAACACGGTTAGCTTTGGACCACGTTCCCCAGTTTTTCTTCGTTTGCCAGAGGTTGCACTTCGTTTGGCACGCTTGTCTAATGCTGTTTCTGTCATGGTCCCTGTTGCTGGTATTCCCAGTTCAGGCACTTCCATACTGCAAAACAACAGTGGAGCATCAGCATTGTTTTTTCTTCAATAAACATTGTTGGTGCATTCAAAAACTGACTGAAATTAAATAGAGAATAATTATAATGCTGAAAGATGTGGAAGACAATGATACACCAAAGACATGGTAAACATATTTTGAAACATTATGTTAGGACCTATGAAAGCTCAAAATAGCATCAAGGATAGGAAAAGATTTACTCTTGATAGATCAACACCCACACATCTGCTACTGTTGTTGTTATTGTTGTTGGTTATTATTATTATTATTATTACTATTATTATTATTTGAGTTTAAAGTCCTTTAACTCTGTAGTGTATGTTAAACATAAATGGATGATATTCAAATGATCCTGGGGTCCACAAACTTTAAAGTTGCCAGACATTTGGCTTCTCAGGATAATGGAAAAACTCCAAAAAACCTTATCTAGGTAACTTAACTTTATCTGAGATTTGAACACTATTGTCATTACAACTGCTCTGAAGAATATGGCTGGACACCGGCAAATGTAGTAAACCTGCTTTTGTCAAAAGCTGTATTCTTACCTGTACCAAAGTGTTGTCAATAAAATGTGTTTCTTAAGCAAAAGGATTTAATGCTAGTAGTACTATGGATGGATAAGATAACAACGCTGCAGTGCTAATGTTTCATTAGTCTGAACAATAATATGTGCAAGGAGAAGAAAATAATGGATGGATAGAAATCAGTAACAAGAGTGAAAGAGAAAATACTGTGCAGTTTTTTTTCAGTAAATGGAATATGATGGTGAAAAGTTTCAACATTTCCCATTATTTGTGATTTTATTTTTAATTTTAAATTATGAAATAAGCAGGATCATCCACTTCCCTGGATATCATAGCTTTCAAAGGGTGCTCCATTAGTACCTAGAGTCACTGAGGAGCAAGAAGTATCTGTTCTGGACTTAGAGATGAGTTTTCTGAGAGGTTATTTAAGTACAAAAGTCTGATGTGTTACATCACATGACTTTCTCTAACCTCTATAGCTTATTAGTGGGTATACAAATTATTCTTATGAAAGTTTATTTTCCTATCTACTTCATTTTAATCGAAATAAACCACAAATACTGATTTACACCTTTCATTATTATAGATACGGACATTATTCCATATGCGGGTAGGAGGTATGAAATGTTAAGAAACTTACGGAATCAGAGTTTTTTAATACGTAGAGTTGATTGTGTAGTATCCTGGGTTCTCATTCAAGTTTAGACACGCAGATCCCTCGGCTATGCCCTGTCGGCACTTCACAATTGCCGCCTCTGGCCGCAACTGCTACACTCCTCTCCTTCTAAAAGAATCCCTCGGCTACGCTTTGAGGCTGAGTGTCTTCAATCCCTCGGCTACGCCCAGTGGCTTAGGGCCCTCAATGTTACAATGTTGAAACCCCAATTCCCTACGTTTCTTAACATTTCATACCTCCTACCCATATACAGAATAATCCACCTTACTGCATACGGAATAATGTCCATAGATACAAAAGAAGCAGTGATAGTCTAATGTTTTAGAGCTAGACACTATGCGCTAACCTTAAAATTCTACTCTTTTTCCATAACATTGTAAGAAACAACTGCAAATTGACAGGACTTGAAAAAAATAGCTAAGTATTGAAACCTTTAATAACAGATATCTTGGAAATGGCTGAGGCCACAAAAAAGTTATTTTAAAATAAACTGTGTCTTAAAGAGATCTACATTTCTTGTGTAGTATGTTTGCGTCTATCGCTTAACGTTTACAAGTTACAAAGAAATTCGTTCCAAATTACTTGAAAATAGACTTCAAAGGCTCTTCCCAGAAAATTCAAGGTATACATTTTATTTGTCATGTAAATATCTTTAATATGTGGTATTTTAATCAAAATTGTTAGAGCCATCTTTTAGAAAATCAAGCATTTTGAAAAATCTTCCATGTAAAGGGTAGTTTGGGGTGGGGGGATTTTCTTGAAAATTTTCATATCGCATCTTTGCCATGTTTAGTGTTTATCCGACTTTTCGTTTTTGAGTTATGCTGTTCACAGACACACAAACAGATACATAGACAGACAAATGCAACATTTTCTAAAAATGCTTTTTTGGATTCAGGGGGCATCAAAACATACATTTCTGGTGATATCTCAGTATTGAATTTTTGGTGGAATGCAATACCTTCTCTACCTACTAGGTACGTGATAGAGAAAGCAAAAAGGAGCTGGAAGAAAAAGTACTTTGAGCTTTGTAATAAATTGGCTTGGGAAGGATTCACTTGAGCCACAAGAAATGTAAGAAATTCAGGGAACTGAGAGATGCCTATGGAACTGATTCACATATGTGAATTATATACATGAGTATCATACATACATCATGAACAAACTAAGTTGTGCTGACCGAGGTTCTAGCAAGAAAATTAGATTAATTTTGAGGTAGAAATATTAATGATTATGAGTTTAGGAATAAAAAGAATAAAATATAAAAATCAGAAATATTCAGATTTTTAAAAAGCAGATTTTAATGTAATTGCTTGCTCTTTGGATGAGAAAAACAGAGACATACCACTTGAAGAAAGTATAAGTATTTAAACATTCAAACCAATAACAAAGAGTATCCCAGAAATTGTTAATGCCACAAAACATATTTGACAAATTGTGAGCTTTAACAATAAGTACATTTTTTCTACTGCAAGGTTTTGTCTATCTCTTAGGTTTACATTATACAAAAGTAATTCAGAATGAAGAGAACCTCACAGGCTATTCCCAGGAATTTCAAGATACACATTTATTTTGTCATGCAAATATCTTAGCATTTTAATCAAAATCTTTGAGAAAATAAAAAAAAAAAATGAAAAATGTTCCATGTAAAGGGTAGTTTGGGATGATGTCCTCGTATTCGCATTCATATGCACCTATGCACATACATAGGGACCTTTTCCTAAAAATGATTTTCCTGGATTCAGGGAACCTCAAAACATGTATTTCCAGCGAAATCTGGGTATCATATTTTTGGGTAGAATGTAATAATTCTGCTACTATAGCTGCTATAGATAAGTAGTAGCTGAGAGTTAGTAACTCCCAATTTATAAAGGCAAAGGAGATATTAGGTACCCAGAAAATTATAAAGACACTCTACCAATGTCAAGACTACTATCAATAATCAGGAAAGTATTTGTTTGAGTATTAGCAAAACGATTACAAGAATAGGCTGAGAAAGAAAGGAAAGTTTAATTATTTCAATCAGGCTTTAGAAAATAAAAAGGAATTAATAATATTTTTATAATTAGAATATCAGCAGATAAATACCTTAGTAACAAAAAAGGTAAACTGTATTTGTTATTTTAGAATTTAGAAAAAGTTTTTGACACAATCTCTAGGGAAACACTTTGGATCAAACTGAGGAAAACAGAAGCCAAAATTTTATAAAGGTAATTAAAAATATTTATAAGGAAAATTAATTATGTATAGAATATGAAAGGGTACATATATGTATACATATAGGGTATACATATATATGTATAAAATACAAAGTAACAGATAAAATACCAAACACTGTAGGTCTTAGGCAAAGATATAAATTTAGCCCAGTACTCTTTAATCTATTCACCGATGATATTTCACAAGAAATAAGTAAAAAAATATGCATTTGCCCACCACAAAAAAACAGATATACTAATTTATTTAAAGGTGAGTCGGAATTGTTACACTAACATCACTTAAGTTTACTCACTTAACATGTTTCGGGAAACCGTTGTTCCCATCCTCAGAAGGTTAATTCGACTGATTACATATAACTTAGATATACTAAGTTGGCTTTCTGCAGATGATCTAGTAACAGGTGTTCTAAAAGTGCAGGATTAATATGACCACTAGAAGCTATAGGTACATTCTGTAGAGAATGGGATCTTAAGATAAATAAAACTAACCAAGATTGTGGTAGTGAAGAAAGTTCACAATCTAATAAAACAGGAAAAATAGTGGTGGGAAGGCATAGAAATCAAGCCTGTCAAGAAAATTGATTACCTGGGGTTCGATTGTCTAGTAATGGAAAATTTTTATCTCTTCATTAGACTTTTAAACAAATGCCATACATCAAATCATGTTCAACTTTCGGATGCCGAGTTTTTAACAGGTATCTTACACCTTTATGTCTGCCGGAGAGAAAACTTCAACTCAAGACATTTCCTGTTTTGCAAGAATAGTCACTATGTTATAACAAGCAGCCTTTTCTGAATTGCCTTTCACCATACCTCTTTGAACAAGTTCAAAAACAATAATTTTGTGGGAATTTAAATCCATGACAGAACAGACTAAATGAAGGATGGAAATCAATACCTAATATGATAAATAAATTATTTTGTAAGTTTACCTTATCTTCAACCAATGAGGTTGCTCTAATGGAAGTAAGAAGACTAGGCTATAAAAGTAAGGTAATGGAAAGAGTATATTGGTATAGAATATATAGGGAGAGCCAAAAAACTACGAACCGGCTGCGCTGTGTTTTTCCTGTCTGTGTCATCAGCACTCGTTGCAGTCTGCCGCTATCATAAAAAGGTGCGGATGAAACCATACAACATTTTTAAAACTACTTTAAAGGCTTTACTTACTTATGAAAGGAGATGCTGAAATTAGCCACCGTTGTCTATGCATTTTTGGCACCTCTTTAGTAAACTATCCATCACTCGCCGTAGTTCATGTTGAGAAATGCTGGCAATTTCCTGGCAGATAATTTGTTTTAATTCTTCCAGGTCTTGTACACTACACTTTATTTTAAGTTACCCCAGAGATAGAAATTGCAGGGGGTTAGGTTGGGACTGAGGGGGCCACAAATATCTACTAATAATTCTGTCCTCAACGCACATTCAATTCTTCTCATCAAAATATTGGCTGTATGAATTGTTGCAGAGTCTTGTTGAAAGAAGGCAAAAGCACACTCTCTGTCTGTTAATTCTCTAAAAACAGGGGGCAAAATTGTATTTATGTATGCAAGGGCTTCAACTATTCACTTGAAAAAATTGGCCTTATAACTCTTTTGCCGTCTTTTAGATTTCCTAGCCTGAACACTTCCTGTGGCCTGAAATTTATTGTAAAGTTCATGAATTGTTGTACAGCCTGGAACTTTTACACCTGAAAATCTTTCTGCAAATCGAACTTTCGCTTGGCGAGCTGACTGAGATAACACATACGAATCATAAATAAATACACGCTGCGCAGTAGAAAACATATAATGAGCCATAATATACTTTGTGACTAAGTACAGGACAAAATAATAAATAACTTGTAGTAACTGAACTAAATCACATCGTCAACTCAATACTGCACTTCACACTACAGAGCAAAACTACATCAACAGCGTGACCTTGTTTATAGCAGCAATGTGTTATTATGTTTCCACACGCCCAGTGGAACAACAGCGCACAGCCGGTATACTGTTCATGAAGTACACCTTCATGATGAAAAAATTGGTGTATGGTGTGCCATGAGGGGAGAAAGAGTTATAGGGCCAATATTTTTCAAGTCAACAGTTGATGCCCGTACATATGTGAATACAATTTTGCCCCCTTTTGTAGAGAATTTACACCAGAGAGCATGATTTTGCCTTTTTTCAACAAGACTCTGCAACAGCTTATACGGCCAATATTTTGATGAGAACAATTGAAAGTGGATTTGAGAACAGAATTATTAGTAGAGATTTGTGGCCCCCTCGGTCCCCCGACCTAACCCCCTGCGATTTCTATCTCTGGGGTAACTTAAAATAAAGTGTAGTGTACAAGACCTGGTAGAATTAAAACAAATTATCCACTAGGAAATTACCAGTATTTCTCAATGTGAACCACGGCGAGTGATGGATAGTTTCCTAAAGAGATGCCAAAAATATATGGACAACGGTGGCCAGTTTCAACATCTCCTTTCATAAAGTTGGTAAGTAAAACCTTTAAAAGTAGTTTTAAAAATGTTGTATGGTTTCATCCGTACCTTTCTATGATAGCGGCAGACAGCAGCGAGCGCTAAGGACGCGGACAGGAAAAACACTGTGCAGCCAGTTCGTAATCTTTTGGCTCTCTCTGTAGAAGCTAGATGAGAATATCATCATAGTGTGTTGGAAACACAAGAAAGAAGAGGAATGAAATTTGGATATAGAAAACCCAAAATATTCTACGGGAACCTGACATGGGATTGAAATGGTTTCAGAGGGAAAGAATGGGAAAAAGATTTTGGAAAGAGATAAATACAAGAATTGAGGATATCGAAAAAAAGGAATTATTGGCTAGTCTTAAGGTAAAACGATCTCTGAAACTAGAAAAAAAGTGAGTTTAAAGAACAATGTAAGTTGATTGAGGAAGAGAAAAATATATTGAAATTTGTGCTAAGGTGGGAAGGGAAGGACTAGCATGGTTTAAAAAAGGAGTAATATGCTTATTTGGGATAAGGAAGGACATAAAAAGGGAAAATGTCCAACATGTGAGGAAGTAGACAGTACCTGACCATGTATTTTGGAATAATGTTTTTACTGAAGTAGGAAAACTTACCAAATGAAATAAGAAGCAAAACAATTTTAAATTTCAGATCAAATGAAAACATTAAAGGGGAACGAAACACAAAAATCGTATTTTTTTCTAAACAAAGGATTATGACCTGTAAAATGCAGTGGTAACATTGTTTTCTTACTCCAAGACTTCATTATCGCTATGCAAGCGAAATAATAACCACCTTATACGTCATCAGAGCCAACCGTGCGCTAGAAGGAGTTGGGAGATCACAAATCAGTCACCACTGCCTGTGCAGTAGTACGTTCTCAAAAATTGTTTTTGTTGGTAATTAAGTCCAAGAGTAGTGTATTTTGGTGATGGTGTTACTGAGTCAGTTTAGTATTATACAAACAATGTAATATTGTGAAAAATAAAATTCCTCAATGTTGTGCATATGGCTATAATGTGAGAAAGGAAACACATAAGGGAACTCATTTTCATGCATTTCTAAAAAGTGACAAATCTCAAAAGATATATAGGATGGGTAGAATTTGGAGAAGAAAAGATTTTTTTTGCCTGGTCCCGGTGCTCGTTTATGTTCCTTCCATTTTAAGGACAGAGATTAGGAACAGACACAGTTATGAAAAAAGCAGCTTATGCTGGATGAAAATTAAAACCTGGAACTATACCTACTATAAGGATAAATGAAGACAATTTCCAGATATCGAGTTTTGGTAAGACAATTGATCACTAGGAATTAGTGACCTTTTACTTTTATTATCATTACCAGTTCTTGTAAGAGCAATTACTATACTTTTAACTGATCGAAATATAGACACATCCTTTTCTGACCCAGCAGGAAGAGGTGATCCAATTCTCTATCAACATTTATTCTGATTCTTTCATCCAAGAGCAAACGAGAAAGAACAGAACGATATGAGGCTAGAAATTGTAAAAGCATAGTTTCTGAGCTATGCGATAGTGTTACTTGCAATAAGACTGACAACAAAGGCAATGATGATAAAAGTAGTGAAAGAGAATTCAGAATAGGTGATGAAAAAACTATGAATTCAGAAGTACAATGTGAACTAGGTAAGGAAATATATATTGTTGGAACCTGAAAATATCTACAAACAAGCAATGATGAGGAAGATCAGGATAAGCTGAATGAAAGCTATAAAATTAAAATGAAGTCATTATTAACAGTGGAGTTATACGATAAGTATTAACACAATTTATTAAAAGTACATGAACTAAACATAGGTGAAGTAGTTAAAAATGCATTTTGAGAAGCATGCTCATCATCAGTTTGTCGACTGGAGCTTGCAGCCAGAAAATCCTTGGCCAAGTCATTGTGTCTGTGCTGCCCTCTGTATCCTATGGCTACTCGGACAATATTGTCAACTGGCAGGGTATCAAAATTCATAAGACAAGGCTCGTTCATGGTGATTAAAATTATTTCCCATGTATCAAGTGATGCGGTAATTTGTATCACAAATTACTTAAATGTAAATAATGATTGTAATATGAATATGCATTTTTATGTGACATTGATTTCAGATGTTTATTAATTGTAATTATTATTGGGAAATAAGTTTATAAGGCTTTACTGAAACTGTCAATAATAGCGCAATAATGCAAAGAGGGGGGTGAGCTGTTTATCATTATTGGAAACGAGGAAGTTACGTAATGTTGGCGCGTTTTCGGTAGAAACTTCTGGAATGTGTTTTTCCTAAAGCATATGTATTCATAATTTTAATTGGATATTAAAATAGACGCTAATGTTGGCGCGTTTTATTAGCCAATAGTAGTTCATTTATAATCTTTAGGCATATCGGGGAGTGGGAGTATAAATAGAAGCCAAGTTGGAGGTAAAGTCAGTCTGCCCTTCAGCTCGTCGAAAGCATTCATACATTACACGTCGTATTCAGGCCAGTTCATCAAAAATCTGTGTACACTACACGTCGTCTTCAGTCAGTCAGTTCGTCGAAAGTATTAGTTCGTCATACATCGGATATAGATTCACAAGTTACGCGCAGCAGAATTATGAAAGATCTAAAGTATGGTAAAGTTAAATATACAAAAGATTGAAGTACGTGGATTAAAAGAATTATCAGTAAGAAGTTGTTATAACAGTTTCAGTTTGGCGAGTGTTAAGATAAATGTGATAGTTAACGTGTTCGACAATAAATGTGTAAAACAAATTTCTTCATCAGTGTAATTTTTGGATAAAAGATTCCTTTCCGTTTCACAACCTGTATAGAGACACATGTTCGACCCAAGATAAGATAATAGCTAGCTGGAGGACATTTGAAATGAATTATTTCAAAAACTGATACTAGGAAACGCAAATTGCTAACGCCAGATGGAGCTACAAACCAAACAAATGAATGACGTCATAAGATGGCTTCCACTCACATGAAGTAAACACAATATAAGATCTCCAAGTTCTAATAATTTACGTAAAACATATTACATAAGCACTACTCTTACAAAGTGGCTACCACAACGTGGGGCTACAAATATTACGTAAGCACAGATGATCTCACACAAGTGCTAAGGGTGTCTTGATGTGTTTGAGCAATGTGATTTCCCTTTTTCTTTCATGGTTAAAGTTCTAAAAATGGGATGAAACTGCAGACTTGTCCCCTTGTTTAAATTTTATGTTTCTTAAATGTTCCTTCAATCTAATTTCCAGGCTCCGTTTTGTTTTTCCAATGTAAATTTTATCACACTCTAAACATTCCATTTTATATATTCCAGTCATCTTGTTTGTAGGTAAACTGTTTTTTAAAGGATGATTCAATAGATTTCTTAAATTGTATCTATGAGGGCTGATCAATAAAGACTGAGACTGATTTTTTTCTGTAGTTTCCTTGATAGTTTTATGTCTCTACCATGAATACTTGAAAAGAGCAGGGTTTCATGTATAATGTCCATAAGCGATAGCACTCTCGTAGCGGTAGGTTGGTAGTAATGCTGTATATTGTTGACCCTACTTGAATTTTGCATACCATAAAATGGAGGTGACACGCGCAATAAAATTTTATTTTCGTTTAAATCACACAGCCTTGAAACTTTCGAAAAGCTGAAGCAAGCATACAGTGAAGACGCACTACCTCGTGCAACAGTGTTTAGGTGGTTCAAGGACTTCAAAGAAGGGCGAGTCCTCTGTGCTAAGCAAGGTGGGCCTGATGTTTCGGAATGGAATGATTTACCAGCATGCAGTTCCCCCCCTCACACTACTGTTACAGCAGCTACTATACGTCAGTATTGGCTACACTGAGGAAGCACATTACAAGGAAACGTCCAGAACATCATTGGAATGGGTGGCGACTTCATCACGACAACGCGCGGCCTCACATCGCAAATCAAGTCCAGGAATTTTTGGCTAAATTCAACATTACCTGTGTGCCGCATCCACCTTAAAGCCCCGGTCTTACTCCCTGTGATTTATTTTTATTCCCATTACTAAAGGCAAAGCTCCGGGGCATTCGATTTGAGAGCACTGAAGCAGTGCTAAAGAAAAGTGAGGCGATACTCAAAGACCTGACAAAGAATGGCCTGCACCATGTGTTTGAGGACTGGCAAAGACGCTATAAAAAGTACATCAGTTAGGAGGGGACTACTTTGAAAAAGATCATGTCAACATTGAAATGGAGTAATAAATATCTGTGAAAAAAAATCAGTCTGTCTTTATTGATCAGCCCTCGTATTTTGTGGTGCCAACTTTATATTGATTCTTTAAATACCTTTTCAAATTTGTAAAAAAATTTAGGATGAAAGGTAAACTTACTATAGCTAGGAGATTTCTTAAGAGTGGAAAGAGTAGTAGTTTCTTCAATATTGTTTGTTGGTTATGTTTTACAATCATCTTATCTATGAAATGGGTTTTGAATCCATTCTGTATAACTATTTCATGTATGCAGTCATATTCATTTTGATATTCAACTTTTGTTAGAGGTACATGGGTGAGCCTACGAATAAAGCTGTAAAATATGGCATATTGATGAGGTTTTGGATTGTGTCGATTAAATTTTATATAATTGTCAATATGTGTGGGTTTCCTATAAATTCCAAAGGAATTTCAGCCTATTATTATTTCTGATAATCTTCCGATCTAGATCACCCATCTTTTTCTCTACCTCCAAAGTAAATTTTATAGAAGATCCTAAAGATTTAATAGTTTGAGAGCATCATTGATAAACTTTGCAGGAACGGCAGCAAAAATATCATCCACATATCTATACCATTTCTTAAAGATGTATGGAAAGGAACTTGTAATATGTACTTCTAAATGACTCATATATAGTTCAGCAAGTACAGGTGAAATTGGGTTGCCAATAGTCAAGCCTTTTGTTTGTTGATAGCACTTGTGGTTAAAAATAAAGCTATTTTGTTTGATGCACATCTGTAAGTTCAATATATTCATTAATCATATCATTACAAAAGTTCTGTTTAAAAAGTCACTGCTTGATCAGTCTGGGTAATGTTTCTATTGGTATACTACAGGGTGAGCTAAAAACCGACGAACCGCCTGTGCAGTGTTTTTTCCTGTCTGCGTCCTCGGCAACGAGCACCAAGGATGCGGACAGGAAAAACACAGCGCAGATGGTTTGTAGTTTTTTGGCTCACCCAGTGGTAAACAATGCACTGATGTCAAAGGATACCAAACGTTCATTGCTAACTATACATAGATCTTTAATTTTGTCCACTAATTCCACAGAAGTTTTAATGCCCAAGGTTGAAAATTTTGCAAAGTATTAAGTTGATCAACTAGCCATTTGGCTAATTTGTAAGTCGGTGCATCAATATTGTTGATAATTGGACACATACTATTGTCGTTCTTATGAATCTCTGACAGACAATATAATTTTGGTGATGTCGGATTATCCACCATTGTCATTTTTGATGTTTTTTGGAATTTACATTGTCATGTATGGCTTTTTCTTGTACAGTCGGCATGCTTGGTTAAGCTGGAGTATTCTGGTTTGTTAAGCAAAATTTCTGTTCTGGAGAAGTAATCATCTTGAACTAAAATCACTGTTTTGTTCCCTTTATCTCCTTTATGTAAAAGACAGGTCTGTTATTCAAGGCCAAAATAAGAGATTTGTATTGTGCATTGCTGTGTCCAAAGGAAGACATTGTTAACAGCTTTTGGTATTCAGCTTTTGCTAAGATTTTGTCACTACTCTGTTGAATCTGGTGAGAAGTGATGATAGAATAGGTATACATTCCTTACACTTACACCAATGGATGGAACCAACATGGTTTTCAGTGTTCACACTATCTCAGAATCGCTGTCAGAATGGTAAATTTTCAAAATCACTCTTTTTTGATTCAACTGATAAGGTGGATACCACATTCACTCATTTTCAAAGCAGATGTTGGACTACTGTTTATCATCTAGTAGTTATTAACTGGATTATGAAAAGTGATTGTCTAGCTTTAGCTCTACTCTTTGTTATTCAGAGTAGTTATGAACTTCTAATGAAATTAACACGTACACCTGTTAGTCATTTAAAACACATTGACTAATTTTGAGTATATGTGAGCCATTTTGAATGCCATATTACTAAATCTTTCCCACATCTATTCAAAACCTGGTATAGGTATGTAGATGATATTTTTGCTATTGTTCCAAAAAAACTTTCAGAAGATGCTTTGAAATTATTAAATTCACAACAGAAAAAGAAGAAAATGGCCAATTACCTTACCTAGACATCAGGATCATCAGAAATAATGCACACAACAAACTAACGTTCGGCATTTACAGAAAACCAATGCACACAGAAAATTATATTAAAAACAATAGCTGCAATCCTACAAGTCACAAACATGCAATTTTAAATAGTATTACAAACAGGTTAGTACATGTACCAATGGAGAAAGAGGAATACCAGAAAGAATACCAACACATTATCAACATAGCCACTATGAATGGATACCAGAAAAAAACAATAGATAAGAAGATAAAGAGGTTTGAAAGACAGAAATACATCCAACAAATGACTACGTTACTCAGACAACAGAAACCACAAGTATATAGAAAATTCACTTATCACCCTTAGACACGTCATAAATTTCAAAGGATTTTCAAAAAATACATCACCCTGTCTCCACAGAATAACCACAACATACAGAAACTACTATGCAACAGAACAAAAGATCCTATCCCCAACGATAAATCAGCTGGTATATATCAAATTGATTGTAATGAATGTAACCTGGTATATATAGGAAGAACCAAAAGAAATCTTGAAATAAGACTTAAAGAGCATATGAGATGCATTTACCAAAAGCAGCCAGATAAATCAGCAGTAGCACATCATTTCTGGTCTTCAAACCATATATCACTCCAAACATAAAACTCTTAAAACCGATCAACAACAGCAATGAATTGGACATCTGGGAAAAAATACATATTGTCAAACACAGGAATCACCTAATGAATTTCGAACTGCTGCCACCCAACAGCCTTTGGAGGTTCATCACCCCAGCACCAGAGAACACCACTAACCACACACATCCCCCAGACAATGACCGGCAAAATCAGATGAGGACATGCTGACGATGGGAACAAACCGTCTTCCGAAACGCGTTCAAGTAAGAATATTATAGTGATGTAGTGTAACAACCCTCAACTCTCTTTATTTTAAATTTAAAACACATATGCTGTGTAGGTCTTGTCTGGGTGAAGCGTGGCTCTCATGACATCACATATCAACTCAACAAGCCGCAACTCCATAACCATTTACCTTGGGATGGTGAAACTGCATGCATTGTTATTGTCCTGATGACAAATAAACTAATGTGGTGAATGAAATATTCATTTTTGTGTTTCGTTCCCCTTTAAAGGACTTTGAAAATTCATCTGTAAGGTGAAACAAAATGGCTATGGAAGGTGGGCAATATAACAATGTTGATAATATTGTATGAGGTTATCATGAGATGTAAAAGGAAATTTAAAATTTGATACTAATTACTGCTTTATAGTGCATATGAATATAATGTAATTTTTTGGAAATAAATGAGGTTAATTAGACTTCAATCTTATATACTAACATTAATACTATTATTGTATACTACTATTAGTGCTTTCAATGTTATATTTATTAAAACCATTTAATTATTTATACTGTATATCTATTAAATCTAGCATTATAATACAAAGTACTGTAATATATGTCATATCCCCATATCATGCACGTATGATCTATAGAGTGCAATAAATGAAATGAATTATGAACAGGTTTTAGAGAACCCTTAATATAGCAAAGTTTTCTCTTAGTAATAACACTGGAGAATTTGGTGGAGTTACTGCTATTACAGCTCCAAGTGCATCCAAAACCTCCAGAACTCTTAAAATACATTTTGTCATACTAACGACTAAAATTTCAACACAGCTTTGGAAAGTTCAAGATTTACAAATTAATTTTTATTTTAGCTCAGAAAGTATTGAATTAGTTTACTACATCATTCTTTAACCTCAGTAAAGGTAATTTATTCCCAGGTTTAAAAGATTGTTATTTCCAAATGTGTAAGTGGTAGGAGAGTTTAAAAGTCTGTTTCATATTACTCAATTTCCATTCAATTTTAATGAATTAAGTCAACCTAGTTTCATTTAATTTGTATTACAGGAGGCTGAAGCAGTAGTCAAAACTTTAAAAAGTATCTTTCAATATATATCATAAAAGATTATATATATATATATATATATATATATATATATATATATTGGCTTTGAAATTCCATACTCTTTGCATGACACCACACAGAACAGAACAAAACAAAACAAAAAAACCAATAACGGTGATTTAATACTTGAAAAATCTGATGTGATACATTCACATGACTTTCCCTGTCCTCTATCGTTTAATAGTAGGTACACAAATTATTCTTACTCAAGCTTATTTTTCTATCTACTACATTTTAATCCAAATAAACCTTTGCAGAAATAGCCACATTACACATTTTGTTATAGATTCAAAGGGAACATGACAGTCAAATGTTTAAGAACTGGATGCTATATACTGGCCTTAAAATTCCCAAACTGTTTCTATTCAATTGCGAGAAACAACTGAATGTTTAAAGGACTATGACCAAGAAATGAACAATTCAAACCTTTAATAACGGATATCTCAGAAACAGCTTATGCCACAAAAAAGCTTATTTTAAATAAATTGTGTGTTTTAAAAAGAACTACATTTTTTTTGTAGTATGTTTTCATCTATTGCTTAACGTTTACCAGTTGTACAAGATTATACAAAATTCCCTCCGAATGAAGAGGACTTTACAGGCTATTCCCCAAACATTCAAGATATACATTTTATTTATCATGTAAATATCTTTAATATACAGTATTAGAATCAAAATTGTTAAGGGCCATTTTTTAGAAAATATTCAAAAAATGATCCATTTAAAGGGTAGTTTGGGGTGGGGAGTTTGTTGATACTCTTCATGTCACATCTTTGGAAGATATTGCACCTAAATACCAAGTGTGGTATTTATCCAACTTTTCATTTTTGAGTTATGCTGCTCACAGACACACACACATGGACATGTTTCCAAAAATGCTTTATTTGGATTCAAGGCACCACAAAACATGTTATTTCTGATGAAATTTTGGTATCAAATTTTTGGGTGGAATGCAATACATTCCCTACTTACTATATGTAGTACAAAAGGTAAAAATGAATGATAAAGTATTGAAAAATTCAAATCAATAGGCACAAATAACTCAGAAGTGGTCGATGCCATAAAAAATTTGGCATAAATTCTGTGTTTTAATGGGATCTACATTTTGGCAGCATTTTTTGGTAGCACGTTTTTGTCTATCTCTTATGGCATACCAATTATACAAAATTTATTCAGAATGAGAGGACTTATCAGACTATTACCAAAAAATTTAAGATACAGATGCTTTTACTTTTCTATAACCTAGAGTAGGAATATGCATTCCACCTGAACATTTGATCAAATTTCACTAAAAATACATTTTGAGGTCTTCTGAATGCAAAAGAAAACATTTTTTTTTTTAAAGAAAAAATACCGTGTTAAGTCTGCCTTTGAAAAGCACAACTCAAAACAAAAATTCAGATAAACACCAAACATTGAATTCAAGTTCAGCATCTTCCAAGGATGTAACATGAGGATTTTCAAGAAAATTTCTGGATGGAATTATAAATACTTAATCTACCTACTATAGGAAGGTGTTAGAGAAAATAAAAATAAGTTTGTACCAGGTATTTAATTTAAAATTTCCAAGAGTTTGAAGTAAGTAGCAAAGCATATAATGTAATTGTATATAGCGATTGATATTTATCTGTTAATATTTATTGTAAATAATTTTTTATAAAATTCAAAGCTATAAATAATAAATTTCAAAATCTTCCTATATGTATGAGAAAACAGCAGCTAAGTGCCATTCATTCAATCACATTCAACACCTTTCTTTGTTTTTTCTCCTATTTGTGTTATAAGCTTATGGGCATATCTTTCTGTTAGAGGTTGCTGGGGTATGCAAATTCTTGGCAACCTAAGGTCCATGATGTGTGTGCTGTATCCTTAGTGTAAAAAGGTTTCAATGGTGTCATCACAAAGCCATTAGTCACTTCTTATCTGGTTTCTTTCAGTGAATATTTATTTCCATTGACTTTGTAATTAATATTACATTAAATATGAATAATTTATATGCTACTAATATATATTCAAACTGTGTGCTATTCAGACATCAAATATCCCCTCACGAATGCACTTATGCACACAGCCAAGAGGGTGATTGACCAACATTCCAAACTGGGTCCTCTTAAAATATATTTGGTATCCTGAATATTTCCCAGAATTTCTAGTTAAAACTAATATTATTAAATATGAATAATTTATATACCATTAATATATAAAGTTCAGTCAGAAAGTAATGCTTCCTATTTTTTTATCCTTAAATACATTAGTTATATAAAAAATTCCAATTTGGCATGATTTCTCAAACTTTCTTATGCAATCTGTTGCAATAACAGTTTCTCAAGTTAACAAGTGGCAGTACTGCAGTCTGTTATAAAATGGCTGACATCAATGTACGTATCAGGAGCATTCTGTGATAGAATTCTTGAATGTAGAAGATGAAACACCCATTCACATTCATGGAAGGCTGAAAAATGTTATGGGATGCAACAGCATTGCTAGATGATGGGTTTATTGGTGTAAAGAAGCTGAAGGGCAAACATCATTGGTTGATGAAACGAGGAGTGGCAGACCAGCAACTGCAGTGACCCCAAGCAACATTCAGCGAGTTGATGAGATCATTCGTGAAGATCGCTGGGTAACAACAGATGAATCTCATGCTCTCCAATGGTAAAGGCAGTGTGATGGAGATTATTGGAAAACAGGGATACTCAAAAGTTTGTGCACGATGGATACCAAGAATGTTAATCAACCACAATAAAGAGACAAGAAAAACAACAGCCTCCAATCTCTTGCAGCGCTTCAATGTGGACAGAGAGGCATTCTTGGCAAAAATTGTGACTGGAGATGAGACTTAGATTCATTTTTTTGAACCTGAACCAAAGAGGCACTCAATGGAATGGCATCACACAACCTCGCTGAGGAAGAAAGCATTCAAAACTGTACGACCAGCAGGGAAAGTTATGGCGACAGTGTTTTGGGATGAGCAAGGTAACATTCTGGTTGAACTTTTGCCTCAGAGGCGCACAGTAAATACATCAGCACCCTCAATAAGCTTAAAGCACGCCTTCGACAAGTTCACCCATCAATAACTATGGCAGATGTTCTTCTTTTGCATGACCACAGTTCAATCTTTGCACCACTCAACAAATTGCGCAAATTGGATGGGAAGTCTAGCTCCATCAGATTTTCATCTATTCAGGCCACTAAAGGAAGCCCATCGTGGGATTCACTTTGAAGATGAGGAAACCTTTTAAATGTCTGTGCCAATGGCTAAGGAAAAACACTGATTTTTACCGTACTGGAATAAATGCCCTTGTTTCCAGATGGACCAAAGTAGAAAAAGACAGAGATTACATTGAAAAGTGACAAATTAAGCCAGAATGTTGTGGCTATCATGCTATGTAATTTTCATTTAATTTTGTTCAAAATTAAACGACAAAAAAAAATAGGAGTCATTACTTTCTCTGAATAACCCTCGTATATTCAAACTGGGTCCCATTCACACACACATATACCTACACAAATGCACATATGCATATAGCCAAATCAACTAACCAAGATTTCAATTTGGGTCCTCTGCCAGTCCAATCCCAAGTATAAAAAGTCTCGGTGAATCTATGTACTTTGTGAATCTATGTGAATATTACATTTTGCAAGTGCATTTATATGGTGTGTGATGGCTTTACAGTTGTGATGTATCAAGAATGTTTTGTAAATTTATGAGGTCCCATAATATTTTATTTACTTTTAATGGTAGGACTATATTAATTGGAGAATACATTGTGTCCAGGCACACCTGACAGTTGCACACTTGTCATGGCAACATATGTAAAATATAAAAGGCAGTAATTGTAGTCTTCCACAAATTGCAAATAAATGGCAATATAATTAACCATTTAGTGATAAATAATGCATGAAAAAAAAAAAAAAAAGCACTAAGCGTGACAGCAGACCTTGGTCATTCACATGACAGATACCAAGCATAGTGAGGAAACAGATGCAAGTTAGTGTCCTATAAAAACATAAACCCTATGTGGATAGTGCAGTGGCTCTCAGTGTAGAAGAAAGTTTGGAAATTTATTTTAATTCAGCTTTATTATTACATGGAGTCATAAAATGTTGAACTGACAAATTTGTCACATGCTATGTGTCCTACGCTTCTAATGAATGCTCATTTGTCATTCTGCTATGTACTTTCCTTAATATTTCTTCTAAACTGTTTACAATCCTTAGTGAGGTTACACATCGGAGATTCTTCTAGCCACATTAGGTTATTCACTACAAAGATAATATTGATCTTTGGTTTATTGGCAAAGAGCAATTTCAAATTAAGCAACAGGTGTTTAGTTGGAATGTAATGCGATGAGCTCTTGTAATAATGGAAAGAAAAGAGAACAGTCAACTTTTAAGCATGTCCATCAGGTAATGTACTTGGGAAAGTGTAGGCATGCATCATGGAATACTTAAAAAATGGCTAATGCTATGAGAAAATTTAACAAAAATTGTGTATTTTAATGGACTCTATATTTTTCTATAGTAAGTTTTTCTCTATCTCTTATGACTTCCAATTATACAAAATTATTCAATATTCAGTCCGTATGAAAAGGATTCACATAACAGAAAATTCAAGGCATACATTTTATTAGTCATTCAAATATCTTGAACATATATTATTATCATCATCATCATCATCATCAAGATCATTGGTGCCATTTTTGAGGGATAAAAGTAAGAGAACATTTTCCATATAAAGGGTATTTTGGTTTGTTTTTTAGTCTCTCGCACATATTTTTTCAGTGGCACTTAAAACATGTTTCCAGTTAAATCTCAATATCATATTTTTGGGTGGAATACTGCACCTCCTCTACCTAGGAGATTATTCTTCAAGAGGGAATTAATCATAACGAAGTTGGAAATAATAAAAGTCCTGAGGAAAATTAAAATTCATTAAAAAAATCTGTTTATTTGTGATGAAAAAGAGACAGGAGGATTTAAACTTATACTTTCTCTCCCTTTAAAAAAATGGATTAAACCAGTTTATACCTCTTTTAAGAATGAATAATGGATCCCTAGAAAAATAAAAAATTCACGGTTAAGACAACTATATAAAGTACCCATAGATTTACTGTGCAGGCAAAAAGAAATATAAATCAGTATAATAGTGTAAAGTCTACAATTATTCCGCTTTGTATTTATTTAATGAAATGGATGTTTGCCAAGCAACTGAGGCACTCCAGTGATTTTTAGGTCTGCCAAATGCATTTATCTGCTTTTTCACATGAGAGACTTGCATATTGCTGTTTAACAGCTCAAACTCATTTAGTCTTATGTAAGTATATATCACTAATCACATTCTTTTCTTTGATCACTTTCTTTATTTCAGCTGTCCAATATTTAACTTTACATTTCTATCTCCTACTGCTATGCTTAAGAGAATATCTTTATTTTTTGAACAAAAGCATCATAGCATCAGTTTGAACAATATCAGATTTGACCACATTAATCTTTATTTCAGAGCTTTTGTCATGATTTTTGTTATGCTTGTCAACTGAATATTTCTATGAAATTCCGAACTTCTTTATCACATGAATAATCTTTTGGAGGAAACAAGCTATATGTGGATCAATAATCTTAGCAGGTTATTTTCTGGTATATCTGTGTACTTGCGTTCAGTACCCAAAGAAGCTTCTGGAGTAGACATTGATTTAACTCCAATGGGCATGGCATTTTTGCAGATGTACAATTGCTTTAGAATTAATCTGATAAAGCAAGAGGTAGCTAAGCTAGTTTTAATTTCTGTGCTTACAAGCATTAAAATTGTTTAGTCCATTTAAAGATGTATTTTAAAAAATTAAATTAGAAAATGAGAAAATAATTAAAAAGGACAGTTCTATATATATGCAATTTTTTAAAGAAAAACTGTACAACCAAGCAAAGCACACTGACAGTTTTGGAAGTATGAGACTATAATATGAAGTACGATGAAGCATATAAAACACTTTCACTGTTAGGAAAATCATTCACTAGAGAACAAAACTTACCCTTCAGCATGCTGCTGAGGTATTTGCTGATCCATTTCAGGTGCTGCCAACTGTAAAAAGAAACACGAGAGTTGTACAAAAATGCCATCTGTAAGTTTGGGCATTGGTCTAAAGGATTACACTTAAAATAAATACCAATTAACTCATAGCTACAAATCCACTGACAATTGCAAAGTGAGTCTGAAAAATTCCTGGTCTCAACCATATGGCAACATAATTGGTACTCTGTCTTATGCATATATGTGAAATATCAAGTACTGATTACAAATACCTTAATGAAAGCATACCTGTTGTGAATGCTCTATTAAACAGATAAAATTAAGTATCATACAGTAATAAACATCTGTAAAAGATGATTTAGTGCCAAAGAAAATCAATATGCAACATTTACATTATGTTTCAGTGTCTCCCCTGCTTTATTTTCAATAGTTAAAACAGGTTCTTAAATTTAAGCTTGACCAGGCTGGTAAGATGGCTCATGCAAAGGACATAAATAAAATGCAACTGCAGCAGAACCCGTTGAACAGATATAGTACACTCTATTAAATGGAAAAAATTAAATATCATACAGCAATAAACATCTGTAAAAGATGATTTAGTGCCAAAGAAAATCAATATGCAACATTTACATTATGTTTCAGTGTCTCCCCTGCTTTATTTTCAATAGTTTAAAACAGGTTCTTAAATTTAAGCTTGACCAGGCTGGTAAGATGGCTCATGCAAAGGACATAAATAAAATGCAACTGCAGCAGAACCCGTTGAACAGATATAGTACACTCTATTAAACGGAAAAAATTAAATATCATACAGTAATAAACATCTGTAAAAGATGATTTAGTGCCAAAGAAAATCAATATGCAACATTTACATTATGTTTCAGTGTCTCCCCTGCTTTATTTTCAATAGTTTAAAACAGGTTCTTAAATTTAAGCTTGACCAGGCTGGTAAGATGGCTCACACAAAGGACATTAATAAAATGCAACTGCAGCAGAACCCATTGAACAGATATACTACACTATTAAATGATTGATGTTCTTGTGCATAAATTGCACATTATACTAAGTGTTAACATGCACTTTAATGTATTTATGTGAAAATATTACAACAGTGTTTGCAACATTTTAACATTAATAGAGCTGATTTTGTGTGCGTCAACCAGGATCAGATGCTTATCTACCATCACACCTCGGATTCAAAAGGAAGTCTACACAGTGAAAAAGAGCTGGTTGCTCAGGGCTATAGATAAAACAGTTCCATCTGTAAGAAATCTTATGGAATCAGTCTTTTGGGATGCTAGAATGTTTATTAACCAATTATCTTCAAAAGAGTAAAACCACCAAATAGAGAGCAATATTTTAAACCAACATGGTAAACAAATTTTCCAATAGAAAAAAAATCAAGAAAAAGTACCTGGCCATAAAAAAAGTTACAATGCTAAACTAAGGGAATGAGTTGTTGGAACATCCACAGTATTCCAGATTTTGATCTTTCCTAAAGGCTCAAAGTGTTTTTTATTGTTCAGTGTTTTTCTTTAAATCAGAACACAATTGCAACTATGCAAGAATATTCTGCAGAACATTGGAAAAAAGCTACTTTAAAGGGAATGAGCTTCGATGGTGTAAATGCATGTGCTTTGGGAGATAATTAGAATAATCTTCACCTTTTCTTAAGGAAATATTTTCAGAGTAAATATCACCACCTGAAGCAGGGTATAATTTTGTGCTCTTCTGTGATTAGCCATATAATAACAGAGAAAAACAGGTCAAATAACTTACGTGGTTATGGAAATGGCAACAGATGTTGGAACAGTACCAAAAATCTGTGGATGTGAATCAATGTTTGTGAATCTTGCTACTCTCTCTTTACTCCTGACACACACACACAAAATGGAACTATACTCCTAAAAATGCTCTCTGCAAATTTCTGAGAGAGATCTGCATTGATACTATGCATCCTGCCACCAAACTCTGTGTTTAAGAATATGGGCAATTTTTTAGATTTAGGCTTGAGAGGAGGGACTCATTTTTGTGCAAATGAACATCCTGTTAAAACTTTGCTACGCACCATACAGTGTCTGAAATAGGGAGAGCCTTTGATAAAATTCTAACTGCTGGTTTTTTAATTTAACCGTCACCACAAAACTGTTTATAAGTATGATCACATACATCTTGGGAGACGTAAATAACTGAAGACAAAATTAGGTATATGCCGCTTTGACTTAGGTATAATTTACCAAAATAACCTTGAGCAGTTATCATTTTATCTGGGTTGAAATTTACTTTCCAGTTATGAAGAAACCTTTAGTAGATAGAACCCTAGAAAACTTATCAATATTTCTCCAGTCTGTTCCTTCATGTATTAACAGTGGTTTATGGTTTTCATAGAAGGAAAGATAAGAAGTACACAGCAATCAAGGGTAAACATCACTGATGTATATTGCATGTTGAGGAGCAATATATAACTTAAAGAGAGACAGACAAATCTTTAAACATTCACAATTATCTGAACTCCTCAAACACAGCTCCTTTGAGGGAACTTTTTATTGTTGTTATTATTATTATTGTTGTTTTAGTCCATATCTTTGTGGAAGAAAGGGGGGGGGGAAGGGCAGCAAGAGTGGAATAGGAACTAACGCAACATTTTCAGTGTTAACTTTTAATGCATCTAAGACATCATTACAGGTGATGAGACTGGACGCAATAATGAGACCTAGAATCAAAAGTATAAACCAGTAATTTGCGTCTTTCAAATGAGGATCCTATTAAAACGTGAAATATAGAAAAGTAGATAAAAAAAATTTCTGGTATGGAGCAAACTTGATAGGCAGGCTGTCATTAGTGAGTTTGGCACAAGCTACTGCTGCTTCCTATGAAGAGAAGTACTGTGCCATCTCTAGCATGGTTGACTGCTTTTGATTGGTTCCAGAAGATACAACTTTCTAATGAAGTGGGAGACTACTTTTAATAGAAATAAGCACAGTTTGTAACCTATGGCCTTTTATTTTGTAGAAATTAAACAACTCAAATGCGTCGCTTTGCTCCTTTTCTATTGCTACGCAAATACAACACCCTCAAAGCAAAAACAACACAATGCAAGAAGTATTAGTTATATTTTTAGATGTCTAAAGCTTAACATTCTCTATTAAATGGCACAATAATATAAATCAGATATATATATATATATATAAACCTGTGAACACTGAGAATTTGCTTTTTCTGTGCACTGCACCAAGCTTTAAGATGCCATTTTTGTATTATTGTTTTACATTTTTTTAGATACTTTGGTTGTACATCAGAGGTGCATTATACAATAATGATGCAACCAAATGCCAAAGGATGTAACAAAAATGACAACATTTGAGGGAAAGCATTTAAAATGTCTTAATATAATCCTTAGTTCTTCCAGGAAAAACTTCTACACTCCTACCTCTCTATACTCCTGCAAAGCTGCTAAGGAATTTGCAATAAACACTGTACCCTAAGAGAGCAGCATAAAGACCTGCCTTACTCCAACAAAAATGCCCTTAATGTTCCAACATGAGTGAACAAGCACATTGAGAATTCAAACCAAGATAAAAAGAGATTTTATCCTTATTAAATATCAATAGTGAAGTCCAGAAGTATAAATAAAATAGAAAATAATGTGCGTTCTCAGGCAATTTCTATGTATTTATCCCCCAGAACTCTTGCTCAACATTGCTTTCAGTCAACTCACAAACTCTTAGGATTAAAAAAAGCTAGACAGCAAAAGTTCTGTTTTCATAACTTGTATCCTTTCAGTGGCAAATAACTGCCATTTAAAAAGAAAGCAAGGATGAAAAAATTTATTATGAATGGTGAATATAATGCTGAACACATAGGCTATGATCCTGGAAGAACTACAATATGATTATTGCAAATGTAACACAGCTGTACAATATACTTAGAGTAAAACAAAACCACATTCATTTCTGTATGCTTTGTTGTCACAGAATTTAATATAACATAAAATTAAAATAAAAATTCAACAGGGAGCTCATAAATATGCACTAACAGTCATTATGGTAAAAGCAAATAGTCTATTAGGATGCATAAGAAAAAGCTCTGCTAATGATAAAACCATTTAGCTTTCTTCCAGCAATAATTTTGATAAAATTATTGAATTTTTATAGATACTTATCCTTAATATGGGTCTTTCTTACAATTAAGTGTACTCAATTCCCATTCCTTCAATTTAAGACAGTATCATGCAGAATGAGTTTCACATAGCTTACAAGGAAAGTATTATACCCCTCACATGGAAATGCCACCCCTCCCTGAAATTAATGAACAGAAATGGATAAGAAGGCCACGCCCAAAGAATCAGCTGACAGTTTTAACTGCAAACCTTCAAAAACAAATGCCAAATCTTTCATATAAACTACATGAAAATAACGTTTTTATTAACTAGCTTGATTTGACATCCCTGACTCTTATTGGATTGACATGTGAGGCGGACAAGGGCTCAGATTACTGGTTTCTATGTTGTGAGTGGGGTGGTGACAGGTTGCTCTGCCTGGCTGCATGAATGATGTGCAGACAATAGGTATGAGGGCAAATATTGATACACTTTGATTGCTTCTTAATAAAGTGAAAAAAACAAGACTGTATGGGCTTTTTTAAATAATTAAATGCAACTATCACGTGTTCCGACAGTAAGGGATGGGTCTCTAAATCTTGTTAAAATAGTTATTTCCATGAAAAAGGTTTATCTTCTACTGGAAACATAAATAAAAAGGAAAGGAAATCTGCTAATATGTGATACAATTCTTTGAAACTAACTGTGAAGGAGTTCATCATTGTGCGGAGATTGTTCTTGGGTTACATGACAGTGAAAGTGGTTATAATGAACTCATCATGAAAGTCATACTCCGATTGTAGGTGATATTGCAAGTCCAAGTTCAATATCAGTCTGAATCACATGAGTCCAGTGATGCAAACTAGTTACTCTGCAAATCCTCTAGTTCCAGTTATGTTGCTGGTTCAATAAAAACATCAATGTAAATATCAGCAATGACTACAAGCTGCTATTTTCTGCCTGAATGAAGGCAGCAAGAAGCAATGCCTCTTACTACACATCCATAGAAACTTTCTTTTGGTAACATCAGAATGACAACTTTCTGTGGAAAAAATAGGTGTCCAGTATATCTCTAAATTATGTGGAGTATAAAATAATAATGTATGATAATCCATTCTCTCATTTCATGGAAGCTAGAAGAGCTAACTGAAATATGAATGATGAAAACTTGAAATTATGCACCTTGGAAATGTCATGTGGACTAGGTACCAAAAATTAGGATTTCTCAGTAAATAATGTTTGGATAAGTCGTTTCAAGAAAAAACATAAAATAAGGAGTAGAAAAATAATGAAACCATATCCAGTTCCCATGTTCAAGATGTAACACAAATGGATATGGCCATGAGGCAATTTCTTAGAACTGCTCTGTAACAATTTATTAATTACAAGGGTCATTTCAAAAGCCCTGCACATGGCGCATGCGTGACCATTACAGTGGCATGATCAAGTTAAAATTAAAATGTATGTCAGATGTATATGTGTTTGCTGGTTCGCGTGGCTGTTTCGTGAGTAGTTCATTTTTAAAATGGAAGCTGAAACTGAGTCAGGTTTGGTTACACTTAGTGACCATTGTTCCTACATCAAAATTGAATTCCTACATGGAAAGAACCCAATTGAAATTTACAACGCTTTGAGAGAGGGGTGGGAATAATGTAGTAGATCGTAACACAGTATCACAGGTGGTCTGCTCACTTTTGTGAAGGTTGGGTAAGCATTGAGGACAACCCAAGAAGTGGAAGGCCATCAACTGCAACAGACTACACCTCTCAGATTATTGTTAATGACAGTTTGAGAGAGGATCAACGAAAAACATGTGAGGAAATTGCATATGAGGCCAGAATGTCTGTCACTTCAGTTTACAGAATCATCACTGAAAGTTAAAGATGAGAAAAGTTGTTGCCAAATGGGTTCCACATGATCTGAGTGAAGAACAGAAAACAGGTCGCAAAAGAATCACAGAAGAATTCCCTCAACGTTATCAAAAGAAGGAGAACAGTTTCTGAAAAGGATTTTGCATTTGATGGAACCTAGATACGAGATTTTGAGCCAGAACTGAAGTCTCAGTTGTCATAATGGAAAAGTTCCGACTCTCCACACCCGAAAAAATTCTGCCGCCAACAATCAAAGGTGAAACTGATGATGATCTTTGCGCCTGACATGAATGGAGTCATAGCTACAAATAGAGTGCCCCAGGGCATGTCTGTAACAAGTGCGTACTACAAGCATTTCTGCAAAATGTTTTGTGCCTGAAAATTTGTCAAAGAAGTCCTAACATGCTTGCAGCTTGTCCACATTTTGTACGATAATGCAAGACCGCATATTGCCCTACCAGTGAGAGAAACACTCGACAAATATGGTTATAAGCCAACCAGACTTTGATTTGTTTCCAAAATTGGAGGAACCACTCAATGGAAAACATTTTGATACAATTGATGAAGCTTCCAGTGAGGTGACCCAAGTAATCAGACAGCCAACAATGAAGGTGCCATATCTGGAATACAGAATTTGCCAAAACATTGGGAAGCTGTCATATGCAAGAATGGAGATTATATTGAAGGCCTGTAAAGGTATTTTGTAAAATAAATTATTTTCTTTACTTCTATCTTACAGTGTGAAAAACTTTTGAAATGACCCTCGTACATTCTTTCCTCTATTTATAATACAGACCAAAGCAAGTTTGAGCAAGAATCCCAATCAAAATAGACTGTCTTTTGTTGGGGAGAAACATACTCACATTGTAGCTCAATCAGTTGGTGCATATACTATGATACCAACTAACAGCATTGATGGCTCCTTATTTCCCAAATTATTTAATGTACATCAGGAACCAACAGGAACATTTGATTCAAAAGCTTCTAAAAGATTATTGAAAGCTGATAATATTACTGTTATTGGAACAAAATCATGAAAAATGGGAAAAAGAGATCTGAAATAATGGTTTACAGAGGCCTTCATTTCATTCTGTGCAGACATTTGCATCCTACTCTTTAATTCCTGGACTTCATACAGCAATACTTGTCTTGAAATTATACCTCAATGATATTTATTTGCCCATGAAATTTTATGTTCCATTCTTCAGGTAAAATTATAGATGTACTGCAGATTCCACCTGGTACTATGGAAAAAATCAAATCACTCAATAAATTCTTTTTCTGGCAGTGGAAGGCTTTTTATTGTCATTTATCAGAAATAATCACATTAGATGAAAGCATTTATGAAGAGGTTTTTATAGAGACAACATCCTGAAATTGCAAGTCTATAAACATTTTCAAGTTTCCAAACATGACACAGCATTTCTGATTTGCAAGTAGATGCACAACGGACTGACCTCCCAAGTTCTCAGTGCCTGTGAAATATTGTGTAGAAACAAGAGAAAAACAATGTGAAAAGCAGTGTGGCAATAAAGTGATTATAGTTGTGCATGATGCAGAAAGAATTTGTCTTGTCACCATCCAGCTAACAATCACTTTTGCTTTTCTTTTATGATGCAGAAAGAATTTGTCTTATCACCATTCAGCTAACAATCACTTTTGCTTTTCTTTTATTACTGAATGAAATTGTACTAGTGGGACAGAACTCATGCCACACCATCTCACACCACAGTTCGTTCAAACTCTGTGAGCAACATGGAAACATGTCTCTGAAGCAGGATATGTCCATCTGCATCACATTATGGTTTGCCGTTGAAGGATTCCTGCTTCCATTTTTGCACCTTGGAGTTAAAACTGGCAGTTGATGTTTTGGGTCTGGCCTCCTTAAAATTACGTTCACTTCTGTCACAGAAATCTCGGAGTGAATCTCAGCATGAGGGGTCTGATACTTACCTTGTTAGTAGAGCAACACAACTTCAAAGAATATTGCACCAGAGTATAACATTAAGTGCTGCCACCATGTTACGTTACAGGTAATATCACCCATCATTTACTAGACTGATAATGTACTATATGATTATGTCCCTTTAATATGGCACCTGCTTTGTAGTATGGAGGTCTAAATGCTGATCAGGAAGTAATATTCACTATACATTTAGAAAAAAAAAAACCTTGAAAGAGGTAAATCCTAACAATTATCCTATTCTGCTCTATCGTTTGAAGATTTAGCATGTTTGTATTTAAAATATAACAAATGTCAAATTTTAAACCTACATTATACTCTTCTATTATAGAACTTTGCTACTATTACTGAAATTATTGGGTGCAATGAGATGCTGATTTAGCTTATGCTGAACAGTACATATTTATTTTTATCAACTAGTTACATATATGTATAGAGAATCTCAATTCCCAATCCTGCTAATTCATGCTTGTACTTTTCTAGCCTGTGATAAAATTATCCAGCTTACAAAATGGGTATAAATTTGCAATTGGAGCATGGCCCAAATGCTAAAGGGTAGCATGCAGGCAACACAGACAAATGTAATATTTATTGCAAGAAAAACAATATTTCCTTACCATAACATTAAAACTATCACCGTTCTTTCTGGAGTAACAATATTATTAAAATAAACCAGCAAATATACACGAGGTCATTTGTCATGATTCTTCCATTTTTTCTAATAATTATTATACAGTTTGATACTAATACAATTTATTTCCAAATTAGTATAATAATTATAAACATTAAGCTTTTGGAATAATTACTTTTTTAGAAGTTTTGTAGGCTTTCTAAGAAATCATATAACACTTGAGTATTTGAGTCTTCTTTAGCAAAATTAATATGTCCATAGTATAACACTTTACTGATAACAACCAAATGACAAACAAAACAGTATAGAACTAAAAATCACAAGTTGAAGCTTTTTTTATTTGAGAATTAATGCATTGAAAAGCACAAACTTTCATTTGCTGAAGCTGGAACAATGATATTCTAATTTTATTTTCCTTAAGAGGACAGGAGTAGAAATATGCTGAGTATAATGCAGTATAACAAAAAGTAATTATGTAAATGATACTTTGTAAACATTATTTGAAATGAACTGATTCAGTTTAACATATGGGGCATAACCTATCTAATTTACTGTATCTTTTGATAGCATCAAAACATATCTGGTAAATTCAAAATAAGAGATATTTCATATATCTACTTTATTCTGCTCATTCTTTATAATGAATTATATCATCTTCAATTAATAAATTAAAATGAACTGGTTTACAGGTTTTACGGGCACACATTTCTCAAAATTAGAATACTTATATTGAAACGTTTTACATATATTCTTTAAAAGCATTTAATACTTACGAGTTTAAACTTTTAGGAACTTTGAACAATATTAACTGCATAATATATAAACTTGATAATTTCCCACCCCCCTTTTTTTTAACAAAAGCTGCCAGAACTACTGTATAGAAATTTGCTACAATAGAATGGTGAATCAATCCAAAAATATTGTGAACTGTTTATTCATGCTACCAGCTTAAACCATAATCCAACATCCATATTATTTTCTTGCATAAAGATTACAATCAATATGAAGAAACAACACCGAAAACATTTAGTGGAAGCCGAGCAAGAGAGCAAGCCCTTTATGTCAACTCAATTCAGCAAATTTCTTTTTATGAATGCAATTAAAATCTGTTAAAGCTGAAATAGTGTTGTCCCCTCTTCGCCTATCTTCTTTCTTTTTCCCTTCCAAACAGCAGTGATAGAAGATGCAGAGTTATTATGGTTCCAATTCTGCCTTAAGCACTTCTACATTTTAATATATTGCACTATTCTAAGCTGCTTATTATGTATTAGTCATGCACTGCCAAGAATTGAGCTCCTGTGAATGTTCTGAGTCATCATATGGTCATGAACTACTTGTTTTAGGAAAGACTACAACATAATACTTTTTTTTAATAAACTTAGCTTTTAATATACTTTTTCTTTTTTCCTTAAACTTAGGTGATCTATTCCAAGAGAGAGCTTTCATATAAATTTTTGCAGTTTTCCCATATTTTCAAGCAGGTATGCTGTTAACTGCTTTCTGGATTTTGAGAACAGCTAAGGATCTTGTATCAGTGTTGAAGAGCAGATACATTTAATATCAGATCTCAGGAAGATATCTATGATATTTTGTTTAATAAGAAAATTGAAAATTATTTGAGGCAACACCAAATGTATACATTTAATTTTTAAAATTAATTTCAGGGCACAAATAACCTGGATCAGAAGTGTTCAATTCAATATCTTTTACATGATAGTAATAATTATTTAGAGCAGACTTTATTGATGGATTCTAAGCGTTTGTGATTGCTGCTTTGGAAATTTAGTGACTGAATATTTTGACAATTTTCATGCTGGATACTACATTGACAGTTACTGATCTAGCACTGATGATCAATAACAATTATAAGGGCTACCACTACACTTACTAGAAAGGCTGGAAGTGGAATAGTACTCTGAAGCATACTACAGTAAGTTTAAAATTGGTTTTGTAAAAGCCTGGGCAGTCAGCAGCAAAAATGTTCTCCCTGTTCTCTTTTAAAGTTATTAAGAGAGCTATTAACAATTTTTGAAGCACTTGGAAATGGCACTATCTAACATAAGGGTT
This sequence comes from Deroplatys truncata, assembly GCA_030765065.1. Lineage (NCBI taxonomy): Eukaryota > Metazoa > Arthropoda > Insecta > Mantodea > Mantidae > Deroplatys > Deroplatys truncata. The sequence goes on along the minus strand of CM060980.1, from coordinate 31,225,287 downwards.
TTAAATGCCGGATTGAGCTGACTGTTTTAGTGGCTAGCTACAACTACCACCCATCATCACTCATGCACAACAGGCTCAGCACTTCTCATTTCCATAACATTGTGTTACAAAGGCTTTTATACCTGCACTTGCAGTGAACTTGAATTACAAACTGCTTCAGAACAGCTTACAGATATGCATTAATATTAAGTAAAACTAACAGGTTGTAAAATGTAATTAGCTTATGATGAACATTTCTACTCCACAACATTAAAACAAATTATTTTAGATTTTGACAAAGGAAGAAGATTAAACATTTTAAAGCCTCATGTATGTAACATTTAAAGATGAATTAATATCAATAGCAATGGGTGGCTACTTGAAATCAAAACACACTTTAAATATTAATATCTGGAGACATTAATTGTGTCAGTGCTAACACTTTCTGCACAATATATATTTTTATAACATTTAATTAAAACTGAGATCCAAAGTAGCAATTTGGTGAAATGGATATATTTTTCCTTACTTTAAAAGTACTCACTGATTTAAATGCCCAATATTGCAAATATGTAGCTGCCCTTGATTTTCAAATACTAACATATCAATAAGAGCTTCTTACTAGTTCATAATTTAAAACAAGATATACTGCAAAGTTCACCAAGCCCCACTAGTCCAAAACCCAACAACCCACTGCCAGTTCTTCAAACATACATAAAAATCCCTGTAGCAAATGTCACTGAAATGAGAAGACAGGCCTGTCACTACAACAGCTCCCTAGCTCGGCTACATTGTCATTGGTCATCTACCTTTGAGATGCTAGACCTTGTGGGCGAGCCCTGAGTGCTTGATAAAGCAGAGGAACTGCGCCTGCTGTCTGTTGTTGTGATAATGTCTAGGCTCTCCGATCCATCGGTGACAGTTGAGACCTGATCGAGTGATGGGGTGGTTTGTGTCCCCATCTCTTCATGAACCCTGTAGCTCTCCAGCATCTGCCCTGCATTCTGTATTGCTTCTTGCACCATGCGACTCATCCCAAGCTTTGAGTCAGTGTGCTGGAACCCAAACCCAGGGACTTGAATGGGTGTGGAAGGAGGATTGGCTGGGGTTACAGCTGGAGAAGGGGCATAACTTCCGCCCGGGTACAGTCCTGTTGGGCTGGGCTGCTGAAGCAGGATCATAGGTGGGTTAGGAACACACAGCGAAGCCAAGTTAGTGTTAGCCTGAGTGGTGGGCTCCACAACATAACTTACGTTCGAAGCGATGTTCTCAGTGGCTGATGTAGTCACCATCACAGGAGCTGCAGAAGTTGTTTCTTGTTGGTATGAAGGCTGAGGGGAAGGGGAGTGAGACACAGTGCGCAAACTATCCGTCATGAGGTTCGGGAGGGGATACTCAGGCTGTTGGGGAGGAGCCTGCTGCTCCATTACTACAGGCATGGACAATGCTGCACCAGGTTCAGATGTTTGCACCTGTAATAATAAATTAAAGTATATATTGCAAAATCATCCTTGTTATTAAAGTGAACAGCTTTGAGCTAGTTTGTAATCTTTACATACCTTATCTGCCATTTCCTGTAAGTGATGTATGTGTTACAAACCAAATTTTGCTGAACCTTTTGATTTTAATGCATAAATTTCATTAACCCTTTTAATGAATATCATGTTTATGCTATAATTTAATATTCTTCCTAGGTTTGAAAAGTTGTGCTCTATTATAAATAGATGACCCTTTTTCTGAATATTTCCTGTATGGCACTTAGCAAAAGAAAGTGCTGAAATCATGTTGGTACCAAAAGTTGCTTCCTGCTCCAAAATAAGACACATGCACTTTTTTTTAAGATAAGATGAAATCTTTATTCATCTTTAAACCATTTTACAGGTAATTGATTTCATCAACCTCAACTAATACGATATATTAGAAAGAATTTTAATTACTAGCACAATTTAGTGATTGATTTGTTCTACGGCTTCAAAGTACTCAACTGAATACTGAGCCTTGTCTTTTAGCCATTTATCTAAAAAGGATTTAAACTTATTTACTGGAAATGAGGTGATGCATATTGGCAATTTCTTGTATAAGTTCAATCCTAAATGCTTGCAGCTGTGATGTATTTTAGAAAGCCTGGAATATGGTACATCAATTGATTGGTTTGTAGGTGTATTGTAACAATGGATGGTATATCTTATTGTATATTGCTCAAAATTTTCTTTGATAAAAATTTAAATAGTAAATATATATAATCCTGACATTGACATGATTCTCATTCATTTAAAATGTCCTTTGCAGGTTTCTATTGTAGGTAGTCTTAATATGCTTACACCTTATTTTGTCATTTAAAAATTACTTTTGCTTCTACGGATTTCCCCAAAAAAGAATACCATATCTTAAACATGAGTGAAAAACTGCATAATATGAATATATAAGCCAAACCTCACTTATATTGTCCCTTAGTTTATATAATATAAATGTAACCCATGATAGCTTATTGCATATGTGAGTTTAGTTTTTTGATCAATATAAATACCTAGTAATTTAATTTAAAATAAGACACCTAAGTTGTTGAATTATAACTTATACTTAATATTAGTATAGTGAACTTTGTGACAGTGATGGACATTAATAGTTTGTTTAATTTTTGAGTCAACAGAGTGTATGGGTTAGCTTTCCTTTTGTTTCCCATTTTTCAATTATATTGCAACATTGTCTTTGGATTGTGTTTTTCTCTATTTCATGTACATTTTGATTGGCAATTTGGAGCCACCACAAGAATGTAATAAGAGCACTAAATGGCAAACCCATGATTTATACAAAAGCTGACAAAGGAAACAGGTGGTGATTATGGAAAAAGCCAACTACGTAGAAAGGATAAAATACTATTGGGAAAAAAAAGGGGGTACCATGTTAGCCTCTAGTTGCCCAGGTCGTGGGTTCAAACCTGGCAGAGGGCGATGGATCTTTTTTTGGGGCATAAAAATCCTTAGCATGGCTTTCTTTGGAGGGGAAGTAACACTGATGGTCGTGTTGTAAATTTATGGTACGTAAAAGAACCTCAAGCCTATAAAGAGGCCTCTGAGCAAAATTTTCAGTCTTTCACGTCCAATATAGAATGGGATACTAAGAACCATAGCAGTTAAAGAGCGTCCATAAATAAAACTCAATTTAATCTTTTTACTATTGGAAAAAGACAAATACTCTACAGTATAAAAGAATCCCCTAAACCAATATGTACCAATTAAATGTAACAATTGCAGATTGCAAATTAATAGACAAAAAAAGAGCAACAAAATTAAAGCAGATAACCCAATGCTACCCAGAATCTATGGACTCAAATACAAAAACCTAGAAAAGCAATGAGGCGCATTATAAATAACAAGTGCCCCAACTACAAATTACCAAAATGGCTCTCATGAAATTATCTCCTTCCCAAAATTTGAAACACTAAGCATAAAAAAATTCTCTGGATTCTAATTTAAAAAAAAAATGTGTAAATACACAATATGGACACCTTAGTCTCCTTTGATGTTACAGCTCTCTTTCCTAGCATACCAACAAAAAATCTACCAATATGCATCAGAAACTGGCTGCTAGCAATAGGAAAAACTGCAGAAGAAATCCAAGTAACATCATATTAATCAATCTGTACATTAACAGAATTATTTCAATGGTAATTAATCATTTTTCCACACAAGCCATGTGTAGGAAAAGGTTGAATCAGCTGGGGAATTTAATGTCGTACCAGCAAGTTGCCATGGTAGCTCTGTTGGCCAGAGCATCTGGAAGACCCATGGTTCATATCCCAGCTTTGACATTGAATTTTTCAGTCGCCTGATTCTGCCTTTCCAGAATTATTTCACTTCCAATGGAAAATATTATTAACAGAACTACAGTTTAGTTATGAGAGGCCACTATCACCACTATTAGCAGAACTTCTCATGAGCACATTAGAAACAAGTTATCAAAGCATTCCCCTGAAAATTCAAACTATGGTACCACTATGTAAACAATGTTTTTGCAATAGTTCAGGAAAAGCACTTAGAAGATGCATTTAACTACTAAACCTTCATGAGAAATCTATAAATTTCACAATGGAAAAAGAATGTAATGGACCTTTCCTCAATCTTAAAATCATAAAGAAAGCATCAGCATCTACAACCAAACCACATGCACTGATAAATAGTTACATATGCGAAACAGTTACAATCCAGTTCCCCATCAATATGCAGTACTCCCCCATGAACAAAGAGAATATGACTATGAGCTAAACAGCATAATAGAAAATGGATTCTAGACAGAAACAGTGCACAAAATAAAAAAAATAAAGAGCCAGGAACAGAAAGAGAGTCAAAGAGAATAGCATACTCATCACAAATGAAAAAGAAAACATTATTTTCAAGAAATTCAAATGTCACCCAACAGCCTTTTACAAATTCCAGAGGATCTTCAAACAGCAGAATGTCATTTTGGCCCCTGAAAACATTTACTCCATCAAGAATATATTAAACTCCAAATTAAAACAGACATCTCACAGGAGAAGAAATCAGTAATATAACAGATTAGCTATGACAGCTATGAAAAAAATCTACATTGGAAAAACAAAAAGAAAGAGGGAGAAAGAGAGGGAGGGAGGGAGGGAGGGAGGGAGGGAGGAAGGAAGGAAGAAAGAAAGAAAAAAATCTGATGTGTTACACTCACATGACTTTCTCTACTCTTGTACAAACTATTTTTACAAACGCTTATTCTCCATATGCTTCATGTTAATCGAGATATCGAGATGTCAATCTTATTGGTAATTTTCATGTAGATGCAAGAGGAATATGCTAGGTTTAAAGCGATAGTCAAATATTTTAATGCTGGTTGCTATGTGGCGCATTCCATTCTCTTTACATGTCCAGGACATAAAAAAACGAATAACAAATTTGAGAAAAAGTATAAGTATTGGAAAATTTAAGGGAATAACAAGCAATATCTCGAAAACGGTTCACTCAACAAAAGAAATGTATATGACATAAATTGTGTATTTTAACGCGATCTACATTTTTTGTGTAGTAAAATTTTGTCTATCTCTTATGGTTTACCAGTTATGCAAAAGTCGTTCACAATGAAGAATACTTTTGGTGACATTCCCAGAAAATTCGAGATATACATTTCATTTCTCATGACAATATCTTAAACATATAATATTTTAATCAAAATCGTTAGAGCCATTTTTGAGAAAATTAAAATTTTCGAAAAATGTTCCATGTAAACGGTAGTCTGGGGTGGGGGGATTTTCTTGAACACCTTCGTGTCGCATCTCTGGAAGATACTGAACCTAAATACCAAGTTTGGTGTTTATACGACTGTTCGTTTCTGAGTTATGCTGTTCACAGACACACAGACAGACACACAGACAGACACACACACGGACATGTTTCCAGAAATGCTTTTTTTGGATTCAGTGAGTCTCAAAACATGTATTTCCGGTGAAATCTCGGTATCGAATTTTTGGGTGGAATGCAATACTTCCCCTACTTACTATACGTAGTAGAGAAAGTAAAAAGAGCATAAGAACACATTAGGAACATAAAACAAAAGCAGGAAGACAAATCAGTGGTAGCTTGGCATTTTTGGAGAGACCAACACATCATAAGAAATCCAAAAATATTAAAAAACATTTCAGGAAAAACAGAACTGACTGTATGGGAAAACATTTGCATTTGGAAGAACAGGAATCCCATTTTCAATTTTGAAATCCTGCCAGGCAACATACTTATGCAGAGATTTATTTATCTGCCACTTGAGACAAGGCCAACCACCATGAGGGATGATGCTGGCAGTTGGCCAGGAACTGATGGTGGGAGCAATTAACTCCAGAAATATGCTTTCCATTTCAAAATACAGTAACTGATGTTGTGTCACAAATCAACTCAATAATTAATCTTAATTGTTGCATTATGCTTTGGAATGCATGTAGTCGTCCTCCATGGTGTAGTGGTTACCATGCTACCCTCTAGATCCCGAGGTTGCGGGTTCAAACCTGGCGGAGTGCAATGGGTTTTTTTTGGGCATAAAAATCCTTAGCATAGCTTCCTTCGGAAGGGACGTACAGCCAGTGGTACCATGTCATAGATTTACGGCACATAAAAGAACCTCAAGCCTGATAACGAGGCCTCTGAGCAAAAGTACTGGTCTTTTATGCCCAATATAGAATGCGATGCTAAGGACCACAGCAATTTAAAGAGCATTTATAAATAAAACTCAATTTAATTTAATTTGAATGCATGTCAGCTGATCAGAAATGAGAAACTAACCTTAAAATAGTTTCTGTGGTAAAATAATGTGTTATGTTAAAGAATATTAGTATTTCCTTTATATGGTACCTTATAATTAAGGATCAAACAGCAGCGTATACACTTTCCATGGTTGAGTGGTCAGCAGTTTGTTTCTCAAGCCAGGGTTCTGGATTCAATTTCCAGCTGGGACGAGGAATTTTTCTTTAATTAGAAAAAACCCTTTGCAGAGTACAGAAGTATGCATGTAAGAGTGAATGCAAGTGTGTTTCATATTAAAAATTATTAAAAACCAGTGTTAAAAAAAACCCAGTCAATGGGTTGTTTCTTAAGTCAAAACATCCAATATGACCTTAGAAGAAAAAGGGCTATTCAAAAGAAGAACAGCGCTGTATACTGTTAGATGAACATTCCCAATACTTTAAAGAATGCTCACAGATGGTTAAAAAATTCAAGGGGCCACTGCCTTTATACTTGAAGTAATGAAGACCACAGAAATAATTCTTGTCTCCATTTTACTTTATAAGCTTTTGTGAAAGACTCCATATTTTGAAAATGTAAAAAGGTAGGATAACACTCCTAAAACCGACAAAACACACAGTAGAGTTGGATACTTGAGAAAAGTTATTAATCTGAACCCACTATGGAGGTCCATCACTACACTACCAGATTCCACCACAAAGATGCATACCGGACAACACCACGAGGAACCAGTAGGCCACTTCTAATGATGGGAGTAATTAACTCTCAAAACTGGTCATGTAAAACATGTAAGTGATGTTAAGTGTTTCAACTCCAACTCAAATTTACTATATAATTTCAAATTCACACCACTGATACTAGCTTATTCATATTTTATACTAATCTTAAAGAAGATCGACGGACATCTCATGAATTCAGCAACATTGGGCATTGGTATGAGTCAAATCCAAAAAATTTTACATCAACAGTAGAAATGAGAAAGCTTTGTTGTCAATGGATTCCATATAAACTGACTCCCAAACAAAAACAACAATGCACTGATTGGTGCAGAAAAACTCTGGAAATATTCCAAGGCAGCACTTCAAATTTGGTTGGAATATTGTTACAGGTGATGAATCTTTGATTTATTGTTATGATCCTAAAAAGAAAAGTCAATCGGTTCAATGGGTATTTCGAACAGAATCTAAGCCTACAAAAGTCTGATGAATTCGCAGTGCTGGTAAGAAGATGGTTACTAGTTGTTTTTCCCTAAAACATGACATGTTGCTACTACAGCACTGATTGGTACATAAATGTCTGTTAACCGCAAATTTTTGAAAAAGTTAATGAAAAATGCTCAAAAGGAAAACTAAGGTTACATCATGATAATGTATCGTCATATACAGCAAAACAAACAACTGAGCATCTGGTGTCCTAAAGATCAGCACCATGGATCCTCCACCATACAGCCCTGATCTACCACCTTGTGATTTCTTTTTGTTTCCAAAAATTAAAGATAAAATATGTGAAATCACTTTTTTGTTATTAGATGAAGCAGTAGAACATTATAAAAACCTGGTTTCTGAAGTGCCTCAGGAAGAGTGCAGCATTGCTTTAAAGACTGGTTTCATCAAATGCAAAAATGTATTGATGTTAGAGGGGAATATTTTTAAAAAACAATAAAATTACAATAAAATCATTTACAATTTTTAAACCTAATCCATGTTTGATTTTCTAAAACTTTTCCATGTCACCCTCGTATATGGTCTTAATTGCAGTCACCTTCACATACAATCTATTTTTATTCCTACAGTTGAAGCTCACTTGTACGTTATTCACTTTATGTTTTTCACAGAGATATATATATATATATATATATATATATATATATATATATATATATATATATATATATAAATTTTTCAAATACTGAACCTTGTCCATTAATATTTAGCTCAATTATACATTTTTCCGTTATATGTTTTGTGATTAATACATCACATTTTTCTGGTCCCCCAGGTACAAAATATAATAATCTACATTATGTTTATGCGGGGAACAACGTAATCTGCCTCCACATGGTGTCCCCGTGGTAGCGCTAAATGGAAGCCAAAAAAGTCAAAGGAAGAGCACTTCTTAATACTACTTTGGAATGCCGGTGGAATGAATCAAAGTAAAATTACAGACTTTATATTGGGAAGCCAGAGGGAAAATTATCCAGATCAATTAATCCCCAGTGCCATTGGTAAACAACAACATTATGTTTATGCTATGTTAAGTTATTTTATGCATGGTTGCATCTGATGATACTGATGGTGATGAAAATGTAGGCCTAAATAATGAATGTGTTCCCAGTATGCATGAGACAATTCAAGCTCCAGAAACTACATGATTTCTATCATCATAAATCCTAAATGATGACAGCATTTCTGTGATTAGTGCACACAATCAACTAATGTATGACTGTGTAAAAAAACAAAAAACCAAAGAAAAATTGATGTAATTTTTAAACCAATGTAATGCACCAGTACTCTGAATTTGTGTATTTTGAAATATGACAATACTGGTGTATGTGAATAGTGTAAATAGTATGTATGTTTATTACTTATGTATTTTTTCATTTATTGCTTTCTTATATTAAATAATACATAATTAGTTTAAGTAATATTATAATAATAAAACAGCTTCAGTTTCATAAGACAATTAACTTTTAGGCTTTCTCATTTATACATTATTTTAGCTGTCCCCCTTTGAAAATGTACAACTGAGGTTATGCTGTATTTCTTTTAAAATGTGGGTGAGTCGTCGAGTCTTGGCACTGAATATCCAATCTAGTCATCTGGTGAGTGAGGGGAAACCACAAACCACACCAGCCAGCTTGGCTACTGCACTGGATTTGAAAATATAACTTCCCAAATGCAAGCCAGTTATGCTGTTAACTGAGACATCTTATTGGGAATCCAGATTTTGTCATTTGCATTTTAGTGCAGCTACAACAATTACAGCTACCTGCTAACTTTCACCATTATTTACCAGGGGATATTTCTTCTATTGTTGCCAACATGAAACTTATCTCTCTTAGTTTTTCACATTCAGAAATCAAATTAGATGGAAGAAGTAGGGTATGGAGAATGCTATGCTTCTTGCACATTTTTCCCAAAGGTTCCTTATGGGGGAGGCTCAGTAATGGTGTGGGGTGGTGTAAGCACTGATGTATGAACTGAGCTGGTTTTCATTGAAAATGGTCGCTTAACAGTACACCAATATATTGAGGAGATGCTACTTCCACATGTGGTTCCCTATGCTCCACAGATCAGCGAGAACTTCATGTGCACGATAATGCTCGACCCCATAGTATGTGTCACAATTTTTCTGGAGGAGGCGGGGATCGTTAATCATAACTTTAGAGTGGACTGCTGAAGTCCAGACCACAATCCAATCGAGCACGTGTGGGATATGCTTGGGCGTCAATGTTCACAGAAGCGTTTTCCACACAGTGGACAATGTTAGGGTAGCCCTTGGTCAGGATGCTCGCTCATTCATGCTAGGAGTGGAGGCACCCCTTACTGAACATGTGTTCTTGAAGAGCAAAGATTAAAAAAAATTACAAAAATAATTGCACATTAAAATGTCTTAAATGGTAATCAAATAAATAGTGTTATTATTACTTTAAAATATTCATAAAGTTTATACACAAATTGTTTATTTGCTCTACTGAATGTTTTACTGTGTCTAAACATTAGATATCAATTTATCAAATAAATTATAAAGTGTTGCGCTTGTTTTGCCTGGCAGTGTATTACATAAGTATGTTTTATTTTTTAAAAGTGTGATTACTCTTGCAGTTATTCAAAATAAAAATTTACATATTTACATGCATACCAATATATACAAATAGATTTACCTCCACTTCTAATTATCAGATGTAATTAAACTTCACCTTAGTTACAAGCTTATAAAACTGATTTTTTACAATGTTTGTTTTTAACATTACACTAATATTAAAAGAAGTTTATTTTTTGATATTTTAAAATGCAATTTTTTGTGCATTTTGTGCTCATTTTTATAATTTCAAAAGCTCACAGTATTCCATGACTTTTAAACTACACATGCGTCAAATTTCAGGATGGGACATACCTAAATAGGTAATTAAGAACAAATTAAGTTACCCAGCTAAACACTGGGTTTTGTGTCAGAATGTAGGCTGGAACGTCACTGTGGGACCTTCATACTCTGTATGGATAAGCAAGTGCACACAGTGTCAATTTATGCTTTAGGCGAGTAGCATATGATGTCTGTTTATACATTAAGTATATGGCATATTACTGAATTATGTATACACTTATTTTAAACAAAATTCACTTAAATGCAGTTTGTAACACAGGTCAACTAAAGCTTGCAAGCTACTGAAGCAATTCAAAGAGTGATGCAATTACTTTTGTAATTATTAATATTGTTGACCTGAACAGCAATGGATTCAATGCTTGGTAAAACTGAAATTTTCTTATGACAATGTTACATCCTCTTAAGATTGTATGATATCTAGATGTGTCTCAAATTCAGTTAGTTTAGCAATGTTCAAGTAATGTGCCTTAATTGCTCTTTCTTATACCTACATCCTGGTTACTAATATGGTTAAAGCACTGGTGTCTGTGTTGTGTTGTGTCGCTCATTTTAATTAGTTTAAATACTAACTGCACAATAAGTTTTATATTAGGCTGAATGGTGATGAAATTATGGGAAAAATTGATAGTAATATGGGGTTAAGACAAGGTTGCAAACTTAGGCCTATACTGTTTAACTTATTTATTGATGATATCTTGGAAGAGTTGAATAAGGATAACTTATATTTACCCACAGTAAATAATACAGAAATTCCAGATTTACTTTTTGCAGATGATTTACTGGTAGGTTCTATTTCAGTAGGTCTAACAAAAGTGTTACATATCATAAATTCATTTTGTAAGAAATGGGGTTTAAGAATAAATTTTAAAAAATTAAAGATAATGGTATTTAAAAAGAGTATAAATTGAAGGGGAGTGCTAAATGAGCAGGGGAAAAGGAAGGTTGTGTTAGCAAGGAGCTCTCTCACAGAAGAAGAAAAGTGAAACAAGGGACAATGGGAGTTGAAATTACAGTATACAGAATGAGAATTGGACTGTTTATGGCAAAAAAGTATACCAAATGTAAAACTGATCAAAACATGATGATGAATTGGCTGACAACAGGAAGTGTGATACTTATGCTCCTAGTGATTGGAGGGATCGCACTAAACCCAGGTCCAAAGGATATGCAAGAAATGATGGAGGATCTTGTAGAAAAAATCAACAACATGAACGAAATGGAACACATATAAGATAACTTAAATAAAGTAGCTGAAGAAATAAAAGAAAATGTTAGTAAAGACGTGCAAGGAATAAGCACAGAAGTAGAATCAAAAGAGAGGATGGAAAGAATAGATGAAAGGAGGAGGAGATTCAATTTGGTGTTCACAGGAGTTGAAGAGAGAAGAGGTATCTGACCATATGAAGAAATAAGGAAAATTTTAACAGATAAACTAGAAATGGATCTAATAGGATGGGAGATTGTAGAAGTATATAGAGTGGGTAGGCAAGGCAGGAAAAGACCAATAATAGTGCAATTTGCAACATCCAACATAATATATGAAATCCTAGGAAGGTCACAAATGCTAAAAGGAAGTAATATATTTATAAACAAAGACTTAACTCCAGCCTAGAGGGACCTAAAAAGAAGCCTAATACAGAAGATGATGAAGGCAAGATCAGAAGGTAAATGAGCATTTATTCGAAACCTAGAGCTTTGGATAGATGATTTAGATGTAACATATACCGCCAAAAAGAATCTATGGTGGAGAGAACCAGAATGGAAGGAAGCAAGTCAGCAAAATAGTGGCGAACGAAGCAAATTAACACTAGTGGCAGTCAATGGAAGTACAAAGTCCAGAACAGAGCTGAGAAAAGGAATGATGACAGACTCAATAAGAAAGGAAAATGACGTAAATATAACAGATGAAGGTACGTCACAACGTATGTATGAAGCAACACCACCGCCGAACCGAAGGGGAAGGAGAAGTCCAGAAACGTCACGGCATACGTCATCGCCAAAGTATCACCGAGGAGAGAGGAGAGGGAAGCTGCACGTATCCTTGCAGAGAAGGGGAAAGAGGTGTGGCCACAACGTGCAATGGGCAGTATAAAAAAGCATACAGTGGGGAAGGGAAATGGAGTGAATCGTAGGAAAAGTGGGGAGTACTCGGAGGAAGAAGGGGAAGAAAACATATCATCTCCGCATGGAAGTATACTGGTGCTCCAAAAAGAAATGCAAAAATCACTAGAGGAAATCAAATTGAGAAGTAAAAAAACTTTAGAGAAGTTTTACACCCTCTCATAACAGAACGGGATCACAATAGTGGTTATTAAGGAGATTGGGATTTTGGAATTGTGAAGGCCTAAAAAATAAGATTTATACCGGTACATTACAGCAATTATTGTGGAAACTTGATTATTTGGCAGTGGTAGAAACCTGGATGAAAGAGGATAATGTAGAAATCAAAGGTTTTATTTATGTTGATATTGTAATGAAAAGAAGCTAGAAACAGTGATGTGTATTGAATTTATTTAAAGGTGAGTCGGAATTGTTACACTAACATACTTAAGTTTACTCACTTAACATGTTTCGGGAAACGGTTGTTCCCATCCTCAGAAGTTAATTCAAATTAACTTCTGAGGATGGAAACAACCGTTTCCTGAAACATGTTAAGTGAGTAAACTTAAGTGATGTTAGTGTAACAATTCCGACTCACCTTTAAATAAAAGGTTTTATTTATGTTGGAAAAAGGGGAGAAATGATAGCTAAGAAAGGGAGAGCGTCAGGAGGATTAGGTTTCTTTATTAAGAAGTCTTTAAATGTAACCATTAAAGAAATTCTATGGGTTGTAATGCAAGACAAAGAGCTAAAAGGCAGTGACATAGAAATGTTAAAGGAGAAATATCCAAATATAGAAATTATAGTAATGGGTGACTTAAACGTAAGAATAGGGGAAAGTGATATAAATCTAGTAAATGACTGGGAGAACAATGGAATAATACAAAAAAGAGACAAACTTAGACGTAGTAAAGATAAAGTGCTAGATAGAGGAAGTGATAGGTTTATTGATTTCTGTGAACTAAATGCTCTAGATATTTCCATATGGGAAAGATGAATATGGGAAATTCACTTTCATCAATAAAAATGGTCAAAGTGTGATAGATTATGTATTATGGCCAATAAATGCCAACCACATGGTAGATAATTTTAAGGTTACAAACTTATGTACCAGAAGTGGCCATTTTCCACTAATAACGGATATAAAAGTAAAACGGGAGAACTTAATTAAGAGTAAACCTAAGGAACAGACCAAAGTAATTAGCGAATATGATAGAAACAGATGGAAGGAAGAGCTTAAATCGAATTATGAAAGTGTTTTAAATTCCGAGATAGGACAAATTTGTCAATATGGAGCAGTTAAAAATTCAGAAAACCATGAAATTGAAAACGCAATTAATATCTTAAATTTTATTATGTGCTGGGCTGGTGAGGAGATGAAGGTTAGAACACGGCAATATGACAAGAGTGATGAATGGTTCGATGAAGAATGTAAAATTAACAAAAGAAATGTAAAGGAAAAATTGGTCAAGTGGAGAGAGTTAGGGGATATAAATTCTAAAGAGGACTATTTGCAGACTAAACTTTTATATAACAAATTGCTAGATGAAAAAAAAAAACTCCTTTGGAGGGAAAATAAAGCAAAAAGACTAACTAAAATTATTGGAGAAAATAATGTGAGTAAAATATGGAAGGGTATAAAATCAATGTACAAAAAATATGAACTTAAATCCAATGTAGATCAGAAGGAATGGCTAGATTACTTTGCAACTTTATATGCTTGTGAAAGCGAATTAGAAGGTAGGGAAATTCAAAAAATAGAAAATAATAATGTAGAATCATTGGATAACAACATTACAGAGGAGGAAGCAATCAATCAGATTAAAAAGATAAAAAGAAATAAAGCACCTGGAATAGATGGTATACCAGGAGAATTTATCATAGAATGGTGTAGAGATTTGAATCGAACGAAGGTGATAAAATCACTGTTTAATTCTATAAAAAACAAAGAGTACATTCCAGAAAATTGGAGGAAAGCAATAATACAACCGATATATAAAGGGAGAGGTGATATCGATAAACCTAATAACTATTGGGGCATAGCACTATTATCCAATGTGGGAAAAATTTTCACAGGGATTCTAGCAGATAAGACTCCAAGATTGGGCAGAAAAATATAACATTTTGTCGGAATTTCAAATGGGCTTTAGGAAAGGAAGACGAACTGTAGATAATATATTTGTTATAAAAACACTAGTGGATAAATAGCTTAAGAACAAAAGAGGAAAATTGTATATGGCCTTCATTGATTTAGAGAAGGCCTTTGATAGAATAGAGCTGAAATTACTGTGGTACAAATTATTAAAGAAAGGGGTAAGTAACCAAATGGTGACTACTTTAAAAGGTTCATATAGAGATAATACTTTCTGTGTAAAATATGAGGAAGGGGCAATAATTAATGAAATACACCTAGAGAAAGGGTTAAGGCAAGGATGTAAATTAAGCCCAATTTTATTTAACCTATTTATAGATGATATACTACAAAACATTAATAGTACTAATAATCTTTTACCAGTAATAAATAATATACAGATACCTGGTCTCCTCTTTGCAGATGACTTAGTAGTGGCATCCATTACAGTAAATGGACTAAAATTGCGCTTACAAGAAATAGATAAATACTGTATAGAATGGGGATTAAAAGTAAATGAAAAGAAAACACAAATTGTAGTATATAAAAAAGGAGGGAAACTGGGTAAACAAGAGAGATGGAGAAAAGGGGGAAGTGAATATAAAGTGGTGTGAGACTGTACCTACTTAGGGATAAATATAGATGCAGGAGGTAAATGGGAGAAACAGAAGAGATCAGCTCTGGCAAAGGGGAGAGCAGCAATGACAGCTGTTAGACAATGTTTATTTAAAATGCCAGAGTTGGATATGGAATGGTTGGAAAGATTATACAATTCAGTGGTTGAGGCACGAATGTTATATGGGATTGAAATATGGGGGCTGGAAAACGGGTGGGAAGTGGTGGACATGGTCCACAGAATATTTTGTAAAGAAGTACTAGGTTGCCAACAGCTACAGCAAATGAAGTGGCTCAAATTGAAATGGGACAAGTAACAAGAAAAGGAATGGTTATGGAGAGAGCCTTGAAATATTGGCACAGGATCTTGAATTCTGATGAGGATAATTTATTACAACAATGTCTAAAATACCAAGAAACTAGTTTAAAAAATACGGGCTGGGTAAATGAACTAAGAAATAACCTTGAGAATAATGGCATGGAAGATGTTTGAAGGAAAAGAGATGCAAATCACAAAGGTTTTTGGAAGAGTATTAGAAGAAGATTTGAGGACATCGAGATACAACAATTATTTAGTCAGATAACTGAGAAGAGATCTTTGATTTTTTATGTTAACATAAAAAACACTGGGAAAGAGAGAAATATGTAGACAACACAAATAAAGAAGAAAGAGGAGGTATAGCACGGTTAAGGGCAGGAATATGGAGGCTAAAAGGGAAGCGAAATGGCTATGCACAAGGTGAATGTCCATTATGCGGGGAAAATGAAGATATACAACATATTATATTTGAATGCAAAGAAACAGAGATTTGGAGAAAAGAGAGTTTATGGTATGGAATGAATAGGAATAAAGATATAAATACAATTCTAGATAAAAACTGTAAAAATATGGGTAAATGCTTAATGAAAGTAAAAAATAAATGGACATGGATGGTTAAAAGAGGAAAAATAATGTACAGTGGAATCTCGTTAGCACGTTCCTCATTAACACGTTTTCCCGTGTAGTACGTTGAATTATAAAAGTCCCGGTACCAAATCACCAAATATAATAAATAATGTTTGCTTAGTGCGTTTTCCCGGTCCCGCTTACTACGTTTGAGGTTTGACGTCCTCATTCACTGTTTTGGCCAATCCTTGATGGGTACAGTGGATGTAGGCGTTTAACACGTTCATAGTTTGACGTCCTCATTTGCTACTTTGGTCAATCCTTGGTCACGGGGTGGATATCGGCAGCCAATCACATACATGCATTTAAATATTTGTGTGAGACGATTTCTGTGGGCGGGATAGAGAATGCTTTACCTTGGCATGGTAAACGCGGTAAACGCTAACGATAGTTTCTAATGTTGAGTGATGACCAAACAACCGTAGATTTATTTTAACTTTTCATTTACAATGAAAAAAAGAAAGTGTAGTAGGTAAATAACCAACAGTGAAAAACTGAAAATCCTTGATGTAATACAATCCAAATATAAAACATGTCGATATAGTGCGGAAGTTTAACATTCCTCCGTCAACCTTAAACACGATTGTTAGCAAACCTAAATTAATTGAAACTGTTTTTAAAGAAGGGAAAAATACTAAAACAAAACTTTTCTCTTGGAAAATAGGATCAGAAGAGGACCGGAACGAAATTTGTTGCATGGAAACACCTCCGTGTTCAAATCGTCTTGTATACACCAAAGATAATATTGCCTATTGTACTCGTAACACGATGCACGCTCATAATTTTTTCTTTTTTAGTAGAAATTGTTATCACGTGTGTAATACAACACACAGCAAAACCACTATTGCCACTTCCACAATTCGCAATTTATCTTCTCAAAAACATTCATAACCTAAAAAATCCAAGTTGATCAAAATAAAAGCTTGAATTATTTATTCTCAGGCTTTGTGTATCCAAATCCATTTAAACATATTGAATTTAACATGGAAACGGGATCTTATTCAGTATGAAATTGTACTCAAAATCGATTTAAATTGCCCATGGAGACATAGTAATTATTAGATTTTTATTACCTATGTTCTTAAATTGCAGATTTTGCATTTTCGTTAACACGTTTTCCCGCCTATGACGTCCAAATCCTTAGGTCCCTGCAAAAACGTACTAACGAGATTCTACTGTAAATAAAAATAAACATAAGAACTACTAAATGTATCAAAATGTAGCTGTAATTCACAATGACTACTCATCTTAGTGGCCAGGGCCAAATAGAGAAGGCAGTCTAAATATGTAATAACTTAGTGCTCAAAAAATTATATAAATTGAATAAGGAGGAAAAGTGGTATGTGGAAGGGGAAGAATGCAAATAGTAAACAAGTTTAATTATTTGGGAGTGGGAATAAGTAGTAATGGAAGATAAGTGCCTTAGCTAAGGGAAGATTAGCAATGACTGCTATAAGAATATGCTTAAAGAAAATGCCAGATATGCAAATTAAATGGCTGGAAAGGGTTTGCAAAGCTGTAGTTGAAGCAAAAATGGTCTATGGATCAGAGATTTGGGGAAGTGACAAAGGATAGGAGATGATTGATAAAGTACATAGATCATTCTGTAAATATATGTTAGGTTTATCTATTTCATCACCTGAGCAGCAATGTTGGAGTTGGAAAGAGTAGGTAGCAAGGGCACGATAGTAGAAAGGATACTTAAATATTGGCATAGATTGAAATCGTTGGACGAGCATAATATCTTGAGACAATGTTTAATAATCCAAGAAAAATCCAGTGCTGGGATGAACTGGGCTCAAGGAATATGGAGAATTTTACAGGAAATAGGAATGGTTAACTTATGGGAGGAGAGAGCGTGGTTGATTAAAGGTTTCTGGAAAGAAGTGAGGAACAGAGTGGAAGATATAGAGAAACAAGAATTATTTCAAAGTCTGGAACTACATAGACAATTAAAGGTGGACTGGGGAAAGGAGAAGTATGTGGATGTAGGTAATAGGTTAGTGAGACAAGGGTGGGGCTGGTCTAGATTAAGTGC
The DNA here is from genome assembly GCA_030765065.1 of Deroplatys truncata. NCBI lineage: Eukaryota > Metazoa > Arthropoda > Insecta > Mantodea > Mantidae > Deroplatys > Deroplatys truncata. Next base: position 31,207,120 of record CM060980.1, on the reverse strand, counting down.
ACATAGGCTAAGGGGAGATAGGTAGTGAGTGAATTTGGATAGACGTCCTCTTTGTGGAGAGGCACATAATGATTTGCATTATATAATTGAATGGAGAAGGATATAACATGGGGAGAGTAAGAGAAAAATGGTTTACAAAAATAAAGCAATATGAATTTGTTATGACCCACCATGCATAAATAACCATGGTGTTATAATGCATGATGGACTACAGAAAAAACAAATAGCAACTGAAAGTCATGTAGCAAAAATTGTAAGCTTTTTGTATTGCATTATGGAAAAAAAAATACACGCACACAGAGAGAGAGATATTATATACATATGACTGTACAAACCAAAAACAAAATACTTTTCATGTACAGCTATGGCAATGTTGTCATTCGCTACTAGTATGGGACTTTTGCTATCATCCAAACAATTGACAAAATAATAGCATACTGAAGACTATAAATATTATGCTTTCTTCCTCAGAGGCAGTGTAAATAAATAAGCATAATAAGCATTTTTATAAATAATAGAAAGAGATGGCATACAATGCATCTTCCAGGGAGATATTGGTGTCACAGAGGTATAGTATCAGCTGGTCTTGATTAATACTAGTAAACAGAGGCATACTGTGTCCAGCATCAAGTTAAGCTGAAGTTGCAGGGTTACTATATATGCATTTAAACATTTTTTGCTTCATCATTTGTTACTGTTCCAACTTGAAATTCTGCACGCATAAAGAAAATTAAGTGTAGATCATGCTAGTATTTCAAAATTATAATTAAATGTATACAAACTATATGAAAACAACGGTTTATTTAATAATTATAATGTAATATGTAGTGAATAGATGTTTTAATAAAAAGTACATATACAATCTGAAAGCATTGTTTTTAAGCTTTAAAATAAAATCTGACTTGGCTTCATGTAACAAATATGTTGCAAGGAACGAGTATTTGTAAACAATAGTGTGCGTGCTCTGTCCACAATTTTGATGTTGCGAAAATTCCAAAGTAACGAAATTTGGCCAAAACAAAAAGTACAGAAGTATGTTTATTTGACCTTACAAAAGGCATACAAAAAATTACAGTAAATTTTGAAAAACTAAGGTGCGAGGTTTGTCCAGTTTGATGTGGAATGATTCATAAGCGAAATATTTCTGTGATAAATACTGCACTGAAGAATTTACATTGCTCACTCTTTGGCTGACCTCAATATAGCAACAAATAATGAGGTGAAACTTTTGACTGTTACATTGTTACTTGGGTATATATTTATAGCTTTAACTGAGAATGGGAACCAAAACAGGAACAACAAAGTTAACATACCTGTATTACAATTATTACAATTTAAGTTTTACAATTAATGGAAAGCTTATCAGAGCCCAGAAACAGAAGATTCGGTCAAATTTCAACTTTTTCATTCCTGGGAAATTCATAATGAACTCATAAGCTATGTAGTCACCTTCATGGTAGAAATCATTCAAGGAGGCTGTGAACTCCTAAATAACTGCCACTAGAATACTCTCTATTCTCAAGCTTGGAAAAATAAAGTGAGAATAGAAAACTGCACAGAGGAACAAATTTTAATATATTCTATTTATTATAAGTATATTAGGATGACTGCTTCAAACGAGAAATAAGAAGCAGTAATGGTATGGTTTTTACAAATTGTTTACTGCATTGAATTTCAAAGTTGGTTAAACCACTGCATAATGTTGGTTAAATTGCAAGCAAATGAAAATATCAATGGTGAGTTACAAACAAATGACATCCAAATCCCCAAAATTGACTTTCCACATTGCTATCGATAGTGTCATTTACTATTTGCCAAATCTTCCCAATGACATGAAAAGTACTAATTCTTAGTAGGACCAAAACAAAAAAGAGGTACAATTCATTCCACATATACCAGCTTAAAAGAAGAATTGTTTGCACAGTAGCCATCTTTGAGGAAACATAGCTTCACTGCTAAAATCCAAAATGGATTCTCCTTCAGTCCTTCTCCAGGTGAAGTATTGATACAAATGGAAGTATACTGGTAAGTGTCCATCTATGGCAGAGGAGGATAGCAACAGCCACAATAAAATAATGAAATTTGGTATTCTCACAACTGCATCAAGACAAAAATAGGACACTTTCATAATAAATGGCATAGCGGCATTTCAGTTCAAAAAAAGAAAAACAATTATATATATACATACTTGAACTGTGTTACGTCAGTGACCACTGAAATATAGTGTAACCTCATGATCAAAAGTTGTGTTCTGAAAAACTTAGTTTTTATAACAAAACTACACGGCATGCATTTCATGCATTTTTAATGCCAAAATTTGTTTAGCTCTAGCTCAGTAATGTTGAGTGTTATGCAAAACCAAAAGTGTGATATTAGTACCCATGTCTATTTTCAGTTGCTTCAATAGCATACTACTTTCATATTTTTTACTACTAGAAATGTTTATCTTAAAACTCTTTTTAAACCAGATTTGATTAAACCTGTTCAATTTAATATACATTGCATTCAATAAATAATGTTGCTTATACATATATAAATAAAATTCTGATGTTACGTCAGTGGGAATGGAATTATCCTTCAATGCCTGCAGTAAACATTCATTATTTACTTCAAAGGGAAGGAAATGGTGTTTCCAATGAACACTGCTTAAAAGGCCAACAAAAATTTATTTTTTGATTTTGTCAATTTAAGCAGTTCATTGTATGTCTAAAGTTATAGCTTTCACCCTCCTATCTGACATATAAAGTTCACACAAGAGAATCTGTACCATATACAATGTGTTTTTAATGTTAAGAGCATAAAGCAACCCATGTACTACCTATTAATTTATTTTATAACAATGTACTGTAGAAATTGCTGCAACTGAAGTAATCCAAGGCATACCATGGCTGAAGCAATGGTTGCCATTTAAAAATATGTTCTACTTTGGCAGCAACCAGAGATTTAAAAGAGAGATTTTAAAACAGAAAGAAAGGAAAAAATTACAGAAATAATATCAAAATAAAAATTTGTATAATTAAGAGTTAAGCAGATTTCCCACATTTGTATGTTGTATTGGCACAGCAGCTAAACAAGGATTCTGCTTTCTTTTATTGCTCAGAAAATTCCTCATAAAATATTTGCAACTGATATGTTTATTTCTGGAGCATTTTAATAAATGCCATGGTACATACAGAAAATTCATATTTTATACTTAGGCAAACCCAATTTAAAATATTTCAACGCATTTAAATTCCCCATTCTAACATCACTTTCATTTTAAAAATTTCAAAGCAACCCTTATGTGACATCCTAAAATTAATTCTTTTGTAATATACGTGATTACATAATTCAATTTCTTGTCCTGTATATTTATAAAATGTACTATTCCGCAAGGATTATCATAGCTAAAATAGCTAGTTATTGCACAAATTAAGATCTTTATTATTCTAGCTTCATTTTTTCACCAGAACTTATTGGGACAAGTTTCGGAGATCATTGTCTCCATCATCAGCCTGGATTCACTGCCATGCTTTCTCTTATGACTAATAGATAGAGAGATAGATACTTTGTCAAGACAACGTAACTGGTTGTAAGCAACGTCAAAAAACAAAATTTACAATACAATCAAATAGAATACATTTTATTATAACTTTGAACTGTCCTTTAGAAAGTTATTTACATTACACACTGGTTTCTTTAGCAATGCTGATCTGACTGTTTTCTTTAGTGAAAGAATGTGCAAACTTTTAATATTGTTGGGGAGACTATTAAAAATATTAAGTGCTACCATTTCAAAAGATAATTGTATTTTAGTATACTTAAATTTATTAATATAGATGTTACTATTATCTAGTTGGATAATTATGAACTGAAGAGCACATCATTTAATTATGAACATTTCTTTTCACATAGAGAAGACAAGTCAATTATGAACATTGACAGCAAGGTAAGAATTCTTAATTTTATAAACAGTGACTTACAATATGTTCTGGGTTGAACACCAAATATAATTCGTAAGGCCCTCTTCTGAAGTCTGAATGGTTTAATGGCAGAAGGATGATTACCCCAAAATAATGTACCATAACTTAAATAACTGTTTATACATCCATAATATACTGTTAAAAGTGAGTTAAGTGAAATACGGTTTTTCATGTTGTGAAGAATAAAGATACTCTTGCTCAGCTTGTTCAAATATATGCAATATGTGTATGCCAGTCCAAGCAAGAATCGAGATGAGTACCAAGAAACTTAGCTGAAACTTCAGAAGTTGAACCAGGTGCATTTATATTAAAAGTTAAATCAAGTGTTTTGTTACGATTAAGAGGAAGGCTATTATATTTACATCATTCCTCTATTTTGTAAGTTACTTCATAAAGCTTCAAATTTAGATTAGAACTATTATCCAAGGATAGATTAATAGCAAGATCATTGGCATATAGGTAAGCATCCAGACATTCATCCCGAATATTGCAAGATAAATTATTAATATGTATAATAAAGAGCAAAGGACCAAGTAATGAACCCTGGGGGACTCCTTGCTTCACCAGTTTGAATTGAGAGAATTTGCCATTTATAAAAACAACTGGAATCTATTTGAAAAATAAGACCAGATAAGTTCTACTCTAGCATCATTAAAACCATAGAATTCAAGTTTATGAATTCTATGAATTATGTATAGATTTGTATGTGATATTGTGTCAAATGCTTTAGTCAAATAAAAAATCCTACCATGAACAGTGTTACCACTATCAAGATGTTGCAGACATTGCATCATAAAGCAGACCAAAGCATCAATTGTGTTACGATTTTTTCTGAATCCAAATTGGCAATCTCAGGTAAAAAATTGTCTTCAAAATATTTGGTAATTTGCTTATTTAGATTCTCAAATACCTTAGATACAATAGGCAGTATACTAACAGCCTATAATAACTACAGTCAAATTTGTCTCCCTTTTTGTACACAGGGATTACTTTTGAAAACTTAAATCTTCTGGAAAAACACACATCAACACAGCAATTAAAAATATGAGTTAATGGTTCACAAATACAAATAGCAGCAACCTTAAGAATCTTTGAGTTCAATTCGTGAACATCAAGACAATTGCTATTGTTAAGTTTCAAAATAGTCCAGAAAACATCCTTGACAATGACTGGAGCAAATTTAAAATGTTTACTAGATTTAGGAATTTTCTTTAAAAACCTCAAAGCCTCCTTGCTATTAATAGGTAAATTGGAAACAGTTTCTTCAACCTTATTAACAAAAGATGAGTTACAATCATCTGCGGTCAGATGAGTAGAAACTGTGTTACATTTGGAGTCGTCATTAAGAAATTTGGAAACATGTGATCAATACACTTTGATTTAGTACTGCTGTTATTAATTATCTCTGAATAATGATTAAGTCTATTAGCTAGTAATTATTGAGTCGATTGTAACACTACATAACTTACTTGTTTTTATAACGAATACATGTTTCAGGAGCTAATTGCTCCCATCCTCAGTTCCCTGTCGACTGCCCACATCCTTCGTCTTGGTTGTAAGCTTCATCTCTTCAAAAGTAAGTCTCCTGGCGGGGTTTAAAAATTATAAGTGCGGTTTCTGTTCTTCCAAATATAAGTGTTTTCCCAAGTTATAAGTTCTGCTTTTCCTGAGATGTTTTGTATTTTTGGATTTCTGTCTATGGTGTGTTTGTCTCTCCAAAAGTGCCAAGCTACTGCTGATTTATCTTCCTGTTTTTGTTTTATGTAACTGAAGTGTTCTTTTGTTCTTCACTTACAATTTTGAAACTCTGCCAGGAGACTTACTTTTGAAGAAGTTCTTCCAACCGCCACCAAGGATCAAACTTACAACCAAGAAGAAGGATGCGGGCAGTCGACAGGGAACTGAGGATGGGAGCAATTAACTCCTGAAACATGTATTCGTTATAAAAACAAGTAAGGGATGTAGTGTTACAATCGACTCAATAATTATAGACACATCACTGTCACAAAGTCCACCAAAGCAATTTTATTATGAATTAAAGTCTATTAGCATTAAGATGTTTCCTATATTGTTTCCTTAGATCATTATATTTAATTTTAAACTAAGTAACTAAAATACACATACAAATCATAATAATATAAATACTTATATTTTAAATTCCTAAGTTCATCATTATACCATTTATTTAATATACTGTTGGTTTTTTTTAAATAAGTTATGGAAAGAATTTATTCACCAAGTCTAAAAATAATCTAAAGAAGTATTTGACCTTGTCATCAACATACTTGTACTGCATAACCCAAACCAGTTTATACTTTTTAATAGACAAACATATGGCATTATCTGGTTAGATGTACTGTCTAATGAGATCCTTTTCACATGGGATGTCAAAGTTTCATATACTGTGCTTCTTCTTATGAACAAACTTTTCCCAAATGGAGAGTTTTGCTTCTTTTCTAAGAGCCTTTTAAAGCTTTGGTTTTTCTTCTAGCTGATGATTTATGGACCAAAAATGCTCTGCAACCACTGACTTCTCCATTTGTTTATATTTCACATTCGTGTGTTCTTTAAACGTTATGTCTATACTCTTCTTTGTCTTCCCTATGTATACTTTCTTGCAATTCTGACATCCAATTTCATAAATACCAGATATTTTTTCTCACTCAAATTTTGTCCTTTGTATTGGTCCTGAGTATATTTTTTAAGGAATGTTTATTAACTGGAGCTAAGGTTATATTATATTCTTTGAATATTTTTGTGAATTTTGGGAAGGTTCTGGATGAAAAGTAAATTTTTTTAACCTTTTAGATTCTTTAAAGCTGCTTAGTGTGGTGATTTCCTTTATTTGTTTCTTCTTTAGGAATATTTTTTATCTTCCTGCCTACTATCTCTTTGGTGAATCAAATTTTATGTACAATTTCCAGGATCTTGTTGTATTCTTTTTTGTACTCCTGCATGTTCATAGTATGTTTACCAGTCTAAAGGTAAGACTGTTTATTATTGCATATTTGTATTCCCTGGGGTTACAGCTCTCATTTTCAATGTACTTATCTGTGTATGTGTGTTTTTCTATGTATACAAAACTTAATTTATTCTGATAGCTCACAATTTTTGTCCAGAAAGGGGAGCATGTTATTGGCTTCTGCTTCTATCGTAAACTTGATCGATGCATTTGTAAGTTCAGTAGAGATTTGCATCCTTCATGAACTTCTTATCTATTATAGCAAAAATGTCGTCTACATATCTGGAACACAGTTTATATATGTGAGGAAAAGCTTGTGTTATATGTATTTCCAATGAACTCATGTATAAATTTGCCAGAAATGGTGGGAAAGTGGGTTGCCCATTGCTAAACCATTCACCTGGGAGTATAGTTTGTTCCTGAATGTCAAGTAATTTTGATTGATGCACAGTTTTGTCAATATCACATATTCCTCTATTACTTCCTTATAATTTCTGTGAAGTGTAGCCAATTTTTTCAAAACCTCTTCTAGCCTGTCTTTTTGTATGCTATAGGAAACAGTGAGATGACGTCAAAAGAAACAAGTATATCATTTTCTTCTATTTCTATATCTTTGATTTTTCCAATGAGGTCATAGGTGTTACTTATGCTCAGACTTTTTGGTTGGGGATGTTTCTGAAGTGTTTTAAGTAGTCAATTTACCAGAGTGTATGTGGGCGAGTCTATTGTATTGATGATTGGGTGCATTTTATTATTGGGTTTATGAATTTTTGGTAGTCCATATATTCTGGGTGTGGTTCGGTCGTTTGGCATTACAATCTTCTTTTCTTGCTCCTTTATAATGGTCTTTACCTCTCTCAGAGCGGATAAAAGTGATTTTGTGTATTTCTGTGTTGGATCTATTTTTAATGGTTCTGACTCATTGCCATGTAACACGGTTTCCATCCTTGTTCCATGATCCTGTTTGTCCATGATCGCTAGCTTGTTTCCTTTATCTCCCCATGTGTAAAATACGTTTTTCATATTGAGGTTTTTGATAGCTTTTTGTGTGGTTGTTTCCATGATTGATTTTCCTTTTGTATCAATTGTTGACGATGGATTTGAATTATTATTCTTCTTCTTCGTCTTCTTGTTGTGTTTTTGCAAATCACTGCCTCTACATCTGCTATGTATTTGTCCATGATTCTGAAGAAATTTATGCAAGTTTTCAAGCTTTGTTTAAAACTTCTAACTCTTGCATTGTAAAGGATTCTTTTGATAAATTTACTACATTGTTTTGCAGATAAAATTCCAGTGAGAGAAGTTCTGGCATTTATGAAATTGGATGTCAGGATTGCAAGAAAGTGTACATAGGAAAGGCAAAGAGGAATATAAACACAAGGTTTAAAGAACACATGAGAAACGAGAAATGTAAACAAACAGAAAAATCAGTGGTTGCAGAGCATTTTAGGTACACAAATCATCAATTAGAAGAAAAACTGAAGCTTTTAAATGCCCTTGAAAAGCAGCAGAACTCTCCATTTGGGAAAAGTTATTCATACATAAGAAGAAACACAATATATTAAACTTTGATGTCCCATGTGAAAAGGATCTCATTACACAGTATGTTCCAGATAATGCGTTCACAAGAGGAAGCACGACAATGAATCCAGGCTGATGCTGGAGACAATGGTCTCTGAAACATGTCCCAGTAAGTTCTGGTGAACAAGTGAAACAGAATAATAAAAATCTTAATTTGTGCATTTATAAAAGCTTCACTGTTATTCCAAAAATATTTTTAGCTAGTTAATATTCATACCGCCACTAGAGGTTGATTCACTGATGCCACTGGCATAAATGCTGCGGGTGGATCTGCTACAGCAGGGACTGGTACAAATGCTGCAGGCTGTGCAGCAAGTGGATCACTCACAGCCGGTACTGGAATGAAGGTGGCAGGCTGTGCTGCAATGGTTTCTGTCACTGCAGGAACTGGAACAAATGCTGGTGGTCCTGTCATAGTATCTGTCACTGTTGGAACAGCCAGTACTGGTATAGAAACCGAAGTCTGCTGTGTCACCACAGGCATGAAGCTGGCACTTGACTGAGACTCTGATACTGTTGTCTGAGCCAGTACTGGGATAGGTATTGAAGTCTGAGGAGCAAAGCTTGCTTCTGCACTAGGTTGTGATACAAAGCCACTTGTGTTCACCAGGGTGTCAGCAGTAATAGCTGGAATGGATACTGAAGTTTGTTGGATGAACCCAGTTTGGTAACCTTGCTGTGTGGTATACATCGGCTGTAGCAATGCAGTAGACGTGGCCATTGGTGCCTCTGGCTGTAAAAAATTACAAAATATTGTATGCAATGCTTGAATTACATTATTTAGAGAGTTTTTAAAATGCATGTATTCATGGTTTAAGGACATAGATGAGAGAAAATTAATTAATTTTTATATTTATGATTTTCCCAAAAACAGCTCTGATGATTTTGATTAAAATCCTCTCGGTTTAAGATATGTACATGAATAATAAAATGTATATTTTGAATATTCTAAGAATAGTCTTTGAAGTCTTCTTTATTTTGATTGAAGTTTGAATAGTTTTGTATTACTGGGAATTCATAATAGGCAAAAACTTACTACAGGAAAAATGTTGAGCTCATTGAAATACCCAACTTGTATGAAGTAAATTTTGTTACATCAGCCTTTTTTTAAAATATTCCAAGTTCATAACTTAACAATTTCTCAAGTACTTCATTAAATAAACATGTCTGAAAGTTTGGATTTGTTTTATCTTTACGTTCTACATGTTTCATGTAAGCACTTAAATAGACAAAAACCTAAAACACGAAAATTGTAGAGCTAATTGAAATATGTAATTCTGTAGATTTTGGTCAGAACACAATATCACCAAAATGGCATTTTAGAAAAGATACTACATATAATGTACAATTATATTATTTAAAAACTACATAAAATTTAATCAAAATATAATTAAACAACACACTAATTTATGTTACACTCATTTGCACTTGTAAGTATATCAGATTTATGACTATTAAATTGAAATTTAAAAACAAAAATGTTTCCATTCCAAAATAGTATTTTTAGAGATATGTTCTGACAAGCATCACACAATTTATGTCAAATAAATTTCTTTGTAGCATCAGCCAGTATTGAAACACTCGTTACCTCTTTATAAGTTTCCTCAGGTTGAACTGCTATGAACCATCTACAAAGCATCTTATGTAACCCTTTTTTCCCAAATGGGAGAAACTGACTTACATAATAAAAACAATTATGTTTCGCCATCTGTATTATACACACAACCAAGACCATATTGCTTAATTTGAGGTTTAACAAAAATTAATCATGAATAATGCAACCTGAATAGAACACACTAATATACAGGGTGAACCATTTAAGTTGAGACTGTACATTATCTCCAAAACTAAGCATTGTAGAAAGAAATTCTTTAATAAAAGTTGCTCGATATTATGAGGGAAAGCAAATGCCAAAAATGTGTTTTGTTTGGAGGATGTACTGATGGTCATTTAGGGTCAATTCAAGTTTTTTAAATGGGAACCTACATTTTGTATATTGTTTTCTCATTAGGAAATGGTTTATAAAACGCTGTTTATTTTGTGATGAGGAATAAGGTAACAAAATAAAAAATCTGATGTGTTACACTCACATGACTTTCTCTACTCTTATACAAATGCTTATTCTCCATCTACTTCATGTTAATAGCATTTGCAAAAACTATCTTATTGCTAAGGTGAAGGGGAATATGGCACGCTTTAAGCAACGTCAAATCTTTAAAGAGCTGGTTGTTATGAGGGGCATTTCATTCTCTTTGCATGTCCAGGACATGAAAAAACAAATAAATTCCCATTTGAGAAAAAAGTACAGTAAAACCCCTCTTTTATGTCCCCTGGCATTTAATTCAGTTTTTGCTGATCCCGTCATGTATCCTATATCGGCAATACATAGTGTTCCCACCATTTACAACTTTTGAACAGCTGTATTTTCTGCCTTTTACGCATTTTCCATGTTGGCAGCATTGATTTTCGTTAAATTGCTTTCACTTATCTCCAACTTCCGCTAAGTTGCCAGTGCTCACATGTGGCATCAGTTGCTATTTTGTGTTAGTTAGCATGGTATTTGTGCGGAAGCCTGCGATTTACTGCCCAGCAACTGGGCTGTGATGGACGAATCTTCTTCATTTCAAGACTACGTCACCGTTGATGCCATGTAATAACATCAGTGGTGCCCGCATTAGAAGACATTGTTTCCAGCCACCTTGAAGTAGTAGTAGTGGTGGCGGTGGCGGTGTAGGCTGATGAAGACTCTGACCTGGAACCCAAAATACCCACCAGCAAAAGAGCCATGGATGCATTAGCTGTTTCGAGGCAGCACATTGCAAATGCCTCAGAAGAGGGTGGACCATTTGATGCTCTATATGCTGTGGAGAGGCAGGTGGAACACATACATAACAAGCAAAGACAATTAACAATTTCAGACTTTTTCAAATAGATGATGATAGTTATATAGCTACAAATTTATTTTCATGTCTTAAATATAGCAATATATAGCATTACAGTTTAATAGTGAATAAATTCATGTTTTAAACTTTACTTCTTTGTTTTACCATTTTCTACCATTTACACTTTTTTGCATCATCCCCTTGAAAAGTGCAAAAAGAGGGTTCTACTGTATAAGTATTCGAAAATTTAAACAAATAACAAGTAGTATCTGGAAATGATTCACTCCACAAAAAAAAAAAATGTATATGATATAAATTGGGTGTTTTAACGAGATCTACATTTCTTGTGTAGAAAAATTTTGTCTATCTCTTATGGTTGACCAATTATACAAAAGCCAATCAGAATGAAATGGACTTTTGGGGACATTCCCAGAAAATTCGAGATATACATTTCATTTGTCATAAAAATATCTTAAATATACAATATTTTAATTAAAATCGTTAGGCATTTTTGAGAAAATCAAAATTTTGAAAAATGTTCCATGTAAAGGGTAGTCTAGGGTAGGGGGATTTTCTTGAAAATCTTTGCGTCGCATCTTTGAAAGATACTGAACCTAAATACCAAATTTGGTATTTATCCGACTTTTCGTTTTTGACTTGCATGCACGCGCACGCACACGCACACACACACACCTTTTAAAATGCTTTATTTGGATTCAGGTGGTCTCAAAACAAGTATTTCCGGTAAAATCTCGGTATTGAATTTTTGCATGGAATGCAATACTTGCTCTACTTACTATACATAGTAGAGAAAGTAAAAAATGTTAGTTCCCAATTACAAAATGTAATTTGAACCTCAAATGATCATTCATGGATGGCCCAACCATCATTGTGCTCTTCTTACACAGCCTTCAGAATTTTCGTTGTTATTTATGTTGGTATAAGAACAATTGCAAAGTGCTTAATGCAAATGTTGTTTAGTTTTTTATAAGGAGTGAGAAAACAACAAAAGGTAGCTTCCCATTTAAAAAATATTAAATTGACCCTAAAATGACCATCACAACGTTCTCTAAATAAAACATGACTAATGGCATTTACTTTCCCTCATAATATCAAGCAACCTTTATTCAAGACATTTCTTTCTACAACACTTAGTTTTGGAGATATTGTACAGTCTCAACTTAAATGCTCCACTCTGTATAAAGGAATTATGCGAAAATGTAATAGATGGTGAAAGTTTGATGCATTGATCTTTTTAAATAGCTATGTACCACTAACAAAATTATTTATACTTTTTAAAGACCTAATCAGTCAGGGCATAGTTTTTAATGTAATGTAATATTTATTGAATGCCAAAATAATTACCATCATATTGGGAGTGACTGTTTCTGGCCCTGGCCATTTTATAGTCATCTCCCCTCCTTTTATTATAATAATAATAATATATTAATCTATTGAGCATTAAGTTATTACATATTAGATGCCTTCTCGGATTACTATTACATGTTAATACAATTAGTAATTCTTATATTTATTTATATTTACATTATTTTCTTCTTTTAACCATCCATATTGTGGCATGTGCACAGATGTTAACATTAAGACGCTCTCTGGACGCCGAAGCACGGCAGTTTGTCTGTGAGTAGGGGCGAATCAGGGGAAACAGTGTGTCTAGGAGGGGATAGCGTTACTGACGCCGACTTGGTGGGGCTTCTTGTATGAGTCAGTGAGTAGGCTTCGGGTGAGACAGACGGGAAACTGCTAACACACGATGTCCTCGTCGGCAGGCAATGGGCAAAGGTATGTAACTAACTTCATCCAATAAATTGTGTGCCATCCACGCTTTTTAACTTTTAATTATGGTAGAATAGAATCCTTTCCTCTCCCTTAAGCCAGGCATTGTATTGGTATAGCAAATATTCTGTGAGTTAACTTAGCTGCGCCCTTCGTCGTTGCCTCGTAATTTAAAAGTTCTTTGTTTGATTTAACGATCCCTCTCGCAAGCGAGTGGCTCCCCTCTGAAGTTGAATAATAATATTAAGTGAGGTATACGACAATTGGTGCGAGGCACCGAGTAGTTTGGCTGGTATAATTGAATTTGTTGTGAGATTTTCAAGTGCAAAATTTTTTTTTCCCTCTGAAATGTAACGGTTGTGGTCCTCCACGTGGTCGCGAAAAATCTAAATTTGTTTCTGGCTTAAGGGTAAGGATTTTTATGCTTTAATTTGTGATTCTCTTATTCTAAATTTTGTTACTATCATATCTGAAAGTCTGGTTTCTAAATTTTAATTTTGAGCTCAGTTTTGCATTTTTCCCATTGTCTGCCGGCGTGACGCTAAAACTTCTGACTCCATTTTCCCCTTGTTTTGGCTTCATTTCCTTTGAATTGTATTGCTGTGCTAAGTGGTTCGTGCTGGTTATTTTCAAAAATGTTTTTGTGAAAGTTGAGTTGTGAAACGAGTGAGATAACGAGCGAGATAGTTGTAGCTTTGAAAATGTGCTCGTCACGTGTTGGCCATCTAGTTGAAAATCTTGTTTTCTGTGCTTATTAGCAGTGGTTTGGAAACGTATAACTTTATATTCCAGTGATTGTGATTTCTAGCTGTTTACTATACTTTTCTGGGACCTTTTTCGTGTAACTTTTATGTACGCACGTGTGTTATGTAATTCCCGCGTGGTGATGCATTTCAGCAATAATTTTAGCTTGTGAAACCAGTCTTCCTCAGCACGTGTTTTGGCGCGTTTATTTGCGTGTGTATATCAGATCAGATACATTTGTTTTAAGAACAAAAAAAGAAAGAAGAAATTTTTGTGTGCTACGTATAAATTACAAGTCTGTATTCTGCTCCTTTTGAGATAATGTTAGCGGTGGTCACAGTAGGTGTGACGTGGTTTTTTTTTAACTTCCAGTTCGAGGTTTCTCACTGAAGCTATCATTTTGTTTTCTTCCATGTGTTCATTCTGATTAAAAATCTTGGTATTGTGTCCAAGTGGCTTGTGTAGACCGTATGTTGGTATAATTTTCTGATATTTCGCCGCGGGCGCTTAATTGTCTTCTTTCTGGAACTGTTTTATTTGGCTATGTTCTGATCTTGCTACTTACATTCATGTGATGCTATAAGTGTTTAGTTTGGTGTAATCTGTATCGCTCTGTCCTACTGTTTGTTTATTGGTTGCGTTATTTTTTGTGCTGCAATCATGCCTAAGCGACGTACTGCACAGAAATCTGATATAGCCATTGCTCCAGTTAGCGAGCACAGTGAAGTAGAATCTATGTCCAGTGTTAGTACGCCTGTTGTTGCTCAGTTATCAGCGATGTCTAATCCGCCCGGCGTGGCCAGTGCAATGCAGCCAGCTGTCTGCCGCCCGGTCATTGACCCCTCTCACGTGGAGAATTCCAGCAAGTTGTTGGCGCATGAGTTACTTTAGAATTTTGAAATGTTCGCTACTACTGCTAATGGCCGCTCTGAGAAAATGATAATGATGATAATTTTGCTTTACCGTTGCCAAATTTGGTTTATTTAATTCCGCAATGCATATTTTTAGGGGAAAATCTTTCGCAGTTACTCATGTAAGTAAAAGTTTCAGGAGCTACCAACCTTGCCAGTATCTGCACCTAATTAGGTTTGATGTGCTTCTAATATGGACCAGTACGATGAGGATGTTGATGAACCAGCTGTACGTGTGTTACCAGATTTTGGAAAATTTGCACTGGAATTTTGTGGTAAATGAGTAAGAGAAAAGAAAGAAACAACCATAACTTGTAAGTATGTAAACATTGTGAGTGCTAAAGTTTGGACGAATGAAACAGTTTTACAACTCACACAGGTATGCTAAATTTATTGTTTCACTGACTAATGCTTAATTAAGCTTTGCTTTCAGGAATGTGTGATATGAATGTCTCTGCTAAATTACAAGTATTATTATTTTGGGTGTAACTTAAATTTTAAATTATGTTTTGGGAACTGCAAATCATTTGTTTTGTTGTGTTATGCTGCAGGAATGTGTTTCATGTGTACTATGTGCTTAATTGAGCTTTCATTTTCAGGAATGTTCTGTGACAATATTGTTTTGAGTAATGATGTGATGTTGTTTTGTTGCATTCAATTTGATTTGATATGATTTGATTTGATTTGATTTTGGGTTTCATAATGATGCTGTGATTTTTATTTGCAGAAAATTGTTGCGTGAATAGTGTGTGTATGTATGTGTGTATTTGAGGTTATGTGATATATGTGAGATTTGCCTCGGTGGGAGTGCCAAAGTGTAACCCCGATGGCGTAGTGTGAGGTGATGTGAGAAATAAGAGTTGAGATTTGGCTCAGTGGATGTGCGTAAGAGTAACCCCGACGGTGTTAATGAGATGAGGAGAGATGAGAAGAGACGAGATGATGTCAGCTTCGGTGGAAGTGCCACAGTGTAACCCCGACAGTTGTTGTATGATTTCAGAGATTTTGCTTATAGGTGTTGCTGTAACGTGCCCAGTATAGCGTGTGTGATGAATTCACACGAGAGATTAAATGGATGGAAGTGATTGTAATGTGAATAATTTTTTTTCCTGTTTATGCAACAAGTTTATTACCATCTTAGATAGCAAATTTTAATACCACCTGTTTTCCAGCTTAATTTTCATTTGGAGGATGTGGATGCAACAGTATAATGTCATGTTATTTGTGTCATTCCTGAAATGTTAATGTGATTTCTTGAAGGTTATGCCTATGTTAGATGTTTTGAATTTACAGCATGTTAAATGAGACACGTAAGTGAAGATGTTTTGTTTTGAAGAGAAAATTGAAAGTTGAGATGAAAATGTTAATGACTGAAGTAATGATGATGATTGAAATACTGATGATCATAATGAGATGAGGAAGATAGTACTGTGGACGAGAAACGGTATTAGTGACAAGAGTAGGACAATAGTAGTTGAAAGCATGTCATGTGGCGTAGTTTGGAGATGTATTGTGGATGTAGTTTGTAGTGATGCATACACTAGTTTGAGTAGATAGTTAAGTGAGTGTTGTGTGTAATTTGGGCCATGGTCAGTGTGAATGAGTTCATTTCATTGTCATGTGTGATTGTTTTGTAAGTGCACTTATTTTCGTTTGTTAGTGATACCAGCTGGTTATTAAGATTTAATATTGGGATCCCAAAATAAGGTTATGTTTCTTTTCTGTCATGTTCATGTATTCTGAGTCTGTTTTACTGTTTTATTTGGTTTGTGAAGCATTGTAAGTTAAATTTTGGATGGCAACTCTCTATAATATCTAGTTCTTATGCCAATTTGTACTTATTTTTTTCTCTTTCTTTGCCCATGTCAAAAGAATTTTTAGTGTAAACTTTTCAACCTTTAAAATCGTTAATTGTACATGACATACCGTTCCTTTTATGTGTGATTGTTTGGTGGTTTTGTTCTAGTCTTTTGCTGTGGCGGAGCTCGAGAACATCCAGGAGCATCCCCGTAGCACACCAGAAGTCAAGAAACACCACAGGGAAGCTGTCGGGCAGCCACTACACTGCCGTGGCATAAGGAGCCACTATGTCGGGGGGCAGTCCAAGCCAGCGACTGCCCACCCTGTTGTCATCACCAGAGACCTGCAGTGATAATTCTACACCAGGACAAATCGTCGTTGTGGGCACTGTATAAAATCACCCACAAACAGTTCCAGCAGACCATCGATATCTTGCGCAGTGTAGTGTGCCTGTGAACTGAGGCAGCGTGGTGTGTGCGTGATGGTCCAGTATAAGTGCATTAACAATATTAGTCGACAGCACTTAAGTGTCTCGTGTCTCCACATCGCCCAGCAATATTGTGTCGTCATCTGGGTGCTTACCACACATGTATATTATTGTTATATTTTGGTTCATCACACATGTGTATGTCATTTTTTGTTCTTTTCATGTTTCTTATTATCTTTATTTTCCTTGTGTCGACGAGGGCGTCGACTTCGGTGGCCAGGGGGAGATGTGGCATGTGCACAGATGTTAATATTAAGACGCTCTCTGGACGCCGAAGCACGGCAGTTTGTCTGTGAGTAGGGGCGAATCAGGGGAAACAGTGTGTCTAGGAGGGGATAGCGTTACTGACGCCGACTTGGTGGGGCTTCTTGTATGAGTCAGTGAGTAGGCTTCGGGTGAGACAGACGGGAAACTGCTAACACACGATGTCCTCGTCGGCAGGCAATGGGCAAAGGTATGTAACTAACTTCATCCAATAAATTGTGTGCCATCCACGCTTTTTAACTTTTAATTATGGTAGAATAGAATCCTTTCCTCTCCCTTAAGCCAGGCATTGTATTGGTATAGCAAATATTCTGTGAGTTAACTTAGCTGCGCCCTTCGTCGTTGCCTCGTAATTTAAAAGTTCTTTGTTTGATTTAACGATCCCTCTCGCAAGCGAGTGGCTCCCCTCTGAAGTTGAATAATAATATTAAGTGAGGTATACGACAATATCCATACCATGAACTTTCTTTTCTCCTAAATCTCTTTTTCTTTAGATACATTGATTTTATACCCCTCCATATTTTACTCACATTATTTTCTCTAATAATTTTAATTACTTTCTCTGCTTATCTCTTTCCTCTATTCCTATGTTAAAGTGCCCATTATTATGATTTCTATGTTCATATATTTATCCTTTAACATTTATATATCTTTCTCTAAAAGATGATACAATCCAAGATTGTGGAATTGTGAAGCAGCCAGTTTGGCCTTCACAATTCCAAAATCCCAATCTCCTTGTTAGCCGCTATTGCGATCCCATTCTATTACGGAAAGGTGTAAACCTCTCTAAAGTTTTTTTACTTCTCAATTTGATTCCCTCCACTGATTTTTGTATTTCTTTCTGGAGCACCAATATACTTCCATGCGGTGATGATGTAATGTTTTCTTCCCCTTCTTCCTCCGAATACTCCCCACTTTTCCAAGGATTCTCTCCTCTTCCCTTCCCCGCTGCATGCTTTTTTGCACTGCTCACTGCACACATAGTTTTTAATAAAGAGCCAACTGAAAAATTCAATGCCATAGCCGGGATTTGAACCAATTCTCCTGCTCTCCAAGCCTGTGTACCCAGTAATAAAAGTAGTTGCAATTGCAAGTTGCCATTGAGAATGTTATCTCTAAAGTGAGATGCCTTGGTGATCTACCTGAGAAACAACTTGAGTCAAATGGAGAATTCAAAGTCGTCACACCAGCATGTTGTCACAGCACTGCATGGAGAGCTGGAGAACCGTGTTCAAATATAAAAATAAATAAAAATAAAGTTTCATATGAATACTAATACTCCGGCACATGAATTGTTAAGCAGTTGGCCTCAAGTTATCTCACACCATTATGTCAATACACAGAATGTAAACCACAGCAGCCATGAGTGACTGACAGGGAGGTAAACACTGTCTAGTGAGTGCTGTCTGCAAATACCATCAGACTGTACAAGGGTGGGGGTAGTTTGTAACCTGCAATGTCATTGCAATAATTCCAATAACAGTTCAACTTCATTTCTTTTCATCCTGGCTTTAATGTTTATAAGTTCTCTACCCTAATAATAATTATAAAAATAATTCTAAAGAAAGTTGTGGGACTATTAAAAAACATATTTAAGCAACGCTGCTGACCAGCAGAAATGAGAGTGTAAGTACTTTGACAATTAAACTAATATGTATAACATGTTGCAGGATTATTTTTTTATTATTATTATTATTATTATTATTATTATTATTATTATTATTATTATTATTATTGTTGTTACGTTTTATTTCCCTGAAAAATAACTCAAAACTATTCTTAAAACACATTTTATACTGTGTTTTATTATGAAGCTTTCACTTACTTCCTCCACCCCCAAAAGTGGGGTCCCAAGTTATGCCATGCAAGATGCATATGAATGTTGTAATAGAGCTGCAACATAAGCAAGGGGAATCTGAAGCTAGATATTTCTTAGACCATTTTCTGTTTGCCTACATTTTAATTCTGATATTTCTGTTTTGCATAATTCTACAGTAAAGACTTATTGCTGAAAGACTGCTATTGTAAACCACAATTTAACAGTGTATGCAAAAATCTTGAAGAAATTTATAAAAGCAGTTTGATAAAATTGACTTACATTTTCCATATAAAGAGAAGGAATTCCAAAGGTTCCAATGACAATGCTGAAAATTAACCTTTAGTCCCAGAGCAAGCTTAGTGCATGTTAAAATTTTCATGTTATTTATTATTGAATGTTATCATGGGACTGACCTGTGGTGGTTGAAGCATGCCAGCTGTAGACTGCTGATAGTTGGTAGCCACATAAAGCTGCGCTTGCTGGTGCTGCTGATATACTGGTGCAGCAGCAAATGTTCCCACATAGCCACTGCTTGCCTGAGGAGGTGGCTGCTGCTGTTGCTGTGGAATAGATGATTTGTTACAAATTACACCACTGTTTTCAAAAAAAATCTTTTCACTGATTTAAAACATTCGCATATGGCAATCATTTCATTACTTGCATTCAACTAAAACAAGTTTGTAACTCAAGGGCTTTACAGTGTTGTCACTGTTAATATTTCATTCTTTCTTTCTAAGTTTATTTAACTTTCCCTGTTTTTAGCCACATATGCATGCTCTTCTCTATTCTTCATGCTCCTTTAACACTGTTCATTGAAGGCTTCATTTAGTCTTTCTTTTCTCTACAGCTTAACATGCATATTTTACTTTTTCTTTTTCCAAGCTTATGATAGACAACAAGAAAGACATTTTGTATTGCTAAAAGATGCCCATGTTTGTAGCAATTTAACACATAGATAAGGCCTTTGGAGATCAAAAGTACTGGTATAAGCTAAAAGTTAAAAAAATTAAAAAAAAAAGAGAAAATTATATGGCTGGAATAATGCTTTTGTTTTAGTTTGTTATGGTATCAATTTGAATATAGACCCCCTGCCACCAAAAGCAGCCCTGAACACAGTTTTTGTTTGTTTGGCTAAATTGCTTACAGAAAAGGAGATTTTCTTTAATCTTTAAGACTAATGCTGCTTAGTTTAGTGATTCAGGTTCCTTAACTAAACCAAAGTTATTACAACCTATTTTGTGTAATTGTCCGTGATTCCGAATAATCTGGTTTAGTGGCCAAGATTTTTTTTTTTTTTTTTTTTTTAAGATATCTGGAATGAAGAGCTACACTTCTGAAAACAATTGCAGTAGTTAGCACTAAATTTTATTAATGAACATTATGCTAATGCACTGAAGTAATTAATTTTAGAAACAGGTAATTATAGTATTTGCTCTGAACTATATTATTTTTTAGGTGTTTAACTGTATATTTAAACTTCAATCATTACACATTAATTTAAACTATATATATTATCATCAGAGAATAAATTCATGGGTCAGTTGTTATACACAAATTGGCAGATGCTGCTCAATTTTGGATCGGAATATAAAACAAAATAGAAACAACCTCTCTTATCCTCTTTCTTCCACCTCTGCCACAAATAAATATTAAGAGCAAGTGCCAGAGCACAAGTGAGATTTAACTTAATGTTTTTAAATCTTTATGGGATTCCAGCATTCCTAATAAGTTTTTCAATATGTTCATAACTTTGACACCATTATGCATCTGCTGTAGCACTCATATCGCTACACAGAACCACTCTTTTAGAAATAAATGAAAGGTGATTTTTCCAGTGATAACCTAGAAATGCTAGTAGTGGCATAAGTGTACTTCATTTATCTGCATGGTTATTTTTCTAAAGTGGGGAAAAAGGACACATAAACAGAGCATAAAACTCAGTGGTACACCTGCGCGTGTTTCATGTCAGCATCCAACAACATGCATAACCCAGTTTGTGCATCAACAGTTAAAATATCATACATTTAAAAGTGGAGCATACATATTAAAAATTGTTAGTATTTGCAGAAAATGAATGTACAGCAGGTTTTCACCTTTGGAAAATTGAATTTCTAAGTCAACTTACCAACTTTATACCCACACATGACTTAGTGTGAAAGCATAATTATTAAACTTCACTTTTGTTTGGATGTTATTGCAATCATACTATGTAATGCTTGCCTAGTGATTAAAGTGATCTGTTGGCTGATTTTTATGCTGAACACAAAGAATCAGCAGCATTGGTAACAAAACTGAACTGCATGGCCATGTTTTCACCATTTCTGTTTGTTCTCCAACAATAAATATGTAAACATTAAATTGGCTCATGCAATTTACTATCTATTGTTGAGTTTCTTCATAATCACTGAGGGATTAGGCTATTCAAAGCTGCATTTGCTGTGTGCTACCTATACAGTTTGCATTGCATTGCAGAATACATAGTTTTTAAATAATAATAAGAATATCCAAGAATGAGTCCTTTTTTACAAAGGTATGTTAGGGCTGTAGTTAAAATGTAAGTAAATTAGAGATATAGAAAATCTCAAAATTCAGAAATAAACAATGTATATAGAAAACAAAAACTAATGCAACTAAGATGTTAATCACAATGCTTTGAAAATATGATTTACACATGTTTTTAATCCATAAAACAACATTGATTTTTTAAAATATCAATTATTGGATTACTCAAAACTTGATTACAATTAATTAAATAAGCATGAAGAACCTGCTGTTTATATCCATGAGATGGGCGGTCTAGACAGTCTATTCATCATGTCCACATGAACAGACATACCCGTTCAGAGAAGGAATAGGAAATCTTTTTTAATAATGTTTAATTTTCCATGCCCTGTCAGAAATTCTGTTAATACAAAAAAAGGTTCATAATTTTCTACAAAATATGGATAAGCTAGTAACAGTGATGTGAATTTGAAGTTATTTAGAAAATCTGAGTCGGAGTTGAAACACTTAACATCACTTACATGTTTTTCATCTTGACCAGTTTCGAGAGCTAATTGCTTCCATCCTCAGAAGTGGCTGACTAGTTGCTCGTGGTAATGTCTGGTGCGAGTTTGTGTGTGGTGGCATTTGATGGTGCTGCGATGAATTTCCATAGTGTGTTCAGTGGCGGCAATTTAAAATTCATTACACAGTGTTTATGTTTTGTGATATAACTTTTCCCAAGTATCCAACTCTGTTGTGTATTTTGCCGGTTTTAGGAGTGTCATGTTTGGTGTGATGTGATTTGTCATCCAAAAGTGGTGTACAACCACAGATTTGCCATCTGTTTGTATTTGATGTATCTCATATGCTCTTTTAATCTGGTCTGTAAATTTCTTTTTGCTTTACCTACATAGATTTGATCTCATTCTGGGCAATTAATTTGATAGATTCCTGCTTTTTTGTTCCGAGGTAGTTGGTCCTTTCATTTGTTGCAGAGTAATTTCTCTAGACTGAATCTGTTTTGTGGAGCTAGGCAGATTTGTGCCTTTTGAAGATGTTGTGGAATTTGGAGTGTCCTTGAGTGGAAAGTGAATTTCTTGAAAATCATTTTGTTGTTTTGTTGGGTGAGCTTTGTGTTGTCCTTAATGTGTTTGTTTCTTGAAATATGCTACTTTTTTGTCAATGATTTGTTTGGTGAAGCCATGGTTTATACCTGAGTTAACTATGTGTTTGTATTGTTTCTGTTAATGGTGTGTGAACCAATCTATGGGTTTAGGACTGTTTAGGACTGCACATTTGTGTTGTACTGGGTTGAACTATTGTTTTTTATGTAGTTTTCAGAATGTGTAGGCTTCCTGTAGATACCAAAATTGATCTTGTTCTGGTTTCTAATTACTTTTAAATCTAGGAAAGTAGTGTACTTCATTTTCAGTTTCCACAGTGAATTGTACAGCTTTGTTCTATAAATTGAGTAATTTGAGGGCATCCTGAATGAACTTTTTGGGTACTATTGCAAATATATCAACATATCTATGCCAAACTTTGTAAATGTGTAGAAAGGAGGTAGTTATGTGTGATTCAAAATCACTCATGAAAAAGTCAGCGAGGAAAGGCGATAGAGGGTTGCCCATGGCTACCAGAAGTATGTTGATAATATCTATTGTTGAAGTGAAACTGTTCTGAGTGATGCAAAGTTCCGTGAGATTCAAAAGGCCATGTTTCATCTTGTGTTATACTGTTTTGGGCAGGCCCATGTTTTCAGTTTGTGTTGGAGCTCATCTAGTGGGATACTTTGGAAAAGGGCAAAAACATCAAAAGATGCTAGTTTATCTTCCAGTTTTACTTCTATATGTTCTAATTTTGTAATTAATTCTTGAATGTTTCTGATGTTTAAGCTGTTGTATTTGGGTAGTAATGCGAATTTCTGTGTATGCCAAATTATATGTGAGTGAATCAATATTGTTTATTATGGGTCTCATTTTGTTGCTTGGTTTTTGGATTTTTGGGAGTGGTAATGAACTGTAGTAATGATCTGCTTTCAGAGAGCAATGTAATGATGGTTGATTTCAAACACACAAGAATTGACTATCAGCTCATTCTCCTCCTTGCTTCCCAATATTTTCAAATTACATTGTCAGAGTTGGCAGGTAAGCAGGTGAGGCTCATCCATCACAATAACCTGATGGCACATAGTTTGGTGATAGCTTAACACCAACTTTATGGAAATGTTGGGTCAGGCAAACATAATATCTGGCCACAGGCACTCTTTGAGGGAATTCTGGAATTATGTCTCATGTTTTGGCTGCCTTCTTACAATCCTTCTAATTCTTGATAAATCCATTCATCATGTTGTTAGTGAATGACAAATTTTCATGCAGACTTTTTAACATATTTTTTAATATCTCAAAATTAGCTTCAAAAGATTATTCAGTCATTTATGATAAATCAGCAAATCCTCAAATGCAGGGATTGCAGCTTGAAGTATTTCAGAGATAGGTAGCTCAGACATTACTGAATGTTCAAAGACTGACCTATTCTATATAACAGGCACTACACATTCAAGAGGTACTGAGTTTGAATCTGGTTGGGGCAAACTACTTGGATAGGGTTTTTTCTTTCTGGAGTTTTCCCTTATCCTCAGAAGACAAATGTTAGATAACTCTAAGCTCTATGGATGCTGGGCCTCATATGAGCATCACTTCAAACTTTCATTCATTTACTGTTCCATAAGATGCATACAGCTAAAGGATGTTAAAATAAATAAATAAAAAAAGTGCCCCAACAGCTGCTATTGAGAGATTCTGTAACTTGATTCCTCTTGAAATGTATACCAAATGAACATCATGGCTAGGTGCTTAAAGGCTGAAACAAAACAAAAACTGGAAAAACCTTGAAGCATTAGGGCACTACAGAAAAACTGAATCACTCACAAACCCTGTCTTTGAAATGAAAACATTACAATTGAATCTGTCAAGGTAACAAGTCTTAATTTGGAATACAATGGCATAACAAGTCTTAATTTGGAATACAATGGCAATGGCACCAACACTGGTGAGTAGATAAGGAGCTTCACTGGAGGTAGCAGAAAAAAATTAAATTAAATTGAGTTTTATTTATGAACGCTCTTACTACTATGGTCCTAGACGTACCATTCTATTTTGGGCATGAAAGGCCAGAAAGTTTGCTCAGAGGCCTCTATCAGCCTTGAGGTTCTTTTATGTGCCATAAATCTATGACATGGGACCACTGGCTTTACTTCCTTTCCGAAGGAAGCCATGCAGATTTTTATGCCCAAAAAAATTCCATTGCCCTCTGCCGGGTTTGAATTCGCCACCTCATAGAGCAAAGCAATATTAAAGCAGCAAAGAGCAACATTATGTTGTACCATGTTCTAGGCTAAAATACAGGCAACCAAAGCCTTTATTTTGGAGAATTTATGAAGAGAGCTATCATGGTAACATGCCTGACATCATCAAACAGGCTGCTATTAAAACATCATAGGCACTATTCATCGCTATCCTGGTATGGACCAACTTTCTATTTCCAATGGATTTACAGCAGATCCTCGATTTTCTTATGCATAAACCAGACTTGTGATGGACCGGATATCATATACCCTGGTCTGGAGCAAATTTTGGTCTATAGAGGAGAATCAGATTATCTTTGCAAAATCAATGACATAAGGAGTGATAGGTATGACTGCTGAGCATAGGATTTGTGAAATGAGAGGACAGAGATCTATCAAGAATAGAGATGACTGGTAAGTATGACGACCTTCGAGCACTTGAAGGCTGATAGAACTGGTTCTTCCTAACCTACATACAGAGAAAATAATGAAGGCTTCAGTATCTCAATTGATATGCAAGTCCTAAAAGCACTCCATTATTAAGCAAGAGGAGAGCATCAAGATAACGCTTTTGACCTGCATTATATTACTCAGGCATCATTAAGCTACAATACAACCAATGCCTCAGGTGCCATTGCTAGACTTGTGCCACGTTACCTGCATTTTCCTGGAAAGCAGAGGAGGATTACAAATGCAAAGAAATTTTATGACAAAGCAGGATTTCTGTAGACAGAATGTCACACAATATTTTATCATTTGCATTTTTTTATAAATAACAGCAAAGCTGCTTGCTAATGAATTCAATTTCACTGACATTTTGAAGTGAAAAGTTAAAATTCCAGCAAGTTAAATTCTCATTGAAATGATTAACAATATAATGAAACAGCTATCTACCACAGAATTATAAACTTGACAGTAACAGTGATCAGTTTACTGCTCTATGGAAACTGAAAATGTGGAAAAGGACTTTTCTCCATTGTGTAAGATTTTCTCCTTCCTTCTGCATGGCTTTTCTTGGCCCAGAAATTTTATCATCTATAAACATCGAAAACTGACTCACTTTGGTGCAGACCAAATGAGTGGAGAGGTAGTTTAGACCAATGAATAGACCACATAAGATCAACTTTAAATTGGTCTGCAATTGCCTACAAAATTCATTAATACAATACAACAATGTTGAAAATGGGGTAGTGCTACAACACAAAGGAATTGCAATTAATGAAAAAGCAGATGTCCTTGCATAGAGAGATTACTAGGAGGTTTATACCCGAGTTCACATGTGACAACTTTAAAGCAGTCAACTGTATTCAATATGAAACATTAATACATAAATTGAATTATTATGGAATATGCTCAATAAACCTAAATTGGTTCATATTATATTTTGGGGGACAGAAACAAAAATAATCTCAGAAAACAAAACCACTTTTGTTCATTCTGACTGGAAATTGATAAATAATGGGGTGTCATGTGTTAGGACCTTCTTTGTACACCTGTGGACAAAAAAAAAAGTCATGAGTGGAATGGCAAATTTTTCCAAGACCTACACAGCACAGTATCTTGTTTAAACCATACATAATATAGTTGTAGAGCTGCTGCAGTATATTTGTATCTTGTTGGATATCAAGGGAGAGTCTAAGTGCGCTGTGGCAGCTTGATGATACACTGAACAGTGCACAATACATGGTAATACATGAAAATATTTTGATTTCTTCTGTAGGATGAGAGGTCCAGAGGGAATTGTTGAATTCGTACAGAATAATCATCCTGTCCAAAAATGTCGAAAGGTTTCAAATTGGTACTCACAGAGGCAGGATATCGAGTGATAGACTGACCTCCCTGTTCACAGATTTGAAACCTATTGAAAAATGTAGGGCTGAGAGGAAAAGGAAGCTACGCTCGGATTTCCCTGCAGATGCGCGAAGGACAAAAGATTTCTTCTGGGCACAAATTCAAGAAGACTGGGATGTTGTAGATTCTCATCTACATTACTACAGGGATTTAACCAGAAAATTGAGGGCATTTATACATGCTCAGGTTCATACATCCGATATTAATTTTGTTTATTTTTAGTGTGTTTTAGTTTTAGAAGATAGTTTATTTGCATTTATTTCTTTAGTTATTTAAAACGAGTGTTTTAGTAATTGTTTTTTTTTGTACATAGATATGTCTAAAACTTACAATGTTAAAGTTATATTAATGCAATATTATGTTCTACACATCCAGTCATAAAATTAACAACATAAAAAATAACAATAACTAATGCGAGCTTTGAATCAAGGAGCTCATGAACACAAGTAGTGCCTTTGTAACCTCTCGGTCAACGAAACATTTCATGCTGTGTTTTCAGTAGCTTATAAGCATCACCACCGTGAAACACCATTAAAAGGTGACTATTGCGCTCACAAGCACAGACATTCTACAGTTCCTGCATGTGTGTTGTGAACACAGCTGTTACGAAGGTACACGAAGCCCTACGATCATCACATGGAATCTGGGGAGGATTCATTTTTTTTTGTCCATGGGTGTACATTAAAAACACAAATGATGATCTCTGCAATATACATGGATAACCAATCCTGAATGCAGATGACATGAATATTATTTTAAATAGTATTAACATAGAAAGATTACAAACAAACAAACCTACAGCAAGCTATTAATCAGATAGATCACAACCAATTGACTAAAATTAAATAAAAGTAAAACAAATTTATTACGTTTTAACATTTGCAACACTTGCAAATAGTAGTGGTACAAACTCTTTAATACAATGTCTGCAAACAGTGCAAAAATCTTAGGGATATAGGTGGATGAACTGATAAAATGGAATAACTAGCTAGATGTACAGGTCTTGATTAACACACAACAAATGTACAAATTAGGAAAACCATATGTTACAGTTATTTTCACTCCATAATGGAATATGGAATAACAAAATTATATGAGGTAATGCAACTGGTTGGGTAAAAATCTTAAAAAGATAAATCAAATGATGACACACTCTAATTAGAGACTTCTGTAAATCAATGTTTTTATAATTATATGGGGAAGTGTAACTGGTTGGGAAAAAAATCTTAACAAGATAAGTCAAATGAAGATACATTCTAGTCAGAGAGGCTCCTGTAAACCAATTTTTAAAAAATTAAAAACTATGACTCAACCATAACTGTACATACACAATTTAATCAATATGCACCAACATGTTTATACTCTTAAATACCTTGATAATCAACATCATCATAGTTTGAAAAAAAGAGGCAAAAACAGCTATGATACCTAGCCCATAGGCTGACTATTCTTGAAAAAGGTCCCCGCATACATCAATAAAAATTTTCAATAAATTACTTCAAACAATCAAGGAGATAAAAAATACCCATCAATTCCAAAGGAGGTTGAAAAATGTGTTCAATGCAAAAACATATTACTATATAAATGAATATATGGAAGATGTATTTGAGGCCCCCTGAATCCAAAGAAAGCATTTTTAGAAGAAGGCTATTGCGTGCGTGCGTGCGTGTGTGTGTGAACAGCATAATTAAAAAGCAAACATTTTAATAAGTACCAAACTTGGTATTTAAGTACAGTATCTTGCAAGGATGCGGCACGAAGATTTTCAAGAAAATCCTTCCACCCTAACTACCCTTTACATGGTACATTTTTGGAATATTTTGATTTTTTAAAAAATGCCTCTCAACGATTTTGATTAAAACATCCTATATTAAAGATATTTACATGACAAATAAAAGGTATACCTTGAATTTTCTGTGAATAGCCTGTTAAGTCCTCTTCATTTGGAAGGAATTTTGTATAATCTTGTATAACTGGTAAACATTAAGTGATAGACAAAAACGTACTACACAAAAAATGTAGATCTCTTTAAAGCACACAATTTATTTCAAGTAAGATTTTTTGTGTCAAATGCCATTTTGAGATATCTATTACTAATTGTTCGAATTGTTCATTACTTGGTCATTCTCTTAAGGTCCTGTCAACAATCAATTGTTTCTTGCGATTGCATAGAAACAGTATGGAATTTTAAAGGCCAGATATAACCTCCAGTTCTTAAATGTTTGGCTATTGCTGTTCTTTTTGTATCTATAATGAAACGTATAATGTAGCTATTTCTGCAAAGGTTTCTTTGGATTAAAATGTAGTACACAGAAAAATAAACTTTAGTAAGAATAGTTTGTATGCCCACTAATAATGTTGGAGGGTAGAGAAAATCATGTGAATGTATCACATCAGATTTTTTTTAGCTATAACTTGATACATCACTTGTTTATAAGCATTTGCTCTCTGCTGTAAATGTAATGTGGCAATAAAGCTTCTATTCTATTCTATTCACAAAACCAATGCTAATATTGGACTGAAGTACAAACACAGTAGACGTACGATAAAATAGTCTTTGCTACTGATAGCTAAATAATCATCTTCTGTGACTTAGCGGAACCCAAGTGAGACATAATTGATCTCCATACATCTTAGGAACACATAAATAAAATGGGGACTTTAAGGGAAATCCAATTTGCAAGCCCTGTCAGGAGACTCTTCCCAAGTTTAACTTTGACATATATTTGTAATGATTTTAAGGCACAAGTGCAAATGGGTCATTCCATGCCAAGTCACCACAGCTCAGAACCCATCTCAAATCTTCACTAAAGTTGGTAAGATTGTAGAGACCACCAAGTAAATTACATATATAAAAGAGTAGTGGACTTTTTATTTTTCAGTAGTGGACCATGCTCATATAGCAAGGTTGCCAACATGATAAAAATGTTAAAATTTATGCTTGCAAGACCCACAAAAAAGTGAATAACTCTGCTTCTAATTATGCTACAACTGTAACCTTGGGCTTGTTGTGAAGCTAAAGGAACTGACATGTCATTAAAATGGGTGTAGTTCTAAAATATATACTTTTAAGTATATAAATATAAAAGTATGTTTACATTATTTAAGTATATGAATATATTACAGAAATATCAAAGTATCTGTGGTACTATAAACAGAACATTAAAAATCACACGAAGAGAAACAAAAATTAAATTTTATAAGGTGATGGCTCTACCTATTCTATTATATGGCAGTGAATCCTGGGTGAGGAGGAGAAAAGATTGTAGTCATGTTCAGGCTGCAGAAATGAAATTTTTATGAACAGTTAAGGTTGCACTAAATTGGACAGGATCCCTAACGAAGTAATTAGGCAAGAACTGAATATTTTTGCAGTGAAGGATAAACTAGAAGAACAAAAACAAAAATGGAAAGAACATTTGGAAAGGATGGAAGAAAGAAAGATTCCAAAGATAGCCTTCAATACAAACCTATAGGAAAGAGGGACATAGGAAGGCCAGTTAAAAGATGGAATTGAGGCCAGAACAGGTCAATAGGCCTAATCCTTGAAAGGCAGAAGAAGAAGTATATGAATATAAAAGATAATATAAGTTCAATACTTCCAACAAGTCAGTGGTTTCTCCTTAATAATGCTGCTTCTGTACTTTGGATTTCTGTAGCATTTAATGTATATATTCATCCAGTTGCAGTACGAGGATCAACCTTCACCAGAACACTTGTACTAGGCTTGTGAAATGTCAGGCTTGTAAGGGTACACAAATGATGGATTTGGATCACTGGGATGGGGAAAAATGATCAACACCTCCTGGGATGCTACATTCAAATTCATCACACAACCTAGCTACCAAGCATTGTTATAGACACATGTCACAAATCCTTTTATTTCTTCCAAAGATGGTGTATCACATGAGAAGCTTGTCTGCAGATCCCCGGTAACATCTGCTGAAAATCTCTTCATTATTAAGTTATTCCTTACCCCAAGTATGAAAGCATGAAATGCTTGAGTACCAAGAACTCGCTTGACTTCTTCATGCTGTTTTTTGTAATAACTTTCCGTTTTTCAAAATTTCATCTTCAGGCACATACACAAAGTTCATGTTCTTAATGTGATCTTTTGCCCAGTTGAAGAGCTACTGTGGAGTCACAATGTGTTCTGCATAAATATGCTGTAAGCTAGCTCTAGCTGCTTCACGGATCCACCAAGTTCATCACATGAACTCTTGCCATGAGAAGTGGCAAAGAAATGCTACTCAGCTGGAATACCAAAATCAGCTTCGTGGGACACTAAATTTGAGTTCTCCCTATATTTGTATTGGCCTGCACAACCACCTGCAAAGTACATACATTTGCATACATTTTCAATGTTTTGCTTCAGGAAGTGTACAAGGCAGTTCTGAAATGTATGTACAGCAACTGTATTGTGTTGCAAACAGTCTGAAATAACTACCAAGTTCGTAGACAACAAATCTTCTGTTTCAGTCTGTAATAAATAGCAAATGGGTGAATGGTGGCTTGAGAATTATTCCAATGGAAACCCTGTACCTTGTCTTCTAGTATGAATGAATAGTATTCTCAAAAGCACTCAAAATAACTTCACCTATCCCTAGGTCATCTTTCAAGCATTTCAAATATGATGACTGCTGAATAGCAATGAAAGGATGTGTCTGTAATTGAGTTAACTTGGCTATTAGCAAGGCAATGAAATCTTCAGAGGTCATCACGGTTGTCTCAAGTGTGCATATCTGTGATGTTAACCACTGTTTGAAAGTAATATTTTCAATTTTATTATCTTGCTTGTTCCTGGGCATTCACCACATTCTTTGAAGAAACACTCATCTTTGGGTGGATTGCACATCATGTTTGCAATATAGTGTTGGTAAGTAAAGAAGTGACACCCCTGGTCTTCCATTAGTTTATTTAATTTGCACCCTTCCAACAACAGTTTCATATTTTGATGCACAGCACAAACACATACCAATGTATACCACTTGCTCCCACTAGAACACATTGGTTTCGATGCAGGGAGGCAAATTTTGAGAATCCTACCTTTACATTGGAGTGTGACTGTTTGAAGTGAGCATACATTTTTGAAAGATTATATAAAAGAAGTTGCTTTTGTGCATGTTCTTTTGTATCACCACTTCACAGTGTAATAAAATTCCTTTTGCCAGGCATTATCCTGCTGACATCATCACTGCAATAGAAGCCACACAATCTTAACAATATCAGGGTCCAAGCTCCTTCCTAGTTTAGGATTTGGTGGTGATAAAATCCCAGAATAGCGCAATAACTCTTTTGCTTTTTTAATCATGTAATTACTAGCATGAGGAAATTCTTTCTCTATTCTTCTGATGCTCCAATCTTTAAGGAGAAGAGTTAGAATAATCACCTTCACAGAATGTTTTGTAGTTTCTTCAAATTTGTCTTTCAACTGCTGCAATATGATACCATCACAACACTGTTTATGATCAGATCAGCTCTTCATCCGGAACATGCAAAATGTTCTTTTTAATAACTACTGCAATTTTATCAGTTTTCCTTTTACAATATTGTACTCCTTTCATTCTCTTCTTCTTTATAGGTGATGCTCCAACACTACTTAGACTTTCATTTAATGACAGAAAAGCTGAG
Organism: Deroplatys truncata; assembly: GCA_030765065.1. NCBI lineage: Eukaryota > Metazoa > Arthropoda > Insecta > Mantodea > Mantidae > Deroplatys > Deroplatys truncata. The sequence continues at coordinate 31,174,602 of CM060980.1, read as the reverse complement.
TCAAGTCTTGTATGCTGTCACTGTCCTTTACTGATGTGCTTAGCTCTTCTTCAGGAGATATGTCCCTCTTAATTTGTTTTCTGCAACTGTCACAGATCATCTGGTCACTTCTGATGTGTGGCAGGACTTCAGCCATCCATGGTAGCACTTTTCACAATTGTTTTCTACTGCTTTTGTGTCTTTAATACCAAATGGATTGCAACACCGTGTCTTCTCCATCGTCATGTAAATGTAATTGTTAAGTTCAAGAAATCAACACCACCAGTAATAACATACCTCTCAATGCAGACACATAAGCCACACTGGGATCTGCACTCCACAGACAGAGGCAGTGTATATTAGGCAAGTCTAAGCCTGTATAGGAGACACGGTGAACCTGCTCAGAGGATTGCTTAATGCAAGAGTAGCCCATGTAGCATACAACATCCATTTACTTGTGTTCCCAAAGCCTACACCAAAGAAAGATAGAAAGAAAGATTTAGTTGTATAACTTACTTTATTTCAAAAAATATTGAACCTGCATTTTCTTTTATAGTCAAGGTCAAAGGTGATGACTAGACTTCGGATATTTAGGTTTTTACCTATTGTTTTCCTTTACAGCCTATTGAGCCTAACATAGATAATAACACATAGAATTGACCTAAAAAGGTATTAACCAACTTTTATAGTGCCTATAGGCACCTATTCCAACATAAATGCCTATTTCTGCCTTTTGGTGCCTATAAATGCCATTTTTTTAAAATTCCAATGAATTTATTCACTACACTGTTGTATTCAATAAATAATTATCTAATCAACAACAAGCCTTTCATTGACTGAATACTTATTTGATTTCTGTTTGATAATATGCGGCGTGGTGTCATTTTTAAAAGACTTAGCGCAACAATAAATAAAGCAACAATTAGTGAAATGGTGCCGCATGCGAAATCGGGTATCGGTTCGTGTTCATAATATAACTATATTAAAGTCTTTGGTTGCTGTGATATTTTTCTGCTAGTGCTGCAAAATGCCTAAAAACAAATCTACCAAAAGTGCATTAATAAGTACCTGGATGTCGGATTTCCAGTCTTATATAACACATGGAAAAATAATCTTCTGTCAGGTCTGCAATAAAGAGGCAGCTTTTTACTGTATTTTCTGTCATTTTTATTATTCACATGAGACCATGTAGTTAACTACCGTATGACGTTTTCTTCTATCTGAAAATAATCTCAAACTGGTTTGATGCATTTTATTAAGACCAATACTGGGGTCTAACAGTACAACAGATCCTGGTTATACGGTTCTGAAAGGAGTATCAGATATTTTAAGTGGACGTGAAGCAGATCTCTACAGGATTTAATCCGCTTATGTTTTCTTTTCAAATATGTTCCAGTCACCACCACAGACGTTTAGAGATCTTTTTCAGCATTTAAGCTAATTCTGACCGACAAAAGACATAAACTTACCCCACATCATCTGGAAATGCTTCTTGTTATTTATTGTAGACAAAATTATAGCCAAAAGTGAAATTGAAGAATCTGTCATTTAAAAAACAACAATGTTGCATTAATTTTTAAAATTCATGTAAGACATAATTCTATCCTTTATATTTTAATTAACTGACGACACAGATTTTTTATACAATGGTTGTTCAATTACTATATTATCTTATCTATCCTACTGTATTTAAGTGTGTTTTGAAATAAAACATTAATCACTGTGTTTTGCATGCCGTGATGCATAAAATTTGCTTATTTATTGTGCCTATTAAAGACCTATTTCCCTACTTTTAGGACCTTTTTAGGCGCCTAAAATCACATTTTTTAGGACCGAAAGATCCGAAGTCTAGTGATGACCCTTGACCTCGAACTTAAACTTGTATATTTTAGAATGAAGCCCCTTTTAATGACATCTCAGTTCCTTTAGCTTCCAAACAAGCCCAAGATTACAGTTAGAAGCAGATACAAAATTAGAAGCATAGTTATTCATGTTTTTTGTGGGCTTGCAAGCATAAATTTTAACATTTTCATCATGTTTGCAACCCTGCAATATATAAATCATGTATCACAGAGAACTAAAATTTGACATAGGCTCATTTCCATGTGTTCTGAGACATTCTTCCAAATCTCATGAAAATCTAAAGGGGTAAGGTTGAAAACCCCCCACTTTATGGTGATGATTTGACATGGAATGACCAAACATGGTTTTGTTTTCACAGAGATTTTCATCACTTTTCTTTTTGCCATGTTTGGTTGGTGTTATGAAAAACAGTACCACAGACATGTGCAAATCATTAGCAATTTTGCTTTTTCTAGATAAAATCAGATTTGAGAGGCCTTAGAAGAATCTCATTACTTTATATGATTATCTTCCAATGTACCTATCACTAATACATATTATTGTTAAATTTTGACATGCATCTTTACAAATACTTCTGCCTTGATTGGCTTATTTTTCCCTTTTAGTGTTTGTATATTCAATTCTTCCATTTCTTTGCATTTCACAGAGAAAGGTAAATTCCTTTCTTGTGTTCAGAAAACCATCACCACTGCTGTTGCTTTGCTCTTTTCTACCTAAGGCACCCCAGGCCATTTAACCCTTGCCAGATATATCCTTACTCAAGTGTTTAGAAGGTGGGGGATGTGTTAAGCAGATGAGTAAAATTCAAGATATCATACCATGCAAGTGAGCTCAAATTCAAGTTTAGTTAAGTACTGGAGATAAAACCAAGAAAGAAATAAGCAAAATAGTACAGTGGAATCTTGTTAGCACGTTCCTCATTAACATGCTTTCCCGTGTATTACTTGAATTATAAAGGTTCTGGCAGCAAATGTAATGAATAATGTTTGTTTAGTACGTTTTCTCACTCTCGCTTACTACGTTCAAAGTTTCACATCCTCATTTGCTATTTTGGCCAATCCTTGGTCAGTCCAGAGGAAGTAGGTGCTTACTACGTTCAAAGTTTGATGTCCTCATTCGCTACTTTGATCATTCCAGTCGGCTGGAGACCAGCAGCCAATGACATACATGTATTCTGCAATTTGTGTGGACAGGATAGAGAATGCTTTAGCTTGGCATGGTTAGTTTCTACTGTTGAGTGTTGACCAAACATACGTAGATTGTATTTTAACTTTTCGTTCGCAATGGAGAAAAAGAAAGTGCAGCAAATAACAAACAGTGAAAAACTGAAAATCCTTGAAGAAGTAGATCACAATCCAAATATGAAATGTGTGGGTATAGAGCAGAAGTCAAACACTCCTCCGTCAACCTTAAACAAAAATTGTTAGCAAACGTAAACCGATTGAAACTGCTTTTGAAGAAGGGAAAAATGCTAAAAGAAAACATAATCACCCTGGCCAGTTTCCAGAATTACAAGATGTTCTACTAAAGTGGTTTATACAAGCAAGAGCTTCAAATGTGCCAATAGACGGTACTGTGGTTCGAGCTCAGGTGACACATTTAGACCACAGGATGGGACTGATGATTTCAAAGCATCCAATGGCTGGATTGAAAGATTCAAGAATCGACATGGCTTAGTTTACAGCTATATGCGAGGTGAGGCTGTTGCCCTAGATAATGATGCTACATTGTGTGAAAATGTAGAAATGTGGAAAAATACAAGGCTGTCAATTTTGAAAGACTATAGCCCTGACTATGTTTACAATGCAGATGAAACAGGAATATTTTTCCATCTTTTGCCAGACAAAACCCTGGATTTAAGGGCACTAAGTGTCATGGTGGAAAACTTAACAAGGAGAGGATTACAGTTTTGTGTTCTGTAATGACAGTGAAATGGAGAAATTGGTACTGCTGGTTACTGGAAAAGTACACAGTCCATGATGCTTCAAGAATGTGTGATCTTTTCCAAGTAAGTATACTTCCACACAAAAGCCTGGATAACTTCTGTGGTATTTGAAAATTTCCTACGAGCAACGGACACAAGCATAAAAAGCAGAAAAATTGCACTCTTCATTGATCAGTGTGCCGCTCATCCACCAACTGTTTCAAATTTAAGAAACATAAGGATATTTTCCTCCCAGCAAACTGCATGAGTAAGCTACAACCTTTAAATCAAGGCATAATTCGGTGCATGAAGCAAACGTATTGGAAGAGGCTGGTACAGAGAAGGTTGGCTGTACTGAAATTGACAAGAAAAATCACTGTCTTAGATATCATGCATTTCATTAGGACTGCCTGGGATTCTGTGATGCAAGATGCCATTAGGAACTGCTTTAATAAAGCTGGCTTTTGCCGGGTTCTTGGTGATGACATCACACTGGAAGATGAGTTTTCCGAGAGTGAATAATGGTGCCAAATAGCAGGCGATGCTGGGGTTTCTTTTGAAACATATGTAAACAATGACAATGAAATTCCAGTATGTGAAACAGTGACAACCGATGAAATACTTGAAGAACAAAAAGAAAGAAGAAGTGTCAGTGGGAGATGAAAGTGATGAGCCAGATCCTGAGTAATTCCTGCAGTGTCGCAAGCAATGGACATAGTGAAGCAATATGTGTGCAGTTTCAAAGTTGATGACAATGTAATGACTTTACTAAACAAGATGGGCAGTAAAATTTTGGCATTAAAATCAACAAAGCAACCAACCACAGATATGTATTTCAAACCAGTGTAAATAGTGTCCATACATCACATCCGTTTGGGAGATAAGATTATTATTAGATTTTATTACGTAATTATGTTCTTAAATTGCAGATTTTGTATTTTCGTTAACACATTTTCCCATCTATGATGTCCAAATCTTTGGGTCCCTGCAAAAGCATACCAACGAGATTCTACTGTATGTGTAAGCGCAAGCTATGTAATCAAGTTTACACAAAAGCTGAGTGGAAATAAAGCAACTTCGGCACAAAGAGTGGACAAATATGGTAGAAAATGGGTAATAACTTCAGGATTAAAATGTTTACTGGTCAGATAACAGTTGAAAAATTGTAAGTATGACTTGTAGCCAACTTCTGGCTGCTGCTTTAGAACACGGTTGCAAAGTTTCATACTGTGCAACTAAAGCTTTTTGAGGCCAGGTTGTAAGAAAGAAGGCCTTGCAAAAAGCAGAAACTAATGCCTACTATGATGCAAATTGTCTTGCTTGGGCAAAAACATTTAAACACTGGGCATCTGAGGATTAAGATTGACCATAGTTATGTTAAGTATTTAAATCCATAAAATAGTTTACAAATTTTTTTCATTTTCAGAAGTTCACTTTTGAAATTGCAAAATGCTCTTACTACATTCCTCTCTCACGGACTTTTTTATTTATTCGGAATACATAAAATAATTTTGTTTGCAAGTTGTGTTCAGTGATGAAATAATTGTTACAGTAGTTGAAGAAAGCCCACAGTGCATCAGAAGGTGGCCAGGAGAAGAATTCAAAAAGGAGTGTGTGCTGCAGTATGTGAAAATTTAAATTAAACTGAGTTTTATTTATGGATGTGCTTTAACTGCTATGGTTCTTAGCATCCCATTCTATATTGGGAGTGAAAGGCCCAAAATTTTGCTCAGAGGCCTCTTTATCAGGCTTGATGTTCTTTTGTGTGTCATAAATCTATGACATGGGACCCTGGCTATTTCCCTTCCGAAGGAAGTCACACTAAGGATTTTTACACCCAAAAAAATCCACTGCCTTCTGCCAGGTTTGAACCTCCAACCTTGGAACTACAGGCTAGCATCGTACCCCTAGACCATGGAGGATGATTCAGTATGTGAAGCATTCCCAAAAGTGATGATATGGTATGAAATTTCTGTATATGGAGTGGGGGAGATTCATGTTGTGGAGGGGAACATGAATGCTAAACAGTATTCAGAAGTGGCAGCGGAGTTCGTTATTGCAATGATGAACATGGTCTCCATCAGGAAATGGATTGTTCATGCAGGATGGTGCCCCATGCCACAAAGCAAAATGTGTAATAAGTAGACTTTGGATATTTAGGTTTTTACCTTTTGTTTTCCTTTACAGCCTATTGAGCCTAACATAGATAATTACACATATAATTGACCTAAAAAGGCATTAACCAACTTTTATAGTGCCTATAGGCACCTATTTCAACATAAATGCCTATTTCTGCCTTTTGGTGCCTATAAATGCCGTTTTTTTAAAATTCCAATGTATTTATTCACTACACTGTTGTATTCAATAAATAATTATTTAATCAACAACAAACCTTTCATTGACTGGATACTTATTTGATTTCTGTTTGATAAAATGTGGCATGGTGTCGTTTTCAAAAGGCTTAGCGCAACAATAAATAAAGCAACAATTAGTGAAATCTTAAGGTGCCGCATGCGAAATCGGAACTTCGGCAATGGAATACAATAACAACAATTGGCCCACGTCTGGTTCTCAGAAACAGCTATTTGAAAATAAAGCAAAGTGCCGGTTTGTGTTCATAATATAACTATATTAAAGTCTTTGGTTGCTATGATAATTTTTCTGCTAGTGCTGCAAAATGCGTAAGAACAAATCTACCAAAAGTGCATTAATAAGAAAATGGATTTCTGATTTCCAGTCTTATACAACAGATGGGAAAATAATCTTCCATTGGGTCTGCAATAAAGAGGTAAGCTTTTTAGTGTATTTTCTATCATTTTTATTATTCACATGTGACATGTATGTTAACTGCTGCGATTAATTGTACTGTATGACTTTCTCTTCTATCTGAAAATAATCTCAAATTTGTTTGATGCATTTTATTAAGTCCAATACTGGGGTGTAACAGTACAACTGATCAAGACAATACTAATTTTGTAAAAGACAATTTAAATTATATTAGATATTAATTTAACATTTTAATTATTTTAAAAAAATATGATTTACCAACATTAAAGTACATTTATGAATATATTCTTCTACTTAAGGTCTTTGCCGAAAAAAGGAGCCACTTGGTACAACACGAGAAAATTTCAATGCCTCAAGCAAATTCTAAAATGAAAGATTCTCAGAAGCAAACTTTACTTACACAGCCCATGCCCTCAAAAATAAAATTCCAATTCTATTTTGATATGTGTAAAGCATTCGCTGCAGCCAACATTCCTTGGAATGTAGTTGAAAATACAACAATGAAGTCATTTTTAGAAAAGTATTGCAGAGAAAGAATACCCTCCGAATCGACACTTAGAAAAAATTATCTTGAGATGGTGTATGAATCACAGCTGAATGAAATAAGGTCAGAAATGGGAGATTCCTACATCTGGATTTCTGTAGATGAAACTGCAGATGCCCTGGGGTGAAGTATATCAAATTTAATTGTAGGGAAATTAGATGAAGAAACTTATGGAAATTCGCATTTGATTTGTTTGAAGGTGTTGGAGAAAGCTAATATTTAATCAGTTGCCTACTTCGTAAACTCCGGACTAAAAGTACTGTATCCGAATGGTGTAAAAGATGAAAGGGTGTTGTTACTGTACACTGCTGCAGCACCATATATGATAGCAGCTGGGAAACTTTTGAAGGTATTTTTTCGAATTTAACCCACATTTCTTGTTGCAACAGCTGATCTATTAGATCACCTATTATATATTATATACCTATCACTGCAAAAATGTTAATAATTGTGCATGTCATTTGGTAGGTAAGTTGGTTACATAAGCTGCCAATTTTGTTGAGCTTTCCTTTACTTAAAAACATGAAGACAATATAACTTAAAAGACTGAACAATTTCTGACTCTTTTCCATCACTATTTCATTTCACTCACTACCTTGAAAGAACTTTCAGTTATGGGAAATTATTTAAAGGAACAAAGAAATATGTGAGCATTATTTTAAATTATGACACATCACTGTTACTAGCTTCTAAATCTTCAAAATTAGTCAATGTGAGCATTACCTACATTTCAAAAAAGCAAAGCCTTTAAATACTGATCCTTACCTGCTGGAAAACTTGTTGTAGGGCAGCAGTTGCCTGTGCTGGGGCTGTCATCTGCTGCTGCTGCTGATATCCTGAAGTTGCCAAATAGCCACCAGCAGACGTAGTATAGTACTGTCAAACCATGCAGATTAGTCACATAGAACATGCCAAATTATTTTCATTTGTTAACTAACTTCAAAACTAAGGTTTACTATGTATATTTGATATAACACATAGATACAGGATGGCATGTGACCCATCTCCAAATCTCAACCAAGTTGCCAGAGATTATAAATCCCCAGTGTTTTAAGTGCCCTGTCGGGAGGAGGGAAAGATACAGATTCGTTCCCACAGTATTCTGTAGCTTTTTCAGATATCATTACAAAGCTCATTTATACCTGCATAATATTAAACACAATAATGGGCACCTATCTCAAATCTAAAGCTGATCATTATATTCTCCGAAGATAACTTCTGATGACACTTATCTGTAATAGCTTTTCTTTGAAAATGGCAAAACAATAATAATTCAGTGCTGCCGAGAATGCAACATTCAAGATTCATTGTCTTATGTAAGAACTTTGTGGAAAACTTTAACTTGTGAACTGAGAAGTTTTGAGACAGACTCATAGAACATTTCAATTTCAATTTATTGCAGTTTAATATGGTCGTCACATGAGTGAACCACATAATCTGAATTACTTCTAACAAAATGGGACCACTACTCACATAGTTCTTAAAACTAACTACAAGGTGGAAACAGCCCAACTGGGCCAGAGCCTACCCTCCTTAACACCCACCCAAACCAAGGATTCACACTCCCCAGGATGTATAACAATGCCCAGGGCAGACCCTGGCGGGGGGCAAAGAGCCCATGGATTAGAGAATAAGAGACCAAGAGACCAGGGTGATGATCAGTCACAAACCTGTGAGGTAGTGAATAATAAATGTAGATGAGAGATGAATGATTTTAACTGCATGTAATTTGTCAGAAATAAATTTAGATTTGTCATTTCCAAATTTGGTGACAATGTATGGTCTCTTGGTTCACTTCATCTTTCTATTTTTGACTTCTTTGTAGAGATGTTTAAAACTATGAGTATATGCGGTACATCTTATAAGCTGGCCCTAACCTAAATAAAATTTATAATTTTGGAAATTGCAACCGTAAGTGGAGAAATGTTGCAATATATGTGTGATTATTTCACCAAGTGTCTGCAGAAATGCCTGGACCATACATAGGTCATCTTCAGGATCCTGTGTTCAAGAAGTAGCTTTGTAACCATGTACACTTATACTTTTATCATTTTCTCTGTTGTCTCTGTCATTAAATAAAAACCTTCTAAGTCATAAAGTGGATTACATGCCACCCTATATTAATGTTATGTTATTAGTAGTAATCTGAGCACTTAAGAACCATTTCTGAGAAAATAAAAAATAATAAAAATGTTTCCATGTAAATGATGTTTGGGATGGGGGGGGATATTCTTGAAAAATCTTCATGTTGTATCCTTGGAAGATACTGAACTTGCATACCAAGTTAGTTATTTATCTGACAGTTGATTTCTAATCTCTCTCTCTCTCTCTCTCTCTCTCTCTCTCTCTCTCTCTCTCTCTCTCTCTCTCTCTCTCACATACCTTTTTCTAAAAAATAGCTGTTTTGGATTCAGCAAACCTTAAAACATGTATTTTCAATGAAATCCTGGTATCAAATTTTTGGGTGAAATCCAGTACTTCCTCTACTTTAGTAACTGCCACAAAAAGTAAAAATCTGCATCTTTTCCATGATGATCAGTTGGTCTGATTTTTATAGAAGGAAACCTGATTGGAGAATTATATCTGAGTATGTTAGATGATCACATTATCACTAGAAAACTCTGAGTCTATGAAGAGGAAAATATGAGTTGGATGTACAAAATTTGCATTTACAACAGACTGTGCTCCTCATTCTATGCAGTATCTGTGCGACACTAAGAGAGATATCCTAGAAAATGCATCAACTGGAGGCATGTTCAAGAATGGCCAGCAAAGGGGGAGAGGGAGAGTCCTCTGCATGTATATGAGCCAACCAGTTTAATTTTTCCAAAATTCATAGGCTTTCATGACCAGTGTCAATATTATATAAAGAATTATCTGGGCTTGTGGGCCGTGGTCTACTGGTCTCCTCCTTCTTCTTCTCCCCAAACATTTTGTCTGCAACTATGGCAGACATCTTCAGTGGCGAGGATGAAGTGTTCTGACAGAAGTTTCGACAGCAATTGTTTCGACACACGGCCCACAAGCTCGGATAATTCTTTATTTAATAGTTTAATTTTTAACTTGCAAAAGTTTTTCCTGACTTCAGAGTTGACTTCAGTATTTTAAATGTGAATTTGGGCTTCAGATCTTCTAACTTCAATTCCAGTTCTGGGATTTGTGCAAGGATAATTTCCTCCACATTCTCCACAGTTACTTTCTTTCAGAATATTGTGCATCACTACATTTATATTCCACAATCTGGGGAATCTTGCCTCTGGCTGTTGGCAGCACTTATCTTTTATGGCAGTGTTCGGTGTTTCAATCTCCTCTTTGTCTCTGGTCTTTATCATAATTCTTCTGTCTCTTTTATTGAACATATTCTCCTTTCATGCTTGTGGGATTTATGCTGGTTTTTAGCATCTGCTGTATTTCATTTTCAGACTCACTGCCTTTAGATTTAACCAAGAATTTGAGTCACTTTTCAATTTTCCCTTGCTGCTGAGGTGGAATACAGCTTCCACATTGTATCACTAGTTGTCGTTTATTGGTAGTGGCTGATGTCTTTGAGCATATTTCTGTCGAGAGATGGAAGCATTTGTCCCAGAGATGTTCTTGGTGCAAGCCTAGGAGATTGTGTCATCTCCGTTTGCATTTTCTTAACCTCCGTTACCAGTTCCTTGCTTTCCACTATTTTAGAATTTAGTTAACTCTCTAATTTCACAAATATGTTCCCTAGAATACTTAGAGATTCCAATACCTTGTTTTTCACTTGCTTTTTTAGATTTCCATTCAATTCTGTCATACTCACTAACTCTACAAAACCATCTTCAGCATCTTCCTGTGGTACATCCACCATATTTGTGTCCTCTCTCCATGTGTGTGTATGTGTGCTTGCATGGGTGGGTGGATGCATGCATGTGTAAAATAAAATTAAGGCTACTGTAGCTAGGTGATGGACTGTTCACTATAGTATTGCCATCTAGTGGAAGTAAAACAAATTTGTTGATAGAATAAATTGGGTATTTCAAAAACCATTATGTGATCTTTATTCTTGACAGTAAGTTTAAAATGTTAATATGTTTCTTTCATGTTTACTAAGAAAACATGTATTTCAGCTATAATTTGGCAACACTGCAGCTGCTGCTGGTAAAGAAAGCAGGTGATGGCTGATGCCACCTTGGTTCTACCTGATAGCGTGGTCTGAGAAGGAAGAAGAGAAAGGGAGTACAAAATGTTCCATAAATAATTTGTTGTTAAGTGGTTCTTTTGTCATGCTTGTGAATCTATGGTAATAGTATGAGCACTCTCAGGATATGAATAAGTGTATATTGAGGCATAACACAGGTGTACTGAGTTGTCAACTAGTAATGTAGTAATTAAACAGTTGAAAAAATTTAGAATCTTTGTGAAACATGAAAATATAAAAATATTAACTGAAATGTAAGTTTTCTGATAGAGGAGACAGGCTGTACACAGATAAGAGAGGTGCCAGCCTTACTCATTGTAATGAGATAGTATTGTAATAGGCCTAAAGATTTATTAAGTTTCAAAGAAATATTTGTTTTCAGACATCAGATTTTCTTTTAGATTCAGGCAAATTCAAAATCCTATGAAATCCTGATTACAAATTTTTAGGTGGAATGTAATACTTCCTCAAAGGTATGTAGTAGAGAAAGTAAAAATATATTTAATTCATTTAAAGCTTAATAAGTAGATTAAAATTGTAATATTTGCAAAGAATCAACAACCAGGATTCTTGCAGACCAAAAACAAGCATAAACCATCACACCATGCAGTGAAAGTTTGGAATGGGAGTCTAAACACAATAAGATTTAAGCCAATGCTCTGGATTCCATTATGGTTTTATTTTATTTCTAATGGCTATAATTATTAAATAAAAAAATTGAAAGCAGTGCAATTACATGATTATCCAATTATTTAATTGCTGTATTTATTTTAGCTAGAAACGTTTTGAGCTTTTGCCTTGGTCCAGAAATATTCAACTGCAACCTTAAATCGGAGGCTCTTTATGTCAATTATACTTAATTTTTTCAACCAAATTTGAAATGTGTTGACAAATTTTGTTTAATTCTTCCATATAAAATTTCAACTTTTAAATGGAGTGGTTTGCCTAAGAATTATTTGTGCCCATCTAAACTATCTTTAATTTCATACAGATTTCAACCAAATTTAATGTGCCCACAAATCATCTTGAAACTCCTATCATAAAATCTCAACTCTAAACTTGCAGTGATTGGGAGTTGTTTCATGCATACAAACAGATAGATGGATGGATGGACAAAGCAATGTTAATAGGTGCTCCACAGTGTATGCACCTACATAAAAAATAAATGTTAGTTATTATTCTTGAAATACTTCTCAATGCAATGGCATTTAATCTTTAAGTCATAAAAAAAAAACACACACACACACACACACACAGACCCCCGCACCCACACCCAACCTTTAGTTAGTATCCTTTGAAATGCACACAGAAGAATTCTCTTATATACGGTTTACTACAGGTTGCACATTTTGGTGTATGCTGGTGATAAATATATTTTATGTAACCTGTGCTGTGATCAATTTGAACCAATATTCTATAAAAGTATATTGAACTAGACATAACAAGGGCCTGTCCTCTGTATTTCCACACATTTATCATTTCAATTTCAATTGCCACGCATATTTATTAAGCATCATTCCTTCTTAAGCCCTTACGGTAGTCAAAACTATATCCAGAATGGTATGGCAATGCCAGAGGACATTGGATAGACTCTAAGCCAGCTGTCTGGTTACACTTTTTTGGGTTCCTGGGCATACTGGTATTACATGAAATGAGATTAAGATTAAAATTAAATTGAGTTTTATTTATGGACAGTCTTTAACTGCTGTGGTCCTTAGCGTCTCATTCTATATTGGTCATGAAACACTGGTAATTTTGCTCATACGCCTTTTTATCAGGCCTAAGGTTCTTTTACATGCCGTAAATCTGACACAGGACCATTGGCTTTACTTCCCTTCTGAAGGAAGCCATGCTAAGGATTTTTACGCCCGAAAAAATCCCTGCCAGGTTTGAACTGTGACCTTGAGAACTAGCATGGTAACCACTACACCGTGGAGGACGACATGAAATGAGATGGCAGATACTCTTGCAAAGAGAGGATCAGTGATTGATTTTATTGGGCCCAAGCCCCTCTGCGGGGTGTCATTTAGAAACTGTCAAGTATGAGATAACCCAGATTACAGTGAGAGCTGATGTTGAAATCTGGAGTAAGCAAACTACTGCCAGGCAAGCCCATGCCTTTATATCAGGGTCTGACAGGAAAATGAGCGAGTTCCTCCTGAATTTGACTAGATCTAAGCTCAGAGGAGTTGTAGGATATCTTACAGGCCACAACACTTTGCAGACATTTACATAAAACCCCTTATGTTGGAAATGTGTGAGGTATTTTGAGACTGGTTTGTTCTGGGGTCCGGTTTATTCAGACCATTGGGCTTGAGTAATGCCCAGGATAAGAGGCACAAAGGGCACCAAGAGCCTATGTGCAGGTCTCTTAAAAAGGTCACTCAGGGTTCATCGTTACAGGTTCCTTTTATTTGAACATACTTTTGTTTTGAATTGGTAGTAGTACTGAAAAGTAACAAGTCTTTTATTGTTATAAATTAGTTATATATACTTCATAACAATACTTATCTTTTTTAAAATATAAATTTAGCAGGACATATTTCATAATCACCCGATTACATTGCCAAATCTTCTTTTCTTTGTTTACTCGCTTATTTGTGTCATTAAGGTTACTTACTACCGCTAGGTGATGTATTGTCACTATAGAATTGCCATCTACTGGAAGTAAAACAAATTCATTGACAGAATCAATTGGCAGTATTTCAAAATTCATTATGTGATCTCTATTCTTCAAAGAAATATTTTCTCGCAAATCATTAAATTTATAGGTTCATTTAAATCTTTAATAATTTAACGTCTGGATTTATTTCATAATTAAATGACCAAAAATTATCTCTACAACTGGTTCATCAATTTTATTGTATTTAATATTTCTAAAATGCTCCTTTACTCTGATTTCCAAATTATGTTAATCTTTCCAATATAAACTTGATCACAGTCTAAGCAGTTTAATTGATAAATACTGAATTCATATTTTAAAACAAATAAGTGAAGCAATGTCACAAAGTATATATAAGTAATTTATAATATTTGTGTAGTTGCTTTGTGCTACTAGCTTCAATTTTTATAGTATTATTATTTTCTTCTACTGTTGCTTAATAAATGGATCTTCCAAAGGGAATATTGAAACAAGGAATTTAAAGAAAAGACCCCCTTTCACCATTTTTAGCAGAACTATATATGAGCCATTTTGAATCCCATATTACAAAATCTTTCCCACATCTATTCAAAACCTGGTATAGATATGTAGATGATATTTTTGCTATTGTTCCAAAAAAACTTTCAGAAGATGCTTTGAAATTATTAAATTTACAAAAAAGATCTATAAAATTCACAATGGAAAAAGAAGAAAATGGCCAATTACCTTACCTAGACATCAGGATCATCAGAAATAATGCACACAACAAACTAACGTTTGGCATTTACAGAAAACCAACGCACACAGAAAACTACATTAAAAATAATAGCTACAATCCTACAAGCCACAAACATGCAATTTTAAATAGTATTACAAACAGGTTAGTACATATACCAATGGAGAAAGAGGAATACCAGAAAGAATACCAACACATTATCAACATAGCCACTATGAATGGATACCAGAAAAAAACAATAGATAAAAAGATAAAAAGGTTTGAAAGACAGAAATACATCCAACAAATGACTACATTACTCAGACAACAAAAACCACAAGCATATCGAAAATTCACTTATCACCCTTGGACACATCATAAATTTCAAAGGATTTTCAAAAAATACAACATCACCCTGTCTCCACAGAATAACCACAACATACAGAAACTACTATGCAACAGAACAAAAGATCCTATCCCCAACGATAAATCAGCTGGTATATATCAAATTGATTGTAATGAATGTAACCTGGTATATATAGGAAGAACAAAAAGAAATCTTGAAATAAGACTTAAAGAGCATATGAGATGCATTTACCAAAAGCAGCAAGATAAATCAGCAGTAGCACATCATTTCTGGTCTTCAAACCATGATATCACTCCAAACATAAAACTCTTAAAACCGATCAACGGCAGCAATGAATTGGACATCTGGGAGAAAATACATATTGTCAAACACAGGAATCACCTAATGAATTTTGAACTGCCGCCACCCAACAGCCTTTGGAGGTTCATCAGCCCAGCACCAGAGAACACCACAAACCACACACATCCCCCAGACGATGACCGGCAAATATCAGTTGAGAGAGAATGCTGACGATGGGGACAAGCCGTCTCCCGAAACGCGTTCAAGTAAGTTTATCATAGTGATGTAGTGTAACAACCCTCAACTCTCTATTTTAAATAAAGAAAAGAGTTCTACCTTAGCAAGGGCAGACAAGCTCACAACAATGTAACACCTACATATTCATGTTACTACACCTAGTTCCTGTACCATAAAGGCTATAAATCATATATACTACAAGGCATAAAGTAACCTTTTCTGTTTGCTCTCTCTCACTGTAACATCATTGTTCTCTACAGCAAAACTCTAAACTCACCAGTGGCGGATTATACCAAAGGAAGGACAGTTTACAACAATGATGTCATTTATCAAAAGTAATGAGCAGCAAGTTCATAATAGTATCTGTTCATTTTGTGCATGATGTACCTTTAGCTTTTTTCAACTCCAATAAATTAAATTTAAAAATGCTTCTTTCCTTCTTTCTTTCTTTCTTTCTGAATATTCTCTCAGAAGACAATACATATACCTAGATTGTCCTCATAAAAATTTGGTATTTTATGAGGTTGCTTCCAGTATTCCGAATGATGCAAATAATAGTTAACTATGAGATAATAAAACACAGCAACAAACTATGATACAAACTGAAAAACCAAATAAATCTGATGAAAGCTTCTTATTCAAAGAATAATTTGTTGGCTATTAGTTTTTAGCTAAAGATACCATATTTACTTGCATAATTTATACACTTTTTGGACAAAAATTTTAATTCTAAAAATCTGATGTGTTACGCTCACATGACTTTCTCTACTCTTGTACAAACTATTTTTACAAACGCTTATTCTCTATCTATTTCATATTAACAATCATATTGCCAATTTTCTGTAGGTACAAGGGTAATATGGTAGGCTTTAAGCGATAGTCAAATCTTTTAAGAGTCGGTTGCTATGTGGAGCATTTATTCTCTTTTCATGTCCAGGCATAAAAAAAATGAATACGGAATTCCCATTTGATAAAAAGTATAAGCATTGGAATATTCAAACAAATAAGAAGGAATATCTCGGAAATTGTTCACTCCACAAAAAAATGTATATGACATAAATTGTATGTTTAAATGAGCTCTACATTTTTTGTGTGGGAAAATTTTATCTATCTCTTATGGTTTACAAGTTATGAAAAAGCCATTCAGAATGAAGAGGACTTTATGGGACATTCCCAGAAAATTCAAGATATACATTTTGCCATGAAAATATCCTAAATATATGATATTTTATTCAAAATCGTTACAGCCATTTTTGAAAAATATCAATATTTTCAAAAAATGTTCCATGTAAAGGGTAGTAGGAATTTTCTTGAAAATCTTCGTGTCACATCTTTGAAAGATACTGAACCTAAATATTAAGTTTGGTATTTACCAAACTTTTCATTTTTGAATTATGTTGTTCACAGATGCACATACAGACCTTTTTCTAAAAATGTTTTTTTTTGATTCAGGGGGGTTCAAAACATGTATTTCTGGTGAAATCTCGGCAACAAATTTTGGGTGGAATGCAATACTTCCCCTACTTACTATACATAGTAGAGAAAGTAAAAAGGGATGTGTAATCATGTTAGGAATGAAAATTGCAGTTTTAAATATCAATATATGAGATTTAATTCCCATTACCTTATGCATCCTCACTGTGGTCAAGGTCAGACAAGTAATTTGCTGGGTCACCTGACTCAGTAGGCAAAACAATTGTTTTTCAATTTGCTGAGAGCATTTCAAGTTCGTCTTCTTAAAAATCCTTTCCACAACATTTAATAAAATAGATTTCCATTAACAAAGAGTCAGTTACATATTGTGGGGAGCTCAGGCTTCTTGATTCCCTCATTCCCAACACAGCGTATATTGATACTTGCTATGAACCAATATAATTGTTATCATTAGGCTGAAGTGAAAACAACCTAAGCACACACAGCAACATCAGGTTCTCATCAGTTGTACACATACAGCTTATCTCAACCTTAAAAGACAGTATGTAGGTAAATGAGCTATCTCTGTCTCTATCTAATGCTTACATGTTACCATTAGCTTCTCCTTTTCTAATCGAATTTTTCAATAAAAGTCCAATATTTGCCATTTCTATGCTTATCAGCAGTAACTAATAAACTAAATGGTTGCTCTTGGTTAGAGTAAACTAGAGTGCCAATACCTGTCCAGTTTGAACTCTGTCTTTAATAAGATGAGCATTATAATTTTTTAAATCAAATATTTTCAGAAAATTCTGTACCTATCCAACAGAAAAGTCAGCCAGTGAGAAACTTTTTTGTTATTGGGTTTACAACAGAGACCAAGCGAGAGAAAATTTTCAGGTGGTTTGGAGACAATTTTTAAAAGCAGCTGGAGGCCCGTAACTTCTTGCATTCATTGTGTATGACAAACAAAAATCATCCAACTATTCAGATAACAGATGCCAGGCACGAGCCATAAGCCTGATAGATTGACATCAGTTGTAAGGAAGTGTATACATTTACAGTATATCAACACTGTGAAGTGTTATGTAGGTTATTTATTTAAACTTTTACGTAAATATTTATCGTTATGGAGGGAGAAGCTAGGAAGAGACGAAATGCTGATAAAATAAGAAGAAACACAAATTAATAATTAATGTGTTAGATTATTTTTCAAGGTAAATGTGTGCTCGTAAGGCAGAAATAGAAACAGCTAAGGCTACCAGGTGTTCAGAAACAGTAGTGTATAGGATAAAAAATCTGATACATTCACATGACTTTCTCTACCCTCTATCATTTATTAGTGGTTATACAAACTATTCTTACTAAATATGACCATAGGCTTTCACGACCAGCATTATTAGTAAAATATGACATCTTTTCCGGGTTTGTAGGCCATGATCAAACAATAAACTTATTGATAACTTGACATTTCATTCTCAACTATGGAGGACATGCTCAGAAGAGAAGAGTGGCAGTTTTTAATAACTTTATTGTTCAATCATGCCTATAAGCCCGGAAAACATGTCATATTTTACTATTCTTACTAAAGCTTATTTTTCTGTCATTTTAATCCAAATAAACCTTTGCAGAAACAGCTATGTTACACATTTCATTATAGTTACAAAGAGGACAGCAATAGTCAAATTTTATGAGCTGAGTGCCATATGCTGGCCTTAAAGTTCCATATTGTTTCCATGCAATCATGAGAAACAACTGAATGTTTACAAAACTTTAAAAGAATGACCAAGTAATGAATAATTCAAACCATTAATAACCGATATATCAGAAATGGCTTACGCCACAAAAAAGTTATTTGAAATAAATTGCATGTTTTAAAGAGATCTACATTTTTTGTGTAATACATTTTCAGATCTACATTTTTTTGTGTAATACATTTTCATATATCACTTAACGTTTACCAGTTATACATGATTATACAAAATTCCTTCCGAATGAAGAGGACTTCATTGGCTGTTCCCAGAAAATTCAAGATATACATTTTATTTGTCATGTGAATATATTTAATATATGGCATTTTAATCAAAATCATTAGAGCCATTTTTTATAAAATAAAATATTTCGAAAAATGTTCCATGTAAAAGGTACTTGGGGTTGAGAGGATTTTCTTGAAAATCTTTGTGTCGCATGTTTGGAAGATACTGAACTTATATACCAAGTTTGATATTTATCCGACTTTTCGTTTTTGAGTTATGCTGTTTTCTCTTTCACATGCACTCACACAAGGTCCTTTTTCTAATTTTTTTTTTTTTTTTTTTTTTTTTTTGGATTCAGGGTGCCTCAAAACATATATTTCCAGTGAAATCTCAAAATCAAATTTTTGGGAGACATACAATACTTCCCCTACTTACTATATGTAGTAGAAAAAGTAAAAAGGAACGAATGAGAGAACTCATAAAAAAGAAAGCAAAAAAGGATGGGCGAAACAAAAGGCTACTAGGTTAATGGAATATGATGGAATAGTGCAAAACGTAGTGTGGCACATCATTCATTCTTTGCTGTTTGAAAACTTTCCATCTGCATTAAATATGATTTTGTCAAAGGTGATGATAACCTACTAAATTATAGATTTTATCATTTTTTATATATATATATATATATTTCTTATAATACATATTTTTAGGCTGTAAAACTGCATTTCAAAATACTAAAAATACAAAGAGGAGACAAAGTGCAGGTGAAAATTAAATGTCTTACAACAGCCTTAAATAGCACTGCAGATATTTCACTATTTGATGATGTATCATGCACAAGATGACATTAAATTGGTAGAGAGATCACAGCTGGACGCCAAATTTTTTAGTGTATATATAGTACATGTGGCACCAGTATGCTCCATTTAATCTATACTGTCTTTTAAGCGAGAGATGTGATATCGAAACAGTTTGCATGGATATACACAATTTGTAGCAATTAAATAGATAATCCATCCAAAATATTATTACAATATGAACACAATACTAAGATTATGAATTAGGATTGAAGAAAAGTAACATTAACAGAAAAGAATTACAGTTAGCATTTCCTGCACAAAGCCAGAGCATATGCACGGTTGCCATATGCATATGCACAACGGAGCAATACACTACTTACAGAGCAATATATTACTTCTTAGTAACAGTAAAACCATGGTCAGACATGTCATTCACACCTCAATGGCCAAGCCAGTCAGCAAAACAGGCACTTTCTTTCAATGCATCAAGGGTATATGAGATTCCTATCTTCTTAAAATCCCTTTCTAACTGTCTAATGAAACATGAAGAAAGAATCCAGTCACACAATATGGGGAACTCTCAGGCTTCTTGATTTTCCCCTTAGCATATACTGATGCTTCCTCCAAGTTATACAAAAAATAAAATGTTCCCTCCTAGTTATAAACGAAATGTGTGCGTAAAATGTGTGGAAGCATAAATTACACAAGTAAAAATGGTACATTCATCTTCATGTTTGTAAGAGTTCATTTACCTGTTGCTGAGAAGTTTGCTGGTGTTGGATTTGCTGTTGTGGTACTGGCTGCTGCACCTGTGATTGTGACGGTGGTGGTGGTGGTGGTGGCTGCTGCTGTTGCATTTGTGGCTGCTGTTGTTGCTGAGGCTGAGCTTGCTGCTGCTGTTGAGGCTGTTGATTTTGTTGCTGAGCTGGCTGCTGTTGCTGAGGAGCTGGCTGCTGCTGCTGCTGCTGTTGTTGTTGCTGGGACTGTTGTTGTTGTTGGGGCTGTTGTTGCACAAACATTGTTTGGCCTTGAAGGACTCCTTTATCTCCTTTTTGCAGAGAAACATAGCCAGAGTCTGGTGAGATTTCTGTAAAATAGTATTTCAAACTCTTTTGAGTATGCCAGCTCTTTGCACATGTTGTGCAAATTCTGAATAAACAATGTTTTAACACCACTACTGTATTTGTTGAAGAGTATTTCATGAAAAGAATTCCGTAAACTGTATTAATGCTTATTCTGAATCATCAGGAACCCTCAAATTTCTCAAATAAAATGCTCATGAATTCTTGAGTAATAAGGGCAAAAAAGGAAAATTCTTGGACAGTGCAGATTATACAGAAATAAAATGGCAAACATAATTTTTCAAATATTTATACTCTAGCTGTAATATAACAATTACCAACTAAAAATGGAAATGCATATACTTTTAATTCATTCTCTATTCTAATGTTACAAATACTAATGGCAAAAATACTTACATCCTTAGCAAACTCCCCCACCCATCATGGTTTACATTCATAATTACAAGAAGACAGTCACTTCAAGTTTTATTATTAGATTGATTTTCAGGTCAAGTAACTAACATGCAAGAAAAGTTGGAGAAAAACCTTTCACGGTTTACATTTCAAACAAGAACCCAGCACCCTCAGAGTGTCATCAACAAAAGGATGATGATCCTCATGCATTACTGATCATCCAACTAAATAAAGACTATATTAATTTCAAACGTAAATTCAGAGACATTATACTTATAAATAGCAACCAATAGTAAGCCACATAAGAAATATTTTTAGAAACAGACAGATTTAGCCTAATCATATAGTTGCTCAGTACACTGTCACCGGATGCATACTGTACACCGGAAAAAATTATAGAGCTCATGTAAGCCATCAAGAGACCTGCTGGTTGTTTTGCATGCCATTCAAGGGATGCAAATAGTATCTTTAATAATCCACATTATAACCCAATCAAATGGAGTTCTATAGGGTGACCCATCAAGCCTCTTGCTGTTTATATTAGCTACCGAAGAAATCCTAAGAATTACCAAACAGAGGGTATATTCTGTTGTGCATACGTGGATGACATTGTAATTGGTTCAAAGGACATAATGAAGCTCCAAGAAACATTAAACGACATGGAAAAATGGTGCTCCAAGCACGAGTTGTATATGAACATATCAAAAACAGATACAATGATCTTCAGAAACAGAGGAAAAGCACCTGCATCAGCAGAGATGCACATAAGGGAAAGAAAACTAAAGATAGTACCAGACTTCAAATATTTAGGCATCATGCTGCAAATGAGTGCAAAGTGCTTCACAAAACACGTTACAAAAAAGGCAACCCAAGCAATGACAATGCATGAAATAAAACACATCAGATCCCTCAGCCTAGAGACGGCAATGTTACTATTCAGAGTAAAAATTCTACCAATACTGACGTATGGCCGCATTTAACAATGAAGACTTTATCCACCCTGAAAAGGGTGAAAGTGAAATAGATAAAGAAGGCAATAGGAGTGTCAAAAATCACGCCATCAAAACTCGCATACCTCCTGGCAAAAGAAACCTTCCTCATCAATGATCTCAGGACAAGTGTGTGTCTACCTAACACCTGTGCATCAGAAAAAATATTGGCAACACTGACTGGGAAAAGTGAAGAAATACAACCAGATTTCTACAGCACAGGAGCCATGATAGACCATTCATGGACAAAGGCAAATTTCAAAATGAGACATATCATCACTAGGCTGGCAGTCCACGTAATCTATCTCCGAGTAATGGCTATTTGGCTGCAATAAATGCATTATCAATAATCCACATTTAATATTCATGTTTTGACTATTAAACATAAATTGAATTTGATACAAAATAAAAAAATGTCTATGCGTAAAATAAGTATATATCAGTTGTGTTAAATTCTGCATAGAAATTTACATTCCAATTAGGAACATGAGCAGCAAAAATCACTCAACCTCAGAAACATGCGTACTAAATCAACTAAAGGTGAGGAAATATATAACAATAAAACACAAAAACATGTGATTATTCATTATTACTTAAGGAAATTCTTCTGCAAGCTATAACCCTGAGAACAAAAAGAACCTCATCCCTTTTATGATCACATAACAAATGCAGTGTTAATTCATCACACAATTTTAGCAAATAATTTTTTTTTTATTTATTTACTGCTGCAAGTGGTACTCCGTCCAGTATCACAACTGTCTGATTGATCACTATATCCATTTTTCCCCATTACTTTCATTAGTCCTACTTTTCTGCTTTTCTCCAGCTGTCCCTTAAAATGTAGCAAAAATGGGTTTCTGTTGGTAATAATATAGCTTGGTTATTTACCTCCACAGGAAGCAAATTCCTCATGCCTTATACGTACAATTTGGGAGTCATCAATATAACATGCAATTATGTACGAGGAAGGTGTTCACTACAACATCATTGTAGCTGCATTTATTTATATACAGCAACCACCTCCTTATTTGTTTCCTTTCAAAGAAACAAATAAAACTGTGGATGGGAAGGAGAGTGAGATCAAATTTCATAAGTGGCATGTAACACAAGAGATAACCAGATAATAGGTATATATTTTTTTAAAATGAAGTTGTTATTAATAAATGATACCTGGTATATTATCCATCTCTCGTTCCTGGTTGCGCCTCTCCTCTCTTTCCCTAGATAATGCTGCTATCTGAGCTTTCAGCATCTTTGCAACAGCTCGTGCATCATCCTCCATAATAAGCCCAGATTTGGCCTGCAAAGTATATTTATTAATCATATTTTGTTGCACATCACACTGAAGGCTGCAGTTACAACAAATTACACTCACCATTTCACTTGCTACCTCCTCAGCGTTATCTCCTTGAATATCAAATTCAAATTGAATAGCCTCATTTTCCTTGTGTTTGTTACTTCTTTTTTTTGGGTCCAATACTCGAAGACGAAACTCCACACGTGCCGTGGTTGTTGCAATAGCTTCTTCCCGTGATACCATCTCAAGCCGCAGTCCCACATCCTCAGCAAAAAATTCGTGGCTTAAAAGATCTTTTACAAGAGGCCTGTCAACATATAGCAGTCATTAGAAGAGTATAACAATCACTTAATACTAACTCTGAAAAACTAGTTTGCTCGCAATACTTGCCTTTCTTCCTTCTTAAGACGAATGCACCGCTCAATGATGTCACGAATCTCTGGATTTTCAACCTTCTCGTAGCTAAGGGGCTTCACCCCCTGTAACAGAAAGCCATAAATGCCAATTTGGCTTCTCTTGAAAACAAGCAGCATAAAATCTTTTTCACCAGGAAATTAGCTATACATTTTCCATTTGTTTTCTTAAATCTCCATTCATGCAGTCATTTAATCATTCTGAACTGCTCATATGAAAGTCAAACATCAACATGGTTGGTAAAGTATGCTTTCAGGCTCTAGCGCTTTAATTATATTATAGAGATATTAAATTTTGACTTTTTGCTCACTCTGAATTCTCCAGATGATATTCACACTTTAAACTGACTGATGATATACAACACTTTGAATTCTACCACTTTATAAAACTCAATTTTTGTTTTAAATTGCATTTACTACTATTAACAATTTAACACTTTTAAATTGTGGTGTTATTTCTGTGATAGTATTTCAACACGGTTAAATATTCATTTCATCTGTTGATTTAAGACATTTTTAAATACTAGGGCAGAATTAGCATATTGTACTTTTAAATGCTTTTCATAGCCAATAATCCCTATAAATGTTCTCTTACTTGGCCTTCAAAACAACAGAGCTCTTCTGAAGCAGGATGGTTTTCACATTTTCTGTCAGTTTCAGGTTCAAGAGCATTTTTCCAACAAAAATATTGCAAAGCTTTGGAAATATAATCCATATTTCCATGACAACTGAACTGCTATAAATTTGAAGGGTTATAGCCAACATTTGAATTTCATTTAATGAACTGACAACTTAATAGTTCCAAATAATGTAAATGCTACATTTACAAACACAGTAGCTTTGTATCAGTGTATGTATTGTTTACTTTTCATGTATAATTATTATGTACTTGCAATAAAACTCAAGGATAGTAGCAAAGCATAACAACTGTTAATAACCAGGAGACATGGCCAATCCGGTAGCTATTTTAATGCATCCCGGCCATTCTGCACATCACTCATTTCCTTAGTTTTATTAATAAACTATTATTATTTAAATGATAAGTCCCCATCACGCATGCTCAAGATACATGGTGCTGATCACATTTAATCAGATTATGATAAACTTTACTTATGAAAGTATTGAAATAAATTCAGATGCTACCACTATTAAGTAACAGCTCATAGTTAAGTGTTACTAGATTTTTTTTTTTAGAATTTCCATCTTTCTTTGATACAATATTACAAATGAAACTTACATCTAAAAATTTTTAAAAATCTAGTGTGTGTATAGTTAGACACACACTAGATTAGTTGGACACACTAGTCTAACTAGCTCTCCCATATTTAACCCCTAGGTTGTATATATGGG
Organism: Deroplatys truncata; assembly: GCA_030765065.1. Lineage (NCBI taxonomy): Eukaryota > Metazoa > Arthropoda > Insecta > Mantodea > Mantidae > Deroplatys > Deroplatys truncata. The sequence goes on along the minus strand of CM060980.1, from coordinate 31,149,388 downwards.
ATAAAGCTACTATACCATCTCTTCACTTTCCAGGCTGAAACCGTTCTGTTGTACTTAAAACTAGCCCATATCTCTTGTTTCTCTATGTCTTCTACTCTCATTCTCACTTCTTTCCATTAAGTGCTAGTAGCTAAATTAACTGTACTAATACCTGAAACTGAATGACTAAAAAAATTCATGATACATCATTGCTATTCATCTGATGTTACTTGTTATAATTTGCTGGGCAACATTTTATTTTAGGTAACCTTTTGCCAGCCTAATGCTTTAAAAAGCTTGAGATTTAAATCTCTTCTACCGGCCTAAACATTCCAGAACACTCCTCCTGACCTCTTCATTTAGCTTTTACAGTGTGTGAATGGAATGTGATGTAGCCATAGACTGACATACTGAAAACACTTAGTAAGCATTCCTGCCAAGTATAGACACATTTAATGTAAAATATTAAGGGCTTTCTGACAGATCAGATTAGATTTAGAAATGGCTTCTACATGCTGCATATCTTGTAAATGCCTAACAGATACAGAAATGTTACAAATTTAATAGCAAAGCACTGATAACTTCACGTCATTTTACTGAAGAAGAGGATGGAGATGAAGAGAGATTCTGCTGAACAGATGTCAAAGAAACTGAATACAAGACAGTGGCACCAGTTACAAAACTGGCACAAATAAAATGGGGAGATCTAATTCTAAAGAACAACAAAAAAAAAAAAAAAAAAAAAAAAAAAAAAAAAAAAAAAAAAAAAAAAAAACACAACTATGTGAATTAGTGGCCTCTAAGCACACACATGCAGTTGGCAGCTGCAAACACATTTTATTTCCAACCCTGTCCAACACACAGCTTGTGTGAAAGAACAATTTATTTCATTATTTTTATTTACTTGTCAATCTTTTTAAGAAATTTGCAGAAGATACTAATAAATATGCAGTACTATTACAAAGGAATATGGGCAAAGTGGACAACCATTGGGAAGACAGAAATGCAAAAGCCTGTATTAGATTTCTGGTCTACATTGAGATTTTTGGTTTCCAAAAACTGACAATTACTTTAAGGATAGTTTCTGTGTTTATCCTTGACCAATTATTTATGATTTTGTATCACTGTTGACGAAACATGGATTCACCACCATATGCCAGAGAGAGAGCAGCAGTGCCAAGTGTTTTTCTTCAGTAGGAAAGCTGATGGCCACTGTTTTCTAGGATGCTTGAAGTGAGGTGATGGTAGACTACCTGGAAAAGGGAAAAACCACCAATAGAGGGTACTATGCAGTTTTGTTGGAGCAGATGAGGGATGCTATGAATGCCAATTGTCTGCATTTATTAAAGGAAAGTGTTGTTTTCCACCAAGACGATGCACCAGTGTACTCTTCTTCAATTGCAAAGTTACATAATTTGCACTTTGAACTGCTGCAGCATGCACCATTTACACCACATTTGGCTCCCACATCCTCCTCTTCCAAAATCAAAATAATGGCTTGCTGGCCAGAAATTTAGCTCAGATGTAAGATCATAAGTCGCAAAACTCTCTTATTTTGCAGAGTTGGACAAATCATTTTATACTGAAGGTGTAAAGAAGTTAAAAATATCTTTGGCTCAAATATATAGAATTGAAAGGTGACAGTTGAAAAATAAAAACAAAGTTGGATTAAAATCTTGTTTTCTTTTTCAGGCTTTCTGAACAATCCTTGAATCTACCGGGAAAACCAAAAATGGGATATTAGGTTTGACAGTGCTAATGGTTATTTGACAAATTGTTCTGCATGGAGAACAAGTTACAAACTTCTAGGAGAAATAGCCTAACATTTTGATAATTTTCTTACCACAACAAATCTTATGGAAATGTTATTGGTTTACAAAACATACAGCCATGTTTCTACAACAACAAACAGAAAAAGCCACCTGCCTTGAATTCTGAAGTCCAAATGCTGTCATAAGTTGTAGAAAGCTCACATGTGATGTGGATATGAATGATCAGAAGTATGAATGCTGTAAAAAAGTGATGAAAATTCATACTACATTTTGTTTTATAGTATGTTATTGTGAATCTTTCAATCTGTGTGACCTTGCAAACATATCTGCGAATACATTTAATGGTAAAAGACAAATGACCTTCAGAAAAACTTGGTGTACCAGATTGTAGGTACATTTATACATTATGAGTAAGCACACAAACAGCATCTTAGCATTTAGCAAAAATGTCAGTTCGTCCAGAAATGTCTCTGCTGTGTAATGAGAAAAAGAAAATAACTCTGTATGGAAGGGGTAACAGACAATTTATAAATGCAAAGTTATCTTCCATTGAGAGTTAGGAGCATATTTTGGAGCATCGCCAACTACAAAATGTGCAGATGCAAAATTGGGAGAGTTGGCCAATGCATGCATTAATTTTGGTCTCATAAGTCTAGTTTCTATTATTTTCTGAAGGGAAGATTTAGCTTTTTCCAAGTGATTTAATTAAAACGTCCACTTAAAAACACAACCATCATGGCTGTGCGATGATGAATTTAATAGGAGCTGCATTTATATTATAAATTGATCCATTTTAACTTGTGTTTATCTTAAGATGACAATCTTGTTAATATTTTTTTTCTTAATAGTTTTAAAACTTAATTTCACCCTCTTACCTTCATCAGAGAGAAATAAAAATGGTGAAGGAACAGTTAATACATCCAAATAACTTTGGCGAGAAAAGTAGCACTAATCAGTTTAATAAACAGATCAAATTGTAAGTTACCAGTAGCAAGCATCACTAAATACCAAACTTAATCGAGTAAAGACATAAATAGCGAGTATTTAATATCTCTTAACCATAAGGAGAAATCCAACCCTCAAGCAGGATTGATAATGAAATCTTTAATAAAACGTAATGAATGATTTGAACTTACTAGAAGAAGAAAATGTATAAGATAATTTCAAGGTAGTTATGAATCAAAGCTTAAAAAGCAATTGTTGAGGACTTAAAAGTTCAAAAGCCTTTAAAAGTCCATATATTCACATGACTTTCTCTACCCTCTAGCACTTATTAGTGGGTATATAAATTATTCTTACAAAGATTTATTTTACTATCTACTTCATTTTAATCAAGGTAAACGTTTCCAGAAATAGCCGCATTACCCATTTCATTACAGACACAAAGAGAACAGCGATAATCAAATGTTTTAGAACTGGACGCTATATGCTAGTCTTTTCATACTCCTTCCATGACATGAGAAACAGCTGAAAATTGACAGGACTTTAAAAGAATGGCTAAGTATTGAACAGTTCGAACCATTAATAATGGATATCTCAGAAATGGCTGATACCACAGAAAAAGTTATTTGAAATAAATAGTGTATTTTAAAGAGATCTACATTTTTGTGTAGTAGTACTTTTTCATCTACTAAAAGTATACCAGTTATACAAAATTCCTTCTGAAAGTAGAGGACTTTACAGAAGATATACATTTTATTTGTCATGTAAATATCTTTAATAGACAGTATTTTAATCAAAATTGTTACAGCCATTTCTTAGAAAATAAAAAATTTCAAAAAATGTTCCATGTAAAGGATAGTTTGGGATTGGGGAGGGGGGGATTTTCTTGAAAATCTTCATGTCATTCTTTGGAAGGTACTGAATCTAAATACCACGTTATCCAACTTTTCGTTTTGCAGTTATGCTCTCCACAAATATACACACGTACCCTTCCCCGCCCCCCTTTTTTAGGAGTCCTCAAATTATGTATTTCAGTGAATCTTGGTATCAAATTTTTTCGTGGAATACAATACCTTCTCTACCTATTAGGTACGTAATAGAGAAAGTAAAAAAAACGAATAGCAACTTACACTTATGGTATTTCCATAATCAAAACTATTATAACAAATTTTGAGAAAATAAAAAATAATGCAATAATTTCTCTACTTAGTATAAGCAAGTGGTAGAGAAGTAAAAATGAAAAGTATGCTCTAAAAAGTAAAAATATTTTGTTTCAATATTACAAAATTGTAAATAGCATTATAAAAATCTCTCACCATGTTGAAACTATATGGTTTAAAACAACATTTCTTTTGCAGTTTACAAACAAAAGTCTTTCATCACAACTATGTCGGTTGTCTCGGAATAATAAACGATATTAAGAAAAGGATCATTCAATGTTACAAAAAGATGGACTTACGTATTTCATCAAAGCAATATCACTGACGCACAAACTTTCAATTTCACCATCTACTTGCCCTTCCAAAACTTTGGAAATTTTACAGTATGAAACCTTTAATTTTTTAAACATCTTTTAAATTTGTTAAATCATTTCTTAATGTACTATACTTGAGTAAGTTCTGAAGAATTTTAATTGATGAGATTCATCTATCACTGATTTGAAATGTTCAAAATCATTTGCATAATACACTAATGCTTCCAAGCACGTCTGCTAACGAGTAACTATAGGTCTAGATGGAAGTGTAAGATCTGGATTTTTTACTTTCAATAAATCAATTCTTTGCAGCTTTCCAACCCCATTTGAAATTAATTTGTCTGCTTTCATATTGGGCCATAATAATGGCAGAGATTCATTCAATAAGAGAACAGTCGTTACAAGATTTGATGCTGATATTTCTCTGAGTCTGATGATTTGTCCATGTTTAACTATATATTTTTTATTTTCAAATTCTCCTCTGATTTTTCCTAGCATTTCTTCATAACACATAATTAGGACATACAGTTTTCTTAATGCTGATGCTTTGGCTTTCAAAATTAATGTATTTTGTAAGAAAATGTCTAAGCTCTGGACTTTTTAGTCTATATAAACGAGTATTGCATGAAAGAAAATTAGTGTGTAAATCTGCATAATATTCTGAACTTTCTGAAACTGGCGTATGTGAAGAGGACGCTGCTACACCTAAAAGAACTTCTCTTAAGGTTGCATGAAGTGGCCATTCTAAATTTATCACTCACAAAATGCTTGAGACTTGAGATTTTTGATTCACATTTACGGATTCACCACATTTTTGATAGAATACATTTTTCCATCACTTGTAAAAATTCTACTAAATTCAGCAACAAATGGCTGCAAAATACAACGAATACTTGACTTTACTTTCGGCTTTATAACTCCAATCACTTCGCTTAATGTAAGGTGCTGTATAAACAATCTGATTTGTACCTGAAGACGAGGCCAACGACTGACTTAAAAATATTTGGGTTGAGAGAATTGTGACAGCCATCATCCTAAAGAAGGGATTCCCTTTTGAGTCAACCAGCATGTGGTTGTCTGGCCATGGCACAATCTGTTTAAGAATATAAGTCTTTCATGTTGTGTTTTCATTAAAATTAAAAATATTCAAGTTTTTGGATTAAATTACAAAAAAATAGAAAAAGAAATATGAACAATTTACCAAATTATTTAAAGAGAGAGTGTGTGTATATGTGCGTGTGTGTGCACGCGCGCATGTGCGTGCATGTGTTTGTAAAAACACTTTTAATAAAAATATGCTTTTCATGTGAAATAGGATTTCATAACATAAATTAGTATTCTGGTTTGGAGTTCCTGTCTTAGCTACAGTGTTATTTATAATGAAAATATATTTATTTGTATAAAAATTGTTTCCTTTACATAAATTTTAAAAGAAACTAATAGGGAACAGATGAGGAGGAGTAAACCATTTATATTCTGTAACATTAACAACACTAAACTAAATGGTGAATCAAAGTTAAGCACCCAAATTTTTCCACTTACCAATTATAGCAGGACATGTTTCAGGACATCATCCAGCAACAGAGATTGGGGATGATAGGTGTTCAAAACATGTCCTACCAGTAATGCAGTTTGGGAAAATACAATGATTCAAACATTAAATACTTCAAAATAAACTTTCAATGTGAATTAACTTGATTCTCATTTTGTTTAACCTTTACTTTTTGTCTAATCTATGAACACAATTCCAGTGAACTTGTAATACCTTTAAGTGTTAAAATAATTCTATTCATAGTTGATATAAACATCCAATTTGGTAACAATCAGTGGCAATGATATATTCCTTTTATGGTTAATTTAAAGGCTATAAGTTGTTGAAAGTGACTTTGTTCAAAATGATACAAAAGCCATTGTTCTTGTCCAAGAACTGAAGTATGTGTCTCATATCAGACAACCATAAAGCCTGCAGCATTGACTCAAGTAGTATATCCTAGGTGACATTTTATTATCAATGCACGTAACCTGTAGTATCTACTGTACCCTCATGGATTCACAACACTACCTTGCTGCAATATAAAGCCTTCATCACACTTTAAGCATACTACCCAAAAAGGGCATACAGATCTGTGTGCCATCTTCCAACAAATTCCTCAACTATTAGTTATGACATTATGAAAATCTTTCGGAAAATTCAAAGCAACCTTCATATAGAAGGATTTAAATGTATCATTTTCTAAATCCAAATGGAGTCAGGTGGCTTCAAATAGTTCATTTGCAAGAAAAGACTGAAAAATAGTTGATAATTTTACTGAATTCCCAAAACACTGTTCACATACATTCAAAACAAATTTATTGATTATGTACATCAGAAATATATAGTAAATGCCAATATTGTTCTATTTTCAGTTATTGTGAATTCTGTTGCACTTAAAAACTCTCATTTTTAAGCTGAAAACATTTTTAACAATGCTAACTTCCTATGGGATAAATTTTCTGGTACTTAATTGTCTTCAATCCAGTGACAATAGCTTATCAAAGCATCGAAGAACACAGACACCACTAGCTATTATACTGGGTGTCCCAGAGCACTCGTATCAGCCTTTTTCCTTTAAAACTATAAGATGCCTGTTGTTCGCAAAAAAATTTGATAACCAAAACCTATGTAAAGAATTGATTGGTGTTATTTCCATTTTCCAGAACAAATCGGAAGTAGGGGTACTCATGGTCAACTTTGAAATTTTAAATGCAAACATTGGTTGCTTAAAGTATCATTGGATAGTACTTTTAAAATAAAACAACCTTTACCATGCATGCTCATTAAGTACATCAACTGTGTCGTGTATGTAGGGAAGCGAAAAAAGTGCATGCAGAGGGAGCCCGAAATTGTTTACATTTCTGAGAAAGTTATGCCACTTGAATAACAAAGGACGCATAGAAAGGTATGATTTTTATTTCTCTATTTGTGTATTACATTTCCATTATTGTGTCTCTTCTTGTTTTCTTATAGTTTTTAGTGGACATTACGATGGCATTTATAACAAATATGTAATGTTCTGACGAAGCGAAGTGAAGTTTGGCAAACAAGTGGTCACACTGTACTGATTGTCAAGAAGCCGGCAGGCGGGCGGGCGGTTGGTATGTATGTATGTAGCTACTGTGCAGTACAAATTTCTTGACATTTGTTGACAATCAATACAGTGTGACCACATGGTTGCCAAACTTCACTTTGCTTCATCAGAACATTACATATTTGTTATAAATGCCATCGTAATGACCACTAAAAACTATAAGAAAACAAGAAGAGACACAATAATGGAAATGTAATACATAAATAGAGAAATAAAAACTATACCTTTCTATGTGTCCTTTGTTATTCAAGTGGCATAGCTTTCTCAGAAATGTAAATAATTTCGGGCTCCCTCCTCGTGCACTTTTTTTCGCTTCCCTACACACACGACAGAGTTGATGTACTTAATGAGCATGCCTCAGCTGTAATTTCTTGATGTGAAGTTAAGATTTTTACGGTTTCCTTCGTTGGCATACATTTTAAAGAAATTTTACACACTGAAGACAACAGCCCTAACCTTACTGCTATATCCACTGGTACTACTGGCCTTACTGAGCAACATTCTCATGAAACAGTTAACTTTATAAACACTAGGACAAAGTCTATCACTGTAAGAACTGACTATGCCGCAGTTGAATTCACAACTGAGTCGCCTAACCTTCCAGCAAGTGCGCTGTAAAAAGTACACCAGCACTATTTTTGCTTTGTCAATGTTTTAACAATGTTTTACCCTTGATCTATCATATGAATGGTGCAATGAATTCCAATGTCAATGCTTCATCGAGAATGTGATGTCAGTTGCTGATTCTTTGCTTAAAGTTCTCAGTTGGCTTATTCTTTATATGGAACTTTTTTTTAGTGCATTTCAAATAACAAGGTGTTGAGTGTTGTAAAAAGCACATGCTCTTCTCGTGTAACAGATATGTGTTTGCTTCTTGGACTCAGCATTATGCAGAGGCAAGCATTAATAACCATTAAAATGCACTTAATCATTGGTTTTCCAATGGTATTACTCTGTGAAACAAAGCCATGCATGATGTTTATTAAGAAACGTCATATATGGTTTTGTACAGCTGTATCAGAGGGCTTTGAACGGATTTTCAAGACAAGTTTGTAGCTGTATTAGAAAACTTTGTGGGATAACTATTTGTAAATTCATTTAGGACATGGTGAACTGCACATTATTAAGTGATAGTTATGTCTATGACATAACAATGTATAAAATAACTAGGACAGCAATGGATTAATTACTATTAAAAGCATAACTACAATCAAAAGTCTCTGTTTAAACATTACGAAAGATAACTTTAAATTAATAGCGAACCATTGGGTGCAAAAAATATGATTTCTTTTTGTACTTGTTCAGGAAAATGTCGCTTTTTGTTCTAACTACTTGCTTTTCTGAAATATGAAATACACATGTGCGCACATGATATTGCAATTTTAGAGTTTTACCAGCAGCAAGGTGTACTGTCCATATGAAACACCACCACACTGCTGCTATTCGTTAGTGCCATATTAATGGACTCGCCTCAAAAGTCAAGAGATTTGGACCACATAATAATGCCCTGGAGTTAACAATTAGTCATTCTCCATCTTGCTTCCCAAATTTGGATGTCATATCTTGATAATTTTTAAGAGCTGTACATGTTGATAGATGTGTCATGTCCATTTCTACATTTTGACAGCAAGTAGGCAATCTGGAAACGGTAATATGCCATTTTTGTGGAGATGTTTAGCTAGACAGTCATGTCCGGTAATAAGCCTAAACATAGCAAACTGCAGTTTTATGTGGTGATAGAGGAATCACCCAAAAGCATTTTTAATTTTCTGACTCCAATTGTTGTAATTAACTGGGTATTTAGTTGGCATCCACTTTGCACTTAATTACTCTTTTTATTGATTCATAAGATAGCTTGGTGATTACTCTTTAGTTAATTTTACAACCCTTTTTTGGCTAATATATCTGCTCTTTCATTTTCCTGTTTACCACAATGGGCTCTGATCCATTGTATGACCAGTTTTTTTATTTAATCTTTGAATTTGTTGAATCATGTTTTGTACTTCTGTAATTTTTCCCATTTTTAGACCAGTAGTTGTAACTATTGTTGAAGAAACATTAAAAGGTATAAATGCTTGGTCAAGACCAGAAAATATGGGATTTTAAGAAGCTTTCAAGTCTAGCATCGAGATTCAAATTGCCATTTCAGATTTTGGCAGCAAGGGTTCTTATGCTAAAAATGAAAAAGTTGAAGAGGAAAGTGAAGTATCTTTTTGGATCTAGTTATTTTCGATCAGACACTGAATATGAGCTCTAAAACAAAGTGTTAAAGACATAAAAAATATTTGCTGAAACAAATGAATTTCCTAATGTCAATCAGGTATTGGAAAAGAAATAGGATGTTGAAAAACTAATGCAGTACATTTCAGTTCCTAATGACGTCAAAGCATTTTATGTCGATGTGATGGCTGCAACAAAAAAATGAGCATAGTAATCATAGTATGTTATATCAAAGATAGATTTAAAGATGTTTTCAAATAAGTATTCTGACTCATTCTGGGCGGCTCACAAGTAAACGTGTTTCATCTACAAGCAATTGTTTTTGAGTATCACAGCATTGTTAAGGTGAACAATAAGTTTCTTATTTTTCTAATTAGAAGTATTTCTCTTTTGAAGTAGTTTTGTTAATCTGTTAGGCATTCACATTGAATGCTTTAGTGTTTCTGGATATTTACCTTTTGTACTTCTAAAGAGAAACTGCTGTGTAAAGGGTGTATGCCTATATAGAGTACATAAACTTCGGGAATTGCCTGCAAATATGCCCAGATACAATTAAGTTAAATTTGCATTTCCAGTACATCGTTCTATGTAGATATCAGATTTTTCAAAACTTTGAACATTCTGAAGCTGAAATAAACTATGTTGCATTAAATTTAAATTTAATGGTGTAGAAGCTAGTAACTGTGATGTTATAATCAATTAGAAATGTGATGTAAAAGTGGACCAACCACCGACCCATATTTCTGATATGTTGCATTATTTTCTTCTACATCAAGGTATTAGTGTCACAAAGATGTTAGCATGTGCATTTTTATAAAAAAACAAATAAAAATGCTTAAAAGTTTCAAGTATAAGCAAAAAATTTTTAATATCTCAAAACTCTACTTCATGTAGATATTGATTTTTGAAAACATGCTCTTCCATTTTTTTTTTCTTTTCTTTCTTTTTTTGGGAGGGTGTGATTAAGGTTCCAAAGCAAAATGACCAAACAAATAAAAAATAAATAAATAAAAAGAGTGAAGAATGCAGAAGCTGGAGTTGCTTACACTTTGCTAGATAAATTTCATCTTTCATACGTTCTGCAATCTAGCATATCCAAAACAGTGATTGAATTCATTAATTGATGAATATTGAATGCAAGCAGTTGAAGAAGGAAACAAAAAATTACTGTTGCATGCACCATTTAACTATTCCAATGAGCAAAGAATTTCTATTACGGTTTACGTTTCTTTGATAATACCAATTTCTTCAACCACAGAAATTTACTTACACTGACAACTTTCTTATATATCTGTGCTGGTCCAGTGCATTCTGAGTATGGATATTCTGATGTTGCCATCTCCAGCATGCACATTCCAAATGCATACACATCCACACTTTCATCATAATGCTCTTCATACATCTCTGGTGCCATGAACTCTGGTGTTCCTGCAATGATCAATATCATTAATGTGGTGATGCTGGTGATGAAGGGTTGTCTGTCTAAAGGCAGGTCTGACCACTTTGGGCTAGACCATACATGTAAACAATTACTCGTCCAAGTCAACACTAGATAAAATGAAGTGACATTACCTACACTTGGTCTTGAACCAAGGTAGAAATTTTTGCACCATCAAAAAATCCTTTACTCTGGCTGGAAACAAACATGGATTGTGTTGCATGAGAGCTACCACAGTGTTGACCACCACAGCATGGCAAACATATAAGATAAAATCCTTGAATTCACAAAAGTTAGCATTTATTCTGCTTTCCATTTTCAGCACTAGTGACAGTAAGTTTAAAGTCAGTAAATAAAAACCCACTAATTGCAAGTGCTTGCCAGCATTGTATCACTAGGGCATACCTGACCTGATCTCTGACAGAAATACTTAATATCAGGGTCCAGATGTTAATGATTATGTAATTTCCTATCTGAAATACCACAGGGCAATGCTAATACATGAATCTTGATCATGGGTTTGTAGATGTAAAATGAGCTTTTTTTAATTTCCTTTTTTGTCATTTTCACAATTGTTCTATTTTAGTAAATTATAACAGCTTTAGTACATTACACTGGTCAACAATGAAAAAGTTAAATAAATCATTTCTGTTGATTCTTATGTATTTGCATCTGCCAAATCCAAAAGTGAAGCCAGAAATGTTCCATTACCCACCAATTTTTGTAATATTAAAAAAATGGCTTTCATGTTTATTAGCATTGGGCGGTAAATGTACTGATAAAAAGAAAATAATTTTATTTTATTAGGTCAACAAATGACATATTTGTTTCAGGCAATTGTTGTATGTGACTTCAGGAATGACAATGTTCAACAATGAGCTTCTCCTCACAAAACTATGGTCAATGTTTACTCCGACAACAGATAAGGAAGGTCTGTTACATAGACAGGGTCCTGCATAGTTGCTGGAGGAGTAGGAGCTTTGTTTAATGAAATAAGCTAATCCTGTGTGTTCTCAGTTGTGAATTAAGTGTAGTGTCAGCTAATAGTGTGTTTCCTTAAGCATTGTGAATTACGAGGAGGATAATGTCTCGCAAATTTGTAAACGATAAAAACAATTTTTGTTACATTTGTGTGCTTTTAATGTGCAGAGGTGAGATTTAACTCCACGAATTAAAAGAAGTTATGAGTGTTATTTTGACAATAAAATAGACCAGAATAAGTTTTGGGCTCCGGAAATCTGTTGTGCTAAATATGTAACACTATTAACCAGCTGGTTAAAAGGATCCTGTCATATGCCTTTTGTTGTTCCTATGATATGGCGGGTACCTAAGGATCATACAACAGACTGCTACTTCTGCTTGACAAATATATCTGGAATAAGTTCAAAGTTCAAACATACTGTTAAATATCCATTTTTAGAATCAGTAATTCGACCAGTGCCTCAAGCACCAGGCCTTCCCACACCAACTTTACCAGACGTCAGAAATGTGACTGAAGATTTTAAAAGTGTTGATGAGATTAGTGAATTACAACAGACTGACCCAGATTTTGTGGAAGGAGTCATCCTAAATGAACCGCACTTTCTAAAACAGGAGGATCTAAATGATTTGATTCGTGATCTTAGATTATCTAGAAGTAAAGTCAAGTTACTTGCTTCAAGATTGAAAGGCTGGCACCTTCTGCAGAATGGTGCCAAAGTAAGTTCTTTTCCATCAACACCAAAAGGAATTTGAACATTTATTTTCTAAACAGGAGCACCTAGTTTTCTGTAATAGTGTTGATTCTTTGATGGAGTCCCTGGATGTTCAACATAAACCTGAAGATTGGCGTTTGTTCATTAACTTCTTGAAAACAAGCTTAAAAGGAGTCTTGCTACTTAATGGAAACAAATTTCCATCCATTCCTATAGCCCACGCAGTAGGTATGAAGAAGAGTTATGTGTACATGCATCTCTTGCTATCCAGTATGCTTATTCATGGCAGATATATGCAGATTTTAAAGCTATCTTATTTGGATTGCAACTTGACTATACAAACTTTTGTTGTTTCTTGTGCATGTGGGATAGTAGAGATAAAAGCAATCATTATGTTAAATAAAGCTGGCCAAAGAGAGACTCATTCAATCTAAGGCAGGTAAATGTTGTTCATCAACCACTTGTAAGTGCTGACAAAATCTTTGCCTCCATTACACATCAAACTAGGCTTGATTTATGAATCAAGAATTTGTAAAAGCAATGGACTGCGACGGGAGTGCATTTCTGTTCCTGAAAACTAAGTTTCCAAAGATTAGTGAAGCAAAACTAAAAGAGGGAATATTTGTTGGCCCTCAAATTTCTCTAGCTATCTTGCATACATTGGGCACTTTTCTATATTCAAGCAATGTAAGTTTTAAATTCATCAGTGAAAATAATAGATCACAGTGATACTTCTTGAAAATTGTGTTGCTAATTACATCACTTTTGACTTTATTGTTCCTATTCTTTGGTGAGAATATGGTTTTATAATCTCCACTGAACTAGCCAGAGACATGGAGTTAATTGGGCTACATATGATGTCGCTATTTGAAGAGGGTAGGCCATTTACTATCTTATCAAGTATGTTTACATTTTACATGTTTTGGCATCCAGAAACATCAGGTCATAAATCTAATGAATTAGAATAACAGTTATTAAGATTTTCACGCTGTTTCATTACACATATATTTACAGTATTTGTTAAATTGCAGTTATAGAAATAAATATAACATAGAATTCATATCATTATAAAATAGGGTCAATTGTAGCTTTTTAAGCTCTGTCTACTGCTTGCTTAAGTTTTACATCAGTCATCAATGTATATTGCTTGGAATAAAATGTAACAGGTTTTTGTTTTTCCCACACATTCTCTACCGAGTACAACTACTAAGTGGCTTTTGTTTCTATACACATACTTTACAGAGTACACATCTATTTCCTACTCCATGGCATTCTCAATAAAGGCTTTCTTAATCTTTTTTAATATTTTAGTACTTTTATGAATTTAAAATACATGTTTTACAGTCCATGTCCATCAGAAAGAATAGGGCTTTTCAAAGGTGAAAAGAATAATTAAAATCTGTTGAGGGATTTTTGAGATTATCCTATATACACACTTACATACATACAAATTTTCTCTCTTCATAATACAGGATGTCCAGGAATAACCTAATGAAAAAGAGTTAATTATATTTCAGAAACTATTGAATTTATTGTATCCTGATTTTCACAGACAGAAAGAGAAACTCGAAATTTTTGTCTGCCTTCTAATGACTCTCAATATGAGTGACATTTGAGGCATCAGTTATATCCAGATGATATTCAATCTCCAGCCACATATGAGAGCATCTCTGGAGTCACCAGTGTTATCACTTCCACAAACTGGCAACATAAATCTGCAAAGTCTGCCAAAGATGTTTGATACACTTGATTCTTGTCAAATCCCCACAAAAAAGAAGTCTAATGGGGTCACGATGGGCAATCTTGGTGTAGGTCTAACTGTGAAATTCAACAATGCTACAATTCAACAGTTACAAAACTACATCTCTCTCTTAACTGTCTGTCCCAATGTACAGAAGTAGTGGTATTTAATAAGCACTGAAGTACTTAGTATTACATTAATTGTATAACACAATCGTATGGCTCTCAATACTGTACATGCTCTCTAGAAAAATACCTGGTCTGCAAACTTGACTTCAGAATCTATCAGAAAACAACTATTTTATAATTATAACACTATAAACATACACATAAAATAAAAAATACTCTGAATCACACAAACACTCACACTCTCACACAAAAATGCTCAAGTACCACACATGTTTAAAGAAAATTTACATAAACACCTTATCTCTAAGTACACACACATCCATTACGTATGTGCCCAAGCTTGGCCAGTTTTGACTGTTTAGAGCAAGTTCCAGCATGCTCTCCTCCATCTGTTGGAAGCCAAAAATACTTCGTCATAATTTTTACCTAACACCCTCCGTCTGCACACATGCTGCCAAAATATGCGTCCAGTCTTCCTGTTCGCCACATAATGGGCAAATCCTCCTGCCATCATCATCAACAATCTTGCGAGCTTTCCATCCTCCCAACCTAAGCCATGCTATTCCCATCCTTTGTTTTATACCCAATTCCAAAATATATGTTTCCTTACCCCACCCAATTTTTATTTCATTCTGTAGCTCCAATGCTGATCTTTGTCTACATTCAGATTCTATTTCCTTCCTGTTTATATCACATAGTCACCTTTTGACTTTTTTTTCACAGCACTGTATCTATTTTCGTTACCCCTTTGCAGATATCGTTTAAGCCAATTTTTTATAATACCCATTATAACACCCTCCCCCCCCCCAGCCCACCATTTTGGATGCTCTGTGTTATTCATTTGATGATAACATGTTGCTCTCAGAGTTGTTAGGTCACCTTTAATTATTCGCAGCCAGGACCAAACCTCATTTATTTTAGCAAATACAATATCTTCCCAGCATCCTATCACACGAAGAACTCTAGTTTGAAGTATTCCTTCCCAAACCTAGAATACAATTCTAGAAATTACATTGTATTTTATTTACATTATCCACCCTCTCCCATCAGCATACTTCACTGCCGTATGGTAATGATGACCTAACCTTTGTTTCATGCATGGTTTGCAATGTTTTAACTGGCATATCTGGTACCTGGGTCAATATCCTCGGTGCTTCAGAAAGTTGTCCAATCCCTTTGTGTTTTATAAGCTCCGTGTTCTTTCTCCACTTTCCACCCATATCAAACCTTGCTCCTAGGTAATCAAAATGTGCAACATTCTGAATTTCTTCCTCCCCCATATGCCCACTTTTCATGTTGGCTGTACAGATATCCATTTTTAAAGGCGAGTGATTTAGTTTTAAGAATATTTACCTCCATGCCCCATTGCCTACAATATCCTTGGAGCGTTTAGACCAGATTGCAAACCTTATCATTTTAGAAAAAATTACAATGGCATCAGCATACGAAAGAATTGGTATTGTTTGGTCTTCGACTATCGGTGCTTCTTTGTCTTGCTCCAACATCATGCTAACACCATCATCAATAAACAAATTAAAAAGTAATAGAGATGTATACAACCCTGTTTAACCCCCTTCTGCGCTGTGCTACATTCTAATGTGTTATGCTGATCGGTCTTGATAACAAATTTAACTTCTTTATACATTGCCTTGATGCTTTAATCATTTTCCCTGAAAGTCCTTTTCGTGTTAATTTCTTTCAGAGAGCACTACGATCCACAGTATCAAATGCCATTTTAAAATCTACAAATACAGAGTATGCCTTAGCCCCTTTATTTTTTAAATTGTCATCAATTATTGTTTTCAGAACAAAAACATTGTCAATAGTTGAAAAACCTTTCCTAAACCCTGCCTGAAATTTAGACAGCTTATCGTATGTCTTCACCGAACATTTAATTGTTTCATATAAGATTCTACTATAAATGTTTTCAAATATAGTGAGCAGCAAGATTCCCCTGCAATTTCCTGGAATGCTGTAACTCTCTTTGCCCTTGTAAAGAGGTTGGATAATGACACTTTTCCATGCTTCTGGATATTCTCCGCCTTCAAATATTTTTTTAAGCCTTTTCTATATAAAATCTGCCATTTTATTAACTTCTAGAGAACTCTTGAGGAACTCGGCTGACAAGCCCTCTATACCCATTGTCTTCCCATTTTTTAAACATTTTCTTGAAGAACAACCTCTGCTGTGGTAATTTCATAGTCAAGCATTTGTACAATTACAGTTCCAGTGATCCCTTCAGTGGCCAAAATAATCAATTCCATCCTAAACTGTTTTAAAGTGCTTCATCCATTCCCCAGCAGGAATAGTTGCCTGAATGGACCTTCGCCTTCAGATCTGCTAATAACTTCCCACATGTCATCAATTTCCCCATTTTCTACTATTTGACACACCTCTTCTGCCTTTGCATCCTGCCTGGCAGTTTTGCTCTACTTTAGGATTTCCTTAGAGTTGCAAAAGAAATTCCACGTTCTTCATCCTCCTCTCTTCTGTATTTGGCAAGTGCAGATTCCGCTGCTTTATATTGATCGTTCTACCAACTATTTGGTGTTAAGCAGTTTGATTTATTACCCCTCCCTGCTGGCATGTGTTCATTTGCTTTCTGTGTAATATTAGTTATATTCTGTATACTTTCAATTCCTTCGTGTTGGTCTATGTCAAAAGATAAAATTTTGTTTTCTAAAGTGCTAATAAAATCCTCACTTCCTGCTTCCCCCAATCTATATTTAAACAAAAGCGTCGAAGTTATGCATGTGCTTTCATCCCTTGCATAAGAAACTAGCCGAGATACTTTTAGAGTCATTATCAATGGAAAATGATGGGTGTCAATCTGTTTTCAACCTTAAAATTTTGAACTAAGAGTAATACATATTGTGAAAACAGAATGTAGTCAATGACACTGCTCCCATTAATATGCACAATTGTTACTTCTCCTGACATATCCAAAACGAATTTTCCGTTCATTATTTCTACATCCATAGGCATCACAAAACTATAACAATTCCTTTCCTCTTGCATTCAGGACTAAGTCCTTGCTGTTTCTGTCAGGTTTTCTGTTATCTACATCCCCTTTTTTAATCTTTTTCTTGTCCTATTCTAGCATTCAGATCACCATTATTACCTTTACATCCTGATATTCGTCCTTGATTTCTACAATTGTTTCCCTTTTTGTCTGTAAAGAATTCTGGTTCAGAATACTGGGACGTAACCGGCTGGTGATACAGTTATAACAACAATATTAATATTAGCGATATTACAACATATACATGTGGCTCCCCTGAGATGACTCTGTATTTCCCTAATAGACTGTTTATAATTACTCTTGAAGTAAGTAGCAACACCCCTAGGATATCTCCCTCTTCTACCTCTCACTTTTGAGCCATTATAAACACCATCGAATTTACTTCCACAGTTTCATTATCTTTTAGCCTAGTCTCTGTTAACCCAATTATGTCCAAGCTATTTATCAAGTTCAAAAATTGATCACAGCCAGTTTTACCCTCAAACCTTCCACATTCCAAAACCCCACTGAGAGCTGGGCATCTTCCTTCTATTTGTTTGTTGTTATCTTACCTCCTGCTCCTAGTGAGCTGGTTCTCCCTATACTTTGTGATTGGCAGGCTGGTTGCATTGACACCCTCCCTCCTGCTGTCATTGACATTGACTTTGTCTTTGTCATCTGACTGTCATGGCTGCTGCTACCTGCTGCTTCTTCCAGTGGAGGTGTAGCCACGCTGCTTTCCTGGGCTCAATGCTCTGAAGATATGCCAACCTTCTCTCGTTGAAATTCTGCCATCTTCCTGTCAATTTCCTCCAGTTCTGCCTTGGTTCTTATTCACCTGTTTATTAAGAGTTTGCCAAATTTGATTACTGCACGACAACCCTGGGTTTTTCATTTATCATATGGCGATGAAAAAACTCTTGTTCTCGCCGGATCTTTTCACTCAAATCCTCTCTTATAAAAACTTCTGTACCTTTAAGACACTTACTATCTCGGAGAATGTTATATTTGCATTTATAAGACAGGAGCTTACACTTGGCTCTGTTGCCTGCTTTACCGACTCTTTCAATGTTGTCAGACCTGAGATGAACTCCAATTTGGGTCACAACGTCTAGCACCTTGTTCTTCGTGATGCCCCAACTTTCATTTTCTTCTTTCGGCAATCCGTGTATAATAATTATTCCTTCTTTATTGGTTTTCTAAATAGTCTACCTTGCCCTTCAACCACTCACATCTTGCCTTCAACTCCTTCACCCATGTCTCAGACTTCTCCAGGGATTCCATCACAGAGTTAATAATTCCTAATAGCTCATTGTGACGAACCTTATTTTCCGCACAACCACTTTTCACTTCACTCCTCAACTTGTCCAACAGACCTTCCACATTTGCCATATTAACACAACACTTCTTAAGGTTTACTACTGCTCTCAGAGCGGACCAGGAACACAACTACACTCGACTGCTGCTCGAACAAGACCCTGTCCCAAAGTATGATGCTATCACAAGTTGGCAGATTTATCCCTCGTTGATTCGAAAATGACATTGCACACTTGTAACTGATTATGCATTTCAGCCAACCACAAGACACACTGAACTACATTGCACATTTTATGATGAATTTTGATTGTGAGAAAATCAAACAGTGACAAGGCAGGCATAATGTTAAACAATTGCAACATGGGGGAAAAAAAAAAAAAGATATACACACAGCTAGTGCATCCAATAAAACTTTTTGAGCTTTTCTTTCTTCCATGAAGAAAAAAGGATACAATAAAGCCAATAGTTTCTGAAATATAATTAATTTGTTTTCAATAGGTTACTCCCAGACATCATGTATTAGTATAGATTTAGCATACCCTACTGATGAACTTGCTGTCTGTTCTGTTTTATTTTAGATGCTAAATCATGATCATATATATATATATATATTTATATAAAACCTTGAAATAAAATATCCACAGCATTTGTCATATTTTACATGCGTTTTCTGTGGGGTAACAACTATTTTCTACTCCATGGTGTTTTCAAAGAAAAGTATAAGCCATCTTCACAAGTATGTTCATTTATTACTCCACTGAAATTTAGTTTAGTATAAAGGTTTACAAATCCTTTTTAGGGCTTGTATTATGATGGCTTAAAAGCTAGGATTTGCTAACCTGTGGTTATTGCTGTTTACTTAAACAGAGTGAACCCATATTACAAAGCTAGGTAACTGTAGGTTAGTTAAATTAGGGTTTGTTAACAATTTGGTATGATTGGCTACATTTTCATGTGCAATTTTATGCCACCTAGTGCAAACTTATAGCATTACAGCCTCAAAACAAACTTTCTGTTGTAATTTTCTTGAGCCTACTGTCTTATTTATGTGAACAATAAATTCTGAACTTTTTATTTAATTAGTGCAGTGGACTCTCATGATTAATATAGATCACTTCAGATATCCGAATAATATGCTGGATGCATTCAGGAAAGTAATACAGCATACCTGCTGTTAATATTATGATTTGTCTAGGTTAGATAGCAATACATTTTGTAAATATTAAGCTACATGTATAAGGGTTATGCAGTTAGTTTTGTTCACATGAGTGAGTTTGGAACACATTAGGTATATTTCGGTACCTTTAAAAAATAATTATTTGCCATTAATATAGTTCTTGAAGGTACTGTAAAATAAGATAGCTATACACACAGTAAAGTTGAAAAGAGGTTAGGCCATTTCAGAGTATTAGGTTATATGGGCATTCACTCTCAATATAATTCATTCATGACAGAAAAATAGATTTGGCATATATAGAAGCACAGTAAATTTTCACTGTAGTGGAGAATGGGAGAAGGCTGGAGTCTGTCTTGATTCAAATATATGCTAACATATTTCATTTCTGTTACTCATACAACATTTAAAACTGAGTAGCGAAGAAATAAAATGGTACACCAGATGTACTAAGATCACCCAGCATAAACACCAGAAAGCCTATCTAGAGATAACCCTAATCTTCTGAAAGCTTCCCTTCTACCTGACTTTCAAACATTCTAGAACTCTGTGGAAAATGCCAGTGGCTATATAAGCAAGCATTCTTGCAAATGAGCCAGTTAGTGAGCTGGGAAGTGCATTTATGATGTGACATACACGGCAGTTCTATGAATGCATTTGTGACAACAGTTGTTATATACAGTGAGTGCTGCTATTGCAAGAGATTAGAAACGTCTTGTGTTTGACTCTCCAGCGAGTTAACCATCTGAAGAAGAGACTACTTCGCACGTATTTCATTACGCTATGTAATGAAGGAAAGTGAAGTGACAGGAAAAATTGAACTAGATCACATTCATGAAGTGACATTGAGAAGAACGCAAATTGACAAAGGAAACTGAACTAGATTACAGCAGTTAAGTGACAGTGAGAACTTAGTGAAGTAACAGTGAAAATTGGACAAAGTTACAGTAAAATCCAGAACCAACCCCATCACAGCAAATAAAAATGAAAAGGGAGATGAGTACACACAGAACAAGCAAGACTGTCTTCTTATCACTGGCTGAGTTGATAACACTATTGTCTCCGAGGTAGCTTGTCATGGTATATAACCTTTGAACAAAGCAAGCAGATTCAACCAGCATGAAAAAAAGAAGATGTATGTTCTGCATCCAAATACAATAGGTAACCACTTTATGCGTGATGCAGGCTGCATGGATGAGAATCTGTATCGGAATGGAATAAAAGAGTAAATATGATGGTGCATCATTTTCACATGGCTGTTAGTCAAAAGCTGCACAACACTTGGATTCTTGTGTCAAAGTCAGGAAGAGAGAGACATCAGATATAATTCAGGAAGGATATCGTCACCATATATCTCACCAGATAAGTGAATGCATTTAAATCTGGAGGACAGCCACCGATTACATACTGGATTACTGGATCATTTGATTGATCAGACTGATCAATGGCACCACTGTACCCAAAAAGATTGTAATTCTTGTGTCTGCACAGAGAGTGAAGTGAATGTCAATTGCTGTCTCATCTGTTTCATGAAATTTCGCACTTTTCTTAGATTTGAAAAGATGCTATTAAAATATTTATCATGAATAGTGTGTTTGTATCATTACACATAAATAGTAATTATTTTACCCTAAATATTTTCAAACCTAAATGACAATGCACAAGTATCAGAAACAAAATACTGATTAGTTGGTGGTAAGACAATGGAATTACCTATCATGTCATTTTCCTTCTTGCATTCCAATATTTTCCCATGATGTTGTTTGAAGCATTCAAGGTTTGATACACAGATTTAGTGAGATCCATTCTTTACAACATCCAGAGATAACAATTGTAAATTTTGCTCCCACAAAAGCCACTCAGTACCATAATGTATAAGACCATAGGTTACAATTCGTGACCATGACATTTAAAAATATGTGCTTTACTGGAGTCTATGTTCATAGCAATCAATAACTTGTATCAATTTTTGTTTTTAATGGAAAAGAAAATTGTGGCTTCAATGAGCTCTGCATTTTTCAATATTAGGCTTTTGTCTATCTCATGATGTAACCAAGTTTCAATAAGAATAAAAGGGACTTCACGGATAATTTATAAAAAAAATTCAAGGTACACATTTTGACAATGCAGGTTTTTAAATATGAGCTATTTTAGCCAAAATTGTTAAAGCTGTTTCTCAGAGAACCTTTGGGTTGTAAGATGCTGGACTCAAAGTCCTTGTACCAATCAATTTTTTGTCAAATTCAATGCTTTGCAAGATTTTCCAAGAGTTGTCACAACCTTTCTTGTCAAATTGCTTCCAATACTTTTAAAGTCCTTGGAAGTCTTGAAAGAAATAAGGGCATGCTCTAAACGATCAAAGGTTTGACAATGCTTTGATGGCTTTCGCCAATGAAATGAGACTATTTACAGTGCATCACGAAATCTGCAACATGACCGAAAAAAAAAAATGGCTACCTGGCAGCTGATTAGGTTATATGAAAACTGGCCATGTCTGTACATTGTGGGCTTCAGGGATTACCGCAAGATGAAAGTGAGAGCATATGAAGAAATTGCCAGGCAGATTTCTGAAGGTACAATAATGCATTAATGCAATGTTGTATAGTGTAGTTGATCTATCATTGTGTTATTTCCATTGTATTCTTTAATCGTAATCTGATTTCATGGACCATAATACGGAAAGTGCTATGTAATATTACACATAGAGAGCAATATTTATTACAAATTGTTATATCATGACGTTGATATAATTTACTTTGCACATGATAAATTATCAATGTGTTCTGAAGAGGTTACGTTTGGCAAAGAAACAAGTGTAAATATACATTTATGACATTGTCAATCTTGTCAGTTCTTGTCAAGTGAGACGGTAATTTGTATCACAAATTACTTTAATGTAAATAATGATAGTAATATGAATATGTATTTTTATGTAACATTGATTTCAGAGGTTTAATAATTGTAATTATTATTGGTAAATAATAATATACGGCTCTACTGAAACTGTCAACAATAACGCAATAATGCAGTGAGGGGATGAGTTGTTTATCGTTACCGGGAACCAGGAAGTTACGTAATATTTCGCGCCTTTTCGGTAAAAGCTTCTAGAATTTTCCCTAAAAATAATATGTATTAGTGGTTTTCATTGGATAGTAAAATAGACGCTAATGTTGGCGCGTTTTATTAGCCAATGGCAGTTCATTTATAATCTTTAGGCGTATCTTGAGGCAAGCCTATAAATAGTGTAGATTCAAGGGAGCGTTCCCCCAGTTCAACGGAATTCTCAGTACACTACATATTGTCAGTCAGTCCTTCATTTCGTCAAGTTACGCGCAGCAGAAGTACGAGAAATCTTATAAAGTATTATACAGTTAAATACACAAAGTTGAAGTATGCGAGTTAAAAGTGATAAGAAGTTATTACAAACAGTTTCAGTATGGCGAGTATCCAAATAAATATGTGAAAGTGTTCGTGAACGTGTTCTGCAATAAAGATTATAAAACCAATTTCTTCGTCAATATCATTTCTAGACAAAAGATTCCTTTCCGCTTCACACCCTGCAAGAGATACAAGTTCTACCAAGAAAAGATGATAGCTAGCCGGAGGACAATATACATAACCTTAAATTCTTTCAGAAACTAATTGATGCAAATTGCTACGCCAGATGGAGTTAAACGAACCAAACAAGGAGTGACGTCACACAAGATGGCAACGCAGAAGTCAACATAACATTAATACCACATCAACATTGGCTCCACAACGTGGTGCTATAAACATAAATGTATATACAATTTGTTCTCTTACAAATTGGCACCCATAACGTGGGGCTAGATGACTAGGAAAGGAACAAGAATAACCAGGAAGTAGCAGAATTAACTAGGAATGAAGCAGAGTAACCAGGAATGCAGCGGTGAAATCATCTACAAGACGCAGATTCCAGAAACAAAAGGGACGACAGACTTCAACCGTAATTCCGAGATTACGAGGCAACAAGGAATTCAACGCAAAAACATCGAGACAACGTAGATTCATCACAACACAACGCAGAAGCGACATACAAATCTAGGAGAATGGGGCAGAACGCTGGACATCAAAGTAACAGCAACATACAGCATCACAAAGGTATCGTAATTTTTTTTTAGAAAACAAAAACAATGGCTACTAGTAAGACAGAAGAAATAATGATGGAAGGAGATAGTGTAACAGTTAGCTGTAATTCAATACAGGGTACAAAAAATAGCGTAAACAATGTAGTATTGAAAAAAAAAAATGTTAGTGCAGAAGGTGAGAATAGAATAGCAGGAAATGTTAATCTTGATACTAGTATGATTATGGAAATGCTGAGAAATATAAGGGAAGATATGCAAAAGAATAATGAGAAATTAAGGGAAGATCTTAGTAAGAGTATTACAGATCAAAACAGGGAAGATATGCAAAAGAATAATGAGAAATTAAGGGAAGATCTTAGTAAGAGTATTACAGATCATGAGACGGTAATTTGTATCACAAATTACTTTAATGTAAATAATTATTTTAATATGAATATGTATTTTTATGTAACATTGATTTCAGAGGTTTAATAATTGTAATTATTATTGGTACATAATAATATACGGCTCTATTGAAACTGTTAACAATAACACAATACTGCAGCAAGGAATGAGTTGTTTATCGTTACCGGGAACCAGGAAGTTACGTAATGTTTCGCGCCTTTTCAGTAAAAAAAGCTTCCAGAATGTTCTATAAAAGTAATATGTATTAGTGGTTTTCATTGGATAGTAAAATAGACGCTAATGTTGGCGCGTTTTATTAGCCAATAGCAGTTCATTTATAATCTTTAGGTGTATCTTAAGGCAAGCCTATAAATAAGCCATGTCTGAGGTAATCGTCCCCCAGTTCGGCAAGATTCTCAAAACATTACACATTGTCCCCCAGTGTTCAACAAGATTCTCAACATATAACACGTCAGCTCCCAGTTCAACAAGATTCTCATGTCGGTCTCTAAATTCAAGTTACGCGCAGCAGAAGTACGAGAAATCTTATAAAGTATTATACAGTTAAATATATAAAGTTGAAGTACGTGAGTTAAAGTGATAAGAAGTTATTATAAACAGTTTCAGTTTGGGCGAGTATTCAGATTAATATGTAAATGTGTTAGTGCACGTGTTCGACAATAAAACATAATAAAACACATTTCTTCACTAGTAATTTTTGGATAAACGATTCCTTTCCGCTTCACACCCTTCAAGAGAAACATGTTCGACCCTAAATAGCTAGCCGGTGGACATTTAAAATTCATGCAAATTGCTAACGCCAGAGGGATCTACGGACCAGACCAAACCAACGAGTGACGTCACACAAGATGGCAACGCAGAAGTCAACATAACATTCTCCCATCATATTGGCTACCACAACGTGGGGCTAACTATAAGATCTTCAAGATATAATAATTTACGTAAAACAGAATACGTAAGCTATACATCTCTCAATCAATTAAGGGGAGATATGCAAAAGAGTAGTGAAAAATTAGAACAAAAACTAACTCAGAATATGGAAAAGAATAATAGGGAATTAAGAGAAGATATTGGTAAAAGCTTTGAACAAAACAGGAAATCAATTGAAAATATTGGTAGGAGTAATGATATATTAGAGCAAAAAGTAGATCAAAGCAGTGAAGAAAGTGAAAAGAAAGTTACGAAGCTAGATAGTTGTATGCCAAAAATGAGAGATGAAAATGAGGAAGTAATAGCAAGTGAGATAGGAGAAATTTCAAAGAAAATGCTAGACATGAGTAGGGAAAGAGATAACAAAGAAAGTGAGGTTAATACTAAAAGTGAGGTTAATGTAGAATGTACAGAGTTAGGAAGTCAAATGAGTAGTATTTCAAGTGAGCTAAGAGAGATGAAAAAGGTTATGAATGTAAATGTAAATCAGGCGCAGGTTAATTTCAAAGGGGAAATATCAGAAATACAGAAAGAATCAGAAATGCAAGGAAATAAATTGTACCAAGATGTTCAAAATGAAAACTCCAGTCCAGTACAGTTTAGTACAGATTTGTCAGAGTACTCTCAAGTTAAAAAGGTAGCAGATGAATTGAAAATGAAAGTTGTTAAAAGATGTATTGTTCAGGAAGCTTTAGATTGTTTTCAAATGTTATCATGGGACGAAATGTCAACTGAATACAATAGGTTATTCATGAACAAAAATTTGAAGGTTAGGATATGGCTACGAGTAATGTTTAGCCACACACAATTTGATCCAGGAGGGTAAATAGCAATGTGATGTAAAGTAAATGCTGGATAGTTAAAGATGACTTGCAGAGAAATGTATTGGAACGTAAGAGGGTTAACTATTTATATATATATATATATATATATATATATCATTTGAAAAGAGAAATAAATTATACAAAAAAAAAAAAAAAAAAAAAAAAAAAGAGAAATGTTTAAAAAAATAAAAAATAAATAAATAAATAAATTTTTAGTAACTGTAACAAAATATTTGAAAATTAAGAATGCAAAGATTGAAACTTAAAATGATATTAAATGAAAAGTACGTAAATACAATTCCAAGATTTAAAAATTAAGAATGCAAAGATTGAAACTTAATATTATATTAAATTAAAAGTACGTAAATACAATTCAAAGAGTATTGTTAAAATAAAATTCAGAATAACAAAAATTGGTAAATATAATTAAAAATAATTGAAACAAATACTTATGTAGCAAACAGAAAATGTGACACAGTGCCTAGATTTAAGAGATGTAAATATATGTAAAGGGTGAATATTTTGGTAAATATGTGTAATAATTACAAAAATCTTAAATGTATAAATTTTTGTCAACAATGTAAGAGAGTAAACAATTTTGAAACAGTGATTAAACAATTTAGGGTAAAGTATTTACTATAAAAAAAATTGTAATGTAAGATTAATATCTAAATTAATTAAACCAAAGCCAGTAAGTAGTGGCGAGATAAAACATATGTCGTGTGTTAAATGCATGTGAAGTGTTAAGTGAAAGTGATAGCGTGTGTTCCAAGATTTAGGAGACTAAAAACACAATTTTAAAATTTCTAAACAAGTTATAAATATTTATAATTATGTTTCTAGTGGGGCATATGAGACGGTAATTTGTATCACAAATTACTTTAATGTAAATAATGATAGTAATATGAATATGTATTTTTATGTAACATTGATTTCAGAGGTTTAATAATTGTAATTATTATTGGTAAATAATAATATACGGCTCTACTGAAACTGTCAACAATAACGCAATAATGCAGCGAGGGGATGAGTTGTTTATCGTTACCGGGAACCAGGAAGTTACGTAATATTTCGCGCCTTTTCGGTAAAAGCTTCTAGAATTTTCCCTAAAAGTAATATGTATTAGTGGTTTTCATTGGATAGTAAAATAGACGCTAATGTTGGCGCGTTTTATTAGCCAATGGCAGTTCATTTATAATCTTTAGGCGTATCTTGAGGCAAGCCTATAAATAGTGTAGATTCAAGGGAGCGTTCCCCCAGTTCAACGGAATTCTCAGTACACTACATATTGTCAGTCAGTCCTTCATTTCGTCAAGTTACGCGCAGCAGAAGTACGAGAAATCTTATAAAGTATTATACAGTTAAATACACAAAGTTGAAGTATGCGAGTTAAAAGTGATAAGAAGTTATTACAAACAGTTTCAGTATGGCGAGTATCCAAATAAATATGTGAAAGTGTTCGTGAACGTGTTCTGCAATAAAGATTATAAAACCAATTTCTTCGTCAATATCATTTCTAGACAAAAGATTCCTTTCCGCTTCACACCCTGCAAGAGATACAAGTTCTACCAAGAAAAGATGATAGCTAGCCGGAGGACAATATACATAACCTTAAATTCTTTCAGAAACTAATTGATGCAAATTGCTACGCCAGATGGAGTTAAACGAACCAAACAAGGAGTGACGTCACACAAGATGGCAACGCAGAAGTCAACATAACATTAATACCACATCAACATTGGCTCCACAACGTGGTGCTATAAACATAAATGTATATACAATTTGTTCTCTTACACAAGTCTTGTAAACTGAAAAATATTTGACAATTTTTCTTGTAAACTCTTGAACTGAAAAAGAAGTTTGATCATGTACAAGAGGCTTTATACTCCATATTTCTGATACAATCTCAATTTCAAAATGTTGAGTATATTACAATGCTTCCTTTACTACTGTAGCACAGAACAGACAAAATAAAAAGCAAAATGGTTTCAGTCTGTTAATCTAGTAATAACATTATTTTTTTTGTTATTATATAAATTAATTATACTTTTAATAGACTTTAGCCTGGTCTTAGGCAAGTTTTTAATATAGAGTCAACTGAAAAATTCAACGCCACAGCCGGGATTTGACTCTATATCAAAAACTTGCCTAAGACCAGGCTAAGGTCTATTAAAAGTATAATTAATTTATATAATAACAACAAAACAAATAATTAAAACCCTTAATAATAATATATAAGCACCCGCATTGAAGTACTTGCAATAAGCAGGTCGCCGCTAAGTTTATCATCTCGAGGGAGATGCCTTGGTAGGTATGTCTGGGAAAACAACCTGAGTCAATTGGGGAATTCAATTCCCAACCGGCATGTTGTCACAGTTAGAGCAACCGCACGGAGAGCAGGACAACCGTGTTCAAATCCCGGCTGTGGCATTGAATTTTTCAGTTGACTCTATATTAATAAATAGTAATAACATGTTGGAAATTCATACTTGCAGAAGTGGAACACATGAAGATGAAGGTGAGTATGAGTGTGAGCGTATTTATTAAAAACTGCTACTCACCTATAACAGACTTAGCAAAAGATCTATTCTTCAGAGTGGCAAGGCCCAGATCACCAATTTTTACACTTCCTGTAGTGCCAGTGATGAATATATTGTCACATTTGAGGTCACGGTGAATAATGGGAGGGGTCCTTGAGTGCAGAAAACTTAAACCTTTCAGTATCTGACGACACCATGATTTAAGCACCTTTGGATTTATCTTCTTGAAACGTCGGAGGTAGCTGCAATGCAGAAGAGATTGTGGTAAAGGTAAATTAGTGCCAAAAAGCATTACAACAAACAATATAGCTGTTACTAAGGGGGTAAATTATAAGTATATGATTGAAATTAAAATGACACTGACATTAGTACGTTCCAAGGTAAGCTTAATTGCAAATCTTTTTATTATTGCTACAACAATTGTACTTCTCGTCCTTTTTCATTATTCACTAAAAGGAGATAATAGGCTGCTCTGCAACAGTATGTTTACATGTGCCAAAAAGGAATTCAATTTAAGTTATAAAAATTATATGTAATATTTTCAATTTAATTTTTCATTTGTTAATTTCAATAACAGGAATTCTGAAACAATGATTTCAAAGTTATGCTTGTAAAACTGTTTGCATTAATTAAAATCAAACATAACATATTCTCGTCAAGCAATCTTACTGTAACTGTTAATTATGTTTTCCCCTCATTTTACAGTGACAGTGAACGGTGGTAGTGGTGGCGACAGTGGTGGCGGCAGCGATGATAGAAATACTAATACTAATGTTTCTGTTCTACTCCCATTTTCTTTAAGTCCAATTTGTGAAAGATGTAGTTAGAAGACAATATAACTTAGGGCAGCAACTATTGAAAATTTACTAATGTACTTTCACTATAGAAATAATGTCCAAGAGTATTGCTTAAATTAAATTTCTTATATGATAAGATTTAAATTTGACAAAAATACTACCAGTAAATTATAACACTAATCTTATTTCCTTAATAATAACTCCTCTGTCATAATTTTTAAAAATTTTAAAATCCTCAATTATTAAAAGTTAGTTTACTGCTTCTTTCATACATTTTTGAAAACGATAAAATATATTATATTAGTAAGGCAACATATGTAAAGCATCTGCATTCACATTTAATGATTAAACACAGATGGTTTCAAACTAGAGTGAAGCAAAGAAGTGAATACACTAGTGACTGTTATTATGAAACACTTCATTTTAAATGCTTCATTACTTATTTGATTATACAAAACAATAATTATATTTCATTAGAAAAATATTTTACCATTGTTCTATATATTTTCTCTATCCTGCCTTGAAGTGTTACTGGAAAGCTTAGGAAGAGAAAAAAGTAACATTTAGATATTGTGTTTAAATTAGCAGTTACATTGTCTTAGATGTCTCCTTATTATCAAATTGTTGATCTTTTAACATTAGCATTGTGCTTTGGAAACAGGATGTCTAATTGGTAAAGATCCGAGGAATACAACGAAAAAAAAATCTGATGTGTTACACTCACATGACTTTCTCTACTCTTGTACAATCTAATTTTACAAACGCCTATTCTCCATATGCTTCATGTTAATCGAGATATCGAGATGTCAATCTTATTGATAATTTTCTTGTAGATGCAAGGGTAATATGGTAGGTTTTAAGCGATAGTCAAATATTTTAACGCTGGTTGCTATGTGGCGCATTCCATTCTCTTTGCATGTCCAGGACATAAAAAAAATGAATAACGAATTTGAGAAAAAGTATAAGTATTGGAAAATTTAAGGAAATAACAAGAATATCTCTAAAACGGTTCACTCAACAAAAGAAATGTATATGACATAAGTTGTGTATTTTAACGCGATCTACACTTTTTGTGTAGTAAAATTTTGTCTATCTCTTATGGTTTACCAGTTATGCAAAAGTCGTTCACAATAAAGAATACTTTTGGAGACATTCCCAGAAAATTCGAGATATACATTTCATTTCCCATGACATTATCTTAAACATATGATATTTTCATCAAAATCGTTAGAGCCATTTTTGAGAAAATTAAAATTTTCGAAAAATGTTCCATGTAAAGGGTAGTTTGGGGTGGGGGGATTTTCTTGAAAACCTTCGTGTCGCATCTCTGGAAGATACTGAACCTAAATACCAAGTTTGGTGCTTATCCGACTGTTCGTTTTTGAGTTATGCTGTTCACAGACACACACACACACACAGACACACACACACACACACACACACACACACACACACACACACACACACACACACACACACACACACACACACACACACACACACACACACACACACACACACACACACACACACACACACACAGACACACACACGGACATGTTTCCAAAAGTGCTTTTTTTGGATTCAGGAGGTCTCAAAACATGTATTTCCGGTGAAATCTCGGTATCGAATTTTTGGGTGGAATGCAATACTTCCCCTACTTACTATACGTAGTAGAGGAAGTAAAAATATGAAAAAAAACATTTTAGAAATATAAGATACAAACTGAAAAATTGGCCTTTGCATATCATTTCTGGAATTCAAACCACAACATCCATAATGAAATAAATCTAATCAAGTCGATCCAAAATCCAATAGAATTGACAATATGGGAAAAACTCCTCATACAAAAAAACAAAAGCCATCTAATGAATTTCAATTTCCCTCCGGAAAAGGATCTCATCTTTAAATACATCAAGCCAAAAATTACAACGTCAGGAAACCCAACGGCGAACTCTACACTAGAACCGACAGACTCGTTAGTGGCTCTTAGCTGATGATGAAGACAAGGTGTCTTCGAAACGTGTTCAAGGTAATTATCTTGAAAGAGTGAAGTTAGAGTGTGTTGCCACTATAATTTTATTTAAATAATTGCATTACAACTGTTTGCCAATAGAGAGTGTAACCCCTGATGCTTGTGGAAGAACATCCTCTCAAGGTCAACATCTAGTGATTCCTACATTTTTAATTTCTGTAGTGTGCTCATTATGCCATGACTTAGAAAATCATTGTATGGAATTTTTATCATAGAAAATGTTTCAGTCACATTGGAACCAAAATCTCAATGCCCCATTTTGAAGAAATGTGACTAGTAACAAAATAAAATTCTATTCAAACATTGAACATGAAACAATCAATGTTTCAACTGGCTGATAGTGCCACTTGTTGCTTTTCTATAGCTTCAGTCCTGGACATTGAGCAGAGCACTTAATTTCACATACTTGTCATTTCCAAACACAGTAACCTCATTACTTTGAATTGGGACAAAAAGCTTCAACTTTGAATTACATAGTTCGAAGTGAAAATGCCATAAAGATAAAATCAAAACATAGATATAAATATGTAATATTCCTGTATATTTCCTTTGTCCTTAAGTTACATAATGCTGAGATGCACTATGATCCCTTATCATTCAAGTAACTGGAATAAATTTATCCATAAATACTTTTGTTAACTTCTGTTTAAGGTACAGAGATAGTGCTAGTCAAATATCTAAAAGATCTGACATGTTACATTTACATGACTTTCTCTACCTACTACTGTTTACTTTTATGTAGCTACTATAAATTATTCTTATGAAAGTTATTTTCCTATCCACTTCATGTTAATTGAGATAAACCATTGCAGAAATAGTTTCATTAAATATTTCATTGTACCTTACTTATATAATTACTGTAAAATTAATTGTGTCTCCTCTTTGTGATGGTTTCTGTTTGTAGTACAACTTATAACCAACTGTGGGAAATACAGTGGTATTAACTTCTATACAAAATCACTATGGGCTTAATTTGTATTCCATTTCCAGTATTTTCAAGCTTAAATTGAAATTGAGTTTTATTTATGGACGCTCTTTAACTACTATGGTTCTTAGCATCCCATTCTATACTGGGCGTGAAAGACCGGTAATTTTGCTCAGAGGCCTCTTTATCAGGCTTGAGGTTCTTTTACGTGCCGTAAATCTATGACACGGGACCACTGGCTTTACTTCCCTTCCGAAGGAAGCCATGCTAAGGATTTTTATGCCCGAAAAAATCCACTTCCCTCCGCCGGGTTTGAACCAGCGACCTCGGGAACTAGAGGCTATCACGGTACCACTAGTCCACAGAGGACGACATTTTCAAACTTACTACACCAATTTCTTGAAGATTACTTTTGGCTTTTTTTAACATGTAGCTCAGTTTAATAAGCAAAATAAACTATATAATGTAACCAAATGGCAATTTTATTTGAAACCAATTTTTTTTTCCCCCAGCTTGATGTAACTTATATGAAATAAATACAAGTGTACATTGATTGAGTAAATTTTGATCTGCTTGTACTATTTATGCAACCCATTCCATTCATCTCTCAATACATTGCTTGAATAGCTTGAACGTATTTGGGAATGTAGGTAATTTATTTATTTACTACATTACTTCCATGCTCCAACAACTTGTTCACTTTCTGAATAATACAAATTATATCAGTTATACTCTGGCAGTATAACATAGCTTTTGGGAAAAAATAACACCACTTTTCACAAACAAACAAGCAAAAAATAACATCAGCCTTTATAGGCCCCTTATCATGACAATTCACTTTTCTGTCATGATGTAATCTTGAATCCTAAAAACCAAATTCTGATATAATACATACACATGACTTTTTCTACCCCCTCTATAGTTTATTAGTTTTTCACTCTATGTTTAAAGGAGAAGTAAACAAATTTTAATGTAGCACTCTGCCGAGCACATGGCAGCACCACATGGAGGAGGACAGGAACTAAGTATCCACAAGAGGAAATTCCTTCAGACAACATGTGAATACAGTACACTGCACAGCTTAGTGATCATTAGCTTTTACACATTTTGTGTCTTATTGCTATATTTTACTTGCATCCTAAACTTCTAACACATAATGCTAAGGATAAACAAATAAAAGTGGTGCCTGAACAATTCGGCATCTATGATTAAAGGTACTGGATTAAACTGTTCTTAACTTCAGGTTTTAGAAATCATTCATTTAATGACTAATACCAGTATACCACCTTTGCTTTAACCTTTTATGAGTGATTAAGAAAATGAGCATTACACGTTCGAAAAACCACAATGGAAAACAAATGTATCCATGCAATCCAAGCTACAATTCTGAATCGCTAACAAAGAAGTTCAATTACTGTTAAACAACAGCCAACTTCATTCATTGTCAGTTAAAGGTGGGTACTTTTCACAAATTTGTTAAAAGCATTTAAAACAATTGTCTTATTTTCCATTTTTCGCATTTATGTTTTCCACAGTGGCAGAGGATTCTCAACCATGACACACTCAAAAGTAATATTTTCTCAACATGTGGCACAGAATACAGTGACGGCTTATCCAGAAACGAACTGCAGTGCCTGCACATGCCTTTTAAACTCTCTGCTATAACGGTTCATTTAGCTAAAGGTGAATCTGAACAAACACATTTTGTTTCATAAATTGAACTCTTACAATAATGAGTTATTTTAATATTCTCTGCACAAGCATAACCACAAAATGTTACGATCTGAACCAAAGTTGTAGTTCACCCACCAGCCAATGAGGTGCTCTTTGTCACGTGGTTTTGTTTACAGCTCCTTAAAACTTAAAGTGAAACCACTTTTAGCCTTATTAAAGCTTATTTTTATATCTACCTCATTTTAATCCAAACAAACTTTTGCAAAACTACATTACACATTTCATTATAGATACAAAGGGAGCAGTGATAGTCAAATGTTTAAGAACTGGGTCCTATATGCTGGCCTTAAAATTCCATACTGTTTCAATGGAATCGCGAGAAACAATGAATGTTGACAAAACTTTAAAAGAATGGCTAAGTGTTGAACATTTCAAACCATTAATAATGGATATCTGGGAAATGGCTGATGCCATAAAAAAAAGTTATTTGAAATAAATTGTATGTTTTAGAGTTCTACATTTCTTGTGTAGTACATTTTTGTCTATTGCTTAATGTTTACCAGTTATACAAGATTATACAAAATTCCTTCCAAATGAAAAAGGACTTCATAAGTTATTCCTAGAAAATTCAAGATTTACACTTTATTTGTCATGTAAATATCCTTAATGTGTAGCATTTTAATCAAAATTGTTAAGAACCATTTTTTAGAAAATCAAAATCTTCAAAAAATGTGCAATATAAAGGGTAGTAGGAATGGGAAGATGTCTTCTGAAAATCTTAGTGTCGATCTTTGGAAGGTACTGAACTTAAATGCCAAGTTTGGTTAATGAAGTTGAAGGTTCAGAAGTTAGAGATAGTAAAGCGAAACAATAATTTAATTGAATCTTGAGTCAGTGGATATACTAAAACTTCACTTACTTGAAAAGTTAAGGTATTTGATAAGTGCCAAGTTTGGTACGTATCCAACTTTCCATTTTTTAGTTAGGCTAAAAAAAAAAAAATAAAAACACACACAGACGCAAATCTTTCTTTAAAAATGCTTTTTTCTTGGATTCAGGGGGCCTCAAGACACATTCCTGGTGAAATGTCAGTATAAAAGTTTTGGGTGGAATGCAATAACCTTCTCTACCTACTATGTACATGGTATAGAAAGTAAAAAAGAGTCCAGTAAATGGAATTTGTAATGCCATTACTGTGGTTACTTGCTACTACTATAGCTATCTCTAATTACTGCAAATTTTGCATTTGTGATAAAACTTTTGAGAATTCAGACTTTACACATGAGTAATTCAAACTTACAACAAAATGTGAATCTTGCCATATTCTTAAAGATCTATTTTTTTTTTTTCCAACACTTCTTTTGTAATTTTAGGTACTTATATCACCTTAGTACAATTATACCATGTGAAATAAATGAACTGCTCAATGTATAGTGGCTGAAAACCAAGTGTTATAGCTAGAGAGCATTGAGAAAGAGGAGGGGGCATATGGGTGGATTTGTTAAAGAATCTGCAAGGCAGAACCACATCATAATACCTCCAACTGTAGTCCATAATAATTTCTTGCGCTAATAGCATCAGTCTTGATCAACAAATTTGCACATATAATTGTGTAATTTAGGAAAGCTTTAAAATAGGAATTCTGCATTGGTAAACAGCATTGTACGATACTTCAAAGAAGGCTATGTAGCTTTATCAACCAGCACATTGTGTTTAACATTGTTCTAGATTTTGTGCTAAAATTACTTTGCAATAATAATTGTAAAACAGCACCCAAAACAGAATAAAGAGCGAAATGGTCAACGAGAGGAAATACCATAATTTTGTTTTTAGTATATGTAAGTGCAAACATGTAAGCATGGTGAGGGGATATACTATTACAGATTTGACTCCACTAAGGTCAAATTAATGTGAATGTTCTGTACAAATGCTAACATCCTAACTTCACGTAATTGCTCATTACATTCTTTCATCGCAACTGAACCCTATACAATCAGCATTGGTAAGGTCCCCTTTTGTAAAACTACTACTCATACCTGTTTCACTCTAAGTTCAAAGGAGAAGTAAACAAACCTTAATGTATCACTATGCCAAGCACATGGCAGAACCACATGGGCAGATGATGGAACTAAGTACCCGTGAGAGGAAATTACTCCAGATAGTATGCAAATATGGTACATTCTGCAGCTTGGGGATCATCAGCATTTAAACATTTTTTACGTCTTATTCCTATATTTTGCCTTACATTCTAAGCTTCTATCACATAATAACAGTATAGAAATAAAAACGGTACCTGAATAGTTCGGCAGCTATATCTACTATTCTACTTGCGATTAAAGATGCTGGATTAAACTGCTCTTAACTTTAAGTTTTCGAAATCATTCACTTAATGATTGATACAGTGCACTATTTTTGCTTTAAACTTGTATGATTCAATGAGTAACAAAATTAGCACTATAGGTTAGAAAATACAACAAAAAACAAATGCAATGCCCACAATCCAAGTAACAAATCTGCAGCACTAACAATCAAATTAAATTCTTGCTAAAACAGCTAACCACGTCCATTGTTGAAGGTGAGTACTTTTCACAGAATTTGTTAAAAACATTTAATACAACTGTCTTCTCTTCACTTTTTAACACTTTTTCTGCATTTATGTTTCTCCGCAGTGACAGAGGATTCCCAGCCATGACACTCTCCAAAGTCATATTTTCCCAACACATGCATCATGTGGTAAAGAGTATACTGATGGCTTATGCGGAAACGAACTACAGCACAGTGCATAGCCTCATAAACCCTCTTCTATAATGGTTCAGTAAGTGAAAAAACTTTGTATTTTGTTTTATAAATTTAACTGTTACAATAATGGATTTTTTTTTTAAATTTCTCTGTACAAGAATAACAACAAAATGTTATGATGTGAACCAAACTATTTTATGCAGAAGAAATGACATTCTAAGCGGCAACGCTTGTAGTTTGCCCATCCACCAATGCAGTGCTCTGTTGTCACATGGTTTTGCTTACAACTCCTTAGAACTTACAGTAAAACCACTTCAGTATCATTGATAAGCACATAAGCCGGTTTATTTTTTTCTTATTCCTTCACATGAGAGAACTACTTTAATAAATGCACCTGACAGTAAGTAGGCTTCAATACACTAAAAGGTATTAAAGATAATTTTATCTGTTTCATATCACTTTTTAATTTCTTTATTTCTTCAAAGAAATGAGCATGAACACAAAAATAACACAGCTGATGCCGAACATACATACATGTTCCACTCCTGAAGTATGATGAATTGTGGCAAATTGTCAGCAATAACACTGCCCCTAATGCTTCCATTGCATTTCACGATTTTACACCCTCTTACTTTATACTCTCTGGTTATAGCATGTAGCACAGAATGTGTACTTTATACTCTTTGGAAGTAAAAACAAATCATCTTCATTCATGCAACGGTAGCAACACACTTTGCTTCCATTTTCAGCAAACCTGTTTACACTTCCAGGTTTTTGTTAGTTGCTACTAGGCTCAGAATGATTTGACTGGTTTTATAAGGCTGAATGACAGAAACTGCAGAGAAGAGGCATAAGCACTGCTGTTCTATTAATGGTATAAAATGAGGAAAAAATGTTTCTTAACATATTAATGCGTGATGGTGCCATATGACAATGGTGTGCACAACTTTACTAAGCATTTTCCTATTATTCAAAATTCAAGCCAGAGTGATGGGGAGCATTTTGTTGAATGCAAGGAGGTTGTGCAGCATTCAAAATGAGGTCAGTTATAATTTGCATCGGCTATTGTTGTATTATTGAAGTAACAAGAATGTTGACAGATGCTGTAAGAAACATGCATCTAAGTTCCAAGTAAGTTTATTATTGACTAACTGGTTGCCCAATGAGTTGTATGGGCTGTTTTTCAAACTCAAATGACAAATTAATTTATTTAATTTACCTTCTCCCATTCTTTATAAAAATTAAATTAAGTTTTATTTATAGACACTCTTTAACTGCTGTGGTCCTTAACGTCCCATTTGAAGTAGTATTAGTATGTATTTGTGTCCCCACGTGGTGGATAATGTTTCTCACGTAATGTTGCTTACCTCACGCGTGCAGCCATATTGTGTGACGTCATTCGTCGGTCGCCTGCTAACTCCATCTGGCGTAGCAATCTATATGAATTAGTTTTAAGGTTATGTATATTGTCTTCCGGCCAGCTATTTAGGTAGGCATTTAATTCTTGCAGGGTGTGAAGCGGAAAAGGAATCTTTTATCCAAAAATTACTAGTGAAGAAATGTTTTTTTTATACTGTTTTATTGTCGAACACGTGCACTAACACTTTCACAGATTTATCTAGATAATCGCCATACTGAAACTGTTTATAATAACTTCTCACTTTTAACTCACGTACTTCAATTTTTGTATATAAGTGACTTTGTAATATTTTAGATCTTTAATGATTTTCACTGCGTGTAACTTGGTGAACTGAGCGGCCAACGTGTAATGTACGGAGAATTTTGTATAACTGCAGGAGACGATGTGTAGTGCTTCGTGAATCTTGCCGAACTGGAGGACGATGTGAATGCTTCGAGAATCTTGCTGAACTGGAGGACGATGTGTACTGTGTCGAGAATCTTGCCGAACTGGAGGACGCTCTCTTTGATTCTACACTATTTATAGACTTGCCTCAAGCTACACCTAAAGATTATAAATGAATTACCATTGGCCAACAAAACGCGCCAACATTAGCGTCTATTTTACTATCCAATGAAAACCACTAATACATATTACTTTTATAGAATGTTCTGGAAGCTTTTACCGAAAAGGCGCGAAACATTACGTAACTTCCTGGTTCCCGGTAACGATAAACAACTCACCCCCTTGCTAAAGTATTATGTTATTGTTAACAGTTTCAGTAGAGCCATATATTATTATTTACCAATAATAATTACAATTATTAAACCCCTGAAATCAATGTTACATAAAAATACATATTCATATTAAAAATAATTATTTATATTAACGTAATTTGTGATACAAATTACCGTCTCATATGCCCCACTAGAAATATAATTATAAACATTTATAACCTGTTTGGAAATTTTATAATTTTGTTTTTAGTCTCCTAAATCTTGTAACACACGCTATTAACTTTCACTTAACACTTCACACGCGTTTAACACACGACATATGTTTTATCTTGCCACTACTTACTGGCTCTGATTTAATTAATTTAGATATTAATCTGATACCACAAAATTTTTTTTTATAGCAAATACTATACCCTAAACTATTTATTTACTACTACCAAATTGTTTACTTTAAGCTGTTGACAAAAATTTATACATTTAAGATTTTTGTAATTATTATATATATATACCAAAATATTCACCCTCAACACAAATATTTACATCTCTTAAATCTAGGCATTGTTTCACATGTTCTATTTACTACATAAATATTGGTTTTAATTATGTTTACCATTTTTGTTATTTTGAATTTTATTTTAACAATACTCTTTGAATAGTATTTATGTACTTTACTTTAATATAACATCATGCTTTATTTCACATGTTCTCTTACTAGTAAAATGTTATTTTCCTCTCAAACATTTAATCATGTCCAAAATTTATTTCTCCTTTCCTATGACGTACATATTTATTTAACCCTCTTACGTTCCAATACATTTCTCTGCAAGTCGTCTTTAACTATCCAGCATTTACTTTACATCTCATTGCTATTTACCCTCCTGGATCAAATTGTATGTGGCTAAACATTACTCGTAGCCGTAACCTAACCTTCAAATTTTTGTTCATGAATAACCTCTTGTATTCATTTGACATTTCGTTCCCTGATAACATTTGAAAACAATCTACAGTTTCTTGAACAATACATCTTTTAACAACTTTCATTTTCAATTCTTCTGCTATCATTTTAATTTGAGAATACTCTGATAAATCTGTACTAAACTGTACTGGACTGGAGTTTTCATTTTGAATATCTTGGTACAATTTATTTCTTTGCATTACTGACTCATTTTGTATTTCTGATATTTCCCCTCTGAAATTAACTTGCGCCTCATTTACATCTATATTCCTAACCTCTTTCATCTCTCTTATCTCACTTGCAATACTACTCATTTGACTTCCTAACTCTGTGCATTCTACATTAACCTCACTTTTAGTATTAACCTCACTTACTATTACTTCTTCATTTTCATCTCTCATTTTTGACACACTACTATCTAGCTTCGTAACTTTCTTTTCCATTTCTTCACTGCTTTGATCTACTTTTTGCTCTAATACCTCATTACTCCTACCAATATTTTCAATTGATTTCCTGTTTTGTTCTAAGCTTTTACCAATATCTTCCCTCAATTCTCTCTTATTCTGATCTAGTTTTTGTTCTAAACTCCTATCAATATCTTCTCTTAATTCCCTATTATTCTTTTGCATATCTTCCCTGTTTTGATCTATTTTCTTACTAAGATCTTCCCTGTTTTGATCTATTTTCTTACTAAGATCTTCCCTGTTTTGATCTAATTTTTCACCAAATTTTCTCAACATTTCCATAATCATACTATTATCAGAGTGAATATTTCCTGCTATTCTACTCTCACTTTCTACACTAACATTTTCATCTTCAAATCCCAAAAAATCTGGGCTATTCCCTGTACTTTGTATTGGATCACAGCTAACTATTACACTATCTCCCTCCATAATTATTTCCTCCGTATTATTGGTAGCCATTGTTTTTATTATCCTACCACTTCTCAGTCTCATTTAATTACCTTTTTAATGCTGTCTGATGCTGCAGTTTTGATGTCCAGCGTTCTGCCCCATTCTCCTAGGTTTGTATGTCGCTTCTGCGTTGTATCGTGATGAATCTACGTCGTTTCGATGTTTTCTTGTAGCTGAATTACCCTTCTGTCTCGGAATCTGCGTCTATAGGTCGTTTCACTGCTGCTTTCGCCTCTCTGGTTATTCTTGTTCCTTTCCTAGTCGTCTAGCCTTCCTTTCCTAGTTGTCGCCCCACGTTGGGCGCCAATTTGAAGTAGTATTAGTATGTATTTGTGTCCCCACGTGGTGGATAATGTTTCTCACGTAATGTTGCTTACCTCACGCGTGCAGCCATATTGTGTGACGTCATTCGTCGGTCGCCTGCTAACTCCATCTGGCGTAGCAATCTATATGAATTAGTTTTAAGGTTATGTATATTGTCTTCCGGCCAGCTATTTAGGTAGGCATTTAATTCTTGCAGGGTGTGAAGCGGAAAAGGAATCTTTTATCCAAAAATTACTAGTGAAGAAATGTTTTTTTTATACTGTTTTATTGTCGAACACGTGCACTAACACTTTCACAGATTTATCTAGATAATCGCCATACTGAAACTGTTTATAATAACTTCTCACTTTTAACTCACGTACTTCAATTTTTGTATATAAGTGACTTTGTAATATTTTAGATCTTTAATGATTTTCACTGCGTGTAACTTGGTGAACTGAGCGGCCAACGTGTAATGTACGGAGAATTTTGTATAACTGCAGGAGACGATGTGTAGTGCTTCGTGAATCTTGCCGAACTGGAGGACGATGTGAATGCTTCGAGAATCTTGCTGAACTGGAGGACGATGTGTACTGTGTCGAGAATCTTGCCGAACTGGAGGACGCTCTCTTTGATTCTACACTATTTATAGACTTGCCTCAAGCTACACCTAAAGATTATAAATGAATTACCATTGGCCAACAAAACGCGCCAACATTAGCGTCTATTTTACTATCCAATGAAAACCACTAATACATATTACTTTTATAGAATGTTCTGGAAGCTTTTACCGAAAAGGCGCGAAACATTACGTAACTTCCTGGTTCCCGGTAACGATAAACAACTCACCCCCTTGCTAAAGTATTATGTTATTGTTAACAGTTTCAGTAGAGCCATATATTATTATTTACCAATAATAATTACAATTATTAAACCCCTGAAATCAATGTTACATAAAAATACATATTCATATTAAAAATAATTATTTATATTAACGTAATTTGTGATACAAATTACCGTCTCACATTCTACATATATTGGGTATGAAAGACCAGTAATTTTGCTCAGAGGCCTCTTTATCAGGCTTGAGGTTCTTTTACATCCCGTAAATCTACAATATGAGACCACTGGATGTGGAGCCAGTTGTGCACAAAATTTTGCATCTCCTCATCAGTTGTGAAGCAATGAACATTAAGAGCTTCTTTGAATAGGCTGAACATGTGGAAATTATATAGTGAGAGATCCAGACTGCAGGGTGGATGTAAAAGGCAGTCCAATACATCCCAACCAATGTTTTATGTTACTGCTGTGACGTATGATTTGGCACTGTAATGCAGAATCAACATACAGTGAAACCTTATTAACACGTTTATTAGTACCTATGTTTTATTGCTTATCATATGGTAATTTTTAAGTCCCGATTCTCAATGTATTAAATTAATGTAAAAATACTTCATTTGTCATATCAGAAATTTTGCTACTTTTGTTTAGTATGATAGCATTTTTCCCACATTGAAAAAACACATTGTTCTCGGCCACAGAGAAGGTGAAAGTTGCGATTAGCAGGTAGTACAACCTTGAATAGTCCAATGTCCTCCCTTACTTGCTGGTCGAAAAGAATTTGAGTTGACTGCTGTGAAGGGTGAGAAGCGTTACATATCAAGTTGACCATAGTAGACATATTTACATTACTGAAGAAGCCGTAAAAAAACTGTATTGTGTTATATTATAGTAATGGAGAAGAAAAAATTTGTCAAATCTTTAACTAATGACGACAAAATTAAAATACTTCATCTAGAAGACAGAAATCCTTACCTTAACTAATGGAAATAAAGCGAATTTCACCCCTTCAATTTTAAACATGATTGTAAGCAATCAAAGCCAAATAGAAAATGCATACAAGGACAACAGATATGGAAAGAGGAAATTTGGCATGAAGGGAAAGTTTCCAGAGCTGGAAACAGTGCTCCTGAAATGGTTTAACCAAGCCCATGCAGAAAATATTGCAGCAAATGGAATTGTAATTTATGAGAAAGCAAACTGGCTTGTAAACCAGATGGGAATAGCAGACTTTGTGATGTCAAACGGATGGATCGAGAATTTTAAGAACAGGGATGGTCTTGTTTACAAGTACATGTGGCTAGAAGCAGCAACTGTTGATAACGAGAAGGTTAAAACTTAGACTAATGAGACCATCACCATTACTGTTGA
The DNA here is from genome assembly GCA_030765065.1 of Deroplatys truncata. NCBI lineage: Eukaryota > Metazoa > Arthropoda > Insecta > Mantodea > Mantidae > Deroplatys > Deroplatys truncata. Next base: position 31,105,883 of record CM060980.1, on the reverse strand, counting down.
AAGAGTACAAGCCCAATGACATATTCAATGCAGATGAAATGCAACCTTTTCCCAGCCTTCTACACAAAAAGATGTTTGCATACAAAGGAGATATTTGCCATGGCAGGAAATTAAATAAGGATACATTGTCATGCTTTGTTGCAATGAGAATAGAACAGAGAAGTTGGCTCTGCTTGTCACCGGTAAAGCCAATAAGTCTTGGATGTTTCAAGAATGTGAAGAATTGGTCATGCCAGTATAAAGTCAACACAAACGCTGACTATATTTGAAAATATTTTGCATGCTCTTAATGCAAAAATGGAGGCTAAAACCAGCAACATTTTATTATTCATAGACGAGTGTACTGCACACCCTGTGAGTGTTTCCATGAGGAATATGAAGGTGATTTTCCTTCCTATGAACGGTACGAGTTGGCTTCAACCTCTCGATCAGGGCATCATTCGTTGTGTAAAGGAGCAGCACAGGAATTTACTGGTGCAAAAGTGGTTGGCCAACAGCGGTATATGCAAGAAGATTACCATCATCAATGCAATGCATTTTTTAAAATGCTCTTGGGACTCTATGATTCAAATCACATTTGGCAACTGCTTCCACAAGGCAGGATTTTGTGCGGGAAATGAAACTTCAGATACTGAGGAGGAAAATGTTGGGGACAGTGATGAACTTGAAAACTTCGACAACTATATTCAGTTGACAACAATGTTGCCATTTACCAGACTGTGACAAATGGAGACATTTTGGAAGAGCATATGAAGGAAAGGTGGGAGAAAGAGAGGAAGATGACAGAGAAGTGGTATCCGTACCAAACTTTATGAAGGCATTGGAGGCTATAGACACTGTTAGGAGCTTTATTTAAAGCTTTGTAGTGGATGAAAACATAATGAACACAATGTCAAAACTAGACTCAACTTTGTATGACCTTGAACAGAAAAGTCGAAAGCAAACGACTGTGAATATGTATTATAAATGCCTGTAAAGTGCGCAGTTATTGCATCATTCAGTTTCTTTCATTATTATGAATTGCATGTGTAGTTACTGTCATGTCATTGGTGTAGAAATGTATTGCTTGTTAATTTGTTACATTAAATAAATGTGTGCTTTAAGGGATTAAAATGTTTGTGTGCGCTAACTAAAATGCAGAAAGGCCTGACATGGTTTGTGACTACAGGGTTATAAATTAGTAAGTGTACTACAAAATTCATATCCTATAAAAGGTTTTGGTAATGATGCTTGTTGCCAAGATCATAAAGGACAGGTTGGCGAATTAAAATTGTGCTATGTTTTGCCAATAACCTGCTGTGTTTAAGATGACACAACAGTGGAATTTATTATTATTAGTGTGCTGCAATTGTTGTTGTTCTTAGTTGTTTTAAATTGAATATTCAATAGTATGCTTTTTTGTTTAACATGCTTCATATTCTTATTCCCTGCAGAAATGTATTAATGAGATTTCACTGTATTTCTAATTGGGGTAGTGCACCTTTTTGACTGCAAGACAATTCAACTTGAGGTCACAGAATAATGATTATTTGTGTGTTATCCCTGCAGAAAATCAATCAGCAACCTACCTTTCAAGCCCAGGTGCACAAAAGCATCCCTGTAAACAACCACATCTTGGCTTTCACCAGTGGTTGCTGGGCACTCCACTCTATACTGGGAGTCTTCAATTGCAAGGTTAATGATGCATCAAAGTCTCATCACATGTGATGACTTTATACAAAAAAGTGTGATCTTCCACTTCATAATTATATAAGAAAGATAAGAGAAATTGCAATTCACATAGCTTTTTGTGCTTCATTCACTAATCCAACAAGCTCACCCAATTTCAACTCCCTCCAAATGATAGATTGGACACTCATGTAGCTTATGAGCACTTCGTGAGATATTTCAAGCATGATGAGGTGATTCCCTTTAATGAGTTCATGAACAACCTGCATACTATGTGGCATGATGCTGGTGCATTAGTGACATGGGTAGGCTATGTTCCTGTCCTTTCATAAGCTCATTGCACCAATGTTTCTCAAAATGCAGGATTAAATGACAGTAAATTTCAGCTGTATTAACATTTTCGTTGATGAGAAACTTTATCATCTAGCATTGTGCAAGAGCTGGGTGCACCTCCCTTTCACTCATTATGATAACTGAGCAATGGGAACAAGAGTTCCAAAAGCCAACGCTCCCTTCCAGAGGCCCCACCAGCCATGCCATAAAAGCTTTAACTGTAAAACACTATGGGCTAATAACAAAAAAAGGCTTGTTTATGTTTGATCCACTCTCTTACATCCAGAATTTTAAATAAATCCATATTGAGTGTTCATGGGAATTTGTCTATGTTCATAATACTACACTAGCTGAACTATGAACATCCTTTTTCATCTAATTTCTGCACTCCAATTTAACAGTTAGATGATCTGAGCTCTGATATAACACAAGTTTCTTGTTAGTGTGTCAGGATGAATAATGTTTTGAGCAAAAATTCAGTAGGAGCCAAAACATGATAGAACTATTTTGCTTCATTTATACAATAATATTTGTTTTTAATATTTAGGCAACAACCCTTCACCTCTTTAGTTCATTAAGGTCATAAAATAAAATCAATTTTTTATTAAGTTCATAAACCAAAAACACTGAAGAGATGAAGTAAAAATGTTATATGCAGAAAGAAGATGAAAAGAAAAAACTTGAGCTTTACATTTTTCTGACAATGCAGGCAACTCACGTCTTGAGGGTGCCGGAGGTCATTAGCTCTGTGACAAGGACGATGTATTTGCGTTTGGTTAGCGTCACCTCCCAATAGTCATAAAAACGCACAATATTGGGATGCTGCAGCCCTTTCAACATCTCTGCTTCCTCTCGGAATCTCAGTCTCTCACTCTTGTTAAGCTTTTTCTCCTGCAACAATAAGTAAACTCAATAAAAACCTGTACCCTTTATCAACTACAGCAGTGTATAGAAAAGTTGCCTAAATGTTAACTAAGTGATCTGACATACAGAAGCCAAAGCTAGCGCCATTAATACAGATGGTATCTATCTGTCTCTAATACAGTAACCTCAGAAAATAGTATTAACAGCACAATCAAATTCATAAAGGATTTACTTTATATGCCCTTATATTTTATAATTTTTACTTATTACTTTTTTTAATGCTTACCTACTGTAAGAAAAAGTATTGCATTCCACCCAAAAATTTGTTAAGAGAGATTTCACTAAAAATACATGTTTTGAGGCTCCGTGAATATATATACACACACATACAAAATAATAATAATAATAATAATAGTTATTATTATTATTATTGCTATGGTTTTTTTTTAGAAAAAATGTGTGTGTAAGTGTGTGTGTGTGCGTGTGTATGTGTGCGTGCGCGCACAAACTACCTTTTACATGGAAAAAATTAGGTTAGTTTTTATTTTCTCAAAAGCAGCTCAGAAGTTTACTAAAATACCTTATGTTTAAGTTAACTACATGACAAATAAAATATCTTAAATTTTCTGTGAATAGCCTGATAACTCCTCTTCATTCTGAATGAATTCTGTATTAAGTATAAACCATATAGGTAGACAAAAACTTACTACACAAAAAATGCATACCTTGTTAAAACATACAATTTATGTCAAATTCTTTTAGTAGCATTAACCATTTCTGAGATATTCTTTATTATTGATTTGAATTGTCAAATACTCAACTGCAAATCACTATTTGTTTTTTTTTTTTTCTTTCTTTCTTTTCATGGTCATGCAAAGAGAAAGGAATTTCAAAGCTATCTCACAGCAGCCTTCCTAGAAGCCTACTGTATTCCCTTTGTGCCTGAAATGAAATGTAATAAAACTTATTCTACTAATATTTATCTCAATTAGTATGAAGTAGCTAGAAGAATAAACTTTCGTACAAATAGTTTGTAGAAGTATGGTAGAAAAAGTCAGGAGAACATAATACATCAGATTTTTTTCAGTTTACATATCACTGTGGAAATGAATTTAATCTTTATCCACCAATATAAGGCTAGAGCTGTGAACATCTTCCTGCTTTATTACTAGACAAGTTATAGTACTCACTATAAGAATTTGATATCAATTGAAATTTCAATGTAAATCTTTTAAGGTCTCTTAAATGGGAAAATGTCATTTATAAGAGAGAGGGAGGAAAAGATCAAAACAAAAGCCAAGTCATATTTTATCTATTATACATGCAAAGTCAAGATTTTCATGGAGTTTACTCAACCGAAACATGGAAGAATGGCTGACAAATTTATACCAATATGGCAAATGAAATATGTATATTGAACCCTCTTCACTCTCTGTAAAATTTATGTAACTGCAAAACAACAAATAGATAAAATCTCATAATGTAGAAATCTAAATCTCTTTAGACAAATAATTTCTCAAAAAAAATCTGATGTGTTATGTTCACATGACTTTTCCCACCCATTCTTCTACAAACATAAATAAGTAATTATTCTTTCATGCCTGGCATGTATGAAAGAAAACTATCATTGACTGACCTAATAGTGGTTAACTATGAAACCCAGACTTAACTTACAAGACTATAAATTACTATTTAAGTACACTACGTGATCAAAAGTATCCGGACACCTGGCTGAAAATGACATACAAGTTTGTGGTGCCCTCCATCGGTAATGCTGGAAGTCAATATGGTGTTGGCCCACCCTTAGCCTTGATGACAGCGCTCACTCTCGCAGCATACTTTCAATCAGGTGCTGGAAGGTTTCTTTGGGAATGGCAGCCCATTCTTCACGGAGTGCAGAACTGAGGAGAGCTATCGATGTATGTCAGTGAGGCCTGGCATGAAGTCAGCGTTCCAAAACATCCCAAAGGCGTTCTATAGGATTCAAGTCAGGACTCTGTGCAGGCCAGTCCATTACAGGGATGTTATTGTCATGTAACCACTCCGCCACAGGCTCCATTACAGGGATGTTATTGTCATGTAACCACTCCGCCACAGCCCGTGCAGTATGAACAGGTGCTCGATCATGTTGAAAGATGCAATTGCCCTCCCCAAATTGCTCTTCAACAGTGGGAAACAAGAAGGTGCTTAAAATATCAATGTAGGTCTGTGCTGTGATCGTGCCACGCAAAACAACAAGGGGTGCAAGCCCCCTCCAGGAAAAACATGACCACACCATAACACCACCACCTCCGAATTTCACTGTTGGCACTACACACGCTGGCAGATGACGTTCACCAGGCATTCCATACCCACACCCTACCATCAGATAGCCACATTGTGTACCGTGATTCGTCACCCCACACAATGTTTTGCCATTGTTCAATCATGTAATGTTGACGCTCCTTACACCAAGCAGGGCATCGTTTGGCATTTTCCTGCGTGATGTGTGGCTTATGAGCAGCCACTCAGCCATGGAATCCAAGGTTTCTCACCTCATGCCTAACTGTCATAGTACTTGGGAGTGGATTCTGATGCAGTTTAAAATTCCTGTGTGGTCTGGATAGTTGCCTGCCTATTATTCTTTATGACCCTCTTCAAATGTCGGCAGTCTCTGTCAGTCAACAGATGAGGTCGGCCTGTACGCTTTTGTGCTGTACTTGTCCCTTCACGTTTCCACTTCACTATCACATCAGAAACAGTGGACCTAGGGAAATCTCACGTACAGACTCTGACTCAAGTGACACCCAATCACTTGACCACGTTCGAAGTCCGTGAGTTCCACAGAGTGTCCCATTCTGCTGTTTCATGATGTCTAATGACTACTGAGGTCCCGGATGAGTACCAGGCAGTAGGTGGCAGCACAATGCACCTAAGATGAAAAACTTATGTTTGTGGGGGTGTCCGGATATTTTTGATCACATAGTGTATGTAATCCCAAAATGAATTTGAGAATGCCTTGTAGTTTACTGGGAAAAATGTGTGTCAGTTGGGGATTTTAATGTCATACCGACATGTTTACATGGTAGCTCAGTTGGTTAGAGCAATGGCAGAGAAAGCCAAACAACCATGGCTTAAATTCTGGCTGTGAATTCTTCTGTATGATTCTACCTTTTCTGGTATTACACATTTCACTACATGTACAAGGGGAATACACAGGGTATAAATGACAGTCAAATCTTTATAAAGAGGGTCGTTGTGTGCTGGATTTGAAATTCCTCTCTTAGCATGACCAAAGGGGAAAAAAATAAAAAATATAAAAATTAAAAATAATAGCAACTTAGTAGTTGAAAAAACAAAATATTTGGATATTCAAACCAATAAAAATAATATCTCTGAAATGGAAATTGTGACAAACAATATTATCATATTATTGTGTTTTGACAACGATGGTTTGTCAGTTAAACAAAATTCATTCACAATTAAAGCTTCACAAGTTATTTACAAAAAAATTAAGATAAATATGTTTACTTTTCATGTAAATATCTTGCACATATGCTGTTTTAATCAAAATCATTGGAGCCACTTTTGAGGAAACACAGAAATAGACAAAATTTTGCAATTTAACAGATAGCTGGGGTATTTTCTTGAAAATTTTTGGGTAGCATCCTTGGTTAAACACTGGTATTTAACAAACTTTTTATTTCACATACAGACAGACGGACAAAAGCATGAATGGATGCACTCACACTCCTACATTTTTCTAAAAATGCTTTCTTTGGACTCAGGGACTTCAAAATGTGTTTTTCCAGCGATATCTTGATATTGAAATTTTCAGTTAAGGTCAACTGACTTTTACAATATCAAAAAATGTTTCTTGTAAACAACTATATGACATACAGTTTTAAAAGACATATAAGCTTAGCCAATGTGTGCCTACAGTGGCTGCACTGCTGCCAAGCAATGTGCCAAAACGAGGGAGGGGAGAGAGAAAGAGGAAGTAACATCCGTCATGTCACAAATTGTCAGAACGTAAACTTACGCAGCAAAGGATGCATCTACATAGCATATAGCCTATAACATTCAATAATAATGTGTTTATTTACTGAAAAGAACATACCTGAATTTTTGAAAGCGAAATTGTAGAAGAGTTGCTAGCATGTAATCCTTACCTTCTTCTCCCTCATCCTCATTTAATTTGGAATCAGTTTCCTGCATATTTATAAGTAATTTTTGTAGTGTTATCTCGAGCCACTTTTTTATGGAAATCATCTTCCTGCAGATTTTTACAGTGTGCAACATAGTTTGTTTTATCACTCTGCCAAATGCAGTATGCATAAGCATTTTAACATCCGTAAGACAAAACATAGTGTTTTCTTTAGCGACTTCTTGATTTACCTTAACCCACTTGGGGTTATACCTGACAATGATTAAGGAAGTAAACAAATAATTTTGTGCCCTTTTTCTAAGGTACTTTGATCTATATAGCTCATAATTCTTTTTTTTCCATATTGTATTACTTTACTTTTTGTAAGAATTCTGGTCTAGTTTCAGAAGAGTATAATACCATGTTATATCCTAATTTCTTTGGAATTAGTAGAGGGAGGATTATTGAAGATGTTAGAATTGTAGCTTGCATTATTATTGATAATGATTGACCCCCCTCTTCTAAAAAATTTAAAAACTTGTTTATGAATCAATCTGTGTAAGCATTTGTATTCATTTCAGAATGACAGTGAACATTTTTATTCCCTGGTCTGGAATGGAAAACCCACTTGCTTTTGGGAATGAATTCTGTTTGTACAGAACCTGCATGACAAATTATAAAGCTGTTTCTTTTTCCTACAGTTATCTTGAGTCCACCTCTTCCTGCTGAATCTTGCCATATATTTTGGTTGCAATTGTTTTGATTTACCCACATCTCATCAAGATAAACAATGAAGTGCATATCTCCTAATTTCTTAAGTATGCATATAGTTCTTAAAAACTGTATTCTTGCAGCAATTATATAACCTTTTTCTAGGAAGAATTTATATCCATCATTAGTCTTTTCTTACCTGAAACGCAAATTTTTCAGTACTAATTTCATTGAAGTAGAGGAACCCATATAGTCTATTTTTTCCCTCATAATATGAACCAGCACTTCAATAATGAAGTATTTGCCATTGTCATACACTTTACATATTGTGCTGCAAAGTATATTTTTTTCAAAATTGTCTAAATTCAAAACACTTTTTTACTTTCTGGCATGCTTTCCTGAAGATTTAATTAAAGGTTCACCAATTTCTGTGCTTAAAGTTTTACCCTGTTTCACAGTATGCACACTCACCTAGGTTGCTTTGGCTTTAAGTTCCTAGCTTTACGAAAAATTTATCTGATCACACACTTCCTCAGATGATAATTCCTTAAAGGTGGACACTTCAAAAATAATATTTCTGACCTGGGAGCGAAGTGCTTTGACCTTACTGTCTGCACCACTAGTAGCAGGTTTTGAAAGTGACATCATTAACCGTTCGCAAAATACAGAATGTAAAATAACAGTTCACAAAACACAATGTAAATATAAAAACTTTATGATTATTTTTAGTTACACAAAGCACTTAAAATTTAATTTGCCTTATGCATTGGTCTTGAACCAAACTTCAATGAACACGTGCACACTGGACTGTAGTGAACCGTGTTCAATTAATTTATAAAAGAGATACATGCAGTTCAAAATGGCACTTTGTTAATGTCTTATTGACTACTGCTTAATGAAAAGAAATAACACATGGACAAAGTTGGAATATACTATAAACATAAACACGAGAGTAAGAATGTTTATTCCTCAAACAATAAGTCAAGAAGTAGACGGTGTAGAAACATGCCTAGGCACATTACAGTGTCAAATTTTCAGTAGTAATTTTGAGTGCATGAAAAGCAGAAAACTCTGTTGCTCATATTGCCATGGGTATTTGAACTAAGCAACACTGCATGCCTGTGATAGACCAATTGCTCTAGGCGAGCCCCTCCTAGTACCGTTTCAAATGCCTTATAGTCCTAGTTTTGTTAAGGATTTCATGATTACCGATACCCTATAATTAACTAACCCTTAAATATAAAATTGACTATATCAAAAAAAATAATGTGTAGATTCACACGCACGCACGCACGCACGCACGCACGCACGCACGCACGCACGCACGCACACACACACACACACACACCACACACACACACACACACACACACACACACACACAGGTCTTTTTCTAAAAATTCCCTTTTTTTGGATTCAATGTGCCTCAAAATATGTATTTGTGATTAAATATTGGTATCAAATGTTTGGGTGGAATGTAATACCTTCTTTTCCTACTATGTATGCGGTAAAGAACGTAAAATGAGAAAAATTTATACAAAATCTAGCTTTCAATCACAAAACGTCATAAGATAGCCATTAGAAAATGTTTTTAACTGATACTAAAATATTTTTAATGATTACAGCATGAAAAGTATGGAAAACTTCCATAATACTACACAGTGCTCAACTCAACATCCAAATTAAGTATTATTTTGTAACCATTATGTGAATAATAAATACTAAATGTCTAACATGATATGCCGAAAGAAAAGAAAATTTGTTATGTTTTGATTTATAGCATATGCTTAAAATATACTGGCTGTTTATTTTTATCTGTGATTTCCCATGCAAGAAATGTATCATCGATGTCATCACTAATGGCGTGAGTTTATGTACTGTCCACGAATACAGAATAAAAAGGAAAATGGCCGCTTGGATATGGACACAATTTTGTCCAGTATAATTGATGAATTTCTTAACATAATATGTTGTACTTAGAGATGGTTTGATAAATGAAATAGCAGCAATGAGATTCAAGTTGAGAGGGGATATTGCACTGAAGTAGTTTGGTTATAACAGGAAGACAGATAAAATAATGTTACTATTAAAAATAATATCTATAATGCAACTAGAATATTATCAGCAATATACATCTAGTTTTATGGAAAGAGTGAAGTTAAATAGCACCCAAGATAAACACAAAATACAGAATAGCAATTCAATAATATAATGCACAGCGATTTATAGAGTGAGTTATTATCGACAAAGCACATAGGACTAGTTATTTCATAAGGTACAAAAACATCATTCAAAATGTAACAAGGCCCAAGTGTCAATGTTGGTGGCATTCAATGCAATATTCAATATTTGGAAGTTGTGTGTAAGTTTAACAATGGTGAAGCTAATGATATCAAAGCTTCGCGGAGTAGGGAGGAGGTGCCAGTGACACCAGATTAGTAGAGGCCTTCAGAACTACATAACAAATTCATAATTTGTGCATGTTTAAAATGTCGGTTTACTCCAACCAAATGCTCAAATAAACTCACTTTTATCACTGTCACTTGTCTGGGTATGACGCAAAGCAGCTGGATGGTATTACAAACAAGTATTGGTCGAATAGAGAACACTGCCAGTAAAAAATAATGCTCTTGATGGCGTTGCTTTGATTGAACATTTCTATCTGTTGCATTTAAGTATTGCCATTAGCAAAATGCAAGCGGTAATGGGAATGTTTTTCTAATATTCTACTCGTACAAAGCATTCCAGTGTTTCTGTTGGCTAATAACACCTGTTTAGCAAATTTTCCAGCTAACTGATCTCAGTGCAGTGATTTAATTAAATCTTAAGTTCATAGTTTTGAGGGTTTTTTTTATTTATTTATGGATGCTCTTTAACTACTACGGTTCTTAGCATCCCATTCTATATTGGGCATGAAAGACCAACGGAAATTTTGCTCAGAGGCCTCTTTATCAGGCTTGAGGTTCTTTTACGTGCTGCAAATCTACGACACGGGACCACCGGCTTTACTTCCCTTCCGAAGAAAGCCATGCTAAGGATTTTTACGCCCAAAAAAATCCATCACCCTCTGCCAGGTTTGAACCTGCGACCTCGGGAACTAGAGGCTAACATGGTAACCACTACACCACGGAGGATGACTTAAGTTCACAGTGATGTTGGCAACAGTTAAAATGTAATTTTCAAAACCTGAATTGAAAAGTATTTTAAGGAATACAATGAGAGGAGCCAGGTTAAGTGTGTTGTGTGTTAGGTATTTTGAGCATAGAAAACGAAAGATACCGTAAACTTGTATATCAGCACAAATTACAACTTTGCACAAAAGGTGAGGTTATACGTTCCCATACTCTTACCCTATCACAACAAGTCACTGTCTTTGATTGTATTTTGTATAAAGTAGCTGTAAAATCATAATTTTGCATCCAAACATGTTTTTAAGCATTCATAATTATTTCAGAATACTGTAAACAATTCAAATAAGAAATAATAATAACAGTTTAGGAGTAGCTGATTCTGAAAACAAAGCAGAATTCTCTATAAGTTTAGCAAAACAAAGAAAGCAGTGGTTACGTATCAATGACCGTGAATGACTCACAATGTAGCCAACATTAGTTTTATATCTGCAAACAGTTGGATAGCTAACTAATATAACCAGCCTTCCCATTCTATGGCTTCAATGTAGGCTTACCAGTTAACTATGACATCATTCTTACTCTATCGGCATCCAGAAAATCATGGATAAAAATCAACACCCAGTATATACAAATTGCTTACACTACTGAAAGTTTGACAGTCTTTAGTTTGTTTAGATTTTTATGGTTGTTCATATATCTGCTAGAATAACAAGAATTGAAGCAACAGAACAAAATTAGTGCATGCAATATGTTGTAGTACATATACAAGGTCAGACCAAGCTGAGACTCAGGCTCAATAAATGAACAAACACCATATGCAGGCTTCAAGCCACCAAACGCAAAAATGGTTCACTTAAAGTATCCTAGTTAAGTTGACAGTACAATATTTCCTCTACTTAGTATAAGATAAGCAGTAGTGAAAGTAAAAATGTGGTATTTGCAGAACATATGCTATTTTTCATTCAATTTTTCCCAAATCTTAAGCTTTGACAGTTAAATGCTCATTCATCTGTTTCCATGACCTAATGACTAGCATACACCAACATGTATTTTAAACAGCTATTTGCTCAGATCTGAGATACAACAAAATATAGTTTAGTACTACCTGAAACCCTTATTGCAAAGTTTTAAAGTGATCAGTATGAAGCATAAAAACAAGATTTGGTATGACTAATGTATAGAATAAAATAAACATGAAGTGATAACAGGGAGGCAAGTCGAGTGATTATAGACATAAGATATTTTTATACTGTTCTAACATTGCTAAAATATTGGAGTCAGAATTTCTCTTTAAGAAAATTACATATTCATTGTACCTGTAAAGAAAAACAAGCATTAAATCATCTAATAAGCATACATGAACCAAACATCTTTTAACATATGTAAGTGAAAACATAATACATGTGAAGTAGCTAATAAGCATCCTAAATGAATACATATTTGAATCTTTTTCATTTTGAGAGATTATAGACAACGGTATAATTTAATAATGCTTGAAAAATTTGAGTCAATTAGTGACAATTACACACCACTTACACATAGGATGAAAATGGAGACAATTGATCTCCGAAACATGTTCCTATAATCACTACTCTCTTAGAACCCAACTTGATGTAAACACAAGATGTCATTAACTAGCCCGAGATATGCAAGGAGCCAAAGCATACCTTAACATATAGTACCTTAAATATGTGTGATTATCTGTCGGTTTTCAAGATAAGTGTTAGTCAAACATAGTTAAAAAATTCTGATTAATATGCAATGGTAAATGATATGAACAGTAAAACTTAAAGAAGGCTGCAGTTTCCATTCAATTCTGTGTGCCGTCATTCATTCCTCTTCATGATAAACATGCTTGCTCCTAGAAGTTCTATTAGTTTGGCAAGTAAAATACAAATACATGTGAAAACAGTGAAACATTTTAAAGGTAAGCCATTAAAAGTGGCAAGTAATGAAATGTGTTGTATGCTTTCAACAAACTTAAGCAGGGGAATCCATCTAACTGCAAATTATACTGGTGTTTCTGAGTGGAGAGTTGCACAACTAAAGGAAACAGGAGCATTGTGAACATCAAGGAAGAAAAATGTACATGAGCCAGAATTGCAAAAAAAGCAGATGACTTCAGAAAGTATGCTATCATAGGAAAGTGCACAAGCCTCCTTTAATAATGAAACGCTAACGTTAAACAAAGACAGGAAAGTGCACAAGCCTTCTTTAATAATGAACCACTAACGTTAGACAAGTCTGAAATTCTGTTAACAACATCCGTTGCCTTTTTGTTTAAGCAATCCACCTCTTATAAGTTATTGCTAGAAATTGCATTTAGGTTTGTGATTAAAAAAAAGTGAATACATAGGCAATTATTGACAGAGGATCTAGACCCTAGACCCAGATTTTACACCTCTTCCCAATAATGATACAGCTACAGATTAACTAATACTGTATTTAGTTTCAATTCAGCTTTTTTTTTCCTTTCTTTTTTTTTTTTTTTTGCTTGTTATTGTTGTTAGAGTAGTATGCCATTCTGTTGCATTATAAACATGAAACATGAGTCCATGCAACATTTGTTATGTTTGTTTCTCACTCTGATACAAACAAAAAGCTAACATGGTGGGACATAAAATGATTAGCTTACATCAAGTCTGGTTCTAAGACTGGATCAATTATAGTTATTAGTGTAACTAGTATATAATGGTCACTAATCAACTTAAACTTTTCAAGCATAGATATCGGAATGTTTGTATTCATTAAATAACAGTTGCAAGATCTTTGATCACAAAGAAAAGGATGATTTATACAAATTACTGAGTAATTAATATCTGAACCTGTACCACAAAAAAATTGCTTCCTACTTCTTTTTGTTGTAAAATAAGTGCATAAAGGTCACTATACTGTGTTTAAAACGAGGATATGAATGGATTGCAATTTGTCAAATTTTCAGTTAAAAGCGAAAATTCAAACTTTACAATACTCCAAGTTCTATTGTGTACTGCACACTTGGTCACAATGATTTCAGCTGACATTGAGTGGGAGATGTTTACCTCCTTGCTGATGCTAAAAGTTGACAGGTTTAAGAAATCACACTTTTAAGATATGTTGAGTTTACTCTTACCTGGAGCTCACACCAAGCTACAGCAACACCAGTTTGGGTGTCTAAGCCCCTGTACACAGTCTTGAAGCTACCTCGTCCAATTTCCTCTTCAAACTTCAGGAATCTTCCATCCGGACTTACTCCTATTGCTTTCTCCTCATCGTCATCATCCTCTGGGGGAGCAGCCCCTGCGGTGGCCCCTTCTCGTGCAATGGCTGCAACTCCATCTTCTTCAACTGCACCAGCCATGGGGGTATCCTTGGGCACAGCATCATCTGCTGTTGCTTCCTGGCCTATTTCAGGAAGTTTTGTGTCTAATTTGAAGGGGCCAACAACTGTTGTCACCTGCTCCTTGTCCTCTGTAGGTTGGGTGGAAGCTGGACCATTTGCCAATGTGGAGGTGGTGGTGGCGGTGGCAGCATTGCTTGGAGTGGCTGAAGGGTCATGAGAAGTGGCCACGGTGGGCGGGGGATCTTCCGTTTGGGATCGACGCAGTGCACACAGACGTCCTCCTGGTAATGACACCTGTCACAAAGATTATAACAAGTGCACTTTGCATTTGAAAGAAAATAATATCATTCTAATAATCCAATCTGATCACTTGCCTTACGTTCTGACGTGACTCTGGGATTTGGTGTTGGTGAAGGAGTGCTTGCCTTGCGTGGTCTGCTACGGCCTAACACCCGAGATCCACTCTGCTGCTGCACACTGCTCTGTACTGAACTACCACTCACTCTGCAACAGTCATGTTGCCTGCATGATGTGAGTATTACAAGCCAGCATTTAAACTTTGTAGAGTTTGAAAGCACACTTAATATTAGGGAAGAGACTTTAAAGATTTGAAAAAAAACTGATTCTGGATATCATAAATTACATTTTCAGATTGTAGTGGTATATCATTTAGTTTCAACTAAATGTCTGTTTTTCCATTAAATCTGCATATAATGTGTATTTAATACCAGGCACTTATTTATTTATTGAATGACATTTTAGAAATAGTTGTGAGAAGCAGCTCACATAGTCATGGATAGGAACCAAGGAGATGCAGAAGATCTGATGGAAGGTGCAATAACAGTCGTGAGGTTTCAAAAATCAGTAACTTCTGCAAAGTGTGGGGCATAAGAATAAGCATTAAGAAATCTAAAACAATGGCATTCAAAAAAGCAGTAGGTTAAGAAAAGATGAAAAATGGTGTTTGGATGGAAAGGAATTACAAATATTGAAAGATTTGATTACTTAGGAGTGACATGAGCAATAATGGTGGATAGGAATCACACGTAGGAAGGTAATTGCTAAAGGAAAATTAACAATGAAAGGAGTGAGGGTGTGCTTATAAAGATACCAGGGGCCTGTTTCACAATGTTTACAATTCTTGTAAATTGTAAACTGCATTTGTAATTTGTAAAAATCTGTTTCACAATGGAAGTTTGTAAAGTTGAACTTTACAACAAGCTTAAATATTTACAAATGAAATGTTATAGGATTTACAATTGTTTTGTTTCACGATCAAATAATAACATTTTACACATTTGTAAAGTGTATTTATAAAGTATGCAGTTTATCTGCAAATGGCTTAATGCTTGTAAAGCAAGTTATATTTAATAATATATTATCCAAAAACAAAACAGATAAAATACTATACAATTTTTAGTAAGAACACAGCAAAATATCACTGAAAACTACATAAAATACTATTTAGCAGCGGTTCCAATGATTCCAATAATGATTGTGCTATGCAAGGGAACATAGAAAACGTAAACATTTTAGGCTCAGAATAATTTAATGATTTCACATATGTTTATGAATACAATGAGAGGTTTGGAATGAGTCCTTTAGCAATTGATTTGCTATTGTAAGATATTGGACATCACATTCCATGCAAGAGGCAGAAGTGGATCCTTAACCTCAAAACAACTGTGTGCTGCTTTGCACTGGATGGAAACTAGTAATAGCAGACATATGGCAATGTAGTTGTTAGTTCATTTGTGCCTAATTTTCTCTAAAATAACAATTTTATTTTATTTTGTGACCTTAAATGCTGTCATGTTGAACCTAAAGTGAAAATCCCACATTCGTGCTTAGACGAATCAATCCAATGTAGAAAGTAACAAAGCTTATTCAGCAAACAACCTATCAAAGATCATCAGCAGAGTCAATATACTACAATGCTTGAATTTGTAATTGCAGGTTTTCACTATGTGACATCTTTTAATTCTCAAGTGCATTCAAATATCTTTATATAATGTCTTTCAGATTAAAGAAACACATAATATTATTGACAGCATGAAGACTTAAAACATAGATATTTAGTGATTTTTTAAATGCTTGGTTGCTGACACTTTGAAACAAGAAGACAACAAAATGCACATTATATTTACGTTTGTCAAAAGTTTGTCTGGATTTTTAAAATTCCTCAAACTTTACAAGTTAACAAACTTTTATTATGAAACAGAGTTTACAAATATTTGTAATCTTTCCCTTATTTGTAAATCATTAATATGTTAATTGTAAATATTGTGAAATAGGGCCTAGGAATGTCTGTAAATTGGTTGGAAAGGATGTATGAAGCAGTGGTGCAATGAAAGGTGTTATATGGAGTGAAAATTTGGGAATTATTAGTGTGTGTGAACAAAATTGATATAATATATGATGTTTTGTAAAGAGTTATTAGGTTTGGCAAAAACATCACCAAGAGCAGTGGCATTGACAGATATAGACAGAACAGGAAGAAAAAGAGTAGTGTTGGAAAGAGTTTTGAAATACTGGTACAAGAATCTGAAATTAGGGGATGTTAATTTTATTACAACTTACATGAATTACCATAGAGAAGCTTGGCACAATAACTGGAGGATGAAATTGAAAGAAACCTTGGAAGAGATTGGTGAGGGGATGTATGGTAGAGAGGAGAAAATTCAATTGGATTCTGGAAATAGTAAGGTGGTGGTTAGAAGATATTGAGAGACAAGAGATATGGTCAAGTTTTGATAATATAAGATGTTTAAGACTGTACAAGGTTATAGAAGAAGATTGGGGGGATAAGTATATTGACAGCTATGATACGCAAAAGCAAGAGGGATTACGCACTGATGCTAACAGGGGCACGTGTGTTAAAGGTATTAGGAACAGCAGCATGGAAGTATGCATTATGTGGAGAAACAGAGAGTATGTTGCATTGTTTGATGCAGAGCAAAGAAACAAGTAATTAGAGTGAGGTTATATGGGATCCAAAATGGAAAACAATATTTTAACAATAAAAGTACTGACAGTCAGAGAGTGGGAAAGAATTAGGAGAATGGGTGAATATCTAGGAAGAGTAAGGGCCAATGGATAGGATAGTGAAAAGAGAAAAAGAGAGAAAATAGTCAAAATGGGGCTCTAATACATGCAAACGACATTGGGGTCATGGCATATTGAGGCTTTAAGAAACAATGTCAGTGTTAAGTGTAAGAAATATATATATAATTAAATGTTATACTATTTGTCGTGAAAGACTGAAATAAATATTCTGTTCTGCTACTAGGTACTTAATTACAATATTTAATTGACAAAAGACAGTTTGTGATATAATTTGTTTGTTTAAATCAAGTGTTTTTATTTATGGATGCTCTTTAACTACTATGGTTTTTAGCATCCCATTCTATATTGGGTGTGAAAGACCAGGAATTTTGCTCAGAGGCCTCTTTATCAGGCTTGAAGTTCTTTTACGTGCCATAAATCTATGACACAGTATCACCATGGTCCCTTCTGAAGGAAGCCATGCTAAGTATTTTCATGCCCTCCACCAGGTTTGAACCTGCAATATTGGGAATTAGAGGCTAGTATGGTACCCCTAGACGACAGAGAACAACTAATTTGTTTGTTTGTTGAAGATATATACTATCATATTATGTTTTCCTGTGTTTGCCTTGAATATCTTTCTGTTGCATATTAGTACTATGTAACAAACATGGGATTGAAAACCAAGACAGAAAACAACATGGTCTTATTCTACAGTCAAGACACACACAAAAATGTAATGTGTAATCTAGAATGTCTGAGCTAGTTGAAGTTCATTTGGAAAGGCATGTCTAAAGTGAAGTTTTTTTCTGAATGGATGGCTTTGCTTTTCTCACTGTACTGTAGCAAGCAGATTAGTCCATCCAAATGAATATTCTTGCAGGGTGATGAAGAAACTTAATATTACAGTCCAAAGTGAACAATCTCATAATGCAAACAAGGGTAAGTCATTCCTACTTTTGGATCTAAAATATTTAGTTCTGGGATTCTGCATAAGACTGCAAAAGTGGCGGATTGGAGAACACTTTCTGAAAGAAAGAAGGAAAGAAAGAAAGAAAGTAAAACAAAACAACACTGCAGTGAAGATTGAAAATGTGTACTAGAACTAAATTTTTATTATATTGTTATTCAAGGTAAAACACACACACACACAATTAAAATATGTGCCCACTATGAAAATGAACTGATAACTGACAAAATAAAACTTGTTTAAAACTTTGTAATTGTCTTCCATAATTTGAACTCTCCATTTTCTGCTGCAAAATCAGTACTAATTGTAATCTATGTGTATATCCCTTCTTCTGTTTATTAACTGTTGGATTTTATAGCAGTCTTTTGTTTTTGTACTTGGCAACCTGTATAAATGCTATAAATGCAACAGCTATAAATGCATCAGCTCTGCAATGAGGCATTAAATGTCTCATTTATACTAACTATAAGTACCCAGCTTGTTCCTTCATTCTCTGTTTAAAATAACAAGATATCTAGCAGATTATGGTCAAATAATACTTCTTACACGTAAAAAGAATATTGGAACAATTTTCATGCAAAATAGCAACACTGCATATTAATTACTATTTGACCTTTGAGAATGAGAAGATAAGTTACCTCTAGTTCACATCGTGTCACTGATTCAAATTGTAACCATTTTTAGGCAGTTGAAAAAGTTTTCTTTCCTAATTTGTTCTGTGTAACTGTGAAACACCTCTATTCAAACAAGCACTCACAAAGAAAGACTGGGTAATGCATCTTCATCAATTATCTATGTTGGGTCTGCTAGTATGTACAGCATACAAAAATCTAAACGGAAAATAAACTATGAAGATTGGACTTACAATATGAAAATTACTTTTGGATTATGGAAGAGTGTCAAACTGATAAAAAATCTGACTGCATGCTTTGTGCCCTGCCTAACTCTATGGAACTGCAATGTGCCTACATCAGAGCATCAAGAATACCCCAAGATTTGTTGGGAAAAATTTGGAACTGGATGCAAAAGCATTGGGTTGGCTGAAAAAATAACAGGACTTCTGCAGCTTGAATAACGAGGTATTTAAAAGAAACTAAAGTGCATGTCTAGTGTGCTGTGAGTCCAGTTAATTAGTTTCTGCAAATGATATATAGACAAACCTTGATCCATTGCATTTAAAGGGAGCCAATAAAATGAGCAAAAAAAGTGTTAAAATGATGGGTAAAAGTATGATATCTATGGCTTCATTAAACAGTGTTAAAAAGCGTAAAATAATTAGTAAGTTTCGATATACTCCCATATCCATCGATGTCTTTGAATCACCACATTCATACAACACACAGATATTTCATTCTATTTTATTCCATTTATTTTGGCTAATATTATCTTATAGTGTGCCCGTAGAAAATGCTTATAAAATCAAAAGGAAAGCGAATAAATTACCTTAAGAGTGAGCTTAGAACACGATGTGGCCTCGTCTATAGCTGGTGCCCACCTGCCCGCCCGTTTAAGGTATTTTAGTTATATAGGAAAATCGCGTCAGGAAGTAAACAAACGTAGCCATTTTGCAAAAAATTACATGCAAATTGGGTACTGCCAACGTAAATAAAAATGTGAAATCGGCTAAAAATGCGATGCGCCGTTGTTACCGCTATTTGTTGTTGTTCTGCGATTTTGTTGAAACGCAACGCGTGCAAATTAACAGTGCGTATTTAATATAAAGCAAAATGGTTTGCACGGGATGTGAGAATACTGTCTTTAGCATTCTAACTCAACACGTGCTATGCTTATATAAAAAAAACTAACCTAAACCTAACTTTTCGTGAATTGAGAAACGTAAGCTTATATAAAAAAACTAACCTTTCGTGAATTCAGAAATGTAAGCTTATATAAAAAAAACTAACCTAAACCTAACCTTCCGTGAATCCATAAATGTAGGCTTATATAAAAAAAAACTAACCTAAACCTAACCTTTCATGAATTCAGAAACGTAAGCTTATATAAAAAAAACAACCTTTAGTGAATTCAAACGTAAGCTTATATTAAAAAAACCTAACCTAAACCTAACCTTCCGTGAATCCATAAACGTAAGCTTATATAAAAAAAACTAAACCTAACCTCCCGTGAATTAGAAACGTAAGCTTAGGAACGCACGCTTGCTTCGCTCGCGTGCTTTGATGTAACCAATGGTAACAAATTAAAACAAGGATATATATATATATATATATATATATATATATATATATATAAAGATATAAAGGTAATTCAGAAACCTATGCTTATATAAAAAAACTAACCTAAACCTAACCTTAACCTTTCGTGAATTCAGAAACATAAGCTTATATAAAAAAACTAACCTAAACCTAACCTTTCGTGAATTCAGAAACGTAAGCTTATATATAAAAAACTAACCTAAACCTAACCTTCCGTGAATCCATAAATGTAAGCTTATATAAAAAAACTAACCTAAACCTAACCTTTCATGAATTCAGAAACGTAAGCTTATATAAAAAAACCAACCTTTGGTGAATTCAAACGTAAGCTTATATAAAAAAAACCTAACCTAAACCTAACCTTCCGTGAATCCATAAACGTAAGCTTATATAAAAAAAACTAAACCTAACCTCCCGTGAATTAGAAACGTAAGCTTAGGAACGCACGCTCGCTTCGCTCGCGTGCTTTGATGTAACCAATGGTAACAAATTAAAACAAGGATATATATATATATATATATATATAAAGGTAATTCAGAAACCTATGCTTATATAAAAAAAACTAACCTAAACCTAACCTTAACCTTTCGTGAATTCAGAAACATAAGCTTATATAAAAAAACTAACCTAAACCTAACCTTTCGTGAATTCAGAAACGTAAGCTTATATAAAAAAAACTAACCTAAACCTAACCTTTCGTGAATTCAGAAACATAAGTTTATATAAAAAAAACTAACCTAAACCTAACCTTCCGTGAATCCATTAACGTAAGCTGATATAAAAGAAACTAAACCTAACCTTACCTAACCTCCCGTGAATCAGAAACGTAAGTAAACAGTGATAACAAATTAAAACAAGGATATATATAAAGGTAATTCAGAAACCTATGGTTATATAAAAAAAACTAACCTAAACCTAACCTTTCGTGAATTCAGAAACGTAAGCTTCTATAAAAAAAACTAACCTAAACCTAACCTTTCCTGAATTCAGAAACGTAAGTTTATATAAAAAAAACTAAACCTAACCTAACCTAACCTCCCGTGAATCAGAAACGTAAGTTTAGGAACGCACGCTCGCTTCGCTCGCGTGCTTTGATGTAATCAGTGGTAACAAATTAAAACAAAGATATATATATAAAAGTAATTCAGAAACCTATGGTTATATAAAAAAAACTAACCTAAACCTAACCTTTCGTGAATTCAGAAACGTAAGCTTATATTAAAAAAAACTAACCTAAACCTAACCTTTCGTGTATTCAGAAACGTAAGCTTATATAAAAAAACTAACCTAACCTTTCGTGAATTCAGAAACGTAAGCTTATATAAAAAAACTAACCTAAACCTAACCTTTCGTGAATTCAGAAACGTAAGTTTATATAAAAAAAAACTAACCTAAAGCTAACCTTTCGAAAGCTTACATAAATAAAAAATCTAACGTAAGCGTAACCTTCCGTTAATTCATAAAGCACAGGTTGTCTAAGATCCCTGGGCTACACTCTGTGGTCGCGGCATTAATTTTCGTTTTGGCGGCATTAATTTGTTATATGTTGGCAGCATAAACATAGGACATACGTGACATGTGTTGAGCTAGTGCATGGCATAGTGTGACATCTGTTGGACAATATAACACATCATATTCATCGCCGTGGGGCACACTGTAAGATGATATTGTCCTTTATTTTTTTTATTTAATTTCTAACACATTACAATAAACATTATCAAGATTTTTAATGTTTTGTAAATTTAAAATACTTTTAACAGTCTTCATTGTGAACAACTGATACTCTGAGGCATTATGAGTGTATTTCTGCTGCCAACATTGAGGATAAAAAGCAGATTCCGATTTTATTCACCATTTGCAAGGCTTCGTCAGAACAAAATAAGACTATTTTGAATTACTTTGGTTTTCATTGAAAACGTTAATAAAAGCTAAAAGAAAATTACCTTAGGAGTGAGTTTAGAAGTAGATGTTGTCTCTTCTCTATCTGGTGCCCACCTGTTTTAGGTGTTTTATTTTTATAGCAAAATTATGATGTGAAGACAACAAACGCAGCCATCTTGTCACTATCGCACATGCGCAATGGGAACTGCCAACCTAAATGAGAAGTGAAATCCGCAGAAAAAGCGATGTGTTGTTACTACTTCTTTTTTGTATTGCCGCTGACAAAAACGCAATGCATTGTTATTAAAGACTTTCCACCAGAAGTTTAATTACTTTCTCTACTACGTACAGTAAGTAGGGGAAGTATTGTATTCCACCCAAAAATTTGATACCGAGATTTCACCAGAAATACATCTTTTGAGACCCCCTGCATCCAAAAAAAAAGCATTTTTGGAAACATGTACGTGTGTGTGTGTGTGTGTGTGTCTGTGAACAGCATAACTCAGAAACGAACAGTTGGATACGTACCAAACTTGGTATTTAGGGTTCAGTATCTTCCAGAGATGCGACACAAAGGTTTTCAAAAAAATCCCCCCACCCCAGATTACCCTTTACATGGAACATTTTTCGAAAATTTTAATTTTCTCAAAAATGGCTCTAACGATTTTGATTAAAATATCATATGTTTATGATATTTTCATGACAAATGGTGTATATCTCAAATTTTCTGGGAATGTCTCCAAAAGTATTCTCATTGTGAATGACTTTTGCCTAACTGGTAAACAATAATAGACAAAATTTTACTACACAAAAAATGTAGATCGCTTTAAAATACACAATTTATGTCATACATTTTTTTGGTTGGGTGAACCATTTTCGAGATATTGCTTGTTATTCCCGTAAATTTTCCGATACTTATAGTTTTTCTCAAATTCGTTTTTTTTTTTTTTTTTTTTTTGTCTGTCTGTCCTGGTAATGCAAAGAGAATGGAATACTCCACATAACAAACCACCTCTTAAAATATTTGACTATCGCTTAAAGCCTAGCAGTTCCCCTTGCATCTACAAGAAAATTAGCAAGAAGATTAAAATCTCGATATCTCGATTAACATAAAGCATATGGAGAATAAGCATTTGTAAAAATAGTTTGTACAAGAGTAGAGAAAGTCATGTGAGTGTAACACAGATTTTTGTTTTGATTGTTATAGCGAAAGTTGTGTTAGATTAAAATAATTGCATTAAAAGTTTAATAAAGAAGTTGCTTTACAGGTACACTGGTAGACAATTAGTGATAAATAGTTAACCTAAGCTTATATAAAAAAATCTGATGTATTACACTCACATGACTTTGTCTACTCTTGTACAAACTATTTTTACAAACGCTTATTCTCCATCTACTTCATGTTAATCAAGATAAACATTTGCAGACTCTATCTTATTTCTAATTTTCTTGTAGATGTAAGGGGAATATACATTTACAAGGGCAATATAGAAATACAGTAGCCTTTAAGCACATATATATCTCTTAATAGCTGGTTGCTAGGTGCAGCACCATTCCCTTTGCCACAGATTAATACTCTTTGCATATCCAAGACAAAAAAATGAATAACGAATTCCTATTTGAGAAAATAACTATTGAAAAATTTAAGGGAATAACAAGCAATATCTCGAAAATGGTTCACTCAACAAACAAAATGTATATGACATAAATTGTATATTTTAACGTGATCTACATTTTTTGTGTAGTAAAATTTTGTCTTTCTCTTATGGTTTACAAGTTATGCAAAAGTCGTTCACAATGAAGAATACTTTTGGAGACATTCCCAGAAAATTCAAGATATACATTTTATTTGTCATGAAAATATCTTAAACATATGACATTTTAATCAAAATCGTTAGAGCCATTTTTGAGAAAATTAAAGTTTTTGAAAAATGTTCCATGTAAAGGGTAATCTGGGGTGGGGGGATTTTCTTGAAAACCTTCGTGTCGCATATCTGGAAGATACTGAACCTAAATACCAAGTTTGGTGTTTATCCGACTATTCGTTTCTGAGTTATGCTGTTCACTCTCACACACGCGCGCACGCACACGCACACACACACACACCAAAAAAAAAAAACCACACGGACATGTTTCCAAAAATGCTTTTTTTGGATTCAGGGGGTCTCAAAACATATATTTCCGATGAAATCTCGGTATCAAATTTTTGGGTGGAATACAATACTTCTCCTACTTACTATACGTAGCAGAGAAAGTAAACAACTAAACCTAACCTCCCATTAATTAGAAACCTAAGCTTATATAAAAAAAATAGCTAAACCTAACCTAACCTAACCTCCATGAATCAGAAACGTAAAAAATTAATAAACCTAAAATAAAAAGTAATTAGGAACGCAGGCTGAGATCGTTAGCGGTATTTGTTATTCATATGTTGCCAGCATTGTGTTGGAGCTAGAGGATGACATAGGGTACATCTGTAGGGCATGTAATGCATCACTTTCATCGCTTCAGAAGACCAAAGTAAAGCAGAAAGTCGCAAAATATAAAAATTGTATATGTATACATTTTAAGTACATTAATACAAATTGTTTATATATATATATATATATATATATATATATATATATATATAGATATTTTATATTATATTGACTAGCTACTATTGACATTTGCTACTTTAGGTATATACATTTTACATGCCTTAATGCTTACAGTTTTATATATACAGATACTTTATATTATTCAGACTAGCTACTATTGAAGTTAACTGCAGCAGCAGAATTGGGAGTGCAGCCAACTCTGTGGAAGTGCGAGGGTGCATTTCTTAACGATCTTTATGATTCACTATATATTTAAGCTTACATTTAGGAGGTTAGGTGAGGTTTAGTTCTTTTTAATATATAAACTTACGTTAATTAACAACCAGTGGTTACACCAAAGCACGCTCACATTTATATAAGCTTAGGTTTCTGATTCACAGGAGGTTAGGTTAGGTATGGTTTTCTTTATATAAGTCTAGATTTCTGTTTCACAGGAGGTTAGGTTAGGATTAGTTTTATATATATAAGTTTCTCCACTGCGGAATTCACTGTTATTTCACTTCAGTTCCTATTTCCTCCATCCAGATTTTATGGTCTTCATTTCACTTAATAATTATTTATTTCCTCCATCATGACATTTATATCCCACTCCTAACACCAGAGCAACTTTGTCCAGTTTTCACTATCACTTCATATAGTTCTCACTGTTACTTCGCTAATGCGATCTTGTTCAATTGTGGAGCATTTTTTCAAAACTCAATAAATGCAGATTTTTATTTTCACACAGAACATTAGAAAAAATTTAATATTTTCTTCAGCATTCGAAACTTACTGCTTTAAATAAAATGTCCTAGCAAGATAAATTGAAACAAGTTTTTCACTATGTAGGATTATAGGATTATTTATTCAGGTTTTCTTAAAAGTCGATAAATGCATGTTTACGTAAGAGAAACAAATTGAAGCTGTGAACTAAAAAAGGCGCTATGTTAAAATGGCTTTGCACCCATAAACGGGCTATTCTATATTCAAGCCACAAGTAGTAGATAAACGTTCCAAGAAAAAGTCACTAGAGCTATGTTCAAAGGCCACTAACTCAAAAAGGCGGTATTAGCTTAGCATTTTACGGCATTGTTGCAGAATATGGAACAGTGTATTTGTTGACTGAAGATGGAGGGAAATGATACTGTTCTGCCTCAGCTAGAACTAAAAAGAAATGCAGGGAAAGCATTATTGTGAAATGTAATACGTTAAAACAATGTGGAAAAGCCTACAAAATCCCCAGTGAAAACACATTCCTGCAAGAATGCCTCCAGAGAAACAAGTAAACAATGTTATAAAGAAAATGTTATTGAGATTATGGAATTACAATCAAGTTAATGTTATAAAGTGTTAAAAAAAAACAAAAATATTTGTAATATTATGAATAAAAAATAACCAATGAAATATATCTTATATTCACAATTTCATGACAGTTTTCAAGCTATGCATATTCTAGCATGCTCAATGTATGTGTGCTAATGTTTAGCACGGGATGCATTTCATGTAAATACTTATAGTTTTTTTTTTTATAAAAGAATACTGGCTTGTTATATTTTTACTTTCTCTACTACACAAAGTAGGGGAAGTATTGCATTCTACCCAAAAATTCAATATTGGAGATACATGTTTTGAGACCCCCTGAATCCAAAAAAAGTACTTTTAGAAGAAGGTCCACGTGTGTGTCTGTGAACAGCATAACTCAAAAAGTCAGATAAATACCAAACTTTGTATTTAGGTTCACTATCTTTCAAAAATGCGACATGAAGATTTTCAAGAAAATCCCCCCACCCCAGACTACCCTTTACATGGGACATTTTTTGAAAATTTTGATTTTCTCAAAAATGGCTCCAACGATTATGCTTAAAATACCATATAATCAAGATATTTTCATGACAAATACAATGTATATCTTGAATTTTCTGGGAATGTCCCCAAAAGTCCTCTTCCTTCTGAATGGCTTTTGCATAACTGGTAAACAGTAAGAGATAGACAAAAGTTTTGCAGACCTAGTTAAAAAACACAATTTATGTCATAAATTTTTTTGTGAAGTGAACCATTTCCAAAATATTCCTTGCTATTTGTTTGAATTTTCCAATACTTATACTTTCTCTCAAATGGGAATTCGTTATTCGTTTTTTTATGTCCTGAACATACAAAGAGAATGAAACGCTCCACATAGCAACCAGCTCTTAAAGGATTTCACTATCACCTAAAGCTTACCATATTCCCCTTGTACCTACAAAAAAATTAGCAATAAGATAGTTTCCCCAAAAGTTTATCTCGATTAACATGAAGTAGATGGAGAATAAGCATTTGTAAAAATAGTTTTACAAGAGTAGAGAAAGTCATGTGAGTGTAACACATCAGATTTTTATATTATGTTTTTATTTACTTATATAGTGTACTATTTTATTTGTCAGGATGTTTAATAGTGGGGTTTTTTTTTCAGTAAAAAGCTATAACTGCAATTTCAACTGCAATTAGCTACCATGGGAGCATAAAATGAAGATTTTTACTGCTTTTTATGATCAAACGTTCAAACACCAAGGTACTTACTTGATGAACCTTATGCACCTGGTACCTGCAAAGAGAAGGCGGAAAAGAAAACAACATGATGCAAGATGTCATAACATCACTGTGTCTTACACCCTACCAGATGGAAAGGGTGATTTCAATCGGGTTTGCTAACAAACATTCATGGAAATTTTTTATATCAAACATAAGAAGGTTGAGATTTTGCTGAAGAAGAAAAGAGTCTCAGTGTACAATGAAGGGAGGGGAAGGTATCTAAGGAAGCACAAATTTACTGATGAAGACATCTAAAATATAAAGGATCGCATTAATTCCATCCCAAGAAGTGAATCACATTACTCCAGAGTAAAGTCTTCTAAGGAATTCTTAAATCTGGACTTAAATATCAGCAGACTTTACCAGGCTCTTCAAGAAAAGTACAAAGATTGCAAAGTTACTCCTCAGTATTACCATAAAATATTTAGAAAAGAATTTAATCTTAGTTTTCATTGACCACATGTGGATACATTCAACACCTGTGACTATCTGAACTGTGAAATAAGATCAAGATTACCTAGTAGTCCTCAAGCCAAGAAATCACTGCAATCACATCATGATAGAGCAAAAAAGTTCAATTTCTACTGAAGCAAGATTATGTGAAATCTCAACTTCCAGGGAGTACTTCCATCAACAGTGTCTATAGACCTTCCAAAAGTGTTATTTGTACCTACACTTAGCCACAGTGAGATGTATTACAAAAGACAGCTTCAGCTACAACTTGTGTGTGCATGTGCAGATACTAACGAAGTAATTTGTTGCTTATGGCATGAGGGACAATCCTCTCATGGCACTAATGAAATTGCTTCATGCTTATTGCATGTAATAAATATGGGGTATGTGAAGCAAGAAAGCCTAGCTATTTTGCTGACAACTGTGTTAGACAAAATAAGAATAGAGTAATGGTGGCTCTTATGATGATAAAAATAATTTCAAAGTGACTGATTTGAAGTTTCTTATTAGCAGTCATAGTTTTCTTGCATGTGACTGTGCTCTTGCACAAATTGAGAAAAGACAGCATTTGTTCCTATGAACTTGAACATGTCATTAAACCTGCGAGGGTTGATCATCGCTACCAAGTGCTAAACGTGTGTGAAAATAATTTTTTGAACATTCAAGAAACTGCAGACAGATTTATTTCAACAGTTAAACTAAAGATATCTCATGCTATTTGTATATGGGTAGCTTCGATTATCCAGATAGTGTACAAGAGAAATACAATCATAGTGAACTACCAAATCAGCAAAAAATGGGAGAGTTGGAAAAAGGCATCACAATAGATGATGTAAAAAAGGTAGAATTATCAGTGAATGCTGGACATAAAACATTTACCCAAAAAAAAACAAAATGATTTGCTATCAATGATACCTTATTTAGACAAAAAAGACATGACTTTCTATGTAAAACTGTATAGAAAATAACATTTTGCCTCTTTAATATTGAAATAATCTGTTATATCCCTCTATAATCTGAAAACTGCATTATGCACATAGTCCTTTTTTGATTTCGTAAAAGGTGATTTAACCTCATTAGTTTTAATATTGTTTGGAGGAAAAGTATATTGCCTTATAAAGAGGTCAATATAGAATGTTTATGCAGAAGATGAAATAAATTTTGATGTATTAATAACCTTGATGACAGCGTTTACTCTCGCAGGCATACTTTCAATCAGGTGCTGGAAGGTTTCTTGGGGAATGGCAGTCCATTCTTCACGGAGTGCGGAACTGAGGAGAGGTATCGATGTAGGTCGGTGAGGCCTGGCATGAAGTCGGCGTTCCAAAACATCCCAAAGGTGTTCTATAGGATTCAAGTCAGGACTCTGTGCGGGCCAGTCCATTACAAGGATGTTATTGTCATGTAACCAATTCCGCCACAGCCCGTGCAGTATGAACAGGTGCTCGATCGTGTTGAAAGATGCAATCGCCATCCCCAAATTGCTCTTCAACAGTGGGAAGCAAGAAGGTGCTTAAAATATCAATGTAGGTCTGGCTGTGATCGTGCCACGCAAAACAACAAGGGGTGCAAGCCCCCTCCAGGAAAAACACGACCACACCATAACACCACCACCTCTGAATTTCACTGTTGGCACTACACAAGCTGGCAGATGACGTTCACCGGGCATTCGCCATACACACACCCTGCCATCAGATCGTCTGTTCAATTGTGTAATGTTGACGCTCCTTACACCAAGCGAGGCGTCGTTTGGCATTTTCCTGCGTGATGTGTGGCTTATAAGCTGCCATGGAATCCAAGGTTTCTTACCTCACGCCTAACTGTCATAGTACTTGGAGTGGATCCTGATGCAGTTTGGAATTCCTGTGTGATGGTCTGTATAGATGTCTGCATATTACTCTTTACGATCCTCTTCAAATGTCGGCAGTCTCTATCGTCAACAGACAAGGTCAGCCTGTACGCTTTTGTGCTGTACATGTCCCTTCACGTTTCCACTTCACTATCACATCAGAAACAGTGGACCTAGGGATGTTTAGGAGTGTGGAAATCTCACGTACAGACTTCTGACACAAGTGACACCCAATCACCTAACCACCTTCAAAGTCCGTGAGTTCCACAGAGCGTCCCATTCTGCTGTTTCACAATGTCTAATGACTACTGAGGTCACGGATGAGTACCAGGCAGTAGGTAGCAGCACAATGCACCTAAGATGAAAAACGTATGTTTGTGGCGGTGTCCGGATACTTTTGATCACACAGTGTATATGCTAGCCTTAAAATTCCATACTTTTTCCATGTTCGCAAGAAACAACTGAATGTTGACAGGACTTTAAGAGAATGACCAAGATTTTTAAAAACGGATAGCTCAGAAATGGCTTATGCCACAAAAAAAAAAAAAAAAAAAAAAAAAAAAAAAAAACTTATTTGAAATAAATTGTGTTTTAAAAATATCTACAACTTTTTGTGTAGTGCATTTTCATCAATCACTTAACATTTATCAACTAAAATTATACAAAATTCTTTCAGAATGAAGAGGACTTTACAGGCTATTCCCAGAAAGTTCAAGATTTACAATTTATTTGTCATCTAAATATCTTTAATATGTGGTATTTTAATCAAAACTGGTAGAACCATTTTTTTAGAAAATCAAAAGTTTTGAAAAATGTTCCATGTAAATGATAGTTTGGGTAGAGGATTTTCTTGAAAATCATGTTGCATCTTTGGAGGGTACTGAACCTAAATACCATGTTCGGTATTTATCTGACTTTTCAGTTTTAAGTTCTCTCTCTCGCACTCTCTCTCTAAAAATGCTCTTTTTGGATTCAGGGGTTCCTAAATCACATATTTCAGGTGAAATCTCGGCATCAAATTTTTGGGTGTATTACAATACCCTCTCTACCTATTATGTATGTGGCAGAGAAAGTAAAGGCAGATAGCTATGTGATCGGTTTTAAAACTCCATGCTGCTTGCATGACCAGCAGAAAAAGTGAATAGCAACTTACCATTTGAAAAAAAGATAAGTGTTAGAAAATTTAAAACCAATAACAAATAATATCTTGGAGGTGATAAATGCCACAAAAAAGTTTACTTGACATAAATTGTATGCTTTAACAGGTTTACACTTTTTGTGTAGTATGATTTTGTCTCTCTTACAGTTTACCAATTATACAAAAATAATTCAGAATAAAGAGGACTCGATGGGCTATCCCTAGAAAGCTCAAGATATACATTTTATCTGCCATGCAAATAACTTAAACACATGGTGTTTTAATCATAATTGTTAGACCTATTTTTGAGAAAATAAATAACAAAAGCTTTTCCATGCAAAGGTATTTTCAGGGGGATTTGTTTGTAAATCTTCATGTCACATCCTTGGAAGGTTTGAGTTATGACTGGAGACAGCCAAAATGTTAAGAAAAATTTGCCAAAACATGAAAAGAAACAAATCCCAAAATATTATGAAATATATATATTTAAAGCCAAAACATCTTATCCTTTAAGGGTTTGCAGCAGGTTCACTTCATTAGTTTATAAAATAGGCTTCGTAGACTTTGTTGATATTTAATAATAAAATATCAAATGAAATACCAACAAATTACATGTTTATAGAATTGAATTATTGTAAAACCCTTAAACTTAGAAATAAATAAGTAAAAAAAAAAAGTTACTTGCATAACACTAATTACAATATGCCACTATAAGCATTGCTTCACAAAAATAAATACTCTTGAAAAATGGAGGGTATTTAATTTCACATGTGACATCATATAGAGGAAATGTTATGTTTTCTCAACTGTACCTGACTAGTTGGAAAACAGTGCAGGATTTTCCAGCTGAGTTTCCTGGAAAGAGTAACTTGGATTTTCTAAAAATGTTTCATAGAAAACTGCATAAATAGAGCATTTGAAAAGCCTGGTTCTTTGCTAACAGAAATTATTTTTAAAAAAAAATCATAAATATGAAGATACATTATGAATTTCATAAAACATACAGATTTTATGAAATATGAAATTTTTTGTTACATGCATAATTCTTCTACACACTGTGCACTTGAATATGTGCATGCAAACATACACACCCCTTTTCTAAATTTTTGTTGTTGTAATTTAGGAACCTCAAAACATGTACTTCCGGTGAAAATTGTATCATATTTTTGGGTGGAATGCAGCATTTCTGATACTTACCATAGATATATAGTAGAGAAAGGAAAATGAGAAAGAGATCCAAGCACATGTGTGCTCATAACTCAAAAATAAAAAGTCCATTTGAGCTTAAACACCAAACTTGATATTTTAAATTCAGTGTCTCCCAAGGATACAACACAAAGATTTTCAAGAAAATCCCCTCAGTGAAACTATCCTTTATATAGAAAAAATTACATTATTGTTTGTTTTCTCAAAAATGGCTCTATCGATTTTGATTAAAATATCATACGTTCAAATTCTTTGCATGATGAATAAAATGTGTATCTTGAATTTTCTATAAATACCCAAAAATTTCTCTCCATTTGGAATGAATTCTATACACTTCTAAATAACTCGTAAACCATAAAGGATAGACAAAGAATTACTAATCACAAAATGTCAATCTTGTTAAAACATATAATTTATGTCAAATTTTTTGTGCCATTAATTATTTCCCAGATATCTATATTATTAGTTTGAATTTTCCAATGCTTTATAGTTTTTATCAAATGGCAAGTTGCTATTCATTTTTTACTTTCTCTACCACACAACTAGTATGTAAAAGTACTGCATTACACTCAAAAATTCCATAGACCTAAAAATTCTACATTCAGCAGAGATACATGCATTGCTCATCCTGAATCCAAAACAAAAAAAAAAAACTGTATTTTTACTTTCTCTACCACATAACAGGTAGAGAGAGGAAGTATTACATTCCACCAAAATACTTGGTGTAAATTTCATTGGAAATACGTATTTTGAAGCCCAGTTAGTTAAAGGTCTGCGGTTCACT
This sequence comes from Deroplatys truncata, assembly GCA_030765065.1. Taxonomy (NCBI): domain Eukaryota; kingdom Metazoa; phylum Arthropoda; class Insecta; order Mantodea; family Mantidae; genus Deroplatys; species Deroplatys truncata. The sequence goes on along the minus strand of CM060980.1, from coordinate 31,073,042 downwards.
CACACATGCACAAGTGCCTATAAACAGCACTCAAAAGCAAAATGTTCTTTAAATACGAAACATGTTATTCAAATTCAGTATATTCCAAAGCTGTAACACTTATGGCCATGTGCACCATTCTCGTTTAACAAACCCTACAGGGACCTTCACCTTACTGTGCAAAGAATTTGACCAGGATAATCATCACACAGCAGTGTGCCAATGTTCACTGCAGTTTAGGTGATCGTGGTTAGCTGGCAGGCTCACATTAGTTGAGCCACATTCATTACAGGTAAACTCTACTGAACGCACCCGGAAGTACACCATGTCATCTCTTTTTCACTTGTTCTACCTCTTTACTGAAGCGCATGCATGTACTACTTCAGCATGCAATGGAGGAAAGCAAAAGTAGACCCAAGTTTTTCTATGTTGTTACATTAACATGCAATTCTTAAGAAAAAATAGAAAGTAAGAGATAGAAGCAATAACTTAAAGATGGACATGTGGGGAAAGTGTCACTATTTAGTAGAAAAATATGCTGAACTATTATAGATTTTTTTCTTCTTTCCTTTCTTTTCACACTGAATAAAGCTCCCATTTAGCTTAGTCGACATTCTCCAAGAGAGAGTCAGAAAAAAAAAGGAAAAAATCCCCAGACAAGATTTGAACTTGAAACCTCTTGAATACTAGGTGCACATATTACCCCAACACCATGATGATAACTTCAAACTTCGACACTGACCTATTTATATTACCCAATTCCTATATCTGTGCAATTAATGTATCCTAACATTCCCGAAAATGTACTAATTGCACTAAATCCATTCACTGCTACTCTTATTTCTGCACTGTTTTTGGAACTATGCTTCAACTAATATAATTATGGTATGTAACCCCGTCACTGTGTGGATTTTTGCATCTTGGATCAGAATATTTAAGGCACCTGTCACATAAAAGCCTTAAGGCATTAAAAATTACAAAATACTAACTCTATCAGGAAGCATTCATTGGCGAAAATGGATTGTTTCTTTTAGTTGAGAATTCTAACATACACCATTCTGTCATTTTAACATTACAACACAAGTAAAGTTGGAGATAATCGACGAAAACCGGTTGTTTATGGGCGGTCAGATATAACTGTGGTAAAATCCTCTATCAACTTTTACCATAATTGACTGTTCACCGCAGTAAAGTCAGTATTTCACAATCAAGAATGGTGTACACAGCCATAAGAGCTTTAAGAAAATCCTGCCACTACAAACTACCATTATATGAAAATATGTTTGTTATTTTTTTATTTTCTCAAAAATGACTCTTAACAATTTTGATTAAAATATCATGTGTTTAAGATATTTGCATATGTATATTTTGAATTTTCTGTGAATACCTGAGTACTCCTTATTCTGAATGACTTTTGTATAACTGGTAAACCATAAGAGATAGACAAAATCTTAGTACACAAAAAAGTGTAAATCTCGTTTGAACACAAAATTTATGTCAAATAAAGAGTTTTGTAGTGTTAAGCTTTCCTAACACATTCTTTGTTATTGGTTTGTAATTTCAAATGCTTATACTTTCTGAAGTGGTAAGTCACTATTCATTTTTTCTCATGGTAAAGCAAAGAGCATAGAATTTCAAAACCAAAACATAACGATCTGCTTTCTAAAACCTACTGCTATAGCCCACTATATTCTTCCTATATTTACAAGAAAAGGGGTAAAGAAAGTTTATCTCAATTACCAAGAATGAGTTAGAAGAATAAGCTTTTGTAAGAATTGTTTGTGAAAGAGTGGGTACAGAAAGTCATGTGAATGGAAACATAAAATTTTATTAAATTATTTGAAATGGAGAAGGCCTATTATGGAATACAAATTAAAAGACTTTGAACTGAGGCTCATACAACTGATTATACCGAAGTTTAAAAGTGATACCTTCAGTTTTATCTGATTTTATGTATACAAAAATAAAGTTCATTTACCTCTCAGTACGATGGAAGAGACTGCGCACCGTGGAGCCAATGATGCTGGTGCGCTTTGAATGCTCAGGAGAAGCGGCGGACTTGCGACCGCGCTTGCCCAGGCCAGCATCGCTCCCACCCCCTGCCCTTGCCGTGATGAGGCTACCTGCAGTTCCCGTCGTCTCTCTGTAGGGCTGATAGTTGTCGTTCTGCTCCCTGCCACTCCCACCAACCCCAACTGTTGTTGTAGTGTTGCTCGTGCTCAAGTTATTGTTTCCACTCCGTGCCTGCATTTTACAAATTCTACAACCTCAACATTCAAAATACTTTGAGACCTCTCTTAACAGAATTCATGCTCCCATTAAAAAACATTCTGCAGAAAAAGGTGGCCATTTTTTCCATATTTTTGCTTACATTTACAAAGGTATAAAGCAAACAAAATCATTGGCTTTAAAAATAATATTTTCTGAAAATCATGTTTTCTTTTTACTATATACAGAAGTGGCATAAATTATTTGATTGAAAGAGACCTTTGGATACGGAAAACTGGCAAGAAAGTGGAAAGAAATGCTAGTATGACCACAGAAGTTAAAGGGAGCTATACAAATGAAAAATGAACTTGCTACTTTTATAAGGTAACTGCCTTAACTTGGACACTTCAATTTCAATTTTTAAGATCATATAGGGGTCTATTTTCTAAGCTTATTATTACAGCTAACTAGTGCTGTAACTATAGTTACGGACTGAGCCTTATAGTGAAGCTCAGCATGAAATCATAACGATTCTGCTAACTTAGAAAATAGACCCCATAAGCTCATTTTTATATAGTAAACAATGACATAATAGTGTGTTTGTAAAATTTTTACCTCCTCTACTACTGAACTATTGTAGGAGGAAGTACTGTATTGCACCCAAAAATGTTATATTAAGACTGCATTCAGAAATGCATGTTTTGAGGTGGTGTGTGTGTACGCACACGTGCATGTGCATGAGACAGAGAGAGCAGCAGCATAATTTTAAAACAAAGGGACAAACATCGAAACCAATATTCTAGTCATAATTTGTGAGGACATTTTCATTCTTAATGAATTTTGTGTGCTTTTGTATAACTGGTAACCTAACCCAGTTGAGATACAGTAAAACCCTGCTTAACTAAACTGTGCTTAAACCAAACCCAGAGACGCAAGAGAAAAAAAGTAAGAGAATGAACCAAAAAAAAAAAAAAAAAAATACATGAATTCATGTCGACAACTTTGCTGCGACAATCAGCAATGCTCTTTTTTTGCAACCATAAATTCCAATACATGCTGGTGTAATATGCAGTTAATCCTCACCCCATCCCACATTTCAAGAAATGCTGTACCATTATAGCAAGTGTTAATTCTTGTTGTTGAACATGCATTCAATGCAGAGTCCACTATTATTTTACTGTTGGTGTTGGTCAGTATTGTTTATTTACATCCAAGAGGTCAGCAAAAATAAAGCATGTTGTAATAAATATTGAACAGAAACTTGAAGCTGCTAGATAGGTGGAAAATGGAAGAATGTTATGAAATGTTGCAGCAAATTATGGGTTGGCATTTCTACAGAATCAGACTGGATAAGAACAAAATGAAAACTTTAAAAGCAATTGTCAAAGATGCCAGAACAAAATCATAAGAAATCCAAATGTGAGAAATAAATACAGCCCTATTTATCTGGCTTACCAACAACATGCCAAAAGGAATGCCACCATTTGGTCCAATACTTCAAGAGAAGGCTAAATTATTAGCAGAAATGTTAGAGGAAGATGGAAAGGATTTTGTGCTGGGGAATTCAAAGCATTACAGGTAAGAAAGACTACAAATTCATATTCAAATCATCACAGAAATATTGAATTATGGCACTATCAATAACACAAAACCTTTTGCTTTTAGGTTGCCTTGTGTTTTGAGGAACAAAGCATGAATCAACACCAACAGATATAATGGTTATCAAACATGGCATGATATATTCATTCATTATCTGTTTACCCTCCTCTTATGTAGGACTTACACCCCCCAGGACTTACAAGTGGATGCCTGGGGTCAGAGGCCCGTCGAGGAGCAGACACTCATGGATCAGACAGAGCATCCAGGATGAGTGATCAGCCTGAAGCCTGGTATGGGATGAAGGAAGTAGATGAAACGAAACATTGGTGAAATGGATGAAAGGAAAGGTGATGATGGAACAGTTGGTGGAATGAATGGCGGGGGAAACCAGAGAACCCAGAGAAAACCCGCCCAGACGCCACTTCGTCCACCACAAATCCCACATGCAGGTCCCTGGAATTGAACCCGGGCTGCCTCGGTGGGAGGCGAGCGGTCTAACCATTCGGCCACGGCGCCACCTTATGGCATGATATAGCTGCTTGTAAACTCATGAGAAGAAAGCTCAGAAAAAAAAAATGACTAGTTTTATAAAATAGTATTTATAAACACTGTAATGCATATTCTAATACTGTATACAATAGTTATTTTTTTATTAAAAATTATTACAAGCATTTGGAATACAACTATTTTCTTGTTTTTAGTGCATAAAATCATTGCCATCGATTATCCAATAAAAAGCATTATCCGAAAAAGATCTGTCCCCTATAGTTTGGTTAAGCAGGGTTCAACTGTATACAAAACGTTACTACTCAAAAGCTGTAAATCTCATCAAAACTCACAATGTGTTGATGAATGTGTTTAAAAAGATAAGTCAAGCATCAGTCACCCAATTTATACAGAAATTTCTATATTTTTGTAGTAAACTGTTTATTCTGAACACTAAATATAGCCTTAAATGCAAATCAGAGAAAGAACACAATACATGCAGCATGTTTAATAATTTTATTTCTTGCTAATAACAGAACCATCATTATAAGCAGGCTGAGGGGTTTCAGTAAGTAAACCATCAAGTTAGGAACACACCAGTGGATAGTGGCAAGGGAAGTGGAAGTGCTTGTGACCTTGCAGTGCTCTCAGTAGACAAATATGATGTACAGTTGAAGGCAGTACATCCTACTTTAAAGGTAAGCCAGGATTAAGGAGCATTAGATGGATAAAAATCCATGTATACGCTACTTTAAAGGTAAGCCAGGATTAAGGAGCATTAGATGGAGAAAAATTCATGTATGTTTAGCTGTTGATAGTGTGCAATTTTTTTTATATATATATAAAAGCTACTAAATAAGCATTTCAAAAGCTGTACATTTTCTAAAGCAATATACTCTTATTAGTGTATGAGACACATCTTTGAAAAATTTTTATTTGTAGTTTGGGGCCAAGGAGATTGAAGATCCACTTTCCTCATTTTTCCTTTCTAATAATGTCACATGTTTCTTATGTTTCATTGAGTTACAGTGTTGTTTAACATGTTTTAAACATCTTTTGAGCTCATGTTACATCTGATGGTTTTGTCATTTGTGCTCAAGTGTTTTCTGCCACAAATGATGCTGACTTTGATGTACAAACTCTTCTTTGCTTTAGACATGTTGCCACAGTTCTCCACTGGTGTATATACAACGTATACATGGAACAGTCACAACGAAACTGCTTGTTGGGGAGGAAAGGAGAGGAGTGTGCCCGTCACAATACCTGATCTCACCTATACAACACTTATCTCACCGTGCGGTAACACCATTGCTCTGTTTACTTACTAAATCCCCTCTGCCTGATTATAAGCTATGGATACCTTGTGGTTTGCTTTACAAAAAAAAATAGTATAAGATTTTTTTCTTTGAAATCGAGATATCCCAGTTATGAAAAATAGTCATTTCCTAATTTCTGCCAGTGCTACCTATGGTAATGTCAGGGAAGGTAAAAAGTCTTATGGTGCATAATATGATTATTTTTATAAATGGTTTACAGTAGTATTTCAATTCTTAAGTTTTTTCTGTCTTTAATTATTTCCATATAACTTTCTACTTTCTTCCAGTTTCTCTTTCTGATAAATCTGCAAAAAAATGTTTTATTTGTTGAATTTTGGTTAAAATGTTATTACATTTAATTGCACTGTTGTATTTTATGAGTCTGTCACTCCAAAACATCACATTCTTCCATTAACAATGAAATTTATTCCCTTTCTTTGTAGTGGTTGAAATACTTACTTTTACTACAGATCAGAATAATGTCCATTAATATCTTATTGGCCCTATTTCCAAAACTTACACAAGACAATAAATACAAGCTTAACACTTAATGGAAAGGATTTCTCAACAGGATTGCTAGAATAGAACTATAGTGCATGGTAATTAAATAAGATTTGTATAAAGCTAGTACACTAAAGCTGTTGGCATCACACCTCAAGTCTTGTAGATGAGCCAGGTCTAGTGAAGAAAAGTTCTTAAATTGCACATGAGCAAAATAGCACCTTCAGCCTTCAATAAGCAATGCTTACCAGCTAAGGTTGGTTAAGTTGAAGGCAACAGTGTTACTCTGCTCACATATTGACTAACAGTAGTCTTGGGGTATTAACCAATCAATTAAATATACTACAAGTGAACAGAAAAAGAACTTTCTATAGTCCAAGAATAGAATTCATGCCCTGCTGTGTGACAGAATTTTTTTCAGGTTTGCAATTAACATGCTGGAAGACAAACAATGGATTGTATTTATCATAAAAATTTATTCTATATAATGTTCTTAAAGCTCACAGTTTTATTTTGGTTTTCTAAGTAAGGATAACTGGAAAACAGAAGCTAAGCTTAATGACTGAATGCAATATACATCAATTGCTACATTTGTGTAAGGTATATGTTTACATGCAGTAGAAGGTGGAGGATGCAGGCTTATTAAAGTGGTATTTTCAAACCAGCATTTTCCTGTATCTAGATAGAAATTAATATTGTCTGTACATGAGTAAATTTATATGAGCTAATATCTTGTTATATCATCTTTTTAGTACAACCTCCTTGTGAATAAAATAGATTTTATTTGCAAAATAAAACATATCCCAAATGTTCAGTCCTCTGGTACCGGATGTACAAGATATTGAACTGCAAATGTCACTATAAAAATTTACAAGCATGCTTTTGCATAACATGTGAATGCATTACATTACATGTAGTAATGAGTAGTACTAAGTTACTATACATATCAAAGAAAATGCTTTTTCAGATATTTGACAAAATATTCTAGTAATGTTTTATGACAGCAGTAAACATGAATGCAAGTTCTCTGCAACCTGAACCAAACTATAAAAATGTATAATATATGCAAACATTTCAGAACTAGATTTTTTTTCAAACACGTTAAATCAAACCCAAAAAAAATACAAGACTTTCTCAATCCTATTATTTCTATTCATATTAAAACACAACAAGCCAAATTAAGATCTATGGCATCTTAGCTGCTGGTTTAATAATGGATCCATTGTATCCATTGAAAATGTGAAGTTGACAGAAAAATATTTGAACTCATGGCTGAGTATGAATTATAGAACTTTTTAATTTGCTGTTATGATTATTTCATAAGTGGTAGTACTTTTTAAATGCAGTATTGGACAGCTATGTTAAAGATAAATGATTTAATATCTCTCAAAACATGACAGCCAATGGCAGGAAAAGGTCACCCACCCTTGCCTCCTTGTACACAATACTGGTAAAAGGCATTTATGAGAGTGGCATTTGTTCTGCATGTCGAATCCTTCTAGCACCAAGACCTCCCAACATGAGAAAACTGCCATGCAGGTACAAGACATTGAAGCAGGCAGGAAACTTCTTTTGCATCCCAAATGACGCTCAGTTTCTAGAATGTGGTTTTGCATTTTTATTAAGAGATACATCACTCCACCTTCACCTACCTGTGTGAAAGTATGATTTCTAATGATATTTATAGCAAGCAAAGTGCAATAGTGGCTCAAACAATTTTTTTATTCCTGAAAGAGTTAACAATTCCCTTCATTCTGAGTGCTAAAGTGGGTGAAGATATTTGCTGAGGGAACCTGAGTGTCTATACTCACGTTGATGTTCCCAGTTCGCACCTGGATAGCAATAAAAACAGGCAGCAATCAGTAAAGTATCTGTTCTAACAAAAACAATTGTACATCATATGAGAATTACGGGCAAAGGGATATTCTGGAATATAAGAAATACCCAATGTTAATGGTTATTATTGAATAACAATGGCACTTAAAGTTTAGTTGTTACACAGTTGCAATTTGTCTCTCCAAACAATATTTATGTATCTAAAGCTCCAAGTATCCAACAATGATAGTCTGTTTAGTTTAGGTGCTTTGTGACATTTTTACTGAGTGATTTGTCTTTAAGACATTTTAATTATTGTAAGCATTAATTAGTAGAGTTGTAATCAGTTTCTATTTAGTAGTGATGAAATATCACTTCATTCTACTGAACTACTATTTGTAGCCAGGTTTCTTTTTTCAAAATTTTCCAAGAAAAGAATACACCCTGAATACGGTAATGCAATGAACTATACCTATATTCTCACTGACATTCTTCTTTCAAATCCTCTAACTATGCTGCTTTATTGTTTTTGTGTGAAGGATACCAAAGATAGTGCATCAATTCAGTTTACAATGATCCAAGTGGCTGTAAACTGAAATTGTTATTTTCAAAAAGTAATCACTGACAGTAATCTATTTTCCAAAAATATAAAGCTGCTTAGTTTAGATTCACCATGCATGATAAATTTATATAGCTCTAAGCTATCTTTGGCTCTCAACTTGTAACCTAATTCTGTTATCCAGAAAGTGCATCCATTGCATCAGATACATTACAGTATAACACCTTGGGAACAATTTGGGGATTCACACATACACATGTGCAGAGTAGGTTGGCATTTGGGTACCATATTATAAGATTCAGATAGCTTACACTTTGTTTTTAAGGCTTTCATACCCAATCTAGGATTTCTTTTTAAGCATAATAAAATTGTAATGAAAATGTTTCAATAATTTTGGTTTTTGTGTGAATAATTAATAACATATATATTGGGCTACCATAATATCAGAAATTGTGTGTGTATGTATATTTTTTTTATCTCTCTCTTTCTTATGCCACAAAGAATTGGCATACCAATTGTTATGAAAATTGGTATATAACATACTTTAAATTTGAAAATAGGCTATATGGCACTCTTAATTACTTGCCACAAAGGGATTTCTAATATGGGAAGGAGGTCAAAATAGAAAAACACTTAAATATCTCAATTTCAATTTCTTTTGGGGGAGGAGAGAAGTTATATTAAAATGGTTTATAAGCATAATGTTTCTCACAGATTTTGTTATTTAAAAAATTTATGTAGTTATAACAATTTTTTGTACTATTATCTGTGTACATAAACTGCTTATCATAAGAAACAGTACAGTTCAAATTGCATAACAAGCATGAAGAGCAGCACACAAGTAAGTGTGCTGTTAAATCTTTTATATTTTGATTATTAACACCTAAAAGTACTAGTTTCATTATAGATTTTCAAAACAACATATTACATCTAAGTTGCATAGGGAACAGGTGTGGGCTAGAGCTGTCAAGGACATTTGTTTTACTCGTTTGTTTGCTATGGTACATAATGAAACTTGCTTGTTTCTTTGAACCAAACTCATTCAAATAGCAGCAACGAATATACCAAACCATAGTTAAGCCTTCGCTTAATGCACTTTCTCATGGAAATTGGGCATATGCTTGTTCAACAGCTCACATCACAGCATTGTCACATTTATTGCTTAGGATGTTAAGATAAATGAATGGCAGCAGTATATGCCAAGTACCGTGTTTTCGACTCCGTTTCAATCTACTCTGAGGTCAAATTTTCTTTTATACATTATGACACAAAAATTTCATTTTGTCACATTTTCTTCTGTCATTACCCCTAAGGAAAAATACTAAAATATACAAAATATCATACAAGTTTCATACATGATTTCATTCAGAATTTCCATGAGAGCAAAAAGCAACTCAAGAGACCTGGATATAAACAAATAGGTAAATAAACATTACAAATTACATATCTTGCAATAAATTAAATGATGACTATTTCTTAAACTCAAGAAATTGCAGAACTCTTGTTAAAATAAATTATGTTACTACCAACCTTTAAAACAAATAAAGGTTAATTAACTTTAACGTTGTGGCTTTATATTAATGTTACATACAATTTTATGAGATACAATTGAAAAAAAAATTATTGTATCTACTTAAAATTGTATTTTGTTTTAACAAGATACAAATTAAGATTCTTGAGAACAAATTTGGCAATGAAAAAATTCTCTAACAGAAAACTAAGCATACCTGAAAGCATTTATATGTTTTATAATACAAAATCTCAAATAGTATAAGAAGAAAACCGAAGACAGTTTGCTTAGAAGTAAACCCAAGAACACGTCAATGCTTCATATTAAAATATTATTATTATTATTATTATTATTATTATTATTTCATTTTCTCGGAAATAACTTCAAAGCGTTTCCACATATCGCTTTTTCTAGTTTTATGTTCTAACTGATAAACTCCTTCCTTTAATTTTAAGAAAACATTTTCATTTGTATCACTCGACTACATACCAAAATATCACACAAACTTATCACAACAACATAAACACTGTCCACTAAAGCGTCCCTTATTTTGCCTCCATAATTTTTTTTCTCGAAAATGTTTGCAGTCACATCTTAAACATTTTCTGTTTGGTTAAATTTACTCAGGGAAAAATTTCATCCCAACAAGATGACATTAACCCATGTCAACTTGAGCAACAACTCTGAATATTAGGAATTATAGGTTTTGTAGTTTTTAGTCAGTGTAAAAGTTATTGTTAAGTGCATAAAATAAAAATTAAATACCCTTTTGCTTTTTAGGATGTATTTTAAAATAAAGAGAGTTAAGGGTTGTTACACTACAAGTTCAAGTAAGAATATTTTAGTGATGTAGTTTAACAACCCTCAACTCTCTTTATTTTAAATTATGACACATCACTGTTACTAGCTTCTAAATCTTCAAAATTTTTAGGATGTGTTTACTATTCTTAAGGATATTTTCTTTTCAATGTTTCTTTCTTGCAATCTGGGTACAATCTAGGATGTTCTTGAACACAACACAATACAAATTCCTCATTTACAGTCAATAGTCCATAAAAATCTTGCATTAATTTAATACACTTTCAGCAAAGTCATTAACAGCTTTTAACTCCTTAACTACACTCAGCTTCTAAATATGAAGTGCTGCTCATCCATGGCAAAGGGCATTCTTGAATAAAACTAGTGTCCATAATTTTCAGGCAAGAGAATAGATCACTGCTCTTGCTTGACATGAAGTCGGCCAGTGTTTTCCCTAAAATAAAGATGAGATTGAATTAGGAGAAGTAAATTAACAAATTAAAACCAATAAAAAATGGCAATCAGCGTAATATTAAACTTACCATATAATGGTCCATCCAATTATCCACCAAAAGGAATATATCTCTTTTTCATTTGTAGATTCTCTCTGTCCAAATTCGCTACTATTTTGATTTTGGTTTGTACATCTACTTCTCATCAAAGAGCAATAAGAGAGACAACTGTTCTGATAAATACCACAAATGATGACTAAATTTCCTTATAGCTGCTTTTGAAATCATGTAATCTATCCTTTCATATTACAGTTACAATGAAAAGAGAGACATCCCTCAATGCACTTTTATTTTCAATGGATAGTTCAAGTTGTGATCTTAGCAGAAACATTTTTAAGCAATACATTGCTTTTATGATCCATCATGCCTGATGCAATGCCCCTGGAGGGTATATTTTCAGTTTTTTTTCCAAAGTCTTCTCCCAAAAGTATTACAACAGAGCTATATGAGTTCACGGTAATCACCTCTAACTGTTGGTTTATCTAATTTACTTTCATAAAAGTCTAACATCTCCTTAATTTCTGACTCATTAAAAAATAATTCCACAATTTTTTGCTACTGTGAAAATTACTGGCATTGATACTTTTCCAGTTTTCGCACTAATGCTTAAAAACTGATATGTCAGGGCTGCTTGTTACATCATGTACTTTACATTCAAATACACTTTTTAAAATAAGTCCATATATGTGATAAGGGCATGGGAAACACAACAACTCCCTGTCCAATTTGTATTCAAGTAAAATGCCTGCCCCATTAAGACAGTCAGTGTTTGAGGCAGTTGTGTCACTGCAGAGAATTTGTACATTGTCTTCAATACCCCAATACATTAATGCATTCCAAACAGCATTCTCTTGCTCTTTACCAGAATCATTCTGTAATTTTGAAATGCCAATGAGCTGTTCACTGTCCCCAAATGTAACATTGATTGGAAGTCTTTCTTCTTTTGGGTTCCTGACATTTACTGCTGGCAACAGTTTACCAACCCAATAAACAGTAAAAACTGCAGAAATAACATTCTTGAAAGCTGATTTTATTGTTTCAGACCGTTCTCTTCTCTTCTTCTGTCCCAGTCTATGAAGAGAAGATCTATTAATACAGAGCTCTTCAGTATTTTGACCAAATGCCTCTGCTGTTACCTGAAGAATACATACAAAATCTCTTACACTCAGCTGGCATCTATCCAAGGCAGTCACTAATTTTTCAGTAATAAAACCTTTGTTACCTTGCCTTGGAGCATTCTCATGAACAACTCTCAGAAGTCTGTTTTAAAAACTCACCATCACCAATGTCAATTTCATCTGAACTTGAAAAGGCCTGATCTCATTCTTCAGATGATGAAAAAGGAGGTGCAGCGGAAGATGTAGAAGCAGTTGCTGTGCACATTTGTTTCTCTTGCCTTATCTTTTTTTCTAATTTTCTCTGCCTTGCCCTTTCTTCTTTATCCACACATTTTGGCTCTACTGCTGCAAAGTAGCCTTTATGCCCTGGCTTTTTCTGTCTAAGTAAAAACATCCTGTCTTCTTCCAACTTGATTGTTTGTACAGCATTGGCGTGTGCATTGTCAAAGAAATTGTCCAAATTATTTATAAACTTGTCTTCACAGTGCTTAAAAATATCTTTACTTTATTTTTTTGCAATTTTCTCCACTACAAATGCAAGTTAAACATTTTTGTGAACAATGTTGAATAGCTCCTAGGAATTCTTGCTTTCTCCCAAAATATAATGCACTCGCAAACCATAAGATTAGCACTTTCACCAACGGTAAATTTTACTTTTCATATATTGTAAACTAAAACTTCCAGCACTTATCTATTTGATGGTAATTTCTGTTCAGTTGTTTTGTGTTTTATATCTCCTATTAAAAACTCGCATTCCTTGGCAGTGCATAATTGATGTGACAGAGTAGCAACTGGAAAATATGTGTGACACAATCGGTAACAAATAAACAACTGATTGCACTGCACATGCACGTACTGATAAGCTGAAGTGACATCTGCAAACAATGTGAAAGATCTGTTCCTTATGCAACTTTGCGCTTAAGTTGGCACGGGTTACAGTCTTAGAATGCAACAAAATTTTGTAGAACATATTTTAGTCATTCAAACATACTGAAGTCGGAAAATAAGGGACACCTTAGTTACAGTGGACCTTTCGGGAGTCTCATCTTTAAAATCTCATGTCGGATAACTCATAACTCAAAGGATAGTGGGCTCATTTCGCCCATTTTATTCAGTTATCATGACCTACTCTTTTAAAGGACATTAAATTAAAAAAGCATGCCACGTATACATGGTAAGTACAAATAAATGAACCTAGTTTATGTATTTATTATGAAGACACTATTTTTGATAGAAAAACGTATGAGGCAACATTAGATAGAAAAACTCTCCAAGTTCAGTGATATTAAAAAGATTCACAAAAACATTCAATATGGGAACAGCATATCACATGACATATGTCCACGCGACAGTCAAGTTCTTGCCATACTCAGTCCATACTGAGTCAATGGTAGTAACAATACACCACCATAGCTCTGGTAGAGTCCATGCCAGTGGTGGCACATAGACTGCATCTTTCACATACCCTTACAGAAAAAAATCACATGGGGTAAGATCAGGAGACCTGGCTGACCAATTGCAAAATGTTAGGTCATTAGCAGTAGCACAGCCAATCCAACAGTGAGGCAGATATTGATTCAAATAATGCCTTACTTCATTGTGATAATAGGTGATGCCCCATCATACTAGAACCAGAAGTCATCACATTCTCATCTAATTACGGGATTAGGAACTGCTGTAGCATGTCAAGATAGGTCATCCCAGCTACAGTCCATTCAATGAAAAAAATGGGCCATAGATTTTTGTTTGTGATATGGTGCAAAACACATTGACGGCTCAAGAGTTCTCTCTGCCCTATATTCACATGTCATGAGATTAACCTCCCTGCTTACATGAAATGTAGCTTCATCAGAGAAAACTAGGCATTAAAAAAATCATCCTTGAAGTCCGCCTGCAATTCCAAACAGAACTATGTCATACAAGCTTGTCATTTGGTTTCAAGACTTGTGCCAACTGCAATTTCTATGGTTTCATGCACAGCCATTTATGAAGAACTTTCCATAAGGTTTTTTAGGGCAACTGGATCTCTTTACTGGCTGAATATATGGTCTTCTGCTGGCTATGTGAGAAAACATCAACATCCCAGTAGATACACATGGCTGTCCTGTGTTTTTCTTTTTAATAACACAGAACCATTCTCTTCAAATTGACGGTACAAACAGTAGGTGTACTTTCATGTTGGTCGATCTTTACCAAAACGAACGCAGAAATGCTGCTGTAATTGAATTTGATTTCGAAGTACGTAAGTTTTCTCCTGGCTGCTAAACATTTTGTTTTTGCAACACTAGCACCCCAGACAAATACACAATTGCAGTAACGTAAACTTTGGTAGCTTTTCTGTCCAATGCTGTCTCGTACGTTTTTTCTATCATAAACAGTGTCTTCACAATAAAATGTAAACTTGTTCTATTCATTTGTACTTACCCTGTATATTACCTTCTCAGCAAGAATGTCCAAACCAATTGTTATGAAACTTGGTATATAACATACCTAGAGTCCCACTTAGAAAGTGGGGTTAATGGCATCTTAATTACTTGTTCTGAAGGCGGTGAAAGTTTCAATGGGATGCAAAATCAAACAATCAAAACATCTTGATTTTTTTATGTTACACAACAGTTTATAAGCACAATGCTTTGAAAAAGTTTTGTGATGTACAGAATTTTGATAGGATAAGTATGTAAGAACTTATACAATTTTTCTTTACTATTACCCATACGTAAACTGCTTACCAAACAAAACTGCATAGCTTCGATTGCATTACAAACATAAGGAAGAAGCAAAAGATTGTGTACTACTAAAGATGTTACTTACATTTTAATTTACCTGGGTTTCAAAAAGTCACATGATATGTACGTTGCACAGAGGAAGAAAGAGGAAAAAAGCAAGAGAATGGAAAAGGAGAGGGGACAAAGTGATGAGAGAGAGAAATGATGGGTAAGAAGAGAGAGTAAGAGACAGTGAGAAGTACAGAATACAATTTTTGCAATTTATATTTAAGTGTTTCAAAATTCAGTTATATACGTTGAAAAAACATTGTGTTCATTTTTACTTCATCTCCCACTTACCTATGGTAATTTGAGGATGCATTGCATTGCAGCTAAAAGGCTTACAAAAAGGTTTCATTTTGCATATGTATGTGCTTTATGTGTCAGACAGAGAGCATTACTAAAAATGAAAGATTAGATAATTATTATGTTTGTAGTTGTCTGGCATTTTCCATGGATGCAAGGTGAAGATTTTTAAATGGTAAATATTTTTTAAGCTCAAGCATGGCTGTAAAAGTTTTTGTTAAAAACCATAGGTTTGAGATGTTGGTATGAATAATAAAATGCATATCCTGAATTTACTGTCAACAACCCTCCTCCATTTTTGTCTTATATTATATAAATGGGAAATATTCAGTTAGGCAAAACCTCGCTCCAGGAAAAATAAAAATATCATTAAATCGTAAAGTTTATGTAAAACAACTTTTTTATAACATTAGCTGTTTGTAAATATTTACTGTTATATTCTAAGTTTTTCCAGTTAAAATCCACTATAGTTGTTATCCATGAACACATAAAAATTAGCAATTTTCCTTTCTTTCTCATACTCAAGAAGTCATTATAAAGAAAAGGCAACTTGTGATACAAATATATAAACGTTTCTGAATGCTGTATGTAACAAAGTCTATATTACATAATTTGAAATAATTTCTATTTAAAACATTCATTGTTGTTAATGAAAAGGAGATAAAGGAATTAGCTTTTATATGAGTAGTACCAGGTTAATTCGCTGTCCCCTAAATGTCTTTAACTATTCAATCTACGATTATAAAATCATCACCCCTTTTGCCAAAAAGTAACTTCTGCAGCTTTGCTTCTTGTAACATGTAAAATTTACTTTTGTGGCCAAACAGAATGTATTATTATATGTTGTGCAAATGTAAAGGAACTGCAGAAAACAAGCAGTAGTTTGATGCAGATATGAAAGCAAAACAATACAGAAATGCTCTGTTTTGAACATCTCAGCAATGGCTGAATCAAGTAATACTTGGAAAAAAAGGAAGTGAGGTCAATGAGCTGCGTTCAAATCCTGTGCCATGATAATTATCTTTTAACTAGTTTATTTCATTTTGATATCACCTGAGCCGAAGAGGTTAACCAGTATTAATTTTGTTCACATAATTATTAAAGCATATTCATTGCTATAGAATTGTTTTTATTTATTTAATGTTACTTGTTTCTCAATTGTGCAGAGGATATTCCCACAAATGTTAATTATGATATTTTCAAACTCACTGTAAAATATTCAATCTCAAGCCCAAAGGAAGAAATAAACAGGATAAAGAAATTGAAGCTCCTCTGTACACTATGAATCCATGCTGTCACTTTGGAACATTGAATGAATGGCCATTATATAATTTGAGCCATTCTGAAATGTTCAAAATGAGAAGCATTTCAATGAAAAGCACTCTAGCATTAAACTAGGACTGGGATGATGTTCATGACTTTGATTGTATGTTGTCGCCTTTTATTGTGGTTTAAAAACTCCATCGGATATTTCAAGGTAATTAATCAAGTTATACAAGTCATTAGGTATGCTACACAAAATATACATGGTGTAACTGGTGCTAGAATCAAAATATTAATTTAACATCTTCTGTGTGACATGGATGTACCCAGTCATTTTGGGATTACATATGTCTTCTCTACCTGGTCATAGTCTTCATAGACTATAACTCTTTAGTTTTATACATCTGCAATTTCATTTTTGATTTATTTTTTACTTATCACCAATGCATATGATAGGTTGGCTGCTCCATGTGAGTTTTTAGGGATCAGTAACAATGTATACTCTTGAGCAAAAGTTTATAAAATCTGCTAGAAATCTGCAACTCTAGCATGAGGATCTAATGTTTTTGAGATGTACTTCCATCCAGAATAACTATGTCCCTTAAATCACCTTTACACTGTGTAGAGCCTTTGTCAATACAAGCATGTAAACAAGCAGTAAAGCGGCAAGGAATACAAACCTAAATGCACATTATCTGCTTAGTAGGTTGCATAAACTTTAAAAAAAACAACACCACCATCACTATCGGCATGTGATTCATTGGTTTTTAAGGGATATTTGTAAATTAATGGTAAGGGGCAGAAAAAGTTGTGTAAGTGCGCATCAGATGTTTACATATAAGCACACGGCATGAAAACTGGTTCTACTCATATTTGCCACACAAGATGACTTTTTTCTTTTTGAGAAACTTTTAATGGCATATGCATCACTTTTAAAGTGGTTGAATTTGACATATATGCTTGTAGGTACCATATGTTCCATTTTCATACTGTGTGTGCAATTCCTACTTTTTTTAAAACCTTTCAATATTTCTGCAATAGTTTCAACCAGTTTAAAATGAAAGAAGAATGCCAGGATTTATTAGATAGTGTAGCATTAAGTTTCTCAAATGAATCCTAACTTATACGCAAAGAAAGTAGCATTTCAAGTGTGTCTGCCGACTAGCTGTCCAAGCAATTTAACAAATCACCAAGATACTTTATATAGATACATGTATTGTGGTCTTATTAAACTCTTGTACAAATATGAGATATGAATGGTAATTTGGTTATTATTTCTTTCGAGCTACTTCCAGTAATCTAGATTGTGTAATTCTCTTTAACCAAAATGCTGGAGCAAGTATGTATATTGCATGCTCAATTTTTTTTTTATAAAATGCCAATGCAAAACTGTCAACTCTGTCAGGAAGAGAAATACAAGAACCCAGCCTGATCAATAGGCAAAATGAGTCCCCAACTTCACTTCCTAATTTTCTCTGGAAATTCAAATGTATAGTTGCTTTATAAACATTTACATTATTTTGGTAAAAGTTAATACCCTGCCCTATCTTAGCATTGCAAAAACTTAAGTATCATGTGACCTTTATGAATGGAGAGAAAAAATATGTCAGCATTTTTCCATTACTTCGTGTATTTCATTTTATAAAGTGAACATCTGGGGAATCAAAATCATGCCTGCTTTTATTCCCACAGTTTAGGCTCCTTTATTATACTGATGAACATGAACATTCATTTTCCTGAAATTACACCAATGCCAAACTGTATCTCTGATCAAATACAAAATATGCTTCTTATACAGAACATCCAAGTCTGATACACTGAAGCTTGTATAATTTGAATATGGGGGACCTAAGAAAATAAAAAAAAAAAAAAATGGTATAGGCGATGTATTAATAGTGTGATGATGCAGTGGCTATAACCTAAGGTTATCAGGAGGTTGGCACAAGGCAGCGTGAGATAAACAAAGATAAGTTGCACTCATGCCCGGCGTAAACATCAGGAGAGCTATCAACATATAACCAGAACCTTCTGGAAGTGTCTTTCCCCCTGCCTCCAGAACATATGCCCAGATAGTTCTAGAATGTTCTGTGGAAGATTCCATTGACTATATAAGCGAGTGTTCTCACGAGAGATGTCAGTCAGTGAATGAGTAAGCAAGTTGATGAGAGCATTTCTACTGTGACATCAAGTGTGGTACTCTGAGTAAGTTGCTCTGCTGTGATGTGCAGTGAGTGCTACTGCAGAGCGAGAGAATGTACAAATCTTGTGTTCAACTCTCAAGTGAGTGAACCATCTGGAAGAATAGGCTACATCTCAAAGAAAGTGAAGTGACAGGGAAAATGCATTAGTTCACATTAGTGAAGTGACACTGTGAACTAAGTGAAGTCCCAGTGAAAGCAAGTCAAAACAGTGACAGTGAGAACTGAGAGATATGACAGCTGAAAAACTGAACAAAGTCACAATATGCATTCTGAAGTCAGAAGAGTATATTATACAGCAATACAAAAATACATAGTAGAGTAGTAACAACGGTACACAATAAAAGAGCTAATGATGTCACGAATCATTCTAACATACTTTTGCCTTGATTACATCATGCAATGAGCACTGCAAGAACAAGAGTTATGTCTTCTAAGGGATGCATAAGCCTTGTTAACATATCAGAACCTCAGCTGTACTCAAACTTTTATTGCTGTAATTGATGATTCTACATCCTCTCAGAGATGTTCCTGTGAGTGGAGCACAGTACACAATCACCCTAAAAGGCAGTCCATTGTCATGTCTCTCACTTCTCGAAAGCAGAAAAAGCGCTAACTGTACAACATTTCAGTTTTAGAATTAGAATTTTGCCAATTTTAATAGTAAACACCCTCCCATATTCCATAGTGATGTCACTGGAGATTTTTTTTTTTAAATTAAAAAAATTATGTTCGAATAAAACACAATATTTGTCCACTGTTTACATGGCAAATTCAAGGGGAGGAAAAGTCTGAGTTAAAGAATAATTTGAATTAAAAATATTCAAATTACACAAGTTTCACTGTTCCTTTAATCAATAATGTTGTCTTTACCCTTATTTTCTGATTTTGTTACAGATGTATGTCCTCTTTTGTAACCTTCTGTTTTATTTGCAGTTATATATTGTCACTTTGACTTCTCAGGTTATAATGCAACATCAGGTATTTGCTCAGATGTACAGCAGTGACCTAAAGTTTGACACTTCTGTGTAAATCCTTATTTTTTTTCAGATAATTCTGTCTGAGGATTACAAGCATCAACTGCTTTATTCCCTTTCATACTCGTTAGATTATGTGTGATTTTACAAATACTGATGTGCGTATACCATAAGTACATTTCGTGGAATTACAGAATATGTTTTCATACTTAGTTCAAATTGTTACATTTTTTATGTAGACAGTATATAATGATGTCGAATAGTAGCCTGCTTAAGATTCTGAATACAATTTCTTAATGAACATTATACGCCATAAAACTAGATAGTTGAAGCGCCTAACAGCAAATATGTTCAAAACTGAGAAATGAATACTTATTTTTGTATTTTATTCAGTACATTTATGTTACTTAGAGACTTAACACACTAAACAATCAAAATTGACAAAAAAATAATTCAGGCATTAATGGGTTAATAGGTTTAGGACTCAAATAATAGAATTCTATTATCCAAATTTAAATTTATATTTTCTACTCCCTATTATAACTTATTATTCTTAAAACAATCCTTTTTTACTTTCTCTACTACGTATAGTAAGTAGGGGAAGTATTGTATTCCACCCAAAAATTCGATACCGAGATTTCACCGGAAATACATGTTTGAGACCCCCTGAATCCAAAAAAAGCATTTTTGGAAACATGTCCGTGTGTGTGTGTCTGTCTGTGTGTCTGTGAACAGCATAACTCAGAAACGAACAGTCGGATAAACACCAAACTTGGTATTTAGGTTCAGTATCTTCCAGAGATGCAACACGAAGGTTTTCAAGAAAATCCCCTCACCCCAGACTACCCTTTACATGGAACATTTTTCAAAAACTTCAATTTTCTCAAAAATGGCTCTAACGATTTTGATTAAAATATCATATGTTTAAGATATTTTCATGACAAATGAAATGTATATCTCGAATTTTCTGGGAATGTCTCCAAAAGTATTCTTCATTGTGAACGACTTTTGCATAACTGGTAAACCATAAGAGATAGACAAAATGTTACTGCACATAAAATGTAAATTGCGTTAAAATACACAATTTAAGTTGTATACATTTTTTTTTTTTTTTTTTTGTAGAGTGAACCATTTACGAGATACTGCTCGTTATTCCCTTAAATTTTTCAATACTTATTTTCTCAAATAGGAATTTGTTATTCATTTTTTTGTCTTGTATATGCAAAGAGTATTAATCTGTGGCAAAGAGAATGGTGCTGCACCTAGCAACCAGCTATTAAGAGATATGTATGTGCTTAAAGGCTACTGTATTTCTATATTGCCCTTGCAAATATATATTCCCCTTACATCTACAAGAAACTTAGCAATAAGTCTGCAAATGTTTATCTCGATTAACATGAAGTAGATGGAGAATAAGCATTTGTAAAAATAGTTTGTACAAGAGTAGAGAAAGTCATGTGAGTGTAACACATCAGATTTTTTTTCTTTCTTCATTACTATTTAAACATACCTTAATTCATTTTATATTCTAACAATCTGTTTTATACAATTTTACAGTAAATTTTATACTTCACTTCATTTAAATAACACACACACACTCTCTCTCTCCCCCTCCCTCCCTCCCTCTCTCTCTCTCTCTCTCTCTCAAAAAACTAAATCTCACCTCACACTTCCAAACTGTCATCTTAAAACATTTCTTTTATTTATAAGCTAACAAGCTAAATTTTATACAGATCACAGTCATTTATACAGATCATTATCAAAATTAAATTTATTTAATCTTCTTTAAAAACAATCTCGTCACTTCACATGACTCTTTATTCTTCTCACATATTCACTATTGTTCACAATTCACTAAAACTTCCTGTTCTTTTTCCTCTCCTTCTCTTTTTTATCTGGAATTCCTGAAACCATGGTTGCCGGCATCAGAGCAAGAGACCCATGTTAATCTCTTCAACATCTGTTTGAAAATTTTAATGAATTGTATTAATTTTCATCTTCCAAACAGCTCTTACCTCCAATCTCATTCTTTCCATTTATAGATTATGTAGCTCATCTTGTCCTCCTAGATCTCTATTTCCTTCTTTTATTAGCTTCATCCTTCCAGTTAATATCCAATATCATCTTCTGTTAAAGGTACTCACATTTTCCATCTCTCTTCGTTCTCTCTTCTTCTTCTTAATCATTTGGTATTTGAAAGGTTGCCATATTCATTCTGCCTCCATAAAATATTCATCTTTTTGGTATTATTTGTCTTCGTTCCCAATTCACAGGTCACTCTTCTTTTTTTTCTTTTCTTCTCCTCCACTTAATTTTCCATTGCTACCAATGATAACTTCTGTATTAGTTTTTACAATATACTGTAATCTGTTTCCACTCCAAAATAAATTCCAAACTTGTTTTGATGCTCATAACCTTCTACAATCTCCTATTTCTTCATTATACTTGCCACATCCAAAAGTATCATGTTCTGTGTATCAACTACATTGCAGTTTTCACATGCATCAATCTCCCTTCTTCCTATCTTCTTTAAATAATTATTATATGGCCTGTGTACTGTCAAAGTGTCAATCATTCCTTTGGTTTAACATACTCCAATTTAATTCTTCTCTCATGTTAGGAAAGATGCTTAGGTTCTTCTACCTTGTTCTATAATATTTCATCTTCCTGCCTTCATTCAATACACTGTTGCTTATTTCTCTTTTACTACTATATTTCTCCCTACTATTTCTTGTACTTCCTAATATTTTCTTTTTTTGAGCCAATATAAAGCTCCCCTCATTCTAATTAATAAATCTATGGGCCATATGCCTAATAATATCAAAAGGGCCAGAGTTGAGCTGGTGCATGTAGCTTCCATGTGTCTAATTAAAATGTTCCTAAGCATACCTCTAAGTAATTTTTATCAGCATACTGTCTCACTTTAGCTGCGCATACACTCACTCCGTATCAAACATCTACACAGGATTGGCAGAGCAGAATCTCCTATATACCCTTTCTGTGAATTAAAGAAGAAAGGAAAGAAACCACTTACTCCACTGCTCAGCTTTTGATCAACGCACTCATCTCTCATCAAAATACTGGAGTGCAAGAATGCATTTATCTACATAATTGCATTCCATTTTAAATTACCTATAATTTCTCTCTTCAGCCTTTCTTTCTATTTCTGGTCTATTAGCGGCTTTCAATGGAATCAGTAAATCATCCGCATATATGACATCTATTACTTCTTGCATTTCACTCTATTCAATTAACAATGGCTCAGTTAATATGTCCCAAAATAATGGACGCAAAACTGATCCTTATAGACATCCTTTGGTTATCTCTCTTGTGATAGTATTTTCTCCACAGATATAAAACTTTCTATCTTTACAATAATCATTTAGTACAGTATATAAGCCTTTGGAACACTGCCGTTCTTTCATTATTGGAAACCATGCAAGCCACCGTAAGTCCAAGGAATGGCGATATGAGACTTCTCCAACAAAGTAGTTCAAGACACAGCCATCTGCAGGCAAAGTGATGTGCACAGTCTTAAAGGACAGGTAGGTAGTGGTTCTTTTGGATGCCTTGGAGCCTAAAACAATTGTCAATTCAGAATGCTACAAAACAATATTGACTAAGCTGAAAGCCTGAATTTCCAGAGTCAGGCCAGAAAAGAAGACAAATGAGTTCCGCTTGCAACATGATATTGCCAGGCCTCACACCAGTTTTGCAACCATGAAACTCACTGCGAAATTTGGCTGGACTGAGCTACCACATCCACTGTACAGTCCTGGTTTAGCGCTTTAGACTTCCATCTCTTTGGGCCTATGAAAGACGCACTATGTGGCCAACATTTTCCAGATTCAGATGCTGTGATCAAAGCTGTAAGACAGTGGCTAGCCTCAGCTTGTTTAGGTTTTTTATGGGTGCCACATGCATGATCTGTTCATCGTTGGCAAAAGTGCATAACGAATGTGGTGACTATGTGGAAAAATTACATGTAGCTGGAATTTTGCTCTATTTAACTGTGTTATTGTTCTTTCTGAATCTGTTGTAGTTTCCATGAAAATAAATAGGAGGCATTAGTTTCAGAATGACACTTGCATTTAGACAATCAGACACTTTATGCAAATGTAGATTTACAAGAACTGAACTTAAAAGAACTAATTTTAAAAGTAGCAAATGAAGTACTTGCAAGAAGAAAGAAAACAAACAGCAAGAGAAAGTTATACAAATGGACTGATGAAATACAAAATATAACTGAAGAAAACAAAGAAGCATTAAAACATACCTCAGAAGCCAATAGAATGCACTTTAAATACATAAGGGCAAAACCAAAACAGGCAATCATAAAGATAAATAAAGAAAGCTGAGTTAAGTACGTAAGCATCTTGGAATATAATTTACAGGCTAATGGGCTCACAGTTTAATGTGTGGGACTCATGGACCACACATTAAATTTAAGCAACACATCACAGAAACAATGGTTAAATTATGGAAAGTTGCAGATGAAAAATGAAGAAGCTATAAATAATGTAGAAAATGAAGATAAAGAATAATTAGATGTGGACCACATAAAGTTGGAAGAGTTAAAAGAAATGCTAAAAACGTTTAGCGATAAAAAGGCTCTGGAGATGATAACAAATATAGAATTAATAAAAATATGTAATAATAGAAATACAACTGTACTTCCTCCAAATCCTGAATATATGTTGGAGCACTTACAAAATTCCTAAAGAATGGCACAAAGGAATAGTAATTTAAAAAAGACAATCAATTTGATTGCAACAGCTACTGAGAGATTTGTTTACTTAACTTGGTTATAAGATATACTCTAAAATAATCATCTGCAGAATAAATAAAATAAATAAGGCTCTACTGAGAGAGGAGTAATGCGGGTTCAGAAAAGATTTGGAAGAAGACAGTTGCTTGAATTGGTTATTTGTAATGCAGCAATTGATACAGAAAAGATGAGAGTTCAACTTATCAACTTACATCTTATGAATTGATTATGAAAAAGCATTTGTAAAATTTGAAGGAACAAATTATGGGTTATAATACATAAAAGAGGATAACCAGCACATATTATTAAAATAATCCAAAACATATAAACAAATGATGCTACCTGTATTGACAACGGGATGGTTGTGATACAGTTACCAAACGAGTGAAACAAGGTTGCCCACTTTCCCCTGCTGCATTTTTTATACACATTGACAAAGTCATTAATGAATGGCAACAAACATTACATGAACATCCTAAAATAAATAGTTTTAACTTATATACAATACTTTTTGTGAATGACCAAGCCATTTTTGCTGCTGTAGAGTATGCTACCAAAACAATGGTATTCCAGTGAAAAAAAATCATATATGATGTAAAATAGTCTCAATACAAAATTCTTAGAACAGGTCACCAGTTTCAATTATCTGGTTTCAGTATTTTGTATGGACATAAAAATGACATAGACAAAATATTAAACAAATGCCAAGCGATCTGCAGAAATATCAGAACACTAATGAATAAAACAAGAACAGCTATGTATAAACAATGGCAGTACCAGTCCTTTGTTAAAGAAGTGAAATTTGGACCATAAGTAGACAGCACAGGAGAATTGAAATTCCTCATATCACCGGATATATATTAACAGATCAGAAGACAAATGTAGAAATAAGAGAGGAACTACAAATCTACAATCTAAATGAACATATAGATAATTTAAGGATGACAGACGTATCAACACATAATGACAATGCCAGATTGCAGATTCCCAAAATTCATATTCAATTATGAGTCCCAAGGATACAATAGTAGAGGTAGACCGTTTCTAAGATGGCAAGACCAACTAAACATTCTTGAAGTTGGAACAGGCCCAATCCTTGTTATAGAAGATGATTTACAATAAAGAAACTTATTTGACAAAAATGAAATTGGTTGACATACTACATTCCACCTGACAATTCAATATTTAGCATTAACAGTAGTACATATTATACTAACATGTCCAAAATTTGAAAATCAACGTAATCAGGTTGGTATGCCCAGAAAAATTTCTGCAGCACTCAAAGATGCAACTTTCATCCAGAAAGTAATTATTTTTCTTAAATTAAGAGAGAGAGAAAGAGAGAGAGAGAGTGTGTGTGTGCACTCTCAACTTGGTATTTAAGTTCAATGCCTTCCAAAGATGCAGCACAAAGATTTCCAAGAAAATCCCCCACTCCAGACTATTCTTTACATGGAAAACTTTTCATTATTTTTGATTTTCTCAAAAATGATTATTTTGATTAAAATACCACATATTTAAGATATTAATTTAACAAATAAAATGTATATCTCAAGTTTTACAGAGATAGCCTGTGAAGTGCCTTTCATTTGAAAAGAATTCTGTATAATTTTTATATAACTGGTAAACCACATGAGATAAACAAGAATTTATAACATAGGAAATATAGATCTGTTTAAAATGCACAACTTATTTGAAATAACTTCTTTTGTATTAGCCATTTCAGAGATATCCACTGTTTGTTAATTTGAATGTTTCAATACTTTGTCATTTTTTGAAGAGATCACGAATCATTTCACACTATGTATTGAAAGAGTATGGAATCTCAAGGCCAGCATATAGCAACCCACTTTTAAACATTTTGACTATTGCTTCTGATTACTGTAACCATCTTGTACCTACAACAAACTGTTTATCTCAATTAATATGAAACAGATAGAAAAAATAAGCTTTTGCAAGAATAGCTTGTAGAAACTACAAAAAATAAGTGATAGTGGGTGGAGAAAGTCATGTGAATGTAACAAATAAGACTTTTGTAACTGGCTTGCACGCACATGTACACAGGATTCTCTTCTTATAATATTAGTATAATTTCCATAAATGCAAAATCATTGATCTCTAATGGCTCTAGTCTCTTATGTATTTTGTAGTTCCTTATCTGTATACTAAACTTAATCCCATGTTGAAAAAAAATGATGTGCTACATTCACATGACTCTCCCTTACACACTTCTACAAACTATTTTTACAAAACTTATTCTTCCAGCTATGCCTTATTAATTGAGATAAACTTTCATCACACATTTTGTTATAAGTATAAGAATACAGTAGGTTAAAGCGATAGTCAAGATTTTTAAATAGAGAATTGCTCTGTGATGGGTTTGAAATTCCATGCTCTTAGCATGACCATGAGAAAATAGAAATAGTGACTTCACACTTCAAAAGTTTTTTAAAATTCAAACCAATAACAAAAGAATATATCAGAAATGGTGAATACTACAATACATTAAATGGTGCTTTAAATACATATAATTGTTTATGTAGTAAGATTTTGTCTATCTCTTATAGTTTACTAATTACACAAAAGTCATTCAGAATGAAGAGTACTTCACAGGTTATTCCCAGAAAACTCAGGATATACATTTTATTTGACATCAAGTATCTTAAACTTGTGGTACTTTAACCAAAATAGTTTAGGCCATTTTTAAAAAATAAAAAATACACACGCACACGGACCATTTTCTAAAAGTGATTTTTTTATGCACGGGCCCCAAAACATAAATTTCTGGAGAAATCTCAATATAACATTTTTGAGTGGAATACAATACTTCCTCTACTTACTATAGTAAGTAATAGAGAAAATAAAAAGAAAGACAAAGAAGTCAAATTTGAAGGTCTAAAGCTATGCATTCTTTAAACCATACATGAGCTTCCTGTTATTTTCATACATACATAAATATTTAGTGAATGATTTGATAAATAGAAGTTGCATATTAATATAGAGAAGCTATTTTGACTATTGTGACGCAGCCGCTATGACTCAAGGTTACAGGAGGTCGGCAGTCAAGAGTAAACATGATAACCACCACTGGGCATGCCAAAGTCACACTGATGTCAGAAGTGGGATGAAACGCTACCTGGAGGCAATGGTTAAAGAATTGTTAAATGAAATGAAGAGCATGAAATCTGAAATGGAGAAGATGGGAGACAAAAATGGTTTCCACAATAGAGAAGATGGAGATGAAAATAGAATCTCGAATGGAGAAAATGAGATCAGAACTCTGCTTTGGCATCGACTCTGATAAGAGTGAAATAAAGGCAACAATGAAAGCCCTGAAAGACAATAATGCAAAGGAGTTATAAGACACTAAATCTGACATGGAAGATGACATTAATGTGATGAAGGAGCATATCTAGATCAACAGCTAGATGGGTAGACGAAAGATGATGCAGTAATTTGTATCACAAATTACTTAAATGTAAATAATGATTGTAATATGAATATGCATTTTTATGTGACATTGATTTCAGATGTTTATTAATTGTAATTATTATTGGGAAATAATTTTATACGGCCTTACTGAAACTGTCAATAATAGCGCAATAATGCAGAGAAGGGGGGTGAGCTGTTTATCATTATTGGAAACGAGGAAGTTACGTAATGTTGGCGCGTTTTCGGTAGAAACTTCTGGAATGTTTTCTCCCTAAAGCATATGTATTCATAATTTTCATTGGATATTAAAATAGACGCTAATGTTGGCGCGTTTTATTAGCCAATAGTAGTTCAGTTATAATCTTTAGGCGTATCTGGATGCAGGAGTATAAATAGGGTAGGTTAGAGGTAGCTTCATGCTCAGTTCATCAAAATTCTTTGTGCACTACACGTCGTCTTCAGTTCGTCAAAATATTTGTATGAGATACGTCGGCTATAGATTCACAAGTTACGAAAATCTAAAGTATTATAAAGTTAATTATACACAAAGTTGAAGTACGTGAATTAAAAGTGATTAGTAATGATGTTATTATAACAGTTTCAGTTTTGGCAAGTGTTAAGATCAATGTATAAATGTGATAGTTAACGTGTTCGACAATAAATGTGTAAAACCAATTTCTTCATCAGTGTAATTTTTGGATAAAAGATTCCTTTCCGTTTACACAACCCTGATCAAGAGATATGTTCGACTGAAATAATAGCTAGCCGGAGGACAGTAAACAAAACTTAAAATTCTTTCAAACACTAATACTACCACAAATTGCTAACACAAGATGGAGCTACAAACCGAACAAATGAATGACGTCACAAGATGGCTTCAACACTGATGTAAACAAACATTATAAGTAATACCGTCGCAAATTGGCTACCACAACGTGGGGCTACAATAATGTTAAATATAAATAACATTAAAGTTACATCAAAGAACAGTGTACCAAAGGGAGGTAGGAGTTTGTAGCCAGAAAGACTGGGGTGGTACACCGTCCTGAAAAAGATGGTGCAGGAAGTCCTCGAGGAAACCCATACCAGCATTACCAGGAGGCACCTGGATGTGAACGAGACCCCAAAGAAGCTCCGCTGTGATACTATTGGTTGCATCTCCAAAGCGACATGGAGAGGTGATGCCTACCATGCAACATCCATGCCACAGGTCCTGGGACCCATCACACATTCGGTGTCAGCCTTGAGGGGGAGGATGGTGGTAGTTCATTGTGATCGCCCTGCTACAAATCGTCAAACAGCTCTGTTGAGGGAGCTGTTCCTCTATGGTTATGGCCCAAGGTTATCGGAAGGTTGGTGCCGAGCGGTCGGAGTAAACAGGATAACTGCCGCTTGCCAGCATAAGCAGAGGGCATGCTAGCAGGAGATAACTAGAACTTTCTGGAAGCTTCTCCACCCCTCCTCCAGAAAATGTGTCAAAATAGTTCTTAAGAACCTTTTGTGGGAGATTCCACTGCCTATATAAGTGAGCATTCTCGCTCAGTCCAGTCAGTTGCGAGTTGCGAGTCAAATGTGAATTGAGTTGCAGCAGTCAGTCAGTCAGTCAGTCAGTCAGTCAGTCAGTCAGTCAGTCAGTCAGTAAGTGAGCGAGCAAGTTGGCAACTGCATTTCTAGTGTGACATCAAGAGCAATTCTCCAAACGAGTTGGCGATGACTGTTGTGACGTGCAGCGAGTGCTACTGCAGAACAACGGGTTGTAGAGGTCTTGTGTTCAACTCCCAAGTGAAGGAATCGTCCAATATGAAGAGGCTGCATCACAAAGGCAGTGAAGTGGCAGAGAATCAAACTAGTTCATCTTAGTGAAGTGAATTACATAGGAACTTAGAACAGTGACAGTGAGAACAGAGTGGTGACAGTTGATAAACTGGATAGTCACACTATTAATTCTAAACAGTAGTTCCTTTTAGTTGCCGAAAGGTGCAGTATTTCCAATGCATTAGCATGCACGGAAAGTTGCCAGTTGCTCTCAACTGACAAGAAGCACTAACAGTCACATATAAATGGTCACAATTTAAAGTTGTCTAATGTGTACTCAATACCACTTAGGGTTAAGCAGTGCTTTAAGATCTAAAGGTGGCCAAATTCTTTATTAATGATATTGAAAAGTAGGTACATTAATATAAGGGTTATATCATCTTAATTATAATCATTTGATTGGCTATGTTTTTTTGGCATTTCATTTCTTTTTTATCTGGACCAAATGTATTCTTTACAGTGTGGTTTCAACTATTCACGTTTTATATCCTTATCAATTCTATGTGAACAGATATTTGAAATATTATTTGCGGTACTGCTGAGACAAATCTGCCCTTCATTTATGGGATAATACAATGAAAACAGTTTTAAATAACTGAAATTTAGCATCAGTGTATAACCAGGATGGTAATCAGATTTAAATTATAGCCTTTAAGCATGTATTAACCACTATGTCTGTATTCTTTTAGCAACATAATGGCACTGTCCAATAAAAATACAGTTTTTAGACAGGGATGACAAATTTTAACTCTCTATTGTATTTAGAGTATACAGTTAATTTATATTGGATGGACATCCTTATGAGTTGCCTTCTATACTTTGTATTGTTTCTGTTGGTGGCCAGCCCTGCAGTTAGCTTCGGATATTCACCTTGTTCACATGGATTTTGAAGTCATGGAAAGTATATCCAACCCAACATTTATCTGTGCCCTTTGGAAAGTTCATGGAAAACCATTATCTAACCTCAATTGTTACCAAAACCACTATGTCATCTCTCTCAAAACCATATTTTTATTTTCTGGTAGCCTGTAGAGACTTCCTTAATAACATGCAATAAATAAGTTAATTAAAAAAACATAGATGTGCACATTATTATGCTGCTTAATACTTTTGCATGAAGGACCTGGCACTAAATAAAGTTGTTGGACAAGCAAATTATTGCAGGAAAGCAATAAATCAAATTTTTGAGAATTTGGTAACTATTTACCATAAAATATGAAAACGATTAACATATTTTTATAAAATGTGATATTTTAAAAGCTTCCTGATTTGTTTTAAAAAGTCTAACAGCACCTTCTTATTCAGATAATGGGTATAGTAATTCATATCAACAGTTTCATCAATAGATGTACTGCATATTTTTACAATTGTTCAAATAGTTAAATCTTATTACCAAGTATTGTGTATAATACATAAAATGTTGTTCATCCCTTCACCCTCAATGCATACAGAATTCAATTGATCTGTGGCCTTTTGCATCAGTAATGCTATGATGCAACAAAGGAGCCTATTTCAAGCTAAACAGTATATCATCATTGAATTTGTCTGCCTTGAGAGGAAAATGCTTTCAAGTATTTATTTTTGAAACCAATTCAGAAATGAAAGGTAGATTGCTGGTATATCAAATTTAGGCAGCAAACTTTCTCTCCAAGTATCATTGTTTATATTTAACATTATTTATTTCCTGGCACTTCATACATTCCATGTACGAAGGCACGCATCCAATGAAATTATTTTCTCATTTCTTTTGGTACATTGCACAACAGTGTCACTTTGAAAACAAAGCAAAATTTCTATAGAATTATGTACAGTAATTTTAAGCAAAACTTTTTAGAAGGTAATTTATGAAAGAAGATTCCACTAAGCACTTACTCTGTGATGAGTTTTGCTCATGGCACACTGGAATACACTCACTCACGCAGCCATCTCGTGAGTCTTTCTGCATTCAAAAAGTACTTTATTCTGTCAGTTCAAGAAGCCACATTGTGAAAAGACACCTGCAAAAACACAATAATAGTGAATTGGCTATAATATGCAAAAGCTAAGCTTTCAAACAGAATTACAGCAGATTTACAGAACTGTCAATTATTAAAATTCAACTTGACAGCATGATAGTGTAGGGGCAATGTTCTTACCTATTCTTGCTGCCAGTTCTATTCAAATCCCCATTGGGTATAGCTTCCCAACTGAAACTCTTAATCTGTAAATTACTACTACCCATGGTATTGCAGATGAATAGCGGAGAGCTTCATCACTTTATGTCCATGAGCTCATTGGCATGTTCATTTCACGCACATATTTAGTGTCTGATATGTCCAGTTCATAGACAATGTCACAAGGCATACACTGACAAACTCTCTTCAATTTTACAATCTGGAGCACTTACACCATGCCTGATCACGATAATTATGCTTTGGAAATAATACAGCTAAGCATATCTGCCTACAGAATTTCTGCTGTTATTTATGATCTTTTTTTTTTCACCTGTATCCTTGAAACAAAATTATACTTGAAGCTTGGGAATCTGCACCTCAAAATATACAATGACAAAATGAAAGAAAAACGGGGAATAAGATGAGTAGAGCTGCAAGTTCTCCAATAAATGCCATCTAAATGCACCTTGTCCCAAAAGATACACAGAATAAATATAAGAAATATTTACAATAAACATTCATTTTCAGCAGTTTTACACTCTTTTAATTTTAAATAAAATGTAGTGTTCCCACTGTTTGGATTAAAGGCTCTGCTAAGACAATTAATTAAATAATGCTTCTCATAGTGTGAATATCAGCCGTTTTCATGCTAGGCAGTATTTTGTGTGAATCTCAAGAATTAACTTGAAGTACCATTATACTTGGTAGTCAAAAATTATTTTCGCTACATCCCAATATTAACATGGGGCAGTTAGCTTTCACACGGTAGATTTTCACACAACAAACTTTGCTTGAATGGAAATGAACAATGAGTGGATGGAATGTGAAGGAATCTTGGCATAAAGATGACCCGCTCTATTGACCTTTAACCTCAATTAAGGTCAATTACAAGCCAAGTAATGCTCTACAAGGTCAGCTATACCGGTGAACAGACAAAATGAACAGTTGCAAACACTAACTCTAAATAGAATAAAACATGGACAATGTTACTATGTAACAGTGGCACAGTTACTTATATATAACTTATTCAACGACAATAAAAACATTCAGTTTTATTTTTCAGAGTTAGTGTCTCCTAGAAGTCAAGTGTTAGCTTCCTACTGAAACACATGAATGAACTTTCTTGTGAAATGAAGTTTGAAAACACTGAACATTTCCTGCTTATGTCCATATGTGCATTCTAAGCTGCTCACATTTAAGTTATATTGGCATTAATAGCAACGCACAGCTGTCAGCTTATATGCACCATTCTCCCAATATAATTATGCTCAAAATCTTTCATGCGACATCTAATGTGTATTTGTCACACAATAAATGAAACTGTAAACAAAGTGCACAACTTCCCTTCCAGTCCCCACATCTGCAAAACTCAACTTGCATCTGCAACTGTAAGTTGCACGACGTCACCAGTAGATAGTGAGCTGCTGCAGAAGAGAGTGGTCGAATGATATCTGTGCATAATTTGACCTTTTTCTTACTTGTATGAATATGTTTTTAAAAATTCTTTAATTAATGGCTTTTGTTGAGGAATGAATTAATTTGAAATAGTATGTTTTGTCTCTTAGGAATCTGCAAAGGCAGAAAGAAACACCTAATCATTACCTAAAGTACTCCTAAAGGAAAGAAAAATGGTTCTTCTTGTATAGATAGACTGATTTATTCGCATAATGCAGTGCCTCACTGCATACATTATCATCAACATCCTCTTCAAGAATATCAGCTTCACCCCTACAAGAAGGAAAGAAAAGTACACAAGTAACTTTCGTAAAGCTTTTCCACAATTTTCATTAACCCTTAAAGCAATAAGTGTGAGTGTACGCTCACATTCATACGTAAATAAACACTTATAATCCAGTTAATGCAGAAAATTTAACTAAGCTAAGTTCCTATGCAGGAAAAAGTTTCCTTTGGAATTATATGTATCCACAGAATTATCATAGCAGTAAAGGTTAAGGATCTGAAGTCATCCTAGTCTACTTATGGGATATTTTTACTTTCTCTACTACGTATAGTAAGTAGGGGAAGTATTGTATTCCACCCAAAATTTCGATACCGAGATTTCACCGGAAATACATGTTTTGAGACTCACTGAATCCAAAAAAAGCATTTTTGGAAACATGTCCATGTGTGTGTGTGTGTCTGTCTGTGTGTCTGTGAACAGCATAACTCAAAAACGAAGAGTCGGATAAACACCAAACTTGGTATTTAGGTTCAGTATCTTTCAGAGATGCGACACGAAGGTTTTCAAGAAAATCCCCCCACCCCAGAGTACCCTTTACATGGAACATTTTTCGAAAATTTTAATTTTCTCAAAAACGGCTCTAACGATTTTGATTAAAATATCATATGTTTAAGATATTGTCATGACAAATAAAATGTATATCTCGAATTTTCTGGGAATGTCTCCAAAAGTATTCTTCATTATGAACGACTTTTTCATAACTGGTAAACCATAACAGATAGACAAAATTTTACTACACGAAAAATGTAGATCGCATTAAAATACACAATTTATGTCATATACATTTCTTTTGTTGAGTGAACCGTTTGCGAGATATTGCTTGTTATTCCCTTAAATTTTCCAATACTTATACTTTTTCTCAAATTCGTTATTCATTTTTTTATGTCCTGGACATGCAAAGAGAATGGAATGCGCCACATAGCAACCAGCGTTAAAATATTTGACTATCGCTTAAAACCTACCATATTCCCCTTGCATCTACAAGAAAATTATCAATAAGATTGACATCTCGATATCTCCATTAACATGAATCATATGGAGAATAAGCGTTTTTAAAAATAGTTTGTACAAGAGTAGAGAAAGTCATGTGAGTGCAACACATCAGATTTTTTCAAACTGTATTCTCAAGAAGGTCTGAGATGATATTCAAATTTTTACTTTCTCTACTACATACTTAAAGTAGGGAAAGTACTGTATTTCACCCAAAAATCTGATGTCAAGATTTCATTGAAAAGACATGTTTTGAGGCTCCCTAACCCCGCCCCCTCAAAAAAAGAAAGCATTTTCACAAAAATGTGTGTGTCTGTAACAGCATAACAAAACGAAATCAGTTAAATACGAAACTTGGTATTCAGTTCAGGACCTTCCAAGGATGTGAAATGACGATTTTCAAGAGAATTACTCAACCCAAAACTACCCTTTACATGGAACATTTCCCAAAATTTTTTGTTTTCTCAAGAATGGCTCCAACAATTTTGATTAAAATACCATATGTTTAAGCTATTTTCATGATACATAAAATGTACATCTTGAATTTTCTGTGAATAGCCCATTAAGTCCTCTTTATTCTCAGTGACTTTTGTATAGTTAGTAAACTGTAAGAGAGGAAAAGACCTTGCTACACAAAACATGTATAACTCATTAAAGCACACAGTTTGTCAAATAAAACTTTTTGTGGCATTAACCATATCTTAAGATATTCATTGTTGTTAGCTTGAATTTACAAATACGTTATACTTCTCTCTACTGCAAATTGCTGTTCATTCTCCTCCCTCCTTTTTGTTTCTTGTCTTCATGCAAAGAGAACAGAATTTCAAAGCCGTCACGTAGCAACTGACTTTGAAACAATTTGACTATAATTTTAGCTACTGTATTCTTCTTATACATACAAAATATGTAAATGAGTAATGAAGGTTTATCTGTATCAACAAGTAGAAAAATAAGCTTTTGCAAGAATAACTTTGTAGAAGAATATGTAGAGAAAGTCATGTGAATGCAACGCACAAGACCTTTATGATTAGTAAGCATTTTATAAGCAGTAGTTTTCTTCATTTTTAAATAAAAATATGGCTGTATAGTCATCTCTATACTTTGATTTTCATAGATGTAACTAAAAAGTATGATTCAGGAAACAGCTGTCAGTAATATTTTTACTCTCTCTACCATGTACATAGTAGGCAGAAAAGGTGTTGCATTCCACTCAAAAATTTCATACTGAGATATCAGAAATAAATATTTGAGGCCTCTTGAATCCATCACAAAAAAAAAATAGAAAAAGGTTTAAATGTTTAGCAGCATAAGTCAAAAATATGTAAAAAGTCACATAAATACCAAACTTGGTAATTAAGTCCAGTATCTTCCAAGGATGTGACATGATTTTCAAGAAACTCCCCTCACCCCCAAGTACCCTTTACACGGAACATTTTTCGAAATGTTTGATTTCCTCAAAAATGGCCCTAATGATTTTGATTAAAATACCATATATTAAAGATAATTTACACAGCAAATAAAATGTATATCTGAATTTTCTGGGAATAAGTCCCCTTATTTGGAAGGAATTTAGTATAATCTTGTATAACTGGTATATGTTGAACGATAGGCGAAAGCATATTGCACAAAAAATGTAAATATCTTTAAAACATACAATTTATTTTGAATAACTTTTTTGTGGCACAAACCATTTCCGAGATATCCATATGATGGTTCAAATTCTTCAATATCTTGTAATTCTTTTAAAGTCCTGTCATATACAGTGGTTTCTCACAATTACATGGAAAGAGTACTGAATTTTAAACCCAGTATATACTGTACAGTTCTTAAACAATTTTTATCTATAATAAAGTGTGTAATGTAGCTATTTCTGCAAGGTTTATCTCAATTTAAATGAAGTAGATAGAAAAATAAGCTTTCATAAGAATAAGTTTGTATATTCACTAATAAACAATAGAAAATGGAGAAAGTCGTGTGAATGTACTACTCTGGACATTTAGGAATAGTACTGGTTTGATGGCGCTGTTATTGTTCTTACATTCAAGCAGCCTGTATTCACCATGCACAACAGGGATAGTTGCTGAGTTGTAAGTAAACAACAATAAAGAAATAATGTGTCCTCAGTAGTAACACCAGATTTTTTTATGCTTCTGATAATAGATCACATATACATTTAATACTACTTGATTTATGTAAAGCATTTGATTATGTTTCTCATGATTGCTATTTTTGTAATTACAACATTATAGCATATATGATATTGTTTTGAACATATATTATACATAGGGTGCAGTTAATTAAGGTAAGGCCATAGAGAGACTACATGCAGAGTACACTGCACTACAGTGAACACCGTAGTTTTCCGATGTGCAATTGGTGGCGCATGATGCATTCAAAGTTATCTTTATCAGATATGCTTCAGTTGCTGCTTTGCGTT
The DNA here is from genome assembly GCA_030765065.1 of Deroplatys truncata. Lineage (NCBI taxonomy): Eukaryota > Metazoa > Arthropoda > Insecta > Mantodea > Mantidae > Deroplatys > Deroplatys truncata. The sequence continues at coordinate 31,035,796 of CM060980.1, read as the reverse complement.
CGTGCTGTAAGGAAAGTTGTGCATCTCAAGTTGAAAATGTATTCAAGACATCTGTGTTGTGTGTGATTTGCTTAAGAGAGTTAATGTCTCGTTATTAGTCAACTGCAATGCCTGCCGACAAATTCACGCTTGAACAACAAATTTTTATTTATGATACACAGGTAAAACTGAATCATGTAGACAATTTCAGGAGAAATTTCTTGATACTCCAGTTCCAGGTAGAGAAGCTGTTAGATGTGTGGTTAATAAGATCAGGACAACAGGATCACTAAAACTAAGAAGCAAAAACAAGATGTTTGGTGTATCTATTTGTGGGGAAGCCAAAAGAAATAAAACTTTATAAGACACACCATTAACAACTTAAGGACAATACAAAAACAGAAATTATGAACATAACACAAGAGGCTCTTATGCATGTGAATGGAAATTTCATCTGAAGATGGCAGGAATGTCTTCATGCAGATGGACACCACTTCCAACACCAGTGCATGTTACTATCACTCGTGAGTAAGTAATGCAGGAGTTACAGAACGAAAAACTTCCAATGTAATAGTGGCCAGAGCATGCGTACGCGTGATTTGTGGCCACACCATAAAACAATCATACTGTATATATTTCAGCACAGACCTTTTTCTAAAAATTCATCTTTTGAGTTCAACAAACCTCAAAACATGTATTTCCAGTGAAATCTCCATATCATATTGTTTGGTGGAATGCAATACTTCCTCTACTTACTACAGGTAAGTAGTAGAGACAGTAGGAAAGTAAAAAGCATTTTTACTTTCTCTATTAAGTAGGGGAAGCATTGTATTCCACCCAAAAATTTGATGTGAGATTTCACCGGAAATACTGTTTTGAGGTGCCTTGAATCCAAATAAGCATTTTTGTAAACATGTCCGTGTGTGTGTCTGTCTGACTGTGAATAGCATAACTCAAAAACAAAAAGTCAGATAAATACCAAACTTGGTATTTGAGTTTAGTATCTTCCAAGGATGTGACAAAGATTTTCAAGAAATTCCCTCCAGCCCTAATTGCCCTTTACTTGGAGCATTTTTTGAAAATTTTTATTTTCTAAAAAATGGCTGTAACGATTTTCATTAAAATACCATATATTAAAGATATTTACATGATAAATAAAATGCAATCTTGAACTTTTTACGAATAGACTAGGAAGTTCTCTTCATTCAGAAGGAATTTTGTATAATCTTGTGTAACTTGTAAATGTTAAGTGATAGACAAAAACGTACCACACAAAAAATGCAGTTCTCTTTAAAACACACAATTTACTTAAAATAAGTTTTTATGTGACATAAGGCATTTCCGAGATATTCATTATTAAAGGTTCGAATTGTTCAATATTTATCATTCTTTTAAAGTCCCATTGATTTTCAGTTGTTTCTCTCAAACTCATGGAAACAGTATGGAATTTTAAGGCCAGCATATAGTATCAAGCTCTTAAACATTTGACTATTGCTGTTCTCTTTACATTTATAATCAAATGTGTAATGTAGCTAGGTTTGCAAAGGTTTATTTGGATTAAAGATAGTAGGTAAAAAAAATAAGCTTTAGTAAGAATAGTTTGTATATCCACTTATAAAGATAGAGGGCAGAGAAAGTCATGTGAATATCACATCAGATTATTTAGAAAACTCTGATGTGTTACACTCATATGACTTTCTCTACTCTTGTACAAACTATTTTTACAAACGCTTATTCTCCGTATGCTTCATGTTAATTGAGATATCGAGATGTTAATCTTATTGCTAATTTTCTTATAGATGCAAGGGGAATATGGTAGACTTTAAGCAATATTCAAATATTTTAAGACTGGTTGCTTTGTGGAGTATTCCATTCTCTTTGCATTAACAGGACAAAAAAAAATGAATAACGAATTCCCATTTGAAAAAAAGTATAAGTATTAGAAAATTTAAGGGAATAACAAGCAATGGGTGATATGAATAAAACGGAGAGTTTGCTTTTTGCTCCAATTCTGGAGAGATTGCTCACATTCATATCAATAAAGTTTACTCCTTCTGTGAGCAATATTCCCCTCCAACAGATGTTGCTCCGTGACCTTGGGCTGGCAGCACTTTTCTCCACTTTCGTATCAATAAGAATTATTAGTTGCTCCTCTGTGGCAGAAGTTGCTCCCGAATATTGGAGCTATATCAGTAGGCGACTCCTGCTTGATAGAGCAACAAGTTTTAAGTAGGATGACTGAGTACATGATGGTTGTTCGTCGCATAAAAGTTTATAAGCCCCGCCGAGACGCATTATTATTTAACTATAAGCAACTTTACCGATTTGAAAAGGCAAATGTGAGATGGTTAGCGGAACATTTCCTTGAAGAAGATGGCAATGAAACAAGAGGAGGAGCGTTATCTAAGGAAGAAAAAATGAGAATTTTTTTGCGTTATGTAGGAGATCCTGGATTTCAAACTGGTGTGGCTGAAGATGTTGGTGTGAGTCAGAGTACAGTGTCCCTTACAATTTATAGTGTTATGGATGCTATATTAAGAAAAGTGCATATTTGGATAAGGTTCCCTAAAACTACCCATGAACTTGAAACTGCAAAAGCTGAATGGCAGGAGCGTTACACGTTCCCTGCTGCAATAGGGGTTGTTGATTGCACCCATGTTGTGATTAAGAAACCCAGTATACATGGAGATGACTATATTAATCAAAAAGGCGTTCCCAGCATTAATGTACAGGCTACATGTGATTCTAAAGAAATGTTTACCAGTGTTGATGCGACTTGGCCAGGATCAGTACATGATTCACGTATATGGGCAAATTCAGATGCCTGTAGGATTGTGTGTGGAAATCATGCAAATGCCTTAATTCTTGGTGCTATTGGATATGCAATTGCTCCATGGCTCATGACACCCTATCGCAATGTACTTACCCCAGAACAGAGATCTTACAATAAGTGCTTGAGTAAGGAATGTGTCATAATAGAAAGGTACTTTGGTCAAGTGAAACGTTTTCCTATTCTCCAAAGGAAAATAAGACTAGCAACAGAAAAGATTCCTTCCATTATTGTCTGCTGTTTTGTCCTGCATAATGTGGCTAAACATCTAAGTGACGAAGATTTCGAAATTGAAGTAAACAATAATCAGGAAGAAGACGTTTGGGAAGGGGAAGCTGTAAGACGTATCAGAGAAAGAGGGCAACAAAGAAGAGACGAGATAGCTGAGTTTATACATGGCTTCCAAAATTAAGTGAGTAATATATGGATTTGTAAATACATGACACATTTTAGCTTTAAAATTATTTTGGTCTTTTACTATAGCAATAACTTTAAAAGCTGTATTTCTTTTGTGTATTTTGTAGGCAAATACTACCACGCTGGGCTTTCAAACAACTTATTTATAAAGAATCACTTTTTTGTTTAAAAATGTACTTATGCGACAATTTCTTTCATAATGAATTTAAAATTTGCATATAGTGCAAACATGTACTTGCTTATACATTTTATTTAAAAGTTTCTCAAGACCGTGTTAGTGTGGTAGTAACATGCCTACTTCCCATTTAAGAGGCCCCAAGTTCGAATCTCGGTAACGTGGGTTGTCTGGATAAGGTTTTTATCCTCATAAGGCAAATGTCGGGCAACTCTTATGTCCTAGGGACTCTGGGCTCGTTTGTGTATTTACTTCACACATTTCATTTATTCATCGCCTCTGTTTAAGACAAAAATGTTATTTTTTTTACAACGTTAAAGTGTAGGTATAACTCACAAGTCAACGGAGCATTTGAGAGAAAAATCAATAGCACCTTTCGCGTCCGTATCCAAAACAATCAAAATTGTAGCACGAGGAGCATTGTAAAAGGAATATTCATGAGTTAAACTACTCATATAATGTACACTACTTATTGCAGGAAACGGAAATTTAACTACATACTTTCCTGGTGAAAATTTGATGAATGTATCATTAAAATTGTTGAAGTATTTTCATTTCACTTTATTGGCACTGGGAGGACTTGAATTGTTACACTTCTAAAACAAACTTTGGTATATAATATTGAAATAGTTCCCAAGAATACCACTAAGAGTTAAAAAATATGGTAGTAACATACCTTAATGTCAAAAACAATAAGCTTTCTCATGTTCGCCGACTTCAAGCTTACTTTAAAACATAAGGTTATCCACAATAATTCAGTTTTATTTCGGAATGTATAGAGTGGTCTGAATTGCACTACAGTGCATAAACAACACTAAACTATAACTGAAAATGCTCTGGCCCAGCAGCACTTAATTATCATCCTGTTGCACATCTCTCGACAATTTTCTCTCTTTAAGTATAAGTACCTTTCTTTGTCTCAGCAAGACATCTCTTTGCAGTTCGTATAGGGACATATGTACTGTTTCCTCAGTTTTGTTTGGGTTTGCAGTTTTCTTAGCTCGCTTCAGACCTTTCACTGGAGCAGATGCAGCAGCATCCATCAAAAGATCAGGTGCGGGGCAGAATCCCGGCGTGGAGATGAATGGTTGTGGTATATCTTGCAACTCAGGTGTGATGCCGGAATCTATATCCGCATGTTGATGGTGATCTGCAATTGGTAGTGGTGACACACATGTACCAACAGTGATTCCCCCTGAAATATTACAAAGATTAATTAAAAATAAACAATTTACATGTAAAATGGTTAAAATGTTAATGTACTGTGGTGGTAAAATAAACATTGATTCATGTTTCAAAAAACATTACTTTAACTAAAATAGATTCTTACCTGTTAACTGCATTATGGTTGGGTTTGTCTCCCCTTGCATGAGGTCAAACAGTGTTTTTTCCCATTCCTTCAGATGTACTTTTTTGTTGCCCGTTCTCTTCATATCTGTTTTTCGTTTCAACCTGCTCTTCATATTGAAAATTTTCTTAGCCAGTTGTGACTCACTTATGTCAGAACCAAATTTCACTGTATACATTTTCATTATTTCTATTAAAGCTGTTGCCTTTTTTTCTCTCATTTCCGGTAAGTGGGATTTTTCTAAAACCACGGGATGTTCTTTTAGGATTTGACGAAACCCGCTTGAGATTCAACCTCACGTTCTTCGGAACTGCTCATCGTAATAACACCTAAATGTTTGTCTTCTCACTGCATGGTCACTCTGGCTGTATCGGTTGTTTGTTTATGCAGCTGCGAGGTGGCAATAACAGAAGCAGAGTAAATTGCTATCACTATGGAGAAAATGCTCTGCACACGTAAACAGTTTTTATTGATACGAAACAAAGATTTTGCTCTTGCAGAATAGTTTACTCCGTTTTGCTCTTGAGAGTTTTCTCCCGAGAGTTTGCTCAGTTTTATCGATATCACCCAATATCTCGAAAATGGTTCACTCAATAAAAAAAAGTATATGACATAAATTGTGTATTTTAATGCGATCTACATTTTTTGTGTAGTAAAATTTTGTCTCTCTTATGCTTTACCAGTTATGCAAAAGTCATTCACAATGAAGAATACTTTTGGAGACATTCCCAGAAAAGTCAAGAAATACATTCTGTTTGTCATGAAAGTATCTTAAATATATGATATTTTAATCAAAATCGTTAAGAGCCATTTCTGAGAAAATTAACATTTTCGAAAAATGTTCCATGTAAAGGGGGGATTTTCTTGAAAACCGCCATGTCGCATATCTGGAAGATACTGAACCTAAATACCAAGTTTGGTGTTTATCCGACTGTTCGTTTCTGAGTTATGCTGTTCACAGACACACACACGGACATGTTTCCAAAAATAATATTTTTGGATTCAGGGGGTCTCAAAACATATATTTCCGGTGAAATCTTGGTATCAAATTTTTGGGTGGAATAAAATACTTCCCCTACTTACTACACATAGTAGAGAAAGTAAAAATGGACCATGTGTGTGTGTGTGTGTGTGTGTGTGTGTGTGTGTGTGTGTGTGTTTTTGTCTGTGTGTGGATCTGTCTAAAACAAAATGCTGAATAAATACCAAACTTAGTATTTAAGTTTAGTGCCTTGTATGGATGCAACACAAAAGATTTTTAAGAAAATCTCCCACCCCAAACTACTCTTTATGTTAAATTTTTCTTTAGCTTTTGTATTCTCAAAAATGGAATAAACAATTTGCATGACAAATAAAATCTATATCTTCAAATATCTATGAATAGCCTCTGAAGTGTTTTTCGTTCTGATTGAATTTTGTATAACTGGTGTATCATAAAAGACAAAAATTTAGTATACAAAAAATATAGATCTCCTTAAAGTAGTAATTTATGTCATATACTTTTTAGGCTTAGCCATTTCAGAAACATTCTTTGTTAATGGTTTGAAATTTCAAATGCTCATACTTTTTTTTCAAGTGCTAAGGAATATCACACTATACTTGTACATACCCTGAGGCGAGCTTTTACAGGGAAAAGCAAAGTAAATATCTTGCCTTTATTTATCCTGGTTTTGACTTGGGAGCATGCACAATATGGAAATCTTTGACTTATAAATCCCATGTCAATAGATTTACTAGCATGTAAAAGAATTCCTGTGAGATGAAATTCTTGCACACTGGCGGTGCTGATATGATCCTGGCAATTGACAGCATCGTTAAGAAACAAAATAATTTCTAGGTGATCTGCAGTGTTTTCCCTTAATAATACATGTCTGATACTTGTACTTTCTGCAAAAGTGCTGGATTCTTATACTCTCTTAGGTAAAAGTTATCCAGAACATCTCATTGGAAATATGAGAATCTTTAAAATGCAAATTAAATGGAACTTCAGAAAGAATTATATATGTGTGTTGTAGGGTAGTACTTTTGGAGGAGCAAATCTTTTATTATAAAGTTTAAATAAATATTATCATCATCATCATCATTATTATTATTATTATAATAATAATAATGTGATGATGAGAACAACAACAACCACAATGTTCTAAAAGACTTAAGTCTGCCCCATAGGAGGAGGAGAAGAAGCAGAGGAAGAAACAAACTGCACAGTTTGGAAATAGCCTTAGCAAGAATTTATGCTCGCTTTTGCCATCAGTGAAGGTCATTACATGCCATGTTAACAATGAACTTTTACTTACAAAGAGGAAATTACATGTGTCACTATTGCACTGCCTCTATTCATTCAAAGTGACCTTCAGAAAACTAAACAAAAGAGGAACACCTGCAGTCCAACAAACAGTCCATTCAGCAGCATGCACACAGCTAACTATATGGATCCTCTTAGTGGTATTTCAAAAGATTTCGTGACAGATCCACTCCAAGCATTAGCTAACAAATTTATAGTTATCCTCGGTTATTCATGGATGAAAATTCAATTGCTCATATGAATTTACTTTTAGTTAATATAATCACATCCTAAATGCAGAAATGAGTCTCTTTGTTTTTAGTTCAATGAGAAACTTGATTTAACAAACTGAACATGAAAATAGTTATATATTACAAAATCAATTGCCATCAATGCAGTAACTCCTAAGTTAAAAACGCCTAACTTTCAAGAAGAGCATACACTATTTTAAAAAATAATCCTTCACTTAACATTACTATTATTTACATATTTATTTAAATTTGTGCATATAATTGAATTATAAATGAACTAGACAACTCTACAGAAACATTATGATGTGCCAACACATTAAAATGGTAAAAATCAGCACACTTAAAAGAAATTGCATTGACAAAAGAATGATAGCTTTTAACTATTTTATGTGTAGTATTGATATTAAAAGTATCACTATTAAGTTAAAATGCCATTATTACCAGCGTGTATGTCATACTTTCCAATAACAGAGATTATGGAAGGCCACAGAGAGAAAATATAAGGCTGCTTCTATAAGGATTAATATGTGTCCCTGCCTACTTTCTCTAGTGCAAGGGTGGCGAAAACGACTTCCTTCCGCGAGTCACCAAATATGCAACACGCACGGCGTCACTCAGCAGCATGTGAAAATCAAATGGACGGTTGCAGAGAGGGAATGTGCGCCTGCGAGTCAAAATAACTCGCGAGTCACGTTTTCGCCACCTCTGCTCTAGTATAACTAAAAATGACATAACATACACATTTTATATACAGGAAATTCTTGGCTGAGCAATGATTTCTGATTAAATAAGTGCAAAGGCTTTCGAGAACAGAGTTATTTTATTGATTTTCTCTACTTTTTCTAGTTGATGTTAACAATGAAGATGCATCCTTATTAAGCTTGCACAGCTTAGTTCTCAAACTTTCTGTCCTAACTCAATCATTCGCTCTCATGCAGGATCAAGGTTTAAGGCTATTGTGCTTCAGTAGTTCTAACGATCACAAGAAAACACCCAAAGTCATTAACAGCACAGGATTAATGGAAAGCTGTAGGAAAATGCTATACATGGAACATGTCCAGAATGGAAACCAAAGATGTCATGGTGCAAATATTAGATACTGTAAAAACTCATTAATATATTGCTGCTAATAGTGTTATTCTATTCATTACACTCATAAACAGTTCTTGGAAATTTCAAACACATTGTGTACAATTCTACCCTCTAGTAATGTTCTCAAATCCTGCTTGTGGCACTCTATTTTGGACAGTAAATTAATGAAAATGTTATACATTTGCTATATCTTTTAGCAATGAAAATTGTTAGGTGCCAAAACCGAGAGAACAATTATATTGTTATGATTAATTAGTATGAGAAAAATTTGATGAACACATTTTCAAGAAATTCTAATTCTTTATCTCCACTTCATCCCTGAAGATGATGACAATGCAACTAGTAGTAACCAGAACTTTTCTTAATACCTTAAATGGATTGTAAAGAAATTAAGACTCAAAATGTCTCCCCATTTATTTTTTCTCTTTCTGTATATATTAGTCTCTCTTGGAATAACATACTCAAGTTGTGGTAGTATAAAATGACAAGTCAAAATCTCTTTCTGCAAGTGAAAAACAAAAAATTCTCAATAATGTGTAACAAAACAAGCTCATTTTTGCATTTTGCACAAATTGTTAAAATTGTATCAGAAGCTAATTTCACCATCTTATTGACATGTCAAAATCTTTTTTTGTTGGTCTGAGTAGCTCAGTTGGTTAGGCACTGGTCTTCTGATCCCAAGGTTGTGGGTTGCTTAAAAGCAACAGCCTCATGTCAGTAGATTTACTAGCATGTAAAAGAACTCTTGCGGGACAAAATTCTGTCACACCAGTGGCATTGATATGATCCTGGCAATTGACAGTGTTGTTAACAAACAATATATTTATTTTTTAAATCGCTTTCAAATTCTCTATCAAGTATAACAAAATGAGCTCATTTATGTGTTTTGCACAAAAGTTGTTGAAACATTATATAAGTTTCCTATGAACTGAGTCAGAAGTTGTTTTCTCTGTCTCAGTTTCTCCTATATAGCACTGCCTACACAGTTCCCTAAATGCTATGTCATTGGCGTTTTACATCTTAGTCAACTTCACACTCAACGCTTGTCTTAGAAAAGAATGAGAATAATCTATATTGAAGATTAACATTTCTTATAATATGTAAACCAATGTACCATTGTATTTTATGTAAACCTTAAATACATACAAACAATACATATTATTCCTTAAATACACATTTAGGTAGAGTTAAGCCCACCATGTAATTCCAAGTAGTTTCTCTCTCTCTCACCCCCCCCCACACACACACACACTTATTCCAGATTGTACTGTTTTGATTACATTGTAAATAACATGTCTAAATTATAAACCTTACGGAAAGTATAGATATGTATTGAGGTGAAGCCAAATCTGAGCAATGAGATTTAAGTCATGCAAAGGAAATACATAATTTATTTCCTTATGAGTGATCGTTTGACTCTTTGTAGCTTAATAATGCCTGACAATGCTAAGAAGACTATTTCTCTAAGTACTTCTTTTTATAAAACTGAAGCAAGCATTAAATGTTAGCATTATGGTTATATTAACACAGATAAAACGAAGATGGAATCTTGTTCTTAACAGCTGCTATATTTTAATGGATATTATTTATAAGAAAGAGGATTAAAAGGAAACAAATATGAGTTAGAGTTTACCTATAACTGTGATCTATATCCATAGAAATTGTTATTTTTGTATTTTAAAGACATAGGACTACTCTTTCCTTCTTTTTCTGCCCTTTTTAACAATTTAAAAAACTTTCATTTTGTTGGTGGTCTTGAAACAAAAAGAAAGTTACAACATTAACATGTACACTCTAAAAGGTGTGCTTTCCTTCTTTCTTTGAGTCTCCTTTTAAATTCAAAAATTAAATAAAATTATTAAAGCAACAAAACAACAAGCCAATTAAGTTAGTTAATTTTTTTAGAAGCTTTGTAACAGTGAAGGCAAAATTCAATATTTAAGCATTAAGAGTAGAATTTGGGATAGGTTTGCTTCACTTACTCTGTAATTTATGCAGGATATGTTTCAGATGCTTTCGCTTCCATCATCAGCTGTAGGTTGACTGGTGACACTGGTGTCTTCTTCATTCTGGTCTCTGGTAGATCGCGAGATGAATTTGGCACAGATGTCAGGAGACGGGATTTCAAAGTTCATAACTCTGTGCTTGTGTTTTGGATTAAAATCTTCTCTCATACGGCGAGTTCTAGAGGATGGTTTACTTCTTTTAGTAGTTCAGAGTTTGTGTCTATTTCATGATTGGTTTCCCAAAAGTGTGCTGCAATGGTGAGTTGTCTGACTGTTTATATTTTATGTTCTGGATATGTTCTTTGGTGCAGATGTTTATGTTCTGCTTAGTTTTTCCAAATGTATACTTTATTGTATTCTTGGCAGTTAATCTTGTAAATCCCAGGTTCGGAAGTTTTTGGTACCTGATCTTTGGGAGGCGCGCTCAACAGGTTTTCCAGTTGAATTTATTTTGAGGGGCTAGGATTATTACATAATATAGTATCACATAATCCTAGTTCCCTCCCTACAGGGATCAGAATGAAGACAACACCAGCACTAGCAGTCGATAGAAGCAAAAGCTTCTAAAACATGCCCTGTATAAATTATACAGTACGTGAAGCAAATGTGTCCCAAATTCAACTCCTAATTACGTTGATATTGTAATGAAAAGAAGCTAGAAACAGTGATGTGTATTGAATTTATTTAAAGGTGAGTCGGAATTGTTACACTAACATCACTTAAGTTTACTCACTTAACATGTTTCGGGAAACCGTTGTTCCCATCCTCAGAAGGTTAATTCGAAGGTTAAACTGAATTAGTCGAATTAACCTTCTGAGGATGGGAACAACGGTTTCCCGAAACATGTTAAGTGAGTAAACTTAAGTGATTTTAGTGTAACAATTCCGACTCACCTTTAAATAAATTCAACTCCTAATGCTTAAATAATGCTAATTAAGATTGAAATTACTTTTTCATTCTATCTAGTAACGACTGACTTGCAATAATGCTACTACTCTGCAATAAAGATTTACAACAACTTTCCATATTGTTTATTGTTTAAAACTATTTGGCAGTTCTAAGAAGCATAAAACCATTACAGCTTGGGGAATATTTTAATATGACATGTTATAAGAAATGCTTATATTCACTGCAAATGGTGGTGGCTTACAGTGATGTCTGGAAAATTTATCACAGTTTTTTTTGTAAAAGATATAATTTGTCATGTGTATAATTTATTGCACATTAAGGATTTGTACAGGGCATAATTGAGGAGCATTTTTGCTAAAAACTTGATAGATGCAGAATATTGAATTTTTCAGGAAATACATCCCCCCCCCCCCGCCAGAGATTAGATCTTACTGTTTTAAATAAAACATCCTAGTAAGACATATTGAACTTGGTCCCTCAGAATATTTCTGTATGCCCAGAGGAGGGGTTTATAGCGTCAACCAGGCACGTCAGCAGATGGTGGATAGCCAATGCCTGTTCCTGGGAGGCGACTATCAATTTACCTCTCTAGAAGGGTTGTCTGCAGAGACTGTGAACCAATTCCCCAATCCCAAAGTGTTATGTGTGACATAAGCCTTAGTCCGTGTCAAAGGTCAAAGGAAATGTATCTCTAGCAGGGTATTGTGTCTCTAACGGAGCCTCAGGGATACCAGGTGACCTCCCCAAGTACCATAGCCTTGCTGGGGCACAGCGGGACTCTGCCTCAGTCGACCTATACTTCCCCACTACTCATGGGACAAATATGGAACAAGGCAACTTAAAACAAACCCAACAAGGAGAGGTAATTTCCTCTGACTTGTCAATGGAACTTTCAGATTCAGAGGCAGAGGTTGTAAAGTGAAACGGCAACTCTAGGCCGAGCCCGAGAACCATAATTATAGATAATTGATTAATTATCTCTCTTCGGTTGCAGTGCCATTATTCCTACAGCGAGGGTGTAGCGCCTTTGTCCCTTTGTTTGATAATTCGCCGTGACCAAGTGAGCGAGACAGATAGCCTAACGGTAAATGTAGGAAAAGCCGCAATTTATATTAAACTTGGACCAATGAGATCCCTGGAAGTTTATTCAAATTGGTTAGACGCGTCGGGTGGCGCTAAAAATGGACCAATAGGAAAGGAAGCAGCCTCAGAAGCCTGAGACTATACATGGATCTGTTTGGAGCAAATTCGGGACAGTTTTTGTCATGTGTGGTCAGGGAGAGATGCTGCAGGATGTGTGAGATATCACGCCAAAACAGGGAATCAAGATAGTTTTAGAAACACACCTAAGATCCGCTACTCGTAAAGAGATAATAAGCATATTTAAACTTCGTGTCATATCCGTGCCGCAATTTAACAGCGGGGGACAGTATTTTAACAGCGGCAATACCAGTTTTGTATACTACGTGTGTTAGTTAAATAAAAAGAAACGGCAGTGTCATCTTTACATAAACAAAGCACGTCTATGTCTTCCTAAATCACCACCCAAGATCTACGTTTTCCTTTACCGAGGAGAAGTCCATGCTCCTATATAGTTTAAAGAAAACCACTGTAGCTAGCCGAGGATAAAATTGAAGAGAACCTGCACACTGTGAGCTTCTAGAACCAACGGGAGAAGCATCAAGGTAAGCCTACAGCAACGGAAGGAGGAGGTGACAGCCGCAAACTGGCGCCATAACGTGGAGCTCGAAGGGAAGACCAGCTCGAAGCTCAAACGGAGGACTAGGAAACAGCGAATAGAGGAAGAATCTTCAGAGGAAAGGGGCACAGCAGAACAAACTTACAACGCGAACTTCTAGTCTACCTACGTGGGACAACAAAACAGCTGAGAACATCGCTTCTAGAACTTCACCAGGATTCGAACCCGGAACGCATCAGTTAACATTGAAAAAAATACAGGTTAGAACATTTATACAAAAACAAACAAAAAGGCATGCAGAGTAGTGACTCAGTTTTGTGAACACATGTTATTGAGAGGGGGTAAAGTCATTACTATGGAGGTAGAACTTGCTAACGGAACCATGAGTAGGTCAAGGGAAGGTTCAGAAGAACTGAATAGGGAGGCTATTGTCAGCGAAACACCAGAAGGAGAAAATATGGGTAAAGCAGAGGGAGAAGCTAGGCTGGAAAGGAGACCACCGATTGAGCAGGTCATTGACGCAGGTCAAAACCAGCTGATGATATTCCTTCAACACTTGAGCACAAAGATAGACGAACGAAGTCAGATGTTAGAGGGGAAATTAGGTGAGCAGAGTAAAAACTTAGAAAAATTAAGTGAACAAAGTAAGAATTTAGAAGGGAAATTAAATGAGCAGAGGAAGGACTTAAGTGAACAAAATAAAAATTTAGAAGGGAAATTAAATGAGCAGAGTATACAGATAGGCGAATATGTCAGAGAGGAAAACAGGAAGATGAGAGGGGAATTAGCTCAGGAGATGAGGGAATATTTAGGTGAACAGGTCGCCCGATTACAAAGTCAGTTGGACTCTAAATTCAGTAAGCAAGGGAAGGTAGTACAAGAAATTCAGGCAGGACAACTATGTCTAAGAAACGATGTAGAAAAACTAAGGAAGGATGTAGAAACAGAATTAAGTGTTACCAGCTTAGCCATAAAGGAGCAATTGGATGATGACTTAAGAGCTGTAAATTTCTTTAAAAAAAAAACAAAGTACTTTAGAATCTAACATTCAAAGGGAGTTCAGAGAATTTAGAACAGTGGTAGAAAAGGATTAGGGAAAGATAAATGAACTTTCGTCAAAAATAACGGAACAGCTCTCAAATCATCATGAAATTGTGAAGAGGGTTGAAGAGCATGAAAATTGGTAAAGGAGTTAAAACGCTCTATTGGTAGACTTGGGATAAGTGTGAGACAGAGTGATGATAGCTCACATAGTGAAACTAGCACCACTTTTAGGGAGGCAAATGGAGGTCAAAGTCCAGCTGCCGACCCATATAATTTCAATTCAGGGCACCAATGTACATCTAACCATGCAAGTAATGCAAACTACCATTTATTAAATGAGATAGGGGTACCTACTTTCGAGGAAAATTCGGCTGATAATCCTAAACAATACCTAAATGACCTTGAGGAGTATTTCTGTTTGAAGCAGATTCCGGACGAGCTAAAGATGTTAATCGTTCGTAAAGGTTTACGTCAAAGGGTTCTCCAATGGGTAAGATTGACTTTGGGAGAGAATAATAATTTTGAATATTTCAGAAGGGCATTTTTGAATAAGTATTGGAGTACTAATACTCAGAACCAGGTGAGATCTATCCTAGTTAATGGCAAGTACGATGAACGCGGAAACCTAAGCATGGTAGATTATTTACTAACTAAAGCACAGAGTAGTAGACTAATCGAGCCACCCATAAGCGAGAGGGATTTCATCAATATGATTGTACCACATTATCCAGAACGTATACACCATTACCTACTCATTGCGAAGCCAAATTCTATTCCCGAATTGATTGAGTTGGTATCATCATTCGAGACAAGTAGTAGGAACCACAGACAAAACTATACAGTTCGACCAATACCGGATAATGCAAGGAATGCGAACTGGAGAGGAAACGCGAGAGGGAACTATAACCCCAGAGAGAGATACTGGAACGACGTGCCTCAATCCGGGAACAGGAACTGTCAAAATAACTGTTTCAGGAGGGAAGGTGATAACCAATATCACATAAATGCTATACAAACCAGACCAAGATACAGGGGCCGTTTTAACTATAGGAGAGGCAGAAACAATGAAAACAGATCCAGGGAACATTATTTTTCTGACCGAGGGGAAAGCGATATAGGAGAGAGGTATGACGAAAATTACCCAGAAAGAAACGAAAGGGGAGAGAGACCTTCCCGGGGACATTTTAGAGGAAGCAGAGGAAACTATGGGCAAATTCAGAGAGAGGGAAATGTGGAAGAGACTAGCGGAGCACCAAATAGTGTCGATAACCCGGAAAACTAAGACAGGATCCAATCAAGAGCTCGGAGCGGATTCTAAGCGCGCAAAATTCTCAAATAAACAGAAAATGTGAAACAGGGCTCAAAAATGACTTTATACTGGGAGAACTGATAACTACCATTCAAAATCACTCGGAAAAGCACCTGACAGATTCCCCTAGCATAAAAGTAGTATTATTGGATGAAGAATATAACGCTTTAATAGACTCTGGAGCCAATGTGAGTGTATGCAGCCTGAGGTTATATCAGAACCTGGTAAATAAGGGAATTAAGCTAATGACATTACCTATAAGGAACACGGTATGCCGGGTAGCAGTCAACAAAGAGGTTACCCGAATAAAAATGCAAGTAATGTTGAACGTGAAGATAGGAGAAGAAAATTTTGAGTTTATTTTTCTGGTAATTAACAATTTGATTTGTGACATTTTGATTGGGTGTGACGTTTTGTATGAATTAAGAGCTAGGGTTGATTTTGCTGATAAAATTTTGAAAATAGAGAAGAACAAAAATCTATTAGAAATCCCTTTTGTAGAGGGTATGAAGCAAGATAACTATAACAAAACCCAAGGAGAAGAAGATATCGCCGAAGAAAGATTTTTCGTACAATTAGTGCAAACAGGTAGGAGTGAGAAACTAATTGCTATAGTACAAGGGGAAGAAACCGATGAGATGTATGCATTCGCTGACAGGTTTTACGACGAATATACGGAGCACGGTGAGAAAGATGATGGTTACGCCCGAAAGAAAGAATTCCAAGAGACCGGTAGCCAGGTAGAAGCAGTAGAGGAGAAAGTGACCTTGGACTGTCATGGTGAGATGCCTTGCAGCAAATTTGGATTTAGATATATAGTAGTGTTAATAGATGTATTTTCAAAATTTGTGAAAATTTACCCAGTCAGGAAGATTACAAGTGAAACATGCCTAAGAAAGATAATGAAGTCGTATGTTCCACAATTTGGAAAGATGAAGGCAATTTTATGTGATAATGCTTCAATATTTACCAGCCGAAAATTTGTAGACACCTTAAAAGAAAACGAAATCACGTTGTATCATTGCTCAAAATACCACCCATAAAGCAATCCCTGCGAAAGAATAATATGGGACATTTCGGTTTATTTGAGAATTTTGGCAAATAAAAAACACAGTGATTGGGCCAATCACTACCAGCATATCGAAAGTATTTTAAATGAAAGTGTGAGCCCTACTACCGGTTATAAGCCCATCGAGCTGATGAAGGGGAAATTAATGGAAACACTTGCAGGGGAATTACCACAGACATTAGAAGCTAAAGATCCGAAAACACTAACGGAAGAAGAGATGTTTAAGAAAGCTTTTGAAAGAATGGCAAATAAGGCACAGAAAAGAAAAGAAAAGTTTAAGCAAAAGAAGCGAAAACACTGGTTGATCGAATTGGGAGACTTAGTATTGGTACGGGACAAGAAAAAGTCTAGCATTCTGAACAAAAGGTATCATAGAATGGAAAATTTATTTAAAGGTCCATACCGGGTGATTAACATTTTTGGCTCGGATACATTTGAGTTACAAGAAATAAAGAATTCCAAGATCGTAGGGAGATATCATAAACAGTTGCTCAAACCGTACAAATGTTTAGACAATGAGAAGGGTGAAGAATGTAATGAAAATAATCAGGTTAGTTTTACTCGGAATTAGGTAGCAACCCTATGAATAAGAAAGGTAATACACCCGAGAAATAAGGATGTAAAGAAGTAACTAAATGCATAATAATTATTATGTACCAACATGTATGTAAATAGATTTAATTTTTAGAACTTAATTTGGGTATTAGCGTATTTGTTTGCGTTACAAGTTATTCGTGTGCGCGAAGTGCATTGTGCATAAGAATGCCTCTCAGAAAACCTGTTTTTAAATGGAGAGAGGGATCAACCATAGCAAGGTGTAAGGGTGAATGAACCAAGTGTAAACACCACTGGTTTGTCAGAACCCTTGTGAAGGAACAGGTATAGCGAAGGGTCTATGTAAACCAAACAAACCAACAAAGACCATAATCAGAGGAATTATTCTGTAAAAGAAAATTGTATCAAGTGCTGAAAAATTTATTCTTTTCCAGAACAGGGCAATTTGAAACTGCAACTCTAGGCCGAGCCCGAGAACCATAATTATAGATAATTGATTAATTAACTTTTATTGATGTTAAATCATACTATGTAAATATCTTTTTCTCATACTGCTTGTATATTTTAAGAAGGGTGATTTAACGTTATGTATCTATCTAGGTTACTAATATTAGTAGAGTTATAAATGGTTTAATGTAAATAATTTAAGCGCTATGTTAAAATACTGTCCACGATGAAATGTTTTAGCTACAGGAATAGTGCTTTTGAAGGCAGAAAACCTAGTTTTATTACCTCTCTTCGGTTGCAGTGCCATTATTCCTACAGCGAGGGTGTAGCGCCTTTGTCCCTTTGTTTGATAATTCGCCGTGACCAAGTGAGCGAGACAGATAGCCTAACGGTAAATGTAGGAAAAGCCGCGATTTATATTAAACTTGGACCAATGAGATCCCTGGAAGTTTATTCGAATTGGTTAGACGCGTCGGGTGGCGCTAAAAACGGACCAATAGGTAAGGAAGCAGCCTCAGACTATAAATGGATCTGTTTGGAGCAAATTCGGGACAGTTTTTGTCATGTGTGGTCACGGAGAGATGCTGCAGGATGTGTGAGATATCGCGCCAAAACAGGGAATCAAGATAGTTTTAGAAACACACCTAAGATCCGCTACTCGTAAAGAGATAATAAGCATATTTAAACTTCGTGTCATATCCGCACCACAATTTAACAGCGGGGGACAGTATTTTAACAGCGGCAATACCAGTTTTGTATACTATGTGTGTTAGTTAAATAAAAAGAAACGGCAGTGTCATCTTTACATAAACAAAGCACGTCTATGTCTTCCTAAATCACCACCCAAGATCTACGTTTTCCTTTACCGAGGAGAAGTCCATGCTCCTATATAGTTTAAAGAAAACCACTGTAGCTAGCCGAGGATAAAATTGAAGAGAACCTGCACACTGTGAGCTTCTAGAACCAACGGGAGAAGCATCAAGGTAAGCCTACAGCAACGGAAGGAGGAGGTGACAGCCTCAAAAGGAAGTGGTTCACTCCACAGGCCCATCAACCAGTTCAGCCAATCAAGCAAAAGAAGCCAAGCACACCGAGGAGGCCTGAGTGTCAGGTGTCGACTAGATGAGACTAAAAACTAAGAAACCCCTGGGTACTCAGTGAAAAAAACACCTAAGAGAAAGGAAAATGAAAGAGGGAACTTGGACTGTTTGAGAATCCAGCCAAGAAGACTTCTACTAAAGTGAAGGGAAATGAGCCCAGTGGAGGGAAGAAAAGACCTCATTCAGACTCGAGCACCCCGACCCAGCAGCAATCTAAAAAACATAGGAGCTCACAGAAGTAGACTATGTCTTTTAAGGAAGCTCTGACTGGAACAAAAATGGCCATCCTTTGTGGGACCATAAATCAAGTTGGATCAGGCACAATCAGAATTGATCTAATCAAAAATCTTGGATGCTGTGGAAGCCAAGTCTCCGGAGGAAGTAAGTCTACAATTTCTAAAAGATAGTATTTCGCAGGGGATCCTTTGGATAACCTGTACAAATGAAGCAGTGGCTGGTACACACTGTTGCCAGACTTTGGGACCTTTAGGAAGGAATGACGTTGCAAGTTGTGGACACCAAGGACTTTCCAAGGGCAATTGTATGTGTCCCTGCCACTGTTGATATTTCAACTGTCATGTTGAGGATCAAAAATCAAAACACAGGTCTGAACACGGACAATTGGCATGTTATGAGCTGCAAGGTGACCGATAAGAGGCAAACGCTGGCCCTATCACTAGACTGTGGCTCATTTAAATGGCTGGAAAGTCATAATTTCAACTGGGGGTTTGGAAGGTTAGACTTTCGACTCCTGAAAGAAAAAATGAAAGAGAAGACTTCGGGTGGAGACAAAGGTGCTACAGATTAATCTCCAGCACAACAGGGCTGCTTTGGCTCCTTGTGTGTGCTAATGAAGGGTTTTGATGTGGCTCTCATACAAGAACCTTGGTTTTCCAAGGGGGATATAGAGGTCTGAAAGAGGTAGGAGAACTAGTTTATAGTAGATGCAACCAGATTCCAAGGACCTGTATCCTTGTAAAACAAGGAATAAAGATACTGCTACTTATGCATCTATGTTCTAAAGACCTGAAAGTAGTAAAACTACAATCAACAAATATGGAAGGACCGAGGGAGGTTAGCTTCGGATCAGCATACCTTGCATATGATTCAGAACCTCCCCTCCCACAAAGGAAGTTGAAGGGTTGGTAACTGGATGCATAAAGGATGGTTCCCACCTCATCATTGGATGTGATGCTAACTCCCATTACTGCATGGGAGGGCACTAATATCAATCAAGGAGGTGAGTATCTCTTCCATTTTATGTTTAGTAACAGATATAATGAACGTAGGAAACAGGCTGACCTTTGTTACAGTCAATAGGAAGGAAATTTCAGACATAACAATAGTTACCAATTATATTGGTAACTTTGTAAAACCATGACATGTATCTGATGAGGTGAGTTGTTTAGACCAAAGATACATAAGCTTTGAGTTTTCTCGTTTTCCCCGACAATTAGAACCATATAGAAATCCTAGGAAAACTGACTGGGATTCCTTCAGAGAAAACTTAGCTCAGAATCTGAGCAAAATTGATATTGAAGCATACAGTTATGCAGACCTAGAGATAACATCTAGGCTTTTACAGGAGACAATAACTGATGCCTTTAATAATAGCTGTCCTCATGTGCAAAGACGTTCATGCAGGGTTGTTCCCTGGTGGAATGACTTAGCACATACGAGGAAAGAGGTAAGAAGATTCTTCAATATAGCAAAATATTCAGGCTCATGGACTGAAAGGCCTTAACTCAATATAATAAAGACTTAAGGAAGGCTAAGAGGGATTCTTGGAGGGCCCATTGTGAGCAGATTGAACAGACTCTTGACTGTGCCAGACTCCCAAGAATTCTCTCTAGTGTCAATCCCAATTTCAACTCTTCAAAAAGGTGATGGAGAGTTTACTAACTCTGCTGAGAAAACTATGGAGGAACTTCTAAGAACTCATTTCCCTGGCTCAGAATCTATAACAGCCTCATTAGAGGCTGGAGCAGCCTAGGACTTGAATTTCCATCGCAGATTTCAAGGAAGGAAGACTGGCAAACAGTTAAGGTAATCTGTTATGAAAAACTAAAATAGGCTGTGTTCTCATTTGAACCTTACAAATTCCCTGGCAGAGATGGCATTATGCCTGATCTTGCTCCAATAGGACTTTGAAATGTTGGCAGGGGGCTTAATAAAAATTCTCAGAGAAAGTCTAAGAATTCTCTCTAGTGTCAATCCCAATTTCAACTCTTCAAAAAGGTGATGGAGAGTTTACTAACTCTGCTGAGAAAACTATGGAGGAACTTCTAAGAACTCATTTCCCTGGCTCAGAATCTATAACAGCCTCATTAGAGGCTGGAGCAGCCTAGGACTTGAATTTCCATCGCAGATTTCAAGGAAGGAAGACTGGCAAACAGCTAAGGTAATCTGTTATGAAAAACTAAAATAGGCTGTGTTCTCATTTGAACCTTACAAATTCCCTGGCAGAGATGGCATTATGCCTGATCATGCTCCAATAGGACTTTGAACTGTTGGCAGGGGGCTTAATAAAAATTCTCAGAGAAAGTCTGGCACTGGGATACATTCCATCAGACTGGAGGCATGTTAGGGTAGTATTTATACCAAAACCTAGGGAACCTATGACCTGGGCTAAGTCCTACAGACCAATCCATCTGATATCATTAATGACAAAAACTTTGGAGAAAGTACTGGATAAGTGGATCAGGGGAGGTGTTTTGATAACCAAACCTTTACATCAGAACCAGTTAGCCTATAGAGTAGGATACTCCACAGAAGCTGCACTTTTCCAGACTGTTCACAATCAGGGCAATTTCCACAGCAGTTAGAGCGCGTGGAGTTGATGAAACTTCTAGTAGGTGGCTAGAACCTATGCTCAAAAACAGAGAAATACATGTATCCCTTGCAGGCAGCAATTTTGCTGCAATAGTCCATGGGGGATGTCCACAGGAAAGAGTTACATCTGCTGTGGAATCTGGTTGTACTGGATATGGCCTGGGCTACACAATCTAGCTATATTGATGACATTGCCACCATAGTCCATGGAGGACTAAGGCTGGTTCACAACCAATAAGAATGGTAACCAGAATGAGAACGAGAAATTTGAAATGCATTTATTCAAATGGGAGCATTCACAAACAGCAGGAAGCCTTCTTGGGTCCCGGGAATGGGAAAGAAGACTTGCCCAAGTTTTAACTTTCTTGTTCTTGTTCCCGGGCTCAGCATATTAGACCTGTGTTGTGCATATTAGACTCTTCACTGTAGAGGTTATTCTAGGCGACCATGACATGAAACAACCATCAGTGCTCTCTATACTCACAAGCTGGAAACATGAAACTGAAAGAAATTAGTAGCAAATGTGCTTCCTAATCTCAGATCCTGATACCTGCAGATCCATTGAACTTTGGTTCTTGTAGTGAAAGGGTCATCTGTAGTTTGTTTACAAGTAACTCAAAACTGGCTATTGCCTAAAAAACAATGGTAAAAGCTACATAGGACAGCAAAAACCGGTATAAATTAACAAAGAACAATAAACAAGTTTAATGTATGTCATTAAATAAAGGAATGAATGCTTAGTAAAACTAGAGGGATCAGAAATGTAACGGATACGCATTTAGATAATGTTTACTCTATTGAATTTTGACATTGGCTAACCTGCATCATGTTGGCTAAATTGGACGTAGGTGAAAAAATATCATTTGTCAGATAAAAACAAATGAAATCTCAAAGCGCAAAATCGACTTGCACTTTGTGATCGAGATGATCGATATGCATTCCCGTTCTCGTTAATGGGCTGTTGTGAACCAAAAACTTGTATGCTGCATTTCTTCCCATTCTCGTTTCTGTTCTTACCATTCTGGGCTGTTACATGTTAACAAAAATAGCTGGCCACTGTATACTAATGAAGGCTGAATAGGAGCAAAGTTGGTTAACCTGATTTGTGACGTGGTACTTGAGAGTTGTTAGGTCACAAAAAAGAGAAGCTAGTTGATAAGGAGTTGAACTAACAGGCTGCGAGGTGGAAGAAGACACCAGAGGGCTGAAAGAGTCCAGTCAAGCCAGCTGGAAGAATGAGATGGATTTAACTGCAGTAGTAGTTCTACACTGTCATCTCTCTTTCTTACCCAAGAGAGGACATTGCAGTGAGGAACATACAGCATACACAAGCAGTAATCACATGATAAGTTTAAATTATAGCTAGTATGAGTAACGCTATGTTGTTGGTTTTATATATTCAACGATAAAGCACTTTAGTTCTAAAGCAGCACAACATCAGCAACTATAGCTATCGAGATAGACAGGATTTTTATAGTTATGTGAGTAAATGATGAAATAGAGTTAACTGTTGCATGCATGAAAGAGAAAAAGGCAGTCAAGTGATGGCAGCATTATTTGTACATTGGGAAATGCCCACCCCATGATAGAGCGAAGGTTGCTACTACAAATTAAATACTTTAACCTACTTCTCAAGATATACCAGCTTATAAGAGAGTTTAATCTGGTTACTACCATAGAAGCAGATGTTCACCATGTTGGGGTAAATGCAAGAGAAGAAAGATCAGCAAAAGTTTCCTAATTGGATATTTCCAGAAACAACATATGCACCTCAAAGCAACGGAGACACTAAGTGGTATCCATGGTTACCATTCCTACAGCCAAGACAGCCAAGTAACCCCAAGGAAACAGAGCTTTAAAACTGGGTAATACAAAACCAATATTATATTATTGCAAAATATTTCAATTCTATTGTGGAATGCAACAAAAGTTAGCAGAAAGTGTGTCCAAATTTTAATGTGTTTATTATTAAATTATTCATTTATATTCATGTATTATGTGTTGCATTTTGGGAAAGAGTTTAAAATGGTTAACTAATTTATCATTCTGTCAACACAACTGTATCTTAAATAATAAATGTCAACAGAGTCCACATGAGTAATACGTGTAAAGTGAAACAGTGGCATACACCTAAATTGGAACTAAAGTGCCAAACTGTAATAACTTATGTGGTGATGAATTCCATAAATTAGAAGATTTGTCTAAATTAGAAGATGAACAGAATAAATTCTAGATGTGAGGGCTTCTGTCACAGAATGTTAACAAATTTAAGTTTCAGATGCAAATCTATTTCATTTATAATAATTACACATACATTCTTTCTATTAATAAATTGATATATGATATGCATTTGATGTGCAACATTTATGGTTCCCTTCCTATGGAATGTTGGGGATTACAGAAAGTTGGACCCATTTCTGCGTGTAAGTAACCGTTTTACAATACATCAGCGGCATTCTGGCCAGTTTGCTATCCAGTTAATGCTCTAATTAGAGTGCTAAGTATTATATTTAAAGTTATCATAAATAGTTAGGTGGTATATAATAATGCATGTAACAGATGAATACACTGCAGTGGCACACTGACTTGCAATAGTGTTCACAGCATCGTAGCATTGGTAGCACAGACAAATGCGGCAACTAATTCATCATAATGGTAGCACAATAGATTATGGGTAATACTAAGTATGTAACAACCTAGAACGCTACACTGGTATATACTAGGGTAGTCAGACCATCATTACTGTACGGTACAGTAGTCTGGTGGACTAACACACAAGAACTAAACACCAAAACAAAACTAAGCAGGTTCCAAAGGATGGCCTGTCTAGCAATAACTGGGGTAATGGGCACAACCCCTACTGCAGCAATGGAAACACTCTTGAGCCTGACTCCTTTGGATATTTTGATAAAGGGGGAGGCCAGAATGGCTTTCCACAGACTGCAGCAAACAAAAACAACCAAGATTCCAAGGTCTGCATTGGAAATCTTAGCCATAATGAAGGAGGTAGTAGATCCGATTTTCATGATGGAAACAGACTACCTCGAAAAAACTTTATACCACCATAAGAAATTCAAGGTAACGATAATTGAAGAGGACTTCTGGTACGAATCCTACCAGAAACTACCTGAGCGTTTTCTTTGATCTGGTACACAGATAGATCAAAAACAGACTCAGGGACTGGGGTATTTGGTTTAAGACTCAGGTCTAGCTTTAGTAATTCACTGGGTCTAGTAACCACGGTATTTCAAGCCAAAGTATTTGCCATTTTACAATGTGCATAAGAAAATCTTAGGAGAGAGTATAAAAATAAATATATCTTCATTTTTTCAGACAGCCAGGCAGCACTAAAGACTGTAAACTGTCCTTTAGTGTCATCTAAACTGGCGGGTGAATGTATTACTGCCTTATCCAACCTAGCAGAACATAACAAAATGTTTGTCATGGGTCCCAGGCAATAAAGGAATTGAAGGTAGTGAGAGAACTGATGAACTCACAAATCAAAGATCAATACAGCTGAAACCCAAACCAGAGCCATCTCTAGGCACAACTAAGTGTTCCATTACAGCAACTATAACAAACTGGTGTAAAAATACCTCTTTTTGGCCTGGAAGAGGATTCCAGGAATTTGGCATGGGAAACTGTTTATTAAAGAACCACGCAAACCTCTAACTGACAGAATGCTTAAATGTAGTAAGTCTCAATTAAAAACAACAGTAGCCTTTGCCACTGAGCATGCACCAGTGAGAAAGCACCTATACATAATAGGAAGGTTTCAGGCAACATGGACTCTTAGATTGTGTGGGTCTGGAACTGAAACAGCCTATCATATATTATGTTCCTGTGAAGCATTAGCATCAAGGAGATATAAGATCTTTGGGAAACTTTTTATGCAACCAGAGGACTACTACCCCAACACACTATTGCGCCTGTGTAATCTGGTGAGGAACACAGGAACACAGGACTAGTGTGAAGGGTAACAATCATTACAGAGTTAGCACAATAAGTCTTTAGGCTGCAGCTTTTGCAGATGGGCCCTAGTCAACAAACAAACAAACAAAACAAAACAAAATCTGATGTGTTACACTCACATGACTTTCTCTACTCTTGTACAAACTATTTTTACAAACGCTTATTCTCCATATGCTTCATGTTAATCGAGATGTTAATCTTATTGCTAATTTTCTTGTAGTTGCAAGGGGAATATGGTAGTATTTAAGTGATAGTCAAATCTTTTAAGAGCTAGTTGCTATGTGGCACATTCCATTCTCTTTGTATATCTAGGACATAAAAAAATGAATAACGAATTCCCATTTGAGAAAAAGTATTGGAAAATTTAAGGGAATAACAAGCAATATCTCGAAAATGGTTCACTCAACAAAAAAAAACATATATCACATAAATTGTGTATTTTAACGCGATATACATTTTTGGTGTAGTAAAATTTTCTCTATCTCTTATGGTTTACCAGTTATGCAATAGTCATTCACAATGAAGAATACTTTTGGAGACATTCCCAGAAAATTCGAGATATACATTTCATTTGTCATAAAAATATCTTAAACATATGATATTTTAATCAAAATCATTAGCCATTTTTGAGAAAATTAAAATTTTTGAAAAATGTTCCATGTGAAGGGTAATCTGGGTTGGGGGGATTTTCTTGAAAACCTTCGTGTCGCATCTCTGGAAGATACTGAACCTAAATACCAAGTTTGGTGTCTATCCGACTGTTCATTTCTGAGTTATGCTGTTCACAGACACACACATGGACATGTTTCCAAAAATGCTTTTTTTGGATTCAGGGGGTCTCAAAACATATATTTCCAGTGAAATCTCGGTATCGAATTTTTGGGTGGAATACAATACTTCCCCTGCTTACTATACGTAGTAGAGAAAGTATATATATATATATATATATATATTGAAACAAATTTTGCACTATTAGGAGTATAGAATGATTTATTCAGATTTTTTTCTGAAGTACATAAATGCATATATACATAAGAGAAAAAAATTGTTCTAATTATGTGTTAAAGTTTCGTGTTTGTTCTTTATTTGTATGCAATTATCTATTTATTATTACAATGATTCCCATGCATACATTATTGGCTGCATTATCACTTATTCCATATAAACATTTATTTAACATTTTTACTTTCTCTACTACGTATAGTAAGTAGGGGAAGTATTGCATTCCACCCAAAAATTCGATACCGAGATTTCACCGGAAATACATGTTTTGAGACCCCCTGAATCCAAAAAAAAGCATTTTTGGAAACATGTCCGTGTGTGTGTGTGTCTGTGAACAGCATAACTCAAAAACGAACAGTCGGATAAACACCAAACTTAGTATTTAGGTTCAGTATCTTCCAGAGATGCGACACGAAGGTTTTCAAGAAAATCCCACCACCCCAGACTACCCTTTACATGGAACATTTTTCGAAAATTTTAATTTTCTCAAAAATGGCTCTAACGATTTTGATGAAAATATCATATGTTTAAGATGATGGCATGAGAAATGAAATGTATATATCGAATTTTCTGGGAATGTCTCCAAAAGTATTCTTCATTGTGAACGACTTTGGCATAACTGGTAAACCATAAGAGAGAGACAAAATTTTACTACACAAAAAATGTAGATGGCGTTAAAATACACAATTTATGCCATATACATTTTTTTTGTTGAGTGAACCGTTTTCGAGATATTGCTTGTTATTCCCTTAAATTTTCCAATACTTATCCATTTTCTCAAATTCGTTATTCATTTTTTTTATGTCCTGGACATGCAAAGAGAATGGAATGTGCCACATAGCAACCAGAGTTAAAATATTTGACTATCGCTTAAAACCTACCATATTCCCCTTGCATCTACAAGAAAATACCAATAAGATTGACATCTCGATATCTCGATTAACATGAAGCATATGGAGAATAGGCGTTTGTAAAAATAGATTGTACAAGAGTAGAGAAAGTCATGTGAGTGTAACACATCAGATTTTTTTTATTTGATTTTGTCAACTTTATTGAGAATAAATACAACAATTAATAATAAAAGCATAACACAAAATTAATAATATGTTAACATGCAATGATTTATCCTTAATAGTGCACATAATACAATAATCTAAGCTACTTAAGTCATTGTAACATTTACAGAATATTGGGCATTCCTAGCCTGATATCTAGACAGTCAGATTTGTTGTCTCCTAGGACATCTTTATAGAATGCAATTGCATCATCTGTACTTCAAAATGTCCTCCTCTTCTTTGCTAACCATGTTTTGCTTTGGTAGAACAATGGACGATATTAGTGCAGGATGGCATGGTTTTCTTCTAAAAACTTAAACTTCAACAAAATCTCCGAAGCATGTGCTTTCACATTAACACTGTTCTTTACTTTCTTCTGTGTGATGGTACGCAGACTATTCATTTTGAATTGTAACCTAGGTTGTAGTACTTTTTGTGCACTGTCCTTTAGGTTCTTAATTTCCCAGTCCTCGTTGAGCACTTCAGAGACCCGTATTCTTTTAAGATGTCATAATATTCTTTAGGAGACAAGATGCTTTCTTTTTTTCTGTGTGATTTCTCAATTCTACCAAAGACTCCTCGGTATGGAGCCATGTAGATATTTCCACAGATTGGAAAGAAATTAAGAATATTTCTTAATTTTGAACTCTTTTCCAAGAATGCTATGTGTCGCCATCACACTCCTAGTTTCATTCTGACTGCTGCAGGAGTTGGAGAATAGATGTATAGTGGTGGGACCATCACTAAGTTTCTTCTCTAAGTCAAAAGGAAAGGCCAGCAAATCTGATGCAACCTGGTTGCATCCTCTTGAAGACATTTCCAGCCACATATAGAAAGCGTATTTCCCTTCTTTGTTTTTAATGGATCATGATGGATTGATTGTATAACCATACTTGCCTAGCGTAGAAAGTTTTGCTCACTGACAGTTTTGAAAGTGGCTGATTTTGCTGCAAATTGAAGGCAATCTTAATGACACCTCACTTTTCTTCTTTCATTATTCTATAAAACTGCTTTGCATGAAGTTTGTGCACTCTGTGACTAGCTGTTAATTCATCCTTCTTCTCCTAACATTTCTCTGAGTTTATTTTCATAACATCTTACTTACAAGTGCAGTATGTCAGTGTGGCATGTCCAAAATGATAAATTGAAATATTTATAAAATACATTCTTGTATTATGATAAAGAGCATTGTTTAAGTCCATAACTCCCCCGTTTTTGCACATCCATATCTTATTGACCGCGGAATCTGAGGGTAAATAATCCGTTTAGACCTAACCCTACCATGATGACTCTCCCTACATTTGTATTTCTTTATATTGTTCTTAATGGCAATAATTAAGTTTTTATGATCCTTTCCTGTCCTGTCTCTGTTTTCCTTTGGCAACTTTCCTTCTTCATGAAACCCGCTTGCTAGATAGAATAATCCATTTTTTTGACATACCAAAAACTCTTGAAAAGTAGCAGCATACACAGACATTATCTACTTTTTTCTTCCTATTGATGTATTTTACTGAAACTACTTTCTTCCTTCTTGTTTTCTCAGCGTTAACTACTCTGAACTTAAGTGAAGTAATAGTCTTAAAGTAATAAATTTTAAGAGAAATATATATTGGTCTGTCTTGTTTAAAGATGTCACATGATGAAATTGGGTGATATCTTCATAGCAAAGTTAAGCAGCTTTGCATCCTTTCTTCCCTTTAGCTTTCGCATTTGAAGGTGAAACTGCAAGTTCATGATTACATTTAATATTATGGTCATTTATACTTTTGTTATTTTGCTCTACAAGAAGGGAAAATTGAGATGTATAACTCAATTTAAAAAAAAATTGCATTTATTGAGTTCTGAAAAAATGCTCAATTCATCCTGCACTAAGAATTCTTCTTAATAATGTGAATATGAAGTGATGTCTAAATTCTTGTGGAGTATTATGGGAGAATAAATCAGATTCATCACCACAGAGGGGGGAAGACATAAGTTGATATAGAGGATATGTGTACACAAAACATAAGAGATAAAAAAAATTGAACAGTATGGCATTGCAAACTATGCCTAGAATGTCGCTCTACCATCACTATTTCACAAAATTAAAGTTCAGTTATAAAGAACCAACAAATCACATGGATCATCCTGTTACTGGAAAAGAATTCAGTCAAGATAGTGTGTGGTAGCTATGAAGGTAAGGATTCAAATGTCTAGAGAACTACTCCTTCCGTAATGCAAAATGATATGCATGCAAAGACAACTGGAAAATATTTCCTGACGAAGAAAAGTAAGATGACATTGTGTCTCACCAGGAGGAAAAATTTACCACCAGAACCAAGAGGCATTGACGAACTTCAAGAAACTGAACACAAAATATACATGAACTCTAAAAGGTAATAGATGGCAACTGCATTTTCACTCATGAATTAATAAAAATTAATTATACTCGCAACCACAGATACCTACATTATTTGGCTACACCTTACCATTGGATCATGGTCGTCCTCTGTGGTCTAGGGGTACCACATTAGCCTTTAGTTCCCAAGGTCGCAGGTTAAAATCTGGCAGAGGGCAATGGATGTTTTTTAGGTGTAAAAATCCTTAGCATGGCTTCCTCCAGAAGGGAAGTAAAGCTGGTCCTGTGTGGTAGATTTACGACACATAAAAGAACCTCAAGCCTGATAGAGGCCTCTGAGGAAAATGCCTGGTATTTCTTGTCCAAAATAGAATGGGACACTAAGAACCACAGCAGTCGAAGAGTATCCACAAATAAATCTCAATTTAATTTAATTTTTAATCGGATCATGGAAGGGACAGTCGCCATGAATTTTATCACAATTGTATACAATTCATATACCTTTATCTTTCATGTACTTAAAGATGGCACACTGTCAACATTCGATCGAAACTGAAATCCATGTCTTATCTTAGTGGAATGTCAGAAAACCTGTAA
Source organism: Deroplatys truncata (assembly GCA_030765065.1). Classification (NCBI taxonomy): domain Eukaryota; kingdom Metazoa; phylum Arthropoda; class Insecta; order Mantodea; family Mantidae; genus Deroplatys; species Deroplatys truncata. The sequence continues at coordinate 31,005,486 of CM060980.1, read as the reverse complement.
CTAGTGTTATAAGATTGGAGCTACCTGATGCTGCCTGTTTTTGGACACACATACAAGCAGAAGGCTTAGCAGCACAATATGTGAGGAAAGAGATCAATTCTATTCTCTATTAGCTCTAGCATTCATTCTGGAGGAAGATCTCACTGACGTATTTGATGAACACTGAGATACAACACAAAATGCTTTAACTGCCATCTCGGATTACACGGAAGACAATAAAATTACATAAGAGGAAAATGACAAGAATGAGGCATGCTGCAACCATCATATTTGCTGAGTATATGTCATTAGCAGGTAGTAAAAAATGTGCCACATACAATTAACACTGTTAAGGTTGGCAAATGAAATTGAGCATACCATTCACTGAGCTGAACTGATCGCTGCCTGATGGGAAATGCTCATCTAAATCTGTATCATATGCTGGAACAACTGCAAATTGAAGTAGCAGAAGTAGATCATGACACCAAAAAACTGCAAGCTCAACAATCTCGCCTAACTACAAAGTGGAAACAGCCCAATTGGGCCAGAACCTACCCTCCTTAATGCCCACCAGAACCGAGGACTCACACTCCCTAGGATGTATGACAATGCCCAAGGCAGACTCCTGACAGGTGGCAGAGGGCCTACGAATCAGAGAGTGAGAGAGCAGGGTGGGTGATCAGCCATACGCCCATGATGAGAGCAGGAAGTGGATGATAGATGTAGATGAGAGAGGATTACAAAAGGTGAGGATGGAGCACTGGTAGAATAAAACATGGCAAGGGAGAAACCAGAAAACCCGCCCAAGACACTACTTTGTCCACCACAAATCCCACATGCAAATCTCCCTGGGATTGAACCCTTGGTGAGAGGCAAGTGATCTAACCACTCAACCATAGCGCCACCCTTCTCCACCTACCAAATTGAGGAAACTATACTCAGTTGCCTTTCCAAATAGCTACAACTGTACAGAATTATGAGGAAAATAAAACACCAGAGAATATTTCAACTTATCTTCATGGTTATAGAATCATAATCTCTTAGGAAATATGTTAATTTAATCCTCTTGTATACTATTTTCACTTAATTCAGAAGAGAATCTTACTTGTAAATATTCAGTTTTGTCATTAATCTAGACTAATATTATAAAAAGAGAAAATTTGTACGTATGTCTGCATGTAGGGCAATCTTAAAAACCACTTAATCTATTTTGATAATTTTTTCACCAATGAAGAGCCCTATTCTTCCTGACAGAAATGGACTACAAAACACCATCTAATATCAATTCATAAATCATTTAAAGACTAAAAAAGATTTACAAAGCCTTTGTTCAGAATGCAATGTAGTAAAAAGGGTATAAAAACAAAAGCCAGTTACATTTTATTCCCAGCAATATACATATATGACCATGATGTAATGCTTAAATAAGCAGAAGGCAGAGCTAAAAAAGAAACAACTGCTATAACAATATAAACCATATGTTATATTTATTTGTTTAATTGTTATTTATCAAATACTGAAGATGTGAATGTAATAAAACAATGTCAAAACCTCTGAATAACTTTTATTCTAATTCTATAGATGTATGCACTGAAGTTTCTGGATACCAAAGCCTTTAAATAATCTCAAGTAAGAAAGTCCTGCTTTATTTTTTTCTGTACTTATGTTGTAATCAAGTTCATTAGTAGGGTATCTATATAGTTGTATAAAGAGAGAAAAATGCTAACATTAGAAATCAGTGCACCAATATTAGATATTAACAACTGGGATTACTTTTCTTGATGGCCACAGACTAAGTGTGTTTTCCAAAGAGGTTAACTTGGTGACCTGAGAGTGCAGAAACTTCATATTCACTAGCATCAACTCTATTTTATTGCATATGTTGAAGCTCTCTGCATTATATGAAAACTACACTACGTGATCAAAAGTATCCGGATACATGGCTGAAAATTATGTACAAGCTTGTGGCGCCCTCCATCGGTAATGCTGGAAGCCTTGATGACAGCGTTCACTCTCGCAGGCATACTTTCAATCAGGTGCTGAAAGATTTCTTGGGGAATGGCAGCCCATTCTTCATGGAGTGCAGAACTAAGGAGAGGTATCGATGTAGGTCGGTGAGGCCTGGCACGAAGTCGGCATTCCAAAACATCCCAAAGGTGTTCTATAGGATCCAAGTCAGAACTCTGTGCAGCCCAATCCATTACAGGGATGTCACTGCCGTGTAACCACTCTGCCACAGCCCGTGCAGTATGAATAGGTGCTCAAATGTGTTGAAAGATGCAATCGCCATCCCCGTATTGCTCTTCAACAGAGGGAAGCAAGAAGGTGCTTAAAATATCAATGTAGGTCTGTGCTGTGATCATGGCACGCAAATCAAGGGTTGCAAGCCCCCTCGAGGAAAAACACGACCACACCATACCACCACCACCTCCGAATTTCACTGTTGGCACTACACACGCTAGCAGATGACGTTCACCGGGCATTCGCCATACCCACACCCTGCCATCGGATCGCCACATTGTATACTGTGATTCGTCAGTCCACACAACATTTTGCCACTGTTCAATCATGTAATGTTGACGCTCCTTACACCAAATGAGGCATCGTTTGGCGTTTTCCTGCGAGATGTGTGGCTTATGAGTAGCCGCTCGACCATGGAATCCAAGGTTTCTCACCTCATGCCTAACTATCATAATACTTGGAGTGGATCCTGATGCAGTTTGGAATTCCTGTGTGATGGTCTGGATAGATGTCTGCCTATTACTCTTTACGACCCTCTTCAAATGTCGGCGGTCTCTGTCAGTCAACAGACGAGGTTGGACTGTACGCTTTTGTGCTGTACATGTCCCTTCACATTTCCACTTCACTATCACATAAGAAACAGTGAACCTAGGGATGTTTAGGAGTGTGGAAATCTCGCGTACAGACTTCTGACACAAGTGACACCCAATCACCTGACCACATTCGAAGTCCATGAGTTCCATGGAGCGTCCCATTCTGCTGTTTCACAATGTCTAATGACTACTGAGGTCGCAGATAATGAGTACCAGGCAGTAGGTGGCAGCACAATGCACCTAAGATGAAAAACGTATGTTTGTGGGGGTGTCCGGATACTTTTGATCACATAGTGTATATAGCTTTTATGTTATTAAATAACTAGGAGACCACAAAGAAGCTACAATGATTTAAATTAACCTACCATAATTATCTAAACAAACTCCTTGACCATTCCATACAAGATTCTTCCATGCCACAGGGTACTTATAGGCTATGCAACATTTCCAGAACTTGGAAGTTAAGGAAGTCAGACATTGTGCCAATGTTTCACATCGTTTTGCATTAATATCAGGGGATTTTTCATCCATTATTAGGAATAGCCAGGGCTGTATGAAATTTTAATCATAACAAGTAAAAATTCCCTAGATTATTGTACGATCATTTCATAAAGAACGGGGAGAGGTAAATGAAATTATTTCATTTGAACTTAAAAAGCTAACCATGCAACGTTGGATATGCCAGCTAGTAAATCATAAATTCATGGTATAACATTAAAGAATGGAAATATGATAGCGTGATCCACACATTACCAAAAACACTTAATGACAAAAAGATAAGTGTGACAAATGTTCCACTTGTGACCAGCATATATATGATGAGTTTGGTATGAGAAACATTGTGTGTCTAAAAGAAAGGGATCATTTTTCCTAGAATCCTTACAGTTTGTGCTTTCATCTTGCATGACGGGATGGTGCAAATTGCGGTGGTGGTCCTACACAAGAAGAGGAAAAAGTAGGAGGCTTCACTAATTATGATGAGTGCATCTTATGCTTTCATTGCATGTAATGGTGTAAGCATCTGTCATGTATCATATGAAATTTTCTTCAGTGTCTCCAACCTTTGCTCACTATGCTACCTTCAGCACAAAAGTAATCAAACAAATGCAGGTCCAAGCATAGGAGGATTCCTAGTACACTGTCTGTAACAGGCTTGCAAATCTGGGTTGAAAGCAAGCAGTTATAAATACACAAGTTTTTTTTTTTTTTGCCTGTGTCTTAACAGCAACTGCTTCTCCTCCTCTTTTTTTGTAGTCTTTAATGCCTGTTCTTACTGCATACAGCACTACAGACAAAGGACAATGATGATACATGAAATGATTGGGAAATAAAATCTGGGAAGGAAACATTGGTCCTAGCAGGATTTAAACCACGGAACCTCCATTCATGAACCAAGCTTTAACGACCTTTGCTACCCATGTCAATGCACACAATTGGTTGTGACAGCAAAAGAGTTTTTACAGTGTGACAGCATATAAAGGAATCAACATTAGTTTTGTTGACAGTCAAATGGTTGAATGCCAGAAAACGAAATTAAATGAAATGGAATACTGTTACGCCTATATCAAGTTATAGTCCAAACATTATTTTTGCAGCCTTAATCATTGTGTGATAGTAGCTGGTCAAACCTTCTCTTCAGGACTGCAAACATGTACTGTATGGGATGATGATGATTATTCAGAATTACAAGTACTTCAAAATAAAAAGGGGAAACTATTCTACAGTGATGTTTACAGAGGTAATGAAAAAGAAACAATGGAATAAAAGTTGGATAGTAGTGAAACACAAGGACTACACCTAAAAGTTCAGCAATGAAAAGTAAGGCTCAAAATATGCAGTAGTATGTTGAAACTGTCTAGGAGGTTTAGATGATCAGGTTAAGGTAAAAGTAATATTTATGGCCGGTATCACTGCCTCCAATGGCAAACAATTACTTAAAGTCAATGAGACTTCATATGTACATTTTAAACAAATGTGGAATGTTTCTCATCCAAAATCTGTACTTTAATGAAATAGGGTACTTTCTAAGTTAATTTATACAACAAAGTCACCATTTCTAATTTTCCAATGGTATTGTGATAATTAAAACGCACCACATAGCTTTTTATTGAGAAAAATGCAAAAGGCGAATTGTCTATAAGGTATAATAAATGTGTACAAACTACATTTAAAGCTTTTGAGGTCAATGAACCTCATCATGTGGGAGAACCTTGTAAACATCATCCTACACTTTCCGAGTTTCAAAATGAGCAAAAACACATTGACCCTTAAAAGAAAATGTGAAAAACTTCACTGCAAACAATTCAACAATAGACAAAAAGAAATTATCCAACCACTATCGAACACAGACAATGTGATCAACCTATTGGCAAATACTTTCTCTCAAAAACAAACTGACTTTCTAAACAAAGGCTTGAAAACGTGCATAGATTTTTCCAACACAGTAGAAGACTATATAGTTGATATAGAAGTAGTTAGTTTTGGTTTACCAGATAACCATAAAATGATAATTAAATCACAATGTGAAAACATATTAGATAAAATAGCCACATCTGAACATAAAGGCATAAGAAACAGACAAATTTTAAAATCCTTAAATAGCAAACCAGTAATGTATACAAAGGCAGATAAGGGCAACAAAATAGTGATAATGGATGAAGTGGATTACATAGGATGGAACACCTACTAAGCAAAGATGAATATATACATATCAACAATAACCCTCTTAAACAAGGCTGCAACGTGTTAAATTTCACTCTGAAAGATATCATGTCATAACAAACAAAGAAAAACCCAAGATTAAAGTAGACAATCCTACCTAAAATATATGGCCTTCCTAAAATTCATAAGAATTACAATAGCTTGAGACCAATAGTGAACAACACTGGTAGTCCCACCTACCAAATGGCAAAATGGCTCACTCATCACTTCAATTCATTCTCCAAATTTGAGAGTCTTAGAATCAGTAATTCACATGAGCACCTCAAACATATCACATTGAGTCTGGCACATTAGTATCCTTTGATGTCACCTCCTTATTTCCCAGCATACCAACCATCAAACTCTCCCCACTCCTCAGAAAATGGCTTCAGAGCATGACTTATCCTCAGAAGCAGTAGAAGATTATACTAAACTTGCAGAACTTTGCATTAGTCAGAATTTTTTCAATGTTATGGACAAGTTTTACCAACAAAAGTCCGGTTTAGCTATGGGCAATCCACTCTCTCCCTTCAACACAGATATGTTTATGAGCTCATTAGAAACACTGTAACCAAAGCTTTCCCCAACATTTTCAAAGTATGGTTTCAATACGTAGACGACATTATTGCAATAGTGCCCAAGAAACTTGTTCAGGATGAATTAAAGCAGTTAAATTAGCCATCAACTTCACTATACAGACAGAGAAAGATAGATATCTGCTTTCCTGGATATAAAAATAATGAAAAATGAAGACAGACTTTCCTTTGATGTATACAGAAAATGCACTCACACTGAAAGTTGCATCAAGTGCAATAGTTTTAACTCAAAGTCACACCAGCGGGCAATTTTCAACAGTCTAGTATAAATTGGCTTTCCTTTAAGCAAAGATGAATACAACAAGATATACCAGCAAATCACCAAAATAGCAATTGTTAATGGATTTAACTTAAGAATCATAGACACGAAGATACAAAATTCAGAAGAAACAAGAAAATCAGCAATACCACTACCCTAACATCCTTGGAAGACAAGAAGAAAATTAAGAAATTCACATTCCACCCACTTTCACATAACAGGTTCCAAAAGGCCTTTTCAAAACACAACATAATCCTTAGCCCTCAAAATAGATTCAGCTTGAAAAACCTGCGAGAGCACCTCCCAAAGATCAGGTACCAAAAACTTCCAAACCTGGGATATACAAGATTAACTGCCAAGAATGCAATTATGTATACATTGGAAAAACCAAGCGCATCATAAACATCCGCACCAAAGAACATGTCCAGAACATCATGCCATCTACCAGAGTGAAGACAACACCAGCGCCACCAGTTGACCTACAGCTGATGATGGAAGCGAAAGCTTCTGAAACTTGCCCTGTGTGAATCAAAAAGTAAAGCAAACGTGTACAAATTAGACTCCTAATGCTTAAATAATAAAATTAATTTAAATACTCATGTTCTATATATCATATTACAAAATGTAATCCACAAATTGTCCCATTTGTTACATCTTTCTTTCTTTGAGAAATATTCTATTACATATAAAGTAAATTAATTAATTTTAACACTCAGCTTCAGTGAGGTGAAATCCTGAAGTTAAGAGACGAACTTGCACAGAGAATTTTCTAGTGGCAAATCAAAATTCAATGTGTGTATGTGTCCTATTTTAGATGATTAAAATTTTCTTCCATGTGTTGACTCGACTCCATATATGGCTGGTTTTAAAAGTTTAATGGTTGGCACAATTTCATGGTTGACAGGGCTGATGATAATTTTACAGCATATTTCTGTTTGTATTTTACACATCTCATATTGTGTTCTTTTAGTCTGGTTTGTGTATGTCTTTTGGTTTCACCAATGTAGAACTTCTTGCCGTTTAATAATCAGCTTCGTGTATTCCTGATTTTGTGCAATCAGATAGGGAATCTTTCAGGTTTTTGCATAGCAATTTTTGTGTACTAAACCTGATCTGTGGAGCTACAGTGCTATTTTTTTTCTTCTTTTTTTTTAAGATTTTTCTGAAGTGTTGTACCAGCATATTGCCATGATAGCTCAGTTGGTTAGAGCAACCAGATGGAAACCAGAAGATCCATGGTTCAAATCCCTGCTATGGCATTGTATTTTTCAGTGCCTGATTCTACCTTTCCAACCTTGTCCCATATAAGGCTTGTATGCAAGAACAATTAATTACTATGTATTTTCTTGTCTATTATTTGTTTCATGAACCTGTAGTTTTCAGCTGTGTCAATGTGTTCATATTCTTTTTTGTGTTTGGCTTTGCTGAGAGGAACATTAACCACTCTAGATGTTAAGCTATTTAGTACAGCATTTTTATGGGGTGTAGGGTTGTATTATCCAAATATGCTGGTTTCCTGTACATGTTAAATTATATGCCCTGTAGTTCTGGAATTACTTTTAGATCTCAGAAAGGTGAAGGGTTAAATCATGCTGCAGCCACATTCAACATCAAATATGCAAAGATACAGAGTGAGCCAAAAATCTACGAACCGGCTGCGCTGGGTATTTCCTGTACGCATCCTCGGCGCTCGCCATCTGCCGCTATCATAGAAAGGCGCGGAAGAAACCATATAACATTTTTAAAACTACTTTTAAAGGCTTTACTTACCAATTTTATGAAAGGAAATGATGAAACTGGCCACTGTCATTGTCCATACATTTTTGGCACCTCTTTAGGAAACTATCCATCATTCGCCGTAGTTCACGTTGAGAAATGCTGCAATTTCCTGGCAGATTTTTGCTTTAATTCTTCCAAGGTGTGTGGGTTTGTCTTGTACACTTTGTTTTAAGTTACCCCAGAGATAGAAATCACATGGGGTTAGGTCGAGGGACCGAGGGAGCCACAAATCTCTACTAATAATTCTGTCCTCAAACACACTTTCATAAAGTTGTTTAAGTAAAGCCTTTAAAAGTAGTTTTAAAAATGTTGTATGGTTTCATCCGCGCCATTCTATGATAGCAGCAGATGGCAACGATCGCCGAGGATGCGGACAGGAAAAAGACTGCGCAGCCAGTTCATAGTCTTTTGGCTCTCCCTGTATATTCACCTCCTAGATATACAGGTAAAATGTTCCATAAGAAATGAAGATAAACATTCCTATTTAACCAATGACATGGTCATGGATCAATGATGTGATCAGAAATAATTCCAATCCAACTTCAGAGAAGGTGAAATGTTTTTCATGCTGCCTCACAGACAATTCTCAGCTTAATAACCGCAATTAATCTGAATATGGAAAGGGTAGTGGCTGTTATTGTACTTATTAATCAAAATCGTGTCCTTGAGTATGGGTACCATGGCACTTCATAATAAATTTAATAAAAATTAGTTACATGACAAAACTCAAGTATGAATTAATAAATAAAAAAGCTGTTTGCTTTGAAGAGCTCTATCTAATGGTATCCTTATTTGATCGTCACTCCCATTTGAAATTACAAAGTGATAAACTAATGATCCCACTTCCTGTTACGGCTGACTGATGAAAGCATGGCCAAGTATAAGTTCACAGGTGCTTTAGCTAGAAATATTTTTGCCTGAAAAATTTTAATGCTGTATTTTCTGAAATAAGTTTCTCTTACGGGTGGTCTACTTCCCTCTATTGATTCATTGGATGTATAATTGGGCCCCTCTCTTGCACTCACCCACCCAATCCCCTCCCTCACATCCACATGCATGCGCATACGGAATGGAAATGAAATGGCCATAAAATTTTTAAAAAATGAAGTGTCTTTTTATGAATGCTTTCGAATTATTTTTCATTCTTTCAGGAAAAAATAATAAAAACGTATTTTTACTTTTCAATTTATTTAGGTATTTTCTAGGGTATACTTTGCAAGATATTCTAAATATCACAATTTGAATTTTGTTTTTAGTCTTTTTTATCTTATATACAATGTTAACATGCCAGTTTTGCATTAGAGTGCTACACAGTAAAAAGTACAATTGAAAACATTCCCTCTCTCTCCCACCCCTCTCTCATGGAGATTTTTATGGATTTTTGTCATGCGGAACTCTACTGCACAATAGGATTTATTTAACAAATTTCTTTTATTGCTTTTGAATTTTGTGACTGCTTTTCCTGATGCCGTAATTAATTATTTCAGAACTTGCATTAAAGTTAACTTCATTTGTTTGCATTTTTATTATTCTTTCATAAATGCATATCCAGGGAAGTGGAAGTATTTTCTATCTTTAAAACCATTCCTAACAAGCTGTCTCTACTACTTACCTATATCAAAAGTAGAGGAAGTATTGCATTCCACACAAAAAAATTTCATATAAAGATTTCATCAGAAATACACGTTTTGACACTCACTGAATCCAAAAAAATAATTTTACAAAAAGTATGTGTGTGTGTGCTGAACAACATAACTCAAAACTTAGTTCATGATTTTGATGAAAACCTCCACACCCCAAACTACCATCTACACGGAAAAATTTTCATTCGTTTTTATTTTCTCAAAAATGACTCTATGGATTTTGATTAAAATATATGCTTAAGATATCTGCAGGATAAATTTGAATTTTCTGGGAGTAGCCTGTGAAGTCCTCTTCATTCTGCATGACTTTTGCATAACTGGTAAACCGAATGAGATTCGCAAAATCTTACTACGTAAAAAATTAAGATCTCATTAAAGCACATAATTTGTCAAATTTTTTGTGGCATTAACTATGAGGTATTCTCTGTTATTAGTTTGAACTTTCGAATACTTATATTTCTCACTAGTGGCAAGTCACTGTTCATCTTTCTTGGACTCATGCAAGGAGCATGGAATTTCAAAGCCATCACATAGGAATTCAAAAATCTGACTCGCTTCAGCGTTCTGTATCCTTCTTATACCTATAAAGAATGTGCAAATGTGTAATGTAATTTTACTCAATTAATTAAAGTACACAGACTTTCCACGGACTTTTACTATGGCTCTGCAGCGCAATTTCCATTGAGGAGCGTTGCATCTAAGAACAGAAAGGGGGATGTTAGCCCACTGCTCTTGGCAGACTTTCCAGAATTTTCAATTGTGGTGGGATGCCGATAAGCAAGGCACTGTTTCCGCAAAAATCCATTGGCAATGCATCTGGTGACTTCGCAGGGATCCTTTTAATTGGTATCACATTGACACCCGTTTCCATAGCTTTCCGGTGGTAGTAATGCTGGGAGGACCGAGAGGTGTGACTGGATGCTTTATCCATGTGCATACAAACATTTGGGGCATCCTCACCATACAACTGACGAATCCCTTCATCAAAAATTGGGTCCATAACATTCCTTTGATAGTAGGCTGCATTAATTTTTACATAGTTGGCAACTCTGTGAATGCGAGTTTCTCCCGAGAGCAATAACCTGCAAACACCATGAATCCCTTAGAAAACTTTTCCTTGTTCTCCTGAATAAAGCTGGAGCCCCTTTTGGCCCACTTGATGGTAATAAATGGCTCAGGTTTTTTTTGTGTCATCTAGATAAACCCATGCTTCATCTAAAGAAACCACCCATTGCCACTTTTCACCTGCCAGGTGGTGTTCATAGAGTTTTCTTGCGTTGGTGAAGTGTTCTCTGATGTGCCGCTCTTTCAATGTGTGTCCATGTGCTTTATGTCGCCATTCTAAACCCAAATTGTTGTGCATTATCCGAGACGGTCCCTTTGGATATTCCAATGCGGCTGGAAATGCTTCTTTGGGTTGGTGGGTTTTCTTGAGTAACTGTTGCACTCACCTTGGCTACTACTGCTTTAGGTCGTGTTGGTTATAACCTTTTTCTTGCTAGTTTTTTTTGCACACTGAGCCTTAGGTGGGAATCCATTTTTATGCAGTGGTGTTATACACCCCACACACGACTTGCTTTTTGTTTGCACCTTTCCACTATCATTGAAAGGCTGCAACTGGCATCGGAAAGCCCAACAATGTACCCCTGCCACAAGTCAGCGATTGTTGAAGCCATTACGAGTAAACTTTGCCTCAGACTGGCACAGCAGACAGCTGGCACTCGCAGTGAGCTGATGCAATAATAAGCATAAGCAGAGTGGGAGGGTGATTCAAAGTTGTCCGAGCTTCAGTGGGGCAACCCTCCATATTATCATGTGTTTTATTGAATGAATGAATTTATTCGTACGACTTCTTTTACAATTTTTTTTCATTTGTCTAACATAAACTATGTACAAATTAAATTAGCCTTGTTGTTACTTCGACTTGCATGGCACCCAAGCCGTTTGGCCCACCCGGTAGCTCATGTTATTCCCTCTGTTTTATCCTAGTTATCCCCCTCATTCCCTGTCTTCCTTTCTTATACTCCTTACTTTCCTCGCCCATTTTTCTTTTGCTTTCTGTAAAAACTCACCTATGCTTCTAATCTTCATTTCTTCTTTCCCCGTTAACATTTTCATAGCTACGGTTTTGCCCTCTATTTTTTTTCCACTTTTTCACCATAATGCTAACTCCTTATATTCTGTCATATAATGTGTTACACTTTCTTTTTCACAGCACATTTCACATATTCCTTTATCCCTATCTCTTATCCCTATTAGAAATATTGTTCCTGTTCTCATGCAAACTAACCCTTCTTTTCCTTGTCTGTTACAGTAATCTACATATGGTTCTCGTCCCCAGTCCCTTTCTATTTATTTATAGAATTGTAATGATTTCTTGTTTTCTAAACTTCCCCATATCTCCTACCTTTCTGTGTCTTCTATTCTGCCTTTTACCAGTTTACCTACATCACTTTCATTCCTTTCTTCTAGTTCCCATTGTCTCCCGTTCATATTTTCCCCATAATTCTTCCTATCCCTGCCAACCAACTGTTTGTGCTCTCTAAGCTTTTTTACTGCTTCATGCATAACTTTTAAGATTTCTCCCTCTTCTTTAACCAAATATCTATACCATAATTTTTTATTATTATTCCTTTCCTTCTTGTTTTTTCCTAGTTCTACTAAAGCTACTTCTCTTGGTGCTGGCCTTGGTGACCCTAATAGTTCTTTACAGAACACTCTGTACATATGATCTACATTTTCACTTACATCTGTTGCAGCCCCCCCCGCTGAATCACTATTGCATAAAGCATTTTTTATTCTACTAGAGCCTCGTACATTCTTTCCAGCCATTTGGTTGTCATTTCTAGCTTGTATTTACACATTCTTATTCCTGTCATTGTAGCCCTCCCTTTTGCTTCTATTTCTCTATTATGTGCCTCACATTCCCCTTTGTTATTCAGCCTCACTCCTAAACATTCAAATTCTTTGACCACTTCTAATCCTTTCCCATTTAGTACTCACTTTTCTTCTTTTCTCAGTTTAGTTCCTTTTTTGAAAACCATAACTTTTGACTTGTTTATATTTATTCTGATTCCCCATTCTTCACAGAATTTCTGAACCTCATTTATTGCCCTTTGTAACCCAACTGCTGTTATAGATCCTACCATTAAATCATCCGCGTATAATAATCCAGGAATTTCTTTATTTGCTGTTACCTGGCAGTGCTGATTTCCTTTTTGGATTTTGTCTACTATACCGTCTATGAATAAATTAAATAAAATTATACTCAATTTGCATCCCCATATCAATCCTATTTTTTGCTCTGTCATTCTCTGTGATTTCGTTTTTTTTCCCATCTTATACACACCTTTACTCCTTTATGGATTTTTTCTACTTCCTTTATGTAGTTTTCAGTTACCCCTTTTCTTCTTAATTTCCATACTAGAGCTTTTCTGTTTGTTGTATCAAATGTTTTCTCAAAATCTGCAAAGAACATGTATACCCTTCCTCTCTTCTTACTGGGATATTTGTGTATTACTGTCTTAATTATGAACACATTATCCATTTTTTGTTACCCTTTACTGAAACCTGCTTCTTTTCTTGTTCCGCCCGATTTTTCAACTTTTCTGCTAATATCCCTGTGGATATTTTTCCTAAAATAGATAAAATTATTCCCCTGTAATTTTCCAGTTTATTTGGCCCTCCCTTCCCCTTATATATAGGCACTATCATGCTTATTTTCCAACTTTCTGGGATGTTGACACTTTCTTCTATTTTGTTTAATATCCTTGTCATCACTTCTAAGCCTTTTTTGTTTTACCATATTCTTTTCAAAATTCTCCTGGTATTGTGTCACATCCCACTGCCTTTTCTTTTTTATACCTCTTAGTTGATGGTAGACCTCTTGCATTGTGAATTGCCTGTCTAGTTCATCATTTGTTATTACTATTGTTCCCGTCTCTCTTATTTGTAATTTAGTGTTTTTTTCCTCCCCAATCAGTTCTCTATTCCTATATCTTCTTTTATTTCTTTGACTAGTCTAGTTCATCATTTTTATTGCTATTGTTCCCGTCTCTCTTATTTCTAATTTAGTGTTTTTTTTCTCCCCAATCAGTTCTCTATTCCTAGCACCTCTTTTCCTATATCTTCTTTTATTTCTTTGACTACCTGCTTCAGGTTGTCTTTTATGTGTTCTTTCATTCCATCCATCTTATTCAGTTTCTCTTCAAGCTTCATTGTTTATATTTGCTCAGGTCCTGGGTTTAATTCAATCTGCCTATCATTAATAGCAATAAATACTACGCTTCCAAGCACTAACCAGTTTATCATGTTTTGCTCCATTTTACCTTTCATAAATTTCTTTATCATGAATAGCCCTATTCTCATTCAGTATACAGCAAATTCTACTCCCATTGTCATTTGCTTCGCTTTTCTTCTGTGACAGAGCTCCTTGCACACACCTTCTTCCTCCACTGCTCATCTCACACTTACGTGTTTTATTACAGAGGTTCTGTTGAGAGATTTTATTTGAATTCTTTACTAATGTTCAGGTATGCATGTTCAAATTTAAGTCATCATTCACGTAAACCCCTATAAGTTTTGAGTATAACTGATTAAATCACTCCATATACCTGAGTGTGTCTGTTAATTGCGTAACTCGAAAATAAAAACTTGATATTTAAGTTCAGCACCTTACAAGGATGCAACAAAGAGATTTTCAAGAAAATTCCCCCAAACTATCCTTTATGTGGAAACATATTTATTTTCTATTTTCTCAAAATGGCTATTGATTATGAATAAAATACCAAATGCTTATGATATATGCTATATTGTTTATATTGAATTTTCTGTGAATAGTCTGTGCATACTTGCCAGCTTCCTGAAATTGAAATCTGTGAAACCTTCCCACATCCAGAAAAATGTAATAATTTTGCAATGGCATAACATTGCAGTAAATGTACACCACCACTTCCAAGACTATACACACTCTTAATCCATATTTAACACTTCAAAATATGAACTATATTTAAAAAAAAAAACATACACGCACGCACACACAAAACAAAACAAAACAAACACCAGAAACATACTTTCAGACTCCCTGAACACTAAAAATAGAACTTTTGGAAAAAGGTCCAGGTGAGTGTGTATACAGCATTACTCAGAAATGAAAAGTAGGCTCTAAGTACCAAGGATGTGACCTGAAGATTTTCACGAAAAACTCCCCACCCAAAACTAAACTTTAAACGGAAATATTTTTGAAAATTTTGAATTTCTCAAAAATGACTAATGATAGATGAGTTAAGCTGGAAAAAAAAAATCCATTTTTTTTTTAATTTTTTAAAAAAGAAATTGTGCAATTCTTGTTGAACAGAATGATATATGGGTTTACAACCTTGCAATATTATTTACACCCTTTAAATGCCCACCACACCTCCACTTTAAACTGGTTTTTCTAAAAATTACATTTTCTTTGCACTATGTACCCTTTTCTCTGAAAGTAGTGGGCCAATCATAGTGAAACTTTGCAGGAAGACATAAAAATAATGCCCTCTTATCTTGAGCTTCAATCACCTGTGTATCTTGAATAATATGGGTTAGTGAATATTATTAGTTAAAAAAGTATGCATTTTTTTCCTCGAGCATACTTTCTTCATGAATTATAATTTTTTGCGAAAGCTGTAATGAAGCTATTGGATTCAGTCTAGTTCAAATTAAAGAAAATATTGCCGAGTCTCTGCATTAAATTTCAAAGTTGTATAACTCATAGTTTCTGCAAAAAAGCAACATAAAATTCCTTTTAAATAAAACAGTGTGTTTCAAAATTCAACCAATTAACTTTAAGGGATTATAGAGGGTTGTTGGGGGAACAGTTGGATAGTGATGGATAGTTTCCTAAGGAGGTGCCAAAAATGTATGGATAATGACGGCCAGTTTCAGCATTTCCTTTCATAAAGTTGATAAGTAAAGCCTTTAAAAGTAGTTTTAAAACTGTTGTGTGGTTTCATCCGTCCTTTCTATGATAGCGGTAGACGGCAACGAGCGCCAAGGACACAGATAGGAAAAACACAGCGCAGGTGGTTTGTAGCTTTTTGGCTCAACCTGTATATATAAAATATGGTTCACTAGTAATGGCTTTGAATGCTACTCTGTGTATGATCATGAGAAAAAACAAATGGCAATTTACAACTCGAAAAAAAAAGTATAAGTATTTGAAAATTCAAACAAATAACAAATATCTGGAAATAGTTAATGATGAAGAATACTTATTTGAAATAAGTTATGTGTTTTAACAAGAGATACACTTTTTGTTTTACTAAGTTTTTGTCCGCCTCTTTCAGTCCAGTTATACAAAATTATCCCCCTCCATGTTGTGGCAGTGGTGTATGTGCCTCACATTCAAGAGGTCCATTTTTGAGGAAAAAAATCTGATGTGTTACAATCACATGACTTTCTCTACTCTTGTACAAACTATTTTTACAAATGCTTATTCTCCATATGCTTCATGTTAATCGAGATATCGAGATGTTAATCCTATTGCTAATTTTCTTGTAGATGCAAGGGGAATTGCTAGGCTTTAAACAATAGTCAAATATTTTAAGAGGTGGTTGCTATGTGGAGCATTCCATTCTCTTTGCATTACCAGGACAAAAAAAATGAATAACGAATTTGAGAAAAAGTATAAGTATTGGAAAATTTAAGGGAATAACAAGCAATATCTCGAAAATAGTTCACCCAACAAAAAAAAATGTATATGACATAAATTGTTTATTTTAATGCGATCTACATTTTTTGTGTAGTAAAATTTTATCTATCTCTTATGGTTTACCAGTTATACAAAACTCGTTCACAATGAAGAATACTTTTGGAGACATTCCCAGAAAATTCGAGATATACATTTCATTTGTCATAAAAATATCTTAAACATATGATATTTTGGGTAAACTGTCATACTTTTGCCCGCATTTGTGTCACTTTTGCCCGCATTAGGTCTTACGCTTGCTCTAACGCAATGCTGCCAACATATGAATAATGCCACCGAAGCCGGTAAGATACTCAGCCTCAAAGCGTAGCTGAGGGATGTTTTTAGAAGGAGAGGAGTGTAGCAAGTTGCGGCCGATGCGAAGCGACGACAGAGCGTAGCCCAGGGATCTGCGCATCTAAAACTTGAATGATTCAAGTTCGCAGAAACAACAGCACATCGCATATTCAGTGGATTTCACTTCTTATTTAGGTTGGCAGTACCCACTTTGCATGGAAAAATGGCTACGTTTGTTTTCTTCCTCACGCGATTTGCCTATATAAGTGAAACACCTAAAACGGGTGGGTAGGTGGGCACCAGATATTGGAGAGACCACATCATGTTCTAAACTCACTCCTAAGGTAATGTATTTCATTTTTTTCACTTCCTTATTCCTAATTTAGGTGGGCAAAAGTATGACAATTTAGCCGATATTTTAATCAAAATCGTTACAGCCATTTTTGAGAAAATTAAGATTTTCGAAAAATGTTCCATGTAAAGTTTAATCTGGGGTGGGGAGATTTTCTTGAAAACCTTCGTGTCACATCTCTGGAAGATACTGAACCTAAATACCAAGTTTGGTGTTTATCCGACTGTTCGTTTCTGAGTTATGCTGTTCACAGACACACACACGGACATGTTTCGAAAAATGCTTTTTTTGGATTCAGGGGATCTCAAAACATATATTTCTGGTGAAATCCGGTATCAAATTTTTGGGTGGAATACAATACTTCCCCTACTTACTATACGTAGTAGAGAAAGTAAAAATGTATGCACAGGGTATTTGGTTTGGGGCGCAGGAGGGACTTTCTCAAAAATCTTTGTGTTGCTTCCTCTGAGGATACTGAACTTTGCCAAGTTTGATATTTGTTCAACAAATGAAACAATCATACAATTGGATTTGTAACATTACATTGCACTTTTAATTGTTACATGTTTTGGGAGCATTTGTTCCATGCTCAGCTATGGCTCGGCGACAGCTGACAAGCAGTTTCACAAACATAAGCAGTTTAAGTTAGCAATGTTATAAGCAACTTTAAAATTCAGAACACAATGATATTCCAAGGTGTTGAGAGAAAAAAACGAAATTAATATTCCAAAAACTGTGGGAAAATAAGAGGTTAGTTCAACTGATTACCTATCTCAACTTTAATAATTTGATGTCGTATAGCTATATAATAAATATGTTTTATGAGCACAGACTCCCTTTATGAAAATATTAAAATAGATTTCCTGACTCATATCTGAAAATTTGTTTGGTTATTCTGACCCATCCTCTTTTGTCAGTCTTTATACAATATGCAGAGTATTTTAATATGTGATTTAATACATAAATTCTTAAGTTAGGGTTACATGATGTGAATGGTGATTAAACACTTATTCCTACTCAAATTCTGCAGCAGTACTTTACGCTCTATATTATCAAATGTCTTAATCAAATCGCAAAAATCATTGATGCCGGTTCCTTGCCATTTAAGAGTTGTTACTAAACTTTTAAATTTTGTTTCAGATAATTATCTATCCTAATGTTGATGGATAACTTAATTTTTTAATATAAATCTGCCATATTCTGTCTATGTATTACATACACTGATCAGATATACCGCAATATACTTATTTGGCCTTATATGCTTTAATCATCTGGCAGTAAATGGTAGTGTGTTGAATGACAAGCTAGCATCCCCAAAACCTACTCATTGTGATCTCAGAAGAACAAAAACACATACTGTACTTCAATGTGAGAACACCAAACTGCTTAGTTATGAAATTAATCAATTTAGAAATTAAGTATTTGAAAATCTGTCATGATGTCACTTCCATTCTTTACAATACATGTTATTCTTGGGAAATTACCCAATGTTTGTGTCTATTGAAAAAAATTATAGTTTTGGAAAACCCATTACATGTGTGTTTTAATATGCCTGATTAAGGGTTATGTTTGACAAAACAAACACATGTTACTACTCTAAGTAAACTAACCTCTCACAGCGTTACTAAAAATAAAGAGATGTATGATTTCCCCAATGACACAGAAGTTGTAATTGTCAGACTGCCAACAGAATTCTGGCAACGGTCCACCACCAAATTGATAAACACGATCAATTAGCACATGTGGATTAGATATTGTCTTAAGTGGCGCTTGCTCACTTCCACATTGGCCCACAGTGGCACAATTAACAAGGTGTGTCCACGTAAAACTTTAGGGGAGGATCTAAATTTAGCACCACACAACGTGTCTTAAACTTTTTTCTTTACATTATTATTTTTTAATTGGGAATGTCCGCATGTGTCAAAACCATATATGACAGCATTAAGAAATCGCTTTAACTAACCCTTATTTACGATATATGATACTTTTACATATTATTTATTAGCAGCAAGGCTGTTTTAAGCTACCATAAGGTGCTTAGAGCCGGACAAAATACGGCAAATAAAATTGGGACTGAGTCGTCTACAACAATATATGACGTCGAGCCGATCATACAGTGAAAAGACCCATCCCAATGTAACCTTGCGTCAGAAAAGAGCTCGAATAGCAACTGTTGAGCCTTCAGCAACCACAACAAAATAACCAGCTCAAAGAGACTTCCAAACTGTATTCCCTTCATACAAAATTATTTCATTCGGGTAACTAAATGTATTAAAAAACTTACGAGATTTGTCGCAGTAACGATCAAACACTTCTCGAGACCTTCCTTCATTCCTCTGCAATGGGAATATGCTGCTCCCTTCCGGGAGAAGAAAGAACTGTACATCAAAGGTGCGAATGGGTGCAAAGTTGCAAAGCAATGTAATATATAAACAAGGAGCATAAATATTTAATTGAATTCTAGTCTTATCTCTTGAAATGCAGGTAAGATATATGGTTTGTAATAGATATTTGTAATGTGAAAAATAAGGTTTTAAAATTCTCAACATAATTACAGAAGCACAGTCAAGCGTTGTAAGAGAAAGGAATAACCTCTTAAAGGTAAAGAAGCAATTTTTAAACTACCAAATTATATTTCGACCGCAATAGCATTGTACTTCGCTGGTTATCTTCCATGTGTATTGAAATGCAGGTTTTCTGCAAGGTCAAGTGAAATAATATTGTGCTTGACATATAGTATAACAATTTTTTGTATGTACCGTAATAGACTATCTTTAGCTCTGTATTTTTGTCATGTGATTCGTTCATGAGATCCCACAGCTGTCAGGTGTCAGAGCTGGAGTATTGAACATGTCATAAATAATCTTCACCAATCATATTATCTAAAATTTTACGCCTAACAAAAACCATCACGATCATTCATATCAAAAATACCAAGGACAAAATTTCATCCACCACTATAGTTGAAAATCATGTAGTCGAAAACAATTTATATATGGGTTATATAGATCGGGGTATAATCCAGGTTCATTTCATACAGATATATAAAATTTACAGCTTAACACACACACACACACACACACACACACACACACACACACACACACACACATATATATATATATATATATATATTTTTTTTTTTTATAAGGCGATATACGAATCAGAACTTACACTTGGCAGACTCACTATCACAGTTATCAAGGAATTTCTGTACAGAGTAATAGGTAGACCCTTTTACATATACATTAAGAGCAATTAAGTTTCTTTTTGGTGTCTGACAGTAGTCAAATAGAGTCTGGTAAATACATTCATAGCAAGTTAAGTTTTTTGTTTGTCTATATCAATATCCCTTTTATTATGGTCTCTAATAAGCATTAAGTTCCTGTCCTGATCATTTACATTGTCTTAAATGTTGTTACAAATTCACTTGTTAGATCATGTTACTGTTGAAATAGCTTGGACATTTCACAAGGCTAAAGTAAGAGATTTTCAAATAAATTCCACTAAGTTGGCAGTATCTCTTTGGGACCTTTTATCTGATGGTGATTTTGTATTTTCAGCAGTCCTCAAGATGGCAGCATCAAATACTTCACTAGTCACAACAGTCATATCAAATACAACAATAGGATCACTGCAGCCGTCCAGAGTGGTGAATGCTACAGACTCCTCTCCTCCAGATGATGGTGAAGCACAGCCAGATGCCCTACGATACATAGTTGCACCCCTGGGTGTTATAGTAATTATATTACTCTTGTCTGCAATGGTAAGTGTGTAACCAAAAGTATTTCAAAATTGTGACCATCTTTGAAAAGGATGACAGGCATTGTTTTAATGAAATTGACAGGAGACACAGTAATTAATGTTTTGCACAATTACTTTGGTTTTGCTATATAAACAAGTCTTATTAGGATGTTAAAATCTTGAAATGAGTCAAATATTTAAACACAATGAACCCTACTTAACATTTTGTAATCTTAGATTGATTTCAGGGAGCAGCCTCCCTATCCTCGGTCGACTCAGCAACTGAGGATAGGGAGGACGCTTCCTGAAACCAGTGTTGTGATTACAAAATGTAAGTAAAGTTTATTGTGGATTTAATTGTTCTTTCACACAAGCCGTGTGTTGGACAGGGTTGGAAAGGTAGAATCAGATGACTGAAAAATTCAATGCATTTCCCGGCTATGGCATTGAATTTTTCAGTCATCTGATTCTACCTTTCCAAAGTTTATTGTGTTTAAATATTCGACTCATTTCAAGATTTATAAAACATCATGCTCTACGGTATAAAATACTTAATAATTATTTACTATTAGATGTGTTTATCATGTATACCTATCCAACAGAAACTGATGCATTTGCACTCACTTTGACAGACATGTGAAATGTTGTCCTTCAGTTGCTCAAAATTTAGATTCTGTACCTGATTAAAACTGTTAACTGTGTTAATACATTCTAGTACTAATGGACCAAATAAGTCAAGAATACTTCTCCACAACATCAGGGCAAGAGTAAGAATTTAGGAGTGTTTTACATGAGTTGTAATGGTCGCATAAACATATATAATACTCTTATAACTTCACTAATTTAGGTTATTAGCTAGAAAATCTTTTGGGAGATGTTTCCTGCATCCTCAGTTAGAGCCAACTGTTAGAGCATGGTGAGAAGTTAGAACTGGACATTTAGGCATCTATTATGGTGGTATCTTGACAAACTTGTAGTTAAGGTTACCCTCTGAATTTGTTTCAAATTCAATTAAATGACATTCAAACTTCATGTAAATTTTTTCCAAAGTTACTAATTTAGTGAGGTGGTGAAAGCCTTTAATTAAATGTACCTCTTCTTCTGTTTCATGGCTGTCTTTACAAAAATAATGGGATCTCAGCAAATATGTCTATTTCTCTATTTCTCAAATTTTTAAAATGCTCTTCTGGTGTCTATTTTTCTCTTTGTCATTCCTTTGTAAATGTTGTTACATTGCAATCAATGTGGTAGATGCCAGAATTTTCTTTTGCTGTAGTTTTGTGTATTATAGTAGAGATCAGATAATTTTTTGGTTGAATCCTTTCTGTGGAGCCAATTTATTATTGGAATCCTTAAATATGTTTTTAAAATTATATGCGTCTGTTGGACCTTTCTGTTCAACTGTTTGCTGTAACCATTATGTTCTGCTGTGTTTATTATCTGTACATACTCCTTTTGATATCCTAATGCAGTTAGGGGGATGTTAACCAATTTATTAAGTTATTGAGTATTACCTGTTTGTGTTACGTTGGGTTGAAACCATTTGCTTTTATGTAGTTGTCTGAATTAATATATTTCTGACACACACCAAATTCTACTTTCATATCAAGAAACAGTAAAACTCATCTGCTTTTTTTATTTATTGAAAATTTAATTGATTTTTGCTGCATATTAAGAATTTTAATGTATCATCTATGTGTTTATTGCTATTACCACTACATCATCAATGTATCTAAGCCATAATTTGTAAAACATGGGAATGACTTGGCGGTATTTATCTCAAAGCAACTCATATAGAGGTCTGCCAAGAATGGAGATAGTGGATTGCCCATTGATAGCCCAGAATTTAGCTTGTAGAATTTACCATCGAATCCAAAAGATAATTGCTCTATGCATAAACTTGTAAGCTCTATATATTCTAGTATAGCCTAGTTACCCATAAACCATACAAATCAAGAAGCTGATTGACATTTCACAGAGAGGGACACATGACATAGCACATAGAGAGCCTGCTAGGATTAGTGCATACAAAGGTGATCTTTTGTGGGTATTAATGAAGTAACTGCATTGTTGTTGTTGTTGTTGTTATTATTATTATTATTATTATTATTATTATTATTATTATTATTATTATTATTATTATTATTATTATTTATATGGTACAATCAAATTGGATGCACATGATGATGAACAAGCACTTATGAAATTGTAAGTCGCCATTGGGCTATATTATCTTGAAGTTGAGAAACGTGTTATTGTGGTTCAGATCCCAGCTATGGCATTGAATTTTTCTGATTTTACCTTTCAAACCTTAGCCCACATACAGCTTGTGTGAAAGAACAATTAATTATCATTGATTGATCTTGCAGTTGGCTAACTATGTAGCCTGGGACTTAAAAAAGTACTTATGAGATTGTAAGTCATCATTGGGGTATGTTATCTCGAAGTCGAGAATGCTTGTGGATTACCAGGAAAACTCGGAGTCATTTGGGGTATTTAATGTTGTACCAGCATGTTGCCATGGTAGCTCATTGGTTACAGCAACCACTCAGAAAGCGAAAGAACCATGTTTCTAATCCCAGTCTGATTTAACCTTCCAAATAATTTAAGGTATGTCTGCTTATAGCATCTGCTAGAAAGTGTAAAAGTTTGCAACACATGCGTCCATTTCTCCACTTTCCAGGATTTTGTAATTTTCACAATGGTTGATTTTCTTTCCCATCTTAACCACAGTATTCTTACTGATTCCTACAGTATTGAAATAATAGCCCTTCCTCCTGCAGTTAACTTCTTGCCTTCAAAATTTTCTCTTAACAGAATTATTTTTTGCACCTGTTCTCTACCAAATAAATTTTATTTGGTGCCCAAGAATGCTCTTTTGTACTTTAGTACTTGTTGCCATTCTTGGACATTATGAAATATCATTAAAAGCATGTATAAAATTGTAAATTTCACAACACATGCACAGAAACAAACCCCAATACCCGTAGCCTGCAAGGCAATAACCGCATCCAAATGAGATGATGCAAAGCACTTTTCACCATACAAGAAACTTTTAAACTAATGCAAGAATGCTGCAGGTCTTCATTAGCTACAGAAAAGTATTATTTGTATATACTGCAGCAATAGCAGCCAGGCATGTGCTAATTGCATGTTACATATGGACAGTGTAGTGATGGCATACCCAGTTGCTATGGAAATGTCCCAGCTTAATTGGTTTATCTACACATTGCTATGATGCCTGCCTTGATGTTTCGATCCCCTCCCATCATTTTAAAACTCTGTTCTCTGTATTCCATATACAGGGTGAGAGTTAAATAGTCCTGCTGACGGGGGTATATGGGAGAGTGGGTGTAGATGAACAAAAACCTCCAACACTTTTTTGTAATTAAATGCATCGTTAAATAGATTAATCGTGTTTAAAAGTAGGGGTATTTGGCAACATGATGCAACTCGATTGAGTAGACTGCTTTTGTTGACTGCGCCTTGAACTATTCCAATACACTATAAAGCCATTTAAGTAACATTGGCAATATATTGAATTCAGATGTTTTGTTGCTGGCATGCGAGACACCACAAAAATTCTGGGAAAAAGTCAGGTTATTATTCACTGTACCGTATGTAAACATTACCTCGAATGTTACATTCCCACGTAATTACAAATATTTTATTTGATATGTTTAAAGGCCTAAATATCTGGCCTATTCTGTTTGAGAGGTTTATGCCATGGTAAGGTAACAAACTCACATGGAATTGTTACTGATATTAAACAGTTTTAAGGTTTGTGCACACATAATATCTATGTATGCAGTTTAAAAGGCACATTTTAATTATTTCGCAATGGCATACTGTAGTGATATTTATGTGAAACATCTCTTACGTTATTAACGCCATTATTCTGTGTTGAATTTAACAATGTGGTACTAATAATTGCTAAACATTTAGGAAACCATAATTTATAATGTGAATTTACACTCACCTGCAATATGATTAAAACAAATTTTAGTGCAATTGTTTATAGTTTTGGCCAACCGGGAAATGTACGCTTGTATTTAATTTTAATATACCCATTTTAAAATGGGACTAATGTGCTTCATGCCAGCACATACATCTCTAATTACCAGTCTAAAAAAAGGAATCTGTATAACATGATGCCTGGATTTTTAGAAGCAGTTTCACCAACGGTTACTCCAATATGATTTAACAATAAGCTTATGAGTACAAAAAAACTTGGGTTGTTGAAATTTGCAACACTAACATTATTAATAAGATTTGTGGGCGTGAGTATGTGTGATAAATATCAAAATATTTTAAAAAAAACGTAGGTAAACCAAATCAACACTGCTGTTCTGGCTAATGAATTCCACAGTCATGGACTACATTATTTACTTGGTAGCTTTAGAAACAAAAAATGACCATAACCTTAATGCATAGCAATTATTAGCATTCACAAGTGTGTGAAAACATTGATATTAATTTAAAATATCTGAACTTACCTCCAGAATGTAAATTTGAAATAAGAGTTTACAGGAAGTGTTCCATATGTCCACCATTTGCTTGTAAACAGATTTCACACCTTCTTACTAGTTGTGGCGCACCCTGGTGAAGACCCCTGGGTTGTTTCTAATTTCCTCAGTTGTTAAGAAAATGCGCTGGTGCAGCTCATCCACAGTTTCTATTTCATCCCTGTACACTTTGTTTTTCATATCCCTCCAGAAATATAAATCTAGGGGATTCAAGTTCTGGCGATCTGGCTGGCCAAGCCACAGGTCCAAATTGACCAATCCAACGGTTTGGGAAAGTCTTCATCAAGTGACGATGGACTGCAAGAGTGATGTGGGTTGGTGCACCATCATGAAGGAACCACATCTTCCTCCTTATCTCCAATGAGATGTCCTCCAACAGATTAGGCAATTGGTACTTCAAAAACTGCCAATACCCTATCTCTACCAGTCAAGCATGGTGGAAGGATGAATGGCCCAATAAGATGACCACCAATTATGCCGGCCCAAACATTAATCAAGAATCTATGCTGTTGTATAGTTCTCAGGTTCTCCACTGCCCTCATGTGTGTGTTGTGAAAGTTTGTAATGCCACTTCGTGCAAAACAGGCCTCGTCCGTCACCAACACTTTGTTACAAAATCTGATTTTGTGCAAACTGGCAAAGCAGCCACTTGGAAAATGCAGCAAGTGGATGAAAGTCATTTGGTTATAAACATTGTACTCACTGGAGCGTGATATGGGTGCAATAACTGTTCTTTAAAAGTTCTAAGTACAGTCCAGTGTGACACCCCCACTGTGCGAGCGATATCACAACTGTTCCATTCAGGATTTTCATCATCCAAATTTAACACTTCCTCTTCCATGTTGATAATTTCGTCAGGTCATTGTCGCTTATTGTCGATTATGACAACTCGGAATTACACTACCTGTATCACGGACCTGCTGACAAACAGCAACAGATGTGTCTGCACTTGGCACAATCCTGTTAGGAAATCTTTCAGCATAGAGCTGAGAATTCCATTGTGTTTCTCCGTAAATTAAGATCATATCCAGATTTTCAGAGATTGAAAATCACGGCATAGTATATGTTGTTCTGTAACAGGATTTTCTGTCCTTTGTTTGCTTTCTTTTTATCCATGCCTCTTTTACTGCCCTGGTCTTAACTTGTAGTTTTGACATAAAAACAATTGCATGCAATTAGATAAACATTCCCCATGATCTACACCGATATCGGAAGAAAGTAAATGCAGCTGATGCAATGTTGCCGGTTCTAATGGAACTACAGAGGCATCAAATTATGGACCTTTTAAATTTAATTTACACAAAAATTGTTCATTCTATTGAAATACGCCAAAGGAAAAAGTTGTCGTTTATTCAATTTTCTATGAATATAGTCATAAATTAAAAACCTTTAATCAACAGTAATCCAGCAAGGTGAGATAAATTTTTTTGGATAAAAGCATTTTTTTCTCAAAAATGGTGCATTTAATTACAAAAAAAGGGTTGGAGGTATTTGTTCATCTACATCCACTCTCCCACCTTCCCCAGTCTGCGAGACTATTTCACTTCCACCCTATATGTCAATCACTTTCTTAACGTGCACAGATTATTATCTAATGAGTTTACCCATTTCTTTAAATGAAAGAAACTAACTTTTTTATAGGTGGACTAGGTAACAAAGTATGTACATCAAATAAAACTAAAATGTTATTTAGGCTTAATAGTTCATCTTTTGTTTTCTATCTTAATTCAAAAGATTTTTTCACACCTAGGTTCTCAAATTTAGGCAACTTTAAATCTCTTACTTAGTCATTTAGCTAATAGATAAGACGTATTTGTTATTCACTATGGATATAGGTTTATTGCCAGGCATGTAAAGTTTTTGTAACCTATATATGGTAGCCTGAAGGGGGTTAAACTTCAGTTTATGTTGATCACTTTTTTAAATTATAATTTTGTTTTTTAAACATTATGAATTTCTAAAATATATCTATTTAAGGGATCTGCCTTGATTAATGTGAATTCTCCCCGTTTAGTAAATTTTGCATGCTAATAATGTGATGTAATAAAATAATATATTTTTTTTCTTTTTCTTGCTCAAAACAATTTTGTTTTCTTTATCTGCCTTAATATATGTCACATATTTTTGGTTTAAGGATTGGATCATCTTAGAATGTTAAAGCCTAGTTTTATCATTTAAAAAATGTTATAGGATATCCCCACATTAAAGATTAAAAACAGAAGCACTATTAACAGTGAAGTATTCATCATGATGGTAGATTGAGTCACACTTTTTACACTCATCTTCACTAATTAAAAGTTTTATAAAATGTTTCTGTTTTATAAAATGTTTTATTAGTGAAGGTGAGTGTAAAAAAGTGTGACTCAATCTACCATCATATCCCCACATCTTCAATACACTATTTTTTCATTGGCACTGAGGTCTTAGAGGCTACTTCTATATCCATGATTATAGGCTTTTGGGATTGTGGAACTGCTGAACAGATGGCGTTAGTTGTGTGGTCCATCTGCTTCAGTAACATGTTGATAGATTTCCTTTTTTAAATAGTCACCTTACTATACCATCTAACTTTCATTTGTATTTCTTTTATTCTGTAGGTGAAACTTTGGATCATGGTATTGGATATCCAATTCAGTCTTACCTAGCAATTGAGGAGAGAAAAACAGATTGGCCAGTACACAGGATTTGAAACCATGATCTCCCAAATACAAGCCACAGCCACTATCACATGAACCATCCTGCTCGGTTAATGGGTTTTTATAACCTCTACAGCAAACAAACAAAATGAACAATTGGTGATATATTCTTCTGTTTTATAATATTTTTCGAGAATCCAACGCAGGATTTTTACTTCTTATTTAAATATATTTTTACAGGAAATGATTATTAAAAGTTTGAGTACTACAGCTTTATATCAAAACTAAACATGGTAAATTTTTAGGGCTGTGCACCATATTTACCTATTCGAACAATGATTTTAAAACCTTATCATTAGGGCTGATGATTTTTGGCATTTTGTAGCATTCATATCTTTGCAATTTAGCATTTTACAGCATTTTGAGGAAAAACATATAACTGGTAAACAGGTAATGTCTTTTGAAATAATGATAATGTAAAATTAAAATTACATTTGTAAGGGATGAACAGTCTTCACTTGCAAGATAAGGCTACCCCTAATGCTTATCGACCAATTTCTCTCTTCCCTATTATGGAGAAAGTATTAGAGAAACTTTGTGTAAACAGGATTATGTTTCATATGTGCAGTAATAATCTTCTAAATCCCAATCAGTTTGGGTTTACCCCACAGAAGTCTACAGAGGATGTACTGTTAAGAGTGGTCGATTTGTCTCAGCAAGTACCAACTCAAAGAAAATTGGGTTTCCTAATTTCAGTGGATATTACAGGAGCATTCAATAATGTCTGATGGCCAAAGATATTATTAGAATTAAGAAATAGAGACTGTTGCCTTAACTTTTTTAAGTTGGTTTGTGATTACTTTTCGCACCGAAAATCTTGTCTTACAATTGGATTGACAATAGTAAGCAAGCTTGTAACCAAAGAATGTCCGCCTGCAGTCATGGACTGTTGAACATATTTGTATGAAGATCTTCTGAAACATAGCTACCACAAAACTGTAGAATGCTTACCTTCGCACATGATGCTTTGCTTCTGATAGAGAAAAATAATGCAAACTCCATGACACATACAGCAAACACTGCACTTCAAACTATATTTGAATGGGAGTGTACCAACAAGTTGAATTTTAATCCTGAGAAGACCTCAGCAGTGTTAGTCTCCAGAAAGCAATCAGTATCCACCCCATCTATTTTTGTGAATGGCCTAACAATCAAGGTTGTTAATCATCTTAAGTATCTTGGCATTATTTTAGATGAGAAAATGACGTTTAAATATCATCT
This sequence comes from Deroplatys truncata, assembly GCA_030765065.1. Classification (NCBI taxonomy): domain Eukaryota; kingdom Metazoa; phylum Arthropoda; class Insecta; order Mantodea; family Mantidae; genus Deroplatys; species Deroplatys truncata. The sequence continues at coordinate 30,976,136 of CM060980.1, read as the reverse complement.
CAAAATGTTAGGGAAAAAAGCCAGCCAGTTCCAGACTGCTCTAGCCTCTGCAACTAGGCCTACCTAGGGCATCAATTCCGAGACGCTATACATTATTTATCAGGGTGCCTTTGAACCTCTAGTACTATATTGTATGTCTGCATTCCGACATATCCTAGATAAAAATGGGCTTAACAAAAAATACAACAGATTCCACGTGGACTAATCTTATAAATTTTACAAGGATATCGCACAATTTCAAATGATGCAGTCCTAATCATAGCCAGAATACCTCCTTTACACTTAACTGCTAAAGTCCGAGCCAAGTTCACCTGTGCCAAGAAAGGAATTAACGTATTAAATCAACGTCTAGATCTTCAAATGGAAAATAATCCAAACTTCTTAGAGATAGGCCACCCCTTCCAAAATTCAACAAGTTTCCATTGTCATTACTGAAAAACAGTTTGCAAGTGTATACAGATGGTTCCCAAACTCCAAGAGAAGTAGGAGATTTGGTAGGATGCACTTTTGTTGTATACTCCAGCAACAAGGAAATACATTCAGATACATATAAGTTGGCTCCTTTATGCTTCATATTCTAAGCTGAATTTTTTTGTCATTCAATAGGCTGTTAACTGGATTATCAATAATGACCATACTGCATGTATATATACCAACTCTCAGTCTGCTATTAACACTACTACAGATAAATTCAACGTACATCCCATAGCCATAGCTATCAGAAAAAACATAAATTATAATAATCTTATATTCTCTTCATGGGTTAAAGGCCACGAAGAATCGCTAGACAGTGAAAGAGCAGATGAATTAGCAAAGGCAGCTGTGAATGGTCTCAAAGAATTCAGATACTCAAATGTCCAGCATCACGTGTGAAGTTGGAATATTGGAAGCAATTAATACATACTTGGAATAGATACTGGATAAATAGCACCAAAGAACATATCACTAAGACTTTATTTTTCCGGACTTAAATACTCGCTTTAAATGCAAAAACTTCCATCCAAATTTTGTATGTATACATTTCATGACAGGCCATGGATAATTTCAAGATTACTTCAAAAGGTTTCACATCAGAGTTGGAAGTCTCTGTAGCAGTGAAACATTTATTTGACTGTCCGATTTTTTAAATTAAAAGATATTTCTTTATTAATCATTTATCTCACTGTAATAATCAATTTTGTAAACCTCTGTATTATTTATTTAAAAAGCAATGTTATTATAACAGTTTCTTATGTTTTATCTAACACATTCATGCCAAATTGTAATATAGTTATTGTTGTTTAGTATTTGGTTTTTATTTTTGTAAACTATAACCCTAATATGCATTTATATGTAAAATAGGGTTGACAATTGTGGAAATAATAAAAAACAAAGGGTGAATAGTGAAATTAAAATGCATAAAGTAAATTGAGTCAGTTTTGCCAGAAATGCAGATGACTGAAATTAAACCCAGGCTTATACTTGCACAATCAAAATAGCTGTTCAATACTTTAACAAATATTATAATATGAATAGAAAATGTGAAATAAAAACACTTCAGAAATAGAAAGAAAAACTCTTGTTCGTGATGAAAAACTTGAAACATTGCATAAAAAGCTTAAAACAATTACTTATCCCATTAATATTTTAAGTAGCGATCACTTAAGAGTTTGAAAAATCAAGAGTGGACAAAATATAATAGAGGGTAATATCACAAAGATATCCCTTGATTTCATTGAGTACGTATTTCTGTACACCGTAGATTCCTGTAATAATGATTTTATGAAGCTTTTATTTAAGAAAAAGAAGAAAAGCAAGCATGTGCAACAAGCATAGATAACATTTTCTTTTGATTTGTGTACAAAAGCACATAGTGGCCTTTGCCTCCATCTTAAAGATTTAAAATAAGAGCTCCCCAAACAGACATGATACAATTCACAATGTGTTAAAATATGAATCCAACTATATGCATTATGGATTTACGCAGTAACATTACAGCATAACTACTGTGCCTTATTAAGTTGCTCATGTTTAAATTTTGTGTTCCTTTGAAAGAGTGATTTTGCAGTTAAAGCATACTTTTAAGAATTATAATTTATTCAATACTTTTTGGAATTAAACTTTTAATATTTCAATTCATTGTAATGATCATTGTGAAATATATATATACACACACACAGCTTTAAGGGATGTGATTTTTTGGAACATTTCACCTTTTTGAGTGCACCTTGTTTTATGTGCCTTTTAACGGCCTGGGTAATAGCGAATGGGACTCGGCTAGTAACTCATATCATACTTATTATCATGGAGATCCACCTCATGAAGTAAAAAATTAATTCACCACAGTTTGACTCAGCCTCCTCAAACTGCCAGTTATAGCGTGATAACTAGACAAGCCTGGTTTGCGTGTAATTGCTGCAGTATAAACAGAACAATTTGTTGCAGGCAAGTGAAAGAAGTAAAGTGTTTGATACCACAATAGTAATCTTGATATTTATTCTGAATTTAAGATAAAAATAAACTTATTCAGTGAAACCAATTCCAAATAAAATGGGAACTGAGTGGATTAAACACTCTTAGGGATTTAATTCATTACACTTTTAATGCAGAACATGTTCTATATGTTGTTATATACTTCATCAGCTCCTGTTGACTGATGGTTCTGCATCTGAATCCTCCATGGTTGGACAAAGCTCTTTTCAGTGATGGTTTTCATGTAAAGATTCACGTCTGTTGGAATTTTAAGATCTTAGCACTCTTTTTTGGGTGGGGGGATTTCTTGATGAAAATATTATCCGACACATCTAATTCCTAGCCTAATTTCTTTCTATCTTGATTTCAAAAGAATGAGCAGTTATTACAGATTGTCGTTGTTGTTCACCAATGGCATTGGGGATTAATTGATCTGCATATTTTCCCTCTGGCTTCGCAATATAAAGTCTGTAAGTTATCACTTTTAAGGCCTTTGCATTTGGCAAGATGCTGTTTGTTCAGGATGACATCTTCTTCACAGAGAGCGCACTTGGGTGTAGGTAGGCATCGTATCTTGTAGAGATATTCTGCGAGGCAATTGTGGCCAGTTGCCATCCTAAATAAGGTCACTGCAGTCTTCCTTGGGATTTTTTGTATATCAACTCTATCTTTAATATTCTTATAATCTTTATCTTTTAATTTATCTTCTTCATCAAGTCTCTGCTGTCTTTTGAAACGTTGTTTAATATTATTTAATTGTTTATTTATTTCTATTTGTCCTACAGGTTTTATTTGTTGTATTGCACCTTTCTTTGCTAATTGATCGGCATGTTCATTGCCCAAAAGTCCGACATGAGCTGGGATCCATTGTAGAGTGACATGATTTCTAGTTTCAACTGCTTTAATTAGGCTTCTTATTTCTTTAATATTTCCTGTTGTTTTATTATTGTAATTTACTACTCCATCTATGGCTGATTTTCAGTCTGATAAGATGACTATTTTTTGTTTTATGTTTGGTCTATATAAAATGTTCTGTAATGCTGCGTTTATAGCTATTAATTCTCCATCATAGTGGTTTGACTTTCATGTAATGTTAGATACTGTGCAAAATGTTTACAGTATAGTCCTGCACTGGCATTTTTTTTATTGATGAGGGATCCATCTGTATATATTCGGAGCCATTCTTTTTCTGGGTATTTTTCATTTTCCGTAGCTATTACTATGGCTCTCATTTCATCTGTATATTGTTTTGTTTGTGTATCGTATATATCAGGTCATTCTAATATTGTATATCAATGTATTCTATTGGACTCGTTACCTCTGTTGCAATTATATTTGTTGTAATTATATTCTTGTAGTTTAAGTTATTAATATATGTTCTGAAGCTTATTTGAGTTTTTAAATTACTTATAGTATCTGCTGTATGGTACCACTTGTATCTGTTTCTATTGACTTGCAGTTTTTGTGCTAGAGTAATTGCTTTCGACTCATGTTTCAATTCTATAGCCATGTTTTTGTGAAGCTTTGTAGTACTGTAATTGGTGTTGTTTTTACAGCTCCTGTTATTATTCTTAGTGAATTATTTTATGAAATTTCTAGTTTACTTTTAAGTCTCTTGTTTACTGTTGCTAGTAGTTCTCCTCCATACAATAGGTTAGGTTTTATGTATGTTTTATATGAATTATTAAGGAGGTCCACGTTTCCACCCCATTTTTTTCCTGCTAAACATTTTAAAATGTTGTTCTTTTTGTTGATTTTATTTGTTACATTGTTTACATGTTCTTTCATTGATAGTTTTTTATCTAATTCTATCCCTAGATACGTTGTTGTAGTTGCTTCTTGTAGTTTTTTGTTGTTGATTTGCAGGCATATATTTTCTGTTTTATGCTGCATTGTGAATAGTTGATATTGAGTTTTTCTTGTTTTTATTACCATATTGTTATTATTAGTCCACTGTTCTAGAGTTATGATTGTATTCTCCATTGTTGTTTGTAGTTTTTTGTAATGTTTCCCAGATCTTATGTTCTTTTCTGAAGTCCATATTACCATGTCATCAGCAAACATTCCTACTTGTATGCTACCTACTTTCTTTAGTACATCTTCTAGGTCATTTATATATATATATATATATATATATATATATATATATATATTGAACGAATAGCACTTGTAACAGACCCTTGAGGTAGTCCAACTCTCGTTTGTTTCCATTTAGATGTGGCTGTTTTGTATTGTACTGCAAACCATCTTTGGGATAGGACGGTTTAAACCAGTTTAGCAGATTTGTTTATCTGTCTTTAACATTTCTGAAATGCTCTTTCAATCATATTTTATGTTTCTTTTTGTGTTCACAGTATAAATCTTGTCACAAACACAACTTAAGCATTTTTGCCTGAAGAAACCTGATAAAATCTGTGAAAATAGATAAAATATTGGTAGGTGAAAAACCAAGAGTGTTGCAAAATAAGTGCTCTGATAGTGATAAGGTTTGTATTAATCATATAGAAGAGGGTGTCGTGTCATATAATGAATTTCTCCAAATATCCCCTAGGCAAATCTACTCACTCATATAGCAACTGTACAAATGATTGACAACAAATGCATTCCATGTTGCAGTTCATGATAAGTCTGCATCCTGTATCATGTCTTTTTGGGCAAGCTTTGTGATATTCAGTAATGGGAAATGTATGACTGATTAGAATTAAAACAACAAACAGATAGTCTGAATGAAAAACTAAGGAGTTAGGTTGTATAAAGCACTTTCAGAATAAGTCTGTGCAGGAGAGTAGCTGATCTGCAGTGTATGAGAGTTCTACAGTGAGCTTGCATTTAGTGGTAGTAATACAAACAAATTGATGTTTGTGCTGGTATTTGCTTTTCAGGTCTTGCTGATACTGCGCAAGAAGCGGCTGGATAGGCTGCGTCACCATCTTATGCCCCTTTACAACTTTGATCCTACAGAAGAAGGTGAGGAGGATTGGGAGGCAGAGCTGCTGGAGGATGGCACTGACCATCGGAACATACATAGGGTATGACATAATACAGTAGTGTTTTCAAATCTTCACTGTCTCTAAAAGCTGGTTTGAAGAGCAGTTTTATTTTGGGGCGAGATGGGACAGTTCTTTATCCTGCACATCAATTTATTTTGCTGTCAAGTGTTGCTTCCTTCATTGCCCATCCTTGCAGGAAACAGCATGAACAAAGCAAATCAGTAATCTGCAGCATGGAATGCTTATGCATTAGGTAGCTGTGTATGACCATGCAAGTATTGTTGTGTATTTAGGAAGTTATCAGAAAGTGCAGATAAAAATAAAGAATGGAGTAGTGTATGGAAGAATGTGTACATGTAAATTTAAAGCATGTGCCACTCTCAGATTTATAAATCTTTAAAAACACTTTTTGCGCCACTAACTTGTCAAACGATAGAACATGTTTCAAGAGAGACTTTCTTCTCATCCTCAGCTGATCGATTGACTGACTTGACAAGTGTCTGCTTTCCCCTTTACCTGTTGTTTGATCTGCTGTTGTTTCCATTATTGAGTTGTATGGTGTCATCTGATGCCGATATTTCAAAATTCATGGCCATTTGAATTCTTGGTAATGTATACTATTAGTTCCTAATGATTCTTGGCCAGTTTTAAAATTTTGATTTCTTTACTGATGTTATGGTTGCATAATCAAAAATGATAAGCTATGGACTTTTCCATTTGTTTGAATTTAATATTTCTCAGATATTCCTTCAATCTTGTTTCCAAATTCCTTTTAGTTTTTCCAATATATATTTTTTGGCGATCTTCACAAATTGATGCAAGACATTCCTGATAATTTATTGGTAATTTTTAACAGATGATTGAGTAGACTTCTTACAGTATATTTGTTTTGGGGAGCTAATTTAATATTCTAGCCTTTAAAAATCATGTTGAATTTTTTTTAACATTTTTGGATAATATGTAAATTTGCAGTATTTTTCTTTTGAATCTCCCATTTTTAATTTACTCTTATCCCTAATTCTTCTGTATTTATTAGTAATTTTAGTTACAAGGTTTGATTTAAAACCATTCAAATTTGCCACATGTTTGATGTGCTCCAGTTCTTTATTATGTTCTTCATTTGTTAATGGAATGTTAACCAATCTTTGAATTAAATTATAAAAGACTGCATATTGATGTGTTTTGGGGTTGAAATTATTGTTTTTAATGAAATTGTCTACATACATGGGTTTCCTGTATATACCATATTCTGATCTATCCTTGTTTCTCATGGATTTAAATATAGGAATGGTAACCATCCACTTGGTTCTATTTCCATGGCAAATTTTATTGATCTATCTTGCAAATTCAGCAGTTTCAAGGCATCCTGAGCTAATCTTTTAGGAACAGTGGAGGGGATGTTATCCACATATCTAAAACACGTTTTAATGTGTGTGCAAATGCCTTGTAATGTGTATTTCCAAATTGCTCATATATATATGCCAGCAACAGAGAGATGGGGTTATCCATAGCTAAACCTGAATTTTGTTGATGTAACTTTTTTATTAGACTTTAAACTATTTTGTGTGATGCATAAATCTATTAATAATAGTGAAAAACTTTGTTTCAAGAGCCATAGTTTTGTCTGTTTTGGTATCTTTTTTGTAGGAATGCTAGTAAATAAAGAGCTGATGTCAAATGAAACTTAAGATTTTATTTATCTTAATGGTCACATTTTTTAATTTTATGGATCAGTTCAGTGGTATTCTTGATCCTCAAGGTGACAAATTTTTCAATAGAATTCAAGTTGTTTACTAACCATTTAGCCAAGTAATATGTTGGCGCATCTTTCTTACTAGTGATAGGCCTCTTGCTTTCATCATTTTTATGAATCTTAGAAAGGCAGTACAGCTTTAGTAACTGGGGATTACTGGATATCAGATTGTTTATTGTTTTTAGGAATAATCAAGCTATCTGTAATAGTCTTCTGTACTGCGGTCAAAAGATCTTATAGGATTTGTGGGTATTTCTTCATATTCTTGATTTTGTAGTAGCCTATCGATTCTGTTTTATGTAATCATCTTTATCTGTTTGTTGTCCTTGTCTGCTTTTAGGTAAATCACAGATGTCTTATCTAATTCATGAATCAGTTGTTTAATTTCTGGGTCTGTTTTATTAAGTTTAAGGTTAATATTTGTTCCAACACTTTTTGACATTTTCCTTTAGTCATTTTATCATATGCATCGTATTTCAACATCGGCAATGTAATCATCTATATTGTTTGAATAACTTACACATTGTTTTAATCCTTTATATAACAGTTTCATATCTTTTTCAGTAAAGGATTGAGTCAATAGGTTAAAATATATACATTACCAGGAATTCAAATAAAATCATGAATTTTGAAATACCGGCATCAGATGACATCATATGACTCACCATGGGAACAACAGGGTAAAGGGGAAGCAGATACCTGATGAGAACCTGAGGATGAGGAGGAAGTATCCTTGAAACATGTTCTTTCGTTTGACAAGTAAGTGGTGCAAAACGTGTTTTTAAAGGTTGGCCAGGTTTTTAACAAACTTGATTAGCATGCTCCACTGTTTTAAATTCTTCTTCTTCTTCATTTTTAATTTTATATACACCACTATTTTTTTCGCTATGGGTGTCAGTATATTGAATTTATCCATAGATACATATACACATCATCACCAACAACTTCTCAGCTACTGTTATTGTAATCATAAAATTACAAGATATGTAACTTTCTGAGTGAAGTTTTAAAATTCAAAGACATATTCTCAACTTAGAGAATTGTTTTACTTGCAGAACTAAAGCAAGTTGCAATTCACTTTAGTAATGGCAGATAATCTATGAATACATTTTCCAGTAGGGTAAACCTCCACAAGCATATTGTCAAAGCAGTTTAGAAGCATTTCAGTTCATGATGTTAAACAAACATTTTACATCTTAAGAAAGAAATGAATCGAGAGAAAAAGTAATAGGAAGCAAATTGATGACTTAAACAGAATTGTTCCCTGGATTAATATACCAACTAACAAAATTAATGAAACTTCAAAACATTTCATGGTCTTGTCAGTAAAGCTTTGCTGGCATTGGTCACAAGTGTAGAAGAGAGCTAATAACTTAATAAATAAAACCAGCTAGTTAATACTAGTCAGATATAAGACATATAATACAGAAAATAATCGTATTGTGAGTTTGGTTAAGGTAAGATTAACAGAGTAAACAGTGCTGGTAGAGGTGAACTAATGTATAAACATGCAGTTACAAAAGAAAAAATCTTACATGTTACATTCACATAATTTTCTCTGCTCACTATAGTATGGATTATTCGTACAAAAACTTATTCCTCTGTCTACTTTTATCAGTCAAGATAAACCCATGCAGAAACACTTTTATTGCACACATAATCTTAGGTACAAGAAGGAAACAGTAGGCTGAACTAAGTCAGATATTAAAACACAGGTCATTATGTGATGACTTTGAAGTTCCACTCTTTCCATTACCATGGAAAAAACATGCAACTTAGCACTTCAAAAAGTATAAAATATTAATTAAGTAGAAGCTTATAAACAGTAATGTGCTACAAATATACGTGACTAATGAGCTGAAAATTTGAAACACTAAACATCACTTTATATAAATACCTTGAAAGTGTTTCAGGTGCTTCTTGTACCCATCCTCAGCAGGTATTCAATTGGTTCCTGGTAGAAGAATTTGTTGTAGAATTATCCAAAATGATGACGTATGTTGGAAACGTGAGAACTTCCAGAAGTGGTTTGGTGGTGGCAAATCAAAGTTGATTAGGGATCTTAGTTTTCATCATGTGTTGTTTTTCCCGTGTATCTAATTCAGCGGGTAACTGGTGACCTTTAGGGGGATTATGTTGCATATGGTCTTGTGATTAAAAGTAATGTGTTACAGCAGATTTGTCTAGCTGTTTGTGTTTTATCACTCTCGTGTGTTCTTTTAGTCTTGCGTTCAGGTTCCATGTTGTTTACCCAATGTGCAGGGTGAGCGTAAAGTCCCTTTACACTGCCTTAACCTGGTTCTATGAAGCAAAGAATGAAGGAAATGTGCAATATGAATACAAATTATTGAATGTGTAATCGATTATTAATAAGGTGGTAGATCTGACAATGTCAATAGTGTTATCAGAAGCAATACGCAACAATACTCGCTCAAAATGGCTGGTAATGTTTTGGCCAGTACAAGTCCTTACAGTGTGGAAGAGCGTTGGTGGCTTCTGTGTGGATCCACGAATGCCAAAACACCAGACAAACAATGCAGGATATCTAGAACAACTTCGTGGTACAATATTGGCAAAGCACCACTGTCATGTCCAACGTTATTGCAGTAGAAGAAAAAGACTTTTGCTATGAGAAGTGTTCTCGATGCGCAACGCGGTGGGCGACTGAGTACTAGAGTTGAAAATGATCAAAGAATGGTTACTTCCAGAATTGCTGACACATCTTCTTTCAACATGATGGGGCACCAGGACATTTTTCCACTTGCCAATGCCTGGACGAAATTTTTCTAAATCACTGGATTGGACATGGCTCAGAACAATCTCCAGCTCCATTACCTTGGCCTCCAAGAAACATCATCACACCTGATAATGCACTGTGGGGTATTGTGCAAGAAGATGTGAGAAAATGCAGATGCGTAAACAATGAGGAACTGAAAAATGCTATTTGTGCGGCATTTCAAACCATCACCCCTAATCTGCTGTTGCAGATGAACAATCGGACATGGAGGCACATTAAATTATGCTACAAACATGGAGGAACCCACACAGACGTTTTGGACCCATAGGAGTTAAGCTGTACATAACTATATAGTTTCAAAGGTAGTGAAAAGGGACTTTCCGCTCACCCATAGATTTGGTTGCAGTCAGAACAGTTTATTTTATATGTACCAGATTTATCGATGTTGGAAATAGGGTCCTTTGGGTTTGTGCATAGAACCATATTAGCCCAAATATAAGACGACCTCACATATAAAACGATTCTGAATTTTTGGAAGGTTTTTGCGAAAGAATAATATATAATGAATGCAATTAGAAAATATTTACAACATATTGGAAACCCTTGTTTCATTTCTTCTGCACAAATTGAGCAATAAATGCATCAATTTTGTGAAATTTCCCTGTCTTTTATCCTGAATGCTTTCCTTGGCTTGCAAGCATTCATAAACTTCTCTACATCTTTTTACCAACATTGTACATTATGCTCAAAATTACTGAACTTCACTGCAGCTGCAACATTATTACATATTAATTTGTTTTACCTTATACAAAACCCTTAATTTGAAGTTCATATTATAACACTTTCTCCCCCCTTTATTCAACTGACATGACAAAGACACACTCCTTTCTATTCTATCTGCCATGGTCATGGTATTAATGCAATAGTACCAAGCAATATAGATCATATACTTCAAAGCTCAAGAAATTCCAGATTATTTGTGACCTTGAGATCAGCTATGATGCTTGCATTGACTCCCACTGTTCAAGTCAGTACAGTCCTCTATGAAAATGAATCGCTTTAAATACAGCAAACTCACAATTATCCACAGAATTGGGTGGAAGGGTTACTGTGGATAGTGAAAATCATGGATAACCCGCAAAAAAAAGGCTAAAAATGAGGAGCAAATAAAATTTTTCTAGCTTAAAAACATGATTGTATTGTACATAAAATGCAATGCAAACCATGAAAATATGCATTGTACAGTAAAAATATTTGTATTTTATGTACTAAAGAACATAAAAAGAATAAACAAAAAGGATAAAATAATAAAACTTACGATAAAGTCAAGGTATGATGCTGTAAGCTAATTTATACACTAAATTAAACAGTATCATACTATACTGTACAAAAAATAAAACAAAAACTACACAGTTCTTTAGACATATGGTTTTTTTTTAAATAAATGCGATTTGTTTTTGTTTTTTTGTTGCTGAGAAAATACTTTTTCTTGATTCTTGACTGCACTTTTCTTAGCATCAGTTTTTCAACCAACTGTGCATTGCCATCTTGCTCCTCTAAATGCTGTAGCAGTTCATTGACGTGTTGCTAAGTTGTTTCATTTGTCATCCATGCCGGCATGTTCGTCTCGTCTTCTTCACTTTTACTTTGATCTTCATTTATTCCCCTTGCTTTGTTTACAATCTTTTCATCCAGCCCATTAGCTGGATGAAAACCAGTCTGTAATGTTCTCTTCATTGACATCCTCAATGTAGTGGCAGGCAGGTCTGCATTCTCTTCTTGACGAGTGTTTTGGTTGTCATTTGTTTTGGCATTTGGCAAGAGTTTTCAAACAACTTGACAAGGATTAAGGGTTTGAGATTGAAGTCTTCTTTGATTTTTGACATTAGCAGCTTCGTTTTGTAGGTACTCTTCATGGTTGAGGTAACCCCCTGGTCCATTGGTTGCACCACTGCAGTAACATTTGGGGGCAGAATTTCACAAAAATTTGCCTGTCATAAGATTTAAGTATACTTGTAGCTTGGTGTGCAGGTGCATTGTCAATCAACAAAATAAATTTTGGCAACTTTTTTGAGCCAAGATATTTACATACTTGCACAAAAATCTTTTCAAACCATTGTTGAACTGCTTTTTGGGTCATCCATCCTTTCTTTTGGTTAAAATAATCAATTGGTAAATTTTCTGCTCTTGTGTTCTTAAATGATCTTGGTTTCTTACACTTAGCAATGACAACAAGCCTAAGTTTATGATTACCAGCCATATTACTGCACGACATGATTGTTATTCTCTCCTTGCAGCTTTTGTGTCGCGCTGCTGCATGTTCACTTTCAAATGCCAATGTACGAGTCGGAGGACATTTCCAAAGGAGTCTAGATTTGCATTGTAAATTTGTTCATAAGAAAGTTCTTCAGACAACACAAGCTCTTCAAAATCACGTTGGAAATCATCAGCTGCTTGTTGATCACCACTCAGCTTCTCTCCGTGAAGTCCAATCTGTTGAATTCCATGCCATTGCTTAAAACGGGTTAACCAATCAGACACCTGCAAAGTCACCTTGCAGGCCTAAGAAATCAAAAAATGTTTATGTTTTAGCCACAATGATAGGACCAGACATGGGAGTACACCCACTTCGCACCTGAGCTAACTACTCCGCCAATGCCATGTCAAGTTCATCATATGTAGAGTTCTTAATTGTTTTTCGTTTTCCATCCCGGAAGCATTGTGTGACATTGATGCAAAGGTCATCAGTTTGTCTTTTTGCTTTAAAATATCTCGCATTGTTGTTTCCCTGATCCTGTATACCAAACACATCTGCTTTGTGTTTTCTATTTCACAAAACATTTCCAGTTTTTGGGTAATAGTTATCATAATCTTCTTTCATTTTTGAGCTATTATTAATTCAATAACAAAAATACTAAGCCAGAGCACCAACAATGAAATGTAAAATGGCAACACTGAGAGGTGAAAGTGGCAACAGGCAATAGGAATCACTGACTTGACCAAGTGAGTGAGCCAATAGGTTTGCCCGCGTGCACCAAACCTTATGATCAAAGAATGTGAAAGCTGAGCCAGATCAAAAGAGCAAGGGACTGCCACTCTATCTGAGAATTCTGAGAAATTGAATAAATGCATTCAACAAGACTTGGTGCCTTTTTGGATCTTCACTCTGCAGCACATTACTTTAGGGATGCAAAGATCTTTACAACCCTCGATTTGAGTCAGGTGACTCCTACCCTAGACTACCCTTTACATGGAAGATTTCTTCAAAATTTATTTTCTAAAAAATGGCTAATGATGTTTATTAAAATACCATATATTATACATATTTACATTACAAATAAAAAGTGTATCTGAATTTTCTGGGAATAGCCTGTGAAATCCATTTGGAGGAAATTTTCTATAATATTATATAGCTGGTAAGTGTTAAGCAATAAGACGAAAACGTATTACACAAAAAATGTAGATCTCTTTAAAACACACAATTTATTAAGTTTTTTTTTGTAATATAAGCATTTCTGAGATATCCGTTATTAAAGGTTCGAATTGTTCATTTCATGGTCATTCTCTTAAGTTCTGTCAACATTCAGTTGTTTCTTGCGATTGCAAGGAAACATGAAGCAGATGGAAAAAAAATCTAATGTTATACATTCACATGAGTTTCTCTACCCTATATCATTTATTTCTGGTCATACAAACTATTCTTACTAAAGCTTATTTTTCAGTCTACTGGGTTTTTATCCAAATATGCCATTGCAGATATAAGCTACATTACATTTCGTTATAGATACAAAGAGCACAGCAATAGTCAAATGTTTAAGAACTGGACGCTATATGCTGGCTTTAAAATTCCATACTGTTTCCATGCAATTGCAAGAAACACCTGAATGTTGAAAGGACTTTAAGAGAATCACCAAGAAAGAACAATTTGAACTTTTAATAATGGCGGCCTAGAAGTTGTGGCATAAGCTTATGCCACAAAAAAACTTATTTTAAATAAATTGTGTGTTTTAAAGAGATCTAAATTTTGTGTGTTGTACTTTTTGTCTATTGCTTAACATTTACCAGCTATACAAAATTTTATAAAATTCCTTCTGAATGAAGAGGAGTAATAGTCTATTCTCAAAAATTCAAGATACACATTGTATTTGTCATGTAAATATCTTTCACGCTTGACATTTTAATCAAAATCATTAAGAGGCATTTTTTAGAAAATTAAAAAATTGAAAAATGTTTCATGTAAAGGGTATGCGGGGTGGGGGGATTTTCTTGAAAATCTTTGTGTTGCATCTTTGCAAGATATTAAACCTAAATACTGACTTTTCATTTTTGAGTTATGGTGTTTACAGACAAACACTTAGACAAGGGTCCAAAAATATCTTATTTGGATTCAGGGGGCCTCAAAACATGTATTTCCGGTGAAATCTCAATATCAACTTTTTGGGTGGACTGCAATACTTCCCCTACTTACTATACGTAGTAGAGAAAGTAATAAGCTTTTGTAAGAATAGATTGTATACCTGTTAATAAATGGTAGAGGGTAGAGAAAGTCATGTGAATGCATCATCAGATTTTTTAAAAATTTAACCATTGTTTCAGAATTTTGTATCCCCTTTATACCCATAAGGAAATGTGTAATGAAACTATTTCTGCATGTATTTTTGTCAATTAACATTAGGCAGATAGAAAAATAAGCTTTTGCAAGAAGAGTTTATAGAAGCTATATAAAAATAAACTATAGTGAGTAGAGAAAGTCATGTGAATGTAACACATCAGATTTTTAAAATAAGGGGAAAATGAAAAAAGGAACATTAATTTTTTTCAGGTTTACAGATACTGATTCCTGCAGTGGTTTTTACTGACTGTAAACTTGCCTTTACAGGGCTACAAGTCTATGGACTACCCACCAGTGGGAACAGCAACAACAGAAAACTTGGACCTGTTTCGCAGATAAGCTGAAAGTAGCACTGTGCATTGGGCTGTGCAAATGATTACATTTTACAAGATGTCATTTGAGTCTACATTTATAACCATTTATCAGCAGTACCCTTATCTTTCTCAGCATACATAACACAAATTAGCAAATGCAGTACATAAACGATTTCAGATGTAATACGTTTGTATAGAGCAAAATAATACTGGAAGTCTCACAAGCATATTACTGAATACACAAGACTCCACATCATATTAACATTTCCTTTTTGAGAGTCATACTACTACAGAGAAAAGAAGCTTAAAAAGCAGTTCTTTCTATAAAAAATACAAAATGTGTATGGAGTACCATAAACAATCACTGCAACCATGATTATTTTTCTTGCTCATTAGTTTAAATACACATATCTTCATGTTTCAGCCTAGGGAGATTGGGGATAATGCAAATGAGATTGCAGTGCATGTTTACAGTTACTCAGTAGACATTCCAGATTTACTGTACATTAATTAGAGGCAGGGAGCAGGTGGAGCATTGCATTTAAGGAAGTAACCAAATCTACATAAGGGTTTGATTTTTGAGCTTAGACATTTATGCATTTAGTCTCTGGAATAACATTTAAATAGCTGAAATTGTCATTCACGCAAAACATGGCTTTAGCATGCCTCTTTAAAGATGCAGTGCTGTTGTGAAGTGCGTTATATGGAGCAATTATGAATTTCCATTGCTGCCTAAACAGAATCAATGTGTTTAAAGAATGGCATCATGCTATGAACATAGAAAGTGACAATACAAATGAATTGGAAAAAAGAATACATTCTTCAATAGAGAGTATGTACCTTTTAATACAATGTACAGATCATGAAGTTAATGTTTTAAAACTCTGTGCTAATGCCCGGATTATGTTTATACAAGTATTAAGATACTGTTATGTGTTACTTCACCTTATGAGGCTATCCAGAAAAAAACAGGTATCATTTGTTGATAAGAGTCACTGATTTGGTTCTTTGTATAATGCAGAAGGTGTAGGAATGGTTAAGGTGTTAAAAATGTTAAGATTATCACGAGTGTTGGTGATTTGTATAAACTGGTCACTAAGTAATTAGGACCCTAACAGTTGCAATAAGTCTGAAAGATGAAAAGTTATGCTATGTAGTCAAGGCAGAAATCTAATATGTTGAGAAATGTTCCATTACAGACTTAATATATGTTCAAAAAAAACTTAAGCTTTGTAAGAGGAATCATGAATAGTAATTTAGTCATTTCTTGAGCATAAGAAAAAGCTCTAAAATTTGCATTCTCCACAGTGTTGAAGACTGCTGCTCATTCATGGTTGAATAACTTATTTTTTTTGGAAATTCCATGCATGAATCTCAGGTTTTAAATTCATGAAAAGAATAAAACAAGGTCAGTGAAGCATTAAACATAATGTTTTAAATGGAGCTAATGTTTGTTTTCAGATAATTACCTTCCTGTATTCTGCCTTTTCTTACTTACACAAAGTTTTCCAAATTCATGGAATATCTCTCATCTTAAATGTGCCACGTATAACATTTCTAAAAAATATGTGTCATTTTGCATAATTTTCCTGTGCTGAGATGATTGAATTCTATCTACCTCTAGAAAGTACACTATGCATGCTATAAATTTAGACTTATATGTATATTATACTCAGTCTCTTCATATTTATATGAGTGCATTCAAAAAGTAGCACATAACAAACTCTCAAAAGAATTTATGTGCCCTAAGATATCTGCCACACACACATACCCCGTTATTTTTGTGTATAATCTGCTTTTTTATCAAAGCACATTTTCCAGCATTATTTGTTGTAATCTGCGAATAGATGTTTCAGAGACCATTAAGCTGCATAGCCCAGGCTTGAATTCAATGAAATTTGTATCTTAGGAAAAGCAAGTTTCAGTGTCTCACACAACCAGAAATCATTGGGAGTATGGTCAGGTGAATATGAAGGTTGTCTTACTGTCACAAATGTACCATGTTCAATTAGAAATTTGGTGATAACTTGTGCCAAAACATCTTGGCTCCAACCAAGCCTACATTTCTCTAATGATCCTCATCACTGTCCAATTATTTAATTCTGTTAACACATCAGTGATAATTCAAAATGAGTTTTTTAACATGTTCCTTGTCTGTATCAGTGCAAGTTAAAGATGGCCTTTTGAATCATGGGGAAGTTGATTACCTCCCCATGGGATTAGGAGTTAGAGAAAAAAACATAATCATTGTTTTGGACTGATTAAAAAATTGGAACAGTTCCAACCAAATAACCTAAAATCTATTTATACAGTTCCAGAATAAGTCCTCCAACTTTGCACTAACATATTCATTCAAGTATTTTTATAACCAGTTTTAAAACTAATGTAGTGATCACATAGTCCTTTTACCTTGCAAAATAATAGCTAGAAATAATCGGTTCTTGTTGGAGTTTAAGTTTATTACTGCCCACATTGTAGCAGCAGTTAACATAGTTGTGGTTCTTGGGTGAGTATGAAATGAAATAAAATAAAATTTAATAAGTTCTCGGCAACCATACAGGACAGCAGTGATGTATAAGACTATTTCATGTGATGATACAATTCAACACGTTAAAATAAGAAGTCATTGAATTCTTTAAGATAAAATATATTCTTCAAGCTTCTTTTTAAACAATTTTTATGGTATCCTGAGTTAAATCTGATCAAAGCTTATATGAATTTTTACTATACTATTTCTTAGACATAGTTATTGCTCATCTGTTCTACAATTAATAATGCAAATAGTATGTATCCATATCTCTTGTACACAAAGAATGAAAAAGTATAACGTACAAAATGCTTTTGGGTCTTTTCGGTACGAAACTTAGGTAGTACTAAAAATTATTTGTAACAGCTGTAATAAGCATTATGTTCTTTATAAAAATATTGCTATGTATAGAAGATCTTTGCACGTAGCTGTTGTCAAGAGCTTTAGTTGTCATATGAGAAGACAAATAGCATGCAATAAAAATGAACACGTACATATAATTAAGTAAGTTTGCATTAAAAAGAGCAATAAATACAACAAATAAACATTAAGTGAACAGATAAGTAAGAACAAATTTGGTAAGGTAGAATCAGACTGAAAAATTTAATGCCATACCAGGATTTGAAGCACAGATCTTCCAATTTCCATCAGATTGCTCTAATCAACTGAGCTACCATGGCAACATGCCCGCATGACATTAAATTCAACTGATACACATTTTTCCCAGTAAATCACAAGGAAGATCCATGGTTTAAATTCTTACTGTGGCATTGAACTTTTCAGTGTGATTCTATACCTTCTAACTTGTCCTATATACGGCTTGTGTAAAAGAACAATTAATTACTAAGAAATAATATGCTAATGGGATTATAAATGTCACATAACATTTCAAATTACAATTTTATATATGATGTGAGGCCTTGGAAATATCCGTGCTTAAGTGTATTTAAGTTCCATTAGGGGCTGTAGTGTCACATTTAATTACATAGCACATAAAGTGTATCACAAGAGCTCAGCAATAAATATGAACTTTTTCAGTGTATTCAAACACAGAACCAAAAATGGTTTGTTACTTCATAATGCTTTCTTATTCCTGCCTATATTAGCTAAGTTATTACTGCAAACTTGCTGAAAGAGAAAAAGAAGCCTATTTCCAATCTTGAAACAAAATAGAGAATCGCAACTTGATGCAAAAATCAGGCAAGTAATAGCACACCAAAGAGCATTTTACCATTAGGGTTGTGTGTAAATAATAAGTACTCAGACATATGTGACTGTCATTTCTGTAAGCCTAAAGAACACACTGGGTAATCATGTGAGTATGGCCATGTATGTTCAGTATAATTTTAACTTTTTATTTCTTGGAATCTACGAATGAGATGAGAACAAACTTGTTTAACTGTATTTTGAAGCATTCTGTGTTCAATGATTAGGGGGGATTATGTTCTCAGACTTTTATGCAAAAGTGACAAAATGCAATTATTTTTCAAAAAAATCATGCCATGTCTGATAACAGTATGTTAATGGCCTATAATTTTCACTCATATCACTTCTTTTTTAATCTGCTCCTCCATGATCACTTGATCTACTGAATATTTCACTTTTAAAATGTAATGGTTAGTGCCCAAGAAAATTACCATTTTTGTCAAATCTAAAAACTAAAAAAATTTACACAGGCAATCATTCCTTTAAATAGAAGTTTATAAGATAATATAATGTGTAATTTAATACCTGTAGCTGAAAAATGTTGAGCAAAAATTCCATCAATATACCTTTAATGGTTCTGAGTACACCATTTCTTGAAAAACTGGAAAACTTGCATATAAATATTGCCTTATCATATTTGAAAGCTGTGTTTAAAAGGCTAAAGTCTAATATTTATCATACTGAAGGGGAAAGTCTGTAGTTTATAACCTTAAATACCAAAAAATTGCAGTGTTCTTAATGTGCTCACAAAGAAGAGTGACTACTGCTAATTTAAGAAAAACTCTCTTTCCCTTTCTAAAGACATTGTGGCAAGAATGTGGATAC
The DNA here is from genome assembly GCA_030765065.1 of Deroplatys truncata. Classification (NCBI taxonomy): domain Eukaryota; kingdom Metazoa; phylum Arthropoda; class Insecta; order Mantodea; family Mantidae; genus Deroplatys; species Deroplatys truncata. The sequence continues at coordinate 30,956,721 of CM060980.1, read as the reverse complement.
AGGGACAGTAAAAACGTCTGTTATTTTTGGAGTGCACCATGTAGACTTGTATTTATCAAATATTACTCATGATGCTGATGTATTATTCCCTTTATGTAGGAATATTAAAATTCCATGACCTTAGCTCACTCATTATTGTCCTACTCCTCTGATTGATTCCATTTGAAAATGCAAACATAATGATTAATAAATGTGTGCCATGCCTAAGCTATGAAATGAAATGGTTGCCAACTGCACTATCTAAAGTGGGCCTTACTTCATTTTGTTGTGATGGCTTTATTGTAAACTGCTTCCTGCCTTAATCAGCATGTTTCTTTTGTCACAAGTGATATTTACTTGTGTAGTTTTTATGTTTAAACTAGTAATACAAATGCTAGAACTTAGTTTCAAATAAAGTTACATAATATATGTATTCCTTATCTGTACTGAGATAGATCCCTTTTAACTGGGCAGTCCAGAGTTAGCTGTAGTTGTTGCACAAATATGTTTTCATGAATTATCAGTATGATAATTAAAATTCTCAAATTTGTTTTGAATAAGAAAGTGTAGTATCACTTTGGCTGACCAAATTAGCATTCCTATTGGCAAAATGTAATCATTTGCAAAGTCTTAATTTTATAAAATGAAATTAAGGTGGCATCTATTTACTCATAAACTAAAGAGGAAATAAACATGAATAAAAATGTTCATGTTTTGTTTGTGTATGTCTGTTGAAAAAGTATTGTAATTCAAAGTCAGCTTGATGGAACTGCATTTCCTCTTTTAATACAAGAACAATCAGTAATTAAAACTACATGTGAATTGCTGTAGATCTTGCAGAAGATTATAGCATTTCATTTGTGTTAAGCATTTCTCAGGTGGGCAAGAGCTTCATACCTTATTTTAATGGACACTTATTATGTATAAATGGTAAAGATGATAGTTGCATTAAAATGAGGCTAATGTGTGCATGGTAAAGATTGACATCCATTAAAATGAGGCTTCACTCTTGATATGACCTCTGTATAGGGGGAAAATAAGCTTAGGAATCAGAGGAACAGTGTTTAAGTATTAGACTGAACTTAGCATTTATGTATAAACACTAGACTTGTACTCATTTAATACTAGAATTCGCTGACAAAAGAGTACAAAATGCTTTGTTGCAATTTTAGATTGACCAAGTTCATCCAATTGGATAGTGTATTTATAAGGATGGTATATTTATAACTAAAAACTGGTCCCAAGTGCCAGAATCAGTTTAGTTAATATGTACAAAGAGAGTAGAAAGAAGGATATTACGTAAAGCTGAAAATTATTTTGAAATTTAAAAAATTAAAATTGGAAGGTTTCTTGAACGGTAACATGTTTGTAAATATAGTGAGGAAAAAGAAGGACCCTAAAGGAGCACTTATTGATAAAGAAATAGATTTTAGCAACACAATTAACTTTTGGCCGCATAAAAAATTTATACTGTAGTATAGCTAGTCATATAGCATTATCTTCATGTTCCTTTGTTTCTGAGCAGATTATTTTGTTTAGTAGCATAATTTCAAGGCCTACTAGTTAAACTTTACATAATACATTGTCATTACACCAGAAGTGATCCTTGAATGACTGTTCACTGCATGTGATTGCTAAGCTTCGTATAATCAATCTGCAACATACCATTATTAAAAACATAAAAACTTGAGATTAACAGATGTCTTTGTGTGTTGCTGTAAGATAGGGCATTACAAAAAGCTAAAATGGATACCTATTAAGGAATTAAACATAACAGACTGATAGATAGTTTCACTATTCTTCCTCTATTCAGTGGTTCAGTAGTTGATATTATAAGAAACAGTGCTTCCAAGGTAAGCTGTCATTTTAGGTTCTATGAGACTACTTTTCATACCACATAGCTGTTAGAGATCAATTATTAGCTATTCCTCTTATCATTCTCCACCATTAAAACCCATGGGAACATGTATGGGCTCTTCACCCACATCATTTTCATTTTCATCCATTGGATTATATTGATAGATCTTGAACTATCTTGGAGATATTCATGGCTTCACTGGTTATAACATTATTATCAACACTTAACATAGCCTTCGATTGATACCCGAGATTCTATTTTATTCCTTTACTCCCACAGCATCAAGGTTTTTGGTATCTTGAAATTAAGCTTTGCAAAATCATTTGCAGCTTACAACTTCTAAAACTTGTAGCTGCAATGTAATGCATTGCCCACCATAAGAAAGTAAAGCCTCATAAATTTATTTAGTTGATTAAAAAAAAAAGCCAAGTGGATTATAATAGTGCACAAATGACATAGGTGGCAACTAAAAGTTTTGCTGATTTCATGCAAAATCCAAGGAGACATTTCACTTCAAATTTATTGTCTGTTCAGAGTCTTTCAAGCCAGTAGAGAGGGAAAGGTAATAACCACTGGCACGCAGCCAGTTCAGTTTCGTGTGAATCTTCATTGTTCTAGCTATTGCGCCGACCATACAAATTCCTTATGTCCCCCTTCCACTGGCTCAAAAGAGTCTGAACTGACAATAAGTGCATTTTTCTAATGTTATTTGACAGGTTACATGGTGAGAGGCATGAACACATGTCAGCATTAGTTTACATTTACCAATTTGAAAATTATTGAAAAATCTTAACTGTAAAATGTGTATCTTCATTCCATAAAAGCAAAATAAAAGATCCACATGAACCTTTTTAAGTTCAGGCCCAGCAACAAGTGGATATTTGAAAGCAATGTCTTAAAAATCCCCAAGGTAACCAATTCTTGAAAAACATTGTGACATGTGGCTACTGTTTCCCCTTAGTTCTGAGAGAAGAGAAAGCAAAGGATATCCCATGGGAAAGAACTTCAGCCATTGGTTCATCAAAGTCAATTTTGAAAAAAAGAGATGCTTTGCTTTTGATAGAGCTTTGAAGGTGGTGTGGATTTCAAGGCAATCCCAAATTTTGTAGAGGTGCTGCTAAGCTCTACTGTCAGCAATTATTGTACAGATGACACTGTCTAGCTTTAATAAATTGAAAACACATTTACTGCAACAAGACAATGCTCCTACCCATTGATTAAGATTGACAAGCAATTCAGAAATTAAAATTAACAGAATTGCTACCTCACCCAACATGCTCACAGCCTCTAAATCCAATAATTGTTATGGCCAGCAAATCAATTGTAATAGAGAGATGGGTGAAAGCCATCTAAAAATAATCTATATTTTGAAGTATAATTATGTTAGGATATGTTATCATATATTATGTTTTCTTATAAGTTATAAGAAAAAATGTAATCGCCAACATAGTAAAACTAATGAATTCAACTGAACTTATCATCTACTGATCACTTATTGATATGGGAATTGTCAAGATATGTACAAGGTATGTACAAAAAATAATGGTTTTCATAACAATAACAAATTTAAGCAATAAGAGTATGATAATACAATTCTGCTGCATTTCTTCCATTTTAGCCTTGTTCTCTTGCATACAGATTACAGAATCAATGCATAGTGAAGTGTTCATCAGTGAAGTTAATCATTTTACAGCAATATGAAAAAGAAAGCTTAGTATTAATTAAATACAGTTACCAAAGCATAATATTTTTATGAAAGTGTGATTTGCAGATATTCCAAAAGAAAGATTCAAACAGATTTATTTGTTATTCTCATGCCATACCCAAAGTAAAAAAGCATTGCTAATGACATGAGATAAATGATGCTTAACTATTTGCATATTAATAAAGCAACTAGAAAAGAAAAAAAACCTGACAAAATCATAATTATTATTAATCTGAATAAGGAAAGGCTCTTAAACTGTTATTCTCTATAACAAGAATTTAACAATGGCTTTCTGCTTTCCTTCTGATATTAAAGATTTTATGTATGTTGCATCTGTAAGAACATTCATTTGAGGATCACTGATGAATATCATAATCCTAACTGATGTTTTGAAGTTAAAATAATTGAATAGCTTTCTGGCAGCTAAAAAATTCCAGGAAATTCTCATTTGTTACTTTAAAAAGCCTTTTTACAATAATTCACTGACATCAAAGCTTGAGAGCATATAAATACATACCTAGCTACTTATCTCTAGTCAGTCAGCCCCTTTAATCATATCTCTTTCATGTTTTGTTTATGTTCTACAGCAGTTTTAATTAGAATGTATAGAAGAGCACTGTTTCACAAAATAATTTTTATCCATTGCCTTCTATCTCTAAAGATGTAAAGTTGGAACTGACTAATGTATAAGCATATGTATATATTATATAATTGTAGTTATATTTTTATAGCATTATTCTGGAGTTTGCTGATGATGTCCAGTTTATGTGGTTTGCAGAAGACAAGTAGATGTAATTAAGCTATATCAGAACACTGTGTGTATTCTGTTAAAATAAAAAATAGGATGCATAGTTAAATGTTAAAATACTCAGCTTTATATGTGTAATGCAGAATTATTTTCTCAGTATTATTCTAGTCATATTCAAACCATTTGCATATCTGGCAGCAGTGCAGATCAAAACAGTGCTTCTTATCCCAGTGATATATTCATTCAGTTAACTTCTATGATAAGAACAAAAATAATTTTATGTAAGAGCTAAACAAGTAATGCTGGGTTATTTTAATGCAATGCTAATACATTATTCCATTTATTATGAAGTTGAGAATCAATTTTAAAAATTTCAGTTTTAACAATGGCAAACAGAACTAGATTTTGTGAACAACTGGTTCTTAAAAAATTAAACAAGAATGGAATTGACCGAACATTCATATGGTTTCACTCGTCACTCTTTTATCCAGTGTATGTTTCACAGGCTCTTACTGTGCATTGTGAGCTGGGAGTTAACAGCAGCCTGCAGAACATGTACTACATGTGTGATGAATGAAATGGTATGAATATTCACTCAATTCCATTCTTTTGTAATATAAATTGTTTCACTGCATAATTTACTTTTGATTTTAAACTAGCACTTGCTTCAAGTCCCTCCCTCCTCCTCCCCCACACATATACTCTGCATGTGCTTGAAAAATTGTCTTTCTTTGTATTTAGCAGTAAGGTTTAAATACTGTTTATCCACATGAACTGGTTTTCATCATACGTTATGATCTTGTGTTTTATTTAATTTTTATAATTGAAGATCTCAATAAAAAGTGAACATCGTTGTAAAGTATGATGTGATATGCAGCTTACAATAAAAGAGTTGTGCCAATGCCAGTGTTTTTGCTGAACCTACATCATACCTATAGTATCCCATCCAAAAGCTATGCTGAAATTGGAGTTGGGGAGGAAAGGATGCATATTATAGTGCTGTTATCATTGCTAAATAAAGATTGCATTGCAATTTGAATTGCAATTGAAATTTGAATGACTAAAGAATCATTGACTTGATTTTAGCATTTATTTTCTTTATATATATATATAATGTGTTCAAATTTATGTTCATATGAATAATCATTGCAGATAAAAGTGTAAATGTATAGCACTATGTGTGAAGTAAAATGTTTTAAATAATATGTATGCATTCTTTGAAAGCCCCTATGTAATAAAATAATGATTTTCTAATGTTTTAATTTTGTGTGTGACTACAGGTGCAATAGTGCAGAAAGTGATCTTTAACAGTTATTTGGTACATTACAGATGAATGCTAGATACCTGAAATGCTGTAATTTGTCTAACCTGAGCCTCCAGAAAACTACACTTGCATGAGTGCTTATTGCTTTTTGAAGAAAAGCAATCAAAAATATTTGTTTCTTCCCTTAGGTAGTTTTATTTGTTTTTGCTGCAAGTTCTAGGATTGTATTATATTAAAATTATAAAGCATCATAATGGTAAATGCACATTGACCTGACTTCGACCTTGATCGCTGTGTTCACAGCCCAAGTTGTCGTTGCTGCATGATGAGGCTACGTGAAGAAGAGGAAGCGGTACCATCTGTGATACACCATATGCGTTAAATAAATTTGCTGCACAGGATGACAGATAAAGAATCTAATTCTGGATTGCAACTTAGCGCTGTTGTCAGCATTCATTTCTCTTGTGAATAATTTTTCTCTGAAAAATTATTAAAAATGAGGAGCTAGAGAGCTTCTGGAGGTTATTCTCCCAACACTCATGTTAGAGGATAAATTTCTCAATATGAATAAAAACGTTACCAAAGAGAGAGCTCGCCAAGTGACAGATATGTGCTCTGAATCACTGGCAAAGTTTTATTTTTTACATGAATTGTAGATTAGTTGTAGGCACATTTGCACACAGTACTCTACCCTCACTTGTAAAGAACATCAGACTTCAGTGAATAGGCTTTAGAGTTGCTTAAAAATGTTGCAAATAATACAAATCATAATAGGCTAGGCACTGACATAACATCCACATATACAGTTATATACTTGCCTGCTTTATTTACAGCCATGTTTACAAGTAAGAAAAATATCAAATTCTTCATGCTGAAATATATGTAAAAATTTGCTACAAAAAAGTTTCATTTCAGAAATTTGCTATGCTTTAACTTGCTAGGTTACAAAATAGAGCATTAAATCATGTAATCCTGAGTCAAAATCTCTGATGATGAGGCAACAATACCTATGAGTTCAGGTAACTAATTGTTAATGAAGCAAGTCAAGTGTACATTCAACTGATATTGCAATTTAGAATTACTAAATCATGGTTTAAACTACAAGGAAGCAGTAATTGTGCAAAATGGGTGAGCTTAGATACCATCTATGTGCTTGAGCTTTGCATTGGGAATGAGAGAGTATGAATCTTATGACAGCTTTCTCCATCTCAAGTTTGTCTTATTTGCATCGCAATCTGGATTCTAGCTTCAATTTTGAGACACTGCAATTGAATCTTGCGCTTTTTTTGATTTGGTCTTATCATGGTTTCTCTTATAAGAATTTTAAACTAGGTTTCAGCATGAATGGGTCAATACTTCCCTTGTAACATGCATGGGTGGAGATAGAATTATATTCATTTCACGCCACATTGCTAATGGATAGACTCGTGCATAACAAAGAGGAAACATGTTGCAGTAATCGCTTGTTTCTTTAAGTATGAAGTGGAAAGATAGCTGTAATGATGATTTGCAGTGATAGTCTTGCCCTGTGCTTCTGATATTGCATCTGAATAAGAAATATTACCAGAAAAAAGATAGCTTTGTATGTATGATACACTGTATGTGATTAAAAGATTTCAGCATAAGGGTATCTTTGTCTACAGTCAACCAAAGTAAAAGCATAAATGAAAAAAGCATTTTTATGTAAAAGTATAACAATATGCAATGTCTGTTACAATGTGTTTAGTGTCAGTTTGTCTTGGACTTTAGAGGACCTGGTTGGATCTACAATAAAATAACAGAACAGTTCATATGTTGCTTTAACAACAGGAACATTCACATATCATGTTTCATCTCATTTTGTGAAAACTATGTAAGTTAACATGAAATGGATTGTGCAAACATGTAAATAGTTGAAGCATTACTATGCAGAGAAGGGTGGTACCCAAGTTTGATTTTTAAATGGCTTATAGCACATTTCTTTGTTATAAACAACCTTGGTAAAGAAATACATTGCTGCTTGAATAAGTTTTCTATCGCTGTTGGTAAATGAAATACAAAAGTAAGTATATATTAGTTACGACTTTCATTACCATCCAGTGTTATGGCCCCACCCAAATGTTGCATCTTTCATTCCTCAGCATGCTACAACCATAACTACATAAACTAAATTTCAGATATGTATTCTTTCAAGTTCTCAGGTGTATTTATTACTAGTTATGTTAACAGGAGGGGGGTGAATGGTAGGTCAGAATGTAAACAAATAAAGTAGAACAGCCTATCATACAAAAAAGTGCATTGGTACATGTTCTGTTTGCTTGCTGAGTGAACAGCCAGAATATATGTTTTATGTGACTAATGATCATTACTCACATGTGAGTAATCAAAGCGTGGAATTCAGAGGAGTGCAACTCCATTTTAGCAATTTTACAGGAGAGATGAAAGAAGATATTTTTGAATGTAATTTCCATGTTTCAATGACATAATAAAAGCTTTATTGAAAAATCTCTATATGAAAAAGACTGAAAAACCTCCACTATAGAGTACACTTAATCCCAGAATTATTTTGCTACATATTCTACTCTTCCTCTAATCCCTAGACTGACTTTCATATCCCTTTCACAGGCAGCACAACCAAAGCAATTTGAATGACTGTGATCATTAAGGCAAGACTAAATGGATGGTCGCATGCCAAATCAAACTAAGTGCCAAAAGAAACATTCTGAGAAATTAAGGGTTAAAGTTAAATTTAAAAATCTATGATTTATTCTTGTTTCTAATATTTTGTACCAACAATGTACACAGTTATATTTTTCTCTTTACACTTTCGGGAATCATACACCACCTTCCCATTCAGAATTATCTTAATTTTTTAAAAATTGTTGAGATATGATCCACTTTGGTTTAATTTAGAACATGAGCATGTTTATTCTTGATTCATAAGTAGAAATTACAAACGAATATCAAGAACTAATACAAATTAACAAAATACATCAGCTGATATGCTTAGTAATATGAAATGCATGTACCGGCATCCTTTCAGAAACAAATTGCAGATGAACGCCTTTGAAAATCATACTTCATTTATATTAGCCCCAATTTTCTCACAGGTATTGCCACTACAATCATGTTTAAAATTGACATCCTGTACACTTTCACCACTAGCACAACTTGTGAGATTGTCATAAAATTAATATATACTGGAAGGACATACTTCAGTAGACTTCATATCTTTAAGCTTCTCTTCACTTAGAGGTCTGCCCTCAAATCTTTTATTGAAGTTTTACTGAAAGTATTCATAGTGCTCATTGTGAGTGTATTTGTATTCCATTATGTAAGGCTTTATTTTATTAAATTTCATTTCTATGGTCTTAAGTCATTCAACTTGGTCATCTGAGTCACTCATTTTATGGTTAACAAGATTTTGCTGCAGAATTTTAGTGGATTTAAAATCTTAGGTTTCCATAAGATTTATTTCAAAGTATTCTACCTTTCCAACCCTGCCCAACACACGGCTTGTGTGAAAGAGCAATTAATTCTATTTTTCCTTACTTTTACACTTGAAATTGTGTCATGCCTCTGTGATGGAACACAGACCTGTGGGTGATACTAAAGTTTTCTCTCTATATTCCAAATGTGCTGTCATTAGGTAGGTAAGAATGTCCAGGTTCAGCAAACTTGTGGATAACTTCTTTAATGCTTATCTCTGGAGACCGGACCACTTACATCCAAACAAACCGTCTTGAAATTTCTATTCTGGCCACTGAAGCTGTCTGACCATGCTATTAGCGTTTCTTTAGTGTCATGACTCTTCAGGTATTTTAAGATGCAGAATCCTATCTCTTGTGCACCTCTGGATGCTACACTCTCATTCCTTAGATCCATAGTGGCCTTATTAGAGCAAAAGTTGTGGATTTCTACATTAAAACAAGACTTTTGTAGTAGACTTTGTTAGCGGTTAAGCGAGGTAAAGACATTACCTTCTGCATGTCGAATGACATCATGCTGGGTCCATTGTTAGATTTACTCATCAGTTCATCATTCTTCATAGCGTCTCTTGTACTCTCTGCCTTACAGTGATGAAGTTCTAGCTTGCCCTTCAACCGTGCAACATCATCAAGAAGAACATTGGCTTCAGCTGACTGAGCTTGAATTTTTACAGAATCACATGTGTGACATGTTTTGGGGGAACAGAAGCTTAAATTGAAGTCATGTCTGAAGACTCTCTCATTCAGCAATTGACAAGGTTGTCTTCTGAACACTACCTTCTTGTTTAATTTTTTCAACAAATAGTCTGAACATTAAACTCAAATTTAGATTAGTACTCAAGTACTTTTTATTGGAATCTTTCTGGATATAGTGGTTATAAACTGCAGGGAAACTTTCAGCCTGTTCTCTAACAAGATTTACAGTGCTGGAGGAACTTTTATTGGTGGCTCATGCACTCCTCACTGGTCTTTTAATGTACTTGTCTGAGCATTTAGCAGTGCCCTATGAATTTTAGCACTGCTTTCATATACATGTCTTTGCATACCTAATGTTTCCTACTGTAGATGACCATATGAACTATTTTCGGCTGAGGTTTCTTGAAGGAATACCTTCATTTGTTACTCTCCTGTGGCTGATACCTGACATTTTATAGAGCAATAATCAGTGCTGTCAGTTGTAAAACTGACCAAAAAATGCTTTCCTATCATCTTGCAACACCTTAGTAGAAGACTTCCTCAAACATTGCACTTATACTCTATGAAGAGTTTTTTAGGAAATATCCTTCCTTTGACAGTTGTATATGTCTTTCCTCTGGTTCTGTTGAATTTCCTAATTGTTTTCTTCCACTTGCCTTTCTTAATGGGACTGAATTTGGGTGCTCCATTCTCTTCTCCTTTTTCCCCTTCATTTTCTATTTGATTTTCCTGACAGGGTTACATTTGACTGTAGTTGCATGAATTTTGCTTTTTATTCTTAAAAAAATAAAAAGATATACACACTACCATTTTATGAAGCTTAGTATAATATGAAATTTAAAAACAAAGCCATTAAAAAATCTAAAACCTTAACAAAACAACTTTGTGTAAAATATGCTACACCAGCCTTTAAGGAGTTAAAAAGCAGTCAGACAATATTATAACTTTAAAAATACTCCTTACTGCCTCACCATTAATTGTTGTTTAATATAGTGCTTAGGAGATAAGTCATTATGATTTTAAGCAAATCAGTCTATACAGAAGTTTTACACTCTAGAGATATGCACTTGCCTGAGAAAATATAGTATAGAAAGTACATTTTCACATTAAAGAACATATTAATTCCAGTTTATACAAAAAAATATTAGTGAATTTTGGGACTAATGACACTATTGAATGTTCACTTTCTTACTAACTTCATCACAACCATTGACGATGGTCGATGCAGTCTGAAACTCCATCTCTCTCTTTTTGAAGATCTTTTTAGGATGCATGGTGCTGTCTTGATAATGTTGTATAAGCAAACTCCAATAGGTCTTTTATTTTCTCTTCCTAGAATTTTAGTACCCCATGGTATTTTGGTTCCAGTTGGAAGACAATTGGAATTTCAGGATTTTCTGAAAACTGGCAGCAACATTTAAATTGAATTGTTGCTCATGGAAATGTCTGAAAAAGATGTGATTAATATCTCTTTTGTGATATCAAAGCTGGGTCACCTTAAGCCATTGTGCTTGATTTCCTTCACTGTCAGTTTTTGTGTTTTTCAACCATTCCTCCTGATGGCACAGAATTCCAGGAAGTTCTGGTCCATTTCAACGACTTCCTGCAGCCTTTATTTTGAAGCAGTCTGAACAACAGTATACCACCCTAAAGGGTCATAGATGTTAACATTTTTTGCAGCCCTCTCTATATTGACATGGACTAAATCACACTTCATTAAAGCGAGGAAGCATTGCTGTCATTGGATTGTTCATATTTTTTCGTACAACATGAAGAAACATGAAGCTCATATTGACGTTTTGATTTTCCTCTGCAAGTGTCAGAAAACAAAACAGCTGAATGGTCATCTACAATCTCCTGAAGTTCTTTAAATATACATGATGTTAGCTTCTTCAATTGATCTGCATTTATCCCTACCTTCATGCCATATATAATTTCCAGCTTTCAGTGGTAGCAGTATTGTATACTGAGAGATTGTATACAGCTAGTCTTCTTTTATAGAAAATGGCCTCAGCAGCTATGACTGGACAGTACCTTACACCTTCTAGGTGAAATTCCAGTAAATAACATTCTACTTGGACCCACTCTTTCATTTCATTTTTTTTAGATTTTTAGCTGCCTCTTTTCTATTTAGGTGTTCAGAGTACTGGCCTTTCTCTGCCTCTTGATTTTCTTTGAGAAAATGTAATTTTGAAAACAATAGCAGTGGTCACACACATATTTTCTAGGAACATGAAAGCATAGATTAAACACTGTATGAATATTTCTCTGTAGAATCTGTATTTTTCAGCAGTAATCTGTTTCTCTTCGCAATGTTTCTTATACAGGTTGTGCATTATTTGTATATTCAAACCTCCTGCTAAGAACTGTCACCCAGCGCTCTGTCGGCACTAATGCGACAGCACAGTAGGAAATGATTCGATATGGCTCCTTATTCTCTCCATAGCCTCATCGGGTCTTCTTATTCCTGGATGATGATAACCTCTATTGTCATTAAAATCATGTTACCGCTGTCTTTATTCTGCATGTATCATACAAATGTTTGATACATTAAGGGCCGGTTTCACAAATCAATGTTAAAAATACTCTTAACATCTTGTTTGTTAACAATATGTTCAGGGTTTAACATAATGTTAAAAATGTTGCTTTTCATCAGGCTTTTACAGCAAATTGTTAGCTAACATCTTGTTAACGTCAAAAACAACTGCAAACACTGGCTTTTGAGAAGGCGGTGACCGAACTACGCTGTTCCAGTGCACTTATGTATACATATCGCAGCACTCTGTGTCATTAGCAGACAGCTATTAAATTCGTGATAATTGCCATGTGTTGTTCCCAATTGTCTGAGGTTAGAATCACAATGTCAACTGAAATAAATGTTTCACTGTTTGAAACACATTAATTTAGAACTGGTTAATAAGTATAGATGTATTATCAAGTGCAAAAAAGCTAACATTCTTACATTAAAGGATAAGGCTGCAGCCTGGGAGAAAATCTGCAAGTAATTTAATTGGAATGAATGTGTTTCTTCCAGATCCAGTAAGCAACTACAGCAATTTTATGCTAGTTAAAAGTGCAGCACCAGAAATGTTAGGTGTGAAGAACATTTAGGACAGTTTAAAACTGGTAGTGAACATTACATTGAAACTAAAGTGGACGAAAATATGTTATCACTGATACTTAAGTTCACTGATTTATCAAGCAGACCCGAAGAAAAATACTGCTTGCTTCTTGAAACAATTGCTTCAGAAACCCACAAACAGTAGCTTTGGAGATACCAACATTTTCACCTACCAAGTATATGACAAATGCCAGCAGCATAAAATCTCAAAAGTAATTAACACTTGTAGCATAGTAGAAAGAAGTATGCTTCTTTTCTAACATCTCGTATTTCCCATAAAACCATACTCATGACCCCTTGGAGAGTATGCATTGCTTTAAAAATTCCTTTTACAGGGTTTCAAATTTATTATGATGCACGGCTGCTCTTCTGTTAGGAATGGCATTAAAAAGTGCCAAATGTAGCCAACTCATATCAACAGCTTGGTTTGTGGCAGCCATTTTCCAACTTCTAACATTTGTTAAATGCCCTAACACAGAGTTTCATACATAGTTAAAGTTAACATTGTTTGATGAAACAGAATTTGTGTTAGCTTTAGTGTTAAATCAGTTTAACATTGTGTTAAAATTTAGCATCTATTGGTGAAACCGGCTCTAAAAGTGCTAAGGAAAAACCCTAGACACATTTGAACTTCACAACCATCTTTCAGTAGAAAGTGCTTACAAGAGTTAGAAACTTGAAAGGCATAAGGCATGACAAGGAAATAGGAAAATGGCCAATGTCTGGTAAAGTGAACACGGATTTCCACTGCATATTGTACTATAATCAAACAAAAACATGGAGAGAACAATTTTGGCAACAGAAATGGAAAAACTTGGATGGAGAAGTATTAATAAGGAAGATTTTAACTGTAAAAGAGAATAAAAATATAAAAGCTGTGGTAACCATTTGGGTAAGGTCAAAGAGAAATGGCTAAAGAATGTCTACAAAGAAGATGGGGCTGAAGGCAGGCAAAATAGATGAATAATGTAAGAAAGTAGACAGTGGGTCATCAATACACGGAAAACCAGGAGTTGTGTGTATTGAGACCATAGATTAGCATAGGCAGGCAACCAAGAAGTTATAGCATAAATAGCCTCATATTTTCAAATATTATAGTCTAAAATGTATCTAATTTAATTATGTAACTGTGAGTATTGAGAAATAAATATCCATTCACTCAGAAAGTATTCTTTGTCACATTTCTTTGAGACTGTGCACCTGCAGAACGTGCCTCAATAAGTGGAGCTAAATATTGCTGCTACTTTTCTACTATTTCATCATTCAAAATCCATAGAACATCTACCTCGCTGATGAGCTCACTACACTTTCGCGGACATTTGAAGCAATTCTTGTACTTAAATGTTCTGGCTGGCACTTTTTTCTTAGCAGTTGATATGTATGCCTTTCCTGACAGCATATTCATTTTTTTTATATTCTTTCTCCACTTATATGTATTCTTACTTTTTTTCTTGTTTTATTTTCCTTTTCAACTCCATTTCCTTTGTCTGGTTGCCCATCATTAGAATCATTATCATTAGAATCAAGTCAGTGAATTTACTTCCTTCAGTGCATGTTCATTTGCCCAGATAAATTTTGAATCATCAGGACTGGTTTATTGGTGACTGGAGATTTGTGTTTTTTATCTCTTTGCGATATTACCTGAAAAGAAAAAAATTATATAATTAATAATGTTAGTGCCTTATCTAGCATTATATAACACATTAATCAACTTTAAATCAAACCCATTCCTGCTGGAATATGAAACTCATGTATGCAATAATTACGAAAAGTAGATCATAAATTTACTTGCTAGTTTTTTTGGTGATTTGGGTGCTTTCAGTTGGACCACAGCTCTCCCTTTCTTGACTTCAGAGATGGTGATGAAGATGATAAAGAATCTGTATTGCTTTTTGGTATGTAATTATCTTATAAACCCAAACTAAATACTTTGAATTCGTTATACTCCTCTTCACTTAACTCCAGCAATCTGGTCATCCTCTGTGGTCTAGGGGTACTATCCTAGCCTATAGTTCCTGAGATCACAGGTTCAAACCCAGCAGAGGGCAATGGATTTTTTCTGGTAAAAATCCTTACCATGGTTTCCTTCGGAAGGGAAGTAAAGCCAGTGGTCCCATGTTGTATATTTACAGCACATAAAAGAACCTCAAGCCTGGTAAAGGGGCCTCTGAGCAACATTTCCGGTCTTTCAGGTTCAATATAGAATGGGGCACTAAGAACCATAGTAGTTATACAGCGTTCATAAATAAAACTCAATTTTTTTCCAGCAATCTGTCATATTGTAATTGTTTTATATAACAAATGAGGTTTTGCCATTCTTTTCTTCTCTAATTTTGAAAATAAATAAGTCCAACCATTGCAATCAAATTAAAGGTCTATATCTCCATGAATGACTAGCTCATAGTTAAAAACAATACTAACTTGGCTTATCTTTATCAGATGTTTAATTCCTTTCATTGCAGTAATTTTTATTCATTACTAGAGCAAACATTTTCCTTCTCTTGAAGTCATTTTATATGTGATAGAAGTGTGCACTAACACTAATCTCTTCATCTCCTCCAAGAAACTAAAAATAACCAAAATGTGATGCAACAATGAAAGCAACATGATTCTGTTAATAATTATCATAAAGAATAAAACAATCACTGTCTATCATCTCTCCACCAACTGATACTTGCAGGCGAAATGGAATAGCTTAAAACCTTGTAAACTGTTCTGAGAACTGACTTTTAGATGAATGCAGCAATTAAGATTCATCAGTAAGAGAGATGTGCTGTGACACTTCCAACTCACATCACAGGTGTCAGCTGCTCTACAAGCTATACTTCTCTCTTTCAGGTACATAGGAAAATAGCACATACATGCAGGAAAACAATATGCTAAGCAAGCAGTCTCTGGTATATTAAAATGTATTTCCAAAATTAGGTCATAAAGTAAATACTGATACATTTTGCTGATCCCAAAATTGAGATAGTAAATACCAATACATCTATCAGGTTCTTAAATCAACTTGGAGCAGCACCTTATTCTCACCAGGAGAAGGAATGCGAGAACATACATTAAAAAGGCTAAAAATCCTATTTTTGGAAATACGTTCCTCTGACTCTCACACGACAACATATTAGTATTACATCACTGTTATAAGCTTCTGTTTAATTAACAGATGTAACGAATTAGTGCTTACGTAATATGTTTTTACGTAAATTATTAGAACTTGAAGATCTTATATTGTGCTGCTTTTGTTTTGTTTGGTTTCATAACTTTAACTGCCCCACGTATAGGAGCCAATTTATAATAACGTTATTGTAGCCCCACGTTATGGTAGCCAATTTGCAACGGTATTACTTATAATGTTTGTTTACATCACGTGTGTTGAAGCCATCTTGCGACGTCATTCATTTGTTCGGTTTGTAGCTCCATCTTGTGTTAGCAATTTGCATCAGTGTTAGCTTTTGTTTGATTTCATTTCAAATGTCCTCCGGCTAGCTATTATCTTATCTTGGGTCGAACATGTGTCTTGATCAGGGTTGTGTAAACGGAAAGGAATCTTTTATCCAAAAAGAACACTGATGAAGAAATTTGTTTTATAATTTTTATTGTCGAACACGTTCACTATCACTTTTACATATTGATCTAGATACTCGCCAAACTGAAACTGTTATAATAACTTCTTACTGATCACTTTTAATCAACGTACTTCAACGTTTTATATAATTAACTTTACCATATTTTAGATCTTTCATAATTCTGCTGCACGTAACTTGTGAATCTATATCCGATGTATGACGAACTAATACTTTCGACGAACTGACTGACTGAAAACGACGTGTAGTGTACACAGATTTTTGATGAACTGCCAAACTGACGACGACGTGTAATGTATGAATGCTTTCGGCGAACTGAAGGACTGACTGACTTTACCTCCAACCTACCTTATTTATAATCCTGCATCCAGATACGCCTAAAGATTATAACTGAGCTGCTATTGGCTAATAAAACGCGCCAACATTACGTAACTTCCTCGTTTCCAATAATGATAAACAGCTCACCCCCTCGCTGCATTATTGCGCTATTATTGACAGTTTCAGTAAAGCCTTATAAATTTACTTTCCAACAATATTTACAATCAATAAACATCTGAAATCAATGTCACATAAAAATGCATATTCATATTACAATCATTATTTACATTTAAGTAATTTGTGATACAAATTACTGCATCATATGCCCCACTAGAAACATAATTATAAATATTCACAACTTGTTTGGAAATTTTATAATTGTGTTTTTAGTCTCCTAAATCTTGGAACACACGCTATCACTTTCACTTTACACATCACACGCATTTAACACACGACATATTTTTTTTTTTTTTTTTTATCTCGCCACTACTTACTGGCTCTGGTTTAATTTGTTTAGACATTAATCTGACATTACAATTTTTTTTTATAGCAAATACTGTACCCTGAATTATTTAATGACTGTTTCAAAATGGTTTACTCTCTTATATTGTTGACAAAATTTAGGCATTCAAGAATTTTTGTAATTATTAAACATATTTACCAAAAATATTCACCCTTTACACAAATATATTGATATCTCTTAAATCTAGACAATGTTTCACCTTTTCTGTTTGCTACATAAGTATTTGTTTTTTTTTTTAATTATTTTTACCCATTTTTGTTATTTTGTACTTTATTTTAACAATACTCTTGGAATTGTATTTACGTACTTTTAATTTAATATCATATTAAGTTTCAATCTTTGCATTCTTAATTTTCAAATGTTGTTACAGTTACTAAAAATTTAATTTTTTTTTTTTTAAACATTTCTCTTTTTTTTTTTTTTTTTTTAATTTATTTCTCTTTTCAAATGACATATAAATAATTAACCCTCTTACGTTCCAATACATTGCTCTGCAAGTCATCTTTAACTATCCAGCATTTACTTTACATCTCATTGCTATTTACCCTCCTGGATCAAATTGTGTGTGGCTAAACATTACTCGTAGCCGTATCCTAACCTTCAAATTTTTGTTCATGAATAACCTCTTGTATTCATATGAAATTTCGTCCCATGATAACATTTGAAAACAATCTAAAGTTTCCTGAACTACACATCTTTTACCAACTTTCATTTTCAATTCTTCTGCTATCTTTTTAATCTGAGAATACTCTGACAAATCTGTACTAAACTGTACTGGACTGGAGTTTTCATTTTGAACATCTTGGTACAATTTATTTCTTTGCATTACTGTCTCATTCTGTATTTCTGATATCTCCCCTCTGAAATTAACTTGCGCCTGATTTACATCTACATTCATAACCTCTTTTATCTCTCTTAGCTCACTTGTAATACTACTCACTTGATTTCCTAACTCTGTGCATTCTACATTAACCTCACTTTTAGTATTAACCTCACCTTTTTTGTTACCTAATTCCCTGCTCATGTCTAGCATTTTCTTTGAAACTTCACCTATTTCATTTGCTATCATTTCTTGATTTTCATTTTTCATTCTAATCATACTACTATCTAGCTCCATGAATTTCTTTTCAATTTCTTCCCTGTTTTGTTCTAAGCTTTTACCAATATCTTCCCTCAATTCCCTATGACTCCTTTGCATATCTTCCCTGTTTTGATCTATTTTCTTACTAAGATCTTCCCTTAATTCCCTATGACTCTTTTGCATATCTTCCCTGTTTTGATCTATTTTCTTACTAAGATTCTTTTGCATATCTTCCCTGTTTTGATCTATTTTCTTTTCTATATTCTCATTCAAATTTTTCAGCATTTCCATAATCATACTAGTATCAAGATTAACATTTCCTGCTATTCTATTCTGACTTTCTGAACTAACATTTCCACCCTCAAATCCTAAAAAGTTTGGGCTATTTTCTGTAACCTGTATTGAATTACAGCTAACTGTTACATTATCTCCCTCCATAATTATTTCTTCTGTATTATTAGTAGCCATTGTTTTCTTTATCCTACCACTCCTTAAGTACATTTGAAGGTTACAATTTTGTTTTCTAAAAAAAAAATTACGATACTCTGACCTTTGTGATGCTGTCTGTTGCTGTTACTTTGATGTCCAGCTTCCTGCCCCTCTCTCCTAGGTTGTATGTCGCTTCTGCGTTGTGTTATGATGAATCTACGTTGTCTCGATGTTTTTGTAGTTGAATTACCCTGTTGCCTTGTAATCTCGGAATTACGATCGTAGTCTGTCGTCCCTGTTGTTTCTGGAATCTGCGTCTTGTAGATCATTTCATTGCTGCATTCGTTCCACGTCCTGGTTCCTTTCCTGGTCACTCTGCTCCTTCCTGGTTATGCTGATCCTTTCCTGGTCATCGTGTTCCTTTCCTGGTCACTATGCCCCACGTTGGGCGCCAAATTTGTAGCGAATTAGTGCTTACGTAATATGTTTTTACGTAAATTATTAGAACTTGAAGATCTTATACTGTGCTGCTTTTGTTTTGTTTGGTTTCATAACTTTAACTGCCCCACGTATAGGAGCCAATTTATAATAACATTATTGTAGCCCCACGTTATGGTAGCCAATTTGCGACGGTATTACTTATAATGTTTGTTTACATCACGTGTGTTGAAGCCATCTTGCGACGTCATTCATTTGTTCGGTATGTAGCTCCATCTTGTGTTAGCAATTTGCATCAGTGTTAGCTTTTGTTTGATTTCATTTCAAATGTCCTCCGGCTAGCTATTATCTTATCTTGGGTCGAACATGTGTCTTGATCAGGGTTGTGTAAACGGAAAGGAATCTTTTATCCAAAAAGAACACTGATGAAGAAATTTGTTTTATAATTTTTATTGTCGAACACGTTCACTATCACTTTTACATATTGATCTAGATACTCGCCAAACTGAAACTGTTATAATAACTTCTTACTGATCACTTTTAATCAACGTACTTCAACCTTTTATATAATTAACTTTACCATATTTTAGATCTTTCATAATTCTGCTGCGCGTAACTTGTGAATCTATATCCGATGTATGACGAACTAATACTTTCGACGAACTGACTGACTGAAAACGACGTGTAGTGTACACAGATTTTTGATGAACTGCCAAACTGACGATGACGTGTAATGTATGAATGCTTTCGGCGAACTGAAGGACTGACTGACTTTACCTCCAACCTACCTTATTTATAATCCTGCATCCAGATACGCCTAAAGATTATAACTGAGCTGCTATTGGCTAATAAAACGCGCCAACATTACGTAACTTCCTCGTTTCCAATAATGATAAACAGCTCACCCCCTCGCTGCATTATTGCGCTATTATTGACAGTTTCAGTAAAGCCTTATAAATTTACTTTCCAACAATATTTACAATCAATAAACATCTGAAATCAATGTCACATAAAAATGCATATTCATATTACAATCATTATTTACATTTAAGTAATTTGTGATACAAATTACTGCATCACAGAACATACAATGTTTTACTTTCTCTACTACATACATAATAGGTAGAGAAGGTATTGCATTTCACCCAAAAATTTCACTGGAAACACATGTTTTGAGGCCCTCAGAATCCAAATAAAGCCTATTTGGAAACATGTCCATCTGAGCATCTGTAAACAGCATAACTTAAAAACGAAAAGTCAGATAAATACCAAACTTTGTATTTAAGTTCAGTATCTACCAAGGATGCGACACAAAGATTTTAAAGAAAATCCCACAACACCCAACTACCCCTTACATGGAACATTTTTCGAAAAGTGGCTCTAACAATTTTGATTAAATTACCATATATTAAAGACATTTACATGACAAATAAAATGCATATCTTGAATTTTCTGGGAATAGCCTGTGAAGTTCTCTCCATTCAAAAGGAATTTTGTATAATCTTGTATAACTGATAAATGTTAAGTGATAAAGCATAAAAGTACTACACTAGAAATGTAGATCTCTTTAAAATACGAAATTTATTTCAAATAATTTTTCTTTGTCGCATTAGTCATTTCTGAGATATTTGTTATTAATGGTTCAAATTGTTCATTATTGGTCATTCTCTTAAAGTGCTGTTAACATTTAGCTGTTTCTCATGATTCCATGGAAACGATATGGAATTTTAAGACCAGCATATAGCACCCAGTTCTTAAACATTTGACTATTGCTGTTTTCTTTGTATTTATAATGAAATATGTAATGTAGCTATTTCTGCAAATGTTTATTTGGATTAAAATGTAGTAGATAGAAAAATAAGCTTTAGTAAGAATAATTTATATACCCACTAATAAATTATAGAGGGTAGACAAAGTCATGTGAATGTATCACATTAGATTTTTAGTAGAAGGAAACACAATCATTCTGAGAAAGACAGTGTATTAGTACATGTACTATATCTTCCAACTGCACATGTTTAAGGTTGATTTAGTACAAATTGGGTTACTGCGAATGAGTTACTCAGCAAATGAAAATGTTGACATGTTAATATTGAGTGAATGCCATGATGAAAGATATGGGGTAAGTATGGTTTATGCAATGCTTTACCTAGAAAGAAGACATCCTGTAATAATGATGTTTGGATGAATAGAACAACTGAGACAAGCAGCAATTGTTGAAAAGAAACTCTAAATAAGAAATAAAGTCACTACAAATGAAGAAAATAAAGATTTGTGTTAGGAGCTGTGATAGCAGATCCTTGCATAAGTAATAGCCAATGATGGCCGATAAAGGGGGACTGCAGGACTGCAGCCTCCCCAGAGCAAATTTAATATTGTTGCCTGAATTGCCTAAACTGAATAGATTACATCCATATATATATATATATATATATATATATATATATATATATATATATATATATATTGTAATTCATTACAACCTGTTCATATCAGGCTGTGTGGCAAGTTCATATGTGAAGTCACTCATCCCTCAGAGGACTGCCAGTACAATGCAAGTTAGCGTATTGCTTCCATTTCCCTCTCTGATAGCCCCGCTACACTTTTGGCTTACCATGCATCCCATCATTTAGTGAACTCACTGGACTGCAATGTTTGCAGTCCCAAAAGCATGTTAAGTGCAATTTCGTGCAGATTTTCGTGAAATCAGACTGTGAATATTTTCATGGCGATTCAAATATATTTTTATTTCCTGACAGTAAAGTATAATCAAATGTGATTTTATATACTGGTGTCAATGGTGTGCTTGTAACAATGAGTAATTCAGTCGAGTATTTAAAGTCGCTTTGTTTTGGCACTTTAACACTGCAAGAGAAATGTGACATTAAAGTGCATGGAAGACCGACTCCTGTGTTTAATATTATTCAAACTGCAACAAGCCACCAAAAACAATATAGTTGGTGTTTCAGTCCTGAAATTTACACGAAATATGAGTGGATATGTGGCTGTGAAGTTAGCAATTTCTTTTTCTGTTTTCCTTGCCTTTTATTTGGAATTAAAGACAATGCAGCCAACATTGCATGAGTTCAAAAGGGAGTTTCAGACTTGAAAAGACTATATAAAAACTGAAATGTCCAAAAGCCATGTTAATAACATGCTTAATTTTCTACACTTGGGTCAGTAAATATACAAGCATGTTTAAGTCAAGCCTATAAGGAATCAATAGATCGTCACAACAATCAAGTCCAAAAAAATAGCCACACTCTTATAAAGATAATCAACTGTGTGAAATTTGTTGGTTATCACGAGCTACCCCTAAGAGGACACGAAGAGCAAGAAAGGTCGCAAAATCAAGGGGTGTTCAGGGTGTTGATTAAATATGCAGTAGAAATTGATTCCCTATATAAGTGCCATCTTAGTCATTCATTTTTTAAAGGAACTTCTATGACAATACAAATGAAGTTTGTAAAGAAAACATCTTGGAAGAACTTGAAGCAGCAGACTATGTGTCCATTATGGCTGATGAAACTACAAATATTGTTGATATGTTCCAACTTGTAATAGTATTAAGGTATTGTAATGCCTTACGTAGTCCTGTTGAGCGATTCTGGGGATTCCTTCTTCCGATGCAGTTGCAGGAGTTGTAATTTCTGAGCTTGGCAATATATTAAAAGATAAGGAGAAGAAGCTCATAGGCCAAAGTTTTGATGGTGCAGCGGTAATGAGCGGGGCTATCAATGAAGTGCAAGTTAAAGTTAGAGATGTACCCTAATACATACTTTGTACATTGCTTAGCACATCAATTAAATCTGATAATGGAGAGAGCTGCCAGGCAAAACACAAAAGCTAGGATTTTCTTTTCAAATCTTTCTGTTATACCCACCTTCTTTTCCCGCCCTCCACACAGATCATCAGTGTTAGATTCGTGTATTAAGAAGAGAATACCCAGTGGTGGATCAACGAGGTGGAACTACAAATCCAGGACTGTAAATGTTGTTTACAAAAAGAAGGTTGAAAGAATGTTTTCAAATTTTGTCAGTATCAGAGACTTCAAGCAGTGCAACAATAAATGAGGCATCTGCTATATTGAGGTATCTTGAAAATAATGAGTTTTGTTTCTGGCTTAATTTTTTCATTTAATTATGCCTCGTGTAGAAATACTTTACAATCAACTATAGAATCACCACATAGATGTTGCCAAAGTTCCAGTGTACATATCTACTTTCACTGCTGAAATTATAGAAGTAAGAAACACAGTGGAGTTGTGTGATTTGGCAGCAGAAAACCCACACATAAGAAAAATTGTTTCAAACACACAGACCAGAGCAGCAGCCAAGGAAGTATGTGATGTTATACTGTCCCAATTGAATCTCCGCTTCCAGTTTAGAGAACTTCTTTCTGTGTCTTCCCTGCTACAAGAATCACAGTTTGAGTAATTTAATTCAATATTTCCAGAAAATGCATTCAGTGAATGCGTAAAAATGTTTCCAGTGTTTGATAGGGACAAACTACATACAGAACTTTCAGTCATCTATTCAAGGGAAGAATTCAGGAATATTGGTGGTGCAGTAAAATTGCTTCAATATCTTAGAGCTAATAATCTTTCTTCCACTTTTTCTGAAGTGTTAAAACTTTTAAAAATAGCCATTACTCTGTCTTTAACAACAAGTGAATCTGAATGATGTTCCTCTACACTGAAAAGAATTAAAACATTCCTTAGGAACACTATTGGAGAAGATAGGCTAACTGCACTTGCTATGTTGTCCATAGAAAAGGAAATGATAGAAAACATCCCAAATTTCAATGAGATTGGTTAATAAGTTTGCTACAAAGAAAGATTGCTGTATGCAATTCATCTTCAAATAATTAAGGTAAGCTAAAATTCCAATAATCAGTGCAGCCCCCTAGGTATAGGCAACATGAGCTGCCACTGGTAATAGCATATACTATTGCTGGCATCAGTCTGATGCACATGCTGCACAAACATGCTCTTCGCCCTTATGAGTAACACAAGAATTGCATGAAAATTATTTCAGCTGTAGAATACAGTTCTGTCAATGAATTTAAACACAAAATCTGTTGCCCTTCATACTGCTTTCTGAGTAACTACATTTAATAGTCATGGAGAGATAAATTGTCATAACAGTACTTAGCAGCACAGAGTCCTCACTGGATGTGACATGCTGATCATCATCAAAAATAGCCGCTGAATTCTCAGCAAATAGGTCATTGGGCATACTTTTTTGACAGTAATTTAATTGGAAATTCTTATGCATATTTCCCTCAAAACAACCTACATTTTCTATTAGAAAATGTTGATTTAACATCAAACAGAGAATGTGTTATTAGCAACATTGGCAGTCACCTCATTCAAGCAACTGAGCTGTTGTGTGCTTAACAGAAAGTTCCAAAATGTTTTGGATATATCTGAAAGACCAGGTATACCTCTTAGAACCAACTAATCCTGTGGGCATGAAACAGTGCATTGAGGAAGCATGCCGTTCCACTGAAGTTTACCAGCTATAGCTAGTAGGATATCCTAGAGACATGCCATGCCATGCTTAAATAATACCATGATTTTGAGCATTTCATTTGTATTAGTGTCGAGTGAAATTATGAAACACAATTTAGGACTCCTCTGTTACCCACCAGTGGTGAATGTCTTGCTAGTGCAATGACATGCAGTACCTGATGTGTATACACTTCCACATTATCATGCATGTCAGTATACTAAGCCCTGATGATCGAAGTGATAATACATTTTTTTGCAATTAAGTGTATTTAGTTCTAGGCAGATATTAGCTCTGTTCACATTAGGAAAACAAAAACTTAGCATGGCACACCTTTTGATGTGCTAACTGATTAGTAAATTTTAAATATTGTAAATAAATTAAAAAAGAGAGAGAAGAAAATTGTGAGTTTGTGCTGGGATTTGATGCTAGAATCTCTGGAATGTAGCCTGTGTGCTGTCTGTTGGCTTGCTGGGTTGGTTGAAAAATACCTGTTTACATATTCTAAGCATTACATGTTATAGCACTCATATAAAGAGAGATTATTTTATCCACCATAGTAAAATCATGATAAACATATTTGAGTCATTCCATGCCAAATCGAACGATTTTTAACAAAATTGACCATGTGTTTGATTTTTTTTAAACTTCTTTATACACTTTCTTATGGCAAAAAATACGTGTACATATTTTAAATACTATTTAACAATAGTATTATGCCTGTTGTTAAGTAACAAATTTTCAGAAATAGCACCCTCCTCAACATGTTTAAATACAGACAGCTCTGGTCCTTTTTATGCTAGAGACTTTGTAAATAACTCATTTGAAAGCTCAGAGAATGCACTTTCTTCCAAATTAAATAAATCATTTTAAACAAAACATATCTACAAGTTTAAAAAAGGCTTTTAATTTTAGAATTTACATTTAAGTATGATATCGGCCATTTAAAAAGCTGAAAAATCACTCTTCTTGCTTTATATTTTGTATAATAGCATGCTGAATATCACAAGGGGTTATTCCTGGTTTGTTTGGAATTAAGTTATTTACCTAGTCGTGTGGTGCAGTGAACTTGACCCAAAACTGGTGGACATTCGGAGCGCCATGCTGTCAAATCAAGCTGGGATCCACTGTAACTGACAATGAATGGGAGGAACAATGCACAAAGCGTATAAGTGTTTCAAGGCACAATGCTCTCAGGAAACAATCTATATGCCTAAATCACACCTAGCATGTTTCATTTAAACAAAAACATTTTTTTCTCTCACTTTGAAATGAATACAGTTTCACTACAACTTCAGATATTGATAATGGTACAAAACAATGTAGCTTTAATGTGCATTATTGGTTTTCGGTTTTAATATCTTGCCTTCAAAATATCACTCTCTTGTTTGTGCTGATTAACAGTAAAAAATTTGATATATTGTTATTGTTGTTGTTCACCAATGGCACTGGGGATTAATTGATCTGCATCATTTTCCCTCTGGCTTCCCAATATAAAGTCTGTAAGTTATCTTTTAAGGCCTTTGCATTTGGCGAGATGTTGTTGGTTCAGGATGACATCTTCTTCACAGAGAGTGCACTTTGGTGTAGGTAGGCATCCTATCTTATAGAGGTGTTCTGCAAGGCAATCGTGGCCAGTTGCCATCCTAAATAAAGCCACTGCAGTTTTCCTTGGCATTTTTTGTATATCAACTCTATCTTTAATATTCTTATAATCTTTAACTTTTAATTTATCTTCTTAATCAAGTCTCTGCTGTCTTTTGAAGTGTTGTTTAATGTTATTTAATTGTTTATTTATTTCTATTTGTCCTACAGGTTTTATTTGTTGTATTGCAGCTTTCTTTGCTAATTGATCCGCATGTTCATTGCCCAAAAGTCCGACATGAGCTGGGATCCATTGTAGAGTGACATAATTTTTAGTTTCAGCTACTTTAATTAGGCTTCTTATTTCTTTAGTATTTCTTGTTGTTTTATTATTGTAATTTACTATTCCATCTATGGCTGATTTTGAGTCTGATAAAATGAGTATTTTTTGTTTTATGTATGGTCTATATAAAATGTTCTGTAATGCTGCTTTTATAGCTCTTAATTCTCCATCATAGTGGTTTGACGTTTCATGTAATGTTAGATACTGTGCAAAATATTTACAGTATACTCCTGCACCTGCATTTTTTTATTGATGACAGATCCATCTGTATATATTCGGAGCCATTCTTTTTCTGGGTATTTTTCATTTTCCATAGCTATTGCTATGGCTCTCATTTCATCTGGTATATTGCTTTGTTTGTATATTGTATATATCAGATCATTGATATTGTATATCAATATATTCAATTGGACTCGTTACCTCTGTTGCAATTATATTTGTTGTAATTATATTCTTGTATTTTAAGTTATTAATATATGTTCTGAAGCTTATTTGAGTTTTTAAATTACTTATAGTATCTGCGGTGTGGTACCATTTGTATCTGTTTCTATTGACTTGCAGTTTTTGTGCTAGAGTAATTGCTGTTAACTCATGTTCCAATTCTATAGCCATGTTTTTTGTGAAGCTTTGTAGTACTATAATTGGTGTTGTATTTACAGCTCCTGTTATTACTCTTAGTGAATTATTTTGTGAAATTTCTAGTTTACTTTTAAGTCTCTTGTTTACTGTTGCTAGTAGTTCTCTTCCATACAATAGGTTAGGTTTTATGTATGTTTTATATGTATTATTAAGGAGGTCCATGTTTTCACCCCATTTTATTCCTACTAAACCTTTTAAAATGTTCTTTTTGTTGATTTTATTTGTTACATTGTTTACATGTTCTTTCATTGATAGTTTTTTTATCTAATTCTATCCCTAGATACGTTGTTGTAGTTTTTTGTTGTTAATGTAATGTAATTTTGTTAGTATTTAATATAATATTTAATGTAATATTTGTAATATGATTCTGCGCCAAGTAAATAATTTCTGAGGTGGTGTGATGGGACCTTGTCCTGGCTGGAGACTGACCTTTGCTGCTAGAAGTTTAATAGTGCCCCCAATTACATCACAAGGTCCCTTGCTGTGTGAAGTGATGAGGAAATGCAATTCTGCGCTAATTCCAAAATCTTCCTCATGAAAACACATGTTTACAAATTTGTTTCTGTTCTTTTACTGAGCACTAGTGCCATAGGAAAAGTAAAGTACTTTTTCCAGATCTCTTATTTCCTTCTTTAGGATGTCTGTTAATTGGTATTGGAACAGATAAACAGCATTTATATCATGTTTTAAACTTTCTGATATGGCAATATAATTTTTTATGTTTTAAGCTATTGTTTTCTTAAAGTAAATTACAAATGGATGGACTGTTGCCTGGTTATTATTCCAATGTGGCCCCTGAATCGAATCTTATATGACAAAGGCATAATTTTCTGAAAAATCACAATTACAATACATTCTTTAGGCTTAAAATTTTCATCCCATTCTGACAAAACTGCAGACTTGTTGAGCTATAAAAGTATGAGTTAAAAGATTTGACAATTTTTCCAGAAAGTCTTCAACTGGTAATTGTATTATTTCTAAATTTGTGCAATCTACAGTAACCCACTGTTTATAAGTCACTTGCTATACACTTTGTTTCTTTGAAAACATCCCAAATATTATTGACTAAGTTTTCAGTCCCTGTCAGCACATTTCCTTAAATAGCAAATTGGTGATCAGAGTTACAAACTATTTAAGAGAGCCTTATAATTTCAGAGAACAATACCTGAATCTGTAGTAAGATGGGAAATATTCATTCCATCAAGCATCAGTTTCACATTCTCATGATGAGTGCAGACATAAGCAGAATGCATACCTTGGTACTTAGAAGTATACCTACACAGTTTAGGTCTCAGTTGAGTAAATTTTGAGAAACCCATTTTGATATCAGGATATATTTATCTTTAAAATTGCGGAAGATTTCTTTTAGATTGTACAAAATCAATCTTTTTTTTTTTTTTTTTAATTTTCTGTCCTCCTCCTCCTCCTTTAACAGAAACATGATTCTTTTTTCCTGCCACAATGCTGAAATGTAAAACTAATACTTTTTACACCATGGAACATTCTAACAGTTTACCAGATTTGGTTTCAGGAGTTGACAAAATGCCTCTCTTTGAAACTGATGTTTTTGCTCACTTTATCATGTGATTTTGAAGTAGTAGTTACTCCTACGTTTTGGCGCCACTTTGAAGTAGTTGTGTTCTTCTAACTTATAAAGATGATGAAGTTTGAGTTTTAATTTTATGTTGCACTGCTCACATAATGGAGAGACACTTTGTAGTTGATAGATGCTTGGGAAACCAAACTTTGAAGTAGTGAAGATGATGCTCGTTGTTACATAATGTTGCACAATGTAATTTTTATGCAGAAACTTGAAGATTTTATATTTAATTTGTTGCTTTGTGCATAGGTTTCAATTAATTAAGCTTATGTAATATTATTTAAATCTTCCTTGGCTGCTTCAGTCGAACTATAGAGACATAAGGTCTTGTTCAGGTCATGGTATGACAAAAATTAAAGACGTCACAGAATTACTTTTAAATTTCACTTCTTTTTATTTCTTTATACTTGCACATATAAAACACTGCACTTTATAAAAGAAAACTGTGAGAAACTTTACACATTCTTAATGTATTTACTATAAAATCTTGCTCGTGACTTTTCCATCTACACGCTATCAAACCTGATCCGCGACTGACTAATTTTAACAGTAAAACCCTTAAAGCTTTGGTATTGCCAGTCTCTTATTGGCTAATTCTAGTCCAATAGAATTTAAGCATTCAAACTAAAACTTTTCTCTGCTGTTGATTGGCTAATTCAAAGCTGTATGTGAAACTACATCACTACCGATCTTTTTCATGACCAGTACTTTTCAAAATTCCAGACATATTATTGTCACAAAATTACATTATTACCTCATTATTAACAACCTAAAACATTATTCTCACAGTTTTTGTACTATTAGAGTACCTATATAAACATTTACATGACATTAATAAAATATGTTTTACAATAAAATAAGTATCTGCAATGACTTTACATACAATTTAAATAATAATTATATACATATTGTTTTCAAGGTGGGCTGTTATTGAATTTAATTATAATAAAATACAATTAATATTATTCAGGCATTAAAATACTGCCTCAATTTCAAACATTATTGCCAAAACGTTCCTTAATTTGGAAATACCAACTTTTTAAAATAGTTCAAATCTGAACTTTTAAGCTCAAATCATCTGAATTATTTTTAATACTATTTCTTCTCTGAGACTGATTCACCTTGAATATGAAATACCTTCTTCTTAAGTGTTTCTGTTATTTTTTGTAATTTGTGGGATTGATATTTTTTGAGACAATTTTCTTTTCTTTATGGGTGATTCACCTAAGATTGATACTAAACTAGTATTAAGATTTGAAACATCTACCTTTTCCTTGATCTCATTCACATCACTACTCTGATATAAAGCTGAGTTATAAAGTTCTGAGCTACTTTTATTTACTTGACATACCCAGATATCATAGGTACTAGGACCAGCAACACTATAGGTAGATTCACAAAAGTCACCCTTCATACCTGGAATTTCAAAAATTCTTATACAACATGAGGTATTAGTTGTGGAGATAGTTCTACATCCTTCATTTTCAGCTTCAAAAGCTTTTACAAGTCACTGGTCGTGAATTATTTTTTCTCTTGAACATGTGTTAGTTAATTTTGAAGGAGAAAGCAATAATCACACTGTTTTGTAGTGGTATCAGTATGAATTATATTAAATATTTAACAAATATTCACAACTAAATTTAACAGATTAAACTCACAAATGACATGGACTGTGGTCTCTCTCCATAAACTTAATATTCTGGACTGGACTGGTCTTCTGTAGAAGTAAATGTCTAATCTGGTTTGCCGTGATAAGGGTTTGTTTGTATTTTAAATCTGGAAGTGATTCAGAAGAATAACCTTGGGTATCTAGAACAGCTGCAAGTTTGCCATGTCATCCCCTCTGCTCTCACACTCTAGATGGGAAGCCACTGCACTAGGTTATCATGAAGAGGGTTCTGGCTGAGAAAATATGTTGTTATAAATATATTTGAATGAATGCCCTCTTGAAGCTTTGCACATGTATACAATACTAAATGGAGAATATGTGTATTTAAAACATATTTTTTAGGTTGTTGATATACAACACAAAATTGAATTTTAAAATTACAAATTTCTGCGATAAATAAATAATCTGATGAATCAGATTCATTCCAGTATGTGTCCAAAGTAGATTCCTAAACTTTAAAATGAATCCAATATGGAGTTTATACAAGAATTTGAACAAGAGATAAAAGCAATTATGTATGGGGGTGCACCCACTTTTTCGAGAATGTTTAGTTTGGCTGGTATTTAAAATATTGTGATTAGGTATCCCCAAAAAAGGTGTTTTCTATTTCAAAGCATCAAATGCATACAAAAACTTTCAGAGATCTGATGAGTTGGTGTTTCATGGGTGTTTGACATGACATGGAATGGCTCATTTTTCCTTAGGAATGATTTCAAATTAAGACAGAAGTGCAAACTTTCGAGATTGTCTATTAGATGATGCACTCAGTTGGGAAAGGTGTAAACTTGCAACATGGAGTATTTAAAAAATGGCCAATGCTATGAAAAAGTTTACTGGGTGCAATTGTTGGTTTTAATGTGCTATTACAGTTTCGATATATTAAGTTTTTGTCTTTCTCTGTTTCCTAGTTATACAAAATTACACACATTTCAATCAAATAAAGGAGATTTAACAGGCTATTCATAGAAAATTCAAGATTTTCATGTCACTATGTCAAACATGGTTTTAAATCAAAATCATTAGAGCCAGTTTAGAGAAAATAAAAAATAATGAAAAATGTTCCATGTAAAGGATAGTTTAGTCTGGAAAATCCTGTTGCATCCTTGAAAGGTGCTGGACTTAAATGCCAAGTATGGTTAGTTAAACCAGAATGAATACAAACACATTTTAGAAACAGGTATAGACAATGAGTTCAAGAAAGAATAAACAAGAAAATTAAGAAATTTATGAAACAAAAAGCAATCAAGGAAATCATAAAACTTACATAAAAAAGAAGCCACAAATCAGAAAATTCCATTCCATCCTAGGGCACACAAAAGCTTTCCAAGATTTCAATCTTGTATTGTCACCCCAAAACAAATGTAGCTTAAGAAACCTGATCAAAGCAGATTATATGGACAGTGAACCTCCAAGCAATACAATTTAGCATGCACAAAATAGAATACAAAAACTGTGATAAATTTTATACTAGTCAACCACAAACGAACATAAGCGTCAGAACCAAAGAATATTTTTGAAACATTAAATATAAGCAAATAGATAAATCAGCAATAACTGTGCATTTCTGAAAAACCTATCACAGAATAAATGAAGGTAATAAATTAGTGAAGCACATCAACAACACAGTAGATCTAATAGTGTGGGAAATTTTCATTAAAAAAGGGGGGGGGAAACCGCAGCAACTTATGAATTATTATGTCCCAATGGGAGAAAAATTGACAAGCCAATACACCCAAATCCCCAAACTGTGACTGTCAGGGAGAACAACTAACCTCACCAGTCGGAATCAGCTGATGGTGCAAGTGACAGCTTCTAAAACATGCTCTTAGCTAATGTGGTTGAAGTAGGTGTGGGATCAAGTCATTTTTCAGTTTGGACCAAGTATAGTTATTTATCTGACCCTTTTTGGAGTTAGGCTGTTCTCTCTCCCTCACATACTCATACTGACATTTTTTCTAAAAATGTTCTTTTTGAGGGGACAAGGGATCTCAAAAATGTATTTCAGGTGAAATCATGTTGAATTTCTATTTGGAACACACTACTTCCTCTATCTACTATTGATAAAAAGAAAAAGTAGAAATTTTGTTTAGCAACGTATCTCTAAAATTAATAAAAACAAAGAATCTTTAACAATTTATATTGTTGTACAATCCATTACTTCCTAACTTGCATAGTATTCACAAAATGAGAAGTAGCATGATTTGTGAATTATGCAGTATGATTTTGTGCTATTCTTTCTTACCCATATGTCATTAATTACCCATCACTACACAAGCTATGTGGAACTTTGTAACCAATGGTGGGTACATCTTAGACCTCAA
The DNA here is from genome assembly GCA_030765065.1 of Deroplatys truncata. Lineage (NCBI taxonomy): Eukaryota > Metazoa > Arthropoda > Insecta > Mantodea > Mantidae > Deroplatys > Deroplatys truncata. The sequence goes on along the minus strand of CM060980.1, from coordinate 30,923,844 downwards.
GACCAATAAGGGGGGGGGCAAGGGTGGCCCTGATTCCAGGTGTACAATGGCCAAAGGAAGAGATAATAGCTGCTCTTTGTTTGTGATTTTTCATTTGCTTTGGCTTGTACTTTTAGTGAAGGCCTACTGCATGACTGCTGCACTCTCCACCTGGATGCTTTAACATGATTTCCAAGATTGGAGCTGCTACTTCTCATTAGAACCCAAGGTCCTCACAGGGTTAAGTGCATAGCAGCTCTCCAAGTAGGAGAAAAATACTCATGATGGTACCTGGAATTGAAACCAAATCTCCTCATACCATAGAAAGTGCTATGGAGACAGTCATTTTAAATATATTCATTGTAATAGGATCATTCATAATATTTCCACATTTAGTTGTTAATTCTCTTCCAAAAGTTCCACACTGGAAATAGTTAAAGCACTGATTGATGCTAATGTGGTGATGCTCGGAGAATTCTGCTCAATGATCAAAGATACAACAAATAAGATTGTTTGTTAAAACTATGGCTTTACTTGCGATGTCATGAACTTGCAGTTTGACCTCAGCTAGAAAGATACACATTTACTATCAAGTTAACAATATTTGAAAAGTTGCTAGATAATTTGAGAAATGTGAAAATTGTAGTACATTAAGATGTTTTACTATGTTATCTATAAAACAAATGTAACAGTGATCTAGACACCATTTTTCAGTTTCAAAACATTTTAAACAAGTTTTAAAGCTTTAATAAAAACTTCTTTTTTTAATTTTGGATTGAAAAATATCCTACAAAATTGAAAAGCTAATAATGAAGTAGTTTCTCCTTAATTGATTAATTTATATACCCAAGGTAATTTGAGCAAAGGTAAAACAACTAAACTATTTCTAGATATAACTAAAACCAACATATCTTTAAAGTTTGCATTTCTTTTCTTTATGAAAGCAATAATCATCAAAAGACTAGAAGTCCTTTACAAATGTATCATATATGCCACAAATGTATGACATAATGCATATATGATACATATGTATCCCACATATGCATAAATGTATGACATATATGCCACAACATAGAACATAGCAGAACATACAAATTTACTATTTTGATCATATTAACAGAATTTCATATATTTTATTTTTCTCAAGGAAATCTCGACATTATCCAAAATAAAAAAAAATCTGATGTGTTACACTCACATGACTTTCTCTACTCTTGTACAAACTATTTTTACAAACTCTTATTCTCCATCTATTTCATATTAATCGAGTTAAACATTTGCAGAAATGATCTTTTGATATGCAAAAAGAATTACATTTTACACATAGGGACCAGTTCTAAAAATATTTGACTATCACTTAAGGTGTACTATGTTCCCCTTGTTTTGTAATTGCAAGGGCAATATAGAAATACAGTAGCCTTTAAACATTGACATATATCTTAATAGCTGGTTGCTAGGTGCAGCACCATTCTCTTTGCCACAGATTAATACTCTTTGCATATCCAAGACAAAAAAATAAATAACGAATTCCCATTTGAGAAAATAAGTATTGAAAAATTTAAGGGAATAACAAGCAATATCTCGAAGAAGATATAGAAATACAAATCATGTTCAGTGAGATTGCTGAAAAGAGCTCATTAGTTTATTATAGGCCAATGAAAAATACATTGGGTAGGGAAAAATATATAGACATAGTAAATAAAGAAGAGAGAGAATCTATTGCATGGTTAAGAACCGGAGCATGGAGGCTAAAAGGGCTAAGACAGGGTATTCCTCAGAACCAATGTCCGATATGCGGTGGTAATGAAGACATTGAACACATAGTATTTAAGTGCCAAGGAACAGAAAATTGGAGAAAAGAATTTTTTAATAAGAAGTGGTTGAAGGGGGATTGAAATACACTTATAATTGAAATGATATGCAAGGACGCTAGAAGCATTGGGCAGTTTTTGTGTAAAGTAAAAAATAAATGGCTTTGGAAAGTGGAAAGAGAAAAGTAAGAGGTAGTGCATCTTACTTTGAATGGAAAACAATAGTGAATGTGTTAATTTAGTGACAAGAGATTGTAAAATGTAAATAAACTGTAGTGATGGTCTACTGAATAAGTGACCAGGGCCAAAATGCAGTAGATAATCTAATTTGTAAAACTCTTAGCACAATAAATACAATAAATTAGCACTCAACAAAAAAATCTGATGTGTTACACTCACATGACTTTCTCTACTCTTGTACAAACTATTTTTACAAACGCTTATTCTCCATATGCTTCATGTTAATGGAGATATCGAGATGTCAATCTTATTGATAATTTTCTTGTAGATGCAAGGGGAATATGGTAGGTTTTAAGCGATAGTCAAATATTTTAACGCTGGTTGCTATGTGACGCATTCCATTCTCTTTGCATGTACAGGACATAAAAAAAATGAATAACGAATTTGAGAAAAAGTATAAGTATTGGAAAATTTAAGGGAATAACAAGCAATATCTCGCAAACGGTTCACTTAACAAAAGAAATGTATATGACATAAATTGTGTATTTTAATGCGATCTACATTTTTTGTGTAGTAAAATTTTGTCTATCTCTTATGGTTTACCAGTTATGAAAAAGTCGTTCATAATGAAGAATACTTTTGGAGACATTCCCAGAAAATTCGAGATATACATTTTATTTGTCATGACAATATCTTAAACATATGATATTTTAATCAAAATCGTTAGAGCCGTTTTTGAGAAAATTAAAATTTTCGAAAAACGTTCCATGTAAAGGGTAGTCTGGGGTGGGGGGATTTTCTTGAAAACCTTCGTGTCACATCTCTGAAAGATACTGAACCTAAATACCAAGTTTGGTGTTTATCCAACTCTTCGTTTTTGAGTTATGCTGTTCACAGACACACAGACACACAGACAGACACACACACGGACATGTTTCCAAAAATGCTTTTTTTGGATTCAGGAGGTCTCAAAACATGTATTTCCGGTGAAATCTCGGTATCGAATTTTTGGGTGGAATGCAATACTTCCCCTACTTACTATACGTAGTAGAGAAAGTAAAAATGTATATGACATAAATTGTGTATTTTAACGCGATCTACATTTTTTGTGTAGTAAACTTTTGTCTATCTCTTATGGTTTACCAGTTATGCAAAAGTCGTTCACAATGAAGAATACTTTTGGAGACATTCCCAGAAAATTCAAGATATAAATTTTATTTTTCATGAAAATATCTTAAACATATGATATTTTAATCAAAATTGTTAGAGCCATTTTTGAGAAAATTAAAATTTTCGAAAAATGTTCCATGTAAAGGGTAATCTGGGGTGGGGGTATTTTCTTGAAAACCTTCATGTCACATCTCTGGAAGATACTGAATCTAAATACCAAGTTTGGTGTTTATCCGACTGTTCGTTTCTGAGTTATGCTGTTCACAGACACACACACGGACATGTTTCCAAAAATGCTTTTATTGGATTCAGGGGGTGTCAAAACGTACATTTCCGGTGAAATCTCGGTATAGAATTTTTGGGTGGCATACAATACTTCACCTACTTACTGTACATAGTAGAGAAAGTAAATAAATAAATCAAAAGGTAAAATCAGTCATCAAAAGTAGAAGTATTATAACCACATGGACATTGAATTGAGAATGACTCTGTACAAAATATAATTTAAACCATTCTTAACTTTCCTTACATCTTGAAAATCCCAAGAAATAAACATCAATGAGTGAGGTCATAATCAATGTGAAATGGATGGGTCAGTTATAGCTTCCCTTATTGAATTCAACTCTGATTTGTCTAAACAAGTATTTGGCTAACCCAATAGAGCATGATTAATGACTAAACTCAATAGAGGAAGGAATGGGCAAGAACTGAGTTACCTGTAGCATTAAAATGCACAAGTCACATTATTTATGTAAAACATTTTCTCTGAAATAGCAAGGAAACAAAGTCTAAAATTATTGCTGCGAAGAGTATACTATTTTGAATACGTTTGTGAATTCTGATAGTTACTTTGATCCACAAGCTAATAATAATAATAATAATAATAATAATAATAATAATAATAATAATAATAATAATAATAATAATAATAATAAAAATTACTATTAGACCATTTGATGATGTGATTTGATGCATGTATGGCTTACGTATTCTGTTTTACGTAAATTATTATATCTTGAAGATCTTATAGTTAACCCCCACGTTGTGGTAGCCAATTTGAAGCGGTATTAGTTACCTTGTTTGTTTACCTCAGTGCTGGTAGAAGCCATTCTTGTGACGTCATACGTTGGTTGGTTCATTTGTTCTGTTTGTAGATTCCTCTGGCGTAGCAATTTGTATCAGTTTTAAATGTCCACCGGCTAGCTATTATCTGATCTAGGTAGGCATGTTTTTCTTACAGGTTGTGAAGCGGAAAAGGAATCTTTTATCCAAAAATTACTAGTGAAGAAATGTATTTTATAATGTTTTATTGTCTCACACGTGCACTAACACTTTCACAGATTTATCTAGATAATCGCCATATTGAAATTGTTTATAATAACTTCTTATCACTTTTAACTCACGTACTTCAACTTTGTATATTTAACTTTAGAATATTTTATAAGATTTCTCGTGTAACTTATGACGAAAATGAAGGACTGATTGGCGACATCTTGTTGAACTTCGGAATCGACGTGGAGTGTACGGAGAATTTTGTATAACTGCGGGGACGATGTATAATGTTTTGAGAATCTTGCCGAACTGGGGGATCGTTACCTCAACCTGGCTATTTATAGGCTTGCCTCAAGATACACCTAAAGATTATAAATGAACTGCTATTGGCTAATAAAACGCGCCAACATTAGCGTCTATTTTACTATCCAATGAAAACCACTAATACATATTACTTTTATAGAACATTCTGGAAGCTTTTTTTACTGAAAAGGCGCGAAACATTACGTAACTTCCTGGTTCCCGGTAACGATAAACAACTCACTCCTTGCTGCAGTATTGCGTTATTGTTAACAGTTTCAGTAAAGCCATATATTATTATTTACCAATAATAATTACAATTATTAAACCTCTGAAATCAATGTTACATAAAAATACATATTCATATTAAAATAATTATTTACATTTGAGTAATTTGTGATACATATTACCGTATCAGTTTTGATTTCAAGGAGTTAAAACTGGTCATGCCATCAGGGTGTCTTCCCCTGAGGTTATGTCCTTTTGACTGGTAGGAAATAGAACCTTTGGTAACCCAAAATCCATTATTATTAATTATTATTATTTATTTATTTATTTTCTTGTTGCCAATCAGCAGCTAGAATTATGGAAGAAGGGAGATCAGAGAGGGCAGAGCTACATATGTTAGTGCCACCTTAAATCCCATAGTTTCTATATGGTCACTTTTTCTGCTCACAAGGGTACATAATGTTCGACAGCTGCTGAACTATACACCCAACAAAACTCACAAATCACTTGTACTAGTCAGCCACTATATGAATGTGATTTGATGGAGGTTACCACTGTTTTTTGTTGACAATCAAGGCTAGGAGTGAAAGGGGAGTGAGGTGTAAGGTGATAGGGAAATGTATAGTCGCACAATGAAAACAGTACTACACTAGCAGGCCTCAGCCTCGCTGGTAAATGAAACTCGGAACTGCACATGTTTTCTTTACCTGACTGTCCTTCCAATGCTCTGCCCACTTGTTTTGTAACCATTTATTTCCTCTTCCCACCACATGCAATCATATCATGGTCAACTAGTATGTTAGTGGAGTCCAACAATACTGCAGTTCCACTTGGCATGCTATTCCTGATTTTGCACTGAAATGTTATACCCCACTACTCATACATATTTCTGTGGCTGTTATAGGTACTAGTATATTGTCTCATCTTTTTGTAGTATGGTAGTGAGGTGTTTCTAATAGTTTCATGTACTTTCTGCTAGTTTCTGTAGCTGCTGCTGTGAGAACCCTGATTCTTGATAAATACCATTATGTGAGAGCATACTGAATTAACCATAATCTTTTTGTCTAAAACCTGATACACTTACCATACGTTTTGAAAAGTTAATTCCTGTCTTCACAAAACAGAAAATATTTTCAGGTATGTATAAATGTTTCTCAAGATTTTGTGTACCTTAAACTTACGCTTTTAGTTACATTGTTTTGTGTTCTTAAATATTTGAAAAATTTCCCAAGCCAAAAGTATGTTATTTTTTTGAAGCATTATGTACTACAACTGCTGCTTAAATAAGAGTTTTGTCATTTTTACCTGAAACAACATGATGAGATACATAATGTCTTTCATATCATTTCAAAATATAAAGCACTGTGCTGGGCATAGTACAGAGTTTGGTTTTCATTCATTTCTTTTTGCATTCCATTGTTACTATTCTGTTGAATGAAATATTAATGATTTACAAGTTGCAAACCATGTTCACCAGAGGTCCATTTAAAGCACTAGAAGCAACAGAGAGGTATTGTAGAAAATTATGACTAAAACAAAACTAAATAAATTGTGATCTGCAATCTGCTACTTAGAGATGAGTAGCAATGGCTGGCAGGTAGTAAAACTGAAGTAGTAAAAATTTTACTACTTAAGGATAAGGCTAAACAACAATGGAACATGACAGAGCAGAAGGAGAATACACTTGAAAACGGAAACCTGCTATGAGTAGTATAAGAACATATCTGAAGAAAATAACAAACATGAAAGTAAAGTGGCTTGAGAGAGTTTATGCAGCCACAGTTGAATTAGAAATCATGTATGGGATGGAAATATGCAATACAGAGAAAGGATGGAAAATATTGATCATATTCACAGATCATTCTGCAAGTTGATATCAGGATTCAGCCATCCCAAATACAACTTCTTTAGTTGAATTTGGGAATGGTTGGGAGAAAAGAGTTGGTGGTAAAACACATATTAAAATGCTGGGTTAGAATTCTATCATTGGAAGGAGACATTGCCAAAGTCTGAAAGCACAAGAGAAAGTAAGATGGGAAGGGAGAAAACAGCTAATATACAAAATTCAAATGGGCAACATAGATAAGAGCTCGATCAATTAAGGATTGAAGACATGGAAAATCAGTAAATACTTGGTCGCTTAAGGGACAAAAGTACTTTACAGTACTATAAACATTTCAAGATGGAATGGGGGAGAGAAAAGTATATTGATATCCATAATAAAACTGAAAGGGAAGGATTAACAAGGGGCAAGAACAGGGGCCATTGGGCTAAATAGACTAAAAATGAACAAGGAATTGTAACCATTATGTGGAAACAAAGATAGTAGCATACATTGTATAATGAAATACCAGGAAACTGAAGTATGAAAGGAAGAAGTGAGGTTACTTAGGGCTGGAAATTATGGTTTTTTTTTTTGTTTTGTTTTTTTAAATCTTTGGAAATAGCATGTAAATGTTTTTGAAAAGCTTTGGCAACTATGTAAGGAAATAAGAGAGAAATTAAAGCAAAGGAGGACTTTAGAGATACAATTGAGGACTGAAGTACAAAATATATGAGAGATGGATAGAATTACATAGAAACATTATAGTCATAGAAGAATGAAGATAAAGGTAGGATCCAGTATACACAAATAACCCGTTGTTAAAGTGTATTGGAACCTAAAATCAAGCAACTCCATGTAGAGCAGTATATATTATAATGTAATTTGAATGTAATTGTGTAATAAGCCATTTATTTATTCATTCATTCACTAATATTCATATATGCTGGTGCAATGCTTTTATGAAAACTGTAGGAGTCTTTCTCAAGAGCTGAGAAAACTTAGAGAACTTAACAATTTAACAACAGGCCCCTGTTAAATTCATAATTATGGAGATATAATCAGGAAGTTTGAAGAATACATCTTTGGTGACTGTGTCATCAATACACACCCCCCAGAAGGAAGGAATAAAGTGAAGGAACCACAGGAGACTACAGGCCACAGACACATGTGGAAGTCCCTAACAGTTCCAGACTAAGACCCATTCCACTGCTGGAGCCACCTAGAGAGGGGATGAATGACCCATTGACCAACCAGCCCTCTAGTGCCATGGGAAGTACTCTTTCCTTTGAGCAAACATCTGTGCCATCTGCCTGGTACTACCATATGCCACAAACCATAGAAGCACACATTGAAAGATGAGAAGGAAACAGAATTAAAGGAAAATGATGGAAAGGAAATCATGGTAGATGAGGTAAGCATTCACCTACCGACCAGGAAAAAACACAAAAAATCAATGGTAATCATACCCAAAACCTCTCAAATGTGAGCCTCACATGTTATAGAAGGGCCATCTTGAGGTATCATTAGGCACTTTCCAACAATGTATCCTCTGTGATTCTCCAGATCTTAATCTGCCAACTTTTGGCAATGGGGTTAAATAAAAGAACGGGTTTTCCTGGTATATCCAACAACCCCATTGCAACCGAAAGATATCTTGCATAAAATTATCAGTATTCCAAGACATTTACAAAATGTTGTCATGGTGTTGCAGAAAGAACGGTATATGTAGAACAAGAGAACACAATACGCATTAAACCTTTTTTTTTCCCCCAATTTTAAATCTGAAGTGACTTTTAGAATACATGCATGTTTTTTTTTTAATTATATGCTTTTAGAAGTTTTCTTCATGCTCAGCCTGTTGATTCCCATCCTTTCTGAACTGTCATTAATTTTATAGTTTATAATCCAATAGTCACTGAAAACAGCAAAAGTTCATTGTGCAATAAATGCTGGAATAAGATGAAACAATGCATCTTGAAGGTAGATGTAATAAAAACAATGCTTTGCCACCTCAACATTGAACTTTTGACTACATTTTAATGGTTTACCAAAGAAGTGCTTAACATCTTTGTAATCTTTTTCCAGCATATCCTTCAAATGGTTGCAATAACTGTGAAGTTTTGATAACTTTTGCATAAAAGAAATTTGAGAATGTCTTGTGTAGCATGTGGTCCTTTATGGTTTAGGGGTACCATGCTAGCTTTTAGTTCCTGAGGTTGCGGGTTCAAACCTGGCAGAGGGCGATGGATTCTTTTTTTGGGGGTGTATAAAAATCCTTAGCATGGTTTCCTTCGGAAGGGAAGTAAAGCTGGTAGTCCCATATCACAGATTTATGGCATGTAAAAGAACCTCAAGTCTATAAAGAGGCCTCTGAGCAAACTTTTCGATCTTTCACGTCCAATATAGAATGGGATGCCAAGAACCATAGCAGCTAAAGAACGTCCATAAATAAAACTCAATTTATCAAAATTCATAGGCTTTCATGACTGGGGTCAGTATTAAATAAAGTATTATCCAGGCTTGTGCGCCGTGGTCTACTGGGCTCCTTCTTCTCCTTCTTCCCAGACGTTTCATCTGACTACAACAGACATCTTCAGTGGCAGTGTTGAGGTCAAAGTGTTCTGGCAGAAGTTTCGAGAGTGACTGTCCTTGATGCTTTTTTTGAATAAAGATATAAGGAAAAACAGATATAGACAGGTATTTGGAAGAAAAAGGAGGAGCTAAAGAAAAGATTTGAGTCTGTTGCACTTTCTATTAGGGGCATGAATGGGATCCTGGTGTCCAGTACTGCCGAAGTAAACTGAATGTGTGGGTACCTGTATAAGGGGTGGAGTTCTCCACTGTGGGGATTACTTATCTGCCATGGCATGTAGCCCAGAGAGCAACCTATGTACTGTGGCATTCTAATTTATGTTTGTGGGTACCATGCCTGAGCCTGTTACCTCCAGGCAATGGTCATTGTGAGGTGATGTTGGTACTGTTGTGTCTATCTGTTGCGGCATCAGTTGTGTTGAGCTGGTTGCATGAGAACGTGTTGCTCTATAAAGTTGTGAATTAGTGTGTAATGCTCCTCCAGCTTGTTGTAGTTGTCCTGAAGTTGGCAGAGACCTGTGATTTCTGCATTGGTCTGTAGTTGGAGTGCTTGCATGCTGGCAACTGAGGCCTCTAGGGCACTCAGGCGCTCGGCGCGGTCGTGAGTGCTGTCTGTAGCAGGTCTTCTTGCCAGTAGCTCTCTATAGGATATAGCTTTTGCTGAATCGATGGAAGTAAGTCTGGGTCGTCATAATGAGATAGCTCTTCAATTGATGCTCTCAGTTTGTTGAGGTGCCCTGTGATGCTGGCGTAGCTTCTGATTGAGGTGGGTTTTTTTTTCGAGTGGAGGAAAAATACCTTTACGCACGAACCCCATTGCGGGAGTGTGGCCCTATGCACTAAACAAACCTCCACCAGAGAGCATTCAGGTAAAGTGTAGCAATATCACTTACAGCAACTGCAGATTCAAGGAGCTGGTGTATTGGCCGGCCGCTAGGGTCTAAGCCGGGTGAAGGTGAGGAGTCAGAACGTATCCATGACCGAGGCCTTGAACACTCCCTGGCGAATTGTGGTGAGGAGTTAGGATAGTCTTGGTGTTGTTAAAGGTCCTGCCACAATGGAGCGCTGCGTCTTCTGGTATTCCATGCGTTGTGCGTTCCAAGTCTGCACTTATACGCGAGTACAGGTTCTTGAGCCAGTGGCTGCGTCCCTGAAATAACTAACTTAGGCATGCATACACATAAATTAGTATATCTATATAAATTCTTAGTACATTTATGATTTTCTATTTGCAATTCATTATAGCACTTATTGTTATTACTTAGTTAATGCTATGCAGCTTCGTCGTTATATAACTAGTACTTTAAGTACTTCGCCTAATGGCGTCGTCATATAATTAATTATGAAAGCTTTTGTTATTTTCTGCCATTTTGGCATCGTCATTTTACATTTGTCGTAACTTATTCAAGCTTGGTCATGTATAGTGCACAACCGGCGGGCTGCCTACCTGAAGGTGCAGATGAGAGCCAGTGCCACTCGCGGGGGGGGTCCTCATCCCCCGGGGGCGCCTTGGCTTAGAGAGCAAGGACTTCGAGGGTTACCAATGGTTACGTAAAATAAGTGTAGTCATGGGTAATGCTTATGGGTATATTACTAGGGCATCAGTATGTTGATTTCCAGTTCCTCCAGGCCGAAGGTTCTGTCAAATAGTGACAACGGTCGTTTGTGCTTGTTTTTGTTTCATGTGTTCCTAATTCTTGTATTAGTGCATTATTCTTTTCTTTTGCGCTTGTATAGGTTAAAGCTTTGACTCTGAATGAATTCTTCAATTGAGTGTAGTTTTAGCTCCTGATGTAGGAGATATGCCATTGCTACCGGCGGTTGTTTCCCTATTACTCTTATTATCCTGTTTTGGAGTGTTTGTAGCTTATGTATGTGTGTTTTGGTAGCGTATCCCCATATCGGGGCCACATACATAATGATTGGGCGAATTGGTGTTTTGTATAGGGTAAGTCTCATATTTAGTTTAAGTTGACTGTTAGTATTGAAGAGTGGGAACAGTCTGTTCAGCTGGTCATTGGCCTTAGCTCTGACTTAAGCAATATGCTTATTCCAGGTTAGATTCTTGATCCATAATTAGGTCTAGGTAGGTCACTTGGTGTTTCCATTCTATTCCTTCGTCTTGATAGTTTAGGGGTTGCAGCATATTTTACCTTTCCGATGAAGGAGTATTTTTGTAAAGTTTATTGCTTGGGTTTTTCTGGGGTTCACCTTAATTCTCCATTTGGTTAACCAAGGTTCGAGCGTGTTTAGTGCATTTTGTAGTCGAAACTATATAATTCGAGGCAGCGTAAATTGTGTTATTATGATAGTGTCATCCGCACATATGTATTTGTTCGTTCTTACTAGATCTGGCAGGTCGTTTACGGAAAGATTAAACCGAGTCGGCCCCAAGATACTTCCTTGTGGGACTCCGGCTTTTACTTGTTTGGTGCTTGATACTGCTTCCTTCACTGTGGTATGAAAGCGCCGGTCGTGGAAGTAGTCCCTAATGAGGGCTACAGCAGAGTCTGGATAGTGGTGTCGTTTTAGCTTCCTGAGAAGCCCAGCGTGCCAGATTTTATCAAATGCACGTTCAATATCTAGTAATTGTAAGGTGGTCAAGTATTATTACTCGCGCAAAACTTCTGGAATCGTGACCTTGATTGCTACCCCAGCTGCCGAGCCTAGGAATGGTTTATGTTTAGCTTAATCAACGAAAGCGATATAACACCTTTGCTTACTCACAGTGCGTAACACATACAGTCCGCATAGAAAGTGTCTGCATCTGGTTGTAATTTTAAAGAGAGCAGTATTTAACTAGTATTTACTTTATATTTGTTATATTTATAACCATGGCTCCTATGTTTTCAAAGTTAAGTGGTGAGGTGTTACGTAGTCAAAGTAGGGAAATAATTGCAAATGTCCTCGACTTCATGAAGCAAGAAGCAGAGATGAAGGAAGAAAATATATGTTCGTCCGAGCTCCACAAAAGCCTTAAGAGAGTGAGAGAAAGAGTAGTCAAGGAACTGGTGTTTCACCGAGTTCCGTTTACAGAGTTCTCAAAGATAAGAGTCGTCCTCCGTGGACTGGTGGTACCGTGCTAGCCTCTAGTTCCCAAGGTCGCGGGTTCAAACCCGGCGGAGGGCGATGGATTTTTTCGGGCGTAAAAATCGTTAGCACGGCTTCCTTCGGAAGAGAAGTAAAGCCGGTGGTCCCGTGTCGTAGATTTACGGCACGTAAAAGAACCTCAAGCCTGATAAAGAGGCCTCTGAGCAAAATTACAGGTGTTTCACGCCCAATATAGAATGGGACGCTAAGAACCATAGTAGTTAAAGAGCGTCCATAAATAAAAAACTAAATTTTAACAACAACAAAAAAATTCAAAGATAAGAAAAAAACATATGGATGAAAGAATGCCATTTGACACGCCTGGGAAGAAACATAAGGTCCCTAAACGTATTACAGAAATAGACGATTTCGAATGCGTCATTCGGCGCACGATTCACAATTCCTATGTGGGTGGAAGAAAAAACTGTGCTAATAATAAGCAGATTGCTCATCCAGCTGAAACACAGCAGAAACTTTCAAGGTGGTGCTACAAATCTCAGAAAAATTATTAAAGATTTAGGGTTCAAGTGGAAGAAACCGAAATCAAATAGAAGAGTTCTAACAGAAAAGCAAAATAAATAAATAAATAAAATGAAATGATAATAAAATAAAAAAATAAAAATAAAAAGTAAATGTTGCCATGATAGCTTAGTCGGTTAGATCAACGGCACGGAAAGCCTAAGATCTGTGGTTCAAATCCCGGCTATGGCATTTAATTTTTCAGTCTGATTCTACCTTTCCATATGACTAATTTTATATGTACTTATATCAATGTGTACTTATATCAGCATCAATTTTCAAGGTGGTGCTACAAATTTCAGAAAAATACTATACTGTATGAAGATGAGTCATACATACACAACAGTCATACAGCATCTAAAAGTTGGAGAGACGATGGCGAATTAGGTTTGCAGGCACCTGTTGCCAAAGGGCAAATACTTATAATCGTTCATGCTGTTGGAAAGATCGGCTTCGTTCCAAATGCCCTTCTTTTACAAGTCGCAACAAACAACAGGATATTTTCATCAAGAAATGAATACAGAAAAGTACATGAAGTGAATCAACGCCATATTGATACCTAATATGCCTGCTGGGTCTGTTCTGGTCATCGACAATGCTTCACAATGCGTCAACACTCAAATTCACAAACCACCTACCTCAACTTCCTTGAAAGAAGAAATGAGAGCTTGGTTACTTAGACATAATAAAGATTTAGATGAAAGCATGAGTAAAACAAAGCTATATAACTTAATTAAAGCCAACAAACAGCTTCAGAAGTCATACATACTTGACCAGATAGTAATACAACATCGCCATAATGTACTTAGACTGTCACTGTATCGCCCAGATCTAAACCCAATCGAATTAATCTGGGCTGATATAAAAAATGGGTGGCATGCAGAAATATCACTTTTAAATTAAAATATGTGGAGCAGTTATAACGCCAGCAATTTGCTGAAATTGGAAGGCCAGAGTGGGAAAATGTATGGCGACATGCTGAATAAATTAAGAATCATTATTCCGAAAAATACGGAATTGCAGAAAATCAAATAGAAATAATTCTCATGCAGGATAATGGTGCAGAAAGTAGTGACAGCAGTGATGACGGCAATAATGTGAGTGATTCCGCAGAAGAGAAAGGGTTGTTAGATGTGGAAGAATTGGAGGCAATGATTGACAGCGTTTTTTATATTAAGCGCTTTTTACAGCGTGGATTTTAATATACTGTATATAACTAAGTTTAACAGCGCAACGCAGTGCATAACCGGTGTGGATATTTGACGATGACTGTCCCACGCACTCCTGCAGCATGCAGTCGACCGGTCACCACCTGATCTGGTAAGCAACTCGCATCATAGCTCTCATTAAGATTTTCACGTGTCTAGAACTGTTGCGCCGATTATATGCTCTAAGCCCATACTGGTCGGGTATTAGAATATTATGATTGTGTATATACTTGTTTATTCGTGTTAGTATTACTTTTTCTAATACCTTGCTTATAGTGTTTAGGAGGCTAATTCGCCTATAATTAATTGGTAGTGTTAGATTTTTATTCGCTTTGGGGAATAAGTGTATTTTGGCCTCTTTCCAAGAAGGAGGAAACCTGCCATGTTCAAGTGTGTAGTTAAATATTTTAGCTATCAGTTTTATCGCTCTGTTTTGGAGGTTCTTTAGCACCACATTCGGTATCTTGTCCGGTCCGGGCGCTTTTCTCGTAGGCAGGTGATTGATGATGCATCCCTACTTCGACGGGGCTGGTTTTTCGCATTTTGTTATGCGCGCGCGTTTGGCCTATGTTATCGGCTTCATTTTCGATTTCTATCGTGAATTCGTCATGTCCTACTGTTACGTTGGGAGATAATACTTCCTCTAGTGTGACCGCAAAAGGCTTCGGTCTTGGCCTGGGGAGTTTCGGCTATATTGTTGTTAATTTGGAGGGGAGGGATTTTTGTGCGTGCTCACGTTAAGCTGTTCGCCAAACTGTATTCTGTTAAGGATTTAGATTTTCGAGGGTGTTGTTCCACTGATCTCGAATGTAAGTACTGGCGCTTTCTTTTGCTAGGTTTTTAGCTTGGTAGTATTCTGTTCGGTGTATTATATTTCTCATTCTTTGCCATTTGCGTCTGGCTCTATTTTGTGTTTGCTGTAGCAACTTTACATCCCTGGGAAATCTAGTATTTACTGTATGTTGCTGTATTAGGGGTACAGATCGAAGTGGCTGGATTTGTTGCTATATCCTGCTTTCTGGCAGAGTTTATTTCTAGATCTGGGAGGTAGGGATCAACTGTGTTTTTTAAAACCTCCCAGTCTATCTTATTGTAGTTCTGCCGTAAAGCGGCAGATTTAAACGCAGTTGGAGCATTGATTGTCAATAACACCGGCAAATGATCTGACGTGAGCTCTTGTAATACTTCGAATTCAATGTTGTAGAGTATATTATTTAAAAGCGTGATGTCTAGTATATCCGGTGCGTGGTTCGGGTGTGGTGTGAAAGTGGACTCTTCTGGGCCTGTTATTAAGTAATTTGTATTGTTTATGTAATTGAGTAATTTAGTGCCTTGAGGATTGGTGTTCGTGCAAGATAGTGTTTGCAGTTTTAATCACCTGCTGCGATTACTTTTGGGCCTAATATTATAACTTTGTCTACGTCATCCGTGTCATTGTCCCCCATGGGATTGTGGACTGATGCTAATACAGTTTCGGTATTGTGAATTTTAAGTTTTATTGCCACTGTTTCAGCCCGTACTAGCGTTGGCGAGTTAATTTGAAAATGTTCTATATTACACTGTATAGCTATCGCGGATCCTCCTCTACGGTCGTTTCTATATACTCGGTAACCGGGAACAGATAGGCGGTCTACCTGGTATATATGCGTTTCATTTAATAATACTATTTGTATTGATTGTGTTTGAAGCAAATCGGCTAATTCCTTAGTCTTTTTTGGTATGCCGTGGCAGTTGCAATAAATTATTCTGATTGTGTCTGAATTACCCATGACTAGGCCTTACGAAGAATTGTCACAAGTTCGGAGAGAAAGTGAGCTACTATTGCTGGGTCTGTTCCTTGATCGTTAAAAGCATTGCAGAGCTTTTCCACTTGCATGTGGGCTTCTGTGAGTCTTGCT
Source organism: Deroplatys truncata (assembly GCA_030765065.1). Classification (NCBI taxonomy): domain Eukaryota; kingdom Metazoa; phylum Arthropoda; class Insecta; order Mantodea; family Mantidae; genus Deroplatys; species Deroplatys truncata. The sequence continues at coordinate 30,907,772 of CM060980.1, read as the reverse complement.
TTATTGCAGGCCATGTTTAGTGTCATCACTAGTTTGGCCATTTCCTTGCCCGCAGCTATGTGCTTTTGTTGTTTCCGAGGGGGAGCAACTTTGCCGCTGGGTGAGGCCCAGTTGCTGACTGAGTGGGTCTTACATTTAAGGATGGAGTCATTTTTGATCGTGGGTGTCACTCTTCGCTGGTAGGGTCCCCAACCACAGAGGGTTCGTCTACTGGGGCTGGACGCGATCGGCCTTTAATGTCCCTAGTGAACCACTCTGTTTTATAGCAGCCACTGCATATATTTGCGCTCTTACTAACCAGGGTCTAGGCGGCTATTCACGAGGCAAGGTCTTCTTCAGTGCTGCGTTATATGCGGTGCAACCGCGCCAAGTTGCACCATGGCCCTGAGCGCCACATAGAACGCATAATCGTTCCCCAGATGGAACTGAGCACGTGCCTGAGTAATGGGGTCCTGTACATTTGGCGCAGGTTGGGGTGGGGACCTACATTCTCTCATCACTTGCCAGAGTTGCTGGCAGCGTGAGCATTGCTTAGGGTCTGCAGCGGACCTATGGCAAAGAAATCTGAGGTCACGAATTTGCCTATTCTCTTGGACGTCCTGGAGTTCAATTAAGAACATCGGCAAGGGGGTCATATGGCTGTTGCGCCTCATCTGGTTAGCCCTAATGGCGTGAAAACCGCATTGCATCAGGTCTTCTTTAATTTCTTCTCCGGTGACTTCGGAATACAGCCCCTTAATGACAAATCTGGCGGTTCTTTCTTCAAAGTGTGAGAGTAGATAATGCGGTACTCTTCTGGTCTTAAGATTGTCTACCAGAATTTGGTAGTCACTCATACAGAACGACTTAATGCAAAATTCGCCGGAATTGCGTGCTGTGCTAACAATATATCGAGTATTAAGTTGACAAGTCTTGTCTACATCCTTCATTAGTTGGTGGAAGTTCGCGGCCTGTATCTTATTGACAAAAACTGGCGCTATGTCTGACCTCTTTTCCTTAGAGAAAACGGAGGGTGCCTGTGTAGCGTCTTGTCCTGGGTCAGTAGAAGTGCCAGGTTCGGGTGAGGAAGGGTTGATAGGAAGGGGTGCAGTCGGAGTGGTGTTAGGTGTAGGGCTTGAGGTTGAAGGAGAGATAGGTTCAAGTGTCGGAGAAGTGGGACTGGAAGGAGTCGTGGAGTTGGATTTTGGCTGGGAAGCCTTCTTCCTAGTTGTCATAGTCTTAGTCGGTGAAAGTGTCTGTTTGGTAGTCGCCGTAGTCTTGCTAGCCTTCGCCATACCTAGACATGTTTAGTCTAGAGTGTTTAAGAGGAAGAAAAGAAGAGAATTAAAGTCTAAGGCTAGCCTATCAGGGGGCTTGTTCTATAGAGAAAAGAGGAAAAGTAGGACAGTAGAAGACAAAATACAGTTACCGAGCGCTAAGAAGTACGGGGAAATAGAGGGCTGAAGCTTGAAGAGGCGCTTAAGCTAGTATTGCGACTGCTTACTATGACCTTATGTCCCCTACTCGTCTATACTGCAAGGCGCAATGCTCAGAGAGCTCTTGCTTGGCTTTGGTTAGAAACCGCGGCTATGCCAGCCGTTGATCTCTGTATCAATACTACGGCAATGCCGAGCCGATCCAGCGGTGGCTGCTTCTTTGCAGCGGACTGCTTCTTCTTTCTTGTCTTGGAGCTCTTCTGGTAGGTGTTTTCTCGTTGAAGTCTCGAAGCGAAATGTCGGTGCGTTGCTTTTTTTTCGAGTGGAGGAAATAAGGAGTGTGGGACTCCACCGCGGCGCGAGCCGCGGCCCTACCCACTAAAAAAACCTCCACCGGAGAGAATTCAGGTATAGGTGTGGCAGTACCACTTATGCACCTGCGGATTTGAGGTGTAGGTATATTGGCCAGCCCTCAGGGCTTGAGCCAGGGTAAGGAGAGGAGGCCGGACGTATCCATGACCGAAGCCCTGATTACGCCCTGGCGAATTTGGGAGTTTGGTGATATGCTAGTCCTTGTTCACACCGAGGCGTGTCGTCGTGTTATATTGTAGGTGTTGAGCATCACAGGTGCGCCCTTGTATGCGAGTCGGATCTTGAGCCGGAGGCTGCGTCCCTGAAACAAATCATTCTAGGCATGCACAATACATATGTTTACACTTATTTGTATTAGTTGTTAGTTGTATGGAATGAATTTATTTGACGATTAGCTCTAATTTGGAAGTTGACTCCGCCTTGTGGCTTCGTCTCTTTATTGTGTATAGTTAATGCTAATTTGTGCTTTAATAGTGTTGTGCTCCGCCTGGTGGCGTCGTCATTTTCTTATTATGATTATTTTGTGTTTGCTACATTAATTATGCGTATTTGTTTTACAGCCGTTTCGCATCGTCCTTAGCTTTAATAAACTGTTTCATTATCCATATTCCTAGCACGGTCGTATAGAGTGCGCACACGGCGGGCTGCCTGCCTGAAAATGTAGGTGCGAGCCAGTGCCACTCGCGGGGGATCCCTCAGTCCCCGGAGGCCGCCTTGACTCGGAGAGCAAGGACTTCGAGGGTTACCAACGGTCACGTGGTGACGCCGCAGTCATGGGTATTGTGGTAATGTTATTAATGATTCGAGGTATGCTTGAATATCTATTTCAGGCTCCCCTAGGCCAAAGGTTCTGTCGAATAGTGACAGCGGTCGCTTGTGTTTGTTCTCGTGGGTTTCATATGATCCTAGTTCTTGTATTAGTCTATTCGTATTCTTTCCCTTGTGCTTATAGAGATTGAAGCTTAGGCTCTTTACGAATTCTTCGATAGTGTGTAGTTTTAATTCCTGGTGTAGTAGATATGCCGGCGCTACCGGCGGTTGTTTCGTTATTATTCGTATTATCCTGTTTTGCAGTGTTTGTAGCTTATGCATGTGCGTCTTGGCCACATATCCCCAAACAGGGGCTGCATACGTCATGATTGGCCTAATTAGCGTTTTGTATAGGGTAAGTCCCATGTTTATTTTTAGTTGGTTATTTATGTTAAATATTGGGTACAGTCTATTTAGCTGACCATTTGTCTTGGCTCTGGCTTTAGCAATGTGCTTATTCCAGGTCAGGCCCTGATCCATGATAAGACCTAAATAGGTCACATGGTCCTTCCATTCGATTCTCTCGCCTTGATAATTAAGTGGCTGGGGAGCATGCTTATCTTTGCGGTGAAATAATCTTTTGGTGAAGACTATCGCTTGTGTTTTTCTGGGATTAACCGTGATTTAACGCATTTTGCAAGCGCAAGTGGATTATTTTGGGTTGAGTAGACTGCATTACTATAGCAGTATCATCTGCATATATGTATTTATTTGATCTTACAAGATCTGGCATATCGTTTATATATACATTAAAGAGCGTCGGCCCCAATAGACTTCCTTGTGGAACCCCTGCCTTGATTGGTTTAGTGCTTGAGACTGCTTCCTCTACCGACGTATGAAAGCGTCGATCGCGGAGGTAATCCCTAATGAGGGCTACAGTGGAGTCTTGGAAATTGAATTGTCTTAACTTCTTTAAGAGCCCGGCGTGCCATACTTTATCAAACGCACGCTCAATGTCTAGGTAAATGGCTCCTGTTGATTTATTCGTATTATAACCTTTGGTGATTTCCTCCGTCATTCTTAGTAATTGTAGAGTGGTTGAATGCTGGGCTCTGAACCCAAACTGTTCTGGTATCAGAATATTATGTTGGTGTATGTGCTTATTTATTCGCTTTAATATAACCTTTTCGAGTATTTTGCTTAAAGTGTTCAAGAGGCTTATTGGCCTATAGTTAATGGGATTGCGAGATTTTTGTTAGCTTATGGAAACAACAAAATTTTGGCTTCTTTCCACGCTGGGGGAAACCGGCCTTGTTCAAGCGTATAATTAAAGATATTGGCTAGAGTCTTCAGCACTCTGATCGGGAGATTCTTTAGTACCGCATTCGGTATCTGTTCGGTCCAGGTGCCTTCCTGGTTGGCAGGTGTTTAATGATCCAGCCAATTTCGCCCGGGTTTGTTTTTCTCATCTTATTGTGTGTTCGCATTTGGCCTATATTATCGGCTTCAGTTTCCGTTTCTAATATAAATTCGTCTTGTACAGCTGGAAGATTTGGAGAGAACACATTTTCGAGTGTGACCGCGAAGGCTTCCGCCTTGGCCAGGGGAGTTTCCGCTATCGTATTGTTGATTTGGAGGGGAGGTATATTAATCTGATTGCGCGTTAGGCTCTTCGCTATTCGCCAGACCGTGTGTTGTCGGTGCGTTGCTTCTGGACTGCGGTATTTATATCAGCAGCTGGTGGGGAGGTCGGGTGATTGGTTCGGGTTTGCGGTGAGCTAGGCTTGGGTAGATGAGCGTTCTGATGGTAAATCTGGGCGACCTGCTCTACACTACCAAAGCCACGCCCATAGAGGAATTAAATACACATCATTGCTCCGGCGACGACAGCAACAACCGCCAGTCCAGAATCGGCGCTCCACACTGCTCCATCGGCCTGACAGTCCGCCTTTGGAAAAACTATTTCACTTTAAGACCTTGAGGAATTCCGGGCCCTATTTCTGTGGTTCGGTGACATCATAAAAAAGACCCTACCAGCACTGCGGAACTGCAAACATCAGATCTCTAGCTCGCAGAGAACGCAGAGTCCTGCTTGAAACGCTTCCCGACTACCACCGCGTAAAGGCCTCCAGACTTGTTCAGAGACGACTACAAGCTGCGTTTTGGAACGCAAACGAAGTCAGGGGGCATTACCCCAGCATTCTTGTGTGTGTACATTCCTACGGAATTGACATTCTGATGTGTCTACGAAACACGTTTAATTGTTGGTACAGACTTTTTGCTGCCAAGTTACATCACAAGTTGAGGAAGAATCTATAGGTCGCGCCACGGATTTTGGCATGTGAAAATTTTAATGGAAAGCTATGATGCGAGTCATTTACCATATAGATGTATGACACATACAGGGCTGCAGCTCGAAGAATGGTGCAAGCTGAGACAGGAGTTGTATACAGTGGAAGGAACTGGACTACAACTGGACAGAAGGAATCACGTGCTACTTGCAAGGAAGGTATTGAAACATCAGAGAGCTGCTGACTGGGCTAGCCCTGAAGGTTATATGCCAATATCCCTGGCGAGACCTATACTTCCAATGTTAGTTCTCCTTCTAATACACAATTATTATTACCAGCATCACCATCTCAGGTTACTCCTGTTAGTACTATGCAGCCAGCTGCTTCCTGACCTGTTATTGAACCTTCATATTTTGGAAATGCTAGTACTATGTTAGTATTTGATTTTCCTTAAACATTTTGAAATTGTTGCTTCTGCGAATGCCTGGTATGATAACTTAAATTGAAATTTTTCCCTTGCTACTTGAAAGATACATCTGCATTGTGGTTTCAGGCTTTTTGCATAGGCACCCACGCCATGACTGACTTTTCTTGGCCACCAGTTTTTTGAATGCATTTCAGATGACTAACCAAAATGTTATGTTGGAGATGAAACTCAGACAGTATGTACAATTAGACGCAGAACCTGCCATTGATTATGTTTATGATATATTGTCATTGTGTGACCAAGTGAATCCAGTGATATCACAGGCTTAACAAATTAAAAATTTGCTTAAAGACCTTAAACCTTTATATGTTCAAGCATTGTTGCCCCTCAACCCCCAAGTTGTAGAGGAAGTTTTACACATTATTCATTGAGTTGACAAAGCACAGTTTTATATGCAACACTGACAGCACTTAGTGTTTCTCAAGCACAAGCTGAAGTCACTACACCAGTAAATCCTGTGCCACCAACTGCACCTTTGCCTACTGCTTCTTCTACCAGTCAGCTAGCCATCACAACCTCTGCTAGTAACTCACTGCAACTGACTGATCATGTTGAACAGTTATGTACACACAGTTTACTCACCAGCGCCACCGCCAGCGCCACCGCCACCACCACCACCTCTGCCTGTACCTCAGAGGGATTATGGTTCTTTATTGCAGTCAATAGACTCATTACAAGAGCATCAGACATTGTCAGAGATTACATCCTACAATTATATACAGATATGTACATATATTATAATTCTGCAACACTGTACAGACACTTCTTAATTAGGTAAAATTTTAAAACATTTTTAAATTTAATACTTACGTTGTTCTTCACTTGGGTTGGTAGCTTATTATAATATAAGGCTCCAATTCTATACGGATCCTTATTAGTTTGACTTTTATTTGAGCTAACCCTATGATAACATTTGAACCTCTAGTATCATGGTTATGGCAGTCTTTATTGAGCATATTATATTCCTTATTATTTTTGACAAGTAGTATACTTTTATAAACATATAGTGAAACTACAGTTAATATTTTTGCCTTTATGAATGTTTCCCTGCATGATTGTCGGTATGGAGGTTGTACATACATCTGATACATTTTTTTTGTATTTTTAATATCCTATCCATGTTGAACTTACTTGTACCCCCCCCCCCAAATTTCAATTCCATAGGTTAATTGTGGATAAATTATGCCATAGTAAGCTGAATTGAGAATAGAAGTGTTTTTGTATTTTGCCAGCTGTCTTAGAAGGAAGAGTCCCGAGTTGATATTTTTGCAAACAGTATCTACATGTATGTTATATGTTAGACCATCATCAATATTTATGCTTAAAAGTTGTTCACCTGTTCCAAAGTGCTATTGTTAATATTTATATTTATTTTGTCCATAACATTGTTGGGCTTTTGGAATACCACAATTTTAGTTTTGTCAATGTTTAGTTTCAGTCCACCATGTAGAAGGTATTGCGAGATTTCACCAATTGCAGTTGTCAATTGCAGTGTATCTCTGTTATCAATCCAACATATTAAAGATGTGTCATCAGCATAGGAGATTACTTTACTGCATTCAGGTGTGGGTAAATTATTTATATAAATCAAGAAAAGTGTGGGTCCGAGCACTGATTCTTCAGGTACACTGTACTTTACTATGTTATATTCTGATTTGGCTGTATCTATAACGTTACCTTTTTCCAACTTGTTTCAGTACACTGTACACAATTTTTTTTTAAATATGATGCTAATAATTTGTTTACATGTCCTCTGAAACCATAATTTTCTAGTTTTGCAATTAGGTAATCATGTGAAACAGTGTCAAATGCTTTTGAGAGATTTAAATAGATTCCTGCAGCCTTCTTTACTTTCCCTACTGCGTATAGTAAGTAGGGGAAGTAGTATTGTATTCCACCCAAAAATTCGATACCGAGATTTCTCCGGAAATATATGTTTTGAGACCCCTTGAATCCAAAAAAAGCATTTTTGGAAACATGTCCGTGTGTGTGTGTGTCTGTGAACAGCATAACTCAGAAACGAACAGTCGGATAAACACCAAACTTGGTATTTAGGTTCAGTATCTTCCAGAGATGCGACACGAAGGTTTCCAAGAAAATCCCCCCACCCCAGATTACCCTTTACATGGAACATTTTTTGAAAATTTTAATTTTCCCAAAAATGGCTTTAATGATTTTGATTAAAATATTATATGTTTAAGATATTTTCATGACAAATGAAATGTATATCTTGAATTTTCTGGGAATGTCTCCAAAAGTATTCTTCATTGTGAACGACTTTTGCATAATGGTAAACCATTAGAGATAGACAAAATTTTACTACACAAAAAATGTAGATCGCGCTAAAATACACAATTTATGTCTTATACATTTTTGTTGTTGAGTGAACCATTTTCGAGATATTGCTTGTTATTCCCTTAAATTTTCCAATGCTTATACTTTTTCTCAAATGGAAATTCGTTATTCATTTTTTTGGTCCTGGTAATACAAAGAGAATGGAATACTCCACATAGCAACCAGCTCTTAAAATATTTGACAATCGCTTAAAGCCTAGCAATTCCCCTTGCATCTACAAGAAAATTAGCAGTAACATTAACATCTTGATATCTCGATTAACATAAAGCATATGGAGAATAAGCGTTTGTAAAAATAGTTTGTACATGAGTAGAGAAAGTCATCTGAGTATAACACATCAGATTTTTTTGTTACTTAACAATTTCAATAGTTCATGCACATATTCTGCAGTAGCTGTTACTGTTGACAGTTTATCTCTAAAACCATGTTGAAAACGGTTAAGGATGTTATTAGATTTTAAAAAGCTATTTATTATGTTTTCATAAGGACCTTCACAAATACTTTACTGGATGACAGAGGTTAGGGTAATTGGTCGATAATTACCAACATCAGCATTTGAACCCTTTTTATATATAGGTCACACTAAACTTATTTTTAACACCTCTTGAAATAACCCTCATTCATTGAATAATTTATTAAATAGACCAGTATATTCATCAGCTCCTGTTTATAATGTTTTAATATCTTGGGTGATACTCCATACCACCCTGCTGAATTCTGATTTTTAAAGTTACTTATTATTTTGCCAATTTCCTCTACAGATGTGTCATAAAGATACATGCTATTTATTATAGTTTTGTCCTGAGTTATGCTACTACTGACATTATTATTATTAATACTAAGATTAAGATCGTCGTTTGTGTTTAAAAAGAAGGTATTGAATAATTTACAGATTTTAAGTGGGTTGTTGACTATCTTCCCGTCTGCGCACAAGTTTATGTTCGTATATTTAATGGCCCGTGGTTTAGTCTGCTTGTTTATTATATCCCATGCAGTTTTCGTTGCATTATCAGAATTAACTATTTCATTTTTAATTTTCTCAGCCTTTAATTTAAGTATTGCTTTTTTGTACTGTTGTTTATTCAGGTTATAAGTGTTTTTATAGAAATGTATCTTGGTAGATTGATAGTATTTGTACATACACATTTGACGTTTTAATACCACCAATTCAAGTGGTAAGTTTATTTTATCCCTTGTTTTCCATCTAACTGTTTTGCAAGTGGACAAGCTTGATCAAGGTAAAATCTAAACTGTTGTAGAAAGCTTTTCCAGTTTTGATCAGTATTACATGCTTTATATACATCATCCCATTCCTCTTTTTTAACTTATAATATTGTAATTGTATCAGATCCCTCTTCCGTGTTACCCTAGCATACTTAAATATATTATCCTCCATTTTATTTTGGCAATTATATATGTCTATTATTTGCCCCCTATGATCAGACACATGGAACTCATTATTTAGCGTACAAGATGTATCATCCTTAAGATTCGTTATTATATGATTAATTGAGCTGAGTGATCAGTAATCCTACTCGGACCATGGGAGGCAATTATTAGTTTAAAGCTATCAAGGATATCATTTAAATCAGAGTCGTCCGCACTTATATTAAAATATCCTAATATTACGAGATGATTACATGCAAATTTGCTCAAAAGGTTATCAAAATATGTTAAGAATTCTCTAATGTAAGAATTAGGTGATCTGTATATGCCTATGATAATCAAATTTCCCTGTTCCATTTCCAGTTTAACTGCAGCTGCTTCAAACTCCATTTCAATGCTAGTATTTTGTACCAATCAACCCTACTGACCTTAATTCCATTCTTTATATATAACAAGACTCCACCACTTTTGTGTGATGTGCGGCAGTAATCTGAGATTAAATTATAACTTACGAAGTGCGCTACATGTAGTTGTTCCTGCCTTAAGCCATGCTCCGAGAATATAGCAACTTGTGGATTAATATCATTTAGTACGGTTTCCAAAATTTCTACTTTATTAGACATATATTGGGTATTTTGATGGTATATTCTAAAGGTTGAGTTGTTATGCATGCTGCTGTTTACATAATCATAGGGTGAGCTCAAATTTACAAATTGTAACTGATTATTACTTGTGTCTGTTGGCATATTAACTACATAGGTTGTTTGTCTGATAGTACTACTTATTACTTCTGAAAGAAGTGAGCTTAGATATCTCTTACCCTTTAAGTTCAAATGTAGTCCATGTTTGGTATGGAAATCACGGTCAAGGTTACTGATATCCACAAATTTCACATTTGGGAGCACTGAGCACATTAATTTCACCTTTTTGTTAGTTTTTTGGATTTCTCTAATTACACATGAGTAATAACTCAAGTCATATCTGCTAGGGACATTTAACACTATTATGTTTGCTTTCTTCTTTTCCTCTTCTTTTAGAAGTTGATTTAGGGCATCTATGTAGTTTACAGCAGAGTCAGCTGCGGTTTCAACAACCATCTGATATGAACCAGCATGAGTCATCTCTTAACCTGCTACAGATGTAATGGGCATGGCCATGTGGCTCGCTTCTGCTGCAGACTTCCACAGTCAAAAAACGACTGGCGCCAGGCCCAAGATGACGAGATCTAGAGGTATCACAGTCACCCACCACCTCAGCTTCAGCTCTAGGGATGAAGTTGATATATCAGGTCAGATCTTACAAATTATAGGCTCTGTGAACAACACAGAAATTCCTATTTTGCTTGACACAGGAAGTGCAGTTAGTATCCTTAATGCTGCCCATATAAGTGATATTTCAAAATTGCAACCTATTGATATTTGAGGCCAGTAAAAGATCCACTGTTGCTTAAGTTCCAAGGAGTGTACAGGATTCCATGTGAATGTGGAAAGGTGTATGTTGGACAAATAGGACGTACAACTGAAGAGAGGTGTAATGAATATCAACATAGTATTAGACTCCTTCAACTGCAAAAGTCAACAGCGGCCCAACACTGCATAGAGAATGTATACAAAATTAACTTTAACGATGTCTCAGTTCTGGAACAGACGGATAAGTACTATGACAGACTCATTAAAGAAGCCATTCAAATTAAAATTGCATCCATGTAACTACAATAGAGATTTGGGACTTCAGCTGAGTATAGCTTGGACACCAGCCACAAAACATACCTGCAATACCAACTCCAGTCATCCTGTACAGATGACGGACACACCAGAACAGAAGGCACTCTCACCAGAAGCCAGCCAGCCAGCCCAATCGCAGACTTTTATAAATTTGACACAGCTGATTATCCATGAAGCCATAATTATTGATATTTTATTCAGAACGGCTGGTAATAAGTTTTTAGATGCATCCTATCATACTGCTTTGGATTTTCAAATTAATGATGTGCTTTTTCAGGATGATATACCAGTAGTAAAAGATTTGTCACATGACTTAATTTTAGGCAATGACTTTTTGCATGCTCATGGTATTGTAATTGATTATGCTCAGAATGTGATTACTATGAGTTCCTTGGAGGGCTATTCTTTTGGTATATCCATTGAGCAAGTCACTCAAGGCCCCTTTGTACATATGGCAGTAAATCCTTTACAAGATAATGAATGTGAAAATTCCACCACTGTCCACTTGCTAAGTTGTAGTTCAACCTTCTTCGGAAATTGTTAATGAGATTAATGCTTGAACCATCTGTGACCATTATGCATAAGAAGAATCTTTCAATTCCACCTTTATTGTGTCAATCTACTTCTGAACTTGTTATAATAGTTCATAATAATGCTGCTCCCCCTCAGACATTGTTTGCTGACAAAGTTTTAGCCAAAGGCTATGATGTTGCTCTGGTTCAAAGTAATTCTGTCTTGCCTCCAGATGTTACTGTTTTGAAAGCTCCAAATTTTTATTTTAATGTGAATAACAAGTTGTCTGAGACTCAGAAAGCTGAATTACATTCTTTATTGTTGAAATATGCTCACATTTTTGCTATTTCACTTCAAGAATTAGGAATCTCTAAAGTTGCTGAATTTCATATCAGGGTTACATATCCAAAACCAATCAAACAAAGACCTTATAAAGTCCCAAATAAACAAAAAGAGATAATTTCAGAACAGGTTAATAAAATAAAAGATGCCAGAATCGTTCAGGAATAACAGTCTCCTTGGGCTTTTCCTGTTGTGCTGGTTAAAAAGAAAGATGGTTCAGTGCGATTTTGTATGGGTTATATAAACTAAATGTTGTCACAGAAACCTCCTTGTATCCATTACCATTGATAGATGATTTGTTGAGTTACCTTGGAGGCGCTAAATTGTTCGTTTCATTGGATTTATTATCAGCATATTTTCAGGTGCCCATTGCAGAAGACAGTAACGAACACACCTTCTTTGCTTCATTTCAAGGTCAGTACGAATTCATATGCCTTAGTTTTGGCCTGGCTAATGTTCCTCGTTTTTTCAGTTAAATTGCTGAGAAACTTTTGGTTGATCTTAAATTCAGAAAGACAATTGTTTATTTAGATGACATTGTGGTCTTACTAAAACCTTTGATGAACTATTACAAAATCTTGAAGCTCTTTTTCAATGCTTGGAGGCTCATAATTTTAAACGTAAACCAGAAAAGTGTTTCTTTGATGTGCAGAGGATTAAGTTGCTGGGTTTTGAAGTTTTAAAGATGCTATTTCCCCAGGTGCTAGTAAAGTTATGTTTATTCAAAATTTGCCTCGTCCTAAAAATGTCAGAGATGTGAGAAAAGTTTTGGGTTTGTCTAACTTTTATAAAAAATTTCATTAAAGATTATGCTAACATTGCTCAGCCTCTCATTCAACTGACCAGGAAATCAAGACTTTGTGTGGGGTAATGATCAACAATTGGCATTTCAAACTTTAAGATTCTTTAGTTTCGGCTCTTGTTTTGACTCACTATACTCCTGGTGCTTATACTGAATTGCACACTGATGCCAGTATACTTGGCGTAGCCTGTGTCTTGTATCAAAAAGTTGATAATGTTTTGAAACCAGTAGGTTATGCTTCTAGAACTTTGTCTAGATGTGAAAGAAATTACAGTGTCCCAGAGTTAGAACTTTTGGCTATTCTGTTTGCTCTTACTCATTTTAGAAGTTTTCTTTTTGAGTATAAGGTACACATTGTATCTGATCATCATGCTCTTTGTTACTTGAACAACTTGAAAGATTTGACTGGATGTTTGGCTCGATTGAGTTTGAAGCTGCAAGAGTTTGATTATACTATTTGTTACAAATCTGGCAAGAAACATTATGATGCCGATGCTTTGTCAAGATTCCCTGTTTTGCAACCCCAAGATCACGAATTTCAACAGCTTGAGAAGCTTCCTACTTCCTTATTATCTCCAGTTAACTGACAAACAGCAACAAGATCCTGCTTTACTTCCAATTATTAATGCAACAATTTTTATGGTTTAAGCAAATTTCCTTTTCGCAGCTTCATATTGACACTGGTTCTGATTATTGATACAGCAGTGCAATAATACTATACAGTTTCTGCTCCTGATGCTTTAACAAGTTTTATGTATGTGTATTTTGATATGATTTAATGAGTACATAAGCTATAACTTTGTGTTTTGTATTCCAGATGTTATTCCCATGGGTTTATATTATGACATGATGATTTAATATTACTACACAGGATGCTTATTCCATATGATTGACAGACATTTGCATGTGGTTTACATTTGCTTTGCATGAAGTATTATGTTGCATCTTGTGGTATTGAGTAATTTTTATAATAGTATGCGTAGTTACAGAAACTATATATTTTGCTACTGTTATATATCTTTATCATGTTGTTTTAGGCATTTATTCTCAAAATATTGCTTTTAAGTTGTCTTTAAATTCATTGCTTATGTCACTGTGTTATAATTTTTGTCTACATATTGTATTTATGTATTTATTTTTTTCTAAAATTAAGCTATACTTTTTTACACTTTTTTTTGTTTGTTTGGTATTTTCATATGTTTATACTTAATGACATACTACTTTTGCTTTATATTTGTAACTTTGTTTTTGGAGTACCCTTTGTATACTGTGATACAACTCTCTTCTAGTTATATCTGCTATGTGGGGAGCACAGTGTCCAGTTAGACAAGCCCACTTTTGGAACACTCACCTTGCAGTGATGCTTCCCTGCCTTTGTTGCACTGCCTGGTCAGCTGAACCCATTTTTTGAACCATACTGTGGCAAGGTGCCACTTTAAAGGTGCAATCCAAGCCAGTGATTGCCCCCTTGCTTTCGCCACCACCACTCAACTTCGACGCAGTAAGATATTGAGTCTACAAACGTTTTATTGCTCAGTGTAGTGAACAAGTAAGGTGATAATGAGGTAACAAACAAGCCATATTATTAACCTCATAGTTTTGGTGCAGTGTGTGTACATTTCTTACTTTACTGTTCTGCAGCCATATGTTATGTTGTGTGTGTGTGGTACTCATCTCGAGATTTGTTGTGAACCTTATAAAAACAGACACTTTCGTTTTCTGTGGCACTCACTCATATTATGATCCAACCTTCATTATTTTTATGTAAAATCTCAGCAATAATAGAACTGTGTGGATTTATGGTGCCAAATACACACTTCGTCAGTCACTTAATATGTTCATCTTTTTGTTGCTTTTCTCATATTATGTCACTTAAATTACTTTCACTTTATTATGTAAACTTTATAATCCAACCAGGATAATTTTTTTTTTAAAAATTTTGCAAAGTTCCTTCTAGTTTTGATGAGGACATCGACATTTGATGCCCAGGGAAGGTGTGACATTTATTGTATTTTTGGAATTAGTTTGGCACACCTATAATAGTTAAGTATTCATATGTTAGTACTAGTGTTAGTTGTGACGAAAAGTTGTTAACCGGTTGAACAGGTTTTTAGCCTGCGGGCAAGTGAGTTCTTGCTTTCTCTAGTAACAGCAGACAGACAGTAAACATGTGAGTTACACATGGTCCTCGCCGGAACAAAAGGTAACAAAATGTAACATTTCTAAATTCTTTTGTACAACAAATTAAGACATCTTAGTTTGCAATGTATTGATCTTCTGGCAGTACCTTTATTTTCTGTAATACAAATTGTCTAAAGAAAGGTGATGTGACTGATGATTGTCGATTAATTCCAGTAGGCATACTGCTATGCCCCATTGTCTGCCTCGGTTGAAATGTAAATGGAAAGATCCTGAGTAGCTCTATCCACTGAGAATATTCCGTAGAGGCATGGCAGTAAACCTGCAGAGAGTTAGAATTACTGCCCTGTTATGTATTTTATCATCTGGTTTTTTTAAAACTCATCTTCTTAAGTTGAATGTATGGTAATAAGGAAGAGTAAGTTATGGTAACATGGCAAGGAGTGTAATAAACTGCAAAATTAATTTTTATATAAAGTTTATATAATTTATAATCAGAAAATTTTACAAGTACTTCATAACAAATATGATGAATAGGTACCAAAAAGTTTCTAGATGTACATACAGGGCAGATACAATAAACAGATGCTTTGTGTCTCAGAAAGCTATATAAGAAACACTAAACATGCTTATCTTAAAGTGTCTTGTATCTGAGTTCATGGTTTAGAGGATTTTACTCGATCTGGCCTACAGAAATAAGGAGGTCCCTTGCTATCTAAATCTATATTCAGTCATATTATTAAATATGGGGGGAAAAAAGAAAACACCTGTTCTTATCTTGGGCTGCCCTTCACTTCTGTGTCAACCACTGCTGTAGGGATAACAGAATCACTTTCTATTTCACCAGCTTCACTGTTTCTTTGATGCCAGAACTCCTGTTGCAGTTCTCGTAAATTCTGCTCCAGTGTTGCCACCTCATCAAACTTATGAGCCAGCCTGTGAAAAATTACAATTTTTGGAGGCTAACAAAGTGACATACTAATATTGTAAATGAGAAAATATATGTACATGTACATTGATTTTGCATATTACTTTCACCACTGAGAAGTATACTGCTTCCTGGCAGAGACTACATAATACATAAAAACTTTTTAAAATGAGGGGGGAGGGTTAAGGGGAGTTTTCATATTCATGTCATTAAATTTCAAACCCATTATGTTGCATGTGCATGTCAGAGAATATGTTTTGTCCCTTTATGGCCTACAATAGCAGATTTTTAATGGCTTTCAGCCCAAAGAACTAAAAGAGACTTAAAATCTATAAAATTGTGTTATTGGAGAAGGGGAGGAGAGTTGGCTATCATGCTCATAGCAGCAAATTTTCCTCCAATTTTGCTGAGCATGGTGTTTAACTTATCTATATAAAATATTGTATGATTACAGTATAGGATCTGGAAAAAATGAAAGGTTACCTTCCAAAAACTACTTCAAACCTTATTTAAATCCTCTAGTACTGCAAAATCCCTGTACAAACTATTGCTAGTGATATTTAAGTATCAAAACAGTTATTTTATGTTTTTACAACACAACTTTTAATGCTAAACACATTTGTTTTAGTTTTGAATGAAGCAGCAAAAGAAAATAAAAGTTTTAATTAAATGTTTACTTATATGTAATGATAGCAGAAAGCCAAACAGGTACAGTAGTTTTTAACTATGACATCAAAATAATTTAAATGCATATACAGCCATTTAATGAAAAAAGAAAGAAAAGAAAAGACAAACAAACAAACTATGCATTACTTTACAGTGCATGTGCACGCACACATGCGTGTGTTTTGCAGAAACTACCCTATTGCTAATTTTCTTGTAGGTGCAAGGGGAATATGGTAGGCTTTAAGCAATAGGCAAATTTTTTAAGAGCTGGTTGCTATGTGGAGCATTTCATTCTTTTTACATGTCCAGGACATAACGAAAACGAATAACAAATTCCCATTTGAGAAAAAGTATAAGTATAGGAAAATTCAAACAAATAGCAAGGAATATCTTGGAAATGGTTCACGCGACAAAAAAAATACATGTGGCATAAATTGTGTGTCTTGACAAGATCTACATTTTTTGTGTAGTAAAATTTTGTCTTCTCTTACAGTTTACCAGTTATGCAAAAGTCATTCAGAATGAAGAAGACTTTTGGGGACATTCCCAGAAAATTCAAGATATACATTTCTTTCCCATGAAAATATCTTAAACATATGATATTTTAATCAAAATTGTTAGAAACATTTTTGATAAAATCAAAATTTTCAAAAAATGTTCCGTGTAAAGGTTAGTCTGGGGTGGGGGGATTTTTTTGACAATCTTCATGTCACATCCTTGGAAGATACTAAACTCGAATACCAAGTTTCTTATTTATCCAACTTTTCATTTTTGAGTTATGCTGTTCACAGGCAGAAACATACATGGACATGTTTTCAAAAATGCTTTATTTGGATTCAGGGCACCTCAAAACATATATTTCTGGTGAAATCTCGGTATCGAATTTTTGGGTGGAATGCAATACTTTCCCTACTTACTATACATAGTAGAGAAAGTAAAAATGAAGAGTCGGTTACACGCTAAACTTAGTATTTAAGTACAGCATTTTTCAAGGATGAGAGATGAAGTCAATTCCCCCACTTCAGACTACCTTTATATGAAAATCTTTTGTCATTTCAAATCTGCTCAAAAATGGCTTTAACCATTTTGATTTAAGTTTACTGAAGCACTAAGAAATACATGATTGTAATGCCCATTAGAGTTGGCCCAGGCCGCTGTTTAGGTGGGCAGTCCAATTTTCCTCCTCCTCCTCCTCCTCCTCTTAATATAATGCTCATGAACTATAGTTCTTCTTTTCTTTTAACAGTCCATTTCCATTTATTTTAAACTTCTTCAAATATTGCCCAATGTTCTTGCAGCTTTTGTCTATAATTTTATTTATATCAGATTCCCTATTCACTCTTGACCACACACTTTCTTTTCTCCATTTCTCAGTTTTCTTACATTCAAATACCAAAAGTAATGTCTCCAAAGCACTGGGGCTGCAGGGATACTTTTTGTGTGGCTATTGGCCACACTGTTGTTTGTTGCTTTCCCTACTCGCTACAGAATGCATCACACAGCTGCTGGGGCACTCATCTTGGTTTGGCAGCCAGGTAATGGAGCTTTCGTTTACTGCTACTGCCAGGTGCGAAGTTTGCATAGTTATTAAATTTTTTAATACAAAAGGCATTAAACCAATGAAATTCATCAACAGCTGATGGAAGTGTATGGAGAGTCATATAAAAATGTCTGCAAGTGGCGTAGAGAGTTTGCAGCTGTTCATACTGAAATTCATGATGAAGAAAGAAGTGGAAGACTGCCAATTTGCAAAGGTTGAAAACAAGTCATGCTTCAAAATCATAGGATCGCTCTTGATGAGCTCTGCATTGTTATTCCTGAGGTTTCTCAAAGCACTAATTAAAGGACTTTGATTGATGTGTTGAAATTTTGGAATGTGTGTGCAAGATGAATCCCAAAAATGCTGAGAGAAGACCATAAACAGCAATGCGTTGAAACTTCCTGCAATTTCTTCGGCGCTATGCAGATGAAAAGGACAACCTTTTGGATTCAACTGTCACAGGTGATGAAACCTGGGCTTTCTACTTCACACCTGAGACTAAACAACAATCATGTGAGTGGCAACATTCCTCTTCACACAAGCCGCGATAATTCAAAAGAGCACAGTCTGCCAGTAAAGTCATGGCAACTGCGTTTTGGGATCAAAAGGGGATATTGTTGGTTGACTTCATGGCTCCTGGGACCACAGTAGACACTGACAGGTATTGAGAGACACTCAGAAAACTCAGATGGGCGATTCAGAACCACTGAAGAGGAATGTTGAGCAAGGGCACAAACCTTCTCCATGACAACGCTTGCCCCCATGCCACCCATCAAACCGTGGATCTTCTGCAACAGTTTGGATGGAACATCATCACCCATCCATTCTATAGTCCAGACTTAGCACCTAGTGATTACCACTTGTTTCCCAAGTTGTAAGAACATTTGACTGGAGACGCTTCAGCGATGATGAGGTGAAAGATGAGGTCCAATGCTTCCTCAATAGCATGCTGGCAAGCTGGTATGACTTGGTCATACGAAAACTGCCACAGCACTTACAAAACTGCATCGACTGAAATGGTGATTATGTAGAAAAGTAGAAGAATGTTCAAGTTCCAAAACTATGTACTATGTATTAAAAATAAATGTTTCTCTATATTTTTTAAAAAATAAGAGACCTTACTTTTGGGATTGTCCCCGTACTATATGTTGTACATCATCTTTTCCCCCACATAATGAGCATTCACCTTGTTGGTGCTCATTTCGTTGTCCTTTTAGCCTCCATATCCTTGCTCTTAACCATTCTATCCGCCCTCCTTTCTTCCTGACTAGTGTTATCTATATAACTTTCTCTTTCCCAGCTGTTTTTCATGACTACATAGAACAAGTGATATTTCTTCTCTGATAACTGACTGAACAATTTTTGAGTCTCTATATCTTTGAATCTTTTCTTACTCCCTTCCAAAAACCATTAAAATGTGTTTCTCTTTTCCTCCAAATATCGCCTAGACCATTATTTTCTAGGTTATTAAATTGCTTACCCAACTTGTACTTTGCAAACTTGTTTCTTGCCACTTTAAAATTGTTTTAACAAATTACCATCTTCTAAATTCAGGACTCTATTACAAATATTTTAAAGCCTTCTCCATAACTAATCCTTTTCTTGCTACTCTACCCATTTCAATTTGGGCTACTTCATTTGCTGTTGCTCTTGGCAATCCCAAAACTTCCTTACAAAACATCCTGCGGACAAAATCTACAACTTCAAGACCCCATTTAGATATTACATAGCATTCTAGCCTCAACCACCAAATTATATACCCTTTCCGACCATTTTACTTCCATCTCTGGCATTTTATATAAACATCCCCTCACTGCCACCATTGCGTTTTGCTAATGCTGATCTCTCTTGCTTCATTTACTTCCTGCATCTATTTTTATTCCTAAGTAAGTGTAGTCATGCAGCACTTTGTATTCTTTACTTCCTTTTTACCATTTCTCGTTATTACTCAATTTAGATCTGTTCTTAAATACTACAATTTGGGTTTTTTCTCTTTTTACATTTAGTCCCCATTATACGCAGTAATTATCTATTTCTTGCAAAGACAGTTTTAGACCATTTACAATAATGGAACTCGCTACCAAATCATCTGCAAAGAGGAGACCAGGGATTTGTACATTATATATTATAGGCAAAAAGTTATTACTATTACTTATGTTCTGTAGTATGTCATCAATAAACGGATTGAATAAAATTGGATTTAACTTACATCCCTGGTGTTAGCCCTTTATCTTGGGACATCTCTCTAGTTATTGCCCCATCATCATATTTTATGCAAAAAGTATTATCTTTATGTAATCCTTTTGAAATGTCACCATTTATTACTAACCCCATTCTTTAATAGTTTGTACCATAATAGTTTTGGTTCTATTTTGTCAAATGCTTTCTCTAAATCGATAAAAGCCATATATGTTTTTCCTTCTTTATTTCTTAAGTATTTGTTGATTAGAGTTTTTATAATGAATACATTATCAACAGTTTGCCTCTTTCCTGAACTCCATTTGAAACTCTTCTGCCCATGCTTGCAGTCTGTCTGCCAAAATTCCTGTATAAATTTTTCCCAAATTTGATAGTAGCGCTATGCCCTGATAATTAGTCGGTTTGTCCATATCCCCATTACCTTTATATATGGGCTGTATAATAGCTTTTATCCAACTTTCTGGTGCATATCCTTTAGTTCTCATTATATTACATAAATGTGTTAATACCTTAACTCAATTAACATTTTTTCTCCCATTCCTTTATAAATTCCCCAGATATACCATCTATTCCTGGTGCTTTACTTTTTTAAATTTTTTTGATCTGATTTATTACTTCATCCTCAATTATAGCTCTATCCAAAATCTCAATGTAATTGTTTTTTTTTACCTTTGCATTCTTAAAACTTTCATATGCATACAGAGTTGAAAAATAACCTAACCATTCTTCTTGAATTATATCAGGTTTAACTATGTATTTTTTTATATCATGCTTTTATGCCCTTCTATATTTTGGTTGCATTATTTTCAGCAATAATGTCAATTAGTTTGTTAGTATTTTTTATTCTCCATAGATATTTTTTACTCTCTAGTAATCCATTATAATAGTATTTACATTTTAGATATTCTTCTTTAGATTGAATATCTCCTAATTCCCTCCACTTTACCATTTTGATTAAAGTACCATATGTTTAAGACATTTGCATGGCAAAAGGTGTATGTCTTGAATTTTCTCCAAATAGTCTGCGAAGGCCTCCTCATTCTGAATTAATTTTGCATAACTGTTAAGCCATAAGAGATAGACAAA
This sequence comes from Deroplatys truncata, assembly GCA_030765065.1. Taxonomy (NCBI): domain Eukaryota; kingdom Metazoa; phylum Arthropoda; class Insecta; order Mantodea; family Mantidae; genus Deroplatys; species Deroplatys truncata. The sequence goes on along the minus strand of CM060980.1, from coordinate 30,886,777 downwards.
CACTTACTACAAAAAAATATATATCTTGTTAAAACACGAAATTTATGTCAAATAAAATTCTTTGTGCTAAGTTGCTATTCACTTTTCTCTCACAATCATGCAAGGAACATGGAATTTCAAAGCCATCACAGGGTGATCTGCTTTTAAAAAAATTGACTATTGCTTCAACCTACTGTGTCCCTCTTGTACTTACTTTAATGCATAATAAAAGCATTTCTGTAAATACTCAACATGAAATAAATAAAAGAATAAGCCTTTGTGAGAATAGTTTCTAAAAGAATGGGTAGAAAAAGTCATGTGGCTTTAACGTAAGATTTCCTTTAATTTACAGTTTATGGAAATGCAATAAAAGTAAATTATTTTATTTAAACACTTTATAGAGGGGATTTTATTATTTTTCATTAAATTTTCAGTAATTGGAAATAGAAACAATGGAACCTACAGTAATGCTGTGTCCAGTTCCTGACCTAAGCCAGGAGCAAGCACTTTGAAAGGCTCAGTTGCAATGTATATAAATTAAGGTTATACAAATAATATGTGATGATATGAGGCACTTAAATATATATCAGCTACTGTTATATCATGTATAGCAGTAATATTTCCAATGTTTGTATTATGGCCATCATGTAATGCTACTTCAGCTATGCTTATGTATAGTCTTGCCAATTGAGTGGTGCTGACTCACATCTGCCACTTGTCTACTATGGTGGCATGGAATGGCAGAGAGACAAACTAATAACCACCAACTCCAGTAGCTCACTCTTAGTTTGTATGGTAGCAGGGGTAAGAATTTGGTATAATGCAACTTTCATAACTCGTCCTAAAAAGTGACTAACAGTTGTCATCCAAATAAAGTGACTATAAAGCAATCTTGCTGACTGATATTTATTTTTCCTTCATAAACATTGTGATATATATTATCTTGAGATACTGCTGGGGGATACAAGATACATAAGTATCAACACCATCATGATGATTTTTTCTGATTATGAACAGTTATTGTGTAACTCTTCATTATTAATTTGGTACTGTAATGTGAAGAAAATGAAAAGGTTTTACACTAGTACCATTTATCTACAGAATGTCTGTAAAAAAAAAATAGGGATTAGAGAAACAAAAAAATCATAATCTATGAAAACTGTAGCACTAAAGATAAGAGAGCATGTTGTGATACCGACATTGCTGACCTGGGTTCAAATCTTAGATAAAGATTTATGTAACTCCCCCCACCTCAAACTTTAGGATGTATATCAGATAGCTTTAATACTTTAGGTCCTGTAGTTTATTTAATTGACTATATAGATTAAAGAACACACAAACTTCATTTTTTAGAGTATAGTTTATAATGGTGCATCCGCATACAAAGTTCAATAGACAATTATTTACAAATAATCATGGAATATTTCTTGTAATAGTAGTAATGGTATTATTATTATTATTATTGTTATTGTTGTTGTTGTTGTTGCTTTGGTTGGACTTTTGGCTAAAACCTAGGATACATAAGTATTCATATCAAAGTTTAATGGACATAACAAATGTAAATACTTCTGTACAGTGTTTCCATAGGTTGGACACTTAATCTAGCTAGGCCTAAAGCAATAAATTATAAGCATGAAATTTCAGTTAACAGTATAAATGCATAATATTTTAGGATGTTGAAAGCTATGCTATTCACTCTTCTAAAGTTTTATGTGGTATAATCTATGTCATTACTCTTCTTCCCCTTGCTGTGCCACTGATCAACATAAATTCAAAACTTGGTTAGCGAGTAATGAATGCACTAAGGTTCAAGGGTATGATTTTATCAGTAAACACGGTGTAAGAAGAATTTTAAAGGTCAAGTTTCTGGCACTATAGGTCTCATGTTGAGGATTAATTTAGCAAGCAAAATGAAAAAGAGGAAGTCGGAAATTAAGGCTATGTGGGTGTTCATGTAGAAGTGGGACTTACTGAACTATGGTATTGTACAATATGCCCATGAATTCCAAGTTCCAACAAATAGAAAAGAATTATTAGATATAAAAGCAGAATTTCCCTTGTAAAGTTTATACTATAAGGATATTTGAATGCAAGAGTGGGAGAGTTGGAGATCAAGGAATTAAATGGGTTAAAATAATTAAATTTAAAAAAAATGAAAAGGCAAATGTAACAAACTATGGCTCAGATACTGTAAAGACAAGGTTATAAATGAGGGGTTAAAATTAATTCAGTTTTGTGAAAATAATGACTTTGTAATGCCAGGGAAGATGAAGTTGGTGAATTTATGTTTACAAGTACACATGGACAGAGCATTGTAGTTTACATATTATGGAGTGATAATATTTTATGTGAACTTTGCGAATTTAAGGTAACAAACATGGTTGGAACAAGTTCACATTTTCCTATTATTATTATTTATTTATTCATTCTGTCATGGTACAAAGATGAGAGTATTGAAAATGGAGTAGATGAGACATACTGGTACCAAGATATTGTGAAGATTGGAGGCTGAAGGTGAATTGAGATAAAACTAAAATTATGATATTCAAGAAAAGTAATAAACTGTACAAGAATGAAAAATGGTTCATGGCAGGCCAAGAAGTTTGGTTGTTAGAAAATTCTGGAATCTAGGTATAAAGTTGAGTACTAATGGGGGCTGGGAGAAACAGAAAAGAACTGCAATGGCAAAAGGGAGAAATGGCTATGACAGCAATACAAAAATATTTATATCTGTTATCAGAAATGAATATTAAATGGTTTGAAAGGCTTTATTCTGCTTGGTTGAATAACAATGATTATATGGAGGGAAAAGTAGGGGAATCGATGAAAGATGGATAATAAGGATTTAATTTTAAGAATTTTCTGTAAACTATCTTGGGAATTACCAACAATACTGCTAATGCAGGAGAGAATACTGAAATATTTATTTCAGGTTTAAGAGCTACCTGATACAGATATGAAGAAGAAAACTTGGAGTTATTGAATAACGTCTGGTTGAAGAAAATCAGACAAGTATTTAAAAATGGGCTGGGAGATTTCTGGGTTAAAAGTGGATATTTTAGAAGAGACTTTCGGAGGGAAGTGAGATCTGACTTTATTTGTTCAGATTAGGAAGAAGAGTTCACTGGCATATTATAAGGAATTAAAAAAAGACCCAGAAAAGGAGAAGTACATTATAATTTACAAGAGAAATGAAAGAGAAGGGACAGCCTGGTTTCCATTAGGTGTTTGGAAATTAAGAGGAATGAGGGGGAGATATTACCCCAGAAATGTGAGTATAAATTTGTATTATCTTCCAATGCAATGTCACAAATGATTGGAACGAAAGCTTAATAAATAAAAAATGGTTACTGAGGAACAAAGAAATTGCAATGAGAAAGATTTCTGAAGATCACAAGCAGATGCCTAAATTAGGGGAGTTTGTATGGAAGGCAAGGATGAAATGGAAATTATAGCAAAAAGTTATGTATAAACTTTAGACGGTAGAGATTATCTATGTAATAATTTGACTTTTGTATTTTGAGTTACGGCTCTGGCCAACTAATTAGGATTAAGGCCAGATTACAACCATGTATGTACTTAGCACCATAAATAAATTAAAAAAAGAAATATAACATTCTTTGTATGTGGACTGGAAAATAATCTAATTTTTCTAATTTAAAGTTAGGGTTTTGATATGTTTCTTATGTCATTGGAAGACAGAGTATACATGTATTAGTTACTCCAAGGTCGTGGGTTAAAACCCGGTGGAGGGCAATGGATTGTTTTGGGCATAAAAATCCTTAGTGGCTTTCTTCAGAAGGGAAGTAAAGCCGGTGGTCCTGTGTCATAGATTTATGGTATCTAAAACAACCTCAAGGCTGATAAAGAGGCCTCTGAGCAAATTTTCCAGTCTTTGACACCCAATATAGAATGGGACACTAGGAACCATAGCAGTTAAAGAGCGTCCATAAATAAAACTCAATTTAATTTAGTATTAGTTACTCTTTATTACATAAAATGAAAATAGAGAACAAGAAATATTACTATTGCCTGTGCACATTTAATCTGTTTGAAAATCTTAGGTAATGCATAGGATTGAATATTTGCTACAACTGCTTAGGGATACAAAATGAGACACAAATGCAGTGACAAAGTATTTACATAATTAGATCAGCATTCTGAATGAAATGACAACTTATTACGACAAATATAAATGGTGGTTTTGAGAGAAAACAGTACATAAATAAGCTAATGTGTTAGTCACATGACTTTTACTTATCACTATCATTTATTTTTACATAGCTTCTATACATTGTTATTATAAAACTTTATTTTTCGATCTACTTCAAATTAATCGAGATAAATCTTTGCAGAAATAATTTCATTACACATACAAGAGGGATACAGAAAACTAAATTTAAGTCTGATGTTTAAAATTGAATCACTACATGTTGGCCTTGAAATTCCACTCTCTTTCCATGACATTGCAAAAAACAACTGAATAGTGACAGGAATTTAAAAAATGACAAAAGTATTGACAAATTCAAATCAATAATAATGGATATCTCAAAAATTACTGATGCTACAAAAAAGTAATTTTAAATAATTTGCGTGTTTTAAAAAAAATCTGCATTTTTTAAACAGTAAGTTTTTGTCCATCTCATGATTTACCAGTTATACAAAATTCCTTCCAAATGAACAGGACTTCATAGGTTATTCCCAGATTATTCAAGATATACATTTCATTTGTCATGTAAATATCTTCAATAAATGGTATTTTAATCAAAACCATTACACAATTTTTGAAAGAATGAAAATTTGTTCACATAAAGGGTAGCTTGGGGCGATTGATTTTTTTTTTGAAAACCTTCATGTCACATATATGGAAGATGCCGAAAAAAAAATTGCACACAACTTTCTCAATGCTTTATGTGGATCCCGAGAGCCTAAAAACATGCTTTTCCAGTAAAATCTCAACATCAAATTTTTGGGTGGAATGCACTGCTTCCTCTATCTATTAGGTATATGGTAGAGAAAGTAAAACATTCTACTTCTGATAAATGGAAGTACGGATTTTGTGATAATTTTAGCTTATCATTTAAAAATTGTAGAATATACAAATACACTCAATGTATGTAAAGTTGACAATGAAATCCATTCTTACAATACTCGAATGAAAAATGACTATTATAGATCAATCCATGTTAAAAGAATATCAGATAAAAATGCCAATGTGATGGGAATCAATCTATATAATAAATTACCAGCAAGATTAAAATTATTATCTGGCTCCACTTTTAAGTGACATCTGAAAAATTTCTTATACAGAAATGCTTGTATAATCTTGACAAATTGTGAATCATAAGTTTTTTCTCTTTACTTATACTTTTATCTTATACTATTTATAATACTGATGAGGCTAACATTCTGTAATGAATCTACAGCTAATAAAGAATTGAATTGAATTATGGCTTTCTACAATAAAACAGGCTATTACCACTGCAGAATGAGAACAAGACTCTTATTGTATTTTGGTGAAAACTTATTTTTAACTTCCTCAAATGTTTCATTTAAAATACCCTTCTAGCATTCTGTTTCTGCATCAGTTGTCATCTCTGTTGGCAGTGACAGTATACAAAATTAGACACAGAAACGGAAAAATTGAAAGTGACAAGTACAACAGTGAATATTCTGAAATGCACCAATGTATGTCCTAGTTCATTTAAGAAGTTGCTTTGATGTTTAATTCATTACTCACATACAAAGGCTTTATTAAAAAAAAAAATAAAAACCATAAAAAAAATTACATTTTAAAATTTGCGCTTGAAGAAATGTATTCAAATGTCAAAATGTTACTGCAGCCCATTGTTCTGAACTACATGTTGTTATGTATAATCAGGTTTTCTCAAAATATATTGAATGAATTTAATATTCTCATCCTAAATTTTATAAAACCTTATTTACAACCTAAAACAGCTGAAACTCCTTAAGCATGATATGAAAGATTCCATTAATTTAAAATAGATAACACAAATTTAACCTCGAGTTTGACCTTAAAATTTTAGAAGTGATAATAAAAACATCAATTTTAGCTTTCTTGTCATTTTAAAAGACTGGAATTAGTGAAAAGTGAACATGACAGAAAATGGTAAGGTTTTTTTTTTTCTGCGTTATCGTAACATCTTTCACTGAAAATCAAAATTTTTATTATTATCATTATTTAGATTATTCTGGATGGTTGAAAATTGAAAGCCATAATCATACAACTATTGTAAGTTGTTTGGCAATCTTATTCCAATACTGTTTGAAGGCACTAAACCTGCTCACACAATGATACAGTTTACATCTCTCATTCTTGCCATACCTGGCCTGTTTTATGTAGTTTCGGATGTTGTTCATCTGCTGGATCATTGGATCATCTGAATTAAACATTTGTTCAACTTCAGGGCCCCAACCCATGTCAGTTATTACCTGGAACATTTGCATAGGCATTATGTGGCAGAGTACAACTAACACATAAAGAATGCTACTAACTGTCAATATCTCTTATCACAGTTTTGTGAAGAACTAGAACTCAGTTACTGTACTTTTAAGCTTAAAACTTAGCTTATAACAAAGCAGACAAAAATGTTTTTCAAGCAAGAACCTCAGAAGTTTATAGCATTTCAAAAACCTGATGAGAGTTTTCAATATTAAGAAAACATAAAGCATTGCGGATATTAGGGAAAACGTTTTGAATCACAGCTTCAAAACTCAACAGTCTGACTTTGTTTAAATTAATATTATTTGGAACCTTAACCCTTTCAATCCCTATGTCTGTTACATTGGACATTCACTTATATATCAACTTGCTGCAAAGCAGAAAGTTGCAACTATGTATATTTCAGGAATCTTGTCTAAATGTTTTAATACAAGCATGTCTTATGTACAATATGTAAAATAAAAAAGGAAAATGGCTTTGTTTATGTTTTCTTTTATTCTGTTTAAATGCAAAACATGTGTTTCACCACAGAGCTACTAAATCCTAACAGCACCCATGCACTCACCATTTAGATGAGTATATGGTTCATTCCTAGCTTTATTACAGATCTGGTAGCAACACTGCAAGGATTTGATCCAAGCTAACATCCTACATTGAACTCTTGGCTAGTGATATTCAATGATTTAGTCAACTGAACTACAAGATTATGAAGTTGGAATAACGATTTTTAAGGTCAATGCTACCTAGAATATGCCATAAAATTTGAAAAACTAGCTCTAGTTGAAAATAAATACAGATCAAAATAGCTGAAAAAGAACAGAAGAAAAACAAAAGGAGAAATAAGGAGAAAAACAAAGCCACAAGCTTTGATGTTTGTCTTTGTTCAGTTTTTCCCTGAAATCCACAATGCCATTTATATACTTTCCAGTATATAAAGTTGTTTTGCAGTACCAGATGTTTCCTTCATATTAATAACACTAGTCTACATGATATTGGATGACTGAAAACTAATAAATGATTCTGACTCACTTTTTTATGCTGATTTCAGAACTGCTTTTAGTTTTTTTCTATCACATACAGTTTTTTTCAAAAATATAGAGATATAAAGATATTGCTTCCGCTACTACACATAAAATTGGGCTTGATGAAGCAATTTGTAAGGGCTCTACCACAGGATGGATCCCGCTTCAAGTACCTTTCCAAAAAATTTCCCTTCATTACACAAGACAAATTAAAGGCTGGAATTTTTGTTGGTCCTCAAATAAAGGACATTGATGAAGGATGACAATTTTGAGAAGACAATGAATGAGAGAGAAATAGAAGCATGGACCGCCTTCCGATCAGTTACTGAAAACTTCTTAGGCAATAACAAAGATCCTAATTACAAGGCCATTGTCGAAACAATGTTGGAAAATTTCAAGAAGATGGGTTGTAACATGAGTGTAAAGGTGCATATTCTGCATTCACATATCGACTACTTTCCAGAAAATCTGGGACATTATAGTGAAGAGCAGGGTGAACGTTTTCACCAAGATATTAAGGAAATGGAGAGGGAGGTACCAGGGGAGATGAAATGAAACTATGATGGCCGACTACTGTTGGATGTTGAGGAGGGACAGTCATCTTCAAGGATCTGCAAGGAAGTCAAAGAAGAGAAAGTTTGAAAAAAATTAAATGAAGCACTTTGGCTTCTTGTTTTGTTAAAATGTAGTCATGAAATAAATTAGGGGAGTTCTTGAGAGTATTCTTAAAATGTTTCTTGAATAAAAACTTACCTTGTGTGAAATGGTATTTGAATACTTTTCTACGCTCATTGGTAAAATTGTCAAAACATTACTTATTTTGTGTAAAAAACCTGACGTGATAGAAAAAAACTGAAGTTATTTCTGGAATCAGCATAAGAACTTGATTCAAGAACACCTACTTTTAAGAAATCACCTGACAAAAAGTTTGAAAATGCAGACTAGTGTAATAGGATCCTTTCTGGGCTTTCTCCTTATGTATATGAAAGTGTAAAAATTAACCTGCATACGTGATGGAACAGAATCTAGAAGTGTACTTCCTGCAAACACACCAGTAAATGCTATTTTTATTAGATTGTGTGGAAGATTTAGATGCAGTGATGTCAGTACTAATAAAATTAAAGGTTTGAGTCAATTTATAACATAGTACTGTCCTTAGTGAATGTTAATAAAGTGTTACAAACTAGCTTAACCTTTACTTTTGTGCAATTTTGTTAATTCACTTCTATATTCATAAAAGAATCATTGAGTGAAAATGCTCTCTACTTAGAACATCAAGTGCAAACAACTAGTATTTTTTCTCTTACCTTTAAGAGATTAAAGACAAATGGTATAATTTAACAATTTAGGAGCAATTTGAGTTGATTAGTGAGCACTTATACTAACAACTAGGAACATGTTTCGGAGATTAGTTGTATCTTTTCACAATCTATGTTCAACTGCCAATTCCTTATTCATTTTAATGTATGTGAGTTGTAGTATTCTTGTGGTGGTTCCAAGAACTCGCTGAAGAAAAATCTTTCAGCAGATTTTCAAAATTGAAAAATGTACGTTTGTTTTTCTAAATGTAGATTTATTGCCAAGCTGTTGCTTTGTTAACTGCTTTAAGATTATAGAAGTGGGATTTATATTCTGATTTTTTTTGTCCAAGAATGAACAGTCACTGTTCATATTTTAATTGCCTGAAGTGATTTTTAACTTTAATTTCCACATTCCTCTTTGCTTTCCCTATATAGAACTGTTAACATGTCCTTTATTCTTGAAGTCAAAACATCTTTTGTAGGTAATCATAAAAGATTATGACTTTATTGTTGATAAATTCACAAGAGAAAAAAGTGACAGGCTGAGGGTCAGCATGAGAGTGTTGTGAAGCATACCTACTTGCTATGGGTTTCACCACTTATTGGACAGGATGCAGATTGTACAGTATCAGGTGAAAATGAGGTAAGGGAAGAAAGGATGTAGCAAGATTGCTGCTCAGTGTGTAATGGCCTTTCTGCACCACCGGTGTTAGATTTTTAAAAAATGTATTTATTTATGGGGGTAGTTACTGTAAATTTTGAAGTCCAAGCATCTGTAAAAAGGAATGTTTAGGAGCTCACCTTTAGCTGCTAGTGGAGTTGCTCCTATGTTATTGTAGATACCTGCATGCCATGAAGGCAACTCAATGTCACCTCAAATGGCATTGTCTAGGGTTATAATCCCCAAAGACTGAATAAGAGCACTCTGATGGAATGGGAAACTATTGTATAATTTTGCAACCTGGTGACTAATTTCATTCTCCACATAAGGAAGAGATGAAGTAGTCTTATGCGGAAGGAATAGCATACAGAATAAATGGCCCCAGGGGGGTCTCTTCCCGCACCGTTTTCGCTTGTACTGCTTTCGGTCCGCCTGCTGCATGACGTCATCGAGAGTGAAGTTTTAGCTAGCCAGTATTCTGCACCGTACTTTTCGGCATGAAAGTTCGTATAATATTCTCGTTATACGATCTGTTTCGACCCTATACTACTTGAAACAAAATCGCATCTATAACTAGACTTAGTCTTGGAAATAATAAACACAAACCTGTCTTTTTACAGCTAAATACCCAACTGGCGCCAATTTCATTTCTCCTTGAAATATTCACTAAAAAGCTGTCGATATATGAAATTTGGTCTTGAGGGATGACTTACAGCATATATGTTATTCAAAGAAAGAGAGATATGTAGATATAAAGCAGATATTTGTTATATTAAAGTTGTTCAGAAGCTCTAAGTTGCAAACTTTAAAACCATTTTCTTAGTTTATGCTATTGCTTGACTTTTATTAAATTATGTTAAAGAAAACCAATAACACATTATTTGGCCAATTTTAGCAACGAAAATAAAATACGTTATATGCTATATAAAATTCAACGTTATACGCTATCGGGTCTTAAACTTTGATTCAAAATTAAATTGTATTGTTTGTTTATGGATTGTGAAAAACGCAGCTTAATGAGAGAAACTGTATGTTGATCATGCTGTTATGTAATATGACTTAAACATAACAGTTTTAAAAGTCATGATAGCTGAACACTTGATATATGTGCATTTTTTCCGAGACTTTTTTTTTCGCGTCTAGGTAAAAGCATGAATAATCGACATTCATATTTAAAATAATTTTTTTAAAAAGAATTTTATTAATATAACTATTTTGGCAGAAGAGAGTAACTCCACAAAATGAATTAAATTCACATAACATTCGACTACTTGAAGTAGATAATCGACACATGCTGAAAAACAGCAAGTCTTGCAAATATCCTCCAATTTTCAAATAAACCGAATTTACAGAGTAGTGCACATTCGAATGATGTGTTCAGAATTTGGATATTGGATATTTTGGCTTCATTATTTAGGCTGAGAATGTGCTTATATAAACCTAGTTTCTTAATTATTTCTAGTATAAAGTTGTTTTAATTTTTTAATTAATGAATAATTAATTTACATAGTTCCCATTTGATCCTTCGTACTTGAAAGAGTAAGAACAAGGATGCGTCTAGCCTTAATATTTTGGAGATATTAATTTTAGAACAACCTTTCCTGTATGCTTTAGTATACAGCTCGCAACCAATACCCTTAAAAGCACACAAATGCAATGCTTTCACCCAAGGGAAAGTGAGTGTTGTTAAAAGGAGGTGTATTAGTGTATTGCACTGGCTATCATTGAAACATATTACACTGATCTTTTTAAAAGGAGGTAGATCTAAGGAACTTGCCAATTGTAATTAGGTGCCTATATTATTTAGTATTTATGCAAGGAAAGTGCAATAACTTACTCGTATCTTAGTTTTCGTTGTTTTGTATAAAACATGGACACATTTCACGCCAAACTGGCAGGAGAGGCTTTACGAAACAAATCAATATTATGTGAGCAAATACAGGGGAGATGAACGTAAATACATGAGAGGAAATAAGGTCAGAGCGGTGTTTTATAAGCAGGGCGCGGATTTTGATGACTAATTTTTTTTTAAAATGACTACATTTGCTTTAAAATGACTTTGTAATTACAAAAAATTATCTAAAATGAGATTTATTTGATTTACTAAAATTAGTGTACAGAAAGTTATAAATTAATTTATATATTGATATAACTCCTATACAAGAAGAAAAAATAAGTAAAAGAGCAGTGAAAATGTTCTTCTTCAAAGAATCTGAAAAGAAAAGAAAATTTTCTTACTTTCTTTTTCAGATTCTTCAAACAAGTAAGAACATTATTTTCTTTGCTTTTCAGATTCTCCAAACAAGAACATAGAACAAATATATTTTCAATTGATTTTCTAACTTATTGTGTTTTTAAACAGGTCTTACAAAAGTGTAGCATTAACTCTTTTGAGAACTCAGAATATGCAATGTTTATTGCGAATGAAGAGGATTTCACAGTCCATGTCATACATAAATAAGAGCAATACGCACTTATTAAGCAAAAAACGGGAAAACTGGCCTCCTCATCCCTAATTTTGGACATGAATTCATAAGAGTAGTTATACCTGTTTCCCTGACAATAACCATCTCTCCACCCACAAGCAACTCTTTACAGACCAACCAATAATCTTTATATACTTATGCAAGGAAATTAGCAAATAAAGCGGCAAAGTACAAAGAAATTACAAATTAATTATGTAATATCGACAAAAAGATTATCCAAAATAGAAAACTTGAAACTATCAAAATGACCTAATATATATATATATATTCTTAATATGGGACCCATGATAAGGATTTATGTACACTTAAGCAATACCTTTATTGCAAGAATTAAAAGATGGTATGTCATCAGAATCCGGATCATGCTTATATGATACTTGGTCTTCAAATAGCTTCTGCTCACAATAATATACTGTTTAATACGCATTCCTGAGGAATATAAAGAACTTACTTTTTGGCAGGTAGGCCGACTCATAACATGAAAACAGATGTAATGCGGGCCAAAGGTATTCTTCCCTGAAAATAGCAAGCTTTACCAGGTATATAATCCTTTACAGAACCACAGTGAATGGAAAAAGGTTGTTAAACTTTGGCTGTAAGAGCAAACAGCATTTCCTTTGAAATAATTATGCCGCTCAACTGCGTAAAAGGCAACAGATATTAATCTGAGCTTCTCTTCGCTTTAAAAGTCACGTACAAGTGCAATAAATCAAGATGTACTCATATATCAGAAGGGAATATATGCTTCAATGTTGGCGGAAACTTCACAACTTAACAACAGATGTACGAAAGTGCATTGTTCCTTATCACTCAGTCATATACCCCCCCCCCCACTCCAACAAATAAGTTGCACACACATATTTAATCTAGAATCTTGAATATAGATTCACTTTTCTCTGCTTTGGTGAAGTGTTTAAGTCGGTGTGCAATGAGTGAGAACGTTAAGAGTAGAATATATTGTGCTGTAGCACAATACCGTAATTACGGTTTTAAAACGGTTGGTGTGAATTATCACACATTTCCAAAAAATGAGCAATTAAAACGCGCGTGGGTGTCTCACTGTAAGCGTACTGACAAATTTAACGCTGATAATTCACGTGTATGTTGAGTGCACTTTCTTCCTAGTGACTATAAATGGGATTTGAAGAGTGAACTTTTAGGTTTGCCGGTTAAGAAAATTCTGCTCCCAGATGCAGTTCCGTAGCAGTTCATTCCCAATTGTCATGGATATGCACTTAGTGAAGGTCCAAGTACAAGTGGAATGTTGCAGGTATGTCTCTTTCATTTTTACATCCTGTAACAGAATAATGTATTCTGGAATTATTGTTTTCATTTCTTACGGTAAAAAAATTACACCAGCATATCCATTTAGCTATTCCTTTAGAGTAGTTGTAAATTTTCCTTTAGTACTAAAGTAATGTATGTTTGAATCTCTTGTGGCGCCTACAGTTTACGTTGAAGTACTGGATGTGTTCCAGTAGTTTTGTTTATACTTAAATATATTACTAATGTAATGCAGTTTCCATTCGCTTTGCTTTATGGTTAGCCCACAATGTTTGTAGAAAGCTCTTAAATAGTATACCTTTAAAAAAACTGGAAGAAGTGCTAATATTAAACAATTGGGAGTTAATCGGGAGGAATATAGTGTGTTCACTGAGCTGTGTATGTATTCCGCGCGCTCGTCTTCACTCTCACTTACGTCACAGGCGGGCAGCCAATGGCAGCTCCCACCCCGGAGTGGCTCACCTTAGTTATCTAGCAACATTGAAATGGCCCTGAGGCTCCTATTCTGTACCCTTTGCAACCATAGCAGACTGGAGTCTGCGGCTATGCCCCAGGTTTTGCAGGCATAAAGTAGGACGGCAATTATCACAGATCTGAAAATGTACAGCTTTAAGAGAATTGGCATGCTCAACCTGAGCATGTGAATCAATGAGGTAGTACTCCAGTGAGACAGGTATCTGATGTGTTCCTTAAAAATTAGACCTTTATCTAGCTTAACTCCCAAGTAGGTGATGTCATTTGTCCACTCAACCCTTTGGGAGAGATAAGTGAATATGGTTCAGTCAGCAAGGAAGCAGCACTTTGCAAAGCACAAGTGAATTCAATCTGATAAAACTTGTTAACTCGAATGGGATTTATTAAGATTATTCCATGAATAAAATGTAATAGATCAAATAAATAAAAATTATTTTCTTATTTGTGTTGTTTAACCCTCTTAGTGCTGTACAGTTGAGTAGCCACCAGCCCTTAAAGTGCTGGATACAAGCAGATCAGCTTTGAAAATCCATCCTGGTGAGCACCAGAGCCGATCATGTCAGCTTGCAGAAACCTTTACGGTAAAACTATTTTTGTGACATCCTATACTGATGGAATTCACACCCTTGGAAAGGTTCAACCTTCTTCCTTTGAGTGGTTGGTTTATAATGGTATCTCTGAGTTTTACAATACTAAACAACCCGAGTTTATGATTGTACTTTGTGTACTTCAATTGTAAAATAACAAACAGCTCTTGTAATATTTTAATTGGGGTGGATGACAAGAAGCTGTTGCATTATTTTGAGCAATGGGAGGTTAATTCCGATGAGCTGATGTCAGATAGTGATAGTAATTCTGATAATGGTGAGAGTATACCACACTCCCTGATTCTCCAAGAAAAAAATAAGAGGTGTTTCAGCAACTCGCCTGAACATGATGCTGACATTATTGTCAAAAATGGGGATGCTGTTTACAATTTTACTGTTTCATGACAGATTCCCTAAGCAAAGAATGGTTGTCTACGAGAAATAGCATCTACACTGCTCTAATTACCAGGATAGTGCCAGCAAACAAGTCTGCAATGTCAGGTTGTTACCTGGAAAAAAGGAAAGACAATGCATTTTACGCTGTTCACCGCAACAAGGTGGCAGTCAAGAAAGGGTGCAAGAGGTGTGATAAAAGTGTGCAGCCATTCATATAGGTTCAAAATAAGTGTATATAAATAATTATATACCGAGAGAGCCAATGAAATAAACGGTTGCTCAGGGTTTTTTCAGTGGGCATGTGGGCACATGATTCCACACTGCCGCTGCAATCAAGTTCATGCTATTGATGCAGCTTTGCTCTGCTCTGGCTCCACAGCATCAAGTTGACAGTGATATGGTGTAGTTCAATTATTACAAGTTATTTATTATTTTGTCCTGTATTTAGTCACAAAGTATATTATGGGTCAGTATATTTTCTCTATGATGCAGTGTGTATTTTAGTTATGATTTGATGTATTAACTCAGTCAGCTAATCAAGTGAAAATACGATTTGCAGAAAGATTTCCGGGTGTAAAAGTTCCAGGCCGTACAACAATCTACACACTTTATAATAAATTTCAGGTTACAGGAAGTGTTCAATCTAAGAAATCTAAAAGACAGCCTAGGGTTCTTACTGAAGAAACATTAGATGACATCAGTAATTGTTTGGAGACTTCCTTGGGGGGATTGCTTAGGCATCTTTCACAACAGACAGGCATTTCTTATGGCTCTGTGCGAAAAGCTACTAAATTGTTGAAGCTAAAACCATACAAAATAACTGTTGATGCAGTAATTTGTATCACAAATTACTTAAATGTAAATAATGATTGTAATATGAATATGCATTTTTATGTGACATTGATTTGAGATGTTTATTGATTGTAATTATTGTTGAGAAGTAAGTTTTTAATGCCTTACTGAAACTGTCAATAATAGCGCGCAATAATGCAGCGAGGGGGTGAGCTGTTTATCATTATTGGAAACGAGGAAGTTGTGTAATGTTGGCGCGTTTTTCCGTTTAGAACCTTCTGGAACGTTTCCCTAGAGCATATGTATTCATAATTTTCATTGGATATTAAAATAGACGCTAATGTTGGCGCGTTTTATTAGCCAATTGCAGTTCAGTTATAATCTTTAGGCATATCGGGGAGTGGGAGTATAAATAGAAGCCAGGTTAGAGGTAAAGTCCGTCAGTCGATCAGTTCATCAAAATTCTTTGTATACTACACGTCGCATTCCCGTCAGTTCGTCGAAAGTATTAGTACGGCATACATCGGATATAGATTCACAAGTTACGCGCAGCAGAATTATGAAAGATCTAAAGTATGGTAAAGTTAATTATACAAAAGATTGAAGTACGTGGATTAAAAGAATTATCAGTAAGAAGTTGTTATAACAGTTTCAGTTTGGCGAGTGTTAAGATCAATATATAAATGTGATAGTTAACGTGTTCGACAATAAAAGTATAAAACAAATTTCTTCATCAGTGTTCTTTTTGGATAAAAGATTCCTTTCTGTTTACACAACCCTGATCAAGAGATATGTTCGACCGAGAAATAATTAGCTAGCCGAGGACAGTAAACCAAAATTAATTAAGATAACAATATCGTTCTTTCAAACGAACATGAACACTGCTGCAAATTGCTAACACCAGATGGAGCTACAAACCGAACAAATGAATGACGTCACAAGATGGCTTCACATGAAGTAAACACACATACACATAAATATACAAACATTTGTAAGTAATACCGTTACAAATTGGTGCCACAACGTGGGGCTACAATAATGTTAAATAAATACAACACAGAAACCGTTACACTGTGGCACATGCTCTTCAACCAGGTGATCCAGTAATTAGGCACACATTTTGTAAGTGGAGTCTCAATAGTGTATACAATAGCAAAATAGATCCATATTTAATATGTTTCTTGAATGAGGCTTGGTTCCACCTTCATGGATGTGTGTGCACAAAATAATCATTATTGGATCTTTGACAAACCTAATATTGTTAATGAAGTACCCCTCCATGACAAAAAAAAAAATCTGATGTGTTACACTCCCACGACATTCTCTACTCTTGTACAAACTATTTTTACAAACGATTATTCTCCATCTACTTCATGTTAATCGAGATAAACATTTGCAGACTCTATCTTATTGCTAATGTTCTTGTAGATGTAAGGGGAATATATATTTACAAGGGCAATATAGAAATACAGTAGCCTTTAAGCACATACATATCTCTTCATAGCTGGTTGCTAGGTGCAGCACCATTCCCTTTGCCACAGATTAATACTCTTTGCATATCCAAGACAAAAAAATGACTAACGAATTCCCATTTGAGAAAATAAGTATTGAAAAATTTAAGGGAATAACAAGCAACATCTCGAAAATGGTTCACTCAACAAAAATGTATATGACATAAATTGTGTATTTTAACGTGATATACATCTTTTGTGTAGTAAAATTTTGTCTATCTCTTATGGTTTACCAGTTTACCAAACGTTGTTCACAATGAAGAATACTTTTGGAGACATTCCCAGAAAATTCAAGATATACATTTTATTTGTCATGAAAATATCTTAAACATTTGATATTTTAATCAAAATCGTTAGAGCCATTTTTGAGAAACTTAAAATTTTCAAAAAATGTTCCATGTACAGGGTACTCTGTGGTGGGGGGATTTTCTTGAAAACCTTCGTGTCGCATCTCTGGAAGATACTGAACCTAAATACCAAGTTTGGTGTTTATCCGACTGTTCATTTCTGACACACACACACGCACACGCACACACACACACACACACGGACATGTTTCCAAAAATGCTTTTTTTGGATTCAGGGTATCTCAAAACATGTATTTCCGGTGAAATCTCAGTATCGAATTTTTTGGTGGAATACAATACTTCCCCTACTTACTATATGTAGTAGAGAAAGGAAAAATTGGTGAGCGGAGAAAGAGTTATAGGGCCAAATTTTTTCAAGTCAATTATTGACACCCCTACATATGTAAACACAATTTTCCCCCCTTCTTTTCGAAAATTTACAGACAGGGGGTGCAATTTTGCCTTTTTTTTCAATAAGACTCTGCCACAGCTCATATGGCCAATATTTAGATGAGAGCAATTGAAATGTGTTTGAGGACAGAATTATTAGTAGAGATTAGTGGCCCCCTCAGTCCCCAACCTAACCCCTGCAATTCCTATCTCTGGGGTAAATTAAAACACAAAGAGTACAAGACAAACCCAGACATCCTGGAAGAATTAAAACAAAATATCTGCTACAAAATTGTCAGGATTTCTCATTGTGAACTATGGCAAGTGATGGATAGTTTCCTAAAGGGTGCCAAGAATTTATGGACAATGGCAGTGGACAATTCTAGCACCTCCATTCATAAAGTTGGTAAGTAAAGATTTAAAAGTAGTTTTAAAAATATTGTATGGATGCATCCGCACCATTATATGATAGCTGCAGGCGGCAATGAGTGCCAATAAAGCAAACAGGAAAAACACAGCGCAGACAGCTCTTAGTTCATCGGCTCTCCTGGTATTAATTTTCTGAGCCACTTGTGTGTTATTAGTTTGATTACATCTCAGTTTCTATTTAGCATATCTGCAGTTATGCATTCATTAATGATATTAATATCATTAGTGTCAATAGTGTTATTTTAATATTTGAAAAGTGACAGTATAAAGACAAAGAATAATTACAATGCTGAGTATGCAGTTGAACCCATTATATTCCGGAATTTGTCACCCAGGTGATTTATTGATAAGCACCCAAAAAAATGTATCTAGTTTACTCTTCACAGCTGCATTGCTTCCGACCTAAACTTTAAAATAATAAAATGGTTTTGAATACTAATGCAAGTTTTTTTGTTTTCAAAGCATCACTCTTTTGTTTGATACACTATGTGATCAAAAGTATCCAGACACCCCCACAAACATACGTTTTTCATCTTAGGTGCATTGTGCTGCCAACTACTGCCTGGTACTCATTATCTGTGACCTCAGTAGTCATTAGACATTGTGAAACAGCAGAATGGGATTCTCCGTGGAACTCACGGACTTCGAAGGTGGCCAGGTGATTGTGTCAAAAGTCTGTACGCGAGATTTCCACACTCCTAAACATCCCTAGGTCCACTGTTTCTGATGTGATAGTGAAGTGGAAACGTGAAGGGTCATGTATAGAACAAAGGCGTACAGGCCGACCTAGTCTGTTGACTGACAGAGACCGCCGACATTTAAAGAGGGTCGTAAAGAGTAATAGGCAGACATCTATCCAGACCATCACACAGGAATTCCAAACTGCATCAGGATCCACTCCAAGTACTATGACAGGCGTGAGGTGAGAAACCTTGGATTCCATGGTCAAGCGGCTGCTCATAAGCCACACATCATGCAGGAAAATGCCAAACGACACCTCGCTTGGTGTAAGGAGTGTCAACATTACACGATTGAACAGTGGAAAAACATTGTGTGGAGTGATGAATCACGGTACACAATGTGGCGATACGATGGCAGGGTGTGGGTATGGCGAATGTCCGGTGAACGTCATCTGCCAGCGTGGTAATGCTAACAGTGAAATTCGGAGGTGGTGGTGTTATGGTGTGGTCGTGTTTTTCCTGGAGGGGGCGTGCACCCCTTGTTGTTTTGCATGGCACAATCACAGCGCAGACCTACATTGATATTTTAAGCACCTTCTTGCTTCCCTCTGTTGAAGAGCAATTCGGGGATGGCAATTGCAAGTTTCAATACGATCAAGCACCTGTTAATACTGCACGGGCTGTGGCGGAGTGGTTACGCGACAATAACATCCCTGTAATGGACTGGCCTGCACAGAGTCCTGACTTGAATCCTATAGAACACCTTTTGGATGTTTTGGAACGCCGACTTCGTGCCAGGCCTCACCGTCCTACATTGATACCTCTCCTCAGTTCCGCACTTCGTGAAGAATGGGCTGCCATTCCCCAAGAAACCTTTCAGCACCTGATTCAAAGTATGCCTGCAAGAGTGAATGCTGTCATCAAGGCTAAGGGTGGGCCAACACCATATTCACTTCCAGTATTACCGATGGAGGGCACCATGAACTTGTACGTCATTTTCAGCCAGGTGTACGGATACTTTTGATCACGTAGTGTATTACGTGGGTCTTATGCTTGAAAAGTTTCCACCATTGTATCTAATAAACAGCTATTTTTATATGATTTTTCATAATAGCTACTTCTTGCTTCAAATCCATGGCACTTTATGCCAGGTAGGTGTGATGGGCCTCTGGCTTTCTCCAGTCAGTTTTGGAAAGACAATCAGATCAGCTCACAGCACTAAGAGGGTTAAAATCAAATTCCATTATGTTGTCAGATCACATTAATAAATGAACAATCAAATGTGCTACAAAATATTAATCAATCTACCAAAAGTGGGAATGAGAAAATAGTTAACCTCAAAATACTATAAAATTTGAACATTTAAAGATATTTTTTAACAACATAATTTATTTGGAAAACACTACTTGAATGCATATTGATTAAAAACAAAATTTTGTGAAGTAGCCTACTCATCACTAAATACTGATAACATTTTTTCCGATAAAATTGGATCCTTGCAAGCATATTATAAGATACATGACTATTATTTTTCAGTATTGCTAAATGTTATTGGCCAACATTAAATACATGGCATATGAATGAAATTATCGATCAAACAGCATTTATAACCATTCAGTTCCGCGGTTTCTATGATTTTGGTTTTTTGGTATTCTTTCGTGTACTCTGTTTCCGAAAGTGGTATGGAAACCAATCTGTGAACAAACTGCTGAAAACTGCTTGTTTGTGTTATCTGAGATTATAGCTATTGGATTTTATGTAATTATCCATTTGGATGGGTTTCCTGTATATGCCAAAATGTATTCTGTTTGTACATTTTATAATTTTCAAATCCAGGAATGGTAACTGGTCATTTTTTTTTGTTTCCACTGTAAACTTAGTGCTCCTCTCTTGAGGTTTAACACTTTTGCATCTACTAGGTGCTTTCTTGGAACAATGGCACAAATATCAACATAACGGAGCCAGGTTTTGAACATTCATTGTTTCAAGGATTCCTGGTTTGGTTTCCAATGCGCTCTTGAATAAATTAGCCAACAAAGGGGACAATGAGCCCATTGCTACGCCTGTTATCTGGTGGCAGAATTTCTCCTTAGACTGGAAGAAGCTTTGTTCAATGTGATACGGTAATTTGTATCACAAATTACTCAGACGTAAATAATGATTGTAATATGAATATGTATTTTTATGTGACATTGATTTCAGAGGTTTATTAATTGTAATTATTATTGGTAAATAATAATATACGGCTTTACTGAAACTGTCAATAATAACGCAATAATGCAGCGATGGGGTGAGTTGTTTATCATTACCGGGAACCAGGAAGTTACGTAATGTTTCGCGTCTTTTCGGTAGAAGCTTCTAGAACATTTCCTAAAGCAATATGTTTTCGTGGTTTTCATTGGATATTAAAATAGACGCTAATGTGATACGGTAATTTGTATCACAAATTACTCAAATGTAAATAACGATTGTAATATGAATATGTATTTTTATGTGACGTTGATTTCAGAGGTTTATTAATTGTAATTATTATTGGTAAATAATAATATACGGCTTTACTGAAACTGTCAACAATAACGCAATAATGCAGCAAGGGGGTGAGTTGTTTATCATTACCGGGAACAAGGAAGTTACGTAATGTTTCGCGCCTTTTCGGTAAAAGCTTCTAGAATGTTCCCTAAAAGAAATATGTATTAGTGGTTTTCATTGGATAGTAAAATAGACGCTAATGTTGGCGTGTTTTATTAGCCAATAGCAGTTCATTTATAATCTTTAGGCGTATCTTGAGGTAAGCCTATAAATAGTGTAGGTTCAAGGGAGCGCTCCCCCCAGTTCAACGGAATTCTCAATACACTACACGTCGGCCGCTCAGTTCATCAAAATTTCGTGTACACTACACATCGTCAGCCAGTCCTTCATTTCGTCAAGTTACACGAGAATTATTATAAAATATTATACAGTTAAATATACACAAAGTCGAAGTATGTGAGTTAAAAAGTGAGAAGTTATTACAAACAGTTTCAGTTTGGCAAGTATCCAGATAAATATGTAAAAAGTGTTAGTGAATGTGTTCGGCAATAAATGTTATAAAACCAATTTCTTCGTCAGTATAATTTCTGGATAAAAGATTCCTTTCCGATTCACACCCTGCATGAGAAACATATTCGACCCAAAGAGCTAGCTGGATGATATTTAAAGTGAATTATTTCAAAACTGATGCAAATTGCTACGCCAGATGGAGCTAAACAAACCAATAAGGAGTGACGTCACAAGATGGCAACGCGTGAAGTAAACACATATTTGCTCTCGTAAATTGGCTTCCAAACGTGGTGCTATATTAATGTTAAACACATAAGTAACATTAAAACCGTCGCATATTGGCGCATCAACGTGGGGCTAGATGACTAGGAAAGGAACAAGAATAACCAGGAAGTAGCAGAATTAACTAGGAATGAAGCAGAGTAACCAGGAATGCAGCAGTGAAATGATCTACAAGACGCAGATTCCAGAAACAACAAAAGGAACGACAGACTACATGGATGATTGGACATCGTAATTCCGAGATTACGAGGCAACAAGGAATTCAACGCAAAAACATCGAGACGACGTAGATTCATCACAACACAACGCAGAAGCGACATACAAATCTAGGAGAATGGGGCAGAACGCTGGACATTAAAGTAACAGCAACATACAGCATCAAAAAGGTAAATAAATGTTCCTTAGGAGCGGTAGGATAATAAAAACAATGGCTGCTAGTAATACAGAAGAAATAATTATGGAGGGAGATAGTGTAACAGTTAGCTGTGATCCAATACAAATTACAGGAAATAGCCCAGACTTTTTAGGATTTGAAGATGAAAATGTTAGTGCAGAAAGGGAGAATAGAATAGCAGGAAATGTTAATTTTGATGCTGGTATGATGATGGAAATGTTTAGAAATTTTGGTGAAAAATTAGAACAAAAATTAACTCAGAGTATAAGGGAAGAAATTTGTAAGAATAATGAGAAATTAGAAAAGAAAATAGATCAAAACAGGGAAGATATGCAAAAGAGTCATAGGGAATTAAGGGAAGATATTGGTAAAAGCTTAGAACAAAACAGGGAAGAAATTGAAAAGAAATTCATGGAGCTAGATAGTAGTATGATTAGAATGAAAAATGAAAATCAAGAAATGATAGCACATGAAATAGGAGAAATTTCAAAGAAAATTCTAGACATGAGCATGGAAATAAGTAACAAAGAAAGTGAGGTTAATACTAAAAGTGAGGTTAAGGTAGAATGCACAGAGTTAGGAAGTCAAATGAGTAGTATTTCAAGTGAGTTAAGAGAGATAAAAGAGGTTATGAATGTAGATATAAATCAGGCGCAAGTTAATTTCAGAGGGGAGATATCAGAAATACAGGAGATAGTAATGCAAAGAAATAAATTGTACCAAGATATTCAAAATGAAAACTCCAGTCCAGTACAGTTTAGTACAGATTTGTCAGAGTATTCTCAAATTAAAGAGATAGTTGAAGAATTGAAAATGAAAGTTGTTAAAAGATGTATTGTTCAAGAAACTGTAGATTGTTTTCAAATGGTATCATGGGATGAAATTTCAAATGAATACAAGAGGTTATTCATGAACAAAAATTTGAAGGTTAGGTTACGGCTACGAGTAATGTTTAGCCACACACAATTTGATCCAGGAGGGTAAATAGCAATGAGATGTAAAGTAAATGCTGGATAGTTAAAGACGACTTGCAGAGAAATGTATTGGAACGTAAGAGGGTTAACTAAATGTATATGTCATGAGAAAACAGAAATTTAATAAAAAAAAAAAAAAAAAATAGAAAAATAAAAAGAAATAAATATTTAAAAAAAAAAAAAAAACATTTTAGTAACTGTAACAACATTTGAAATTAAGAATGCAAAGATTGAAACTTAATATGATATTAAATTAAAAGTACGTAAATACAATTCCAAAAGTATTGTTAAAATAATAATAAATTAAAAAAAAAAATAAATAATAAAAAAAAAATACTTATGTAGCAAATAGAACATGTGAAACAGTGCCTAGATTTAAGAGATGTAAATATTTGTGTAGAGGGTAAATATTTTGGTAAATATGTGTAATAATTACAAAAATCTTAAATGTATAAATTTTTGTCAACAAGTTAAGAAAGTAAACAATTTGGTAACAGTGATTAAATAATTTAGGGTAAAGTATTTGCTATAAAAAAAAATTGTGATGTCAGATGAATATCTAAATTAATTAAACCAGAGCCAGTAAGTAGTGGCGAGATAAAACATATGTCGTGTGTTAAATGCGTGTGAAGTGTTAAGTGAAAGTGATAACGTGTGTTCCAAGATTTAGGAGACTAAAAACACAATTTTAAAATTTCTAAACAAGTTATAAATATTTATAATTATGTTTCTAGTGGGGCATATGATACGGTAATTTGTATCACAAATTACTCAAATGTAAATAACGATTGTAATATGAATATGTATTTTTATGTGACATTGATTTCAGAGGTTTATTAATTGTAATTATTATTGGTAAATAATAATATACGGCTTTACTGAAACTGTCAATAATAACGCAATAATGCAGCGATGGGGTGAGTTGTTTATCATTACCGGGAACCAGGAAGTTACGTAATGTTTCGCGTCTTTTCGGTAGAAGCTTCTAGAACATTTCCTAAAGCAATATGTTTTCGTGGTTTTCATTGGATATTAAAATAGACGCTAATGTGATACGGTAATTTGTATCACAAATTACTCAAATGTAAATAACGATTGTAATATGAATATGTATTTTTATGTGACGTTGATTTCAGAGGTTTATTAATTGTAATTATTATTGGTAAATAATAATATACGGCTTTACTGAAACTGTCAACAATAACGCAATAATGCAGCAAGGGGGTGAGTTGTTTATCATTACCGGGAACAAGGAAGTTACGTAATGTTTCGCGCCTTTTCGGTAAAAGCTTCTAGAATGTTCCCTAAAAGAAATATGTATTAGTGGTTTTCATTGGATAGTAAAATAGACGCTAATGTTGGCGCGTTTTATTAGCCAATAGCAGTTCATTTATAATCTTTAGGCGTATCTTGAGGTAAGCCTATAAATAGTGTAGGTTCAAGGGAGCGCTCCCCCCAGTTCAACGGAATTCTCAATACACTACACGTCGGCCGCTCAGTTCATCAAAATTTCGTGTACACTACACATCGTCAGCCAGTCCTTCATTTCGTCAAGTTACACGAGAATTATTATAAAATATTATACAGTTAAATATACACAAAGTCGAAGTATGTGAGTTAAAAAGTGAGAAGTTATTACAAACAGTTTCAGTTTGGCAAGTATCCAGATAAATATGTAAAAAGTGTTAGTGAATGTGTTCGGCAATAAATGTTATAAAACCAATTTCTTCGTCAGTATAATTTCTGGATAAAAGATTCCTTTCCGATTCACACCCTGCATGAGAAACATATTCGACCCAAAGAGCTAGCTGGATGATATTTAAAGTGAATTATTTCAAAACTGATGCAAATTGCTACGCCAGATGGAGCTAAACAAACCAATAAGGAGTGACGTCACAAGATGGCAACGCGTGAAGTAAACACATATTTGCTCTCGTAAATTGGCTTCCAAACGTGGTGCTATATTAATGTTAAACACATAAGTAACATTAAAACCGTCGCATATTGGCGCATCAACGTGGGGCTAGATGACTAGGAAAGGAACAAGAATAACCAGGAAGTAGCAGAATTAACTAGGAATGAAGCAGAGTAACCAGGAATGCAGCAGTGAAATGATCTACAAGACGCAGATTCCAGAAACAACAAAAGGAACGACAGACTACATGGATGATTGGACATCGTAATTCCGAGATTACGAGGCAACAAGGAATTCAACGCAAAAACATCGAGACGACGTAGATTCATCACAACACAACGCAGAAGCGACATACAAATCTAGGAGAATGGGGCAGAACGCTGGACATTAAAGTAACAGCAACATACAGCATCAAAAAGGTAAATAAATGTTCCTTAGGAGCGGTAGGATAATAAAAACAATGGCTGCTAGTAATACAGAAGAAATAATTATGGAGGGAGATAGTGTAACAGTTAGCTGTGATCCAATACAAATTACAGGAAATAGCCCAGACTTTTTAGGATTTGAAGATGAAAATGTTAGTGCAGAAAGGGAGAATAGAATAGCAGGAAATGTTAATTTTGATGCTGGTATGATGATGGAAATGTTTAGAAATTTTGGTGAAAAATTAGAACAAAAATTAACTCAGAGTATAAGGGAAGAAATTTGTAAGAATAATGAGAAATTAGAAAAGAAAATAGATCAAAACAGGGAAGATATGCAAAAGAGTCATAGGGAATTAAGGGAAGATATTGGTAAAAGCTTAGAACAAAACAGGGAAGAAATTGAAAAGAAATTCATGGAGCTAGATAGTAGTATGATTAGAATGAAAAATGAAAATCAAGAAATGATAGCACATGAAATAGGAGAAATTTCAAAGAAAATTCTAGACATGAGCATGGAAATAAGTAACAAAGAAAGTGAGGTTAATACTAAAAGTGAGGTTAAGGTAGAATGCACAGAGTTAGGAAGTCAAATGAGTAGTATTTCAAGTGAGTTAAGAGAGATAAAAGAGGTTATGAATGTAGATATAAATCAGGCGCAAGTTAATTTCAGAGGGGAGATATCAGAAATACAGGAGATAGTAATGCAAAGAAATAAATTGTACCAAGATATTCAAAATGAAAACTCCAGTCCAGTACAGTTTAGTACAGATTTGTCAGAGTATTCTCAAATTAAAGAGATAGTTGAAGAATTGAAAATGAAAGTTGTTAAAAGATGTATTGTTCAAGAAACTGTAGATTGTTTTCAAATGGTATCATGGGATGAAATTTCAAATGAATACAAGAGGTTATTCATGAACAAAAATTTGAAGGTTAGGTTACGGCTACGAGTAATGTTTAGCCACACACAATTTGATCCAGGAGGGTAAATAGCAATGAGATGTAAAGTAAATGCTGGATAGTTAAAGACGACTTGCAGAGAAATGTATTGGAACGTAAGAGGGTTAACTAAATGTATATGTCATGAGAAAACAGAAATTTAATAAAAAAAAAAAAAAAAAAAATAGAAAAATAAAAAGAAATAAATATTTAAAAAAAAAAAAAAAAACATTTTAGTAACTGTAACAACATTTGAAATTAAGAATGCAAAGATTGAAACTTAATATGATATTAAATTAAAAGTACGTAAATACAATTCCAAAAGTATTGTTAAAATAATAATAAATTAAAAAAAAAAATAAATAATAAAAAAAAAATACTTATGTAGCAAATAGAACATGTGAAACAGTGCCTAGATTTAAGAGATGTAAATATTTGTGTAGAGGGTAAATATTTTGGTAAATATGTGTAATAATTACAAAAATCTTAAATGTATAAATTTTTGTCAACAAGTTAAGAAAGTAAACAATTTGGTAACAGTGATTAAATAATTTAGGGTAAAGTATTTGCTATAAAAAAAAATTGTGATGTCAGATGAATATCTAAATTAATTAAACCAGAGCCAGTAAGTAGTGGCGAGATAAAACATATGTCGTGTGTTAAATGCGTGTGAAGTGTTAAGTGAAAGTGATAACGTGTGTTCCAAGATTTAGGAGACTAAAAACACAATTTTAAAATTTCTAAACAAGTTATAAATATTTATAATTATGTTTCTAGTGGGGCATATGATACGGTAATTTGTATCACAAATTACTCAAATGTAAATAACGATTGTAATATGAATATGTATTTTTATGTGACATTTATTTCAGAGGTTTATTAATTGTAATTATTATTGGTAAATAATAATATACGGCTTTACTGAAACTGTCAACAATAACGCAATAATGCAGCAAGGGGGTGAGTTGTTTATCATTACCGGGAACAAGGAAGTTACGTAATGTTTCGCGCCTTTTCGGTAAAAGCTTCTAGAATGTTCCCTAAAAGAAATATGTATTAGTGGTTTTCATTGGATAGTAAAATAGACGCTAATGTTGGCGCGTTTTATTAGCCAATAGCAGTTCATTTATAATCTTTAGGCGTATCTTGAGGTAAGCCTATAAATAGTGTAGGTTCAAGGGAGCGTTCCCCCCAGTTCAACGGAATTCTCAATACACTACACGTCGGCCGCTCAGTTCATCAAAATTTCGTGTACACTACACATTGTCAGCCAGTCCTTCATTTCGTCAAGTTACACGAGAATTATTATAAAATATTATACAGTTAAATATACACAAAGTCGAAGTATGTGAGTTAAAAAGTGAGAAGTTATTACAAACAGTTTCAGTTTGGCAAGTATCCAGATAAATATGTAAAAAGTGTTAGTGAATGTGTTCGGCAATAAATGTTATAAAACCAATTTCTTCGTCAGTATAATTTCTGGATAAAAGATTCCTTTCCGATTCACACCCTGCATGAGAAACATATTCGACCCAAAGAGCTAGCTGGATGATATTTAAAGTGAATTATTTCAAAACTGATGCAAATTGCTACGCCAGATGGAGCTAAACAAACCAACAAGGAGTGACGTCACAAGATGGCAACGCGTGAAGTAAACACATATTTGCTCTCGTAAATTGGCTTCCAAACGTGGTGCTATATTAATGTTAAACACATAAGTAACATTAAAACCGTCGCAAATGTTGGCGCGTTTTATTAGCCAATAGCAGTTCATTTATAATCTTTAGGCGTATCTTGATGCAGGCCTATAAATAGTGTAGGTTCGAGGTAGCTTGTCCCCAGTTCAACAAATTTCTCAATACTCTACACGTCGGTCTCTCAGTTCATCGTCAGTCAGTCCTTCATTTCGTCAAGTTACGCGCAGCAGAATTACGAGAATTATTATAAAGTATTATACAGTTAAATATACACAAAGTTGAAGTATGCGAGTTAAAAGTGATAAGTAAGAAGTTATTACAAACAGTTTCAGTTTGGCGAGTATCCAGATTAATATGTAAATGTGTTTGTGAACGTGTTCGGCAATAAAAGTTATAAAACCAATTTCTTTATTAAGTATAATTTCTGGATAAAAGATTCCTTTCCGATTCACACCCTTACATAGAGATACATGTCCTACCAAGATAAGATGATAGCTAGCCAGAGGACAATATACAAAACTTTAAATTCTCTCGAACACTAATTCATGCAAATTGCTACGACAGATGGAGCTACGAACCAGACAGATGAATGACGTCACAAGATGGCAACACATGAAGTCACACAACCTTAATACCGCATCAAATTGGCTTCCAAACGTGGTGGTATAATAATGTTAAACACATGGTAACTAATACAGTCGCATATTGGCGCCCAACGTGGGGCACGACAACCAGGAAAGGAATACGATGACCAGGAAAGTAGCAGAATTAACCAGGAAGAGGCGAATGCAGCAGTGAAACGATCTACAAGATGCAGATTCCGAGACAACAGGGTAATTCAACTACAAAAACATCAAGACGACGTAGATTCATCACAACACAACGCAGAAGCGACATACAAACATAGGAGAATGGGGCAGAACGCTGGACATTAAAGTAACAGCAACATACAGCATCAAAAAGGTAAACAAATTTAAATGTTCCTTAGGAGTGGTAGGATAATAAAAACAATGGCTGCTAGTAATACAGAAGAAATAATTATGGAGGGAGATAGTGTAACAGTTAGCTGTGATCCAATACAAGTTACAGGAAATAGCCCAGACTTTTTAGGATTTGAGGATGAAAATGTTAGAGCAGAAAGTGAGAATAGAATAGCAGGAAATGTTAATTTTGATGCTAGTATGATGATGGAAATGCTGAGAAATATGAATAGAGAATTGAGGGAAGAATTAAGGGAAGAAATTTGTAAAAGTAATGAGAAATTGAGGGAAGATCTTAGTAAGAAAACAGATCAATTAAGGGAAGATATGCAAAAGAATAATAGGGAATTGAGGGAAGATATTGGTAAAAGCTTAGAACAAAACAGGAAATCAATTGAAAATATTGGTAGGAGTAATGGGGTATTAGAGCAAAAAGTAGATCAAAGCAGTGGAGAAATTGAAAAGAAAGTTATGAAGCAAGATAGTAGTATGCCAGAAATGAGAGATGAAAATGAGGAAGTAATAGCAAGTGAGACAGGAGAAATTTCAAAGAAAATGCTAGACATAAGCAAGGAAATAGGTAACAAAGAAAGTGATGTTAATACTAAAAGTGAGGTTAATGTAGAATGCACAGAGTTAGGAAGTCAAATGAGTAGTATTTCAAGTGAGATAAGAGAGATAAAAGAGGTTAGGAAGGTAGATGTAAATCAGGCGCAAGTTAATTTCAGAGCGGAGATATCAGAAATACAAAAAGAATCAGAAATGCAAAGAAATAAATTGTACCAAGATGTTCAAATTGAAAACTCCAGTCCAGTACAGTTTAGTACAGATTTGTCAGAGTACTTTCAAATTAAAGAGATAGCAGAAGAATTGAAAATGAAAGTTGTTAAAAGATGTATTGTTCAGGAAACTTTAGATTGTTTTCAAATGTTATCATGTAACGAAATTTCAAATGAATACAAGAGGTTATTCATGAACAAACTTTGGAAGGTTAGGTTACGGCTACGAGTAATGTTTAGCCACACACAATTTGATCCAGGAGGGTAAATAGCAATGAGATGTAAAGTAAATGCTGGATAGTTAAAGATGACTTGCAGAGAAATGTATTGGAATGTAAGAGGGTTAACTAAATATATATATATATATATATATATATATGTCATGAGAAAACAGAAATAAATTAAAAAAAAAAATAGATAAATAAAAATAAATAAATATTTAAAAAAAAAAAAAATTTAAATTTTTAGTAACTGTAACAATATTTGAAAATTAAGAATGCAAAGATTGAAACTTAATATGATGTTAAAAGTAAAAGTACGTAAATAATATACAAAATAAGAAAAATGGGTAAAAATAATTAAAAATAATTAAAAACAAATACTTATGTAGCAAACAGAAAATGTAAAACAATGCCTAGATTTAAGAGATGTAAATATTTGTGTAGAGGGTGAATATTTTGGTAAAAATGTTAAACAATTACAAAAATCTTAAATGTATAAATTTTTGTCAACAACTTAAGAAAGTAAACAATTTGGTAACAGTAAATAAATAATTTAGGGTAAAGTATTTGCTATAAAAAAAAAAAAAATTTGTGATGTCAGATTAATATCTAAATTAATTAAACCAGAGCCAGTAAGTAGTAGCGAGATAAAACATATGTCGTGTGTTAAATGCGTGTGAAGTGTTTAGTGAAAGTGATAGCGTGTGTTCCAAAATTTAGGAGACTAAAAACACAATTATAAAATTTCCAAACAAGTTATAAATATTTATAATTATGTTTCTAGTGGGGCATATGATACGGTAATTTGTATCACAAATTACTCAGACGTAAATAATGATTGTAATATGAATATGTATTTTTATGTGACATTGATTTCAGAGGTTTATTAATTGTAATTATTATTGGTAAATAATAACATACGGCTTTACTGAAACTGTCAATAATAACGCAATAATGCAGCGATGGGGTGAGTTGTTTATCATTACCGGGAACCAGGAAGTTACGTAATGTTTCGCGCCTTTTCGGTAGAAGCTTCTAGAACATTTCCTAAAGCAATATGTTTTCGTGGTTTTCATTGGATATTAAAATAGACGCTAATGTTGGCGCGTTTTATTAGCCAATAGCAGTTCATTTATAATCTTTAGGCGTATCTTGATGCAGGCCTATAAATAGTGTAGGTTCGAGGTAGCTTGTCCCCAGTTCAACAAATTTCTCAATACTCTACACCTCGGTCTCTCAGTTCATCGTCAGTCAGTCCTTCATTTCGTCAAGTTACGCGCAGCAGAATTACGAGAATTATTATAAAGTATTATACAGTTAAATATACACAAAGTTGAAGTATGCGAGTTAAAAGTGATAAGTAAGAAGTTATTACAAACAGTTTCAGTTTGGCGAGTATCCAGATTAATATGTAAATGTGTTTGTGAACGTGTTCGGCAATAAAAGTTATAAAACCAATTTCTTTATTAAGTATAATTTC
This sequence comes from Deroplatys truncata, assembly GCA_030765065.1. Lineage (NCBI taxonomy): Eukaryota > Metazoa > Arthropoda > Insecta > Mantodea > Mantidae > Deroplatys > Deroplatys truncata. Next base: position 30,854,853 of record CM060980.1, on the reverse strand, counting down.
TGGATAAAAGATTCCTTTCCGATTCACACCCTTACATAGAGATACCTGTCCTACCAAGATAAAATGATAGCTAGCCGGAGGACAATATACAAATCTTTAAATTCTCTCGAACACTAATTCATGCAAATTGCTACGACAGATGGAGCTACGAACCAGACAGATGAATGACGTCACAAGATGGCAACACATGAAGTCACACAACCTTAATACCGCATCAAATTGGCTTCCAAACGTGGTGCTATAATAATGTTAAACACATGGTAACTAATACAGTCGCAAATGCATAGTTTTTAGTGATGTGACAAACAGTTATAACTGTCACAGTTACAGTGCATTAACAGTTACACGTAACGTTACCAGTAACTATTAAGTTATTTGTTTTCATGGTTATTACGTTTGCAGTTACATTACATTAACAGTTACCAGTAACGATTAGAAGTAACTACATTTCAATATGAACGATGTCATCATTTGAGCTTAGTGGCCCATGCATATTTTGCTAATAAACAGCATTAATGTTTATTCATACCCATCTATCCACAATATAATCCACACCTATAATTGTATGTTAATAATGATCTTAATGCAACACATGCAACTTTGCTGCCTGACCTGTCATCTGTGGCCTGTAACCTAAATTCCAAGCGGTAAGCAACATGCTGTAAACACAAATATGTACTTGCAACTCTGTGCAGGATGACTCAACTTGTAAATGAATTGAGGTAACTAGTTTCTGATAAGCGATACCAATGCTGCGCACATGCAGTGAATGATGTTTCAGGCTTGATAACCGTCTTGTTTCTTCAATAACCATTAACGCGATAACTAGTTGTCTTCGTTACTTTGGTAACCATTATTGAGTAACTAGTTACTTTGTATTCATTACTGTTACATTATGGTAACTGTTACAAAGTAACGATTACATTATTTTCTGCTCATCACTAATAGTTTTATTAATTCATTGTACTGTTCTGTTTCATCTGAGGTTACTCCCATTGAATTTAGATATCTGTTTATCTGTATTCTTAAGTTTGTCCAATGACATACTTGTAAAAATAGATTTAACATCAAAGGATACCAAGCTTAATTACATCTCTTTGATTCTTTCATTAGTTCAAAGGAGTCTGTGACATTCAAATTTGGAAAATTAATTAAATTTATTTACCATCCATCTTGTTAGATTGTATGTGGGTGAATTAATACTAGGTACTTATTATTGGTCTTAGCAAAATGTTTGATTTATGGACCTTACATAACCCATATATTCTAGGTTCCATAAGATTGTCTTAAATCCAGCTTCCCAACTCACATCAGGAGTCATCCACCACTGGACCAGCTCTTAAAACAAGACCTGTTATAATGTGAACTAATTATTATCAATGTGGAACCCAATCAGGTTTACCTCATTTCAATGTTGCTTTGCTGCTATGTACATTAACAATGGTTTGTAGAGCGCACATGTGCAATCGATCAATAATAATAATAATAATAATAATAAAAAAAAAGTTGTCTGGTTTATTGTGTATTTATCTGTGATTATGTTTGTATTTCCTACAGTTTCATTAAACATTTTCATACACATGGGCAGTGAATTATTGGTTACTAATCCAAATTCCTCTCTGTTAAGCATTGTTTTTATTTTTTACCAGAATCTTATTTGTCTCCCCTAGGTTTTCTGTGCCAATGTTAATGTCAACAATGTAGTCTGATTTTTGTTGAAAACTATATACATGTTTTTAATTTCTGATTTAGCAAGTCCAATTCTATGGAAGAGATCTATCTTTAGATAGATTGATCACATTATCTCTCGGATTAATGGAATGGTGGTTATTTACATTGTGCTGATTGTCTTGTGTATTACAGTTAATAACTGTAATTTTAAAAATGTGTATTGTAGTCTCTAATCAACTCAGATTCTTTACAAATTAGTATATAATTGAAGCTTCAACAGAACCATGCAGTTTCACCATTATTTACCAATTAGGAAAAATTATTTCTATTGCTGCCAACATGAAACTTTTATCTCTCAAAGTTTCTACATTTTCAGGATTCAATTAATGGGCATGTATCTACAAAGTGCATAGATTTGTTTCCTAAATAGGTAGTTCACTACAAATGCATGTTACTATAAAACGAATACCTTGATAAGGACCAACAGATATGATGGCATAGTATAAAGAATTTAAAGTGGTAGACAGTCAAAATGTGCAGCACAGCAATTGTCTTTAGATCTCATTTTCCCTCTTCAGAGGTAATGTGTACATGAAATTCTTATTATCTAAGCTTTATTCAGGTTTATTTTGAGTTATTCTTTTTCCATGCCTTGTGAGAAAATGTTAGTTTTTTCTTGAATATTAGTCAGAATGTAATACTGATAACATAAGATAGTTCTTTCTCCAACCAGAGACAAATCTGTTTTATGGAAGTAGATGCCTCTCCTGAAGTGAAGGCTTCTCTCATGCCCTAAAATCATTGCTGGTCACATTGATGCCACTTCTTTCTGGTGAATGAACTCCAAACTTACTTTTCAATTATTTGGTGCTAACATATTTTATAAGATTATATTAAACTTTTCAGGGAAGTGAAAGCACATTAATGAAACAAATAAATAACCATTGTTGATGCACTGACTGCCTTCTCTACATTTTACAAAGATGCTTTTTGTCCTAAAATCTAATCATATTAACTTTATACATATTTAGATGCTTTTCATTTCATCTACTTGTACATTTTAACAAAATCTGACAAACTTTCTAAACCTATTACAAAGGATTGCCAAATGTCTCTACTTTTCTGTTTTTAGGTTACAGGCTGAGTTTTATTATTAAATCTTTTTAGCATTTTATGTCAAATAATATTTATAATCATATTAGTAATATCTAATTTCTTTTTCTTTAAAATTCTATAGTTGATCATCTTGATAACTGTTTAAATTTACAAATGAAAAGCAAGCAACAATCAGTTCGTGTTTCTCTTTCTATGAAATCAAGTCACATCAGTTCATCTTTCATTGTCACGAAGAAATGTGAAAATTCAGTCAAGACTTGACTGGTAGCATTGGCACTGGTAGATCAGCACATGTGATGCAGTAATTTGTATCACAAATTACTTAAATGTAAATGATGATTGTAATATGAATATGCATTTTTATGTGACATTGATTTCAGATGTTTATTAATTGTAATTATTATTTGGAAATAAGTTTATACGGCCTTACTGAAACTGTCAATAATAGCGCGCAATAATGCAGCGAGGGGGTGAGCTGTTTATCATTATTGGAAACGAGGAAGTTACGTAATGTTGGCGCGTTTTCAGTAGAAACTTCTGGAATATTTTCTCCCTAAAGCATATGTATTCATAATTTTCATTGGATATTAAGATAGACACTAATGTTGGCGCGTTTTATTAGCCAATAGCAGTTCAGTTATAATCTTTAGGCGTATCTGGACGAGGGAGTATAAATAAGGTAGGTTGGAGGTAAAGTCAGTCAGTCCTTCAGTTCGCCGAAAGCATTCATACATTACACGTCGTATTTAGCAGTTCATCAAAAATCTGTGTACACTACACGTCGTCTTCAGTCAGTCAGTTCGTCGAAAGTATTAGTACGGCATACATCGGATATAAATTCACAAGTTACGCGCAGCAGAATTATGAAAGATCTAAAGTATGGTAAAGTTAATTATACAAAAGATTGAAGTACGTTGATTAAAAGTGATCAGTAAGAAGTTATTATAACAGTTTCAGTTTGGCGAGTATCTGGATCAATATGTAAAAGTGATAGTGAACGTGTTCGACAATAAAAATTATAAAACAAATTTCTTCATCAGTGTTCTTTTTGGATAAAAGATTCCTTTCCGTTTACACAACCCTGATCAAGACACATGTTCGACTGAAATAATAGCTAGCCGGAGGACATTTGAAATAAAATTCTTTCAAACACTAATACTACCACAAATTGCTAACACTAGATGGAGCTACGAACCTAACAAATGAATGACGTCACAAGATGGCAACACGTGATGTAAACCCACATACACAAACATCACAAGCATCAACATTAATATAAAATCTGTTACAAATTGGCTCCCATACGTGGGGCAGTTAAAATTATGTAACCAAACAAAACAAAAGCAACACAACATAAGATCTTCAAGTTCTAATAATTTACGTAAAAACATATTACGTAAGCATTAAAGTAACTATCGCACATGGCAGTTGTAAATTGCAGTGCACTTATTTTAGCTGCTGTTGGGCAGTTTTGCAAGACACAGATATTGTTCCCAACATTTTAGGGTTTGTTTCAATTCAATAAAATGTTCTCTAAATAAAAGGAAAACAGGAATAGCAGTGGAAGTGAATACAGGGATAGTGATGGTGATAGTATAGTCAAAACGACAAGCATAAGGTGAAGAGAAAGTACATTTTGTAATGAATGGTTATAAAATATGCATTTTAAAAGTTGGTTAGCTAAATGATGACATAGCCATAGCAAAATGTATTGTATGTCATGCTTTGTTTTCAATGAAAACCGATGGATTTGGGACAGTGAGTAAAGATTTACAAAGAGAGAGGCAAACTTTCTGTTGCATCAAGTTATAAAACTAAATCAATTGAAAACTTTTTAGGGTGAACCATTCTCCTACTGAAAGTGAACTTAAGCTGCTGGATTATCGTTTGTATATAATACAATAATGCATAACCATTGTTATCTTTCTACTGATTGTGGCATTAAGTTAGCAAGTGGCATTTTGAAAGATTTGAAGTTAAGTCCAAAATTTCAATTTGGATTTACAAAACGTGAGATGATTGTTCAAAATGTATTGGCTCCTCATTCCATAGAATTGGTAGAGGATGCTTAAAAGATTACACTCTTTTCTGTTTTGACAGATGCCTCAAAGCCAATACTAAGTGCTTTCCAGTCAATATTAAATATTTTTCTGAGATTAATGGAGTTAAAGAAAAATTAGTTATCTTATATGATGATTCAAATGAAACAGCTGACAGTGTTTTTGAGAAACTGAAATCTATTTTAGATGGACACAGTTTGAAAATGTTCTAATATATGTAAGTGTTTTGGTGCACACAATGCAGCAGCCAGCTACACCACTCAGTTTTTTCAGGATTTCAAATCTGTAAATGATAACAATTCAAATGAATTGGGAGAGCCATGTTATTCATAACGTGGCCAAAAGTCAGGCAAAGTGATGAAATTTGATGTCGAGTATCTAGTACTAAAAATTTATAACTAGTTTTCATCTTTTAGTAAGAAAACTAATGAACTTAGAAAACCTTTTTCTATTTGTTGAACAAGAATACTCCACAATTTTAAAGCATATTCCAGTACTGCTAGCTTTACAGAGTTTTCTAAAAAAATTGGAATCCTACACAATCCTATTTTGTTTCCTAAGTTGAAGAAGAAACAAATCCTTTAGTATGGACTTTCGTAAGAGGAGTGGATGAAAAATATTAATGGTCACTGCCTTTTTTTTAGGTGCATTTTATGCATAACTATATTAATTCTGTTACAGTTTTGCAACTCAAAAATAAAAGAATTCAACCTACAGATATTTGCTATCTTAGAATCCCTAAATAAAAGCATTCAATTTAAATTAAAAGTAGTCTTTCAAATTTATCAAAATTTGAAGAAATGAAGCAAATTGGACCAGGAAATGTTCAGAAGAGATTCCCTAAGTAATTAGAGGAGTCTTCAATAGTTAAATAAGAGTTCAACTTTGAGACCTCTCCTTTTAAGAAATTTGCAGTTGGAATCTGAAAGAAGCAGTGACCTTTGATAGCCTTATAAAAACAGTAAATGCTCACAGCTTAGAAGTAAATGGGATGAATTGTACTACGAGTTCGTTATTCTGAGAGATGTTATTGAAACTCTTAAAAACCTAGATTTACCAACTGACAAAAAAAACGGCTGCATATTTTTAACAAATATGCAGCCCCTAACTTACTAAAAATAGTAACATTTCTGTTCTGTGTTCCTTTCAGTAATGTGCATACAGAAAAGTTTTCTTTAATGAAAATCTTGTGGACAAAAGAAAGAAACAATATTCATGTAAAATCCTGTAAAGTGAACTTCTGGTTAAAACAAATGACAATATGAGTTTTTCTGAGTCTCATCAACATGATCTACATGAAAAGCAACTTTTACAGATCAGTGCATCAGTTAAACAGTACATCTATAAGTTCCAGTGTTTGCCTCAGTCCCATGATTTGTACAAGGCATCATGTTCGTACCAAGTTAAATATAATGACTATGGGAAAAAAGAACAAGAAATAAGACATGAATTACTAAAAGAGCTGAAAAAAGCCAGAAACAAAGGAAGGAGAGCTTTCATGCAAGGCTTGAAATTATACATCGATGGAATTCCCTTCACTCAGCACCAAGGCCAAGGAACTTCAGTCAGAAGAGAGGAAAGGAGGGGAGAAGAAGTAAGCATGCCACAAGGGAAGAACCGGGAGAGAAGCAAACCAACCAGGGAGGTGACATCACCATTGAAGAAGATCAGCCCACAAAAACAGTTGGTAGATGAAGCAAGGAGCGACGCATTAGTGGTATCAGCGGGATTTGATGTGTGGAAAGACAGAGAAGATATGAGTGTAGTGTCAACACCCGAAGGCAGTATCTTAATAGTAAAAGACCACAAGAGGATTCAGACACAACAGGAGGAGAGGCTAACAAGAATGAAAGTAAAACTACAACAACTTAGACAAAATAGAACTGATTCAGCATAGGATGAGCCTCCCCTGGTGGTGGTTGCTGAAATGCGGAATGTTTATTAGTCAAAATTAATAAAGGGGAATTGGCTCAAGTGTGGATGCGAGGTGATCTATAGCAATGGTGGAAACTTGGTTAACCAAAAACCCAGTGATATACATGGAGGGTTATGAGTATTTTGAAAAACATGGAGTGAAAAAGAAAATGAAAGGCAGGGTACCAGGGGGAATATGAGTGTTTATTAGAAGGGACAGAAACTTAGAACAAAGGAAATAAACAGTGCAGAATTAGAGAGAGTAAGAAAGGACTTGAGAAATGATATAGAACTGTCAGTTAATGAAAGGAGGAAGAAGTTAAAATAAGGAGGGATAGGATCAGTTAATTTGCATTAGTTAAACAGGATTCTTATACACCAATAACCAGGGTGTTAGTGTGTATAAGGTCCAAAGGAACAAACAAACAACTCTTAAGGATAGAAATTAGTTGGTGTCTAACGGGGGAAAGAAAGAGAGAGGAGAAAAAAAGAGAGAGGAGAAAGAAAAGAGAGAGAAGAAAAAAAGAGAGAGGAGAAATAAAAGAGAGAGGAGAAAAAAAGAGAGGAGAAAAAAAGAGAGGAGAAAAAAAGAGAGAAAAAAAAGACAGGAAAAAAAGGAGAGAGAAGAGAAAAGAAAAAAAAATGAAAGAAAAGTTTATATTGTATAAATGTAACCAGATATTGCATGTGATTAATGACAAATAAATTTCATTCATTCAAGTTAAATATAATTAATTTCAATACCTTTAGGAATGTTTAATATACTCGTGGTATTCGTAGTTTAATTTTAATTTAAAGTTTAATTTGTAAACTGAAATACTGCCTGCTTTAAGTATCCCAACTTCTAACTTCAATGTGAAACCCTACCATTACATAATTCCTTGTGTATACTTGCATAAAAAAGTGATTCTTTTATTCGCATTACATTAGGCTAAATCTACAAATAATTTCAAATTATGCAATATGAATTTAGTTCATTGTGCAATATGGAAAACAAAACATTACTGTCCACATATAGCAAGCCATTGTTTTGTTTCTGATGAAACCATATGGGAAAAAGAAAAACTGCACAAGATGTTTTATAAATGCCACGCGACACATCTACCTGGCAAACTTATAGATGTAACCATAAATATTTTGAAAACTGCTAATGCTACAGAAACTCTATTTGGTATAAATTGTATACTTCAATGATCCCTATGTTTTTCATGTAGTTAGTTTTGTCTAGCTGTAAGGTTTATCAATTACACAAAATTCATTCAGAATGAAAAGGACTTCACAGGTTATACACATCAAATTCAAGATACATGTTTTATTAGTCATGCAAATATCTTTTAACCAAAATTTTTATAGTAATTTTTGAAACTGAAAAATAACAAACAGTTTTGTATGTAAATAGTGCGTGGGGAAGAGAGATTTTCTTAAAAACTTCATATGCCACATCTTTGGAAGCTGTTGAAATGAAATACAATTTGATCTTTCTCTTTCTTACCCTTCCTCCCTCTTTTCTCTCTCAAAAACATACGTGTGGGCGCACACCCCCACCCAATTTTTAAAAATACTTTGTTGGGGGCTTTAGGGGATATCAAAACAGATTTCCAGTAAGTAAATGATAGTGAAAGTAATCTACATTCGAGGAAGAGAGAAGAAGTGATAGTGATTTAATAAGGTTGAGTGAGTATTGGTATTGCTGCAAGATCATATTAGTTAAGTGGGAAATACCCATGAAGAATAATTATGGCCCTGCAAGAATGGGTAGAGAAAATTTTATTCCACGTATTAAAATTGTTTGTAAAATTTGACATATAAATTTAAAATGTAAGGTACATGGACTAGACAATTGTGAGGCAGGATAGGAAGTTATTGCTCCTGACTAAATTGTAATTAATTATAAAAAGCAATTAACAGCAAAGTATACAACTCCAAAAATTTGATCAAAACTTAGTAAAAATCATAAACACAACAATAGTACTGTTCTTGAGATTTTAACTAGAAAGAAAACATTTTAAATAATTTTGAAAATTTCATCATGTAACAAATTCAATACTAAATATTTTAATATAAAAAAATTTGACGAAAACAAAATTGTAAAAATATAAGTGTCTCACCAGAGCAATAAAGAAAGAAGGTTTGAAGCAATAATTGATTTAACTTTATTTAAGTATATTTAGAACCCTGAGAATATATATTCCCGAATGCCACAACATTTAACAATATTCCACACATTCGACAAGCATCTTTTAAACCATTCCAAGATAAAGGTATAAAATTCATATTAGAAACTGAAAAAGATGATACCTCGTTTCTTAGACTTGTAAGGTAATAACAAATAACAACGGACTGGTTTTTGGCATTTTGTAGAAAACCAAATCATACTGATCACTACATCAAAATAAGAGTTTTAACTCTTTTCACTTAAATTTGCTGTTTTTTAATAATTTATTTTAGTACTAGTGACTCCCAAGATCATGTGCAATCTCTAGTAATCACCTATGGATACTCTCAAATTATCCATTATTCTGGATATTATATCCCACCTATTTCTTATGTCATGTATGATTGCTCGTAGCAATGTCCACTTTAGATTTGTAGCATTTTTGTATCTTCTAGCCATTGCATTCTAATTCCTCCTCCTACCGGATGTTTTTCCTAGTACTATCTCCTTCTCCATGAACATTGGTCTTCTCATATGACATCCAAAATAGCACAATTTATTCCCAAGGCAAGAGCTTCCACTGATAAATAAAACGTAATAATGAAGCTTTTAACGGTGAAGTAAATGCAAATAAATATAACAATGAATAAACAAACTACAACAACCTAAATAAATGGGAAAAAAACAAAGCTGACGATGAAATCAAGAGATTTCGAAACATATCCTGCAGTTGATTTATTGTAGAAGATAAGTGGATAATTGTCACTAATATTTACTGTTATTAAACTGAGTTTTATTTATGGATGCTCTTTAACTGCTGTGGTTCTTAGCGCCCCATTCTATATTGAACGTGAAAGACTGGTAATTTTGCTCAGAGGCCTTTTTATCAGGCTTGAGGTTCTTTTACGTGCCATAAATCTATGACACGGAACCACCGGCTTTACTTCCCTTCTGAAGGAAGCCATGCTAATCTTCTACAATACATCAACTGCAGGATATGTTTCGAAATCTCTCATTTTTCTTTTACATTCGATGTGCCAAAATAGTATCTGATAATGTTTTTTAGTTTAAGGTACATATGGTGAGAAAATTTAACAGTAATATATTATACTAGACCGTCACTAAGTGAAAGCATTAATGAAAACTTAAAGCTGCATTAATAGCTTATAGTCATAATGATAACACAGGTTGGGATGAGAATTTACACTGGCTACAGTTTGCTTTCTATTCTGCCAGACATGAGGCTTATGGCAAATGTCCATTTCAGTTAATGATGTGATTCCCACCAAACTCTCCCCTGCTGAGTTTGTGGTCCCTGAAAGAGGTATTACCTGATAAGCCAATACCTGAGAAATTAGGGATAGAATGAGAAAGAGTCTAGACAAATCATTTAATATAAGAAAATGTTACTCTGATGATGATGATGATGATGATGATGAAACTTTCAGTGGCTTCTTTAAGAAGCCTGCATGTAGCTCTTAGCCTGGGTATTTAATCAAATCCAATGGTCCCAACTAACAGACCACGTCTTTGATATGTGCCCTTCTTATATCCTCAGGTTCCAAAAATGTTACTATGATGCTAATTTTATTGTGAAATAGCAAAGTTCAAGATTGTCAAAATGGCCTAATTAAAGTCACACATGCCAAGTAAACCTAGTAGTAATGCTGCTACAAAATTAGCACCCACATTTAAAGGACCATTCCAAATTATCTAATTTCAATCATCAATTACAATACCACTAAAGGATGGATATCGTACTACAGAGCCCATAGTCGCAGTTAAAACAAGCATACATATAAAAATTATTCTAAAAGACTTTAATACATAATGTATATGTAACATCATTCACGTGAAGTGTTACATGAGAGCACATATTAATGAAGGATTTTATATTTCATGAAAATTTCTATATTGAGGAGGTATTCCACCCCAGAGAACGTGTTTGTTGTATACAGGGTGAGCGAAAAGTCCCTTTACACTACCTTTGAAACTATATAGTTATGTACAGCTTACCTCCTATGGGTCCAAAATGTTTGTATGGGTTCCTCCATGTTTGTAGCAATATCCAATGCGCCTCCATGTCCGATTGTTCATCTGCAACAGCAGATTAGGGGTGATGGTTTCAAATGCTGCACAAATTGCGTTTTTCAGTTGCTCATTGTTTATGTATTGGCATTTTCTCACATCTTTCACAATACCCCACAGTGCATTATTAAGTGAGGTGAGGTCTGGACTTCTTGGAAGCCAAGGTAATGGAGCTGGAGATTGTTCTGAGCCACGTCCAATCCAGGGATTTGGAAAAATTTCGTTCCAGCATTGGCAGATGCAGACAGCAAAATGTCCTGGTGTCCCGTCATGTTGAAAGAAGACGGTGTCATCAACTCTGGAAGTAACTTCTCTTTGATCATTTTTGAATAACTGATACTTTCACAGCAGCACAAGTTTCAACTCTAGTGCTCAGTCGCCCACTGCGTTGTGCATCGAGAACACTTCCCATGGCAAAAGTCTTTTTCTCACATTGCAAAAATGTTGAATGTGGTGGTGCTTTGCCAAAATGCACCACAAAGTTGTTCTGAATATCCTGCATTGTTTGCCCAGCATTTCGGCATTCGTGGATCCACACAGAAGCCACCAAACACTCTTCCACACTAAAAGGTCTTGTATTGACCAAAACTTTACCAGCCATTTTGAGCAAGTTTTGTAGTGAGTATTGTTGCATATTGCTTCCAGTATCACTATCGGCATTGTCAGATCTACCACCTTATCGATAATCAAATTCACAATCGATAATTTGTATTCGTATTACCCATTTCCTTCCTTCTTTGCTTCATAGAACTGGGTTAAAGCAGTGTAAAGGGACTTTCCGCTCACCCTGTACATGGAGACATGGATGCAAACATCATTAAAACATGTTCATGTAAAATTACTTTTTACTGATGTTTTAGTGTTACAAATTCCAATTCAGAAACGATTATTTAATCCAAAACACATCAGTTTCTAACTTCTGTACACATATCATATTCAATGTAAACATTTTATTTTATGAATCAAATATCTACATTGAGATAACCAAAAGTTTACTACCCACATTAACTGAGTTGGTGCAATATAAGGCAAGATGCATTTCAGTGCCTTTGAGTAAGACTGAGGAGCAGAGAAGAACTGATGTACAGAGAAAAATTCTAATTACTATTTTGAATTTTGAAATTTGTTTCAGTGATCTAACACAATATTTAATAGTTGTTCATTTTAACTTATGCATAGGATAAAACAGATAAAAACAGCCAACTCTTTTAAAACAAACCCCAAGACATTTCATTGAAAAGTCTTTGTAAAAATTAGAGGAATTAGGATTATAATATTAAGAGCATGATGTATTTAACTCTAATCAATTTGCACAATATTGATTGTAATGTTCACATTTACTATAATGTATGTAATTGTAATTACTTGAGGGAAAATTGATACTTGTATAGGGTTCATAAATTGTTCATATTTATATCTTTAGTCGTCCTCCGTGGTCTAGTAGTACCACCCTAGAGCCTCTAATTCCCGAAGTTGTGGGTTCATACCCAGCAGAAGGCAATGGATTTTTTCGGGCATAAAAATTCTTAGCATTACTTCCTTAGGAAGGGAAGTAAAGCCAGTGGTCCCATACCTTAGATTTATGGCACATAAAAGAACCTCAAACCTGATAAAGAGGTCTCTGAGCAAAATTTCCAGTACTTTGTGCCCAACATACAATGGGACGCTAAGAACCACAGCAGTTAAAGAGCGTCCATAAATGAAACACAATTTAATTTAAGTTTATATCTTTGACCATGCTAAAAGCTTGCATATCTAGTAAAATGACAATAGTAAACAAATATGTGACAGGGGCAGTGGTTGTGATATTTAGACATGGCATCAATGTACCTGTTCTGTGCCTGACTTCTGATGGCTTGTAGAACTGCGCATGGTGTGCTGGGCTTCTCTTCTGACCTGTTGGGCTGCTAGGTATTTCTCCTGCTGAATCCTTGCATTCACCTCTTGCCTGTGACACAAGAATCCTGAATTCACTGAGTCTTCAAAAACAAAACATGCTTGAAAGATGTTTCTATATCTCTCATACCTTCTACGTTCCTGCAGAACTTTCAATTGAGCCTCTGTTGGAAGTGCTGGCAGTGTCACTACTTGCTCTTTTAGATAGCTGGTAGCTGCCATGCGAATGGTCCGCTGCAGCTGGAGTGCTCTGCCTTGTGGGGGATTCTCCACATCACGTGTTCCAAGCACAGCTATTTTATTGCTGATAAAATAAAATATCACTCATTATGCAATAATTCCACTCAATGTATCAGTGGTGGTGGTGGTGGTATAGTCAATGTATAAGTGCCAACAATAGTTTAATAATAATAATAATAATAATAATAATAATAATAATAATAATAATAATTATTATTATTATTATTATTATTATTATTTTAAAAATTAATGAACAAGAAGTTTTTAAACTCAATTATGGAAATTGCATTGTTAGATGTACAAGTTTGGAACAACTTGCATTAGAATCACCAAATGGATTATGTGAGATGTTGCAAAGAGTTTAACATTGTAATTGAGAATCATGTAAAGAATCAAAGTGAAAGTCATGCTGCTGCATCATGTTTTACAACTGCATATGTACAAAGTATAACATGCAATTGTAGTCCTTCCTTTAACTGTCATTCACCTTGGCTAACTTGGCCTAAACTTCTCAAATTCCTCCCTCTCCATCAAGAGCAAGAGAGACATTTTCTTCAATATCAAAGCATTTTGCTGATTTACATGCATTAATATGTGGTGTGCCTTGGAAAATTTATTTACCTTTACTTCTGCTTCTTTGTTCCTTTTTAAGAATTTGGTGCCATCTGTGTTTACTTTAAACATTTTCCTTAGTGAGCAACAATAATTATGAAAGCAAAAATAGAATTCAACACGGGCATCAGAGATGCTCTAAATTTAAGCACTCAAAGAAATGCATTTATTTTAATAAAATGACTAAAAGAGGCAGGCATTAGCATTAGAGTACACTTGGTAAACTTTTGTTTTCAGTGGCATATGTAGGATTAAACTATTCAGACAATTCAATTTTGTACAAAATGCAGGCATTTGCTTTATATTTCTTTAGTGATTGGTACATTTTTTTCTGTTTTATGGAAATATATGCCAATAGTTATAAAGTTGTAAGCGTATTATTTCAGTTTTTGCTTTGCACATAAAAGATTGTAACCTATTCTACTTAGTAGATAAAATTAAATAAACAAATTAACTAAAAATCAAATGGCAGAAAACAGTTGTAGAGGCATGATAAATTTTAATGCCAGCAAGAAAATTATGAGCTAACAGTATTGTCACCACTACTACAATGCAAAGGCCTTTGCACCCCTAAACTTTTGTATCCCTGTTTCCCATGGTGGTTGCAGGAATTCATTATGCATATGTAGTTTGATGCCAAACTAGTGCCAATTTGCTTTTCCAATGTCTATTTCCAAGGCAAGGCATTTTAGTATGTCATATTTATGTGTTACAGAATGATAAGGCACTTAAACAAAATGTATCCACTGGAAGAGAAGAAGAGATCCTTAATTTATTTTAAAAAGAAAAACAAATGGCAAGAGCAAAAATATATTGATGAGCTGAACAAAGATTGGAAGGGAAGGTTTAGCCTGAATGAGAACAGGGATATGCTGGTTGAATGGACGATGAAAAAGGTATTATGTATTCCATTTTGTGGAAGAATATAAGATCTAGAACACAATATTTGAATTTTATAATTACACCTCAGAATTTTAGGCATGAAAACTTAACATTTTAGGCAACTAAAATAGGTTACAAAATGATGTAATTAAGCAATATTCTTTAATTTTATGCAAGAAAACAAAAGTTATTTCTGGTATATAAAATGAGCAACATAACAATTAGTTATGCAAGAACATATTATGCATAATTGTTATGTGTATGACTATAAGCATCACAAGTTACTTGTTTTCATAATTAGTAGCACAATATTATACACAATTTTCTCCAAATTTTCAACAGTTAGGCTGTCTTTTGTCTACTCAAATTATTTTAAAGGACAATGACCTTTCCACTGAATTGCAATTCAATTTATTCAGTTTGCCAAATATACACAAGTACAATAGGCACTTGTTAAAATAAAAGCAATAAAATGGTATACACATAAAAATACAAACCAAGATAAATTATTCATTAAAAAGTATGTAAAGGAGTCTTAAGCCTTATTAAATTAACTACGTGGGTCTCTACAGGCAATTTATTGAACATGTCAATGGCAAGAACATTGAACCACTTCTTGTGAAGTGCAAGTCTTGTTTGCTTAGCTATTAATTGGAAATTAGTTTGAGTTGGATAGCTATGCATATTGGCTTGAGTAAAATAACTGTTTAAGTTAGCCTTGATTTTCACTAAGCAATTAAAGATCAATAGATTAACAATTGTAAATATATCTTCCTTTATGAACAGTGGTCTACAATGAGCATCCCATGACGAGCCAGATAAAATACAGATAGCCTTTTTTTTAACAATTAGAACTCCTTCTGATACTGCTACAGTTTCCCCAGATATGAATACCATAGTAATTACACTCTCATAAAAGGAACACTAGACACTTCTAAAATAACTTTTTGATACCATACATTTCAGATGCCTGAGTAAATATATTATTCTTGAAAGTCTGATACAAATGGAATTGACATGGGATTCCACATTAATATATCAGTTATGATTCCTAGAAGTTTAACACTGCTTGCATCATCAGAATTATGATGCAATGAGAAGGTTAAATCCTGAGTTTTATTAGTACTCAAACTTAAACCATTAACTTCAAACACATCAGTAGCCGTATTATAAGTTTGAGTCCTCAGCAAATATAAATTATCATTAATATGGATACAAAATTGAGTAGTATCATCAGTAAATAAAATACAGTCAGATCCAAATTGATTAAATTGAGTTTTTTATTTATGGACGCTCTTTAACTGCTGTGGTCCTTAGCGTCCCATTCTATATTGGACATGAAAGACTGGAAATTTTGCTCAGAGGCCTCTTTATCAGGCTTGAGGTTCTTTTATGTGCTGTAAATCTATGAGACGGGATCACCAGCTTTACTTCCCTCCCGAAGGAAGCCATGCTAAGGATTTTTACGTCCGAAAAAAATCTATCGCCCTCCGCTGGGTTTGAACCCGTGACCTCGGGAACTAGAGGCTAGCATGGTAACCACTACACCACAGAGGGTGACAGTCAGATCCAATATTTGATGTTAAGTCATTAATCATTATTAAAAATAGGAATGGTGGTAAGTACTCTCCTTATCAATAAGAATAAAATCAGAATAATATCTCTGATTCCAAACAGCCTGATAACGATTTGACAAGCAGGTAGAACAAACTCAAAGACAAATCAGATTGACCATAGTATGAAGTTTGTTTATGAAAGTTTCATGAGAAACCAATTAAAAGCTTGCCGAGTATGATGGTGATTTTCAAAGCCTGTTAGAATTGAGGAAATAAATTTATCCACCACATCAGCTGTTGATACTTTTTTCCTAAACCCATACTGACATTTAGAAAAATAGTTGTGACTCAAAAAAATCATATAATTGAGACTTCATAACAGTTTAATTATTTTAGAAAAGATCCAAAATTGAAATTAGTCTATAATTTTCTAATTTCAGGGGATCTCCCTTCTTAAGGGGGGAAGCAGGTGAAAATGTGACCAAAAATGACAAAATTTCACAATTTGTGTTTTTTACACCAAAAAATACTAGGTGGTTTGAAGTGCATATATGCAAAGTTTTAAAGCACTACGGTGCCTGAAAGTTGTTCCAATTACATCATATTTAAAGGTCTGTCCTCTTTAAATGTCCCTGAGAAGGCATGACAGGTGGTGAAATTGTTACATGAACAAATAAATCTGATTTTTTTACAGATTTTTGTGGGATTTTTTCTGTGAAGCTTAGTTTCTGATTTGCCACTGAGCCATTGTGATCGGTATAAAATATAACAGCAGCTCTGCCAGTAGATGTCATGTAACATGAGTTTATATGTTTATTTAAAGGTGAGTTGGAATTGTTACACTAACATCACTTAAGTTTACTCACTTAACATGTTTCGGGAAACGGTGGTTCCCATCCTCAGAAGCTAATCCGACTGGCCCGTGTTGTTGGTGTTTCCATTTTGTGGACTGGATGCTGTGGTGGCATCTTGTGGTGGTGAAATGTACTTCCAGAGAGGATTTGGTGGCGGCAAATCAAAATCTGGAAGTACATTTCACCACCACAAGATGCCACCACAGTATCCAGTCCACAAAATTGAAACACCAACAACACGGGCCAGTCGGATTAGCTTCTGAGGATGGGAACAACCGTTTCCCGAAACATGTTAAGTGAGTAAACTTAGTGATGTTAGTGTAACAATTCCGACTCACCTTTAAATAAATTCAAGACACATCACTGTTTCTAGCTTCTTTTCAAATATCAATGAGATTATATGTTGTTTCATATACATGAGCCAGAAACAAGAGTAAATAATACAGTGATGAAAGGTTAGATGAGCAAGAATGTGGTGTATAAAAGAAAACTTTAAAGGCAAAAACAGCTGGAGGATAATTGTATCTGCTATAAATAATGCGCATGCGCGCGCGCACGCGCACACGCACACGCACACACACACACACACACACTGGTGTGCAAAACCTAAGGACGAAAGTAATCTTCGCATGCTGTGACACTGCCAAGTAACACAGCTCGATGAAACTTGAATCATACATAGAGGCAACTGCTACGGTATGCTACAGTAGGCAACTAAACGAAATATGCAATGAGACTAACAGAAATGCCACTTTTATTCATAGACCATAGGCTTCACTAAAGTCAATACAACACATGATGGCTCTCTAGATTTACAGAAACAGATACATGGTGCTTAAAAGGTTGTATGATCACCACGGACAGCAATGCATGCTCTGCATCGTGCTCCTATGCTGGCCACAAGGTTGGTAAGCAGTTCTTGTGGTAGGGCGTTCCATTCTCCACCAGTGCTGTTGACAACTGTTGGATGGTCGTTGGTGCATGTGGATGTGCTGCAATGCATCTCCCCAAAGCATCTCACACATGTTCGATGGAATTTAAATTGGGGGAACGGGCAGGCCAGTCCATTAGCCGAATATCCTCTGTTCAAAGAGATCCTCCACCTGCGCCGTTCGATGCAGTCGTGCATTGTCATCCATAAAAATGAAGTCAGGGCCGACTGCACCCCTGAAAAGACGCACACGGGGAAGGAGTACATTATCACAATAACGTTGAACCAGTGAGCGTACGTGTTCAAAGATTTGGAGGTTGGTGCGCCCAAACAACATTATGCCTCCCCAAACCATAACACCTGGACCACCAAAACAATCATGTTCAAGGATGTTCCTGGGTTCATTACGTGTTCCCACCTCTCGCCAGATGAGGGTACATCGAGACTCACTACTTAGACTGAATCTGCTCTAATCCAAGAAGAGCACGCATCCCCATTCCTCGTTGGTCCAATTTTGATGCTCTTGGGACCATCGCAAACGGTCCCGCCGATGTGCAGATGTCAATGAAACACAATGTACTGACCATCGGGCAAAGAGACCACCTCTGTGTAGTTGCCGTGCCACTGTGTATTGTGAGATTGCGTGCCTAGCTGTCCTGTTAAATGTGGCTGCAATAGCACCTGCTGTTTGGCGTGGATTTCTTCTTGCCTGTTGCACAATGTAGCAGTCATCTGCTGCTGTAGTTGAGAGGGGTCGACCACCATCTCTCTTTGGGATAGCAGTGCCTGTAGTTTGGAAGGTTCCCCATGCACGTGAAACAATGCTGTGAGCAATTCCAAACTCCTGAGCAACACTCGTCACACTTCGCCCTTCTTCCAGTTTCCCGATGATTCTTCCCCGTGTTAAGTCATCCAAATGGTGTCTACGGGCCATGTTGCAATGAAGAACACCACTACAGTGCACCGTAACAGCTCGCTAATTGCCACACACCGTCTTGTCCTGTTTCGTCAACTGCCCCATGTTGCAGGACCAGGCCTATTTGGCACTATAGGCTCACTACACTCACACCATGTGACGTCCAGCTTTCTGTGTACATGTGAAGACCTCTGGCAACATGCTCCTACACCTTCATCTACTTCCACCAAATAGTTCATTTGTTATGTTACTTTACCCATCTCGTCCTTAGGTTTTGCATACCAGTGTATATTGGTGGACACCAGTTTACTGCCATTACTGACCTGAAGTGTACTGACCACAATCAAAAGTGTTTGTACATAGGACATGGCACTAAAAGGCTTGGCTTATGCCATAAATTAGAACTGATTTGCAGTGCTTATAATGAAAAAAAAGAGTACAACTTACATATCTAAGCTGGACACTTCTAGGAATGTCTGTAAGTCATTACTTCTGCTTAACTGCACGCAAACTTTTGAGCTCATTTTTCCTCAATTTAATTTTTGCTACACTTTTATTCATTCAAAACAAAATTACATTCACAAATTAGGTGTTAGAGGGCTGAAATTTTTACTGTACATTCTATAAGGCATAAAAAAAAAAAAAAAAACTGACGCATGGGATTTAGGATTAACTTAGTACTTTTTGAGATAAAAAATAAAATGTGTGTAGTGATTCCAAAAATTTTGAAATTTTTGCTATGCAGATCATATATATATATATATATATATATATATATATATACACATATATATAATTTTTTTTTTAAACTTCCCTTACAGTTAAGATATTACAAAACCCATTTGTCAAGTTTTTCTAAATGAGTTTCTGGTTTTGTAAAAAAAAAAATTCAAACTTTTTCAGAAAAGTGTGGAGTAAATTTCATTTTGAAATTTGCAAATTTTTTGAAAGACAATTTTCAATAATTAAAAAACTAATTTACATACAAAAATTAAACTCTGTTGAATAGTTCCACATAACACCCCCAATATGTGTACAAAAAATTAAGTATGTAGCTTTAAAATTGTGCAAAATAGAAATTTCATCCATAACCCCCCTCCCACCTTAAAAACTGGAACCACCCTATTGGTCTTGAGCAATTGAGAAAAAATACTGCTTAAACGACAGTCATTAACACAAAGTGTTAAAGGATTAATGGATTATTGTAGTAAATTATACTTTTTATGAAATTAACTAATATGTCATAAATATCCTTACATTCTGAATTTTTCAGTTTAATAATAATTGTAAGAACCTCATCACAAAAAACAGGTTTCCAATTGAAAACATTTTGACTTTCAAATTATGTAGTAGATATACAGCATTATTATTAGCAAACCCAGAGTTATTTGGCAAACTTTACAGAATTCCTGAAAAAATTGTTAGTAATTAGGATGAAAATCAGCTGATCTATCTCTGAGATTAGACTCTCTTGTAGCATTAATGATTTCCCAGGCAACCTTACACTTGTTTTCAGGATTTTTAATACATATGAAACATTATATTGGAACTTAGCTTGCTTTAGTAAATGTCTATACTGACTCTTCAGATTTTTGTGTAATTTAAAAACTTCCTCTTTACTAATTTTATAAAATGAGGTCCACTTGTACTGACTGTTCAGAAAATCAACCATTTTTAATTTGTCAATTTTCTATGATATGGACCATAATATTTTGTTCTTACAGTTTTTAGAGGGAAATAATAATTAAAACCTATAAAAACCAGTCAATAAAAGCATCAAAACTGCTTTTGTTAGACTCTATCCTTTGTTAGATAGTGACCAATCAG
Source organism: Deroplatys truncata (assembly GCA_030765065.1). Taxonomy (NCBI): domain Eukaryota; kingdom Metazoa; phylum Arthropoda; class Insecta; order Mantodea; family Mantidae; genus Deroplatys; species Deroplatys truncata. The sequence goes on along the minus strand of CM060980.1, from coordinate 30,834,135 downwards.
AGGTAGTAAGATAAGTGATAAAAGATAAAATCTTGCACATTCACTTGTGTATAACTGTGGAGGCTGATAGTTCTACAAATCACAGGATTATATGATTTTAAATTATTTTTAAACTTCAACTTTAAGGTATCATGAACAGATATAAATACTGCAAGTAACACTACCCCAAGTAGCATTGATAATAGCATTGTCTAACAAGCTGGACCTCTGTTAGGACTAGTGTTTATACAATAACAATTAACTGATTGCCAGATGTTTAAAAAAAACCAGCAGTAAAATTGGAAGTAGAACTTAAATCTAAGTTAAAATCACCACAAAATAAGGTAGTAGGATTAAATGCACTTAAAAAAATAAGTAGATTCACTAACTGTATTAAGAGCACAAGGAGAGCAATAAAAGGAAAGTAATATAATATCAAAATCAAACAGCTTAATAAATGTACCTCAATGCAAAAGGCTTCAACATTTAACCTTAAAATTAACAAAATCATGTAAAATATTGCAGAACCACAATGGGCTAAACTTTGTCCACAGTAAATTGAAGCACATATGAAACCATCAATTTTAACATAATTACAATTTAAACCAGCAACCAATGTTTGCTAACACAAAAGGCTGAGCAATTATTAACACTTAAAATCACTTCAAGTTCAGAAACTTTGTTAAATAATTACCTAACATTTAAAGATAGAACAGATATACTATCTGCAGTTTTTGAACCACGATTATTACTCACTTTACTTCCTGCCGAGAAGGTGGACAAAAAAAATGCCTAACATAAGCATTAACTGGCCACAAGCTAGAATTAAGGGATGCCTTAAAATGATAGTCAAATATATCCACATTCAAAGAAGAGTATAGTGCTAGATGTTTTGAGGGCAAACTTTTCACAATTACCTCATGGAAATTACATTTTAAAAAGTTGTGGAATCTTCCTTTGTAATTTCTGGAACTAGTTGATAGACATAAAGAGATACAAATTTTGGTACCACTTTTAATGTAGATTTGCCAACATTGGTACTAGGTTTGTAACCAATTACTATTGGTATTTAGGCTTTTTTCGTTTGACCACTTCAGTCCAAAGAACAGGAACAGTATCATCAGCTGACACCTTAGAATTAGTAGAAACACTATATAGCTGGAACAGTAGTCACTTTTATGCAATTCTCCTTATTCACCTTAAGTTCCTTATTTGCACTAATATCAGCAGTATGACGGTTAGGAGAATCTTTCTCACTGGTCAAAATATAAGTCATTTTCAGTATGTGCCAATGAAGAAGCAGTATTGCATTTTTCCAATAATGTCAAATGTTGGTTTAAGATACAAATCCTTCTCAAAGCCCATTAATAATAGAATATTTTTTATTTATCTTTATCTTTATTGAGTGTTGAGCTAATACAATACATTTGGGCATGATCAGCGTCGAGCCCTGGCTCCTTTTGCCGATTGTACCCAAGCCTCCGCATTTACAAGGCATGTGTGTTGAGTTAGCTTCATATCACTAACGTTTCTCATTTAAATTCACTATACTGCTTATTGTTCTTCTCCCCTTCCCATCTCCTTCCCTTGCTTCCTCCGCCATCTGTAATACTCACTATCAGCGGGAAATGGGAACTATTAGATGCAATTTAGAGAATGTTTATTTGTACACTGTACTGATCGTCCATAACAACACTTGCTCGTTCATACTAAGAAATGTACCTCTCCCTCCTAGCCCTCTCGTGTTTACCGTCCTTTATATCTAAATCATTCACTTCACATTTCATAAAATCTATCACTTGCTTAGCAATACCTTGTCTTTACTTTGTCTAATTTGTTCCCTTCTATACATTCTATAGTCACTCTCCCTCCCTATTCTATTTACTTCATTATTACTGCTTCTGTTTTCCCATACTTCTCACAGAGCCTACACTGTTTCTATATGTATGGCACACTTTCCTACTCCATAAATCTATTTCTGTTGGCTCCTTTAACGGTCCCGCTTTGTTTCTGTCCAAAATCCGTAGACTCCCATTAGGTGTCAACACAATGCTTTCTTCTTCCACCAATTCGCCACTCTGAAACCACGCCTCTGCCCTGCCCGCAATCAAATCACGTGTCGGTTGAACTCCCTCCCTCCTCAATGATGCCACTTTGCCAGCTGTTGTCCATACAACACTCTGATCTGACGTCACTGCCTCGGCTCCTAATCCCCTCTCTAACTCAGCCATCTTCTTCCCTCCAGCCCCACGTAGCAGTGACGTAACTTCCATTCTCCTTGTTTCGCCAGCTGATGCCCTTGCGTCACTTTGATCTGACGTTCTGACTGCGTCTTGGTATTTTTGATTTAATAAATACTTCACTATACAAAGGTCCACCTGATTGTTATCGTCAGCTAGGGAAGCATTGTCTTCATTACCATAGTTATTAACACTACATTTAACTGTAGTATTGTCTACAAATATAAGATTACTTAACTGGCACAACTCAAATGAAAAGAGCTTGAACATAAATAGTCTTTAACTGCATTAACCACTTTCGCCTTGCAGCATTTACAGGTTACCGTATTAGACATGAAGTAAGTACTGTAGCACAAAACACTTCTGACCTCCATGGCAACTGAGCAGACATTATAGGAGCAAACTTAAGTTTTGTTACATTTTTCAATGGCCACTTATTCTGGAATTTCTCTATCTTCCCCCACCAAAATATTTACCACATGAACCATTACATCATATATAGGATTCTTTTTTTTCATTAAACTCTTTCATTTGCACCTTACTTTGTCCCCAACTTCTCCCTTAGCAGTGCTAATTTTCACTTCACCTACCTGATTCGACAAACATTTTCCTTTGCATTTCAGCTTTATTATTGTTGAGAGCAAGAACGAAAAATTTGCCTTTATGTAAACAAGATTTAGGGGTGGCACCATGGCTGAGTGGTAGACTGCTCCTCTCCGACCAACGCGGTTGGGTTCAACCCTAGGGAACCATATGTGGGATTTGTGGTGGACGAAGCAGTGCCGGTGCAGATTTTCTCTGGCTTCTCCAGTTTCCCCTGCCATTCATTCCACCAATTGTTCCATCATCACCTTTCCTTTCATTCATTTCACTGTAATTTCATATTGTCTTCCTCCTTGCTCTCATAACAGGCTTCAGGCCGATTATCCATCCTGGTTCTTTTATCTGATCCAAAAGTCTGTCTGCTCGCTGAAAGATGTCTGACCCCAGGCATTGGCTTATAAGTCCTGGGAGTGTAAGTCCTCCAAATGGGGAGGGTAAATCAAGGAAGAAGAACTAACCAAGATCTTGCTTTAATTCTGAATTTTTCATCAATTCCTTTGAAGACAAAACACAAGCTGTACTCTCTGTAGGAAGCTCTTTTACTACAGCAGCAATATCATCCCAATGTCCCACATAATAGAAAGCTGCCTCTACCCAGGAGCTCCAGCATGTTAAAATAGATTGAGGTGGAAGAGGAGTTTCTGGTACTTTTACCTTGAAAAATGCAATGCAGGATAGAGCTTTGCAGAAAGTTTGACTTCTGAAAATTCATTCCTTAAGGTTTCTGAAATTCAGTGAAAGGCATGGGCTAAACAGGTGATATGTATAAGATGAAACAGGTTATATTAGTTTGCGTCGGTAATTAGTTACCATGTTTGTTTACTTCAGTGTTGGTGGAAGCCATTCTTGTGACGTCACTCCTTGTTGGTTTGTTTAGCTCCATCTGGCGTAGCAATTTGTATCAGTTTTGAAATAATTCACTTTAAATGTTCTCCAGCTAGCTCTTTGGGTCGAATATGTTTCTCATGCAGGGTGTGAATCGGAAAGGAATCTTTTATTCAGAAATGATACTGATGAAGAAATTGTTTTTATAACTTTTATTGCCGAACACATTCACTAACACTTTTTACATATTTATCTGGATACTTGCCAAACTGAAACTGTTTGTAATAACTTCTCACTTTTTAACTCACATACTTCGACTTTGTGTATATTTAACTGTATAATATTTTATAATAATTCTCGTGTAACTTGACGAAATGAAGGACTGGCTGACGATGTGTAGTGTACATGAAATTTTGATGAACTGAGCGGCCGACGTGTAGTGTATTGAGAATTCCATTGAACTGGGGGAACGCTCCCTTGAACCTACACTATTTATAGGCTTGCCTCAAGATACGCCTAAAGATTATAAATGAACTGCTATTGGCTAATAAAACGCGCCAACATTAGCGTCTATTTTAATATCCAATGAAAACCACAAATACATATGCTTTAGGAAATGTTCTAGAAGCTTCTATCGAAACCGCGCGAAACATTACGTAACTTCCTTGTTCCCGGTAATGATAAACAACTCACCCCATCGCTGCATTCTTGCGCCATTACTAACAGTTTCAGTAAAGCCTTATATTATTATTTACCAATAATAATTACAATTAATAAACTTCTGAAATCAATGTCACATAAAAGTACATATTCATATTACAATCAATATTTACATTTAAGTAATTTGTGATACAAATTACCGTATCATATGCCCCACTAGAAACATAATTATAAATATTTATAACTTGTTTAGAAATTTTAAAATTGTGTTTTTAGTCTCCTAAATCTTGGAACACACGTTATCACTTTCACTTAACACTTCACACGCATTTAACAAACGACATGTTTTTCCCCTATCTCGCCACTACTTACTGGCTCTGGTTTAATTAATTTAGATATTAATCTGACATCACAAAATTTTATAGCAAATACTTTACCCTAAATTATTTAATTACTGTTTCAAAATTGTTTACTCTCTTACATTGTTGACAAAAATTTATACATTTAAGATTTTTGTAATTATTTAACATTTTTACTAAAATATTCACCCTCTACATAAATATTTACATCTCTTAAATCTAGGCAATGTTTCACCTTTTCTATTTTCTACATAAATATTTTTTTTTTTTTTTTTTTGAATTTATTATTATTTTTAACAATACTTTTGGAATTATATTTACGTACTTTTAATTTCATATCATATTAAGTTTTAATCTTTGCATTCTTGATTTTCAAATGTTGTTACAGTTACTAAAAATTTAAACATTTCTCCTTTCTTTTTTTTTTTTTTTTATAATTTATTTCTCTTTTCAAATGACATATATAAATAGTTAACCCTCTTACGTTCCAATACATTTCTCTGCAAGTCGTCTTTAACTATCCAGCATTTACTTTACATCTCATTGCTATTTACCCTCCTGGATCAAATTGTGTGTGGCTAAACATTACTCGTAGCCGTAACCTAACCTTCAAATTTTTGTTAATGAATAACCTCTTGTATTCATTTGAAATTTCATCACATAACATTTGAAAACAATCTACAGTTTCTTGAACAATACATCTTTTAACAACTTTCATTTTCAATTCATCTACTATCATTTTAATCTGAGAATACTCTGACAAATCTGTACTAAACTGTACTGGACTGGAGTTTTCATTTTGAACATCTTGGTACAATTTATTTCTTTGCATTACTGTCTCATTCTGTATTTCTGATATTTCCCCTCTGAAATTAACTTGCGCCTTATTCACATCTACATTCATAACCTCATTTATCTCTCTTATCTCACTTGCAATACTACTTACTTGATTTCCTAACTCTGTGCATTCTACATTAACCTCACTTTTAGTATTAACTTCACTTTTTTTGTTACCTATTTCCCTGTTCATGTCTAACATTTTCTTTGAAACTTCTCCTATCTCACTTACTATTACTTCCTCATTTTCATCTCTCATTTTTGGCATACTACTATCTAGCTTCATAACTTTCTTTTCAATTTCTCCACTGCTTTGATCTACTTTTTGCTCTAATACCTCATTACTCCTACCAATATTTTCTCTCCATTCCCTATGATTTTGTTTATAGCTTCTCTCAATTCCTCAAAACTCTTTTGCATATCTTCCCTGTTTTGATCTAATTTCTTACTAAGATCTTCCCTTAATTTTTCCATATTCTCATTCATATTTCTCAGCATTTCCATCATTTCCTTCATCATACCAGCATCAATAGTAATATTTCCTGCTATTCTATTCTTGGTTTCTGCACTAATATTTTCTTTTTTCAATACTACATTGTTTACGCTATTTTTTGTACCCTGTATTGAATTACAGCTAACTGTTACACTATCCCCTTCCATCATTATTTCTTCTGTATTACTAGTAACCATTGTTTTCGTTGTCTAAAAAAAAATTACTATACTCTGACCTTTTGTTATGCTGTCTGTTGCTGTTACTTTGATGTCCAGCGTTCTGCCCCATTCTCCTAGATTTGTATGTCGCTTCTGCGTTGTGTTGTGATGAATCTACGTCGTCTCGATGTTTTTGTTGTTGAATTACCCTGTTGTCTCGTAATCTCGGAATTACGATGTCCAATCATCCATGTAGTCTGTCGTTCCTTTTGTTTCTGGAATCTGCGTCTTGTAGATCATTTTACTGCTGCTTTCGTTCCACATCCTGATTATGCTGATCCTTTCCTGGTTATCCTCGCCCCACGTTGGGCGCCAATATGCGTCGGTAATTAGTTACCATGTTTGTTTACTTCAGTGTTGGTGGAAGCCATTCTTGTGACGTCACTCCTTGTTGGTTTGTTTAGCTCCATCTGGCGTAGCAATTTGTATCAGTTTTGAAATAATTCACTTTAAATGTTCTCCAGCTAGCTCTTTGGGTCGAATATGTTTCTCATGCAGGGTGTGAATCGGAAAGGAATCTTTTATTCAGAAATGATACTGATGAAGAAATTGTTTTTATAACTTTTATTGCCGAACACGTTCACTAACACTTTTTACATATTTATCTGGATACTTGCCAAACTGAAACTGTTTGTAATAACTTCTCACTTTTTAACTCACATACTTCGACTTTGTGTATATTTAACTGTATAATATTTTATAATAATTCTCGTGTAACTTGACGAAATGAAGGACTGGCTGACGATGTGTAGTGTACACGAAATTTTGATGAACTGAGTGGCCGACATGTAGTGTATTGAGAATTCCGTTGAACTGGGGGAACGCTCCCTTGAACCTACACTATTTATAGGCTTGCCTCAAGATACGCCTAAAGATTATAAATGAACTGCTATTGGCTAATAAAACGCGCCAACATTAGCGTCTATTTTAATATCCAATGAAAACCACAAATACATATGCTTTAGGAAATGTTCTAGAAGCTTCTATCGAAACCGCGCGAAACATTACGTAACTTCCTTGTTCCCGGTAATGATAAACAACTCACCCCATCGCTGCATTCTTGCGCCATTACTAACAGTTTCAGTAAAGCCTTATATTATTATTTACCAATAATAATTACAATTAATAAACTTCTGAAATCAATGTCACATAAAAGTACATATTCATATTACAATCAATATTTACATTTAAGTAATTTGTGATACAAATTACCGTATCAAGTTATGCCTTTCATTTGATATTCTACATTGAATGTGATATTCTTTCTTTATGTATCAAATTTGTCAAGGATATTTTTGTTGTTACTAAAGGGTCTTTCAACAAGAGTGTCCTATTTTTAACATGTGATAGCTGCTGCTGTTATTGAGTTACAGCAGTCATTTTTTTCATGTGTTTACAGTTGTTATTCAGAAATAGCCATGGAACGTTACAGCATTCAGCAAAGCGTAGAAATTGTGAAAATTTATTATCAAAATGGATCATCTGTTCGTCAAACCTGCCGTGTATTGCGTGAAGTTTACGGTGTGCATAATCGTACCTGTGAAAGAACGATTCGGCGTTTGATTGATAAATTTGAAAGAAGTGGTTCTATCAGCAAACAAAGAACGCCTGTACGTAATCGACGTAAGTGCTCCAACGAAAACATAAGCGCCGTTCGTGAGAGTGTACACGAGAACGGAAACAAATCAATTGCTCGTCAAGCGCAAGAATTGGGGCTTTCGCCAAACACAACTTGGCGAATTCTACATCTGGACTTGAAGTTTCATGCTTACAAAATGGTGTTAACTCAAGCACTAAAGCCCAACGACCATAGGTTGCACTGTGTATTCGCTGACTGGGCTATGGAGCAATTGGAAGCTGACCCAGATTTTTTTCGAAAAATCATCTTCAGCGATGAAGCCCACTTTTGGATGGATGGTTGTGTTAACAAATAAAATTGCCGCTATTGGAGCAATCACAATCCAATACAGATTCAAGAATGACCACTTCATCCCTGAAAGGTTACTGTGTGGTGTGGATTTTAGTATGGTGGAATCATTGGTCCATATTTTGTTTCCAAGATGAAGATGGAGAAGCTCTAACTGTCAATGGAGAAATATACCGGGCTCTTATAAGGGACTATATTTGGCCTCAATTGGATAGTATGGATCTCAGAAACATCTGGTTCCAGCAAGATGGTGCCACATGTCATACTGCTCTCGAAACAATCGATCTTTTGAAGGAAAAGTTCAGAGGTTTCATCATTTCCCATGGTGGTGATGTTAACTGGCCCTCGAGGTCATGTGATTTAATGCCCTTGGATTAATTCTTGTGGGATTATGTTAAATCTGAAGTTTATGTCAACAAGCCAGAAACAGTAAATGATCTTATGAATAACATCACGCGTGTTATTCATGAAGTTGGACCTAATTTACATTCTTCTGTCATTGAAAATTGGGTCAACCGTATACGCGCAACTCAACGAAGTTGCGGCAGTCACTTAACTGATGTTCTCTTCCACACGTAATGACATTAATTATGTTCCAAAATAAAAAAAAGAAATAAACCTCTATCATTCATAGAACGTGTTTTATTTAAGTTCAGAGATAGGACACTCTTGTTGAAAGACCCCATAGATCTATGGAAAATAATTTTTTTTATATGCGTTTAATGTCATTTAACCGCTTAGGTCGTACGGATGGTGAATGAAATGGGTGAAATGATGCTCAAATGAGCACACGGTCCATAGAGCTTAGGGCTACTCGACATAATCTTTAAGAATAAGGGAAAACCATGGAAAAAACCTTATCCTTCATCCTAACCGAGATTCGAACTCAGTACCTCTTGAATGTGAGGCATACACACTATCCCCACAACAACAAGGCAGGCCTAAAAATTTATGTTTTTGTAGAAAAAAATATAAAATCAGCAACTCGACAGAGAAGGAATTGTTACAATAACTGATTTGTGTATTAAATAGTGATACAATTATAAATATTGTCAATGCATATTTATTGATATTAAATGTATGTTTGCTATCAACATTAAATACAAGTAAATAAATTGGGAGTAAAAATTGTTGTATAATTTTGAAAGTACACTTCACTTTCTGTACCACACCCTGAGATCATCAAAGAAGAATCATTCAAAGAAGAACCATATGAGACTGCTTATTATAAATACTATCCCAAAATGGCGCATCAACATTGGACTTGAATAAGAAAATAGGAAAACAAAAGAAATCTAACTGAAAAACAAGATACTGCGGCAAAATAAATCGAAGAAATTTAAAATACAAGGACGACATACACTTATTTCAAGCTGAAGAAGAGGGCAACATGACGAGAGTGAGGAAAGCAAAAACAGAGGAAGAAGAAGAGAAAAGAAACAGGACATCACAAAAGCAATCGAGAAGAGTGGGGAAGGTGGAGATGAAGAAAGAAGAGAGAAAAAGGGCTTATGACAACAGACACGAGAATTAAAACCAGTAGTTATTAAAAGAAAGATCTTAAGAAAAAAGTCTACAAAGAATAAGAAAGTTGATGATAATACTAGTAATTAAATAATAAATAAAATTAATGTCGAACTCAATAAAAATTACTCACAAAAATACTCAACTAAATACTAATAGAGTTTCAGAGAAATAAATGAGATCAGAAATAGGGAGAGGATCAACTGATAATATGGAAAGGAATGAAATATCAGGACTAACAGAAATGATAGAAAGTAGGCAGGAGATAGCCTACTAGATTGAATAGAAAATAGGCAGGAAATTTTAGTTTAGGGAACAAAATGGAAGAAAACATTGCTGGTCTAGGGGACAAGATAGAAGAAAGTCAAGTAGAAAGTAGACAGATGATAATGAAATTGATGGAAGCAAACAAAATAGAAATTAGACAGAAGATAACTGCTTAATGGAAGAAAATGTAGTAAAAAACAGACAGGAGATGACCAAAATGGTGGAGTGAAACAAAATAGAAATTAGGTGGGAGATGGCTAGTTTAATGAAAGAAAATTGGGTAGAAAGTAGACAAGAGATGGCTATATAAAATTAAAAACAATGAAGCATTTGAAACAGTGGAGCATGGTAATCAAATTTAATAAAGAACTTAGTCGACCATCCAAAACACTTTTGCTCCACTTACTAGTCACATAGCAGAACATATTTCGAGGAGAACAACCTCCCCATAAGCTAATCAATCGACTGACTGGTCTGATACCTGGTTTCCCCTTCCTGTTGTTTGGCCTGCTATCATTCCTATTGGTGAGTCATCTGATGCCATTATTTCAAAATTCATGAGTATTTGAATTCTTAATAATGTATATATTCTCCCACTATTAATTCCAAATATTCTTGGCAGGTTTTAAAAGTTTTATTTCTGTGCTGAATGTTATGATTATGAAACCAAAAATTGGCTGAGTTTTCTGTTTGTTTGAATTTAATATTTCTGAAGTATTCCTTCAATCATTTTACTTCTTCCTCTTCTACTTCACGGCTTAAGGCTTCAACACATTCCGGCTCTAAATTGCTGATACCATAATTTCTTTGGCCTACCTGGTTTCCTTTTCCCTTGTGGATGATAATTTAAAACTGCTTTGGGTATCCTGTTGTCCGACATTCTGTTCAAGTGTGACTTCCAATTATCTTTATATGTCTTTATTATGCTATTTAATTCTTCTATTTTTAGTTCTTCCCGAATGCTTATAACATGCTTATAAATCACTTTAGTTGTTAAAATTGGAATACATAATAATTTTCAATAAATGACAAGTTGACCACAGTCAATCATTACATGATTTATCCTTATACACTTCCCTTCCAGTTCACCATTAGGGAAATTACGTAAATAAGGTTCACTCCTCTGGGTAGAAACAAGCAACAAAACTTAACGTTACAATACTTGTGCATATTATGTCATAAGAATCACACTGGTTGGTTCAACACTGCCACTATATAGAGAAATTACTAAATAATAATATCAATCCTAGTACCAGTTTTGCCCTGTGGAACTATAGATATAAAACCTGAAGCAATAAAAATAAATAGCTCAACAATGATATTTTGGAACAAAAATTATCAGAAAAAGAAAAGTGTGAAATAACCTTGAGAATTTAAAATAGAGAGTTGAGGGTGTCACCAAATCTACATAGGTAAAACAAAAAGAAAATTAGAGACCACATTAAAACAGCACATGGGACACATTAAATACAAACAAACAGATAAATCTACAGTTACACACCACTTTTGGATGACAAATCACAATATCCCACCAAACACAATACCCCTAAAACCTGCAAAATATGCAACTGAGTTGGATACTTGGGAAAAAAATCACAAAATATAAATACCATGTAATGAATTTTGAATTGGCATCACCAAACCCACTATGGGGGGGGGGGGGTCCATGCATGCACATACACCGGAAAACACCACAAGGTACCAGTCGGCCACTTCTGATGATGAGAGCATGTAGCTCTTGAAACCGGTCAACACAAAAAACATGTAAGTGATAAGTGTTTCAACTCCAACTCAATTTTCTATAACTTCAAACATTTACATATTTATACAAATATTTACATACATATACAGTTTCCAATTTGAACATCTTCAGGATAATCATAAATGGAATAGATTATTGTTGAGAATTAAGTTTAATTACACTCCATTCACAAAGAGGCATTTGAAATGGTTAATATTAGTTATGTCTTTCATTTGATATTCTAAGTTGAATATGTATTTTTTGTTTATGTAACAAATTTATCATGGATATGTATTTGGATATTTTTGTTGTTACTAGTACTATGGAAAATATACAATTTTGTATAAGATTGTACCACACCTGAGATCATTGATGAAGAATCATTCAAAGAATCATATATGACAGCTTATTATAAATACTACCCTAAAGATGTTTTCAGAAGGGAAGAGGGTGATATCATATAGGAAGCAGCGTCTGTGAGAGAATAAGAACCTTACTTTCACCACCACCAGAAAAAACCTGTAAACTTTTGTTTACAATGCTCGCAATGGAGTGGCATATCATCAAGTTTACTGTTATATTTGCAATGTAAGTGTTGAGAGCATATATTGTCTCATCAATGCATACCCAAATGCAGGAATCGCTTATGTCTTCCCTAATTGCAGCAAGTGTTTCCTGATACTCAGCATTCAAATTTGTCTTCAAGAGTGTGGACTCGGATGGAATGGGTTTTTGACAGTACTTTTCCAAAAATTTATGAAAGACTTGATTTTGCAGCATGTTCCATGGAATACTGGCTGCTATTAATGCTCTACAAAGATCTGAATTGAAATCACCATTGTTGCCAAACTCACAAAAGTTTGAGTCAGCAGAGTTAGCTTTGGGAAATTCTATTCTTTGGCTTTTGCTGTGTGTCCTGCGCCACCTACATAGTGCTTAATGTTAGATTTTCTCTCATGTGAAATATGAAAGAATGGATGGATTTAGTATCATTAGGAATTTAGAGTTTATAAATCAATTTAATCTTCCTTCGAATTGAGGTTCAAATAAATATAGTATAACCTCCTTTAGCAGTTGTAGTCGTCGTCATAGTAGTAACAAGAACAACTCTCAAGTAGAAAAGGTCTACGATTTTACATTTCTTAAAAATTTACTTAGGCTAATTTGTGACCGAGGTTAGCCTTAAATAATCTCAACACACCACTAAAAACTAATGAATTAGTTACTAGCTTGCCCACCTTAGCAGAGAAAATGTCTAATTCTTACCTGTTGTTACATAAACCACAAAATATTATTTTCTTATTGTAAATAAGATCATTATAATCCACTAGTCAGGAAAAATTAAAGAAACTTTCAAACATTTGTCTTTCGGCAATCTTTCTCTTCACGTTGCTATGCAATGCAATTAATACAATACAGGACATGAGCACTAAACTATACACACAGAGAAGAAAACTAGAAATGAAATTTAAGCTATTATTGCACACTGTCATTGAAGCATTCAAATTAAATGGTTGGTAGTTAAAACTGTTAATCAGACACATGTAATTTTTGGCAGCCAGCCGTAAATAGTAAGCTCTCATTGTTGACACGAATTCATCTGTAGTCTTCGCACAACAATGTGGTGTCATTCCGTACGTGAGACAAATTTTAAAATAAATAGTTTAAACTATAATTAATCTTAAAAGTTCTTGAAATTCTAAACAACTTAAAAATTACTTGTTTAGGCACAAAATGGAAGAAATGGGCATTGATCCCCATTTTAGGTAATTTTAGGCACTATAAAACTGCTCCCAATGATTATAATTTTCCATAAATTGCAAACCATCTGCAATTATTTTGCACACTTTCCAAAAGGAACTAAGTAGGATACACCTAAAACTCTTAAGTCTAGTGATAATATTAAAACATAGAGGAATATCTAATTAGAGATAAATATTTTAAAATGGATGGAGATATTGCAATAAAAGAAATGCCTAACATAGATAGCATAAAATTAGGACAGTTTCTGTATAAGGTGAAAAATAAATGCAAATGGACAGTGAATACAAATAAAGAATGAGCTTAGGGCCGAGAGACACTGATCACAGAAAAATTTACAACTTGTAACCCATGTATAACATTTAATGTGAAATTATGTACATATATATATATATATGGTAAAATTATTATGTATAGCAATATAAACAAAGAGGAAGGTGAATGTGTAATTAGTCCATCACACTAGATTCTATCAAACATGGTGCCATGTATAATGATTATAATTATTAATCTTCCCTTTCAAAATACAAGCAGCAATTCACCTAGTTTAGCTGAGATCCTGATATGCTGTGGATACAATTTCTGCTCAGTATCACCCTATGATCAGGGACATATTCTGAGGGCTACCAAGGCTACCAGTGAAGGCCAAACCCGAAGTGGGAATGACAGTTGTAATGATTGCATGCAATAAGAGAGGTGTTTGATGATAGGTTAATTAGTGTTGATTTGTGGCCCCCTCGTTCTCCTGACCTAACGAGTTGTGATTTTTATTTATGGGGTTCTTTAAAACACAAAGTGTATCGTTCCAATCCTCGCACACTACAAGAACTTAGACAAAACATTGTGCAAGAAATCACAAGAATTCCTGCTGCTGAGCTTCGGAGAGTGAGGGAAAATATTTACACGAGATATGCTGCCTGTTTGAGAGCAGAAGGTCAACATTTCCAGCATCTATTATAAGGTAAGGATTTTAATACACCTCTGCCTGCGTAATTTCCCTGGCGATTGCTGGCTGTCTCGTGCAGTAGGGAGAGGCTGCAAGTGGGTTCGAACATAATTTAACTACCCTATATTATGTCTCAAACTAAGGTGAGATTTGAATCACAGAAACAGTTGAAGTTTGTGGTTTTGTTGGACTGTAAAAGATTAGAGAGTTACCATGCAAACTTTCCTGGTAATATGTTTAGTGAACTCAAAGAACCCTATAGTTCGTGTTTTGATTTAATGGCCTTGAAAAATGAACTGAAAGTGTTATATTCCTTCAATGAGTTTTTGGAGAAATCAGTACAAGGTATTGCAAACTACATGAAATTAAATAATCTCCATGCTGTGTGTACTGAAGTTGATAAGTCAGCTACATTAATTTTAATGTTTCCATCTACTACTGAAGCATTGGAAGAAGTTTTATAGCTCTGAAGAAAATTAAAACATTTCTTCGGTCAACACAAGGACAGATTCATCTAAGCAATTTGGCTGTTTTGTCAATAGAGAAGGAGATACTTATCGGAAGACCAAAGAGGATGCATTTTTCAATAATGTCATCACAGAGTTAACCAGTATGGAAAGACTTCATGTACAGATAAAAAGATAAATTTATAATTTATCTTGATTTTAGAAATAATAATAATATATGTAAAACAGTTATTTGTTTTTAAAATAGTTTCAACTTACTTTTATCTTACACTGAAAAAAAATATTGGTAATACTCAAAATGCACTAGTTATATATTTTACTTCAACTACCGGAAACTAGTAACATCAGTAATAGCCCGTGTTCCAGCATATGCCATTGATAATATATCAACATAATATGCTTGTTAATTTGTTTGTAATTTTGTTGTTTGCTAAGGCCATGAATTAAACTAAACAAACTAAACAGCTGTGGAATAGGGTATGGTTCATTCGTATGTGCATTTCAGAATGAACTACTGTTTCCCTGTAGGCATTAAGGGTGCCACATAATACCATGATAGACTGCAAGAGGAGTGGGAGAATTGCTTAGCCTCCATGCTGTTAAAATCTTATTCCGCTGAAATTTTAAGATCTTTTTGCGCCAAGCATATCATTTGCAGGACAATTGAATCACTGATGCAAAGCTGATCAAGGACAACATCACAACTCCAATTTTGTTAAATGCCTGATTAGAAGTGGAATAAGGTTCAACATTTACCACGCCAATGGCGTTCACATACCAATTTTGTTTTTATCAGAAATAAGACGCAAAGGTTTTGTACCAGAAAACTTCAATTTTTGCATTAAAATTGTTACCTTAAAAATTGTACACTATAAGAACCCTGTACTGAGTGTTTGCTTTCACTGCTAAATGCAATAATTTAGTCTCTACAACTTTAAATGATAGAGAACTGACCTAAGTGAATCAATACTTTCTGCCAACTTCAGTATCTTCACTCGCAATGTTTGTGCATCCTGCAGACTATATGTTGATTCTCCACAGCTGTAACAAAAATATATGAGTACTGTAAACATAGTATAACACCTTTTAGGTGTTGTATAATATAGTTTAATTGACAAATACCTTTAATGGTATGCTAATAAAATTGAACACATCCCTTTTAGAAGAGGTATTTCATATTTTGGGAAGCCTTTGGAAAAGAATGGAAATTTCTCAAAATATATCAATATTTAACCGTAAAATATTCAGTATGCATCTCAGTAATGATAGCATTACATTCAATGTAACTAAAGTAAATTCTTATCACTCTTCAGTACTGGGCACACCTATTTTTAGCATAAATTACAAAGTTGAAAATAATCTTAAAAGAGGATATATGAAAAGAAAAACTCAATATATCTAGTGATCCCTCAAGATTCAATCTATTCCAGAACATCATAAGCTTTCCAAGAAAGGATAAAATCAAATGCAAGTGACAGCAGAAAAATTCCAAGGGAGGTACAATTTGCCAGCTCCAACAATAGTTTTAAAGATTTTAAAGATTGCTCATTAATTGATCTACAATTTTCTCTACTCAGTGATATGTCTACCATGAAGAACAACAAAAGTTGATTTTTCAGCTTGGCTTTGTTTGGTAGCGTTCTGTGAACTGTGATATACTGCTATATGGACATTTATCATGATTAGCATTTAGTGGAGAGAAGTGCAAAAAAATGAATCACTTGAAAGCTATGGAATGGTATTGGGTATAGAAAACTTAATATACTCAAAGATCCCTCAAGATTCAATCCATTCTAGAACATAATTTATTTTCAAAAGAAAGAAATTTATTATGATCTGCAAGTGCTCCACGAGAAAAAGTGTCCTAGTAATTATTGATACTCAAAAGTTAGAGTGTAAATGAACCTTCAATGCTGACCAGCCTTTGGAAAAAGTGGAAAAATTAAATTGAAATGTACAAGAAGTACTGAGGTATCTGTATTTGTAACTATAGATACATTCTTTAAAAATGTTTGGCTTGAGTTTTACACTAATATACTGTTAATTTACTGTCTGACACTTTGCAAGCCACTGGAAAGAAAATTATGTTTGCAAACCAGCAATGGTTTCATGTAATATTAACACTGAGCATCAATTCAAACATCATAGTTTACGTACTCACTTGAGAGACTGGCACATCTTAATATACATTGCTATAAGCTGATCTGTCTCAGTTTGGTATGTTCTCAAGCGCTCGTAGAACTGAGATATAATAGATTTCTGTGTTCGACTCTCCTTCAACTGTTCTCTTGTATCCAAAAGCTGAAAACATAACAAAACATAAATATACATTTTTGAGGTTAGATTGCTTAGATACTCACTTACACTTAATGGAATGCAGTACATGATTGTAGTAACTGCTGTGTAAATCTATAAATCTATAGGTATATAAAAAGGAAATGCGATTTTGTTTGAATGTATCTTGGAAATTACTCGTCAGTGAAAGCATTGCTTAAATGGTTACCATCTTAAGCAGATATGTAGACTGAAAATGACCAAATTTCACAATTTTCAAAAAAGGTCCAAAGTGCAAAATATAGTCTTCGGAATCTGTCTACAAAATTTTGTGTAAATTATTAGTCTAAATGGGTTTTAAAGTTTAAAGAGCTGCACCTACACACTACCACATGCCCTTCTGACTGCAAGTTTTCCTGCCACTACGCGTTTACTTACTTATTTTTATGAATTTGTGAGTAAAAACTGTAGAAATGGTTTCTCTTTTTATTAGAAGATTGTGAACATGCATACTGACATTGTTTTAAGCAGCAAGCATGGCATCTTTGGCTGTTTTAGAGGTAGAATTAAATACCTGAAATAAGAATTTAGATTAATTATGGAGCCAATTTGTGACACTACATCACTTATTATATTTTGAAATGGAAAACATGTTTTTGGAGGTAATTGCTTCCACCATCAGTTCCTGGTCGATTCTTAAGTTTTAGCATGTGGTATGTTTGCAAACTTTGTCATTATTTTCTGAAACTTACATCTTTCTACCTTTAGGAAACATTTTCTCAAAACTATTAGAGAGAGAATAATGACATTTCCCACACTTCTTTGTCATTTAATAATAAAAGATTCCCTGCAGACATTCTTTTTTCTGTATGTAAATTTATAGTATTTTCCCTAAAGACAGGAGTGATAATTTCTAAAAATTATTACTAATTTTAATATTTTCTTAAAAAATAAATAATCAACATTTTCAAAATAGTCCATAGCAATATGCTACATATAATGTAAAGAAACACCAAAACAACATTTCCATATCTGTTATACAGGGGGACCCAATGAACTATGAACCGCCTGCACAGTGTTCTTCCAGTTTGCGATGGCAGCGCACATTGTCATCTGCTGCTATCATAGTATGGCGCTGATGCCACCATACAACCATTTCCTTAATTATGTTTAAAGGCTTTACTTTTCAATGTTATGAAAGGAGGGGCTGAACTGACCACCATTGTAGCCCATACATTTTGGCACTTCTTTAAGAAACTAACCATCACCAGATACGCGATAGTCATGTGAATGTTGTGAAATGCTGGCAATTTCCTGGTGGATCCAGAATGTGTGGGTTTGACTTGTATACTTTATGTTTTAATTTACCCCAGAGATAACAGTCACAAGGGGTTAGGCCGGGGGACTAAGGGGGCCACAAATATCTGCTAATAATTCTGTCCTTCTCAAACATAGTTTCAATTGTACTCATCAAAATATTGACTGTATGGGCTGTGGCAGAGTCTTGTTGAAAAATCTGATGTGATACATTCATGCGACTTTCTCTACCCTCTATCATTTATTAGTGGGTATTCAAACTTCTTCTTTCTCTGTTTAACCTCCTCATATGTAGGACTTACACCCCCAGGACTTACAGGCAGGTGCCTGGGGTCAGAGGCCTGTCGAGGAGCAGATACTCATGGATCAGACAGAATATCCAGGATGGAAGATCAGCCCGATGCCTGGTATGGGAGGAAGGAAGTAGATGAAACGAAAGGATGGTGAAATGGATGAAAGGAAAGGTGATGATGGAGCAGTTGGGGGAATGAATGGCGGGGGAAACCGGAGAACCCAGAGAAAACCCGCCCAGACACCACTTTGTCCACCACAAATCCCATATGCGAATCCCTGGGATTGAACCTGGGCCACCTCGGTAAGAGGCAAGCGGTCTAACCACTCGGCCATGGCACCGCCTGGGTATAAAACTAATTTACTAAATCTTATTTTTATATCTACTTCATTTTAATCCAAATAAACTTTTATAGAAATAGCTACACACATTTGTTGTAGATTCAAAAGGGAACAGCAATAGTCAAATGTTTAAGAACTGAACACTACACACTGGTCTTAAAATTCTATATTGTTTCAATGGAATCACGAGAAACAACAATGTTGGGAGGACTTTAAAAGAATGGCTAAGTATTGAACAATTCAAACCATTAATAACGGGTATCTCTGAAATGGCTGATGCCATAAAAAAGATTTATTTGAAATAAATTGTGCATTTTTAAACAGATCTACATTTTTTGCGTAATATGTTTTCCTTTATCGCTTAACATTTACCAGTTATACAAGATTATATAAAATTCCTTCCGAATGAAGAGGACTTCCAAGGCTATTCCTAAAAAATTCAAGATATACATTTTATTTTTCATGTAAATATCTTTTTATTTGGTATTTTAATCAAAATCATTGGAGCCATATTTTAGAAAATCAAAAATTTCAAAAAATGTTCCATGTAAAGGGTAGTTTGGGGTGGGGGAATTTTCTTGGAAATCCTTATGTTGCATCTTTGGAAGGTACTGCATTTAAATACCAAGTTTGGTGTTGATCCAACTTTTTATTTTTGAGTTATGCTTCTCTCTCACTCGCACACATGCCCACACAGATTTCTAAGTATCTTCTAAGAATGTTTTTTTGGGATTCACATGAAAATATGTATTTCTGGTGAAATCTCAGTAACAAATTTTCAGGTGGAATGCAATACCTTCTCTACCTACTGTGTAAGTGGTAGAGAAAGTAAAAAAGGCAAAGGCACATGGATGATTCCCGCTTTGGGGGCAGAACAGGGGCTCAACCTTAGGACTAGGACTAGGCTTGCCATTCCCCTTGGAAATTTTGCCAGTCTTTCATGGCGAGATATCTGCAATTTTAGGTCTGTGTTATGCACATTTTTACTTTGCCAGGCAGATGGGCAGAGGTAAATATCCTCAGATAGCCTGGCAACTTTGAAAGCCTAAAGTGTGATCAAAATTACATCCAAATTGGTAAGGCACTGCCAAAGCGCACTCTGTGCCAGTTGTCAGGTTACCGTTCTTTGGTTTCCCAGACATGTTGGTATTAGAGGAAATGAGTTGGCAGACACTGTCACTATGAGGGGCATAGGGCTTGATTTATTTGCTCCCAAGCCTTTCTATGGTGTATCTCCCAGAAGTGTCAAGTTTGAGACAACCAGCTAAAGGGAGGGCTCATCTTGAGAGCTGAAGAAAACAAACTACTGCCAGGCAAGCCCATGACTTTATTTCTGGGTCTGGCAGTAAATTAAGTGAGTTTCTCTTGAACTTAACTAAAGCTAAGCTCAAAGGAGTTAATGGCTATCTTACAGGCCACAACATTTTGCATAGACATTTATACATAATGAGACTTGAGTGCTAAGCTAGCAGTGGAAGAGGTAGGATGTAGTTAGAGAGCTAGAAATTTGAAAGTAAGAGTGACCTAAGTAACTATGGGTGTGGAGCTAGGCATATATTGGGCAAGAACTAGTCTTCATGGAGTAAGACGATTAAGAGGAGAGAGGAAAGTGAAGGAAAAACTAACATGGTTGTACTGGGAAGTATAATTTTAATATTGCTCATAATCGGAGGAGTGGAAATGAACCCTGGATCTCAGGAATGGCAGGAAGTATTGGAAAAAATGCTAACCAAAATGGATACTATGGAGCAACAATTAAGCAATAAAATGACTCGAATAGCAGAAGAAATAAAAGAAGAAATAAGAGAGTTCAACAAATGTCAAGAGAGATAGAATATTTGAAATCAAGAATGGAAATGGTGGAAGAGAGAAGTAGAAGATTGAATCTGGTCTTTACAGGAGTAAAGGAGAGAAGGTGAAAATGGCCTACGGATGAAGTGGAAGTAATACTCAGAGAGAAATTAGAAATGGAATTAAAAGGTTGGGAAATAGTAGAGGCTTTTAAAGTGGGAAGAAGAATTGGAGAGAGAATGATAATTATGAAATTTGCATCAATGCAGCTGATATATAACATACTAAAGAATGCAAAGAAACTAAAAGGGACTAATATATTTATTAGCAAAGATCTGACTTATAACCAAAGAGTAAAGAAATACGAGTTAATCCAACAGATGAAAGAAGCAAGAGCCACAGACAAGAGAGCATATATTAAGAACATGAAACTTTGGATAGCAGGAGAGGAAGTGATAGATGATGGCAAAAGTGGTGTAACGGACATAATAGGCAGGCAAGGAGATCATTTAAGCAGAACGAGAAGGTTAAGGCAGGAAACAGAATCAATACCACAGCAAAATAGGCGCGGAAGTCCAAAGTTTGAGGAAATGATAGCTGAACACGTGGATGTATGGAGAAATGCTCAGCAAAGCGTCACGCAGGAGAATTTCACCGGAGAAGAACTCACTACATGCCGTAAATCAGCTGACCGGAGAGAGACGCAGAGAAGAAGCAATAGCTGAAGCAGTAATGTTGTCAACAAAGGGGAAAGAGGCAGTGACATCAGGAGGAGGAGCCAATGGAGGGATGTCACCCAGAAAAATAGTGTCACCAAGAAGAGGGGAAGTAATAGCGGCACGTAATTTGGTGTTGGAGAGAAAGAAGGCATGGCAACTGAGTAGTGGGAAGTGCACAGAAGAAGAAGAAGAAGAAGAAGAAGAAGAAGAAGAAGAAGAAGAAGAAGAAGAAGAAGAAGAAGAAGAAGAAGAAGGTAGCATTGTATCATCTGAACAAGGCAGTATTTTAGTTTTGGGTAAAAGTAAACCGTCTTCTTCGAGAGAAGGGATACAATTAAGGAGCCCCCCCCCCCCAAAAAAAAATACACTAGGACAATTTAAATTCAGATCAGACTCGCAATAGGGAAGAGAAAATATAAGGAAGCCTGGGTTATGGAACTGTGAGGGAGTTAAAAAAAAAAAATATATATATATATATATATATATATATATATATATATATATATATATATATACATATACACGCGGGGAGTTTAAATTAGATAATTACGAATTTTACTACCTTGTGGTAGCTGAAATGGAGCTAAAAGAGGATCAGATTTTAGGTAAAAGAATTTTATGTAAAAAAATCTGAGTATGTAGGGATAAAAGGAGATATGTTAGCAAGAAAGGGGAGGGCATCTGGAAGTATAGGCTCCTTCTTCGTAAAGAAAACATTGAGTAAAGGAGTCAAAGAAACTTGGTCGAATGTAAATGAGGTATGGAAGGTTATAAAATCAATGTATAGTAAATATGTAACAAAACCCAGTGTACAACCAGGAGATTGGATGGGATATTTCAATGAATTGTATGGGGAGGATAAGAGCAAAAAAAACCAAGAGATAGGAATTTGGGAAATAAGTAATAACTATGTAGATATGTTGGATGATGAAATAAGAAGTGATATTTTAAATGCCAAGGGTCGGAAGTTTAAGAGAAAACAGTATGTTAATAAGAAATGGATCAAGATAGATAGAAATATAGCGGTAGTGGAACTGTTTTAAAAAGACAGTAAGAAGGTTGGACAATTCTTATATAAAGTGAAAAATAAATAGGTATGAACAGTAAATATAATATAATAAATTTTGTATGCAGAATGGATGTCTATTTCAATAAAGTGGCCAGGGTAAAATTTTCAGTAGGCAACCGTACATATTGTAATACTTAGCACCAATTAAACAAATAAACAAAATAATGAGACTTACTCAGGACCCTTTATGCAGGAAATGTGGGAGGGAACCTGAAACCTCCCAACATATACGAGGGTGATTCAAATATAAATGATAATTTTTTTTATACATTTATTGATTAATCATATACACAAGTCATATCTTCAGTTGTTCTCTACATAGCCTCCTTTACACTCAACACACTTTTGCCAACAATTTGGAAGCTTGAACATTCCTTGTCCAAAAAATGTTTGAGAGCTTGTCATCAATCAGTTGAACACAAGCTGCCCTCCAATGATTCTTTCATGGATGCAAACAAAAAATAGTCAGGGGGGACAAATCTGGACTGCAGGGAGGGTAGTCGAGGGTTTCCCAATGCATGTCCTTCAATGTGTCCTTGTCAAATTTGTGGTGTGAGGTTTATCATTGTCAAACAGAAGGAAGACATCTCTAATGGGCATACAATGTCTTTTGTTTTGGTAGGCGGCTTTTGCTGACTTTAACAACTGGCAATAGTAGGCTGCATTCACTGTACATCGATCATGAAAAAAAATCAGTGAGTAAAATTCCTCTGTAGTCAAAAAACAATGTCACGAGAGCTTTCCAGCTGAAAGGCAGGTCTTGGACTTCGCTAGGCAGGCTTCATCCTTCTTTGCTACTCCTTACTTGCAATTTTGGATTCTGGAGTGTAGTGATGGACCCATGTCTCATCACATGCAATGATGCATCTCAAAATGTGCTCTCTTTCTTGCTGGAATCGATTCAGAAGACTCTCATAGATCTGCAACCTGACCTGTTTTTGCTGTTCAGTTAACAACTTTGGAACCCATCAAGCACTAATCTTTCTAAAGCCAAGATGTTTACTGATAATGGAATGAACCTCCAAATGCTGATGCAATTTCTTCCACAGTGCATCTTCGATAAGCTGTTGAAGGCACGGATGTTGCTATCTATGAGACTTGACCTTGGGCATCGAGCATGACCTTCATTTTCTACAATTTATCAGCCACCCTTAAATTCTCTGGCCCAAGTAAACACTCAGTTCTGAGAGTCTAACATCCCCAAACTGTGCCTTCAAATGAGTCAAAATCTCAGATGGTTTAACCCCTTCATTGGTTAAAAACTTTATAATAATGTGTTGCATAACAGACGAAGGAACATCTTGTTCACTCATGGCTATACTGATGCCAGAACAGAGCGAAGCAGCTAACCAAACTAGTTCCCCTCCCTAACACACTGACCTTTAAACCCTTACTCCACCATCCTGCTCGGAACTGCTTGCTCAGTACACTGACTCAATTATTGTTTATATTTGAATCACCCTCGTACTATGCAAATATGAAGGATTTGCTGGGCATAGATACATATCCCTAGACTCCTTTTTCTTGGAACCTGAGGATATAAGAAGGGCAGATATCAAGGACGTGGTCTGTTTCATCAGGATCATTAGTCTTGATTAATGCCCAGGCAAGAGGCATGGTTCTATAAGCCTATATGCAGGCTTTTATTGAAGCCACTCAAATTTTATCATCATCATCATGCCTTAATCTGTATCAAAAAGGTGCATGGCTAATGGGAAATGTGTTCTAAAGAGCCTCCAGAAGATGGGGAAATCTTTCAGAGTATCTTAGCCTTTCCTAGATACATGGGTCCTTCCCTAAGTGGACCAAGATATTTTCCTAGCTATTCATGGGAGCATCTATACATCTACTGTTCCCATCCTGGATAGCTCCTCTGGGAACTCCAAAAGACTTTTAGATAAGGACACTGCAGGGGCAATGACTGGAGAACCTGTAGCAGAAACTTCTTCAGTGTTGGGAAAGATCTCGAGGATATGGGCAATCTCAAGCTGAAGAAAAGGAATATTTCAGGTGCAGAGAAGAAGAGTATAAGGCAGAGTCTCATTTTGGCTCAAAGGCAGGCCCCAAAGATGACTTTCACCTGGACCACAGATTGCCTCTGCAACTATCCAGGGAAAAAGGCTCATTTTGGGGTCTACCCCAGAGCAGGAACAGCGCAGAAGGCCAAGAAACCAAGGGGGAGGCCGCTAGGGAGAAGAGGAGCTATGCCATATCTGTGAAGGGTGGGCTTGAGATGGCTATCCTAGGAAACAACCAGAACAGCGGTCATCACAGAAGATGAAGGCAGCAATTATTAGACTAAGGATGGGCTTCCTCAGGGGACCAGCCTAATGCTGCTATTTATAATTGCTACCTCAGTAAGTGGCAGCCTAATTGGTCTGCAAAAATAAAGAGTTGTGGTCCTGGATTCATCAAGTGTCTAAAATGGAACCTTCGAGGGTGCCAGGGTTAAAGTTTTGGGATTGGAGGACCTCCCAGTTTTAGGAGCGTGATGGCCTGGGTTCCTGAACTGCCTGTAGAAAATGCCACCAACTTTAGATGGTTGGAGAGGTACCTCAGTGTGGAGGGTGTATGACTGCAAGGAGAAGAGAGGTATGTAACTTGTAGGTCTCTATGGACTCTCCACATATTATATTTTCTATAATGTATAATTGAGGTCTAACACAAGCTGCGGTGGAAAACAGATGTGATTGCACAGTGCTCCATTGAATTACGAAGATGGGAAATGATTTGGAAGTTTACTGAGAAAGAATTGGAAGATTTAGAGGAAGGAAATTTGTGAATGAAGAAGAGAGTATAAACTGATTAAGAAAGTGCAATTATGGATAGCAATGGTAATACGGTATTGCTAATAAGTGGAGAAATAGAGCTGAATCTCGGATCCAAGGATTTGAATGAAGTGTTGGTGATGCTAAACATAATTTCCGAAGATGTGATCAAGCTAAAGATAGAAAAGAAGACTGAAAGAGTTGATAACAGGATGGAGGAGGTCAAAGGAACTTCGCAAAATTTAATGAGAGGTTAATAATGAACTGACAGTTTGTAAATTAAATTGGAAGATAAGATTATGGCAGATCAGAGAAAAGGGAATTTGATTATATTTGTCAAAGATCTTAAAGAAAGGTGGTTAATTCATCTAGTGGAAGAAATATTTGAGAGGAAATTGGAACTGAAACTAGATGGATGGGAAATAGTGGACTGTTTGAGTATAGGAAGAAGAGGAGACAAATGTAGACCAATAACACTGGTCAACATTGATTCTGTGGTATAAAGTAAAATATGTGACTTCAATGGAAATCAGTGCCCTGATTTAAAAAATGAAGTCCATTTTTAGCTATCACATCTAGTTTTTATGATATGTGCATACATGTCTATGGTGTTAAATTCATTCAGCTTATACAGCTTACTGCTGCGTTTCATTACGTTATTCTAAATCTGTTGATTTACTTCCTAATCAGCTCACTTCCATCCTCCCTTATCACCAAGATGTTTATGTTTATATTCGCAGCACTTATCAGTTTTGTTCTGTGTGTCAGGTCTGTCTTCTTGTGAGGTATTTATATTTACATTTACAACTATCATAGATCTCAGCTTCAGTTGAGCTGAAAACTTTTGTCAATACACGCATTCATCTTCTATATGTGTAGTGCTAAAATAAAAGTTTGAGCATGACTTCTACATCAGGATAACACAGGAGACAGTGTCTATAAAGTTCTCAGAAGTTTTGTCACATTTGTGGGTCATATTTTTGCAAATTTTACAATTATATTTTCATTGAACATTGTCATATTGCCAAAACGAGATGTGCTACAGAAAAATGGAATGCATTTTTTAATTCTATGCACCGAAATTAGTAAAAGTCACCTATTTTTAACCGTACTGCAGAAAAGGTTTTCCATTTGTAATTAGTGTAATTGAAAACATAGCTACAATGAGTTTTAAATGGCAAGTTTTGATAAATAGTAAGAAATTAAAGGGAACAAAGATTTTTGTTGATCAAGACTTTGCTAAAGAAGAACGAGATGGGTGGTCATTTTTATTTGAAAAAATGAAACAGGCTAGAGAAAAAGCAAAAAGAACATTTGTTAGAGAAACCGGGTTACGGATTAGTGGAAGAAAACAGGATAAGAGTCTGCATGTGAAATTCAGACGGAATGAGACCACTGACTTAGCAGTGCATGTGAAGAGTAGAGTTATGGAAAGAGATGATGAAATGAGGAGATAGCGAATACCGGAGATATCACCTGAAGAAAATATGCATGGATCAGAAGAGGTGTGTGGTGTGACATCACCTAGAGATAAGCATCACGAGATGAGCAGGAGAGATTGGATGCAACAGATTTAAAGACAACTGAGGGAGGGATGTGCAAATGTAGGTGGCCTGAGTGCAGAGGGCAGTATATTAGGGGTGCTTGACAGGAGAGAGGATTTACTAGCAGGAGATGAAATAACAACCAGATATAAAGCAATGTTAGTAAAATGTAAGGTAGGAAGGAGTGCAACAAGATAGGGATTGAGGGCGAATGTAGATTGTTTGGAATAGAGAGGTTTTAAAAGTGAAGATTAACAGTGGAGAATCTGCAGGTTTGGGGAAAGTTTCTGCTATGCAGTTGACCACCACCAATCCATGGCAACATGAACTGCCTCTGAAACAAGTTCAAAGAAGATCAGGGCAAGGAATTTCTGCTTTGGCATTTCCACATCAACATAGCAAGAGGTGAAATCCACCAGAGTAGGGGAACCACAGGAGTGGTTTACCCCTGCAGCAGATCCAACCTCCTACCTTGCATTGGATTGACATATAAATATGGAGCCTAATCCATCATCTTGGCACCCACCATCATGGTATCCACCTTCTACAATCAACCTACTGGAATATCTATATCTTGATTTTTAAGAGAAGGATTTTGTTGAGTTCTGAGTACAACAGTTCTTGCTCCCAATGTTGAACAGAAGCCTAATTAAGCTTTCATATTGAATAGTAGCAATTTTTTCGATATCAAAGTCAATAAGAAACCAATGAACCAATACATGCATTGTAGGTGTTGGAACTGATTTCACTGTTCCTGTAATTAATTGGAAATGTAGATTTTTCTAGCTGCTTTATCCTTTTAAGATTGGTTGTTATGAACACTTGACTGCAACATATAATTATTGGTTTTATATATATGTTGTATGCAGTGGTGTTTCTCTTTAACAGCTCCATTTTCCACCTGAAATATGTTTAATAAAGATAAGAGTTTTTTACTTTTCTTGCAATATACGCTGTATGTTTATACCAAAATAAGTTTAATATACAAAATAATTCCCAAGTATTTCGCAAATCTGTTTCTGATAGAGGTTTCTGATTATAATTTAGTTCAATTTACAATAGTTTTTTCTTTGATGTAAAACACCTGAGGGCTGGATTTGATAATGTCAACAATCATTAAATTTACCTTAAACCACATCTGTAATTCTTTAAAGGAAGGTTTAAAATTCATTGCATAAGGGTTTCTTTACATCATTCCACTCTAACACAGAATTCAGACTTACCCAATTCAATACACTTAATTTAGAAAAATGAAAACTGCATTGATCTAAATATTGCAAAGAAGTAAAGTAAAATTTTGCAGCATTTCTTTTGAAATCTGAAACATTAACTAGGCCATCATTTTCAAGGGCTCTTAGTTTTTTCTGGACAACTGAGGGTACAAATACACAGTCTAACCCATCTGAGAGCTTTTTCCTTAGACCTTCAAGTAATTTGCAAGCATCTATCAGAGTAACATGTTGCCCTTCTAACAATTGTATAACACCATGAAAAAGTGCTGCTTGAGTTTGTGCAAAATGCAACCACACCTCAGACAAAGGATTACCAAAAAATTGTTTGATTATACGAGGGTAATCCCAAAAGTAAGGTCTCCAATTTTTTTTTAAAATACAAAGAAACTTTTATTGACAGCAAATGGTACAGAGTTTTGAAGCTTTAACATTTGTCTATTTTTCCACATAATCGCCATTTCGGTCGATGCATTTTTGTAGACGCTGTGGCAGTTTTTGTATGCCCATGTCATACCAGCTTGCTGCCATGCTCTTGAAAAAGTGATGGACCTCATTTTTCACTTCATCGTCATCACCGAAGCGCCTTCCAGCCAAGTGTTCTTTCAACTTGGGAAACAAGTGGTAGTCACTGGGTGCTAAGTCCGGACTATAGGGTGGATGGGTGATGGTTTCCCATCCAAACTGTTGCAGAAGATTCATGGTTTGACGGGCGGTGTGGGGGCGAGCATTGTCATGGAGAAGGCTTATGCCCTTGGTCAACATTCCTCTTCTATGGTTCTGAATTGCCCGTCTGAGTTTTTTTAATGTCTGACAATAAAGTCAACCAACAATATCCCCTTTCGATCCCAAAACACAGTTGCCATGACTTTAGCGGCAGACTGCGTTCTCTTGAAATTTCGCGACTTGGGTGAACCAGAATGCCGCCACTCACATGATTGTTGTTTGGTCTCAGGTGTGAAGTGGAAAGCCCAGGTTTCATCACCCGTGACTATTGAATCCAAAAGGTTGTCCTTTTCATCTGCATAGCATTGAAGAAATTGGCGGGAAATTTCAGCGCGTTGCCTTTTATGATCTTCTGCCAGCATTCTTGGGACCCATCTTGCGCACACCTTCCGAAATTTCAACTCTTCAATCAAAGTCCGATGAATAGTGCTTCGAGAAATCTCAGGAACAACAATGCAGAGCTCATCGAGTGATCCGCCGATCTTGAAGCACAATTTTTTCAACTTTTGCGATTGTTTCATCAGAAATAGACAGTCTCCCGCTTCTTTCCTCGTCATGAATTTCCGTGCGACCATTTGCAAATTCTCTACACCACTTGCAGACATTTTTTACATCCATACAAGACTCTCCATACACTTCCATCAACTGTTGATGAATTTCGACAGGTTTAATCCCTATTGCACTCAAAAAGTGAATAACTGCGCAAACTTCGCACCTGGCGATAGTGGCTAACAGGAGCTCCATTATAACTGGCTGCCAAGCCAAGACTGAGGGCGCTAAGGGATGTGCAATGCTTTCTGAAGAGAGTGGAGGGAGGAAGGAAAACAGCAGTGTGGCCAACATCCACACAAACAGTTTCCCTGCGATCCCAGCGCTTTGGAGACCTTACTTTTGGGATTACCTCGTAGTTGGGCACCTGTCTTGGGATTGAAAGTATGATTTCAGGGCTGGATATAATTTCAATACATGTTCAACTTAAGGTAACATAGAAAACCACCTTGCTCTACTGTAACCAAGAACTTTTGAATACTCAACCTCTACAAAATTGCACCAAGAAGGCCTCATGTACAGTATAAATGTGAAAACAGGAGTAGATTTTGTGCACTAAACTCTCAACACAAACTGGAAGACAGTCTACAACAGTTTGTACTGTATTATTGACAATGTGAGCACTACAGCCTACTCCAACAATTGATCTCTCAAGAGATGTTTGAACTTTGGAATATACATTATTAGATTCTTTTCGAGATGAACCACCAAAGTTTGTATTTGTGTTGTCTGCATAGAGTTGGGCTACTGTTTTATTTTCAAGATGATAATCTCCCAGCATCTTCAATACATATGAGGAAATAATATCAGCACTCTCCCTTAATTTTTCTTGAAAGTTCAGAACGTTTACTTGAACGCCATTGTTATAATTAAAATAACGAACCAGGAAGGAAATAGTTTTGTGGATTTATGAATTGAAGAGTCGTGTACAGAGTGACATAATTTGCTTTTTCCAAGTTCTTTAGTACTTCTGACATGGCAAATGGGTTGATCACCTTAGTCACAATAGCCTCATTCTTTGTCTTTGCACACGAATATTTGGGTTCAAAGCATTACTGAACCAATTTAGTTGTACGCTCTGTTGAACAAAATGTTTGGTTGTATTGAACAGTTGGAATGCAAAACTTCCTTCAGAAGCAGCCAATTTCTGTTCAGTTGATCCAAATTCAGCTGTTGTATATGTATATATTTATTACCATAATGCTATACAAAATTCTTAAAATTTTTAATATATTACTTTGAGTTGCTATTTTTTCTTTCTTTAGTCCATCATGCATTTTAACACTGTGGTTATTTATGCATGGTGGGTCATAACAAATTCATATTGCTTTATTTTTCTAAACCATTTTTCTCTCCCCATATATTCTCCTATTCTTTTTATATCCCTCTCCTCTTGTATTTTCATTACCTTAACTTTTAATACTTCTTTGTTAACATTCTCCCATTTTTTAGGTAAAAACTGATCTCTCTACAACTTAATTTCTTCAGATTCAATTAAATAATGCAAATCATTATCTGCCTCTCCACAAAGAGGACACCTATTCAAATTCGCTCCCTTCCTATCTCCCCTTAGCCTATATGCACTTAATCTAGAACAAGTCCACCCTTCTCTCACTAACCTATTACCTACATCCACATATTTCTCCCTTCTCCAGTCCACCTTTAATTGTCCATATAGTTCCAAACTTTTCTTTCCTTCCAGGCTTTGAAATAATTCTAGTTTCTCTATATCTTCTACTCTGTTCCTCACTTCTTTCCAGAAACCTTTAACTAACCCCTCTCTCTCCTCCCATAAGTTACCCATTCCTATTTCCTGTAAAATTCTCCTTATTCCTTGAGCCCAGTTCATCCCATCACTGAATTTTTCTTGCCTCAAGATATTACGCTAGTCCAATGATTTCAATCTATGCCAATATTTAAGTATCCTTTCTACTATCATGCCCTTGCTACCTACTCTTCCAAACTCCAACATTGCTGCTCCATTAGGTGATGAAATAGATAAACCTAACATACATTTACAGAACGATCTATGTACTTTATCAATCATCTCCCATCCTTTGTCAGTTCCCCAAATCTCTGATCCATTGAGCATTTTTGCTTCCACTACAGCTTTGTAAACTCTTTCCAACCATTTAATTTGCATTTCTGGTATTTTCTTTAAGCATATTCTTATAGCAGTTATTGCTAATCTAGGGATGAGCTGGAAGCAGCAGCATTTCGGCCAGCTTGTGCTTCTTTGTTTGCACGTGTCGTCAAATTTCACTTTCTTCTGCCATTCACTATTGAAAACAATACTGAACACTTCATGCAGCGTACATCACTGTTAGATTTATACTGGAGGATAAATGGATAGAGAGATCGCAGCTCAGTGTTTAATACACATTTTCCTTTAACTTTCGGCATAATTACTGAAAGTTATACACTACAGTTATCTTTCACCACATGCGGAATACACAGTAAGTCGTTGAAAAACTTGAAACGGACCAACATACAGACACGAACTGGAAGTTTCACTTTCAACAACTGTTTTTTATAAGGCTGACAACTTATATTATGCATGTTAGTTTTTAATGGTACTATTTCCTTTACTTCGCAAAAGTCATTTGCACAATGATAGAAAAATTGCGTATTTTCCATTTTGCAGGAGTTTTTGCAGGATGGTTGTGAAATGCAGGATATTTATAAGGTTTTAGAGTCTTTTCGCACGCAGTAGGATAAGCTGTAAAAAAAAAAAAGGAGTATCCTGCGAAAAGCAGGACATCTGGTCACCCTAACTAATCACTCACAAAGAAAAGAAAACTGTCTCAAAAAAATATCCATCCAAGAAATTACAAACAATACCAGAAAAACTTAAGGGGAAGGTATGTCATATTGAAGGTGAATCAGTACCAGAAGAAAAATAATGCAGAACCTGATAGATTTCAAAGTATAGATGACTGGAACTTAAAAATTCAGAGTATTTGTAGCAACACCAACACCAGTTAACAAACCTCCTAAAGAAGGAAATCAGAAATCTGGAAAAAGTAATTAACTTTTCCTTTGGCGCTAGCATTCAGTACAAGAAAAGAAAAAAAATTTGTAAACATGTGTTTTCATGACGAAGATTTTGGAGTTAGCGCTGAATGGCATTTCCTCATCAACTTGCACGGCAAGGGGTCTTGTGATATATGAAAGCCAGTCTCTAGCTGGGACAAGATCCCATTATAACACCTCATAAATCATTTACTTAGGTACAGAATCATATTACAAACATAACATTTAATTTGTTACCGTTAATCAGCACAAACAAGACAGTGATATTTTGGAAGCAAGATACGAAATCAAAAACCAATAACAGGCATGTTAAAGCTACATTGTTTTGTACCATTACCAATATCTGAAGCTGTAGTGAAACTGTATTCATTTAAAAATGAAGGAAAAATGCTTTACGTTTAAATGAACCGTGCTAGATGTGATTTAGGCCTATAGATTGTTTCCTGAGTGCACTGTGCCTTGAAACAAACTTGAACGCATTATGCACCATTCCTATTTATTAACTACAATGGATCCCAGCTTGACTTCAAAGTGTGGCATTCCAGGTGTCCACCAGCCCTTGGTTGAGTTCACTGTGCCATACGACTAGGTAATTAATTTAATTCCAAATGAACTAGAAATAATACCTTTGTGATATTTGGCATGCTATTATAAAACATGGAGCAAGAAGAGTGATTTTTGTAAATGGTCTATATCATACTTAAATTTAAATTCTAAAATTAAAAGTCTTCTTTAAAATTAGATATGTTTCATTTAAAATGGTTTATGCAATATAGGAAGAAAAAGCATTCTTTGAGCTTTCAAATGAGATATTTACAAAGTCTCTAACATAAAAAGGACCACTATTCGTATTAAACATTAGGAGGGTGCTATTTCTGGAAATTCATTACTTAGTAACAGGCATAATACTCTCTTAAATAGTATTTTAAAACACACAAACATATTTTTTGTCGTAAGAAATCTTATAGAGAAATTAAAAAAAAAATCAAACACATGATAGTCAATTTTTGTTAAAAATCATTTGAACTAACATGGAATGACTCTTTTAAGAGATATGGGTATACAGTTCATTTCAAAGGCAGATTTGTGTTTTCACTTTCTCTACTATGTATAGTAAGAAGGGGAAGTATTGCATTCCACCCAAAAATTTGATACCGAGATTTTACCAGAAATACGTTTTGAGGACACCTGAATCCAAAAAAAAGCATTTTTAGAAAAAGGTCTGTGTGTGTGTCTGTGAACAGCATAACTCAAAAACAAAAAGTCAGATAAATACCAAACTTGCTATTTAGGTTCATATCTTTCAAAGATGCAACACAAAGATTTTCAAGAAAATCCCGCCACCCCAGACTATCCTTTACATGGAAAATGTTTCAAAAATTTTTATTTTCTCAAAAATGGCTCTAATGATTTTGATTAAAATATCATATTTACAAGATATTTTTATGACAAATGAAATGCATATCTTGAATTTTCTGGGAATGTCCCCAAAAGCCATCTTCATTGTGAATGGTTTTTGCATAACTGGTAAACCGTAAGAGATAGATAAACTTTTTAAACACAAAAAATGTAGATCTTGTTAAAACATACAATTTATGTCTCATACATTTGTTTTGTGGAGTAAACCATTTCCGAGATATTCCTTGTTATTCGTTTCAATTTTCCAATACTTATACTTTTTCTCAAATGCGAATTCGTTATTCGTTTTTATTATGTCCTGAACATGCAAAGAGAATGGAATGCTCCACATAGCAACCAGCTCTTAAAAGATTTGACACTATCGCTTAAAGCCTGCCATATTCCCCTTGCACCTACAAGAAAATTAGCAAAAGATTAACATCTCGATTAACATGAAGTATATGGAGAATAAGCATTTGTAAAAATAGTTTGTATAAGAGTAGAGAAAGCCATGTGAGTGCAACACATCAAATGTTTTAAAAATGTAGGAGGTACTGTAATTTTCGAAGGTAAGTTAAACAGTTGCTAGCTACTTTTGGTTTTCTTTTATAAGCATTTTATTCACATACACACACTCATTCATACTTCCAGACTCTACAGAGGTTAGGAAATAATCCTAGCTAAAGAAAAATTCCCACCCTCCTGCCAGGAATCAAATCTAAGACCTCTGAATTTGGAGACCAGCATGCTTAACCACCAAACCATAGGGATAATCCAAGAATTCTAGTTTAGCATTGTTACAGATTTTTAAGAAATTCAGGGTGTTTAATATGGGCCAGATGACCTTTTACTTTTTACATTATTTAATGCAATATTCAGTTCATTTATATTAAAATCTTATTTTATTTATTTATTTGTGCTAGCAATCTTCCTTAGAATATGGCTATACATCAGCCCAAGCTGTTTAAAATCTTATAATGATAGGATGTGGGTTACTTGCAATTGATTTTTACTTTCTCTACCAAATACATAGTACGTAGAAAAGGTATTGCATTCTACCCAAAAATTCAATACCGAGATTTCACCAGAAATACATCTTTTCAGGACCGCTTGGCGCACAAATCTCCGGGTGTTTATAGAATTCTGTATCAATGTGGGAAAGTTTACATCGGACAGACCAACCGTTGTACTGAAGAGAGGTGTGTGGAACATAAACAGCACCTCTGATTACTACAACCTGAGAAATCAGCAACAGCACAACATAGTTTTGGTCATGACCATCGCATACTCTTTGACAAGGTCACGGTGTTGCACATAGTGACTGATATTTTGACAGAATTGTAAAAGGGGCTGTAGAAATTAAACTAGAATCTAATAATAACTTCAATAGAGACAATGGTCTTTGGCTCAGCAGAGTGTGGTCGAGGGCTTTAGACTGTACGGAAACAGCTCTCAGACGTAGTTATAACCTCGCTAATTCTGCCCCAATTAGAGAGGACTGGCTCGGGCCGTTTAGCACTGCCCTGCCGGCTGCGGGTATATATAGCAGGGAAAGATCCCAGCTCACATAACTTCCTGAAGAAAGCCACAGTCAAGATGGCCAAAAGCTCAAGTGATTTCATCGATATAACACGGCTGATAACCCGAGAAGCTCTAATCAGTAACCATCACTGTGAAAGTTTTCAGTCTTTTATAAGAATAATTTGTATACCCACTAATAAACAATAAAGAAATAGAGAAAGTCATGTGAATGTAACACATCAGACTATTTAAACTGTTAACTTGTTTTTAACCTGTTTATCAGATTTCTTATTAACTTTTGTCAATGCATAATTGGTGTTTGTTAAATAATTCTGCTACATCACCATGTATGATTTCATTATCATCATTAACAAATGTTGTCTTTATTTAAGTGTTTACCATCTGTCCAGTGAACTATGTTCTGTAAGAATTTAATAAAATAATTTCCTTTTGCAATAATAATTTCTCTTAGCACACTTTTTACACCAATTCCAAGTATCATGCATACATTTGCATGCTTGGCAGCATTTTTAGCTGCCTCTTTTTTCCTTTTTTAAATTTGCTAGATTCTGGTTCCAAAAGGGTCTATGTTTTCTGTTTTGCACTGGAATATATTTTTGAGCTATTTTATGAATTATCCCACAGAATCTTTTTATGTATATGATCAACTTGTTCTGATTTTTCAGAGGACTCTCTAAACGTATTCTCTGTCTTATCCCTGTATTCTTTCCAATTTGTCTTTTTCAAATTACAATATAGTCTGGGATGTTGATGGTTGCTACTTGAGTCATCTGATTGTATAGTGGTAATGACTGCTCAATATCCAGGAACCTTACTTAGTCTTCTATAACCTTCCAATTAACTTTCTTTGCTATATCTGCACATGCTAGTAGAATGTCTGGATTACTTCCTGAGCCTAAATAGTGAAGAAATGGAGGATCTTTCTTTTTGAAAGGTGAACTCAAATGTTATTTGTTTATAACAACTTCTATAAGTTACAAATTATTTGAATCAATTTTTGTCACAGAACCTCACTTGCACTTTTAAAACTTGGACATGTTTCGAGAGCTATCGCTCTCATTCTCAGCTGAAGGTCAACTGGTGTTGGTAACATCAATAGAACTGGATAGGGAAGTAGGTGTCATGATGGTGGCATCTGTAGGGCTGGAGTCTGAAGTTAGGTCTGATGTATCTGCTGAATCTATCCATTGGCACAATTTCAAAATTCATAATTTGAGATTTGTATCTGGTGATGAAGATTTTCCCCCAAGCAGCTAGTTCTAATGGACGGTTGGCATGTTTTACTAGAGTTGTATTTTCACCTATTTCATTACTGAAGTCCAGAAATATGCAGCACTGCAGATTTATCTATCTGTTTATATTTTATATGGTGGAAGTGTTCACTGGTACAGATTTTGAGGTCCCTTTTTGTTTGCCTATATATACTTTACTGCAATCTTTGCTGCTGATTTTGTATATTCCAGATTTGCAACTATGTGGTATCTGTTCTCTTGGTGGCGCCTTTAGATCATGTTTAAGGGGCTAGAATGATGTGCTTTCTCTCTAAATTTTCAGAGTAGTGAAGTTCTCTCTTTTTGCTTTTTATACTTATTGACTTTTTTGTCATTAATTGTGGATTGAAGCCATTGATAAGAGCTGTATTGATATGATGGTATTCTTCATTGTATTCTCCTATGTCCATTGGTACACTGAACAAGCGATGGAGCAAACTATTGAAAATTGCATGCGATGAAGTTTAGAGTTGTAGCTATTGTATGTTATGTAGTTATCAATGTGGGTTGGTTTCCTGAAGATACTAAAAAAGTGTTTCTTATTGTGTCTTTTGATGTTTATGTCTAAAAATAGGAGGAACCATCCTATTGCATTTCTAGGGCTAAGTTTATGTTTTGGGCTTGTATATTTAGCAGTGTTAAGGCATCTTGGGCAAGCTTCTTGGGTATTATTGCAAAACCATCATTTACATAACAGTACCAGGTTTTGAAAATAGTTGGAAAAGAGTTTTTTGTGTGTGTTTCGAAGGCTCCATGAACAGGTATGCTAGAAAGGGAGAAAGTGGTTGCCCATGGTTAAACCAGATCAATCAAAATTCCTCCAGAACAAATAGAAGAGTACATACAGCTAACAGAACTATGCATTAAGCAAATCTTTTTTGCTTTAATGAGCAGATATACCAACAAAAATCTGGTAAGGAGATGGGTACATTCACCGACATCCCTGGCGAACAGAGT
Organism: Deroplatys truncata; assembly: GCA_030765065.1. Taxonomy (NCBI): domain Eukaryota; kingdom Metazoa; phylum Arthropoda; class Insecta; order Mantodea; family Mantidae; genus Deroplatys; species Deroplatys truncata. The sequence goes on along the minus strand of CM060980.1, from coordinate 30,796,468 downwards.
GAAAAATTACTTATTAATTCAGTTGCAATCAGCTGACGATGAGGAAGTGATTCCTCGAAACTAGTTCTAAAGTATTGAACATATTTTAGTGAAATTGTATATTTGCAACCACTTCTATATATTATATAGAGTGAAAAATATTTACATGTTACCAGAATCTGCCTGAACTACTCCTTTTTCATCTTTGAAAGAAACTTCTACCAACAAGAAACAGGTTTGGCTATGAGAAGCCTTCTATCCCCTTTCCTGGCAAATTTATTCACGAGTCAACTCAAAACACACAACACCAAAGCCTTCCCTTATATGTTCACAGTATGGTACTGATACGTTGATATATGCATGACAGTCAAACACAGAGGATGCTCTCTAGCTTTTAAACATACAGATCCCATCCAGTCAGTTCACAGTAGAAACAGCAACCAACAACTCTATAGCTTTCCTGGACCTAAAATTAACAAAGATTGCAAACCAAATGGAATTTGGTACACGCAGAGATCATTACATCAAAGCACACCATTATAACCCTAAGACACACAAAGAAGAAGCATTCAATAGTACGACTTATAGACTAATCAACACTCCAGGAAATGTCAAATAGTAAAATATTGAAATTAAAAAGACAAAAATGCATCAAATAGGTCACAACACTATCAAATACAGCAGAAAAGACCAACTTCAGAAAATTTAATACCACCCGGGTCTCTCTCATACATTTCAGAAAATTATCAAGAACCACAGCATCAACCTGGCACCTTACAACAAGTAAAGCATCAAGAATCTCATTAAACTAAGAAAATTACCCAAGAGAAGAGGAATCTACGAGATCCAATGTAAAAATTCTGTGAAGGTTTACATTGGGAAAACTAAAAGGAACATAGGCACCATTTCAAGTAATACTGGTGTTGCATCAAATTTAAATAAATCGAAAAATTAGCAGTTGCTTCACACTTCTACTCAAAACCAACATCAAGTTATTGAAGCCAGCCCAGAAACCCAAAGAACTAAATATGGGAGAAGATTTATATAAAGAAATTGAAAAACCAGATCATGAACTTCAATTTTCCAGAAGCAGAAAATCCCTTATTTACGTTCATCCAAAGGCCATCCAGGCTTTCAACAAAACAAATTGGGAGCTGATCCGGTAATCAACAGGCAGCTGACAATGTTACCTATGCTCATGATACATGTTCTGCATAATAAATGAGTGAAGCTATTAAGAGTGTTCAAGTTGACTCTACCTTTCATTGTCTTTTAACCATTTCATTATATCAATTTTGTCTTACAATTCCATTTCCTTGAAAACAATATTTAATATTATTCCACTATTTATTTGCTTTTTTGTCTGAGCAATTTATTATAATACCTGTTAGTTTGGAATATTTTAGTTGATCAACTGATAGATTTACCACTTGAATGAAAAATGTCATTATGCAATATGCCTGCAATCATTTTGCAAAGTTCAGTTCTCTTGAATTGAGTAAAGCCATCAAATACAAGATGGTAGTGCTTTTTTCCAAAATTTTAGTTTTGAAAATCATAGGTCATCTTATGTTAGTGATATAGGCAGGAAAAACTAAGTTTCAAACTTTGCAGGTATGGGATGAATGTTGGCAGTGGAGAACCACATAGGAAATGCAGAAGGTAGCTGTAAAGTTTATGGCATATCAGCCAGATTGTGCGTTTCATTTTGCATTGTGAAGTTAGTAATTTACAAACATGAGAGGGATTATAAACTTCCCCATTGACAAAAAGCTTTCTTTTAAGGCTAAAATAGAAATTGGAGGATTTCCTTCCCCCCGTCTGTGGCTGTAATATTGCATTGGCATATGTTGGTCATGCAGCAAAAAATAAATTTGCATATTCATGTTCCTATTTTTGTCAGCCTTCTTCACACACCATCACATGTATTTCTGCACAAATCTGAATCATAACTGTTTGCAATGATGCATTGTAAAGTGTGTACATAGAAAATCACATCCTGATTATCATCATTGTTGCCATCATATGATACTGATAACTCAAAAAGATTTAGTGAAACAATCAGAACTGATAAATTCCAAAATTACATTCTAGAAAATGGGGACTGTGTTGTATTCGGAAAAAATACATTAAGTTTCTACAAATGCAATAAACTAACAATCAAAGAACTAATTTTGAACTCTAATTTGAATTATAATCTGTTAAGTTTGCAGAAAAAATTATACAAGATTAATAGTTTGTGTAAATTACACATTTATAATTTGATATTTTTTAATTATTTACAATATTCATGAAATATTTTTGTGATATACTCAGCACATTTAAAGGAGAAAATGTTTGGTTTTGTTTTGCTCAATTCTTTATTAGATATTTTGCTTAATAATGCCACAGCTGCAGATAAGCTATCATACTTCTGCACAAAGTTTGAATTTAGGCATTCCAAAAGGGAGCTCTAGTAAAAGGCAATGGAATCTAACAGAAATTAATTCAAAGTGACAATTTTTACAATGGAATGTTTTTTTTTCTTTCCCCTTTCTTAATTTTGATAGAGCTTAAAAAATTTTATCCTGGAAAAAAAAGAAAATTTCTCATTATGAGGCAGGAGTATTATTTGACAATGGAGAAAATCCACCTCCCCCTATTCATCTCATTAGCTTTAACCTACTACTGCACATTATATGGAAAATTTCCAATACAAGCATACTACCAAAACAATTAAATGTCAAACCTGCTTGCAATGAATGCAAAGTCGGAAATGCTGTTCTCCTGTTACGGTATCTACCAGAGAAAGCACAGAATTAAGGCTAGAACTGGACCCACTACGACGCAGTGCCAGCACAGTAGTGGCAGGACTGCTATCTGACGTTCCCTGATGTCCAAAAGCTGGATTTGTCATTTTCTCTATAATATAGAAAAATATAGGGAAAAATATAATATAGAACAAAATATAGCATTACAATGTCTGCCCACCTCTACACTGAAGCAAAGTATACAATGCTCTATTATAATGTGTGACTGTTACATATATTGATATTCATATCCTTGATACATATAATTATGAGCTGTTATAATTTCTTATTTTGTATGAATATTTATTCAAATAAATGTTCTTATTAATTAATTTGTGAATCACTTGTGTGTGCTGACATCTTAAACATACTTGTACAATGCATTTAACCTAAATTATGCTTAATTTAAAACTACATCAGATATTCAAGGCTTTCTATACTTAAAACTTAGACACTGTAACAAAATGTATTCAATTTGTTTCATATCTGTAGAGAATAAATACATTGATTTTGTTACTCTTTACACTAAGGAGAAAAAACAATTAATTAAGAAGAAAGAAAACTTTAGTAAGAACTTTGCATTGAACCATTATTGCAAATAGACATTGGGGATGTGACAAACAGTTATTTTTGGGTAACAGTTATAACTGTTGCAGCCACAGTGCATTAATGGTTACATATAATAGTTACCAGTAAAGATTAAGCTTATTTTTTTATGGCTATCATGTTTGCAGATACCTTACATTAATGGTTACCAGTAACAATTATTTGTAACTATGTTTCAACATGAACGATGTCAAAACAGACTTACTTTGTTATTTAACGCAATCTAAAAAGAAGTTCCTCTAGCTGTGTCAACCTTTGATTACTACAGTGATTTAAACAGTATTCCTTATGCGGGTAGGAGGATTATTCTGTATGCGGGTAGAAGGTATGAAATGTTAAGAAACTTACGGAATCAGGGTTTTTTAATACATAGAGTTGATTGTGTAGTATCCTGGGTTCTCATTCAAGTTTAGACACGCAGATCCCTCGGCTATGCCCTGTTGTCGCTTTGCAGTTGCAGTCTCTGGCCTCCTACCCGCATATGGAATAATGTCCGTGATTTATAATCGCAAAATACATTTGTACTTGCTGCTATATTCCCGCATATATACACAGTTTGTACAGGTGAACTGCACTATAGGGGAACCTAAATATAACATTTTGTGACACAGATATAGCAAAGAAAAATACATCATTATTGGCAATAAACAAGAGTGAAATTAAGCATATAACAACTTAAATATTCTTGTAGGATATTAGATAAAACACGGTAATGACATTATGAAAGGCAAAGTTGCTAGAGAAGAGAAAGATTAACACCCAAATACACATTATTGTCTAACACCACAAAATATGCAGATAATCTCAGTTGGTTACATATATGTAAATTAATTGGCAGGCATTTTTCTCTCCCAATGGTATATTAGATCCACAATGCCACTCACAATCTCTTGCGGATGAGATTAATACTGCATAACGACTTGAGGTAACTAGTTCCTGATAAGTGATACTATGCACATGCAGTGAATGATGTCACCCAGAGTCCGTAACAATTAATGGGATAACCAGTTACTGTCTTCATTACTTTGGTAACCATTCTTGTGTAAGTAGTTTCTTCAGTAACAATTACATTACAATAACCATTACAATGTAACTGTTACATTATTTCCCCCCCCTCCAATTAAATGCTTTGACGGATTGCACAATTTATGAGCAGATACTTACAATTATGATTATGATGATGATGATTATTATTATTATTATTATTATTATTATTATTATTATTATTATTATTATAAACAGCAACATATTTTGCAATTAACATATGATAATGATTGTTCAGTTTTATTAAACTAAAATTGTACAGTAGAGCCCCAATTAAACATTATAATGGGGAAGGTGGGGTTGATGGTTAACTGAAAATGACAAACTCATTTTAATATAAATGTAAGTTTAGTAAGCAATTACACAAAAAACTTACTAAGCACACAGAAGCCCTGAGTTACATTTCTTGTATATTTATAAATATGGCAATAAAGGTGATTGCTGTCCATGAGGCAGGGCTATGTGATTAAGAGGTAGCACACTTTTTCCCTGTAAAACCATACAAGTATACATACTTACTCACTTGCATTCATTTTTTTTTCAATTTTGTAGGTACATCGCTAGGTAACAACAGTTCTTTATGATCACTGCTATTGTCTGATTGCATGACCACTTTGTGATTTGAAACTACAACTTAAGTAATACACAACTGAAGGCATCAGAACAACCTCTTGACTAGAGTACATGTTCATTCTGTATTCAATTCATAACAATGTTGCCCTGTTTGCATGGGAAGTGATGTAACAGGATTTTGTTGCCTTATTTTTTAAAGTGGACTACGCTTGAGAATTTTTGAAATAATGAAGCCATTTGTTGATGTATGACATGTTCAAACTACCTGCAAATACATATTCAGGACACATGTTTGATTTGTGAACAACTCAAATTTTGCAAAACTTTACATATATGTAACAAATCTGATGTACTACATTCATGTGACTTTCCTTACTCTCTATAATTTATTAGTGGTACACAAACTATTCTTACAAAAGGTTATTTTACCACCTACTTCATTTTAATCGAAATAAATCTTTGCAGAAATATCTATATTATTTTCATTCATTATCTGTTTACCCTCCTCTTAGGTAGGACTTACACCCCCCAGGACTTACAAGCGGGTGCCTGGGGTCAGATGCCCGTCGAGGAGCAGACACTCATGGATCAGACAGAGCATCCAGGATGGGTGATCAGCCCGATGCCTGGTATGGGATGAAGGAAGTAGATGAAACGAAATGTTGGTGAAATGGATGAAAGGAAAGGTGATGATGGAGCATTTGGTGGAATGAATGGCGGGGGAAACCGGAGAACCCGGAGAAAACCCGTCCACACGCCGCTTCGTCCACCACAAATCCCACATGCAGGTCCCTGGGATTGATCCCGGGCCGCCTCGGTGGGAGGCGAGCGGTCTAACCACTCGGCCACGGCGCCGCAAATATCTATATTAACATTTTGTTATAGATACAAAGACAACAGTGATAGTCCAGTTGTTAAGAACTTGATGCTATAAGCTGGCCTTAAAATTCCATTCACTTTCCTGATATTGGAAGAAACGACTTAAAATCAATAGGACTTAAAAAGTGTGACAAAGTATTGAACAATTTGAACCATTAATAACCGATATCCCAGAAATGGCTTATGCTACAAAAACCATTATTTGAAATAATTGTGTGTTTAAACAGATATACATTTTTTGTGTATCACGTTTTCATCTTTCACTTAATGTATATCAGTTATACAAGATTATTCAAAACTCCTTCCAAATGAAGAGGACTTCACAGACTATTGCCAGAAAATTCAATATATAAGTTTTATCTGTCATGTGTGTGTATATATATGGTATTTTAATCAAAATTGTTAGAATCATTTTTGAGTATATAAAAATTTTGAAAAATGTTCAATGTAACAGGTTTTCTTGAAAATCTTTATGTCACCTCTTTGGAAGATACTGAACTTAATACCAAGTTTGGTAATTATCCAACTTTTCGTTTTTGAGTTATGCTGTTCAGAAGACATGCATGCACCTTTTTCTAAAAAAAGCTCTTTTTGGATTCATGGGACCTCAAAACATAAGCGTGATGAATAATTGAGGTACTACTGTATTTGACATATCAAGTAATAAAGTGTACATTTTGTATTAATCTCTTGAAAGTTTATAAATTCTAACATTACTCACTTTTGGAATAACCACACCAGAGGATAAACAAACATAATCACTAAGCCAGAACATTTAAGTAACTTTATCTATTTAAATATAAGTAAACTTCAAACTTGATTTTAAATCTCACTCCTAGTTCAAATGGTGACCAATGTATAAGGCTCACAATAAAGAGAACAAATAAGACCTAAATAAGTGAAGATAAGAGTGAAAATGGAAGTAGACTATTTCACCTCAGCAACCAAATTTTACAGACAAGCAGATGACCATAAAACAATGAAAAGTACAGTAAGCATTGAAGAAGAATAGGAGAAGACAAAAGAACCAAGGAGAAGAAAACCCAACACCACTACAACAATTGGGTATCAGATGAAAGACTATGGAAAATAAGGACTTCCCATTACAGAATATACACTCCTTAGAAATAACAGTTAAAAGCAATGGAAATGAATAAGGAAAAAGATAGTGTAGTACCACCAAGGATGATAAGGAACAATAGAGATAACCAGGAAAATGATTTAAAGAAATAATGTCAGGAGTTGATGTTTCAAAGGGTAACTCATCGATAGTGATATTAAAACAGATGTAATAAATAGATGACGTTAAAAATATTTGGCAAAAACAGGACTGAAATAGCAAATAACATGGACAAAAATAGGACTGCATTCTGCCTAAGTTAGGAAACAAAAGTGATGAAAGTAAAATTGAAAATAAGAGAGAGACTGAAATTTTGGCAGGAATAGTTGATGAAATAAACAAGTTCAGGACATGGTAATTCAGAAAATTAGGACAGAACTAGCTAAAGAAATAGATGGCATACAGGTATGACAAAATATTTAACTAAACAGAAAGAAAATGTAAACAAAACTAAAGATACACTAAGAAAGACTTAGAAAAGATAAAAAAGGAATTTACTGGGATAAACAAAATTGTAATTGCAAATTTAAATAACACAAATTAAAATTATAACACAAGAGCAATGTGGCTAAAATAAGTGACATTCTGTTCTCGCATTGGCATTGGCACTGGCATCAGCAGCCTCATTTTCTGGCAGGCTGATGTGTCCAGGAAACTATACAAAGGACACACTGATGCCTGTACCAGCAAGTAGTTGAAGGTAATCCTGGATGTGCTGTACAAGACGAAGCTAACTGTGCAGTTGAAGAGTGTGGAGTGCTCTCAAGGAATCGGTTTAAATAACTTCAGATCTTGCCAATGAATACACAAAAGAGGTTGAAGAATATTAAAAAATTGAGCACTAAAAATTGAACACTGCTGTAAAAGGCAAAATCTAAAACTGTCAGTCAAGAGTAAAGGAACAGCCAATTCCCCTGATCCATCTTTGAGCCATTAGTATAAAGAAAATGGCAGATTCAAAACGTTCTTTTAAAATAAAAAAAACTGAACAAATAACCAAACTCTGGGGTTGCAGACTTTGATGTGGATGTCAACCCAAGATCAAAGAGGAAAACAAAATTTGTGTCCAATAACACTGCTGGTGAAGCAATGTCCAAAGCCGAAGGAGCAAATGAAATGAAACAGCAGGAGGAAGTAAAACCAGGAGGTTGTTGCATTTGTTAAAAAGCAAATTAAAATGTCAGATTTCCAAACAGGCTAGAGTCTAGATACATAGCTACAAAAAAAGAACACTGCACTAATAAGATAAGGGAGGTAACAATTTGGAAACTAGACTGAAGGAGCACTTGAGAAATATTAAATTTAAACAAACAGAAAAATCAGCCATAGCACAACATTTTTGGTTGCACAATGATAACATCAGCACAGAAATAAAACTTTTAAAACTGGCAAAGAATCATTTGGAATTAAAAGAGGGGAGAACATATGCATTATCATGAATTCCAATAGTCATGAATTCTAAATACCAGCATCAGTTGAAATCATACGAATCAACAATAGGAACGATAGCAGGGCAAACAATGGGGGAAAGGGAAGGCAGACATCATACGAGAGCCAATTAACCGATTAGTTGATGATACGCTCCTCGAAACATGTTCTACAAAAGCAACAAGTGGAGCAAAAGTGTTCTGAATGGTTGAGCGAGTGTTTATAGCAAATTTGATTACCATGCTCCACTGTTTTAAAATACTTCATTATTTTTAATTTTATTTAGCTAGAACCTTCGTTTCATTTTTTATAATAAAACACAACTTAATGATGCAACATGTAATACACACAACCTCTAATGTGAATGTACACCACAACTCTTGAAGCTGCAAAGAAAGTATAAGTGCTAATTCCATTTGTCCATCCATTATTGAATCCATATATATGCATGTTACAACAGAAAATTACTACAGTAATTGCTTTTTTTGCAGATAAATAGTGCTTTAAAGTCCAAAACTGTATTGAAAAATCTTCTTCCATTTACTGTAATGGATAACTCCATTGAATGTTGGCGTTGATTGCAGGAAAACAGTATTTTCGTCTTTGCTCAGAAATCATGTTCTACTTCCAGTCAATCCATTCATTAAGTATATTGAAGTGGCATATGTTTTAGTAGTTGGATGTTGCTTTATGTTTATATGCACAATGTATGGAAGCCAATTTGTCGCGGTAACTTCGTGTTATCTTATTTCTGAGCGCCTGTTATTGTTTTACTACTTTGAATGTTGGGTTCATTGTCCTCCGGCTAGCTATTATTATTATTATTCAGTCGAGCACATCTCTTGAACAAGGTGTGTAAACGGAAAGGATTTGATACTCAAAGATAACACTGATAAAAGAATTTGTTTTTACACTTTTATTACCGTCACAATTAATTAAGTTCACATATTGACTCTTGATACAGGCCAGACTGAAACTGTTATATTTTCTAATATCACTATAACCACTTATTTACTGCACATTATTAATTCGCGTGTTTCACATTTATAACAAACTTTAAGACGCGAGAGATTCTGTAGAATTACGCGATGTGTACTTTAAGTATGCTTCCGTTGAACTACACGACGTGTAACCCGCGAACGATTCTGATGAATTACGCGACGTTTAACTTCTGAATGATTCTGTTGGACTCAGCGACGTGTAACGCATGGATGATTTTGTTGAACTGGGCAATACTTGCCTCTGGCTTTAGCTTTTTATACTCCCACACCCCGATATGCCCCGAGCTGCTATTGGTTAATAAAACGCGCCAACATTAGTGTCTATTTTTATATCCAATCAAAATTACGAAAACATATGCTCTAAGGAAGATATTCCCTCCATTTCTACAGAAAAGTGCGCCAATCTGACGTCATTTGTTTGTCTCTTCTAATTAATATTCAACTCATCCCCTCGCTCATTGTTATCCGCTCCTATTGTCAGTTTCAGTGAGGCCCTGTAAACTTATTTCCTAACAATGCTTATAATTAACAAACATCTCAAATCAATGTCATACAATAATGCTTATTTACACTACAATCACTCTGGCATTTACATTATTGTGATATAAATTACTGCCACAATATTAGTAGTTATATCTAGCCATTGGTCAAACCTGTGTATTAACAAAGCAGTTTTTAACTCTGAGTATATAAAAGGTACAGTATATATTCTTCTGCTATAAATGATATAAACATAGAAACTTACTGGCATTGGCAAGAGATAGGAACTGAGTACAATCATGGCACATGATGGCACCACATAATCGACAATGGTGCTTACGTCTTGCCAAATGAAAACTCTTAGCACAAGTTGGGCAGAGCTTAACATCTTTGTCATCTATCCATGGTACCACAGCTTGTTCATGAGCTGGAACATTATTTTAATAGAATTTTTTAGTTACAATGAACTTTCATCCCCAATAAGAAAATGCACTACATTTCACAGTCTTACAGAAAACATAACAACCTTTACGTTTTACAGGATCTGGAGGTAGATCAACCAGAAGCTTGTCTAGTCTGATGAGAAGTTTGTTGGTTTCTGCTGCATAACGTTCCAAACGACTGTTACGAACTGCACGAAACAGCTGTGTGTAACTTCTTGTCATACCTGAATAAAAAGCAAACATGACTACTATCAGTTTTGCTATCCATATAGTTTTAGCATCAGTCTGGGTAATCGGGTATTTGGAGTTCTGCCATAATTTAAATCTAGAATCATGGTTTGCAAAAGAAACAACAAACTTAAAACAGGTGAGAGAAATGGTGGCTAGAGGGCAGTGAAATTGAAGTAGTAAAGAAATTTTACTACTTGGAGTAAGGCTACACAATAATGGAAGATAGACAGAACAGAGGAAAAACGTACTAAGCTAGGGAAAATGTACTACTAATAGTGTAAGAACCTGTTTCAAGAAAATACTAAGTATGAGTGTAGCCTGATTGAAAAGAATTTATTCAGCTATTGTTGAATAAAAAATTATGTAAATTCCTTCCAAAAATGGAGTGAAGCCTGGGGTTCACAGAAAGGAGACTATTTTGTAGAATAGTTCTGAGGTTATCTAGATCAGCTTCTAATGGTGTAACCCTAGCTGAATTAGAAAGAGTTGGTAAAAAGGTATAGCAGTTAAAGTATATTGAAATATTGGCATAAGATTGAATCACGGGAAGAAGGAAATATTGTCAAGGGTTGTTTACAGATACTAGAGAAAACAAAATGAGAAAGAAGTTGCTTATCTCAATTAAAGAAAATAATCCAGAAAATTGGAATCGGCAAGATACGAGGAGCATCCAGAAAGTAAGTTTCCCAATTTTGTTTCCTTTGAAGTAAACATATTTAGCCGGAAAGATTGCACATGCGTAACAGATCTATGACATGTCAATCATATGCCAACCGGACAAGTCCCGCCTGGTGCCAGTAGTGCGGAAGCAGTGGCCCGGAATGGCAGTTCTTATTCGTTCTCCTGCCTCCTGCGAAGTTCGGTCAGTGATAAAGTTCCTTACTGAACAAAACATAGCGCCGATCGAAATTCATCGTCAGCTCTGTCAGGTCTAAATGCCGAACTCATGAGCAAATAGATGGTGCATAGCTGGTGTGGGCAGTTTTCCCAAGGTCGTCAAAGTGTCCATGATGAAGAGCGCAGTGGGTGATTGTCCCTCATCAATGATGACCTTGTTGGACTGGTGCGGCAGCGCATCGTGGAGAACCGTGGCTTCATGGAGCTCAGCAACCATTTTCCGCAGATATCGCGATCCTTGTTGCATGAAATTTTCACTAATCACCTTGCTGTTCAAGAAACTGTGTGGCAGGTGGGTGTCGAATAACCTGACACCCGAGCACAAAACGAAACGCTTAGGAGCAGCACTGACATTTCTGCAGTGGTATCATGATGACGGCAACAAGTTCCTCAACAGGATCGTCACAGGCGATGAGATGTGGATATCGCACTTTACCCCTGAAACCAAGCAGCAGTGAATGCAATGGCGTCACAGTGGATCTCCGGTCAAGAAGAAATTCAAACAGACTGTGTCGGTGCAGAAAGTGATATGAATGGTGTTCTGGGAGAGGAAGAGCATTCTGCTCAACGACTTCCTGCCCAGAGGTGAAACAGTGAATGCTGACCGTTACTGTGAAACACTGCGGATATTGCGACGTGCCATTCAAAAAAGGAGGCGTGGAATGCTTACTGCAGGTGTTGTGCTGCTCCATGACAATGCTTGTCCACATACAGCTCGGCGCACAGCAACTGTTCTGCAGGAATTTGGCTGGGAGCTGTTCGATCATCCACCATAAAGTCCTGATCTTGCTCCCAGCGATTTCCATCTTTTCTTGCACCTCAAGGAATTCCTGTCCTCCAATCAGGGTATTGACAACGACGAAGAGCTGAAGACAACTGCCACATACTGATTCCATTCACAGGCGGCAGACTTCTACGACACAGAAATATAAAAGTTGATCCCATGATATGATAAGTGTCTCAGTTCTTGTGGTGACTATGTCGAAAAATAGCTCAAACATTGCTGTACCTGTTGTCATTAAAGTTTTTTATATAACTTGATGTAACTTTAATGTTATTTATATTTAACATTATTGTAGCCCCACGTTGTGGTAGCCAGTTTGCGACGGTATTACTTATAATGCTTGTTTACATCAGTGTTGAAGCCATCTTGTGACGTCATTCATTTGTTCGGTTTGTAGCTCCATCTTGTGTTAGCAATTTGTGGTAGTATTAGTGTTTGAAAGAATTTTAAGTTTTGTTTACTGTCCTCCGGCTAGCTATTATTTCAGTCGAACATATCTCTTGATCAGGGTTGTGTAAACGGAAAGGAATCTTTTATCCAAAAATTACACTGATGAAGAAATTGGTTTTACACATTTATTGTCGAACACGTTAACTATCACATTTATACATTGATCTTAACACTCGCCAAAACTGAAACTGTTATAATAACTTCATTACTAATCACTTTTAATTCACGTACTTCAACTTTGTGTATAATTAACTTTATAATACTTTAGATTTTCGTAACTTGTGAATCTATAGCCGACGTATCTCATACAAATATTTTGACGAACTGAAGACGACGTGTAGTGCACAAAGAATTTTGATGAACTGAGCATGAAGCTACCTCTAACCTACCCTATTTATACTCCTGCATCCAGATACGCCTAAAGATTATAACTGAACTACTATTGGCTAATAAAACGCGCCAACATTAGTGTCTATTTTAATATCCAATGAAAATTATGAATACATATGCTTTAGGGAGAAAACATTCCAGAAGTTTCTACCGAAAACGCGCCAACATTACGTAACTTCCTCGTTTCCAATAATGATAAACAGCTCACCCCCCTTCTCTGCATTATTGCGCTATTATTGACAGTTTCAGTAAGGCCGTATAAAATTATTTCCCAATAATAATTACAATTAATAAACATCTGAAATCAATGTCACATAAAAATGCATATTCATATTACAATCATTATTTACATTTAAGTAATTTGTGATACAAATTACTGCATCATATGCCCCACTAGAAACATAATTATAAATATTTACAACTTGTTTGGAAATTTTATAATTGGGTTTTTAGTCTCCTAAATCTTGGAACACACGCTATCACTTTCACTTTACACTTCACACGCATTTAACACACGACATATGTTTTTTTTTTTGTTTTTTTTATCTCGCCACTACTTACTGGCTCTGGTTTAATGTGTTTTGACATTTAATCTGACATTACAATTTTTTTTTTTATAGCAAATACTGTACCCTGAATTATTTAATGACTATTTAAAAATTGCTTAGTTTCTTAAGTTGTTGACAAAAATTTATACATTTAAGAATTTGTTTTTATTATTATTAAACATATTTACCAAAAATATTCACCCTCTACACAAATATATTGATATCTCTTAAATCTAGACAATGTTTCACCTTTTCTGTTTGCTACATAAGTATTTTTTTTTTTTTTACCAATTTTTGTTATTTTGTACTTTATCTTAACAATACTCTTGGAATAGTATTTATGTACTTTACTTTAATATAACATCATGTTTTATTTCCAATGCTGTTACAATTACTAATAAAATGTTATTTTCCTTTTTAAACATTTAGTTATTGTCCAAAATTTATTTCTCCTTTCTGATGACATACATATATAATTAACCCTCTTACATTCCAATACGTTGCTCTGCATTTCGTCTTTAACTATCCAGCATTTACTATTTATCATCTTTGTCTTCTGTTTCACCTTGATCTTCATTGTTGTATGGTTTCAGCATCTCAATATGGAACTTTCCTATGCTTTTTCGAGTTGTTGGATTACATAACTCATATGTATTAGTTCCATATACTTCAACAACTTCATATGGTCCATGGTATTTGAGAAACATTCGCCAATAAAGTTTATTTGCTTTATCCGACAATTTCTTGGTTTTAACCAAAACTAAATCTCCTATTTTGATTCTCCATTCCTTTCTCTTCTTTTCTTCATGTTTAATTTTTCTTTTTATGGCCTTTTTCTTCATCCTCTCGAATGCTTTTCGGAACATCTCTTCTTCTGTTTGTGGTATTGAATGCGCATCTGGAATGGCTTCTGGAATTTTTTTACACATTGTATTGATCTTCTTTCCTAACTTAAGTTCACATGGTTTGTATCCTGTCACATTGTTTACGGTTTCATTTAGTAGATTCTGAACGAAATTCACGTATCCATACCATTGCGTTTGTTTTCGATGACACAGCACCCTTAAATAATTTGAAATTTCCTTAATTTCCCTCTCCACTGGATTGGAGTTTGGTCTGTATCTTGATGAAAAATATTGTTTAATGCCATTTTCTTTCAGTCCATTCATAAATTTTTTTCCTGTGAGGTACGAAGCATTATCGCTCAATACAGATTGAATAGGTCCTTCTTCTATCACATATGACTTGAGTAGTCTATTCAAACATGCTAAACCTGTAGGTTTTCTCAAAGGGTAAATTCTTACATATTTGCTGAATATATCATAACAGACAAATATATGTTTGTTTCCAAATTGACTTGGAGGCATCGGACCATGAATATCAATACTAATTACACATCTCGGCTTATCCCTTATAACCGAATTAGTCTCAAATGCATATGCTGCATTTATTTGCTTTGCCTTCTGACACAGGTTGCAGCACGATATAAATTTCCGAACTTTCTGACGCAATTTGGATATGTATAAATTCTCTAAAATCATAGAAGTTGTCCGGTCCATCCCTGAGTGTGCTAACCCTTCGTGAAAATTCTTAATTAGTTCCTTTTCCATGCTTTTCGGAACCATTAACTTCCAACTAGGCATTTCTTTTCCATGCTTCTTATATAATGTCCCATTCCGAATTGCTACAATTTCTTTCTTAGCATCTTCAATTAATGGTGCCTTTTCTTTAAGTTCTAACAATTTTGCGTCCTCATTTTGAATTTCCCCCATATTTTTCAATTTTCTAATCATTTCTTTGCTTAAAGGAATTTCAATTGTCAATATTTTGACTTCATTTCGAGGCCTTTCAATATTTTCGGGAATTTGTGGGTTGTAGTTCAATCTTGATAGCAAATCACTGAAGGTATTATTTTTGCCAGGAATGTGTATAATCTCAATATCGAATGCAGATATTGCATGAATGTATCTAGCAAGTTTTCCACTACATAATCTACACTGTTGTATGAAAGTTAAGCTGATGTGGTCTGAATATACTTTCACCTTTTGCTGATAAATATAGGTTTTAAAACGAATTAATGAGAAATATAGTGCTCCAATTTCTAACTGAGTCACTGAAGAATTCCGCTCAATATTTGTAAGTCCTCTAGAAGCTGTACTAATGACGTGAAAGTCATTGTTGATGTCTCGCTGTCCTAAAATTCCGGCGTATCCTTGCATTGATGCGTCGACATAAATCTCATATTCCAAATCTTCTCTGGGCCTCTCGAGCAATATGGACTTAGCAAAGAGTTCTTTTACTCTCTCAAAACATTTCTGATGATCCTCAGTCCATTTCCACTTATTGTTCTTTCGGAGTAGCTGCCACAGTGGTTCTATTTCAGCCGAATACCTTGGTACGAACTTACTCTGAAAGTTCAATACCCCTAATTTGTTTTACGTTCTTTGGTGGTGGAATTTTCATTATAGCTTCTATTCTCTTCTGATCAGGTCTTATACCTCGTTCATCCACTACATAACCCAGAAAATTTATTTCCTTGACACAAAATTTTGATTTTAGTATGTTCACAGTCATACCGTGTTGTTGCAGTTTGTTTAACACATAATGGACATTATTCATGTGTTCTTCAAATGTTTGACTAATGATTAGGAAGTCGTCAATATACTTTATTAAGAAGTCATCTGCAGAATTTCCAAAGATACTGTGAATGGCTCTCAAAAATCCACTTCCTGAGTTTTTTAAACCAAAAGGATTTACACAAAAACGATACTGGATCCCCGAGTATTGAAATGAAGTGTAATCACGCACTTGTGGATCTAATTCCACTTGCCAATATGATGCAGTGAGGTCAATGGATGTCAGAAATCTCCCTCTTGAAAGTTTCGTAATTAATTGTTCAATTCCTTCACTTTGAAAATGATCAGGCTTCATGTACTTGTTGACATATCTACCGTCTAATGTTAATCTCAAACTACCATCTCGTTTAATACTCCAACAGATTGAATTTATGTATTGAGAATTACTTTGCTCAATAATCCCATTTTCTAACATGCTATTTATTAGTTGTCTAGCTTTGTCCCGAAGACTTATAGGTAAATTGTCATACTTGTGCCTATATGGTGGTACGTCTTCTACTTGAAATGTATGCTGATATACATTACATCTGCCTGGGATAAAAATAAATACTGAACTATTGTTCATCAAAACATCATGAAGGATTTGTTTTTGCATTACCGTAATATTATAAGCTTCTTCACACTTGTGTATTATTTCCTCATTTCTCTTCTCTTCCCAGCTGTTGTCTGTCTCGCTCACATGGTCGTCTTTTGTTTGGATTGCAAATTTCTCTACTTTCTCTGGCATTTCTGCTAGCTGTTGAAAATATGGCGTGGTATTCCCTTCATATTCTGTGACTACCTGCTTTATCTGACTATTTGTATCAGTCTTTGTTATTTGTACAAAAAACTCTTGGTCACAAAGATTTTTCTCATCATTCGTCATCTTGATTACAGAAACTTTCTCTTTTATAAATGGTACCCTTATTTCTCTATCGTCTTTTGTCATTCTTAACTCTTCATGTCTAAAATCTATACATGCTTCATATTCATGTAGGAAGTCACATCCTATAATTATGTCACAAATCAGATGGTTTACAATTAGAAACATAACCTCAAAATTCTCTCCGCCAATAAGTATGTTAAGTAGAGCTTGTGTTTTTATGACCTGTGTAGTTCTTCCTATTGCAACACGACAAACTAAATTACTAGTGGGAAGAGCCATAATTTTGTTACCTTCATTAATTAAATTTATGTAAAATTTCTGTGAGCAAATTGAAGCTGACGAACCAGAATCTATAGTTGCAATGATCTCTTTCTTCGCAATTTCTATCCTAATATGAGGCGACTCGAAATTTTCTCCCTTATCTTTTGTTGCTGTAATCTTATTACAGGGTGTGTGCGTAGGTATATTATTTGTATTGGTAATGGATACTGAATTATTAAAGACGTCCTGAGAACCTACTGCACAGGAGTCTATTAACAGTTGTCCTGGTTATTTCCATGTTCACGTACGGGACTGCCATTCCTAACAGGCGCTAAATCTATCTCATTGTCGCTACCATTGTTTTGAGTTCCCCTTCCTCGAGTTCGAAATCCTCGATTTCTTAAATTATGTCCCCTTGGCACATAATTTTCTTGCCGTTCCTCAGATCTTTCCCGGTTATTGTTTTCCCTCCAGTGAGTGAAATTTCCCCTTTGTCTAATGTACCGCCTTCCATAATTTTGCCCTCTTTCAGGCAATCTTTCTGTCCTGACATAATTTATTTGTTCCTGTCGACCTGATCTCCCATCTATCCTCGATCTTTCAAACTGTGGAACGTATGATTGATACCGTTGTCTGGTATTATTTTCATGACGCCTGTCTTGTCCTCTACTTTGCTGATAACTACCTTGGTAATTTCTTCTATCCCGCACATCTAAAAATCTATGCTCCCACTCTCGAGATATATCTTCTTCCTGTTGTTCCAAAGCTGTCATTAATTCTGTCATCTCATAGATGCTACGTGGTTTTGCAATTAATAAGTAATTTTGTATCCTTAAAGGATAATGCCTTGCGAGCAAACTCACAAAATCTTCCTCATTGATTGGAGGTGACAAGTTCCTAACCTGACTTGCATGTTTCAGTAAGTAATCAGTCATTGATATTCCCTCTCGTGGATTAAACTGCCCATGACTAAGCATTGCTCGAATTCTGTGCTGTACCGTAACATTCCAAAATCTGTTCATGAATAACCTCTTAAAGGATTCATATGAAATTTCACCCCCTGATACCATTTGTAACCAATCTAAAGTTTTCTGGTCCAAACATCTTTTGACAACGATCATTTTCAATGCTTCAGGTATTTTTTTAATTTGAAAATACTCTGATAATTCTGCAATGAACTGTACTGGACTGGAGTTTTCATTAAATTTTGGAAGTGGAAAATCACTTAAGATAGGATTGTAATTTTGCAAATTCCCTACTCCCATATTTAAATTCTCTAGTGTTACTTGTGCACTCTGAGTTTCAGCATTAGCTATAAATGAAGCTGCCGCATCACTCACATTATTGGTCATACCTGAGGAACTACCTCTATCATTATTTTGTACATCAGATACATTCACATCACATATATTTGCCCTTGAATTCAATTCTAACCTATTTACAGTACCTTGCAGATTTTCTATTGTCTGTTCCAATTTTTTATTATTCTCAATTTGAACAGCTTGATGTTTGTTAATTTCAGAAGTTAGCTTTTGATTCAAATCTTTAGACAAATCTTTAACTTCATCAGACAATTTATTTCTCTGTGTTTCTGACTCCTTCTGAATTTCAGATATTTCCCCTCTGAAATTAACTTGCACCTGTATTAAATCTGCATTTGTAGCCTCCATCATTTCTCTTAACTCACTTGAAATGCTACTCATTCAGCTACCTAGCTCTGTACATTTTACATCAACATGCTCTATTTTATTATTAACCTCATTTCTTTGGTTAGATATTTCCCTGCTCATGTCCAACATTTTCTTTGAAACTTCACCTATTTCATTTGCTATCATTTCTTGATTTTCATTTTTCATTTTAATCATACTACTATCTAGCTCCATGAATTTCTTTTCAAACTCTTCCCTGTTTTGTTCTAAGCTCTTACCAATATCTTCCCTCAATTCCCTATTATTCTTTTGCATATCTTCCCTTAATTGATCTGTAATACTCTTACTAATATCTTCCCTCAATTCTTTATTATTCTTTTGCATATCTTCCCTTAATTGATCTGTAATACTCTTACTAATATCTTCCCTCAATTCTTTCTTATTCTTTTGCATATCTTCCCTCAAATTTTTCAGCATTTCCATAATCATACTAGTATCAAGATTAACATTTCCTGCTATTCTATTCTGACTTTCTGCACTAACATTTCCATCCTCAAATCCTAAAAAGTTTGAGCTATTTTCTGTAACCTGTATTGAATTACAGCTAACTGTTACATTATCTCCCTCCATAATTATTTCTTCTGTATTATTCGTAGCCATTGTTTTCTTTATCCTACCACTCCTTAAGTACATTTGAAGGTTACAATTTTGTTTTCTAAAAAAAAAATTACGATACTCTGACCTTTGTGATGCTGTCTGTTGCTGTTACATTGATGTCCAGCTTCCTGCCCCTCTCTCCTAGATTTGTATGTCGCTTCTGCGTTGTGTTATGATGAATCTACGTTGTCTCGATGTTTTTGTGTCCACTCATCCGCGTAGTCTGTCGTTCCTATAGTTGTTTCTGGAATCTGCGTCTTCTCGATGTTTTTGTAGTTGAATTCACCTGTTGCCTTGTAATCTCGGAATTACGATGTCCAATCATCCGCGTAGTCTGTCATTCCTTTTGTTGTTTCTGGAATCTGCGTCTTGTAGTTCAGTTCACTTCTCCATTCGCCCCTTCCTGGTCATCTCACTTCTTCCTGGTTAATTCTGCCCCTTCCTGGTTATTCTGATCCTTTCCTGGTCATCGTGTTCCTTTCCTGGTTACTCTGCCCCACGTTCTGGGTGCCAATTTGATGTAACTTTAATGTTATTTATATTTAACATTATTGTAGCCCCATGTTGTGGTAGCCAATTTGCGACGGTATTACTTATAATGTTTGTTTACATCAGTGTTGAAGCCATCTTGTGACGTCATTCATTTGTTTGGTTTGTAGCTCCATCTTGTGTTAGCAATTTGTGGTAGTATTAGTGTTTGAAAGAATTTTAAGTTTTGTTTACTGTCCTCCGGCTAGCTATTATTTCAGTCGAACATATCTCTTGATCAGGGTTGTGTAAACGGAAAGGAATCTTTTATCCAAAAATTACACTGATGAAGAAATTGGTTTTACACATTTATTGTCGAACACGTTAACTATCACATTTATACATTGATCTTAACACTCGCCAAAACTGAAACTGTTATAATAACTTCATTACTAATCACTTTTAATTCACGTACTTCAACTTTGTGTATAATTAACTTTATAATACTTTAGATTTTCGTAACTTGTGAATCTATAGCCGATGTATCTCATACAAATATTTTGACGAACTGAAGACGACGTGTAGTGCACAAAGAATTTTGATGAACTGAGCATGAAGCTACCTCTAACCTACCCTATTTATACTCCTGCATCCAGATACGCCTAAAGATTATAACTGAACTACTATTGGCTAATAAAACGCGCCAACATTAGCGTCTATTTTAATATCCAATGAAAATTATGAATACATATGCTTTAGGGAGAAAACATTCCAGAAGTTTCTACCGAAAATGCGCCAACATTACGTAACTTCCTCGTTTCCAATAATGATAAACAGCTCACCCCCCTTCTCTGCATTATTGCGCTATTATTGACAGTTTCAGTAAGGCCGTATAAAATTATTTCCCAATAATAATTACAATTAATAAACATCTGAAATCAATGTCACATAAAAATGCATATTCATATTACAATCATTATTTACATTTAAGTAATTTGTGATACAAATTACTGCATCAAACTATGTTTTCTTTGTTTTAAGAAAATAAGGCAACTTACTTTCTGGATGCGCCTTGTAGATTATCAGCAGATAATACAGGAGGATTATAGAATAAAAAGAAAGAATTGATGATTTAGAAAAGCAGGAAATGTGGAGTATTCTAGGAGATAAGAGTACTTTAAAATATTATAGAAAATTTACGAAAGGATTGTGGGAAGTAAAATATGTACATGGATGTTTGCAATAAATGGGGAAGAAAAGGATTTGCATGGTGGAGCAATAGGATATAAAAGTGACAAAAGAAATGTGTCCATTGTGTAAAACAGTAGATAATGATCTTCACTGTATAGCAGATTGTCCAGAAACTAAAATATGAAGTAAGCATGTGTTGTGGACAGAATAGTGAAAATAATTAAGCACACATTTTTGTAGACAAGGTCCACTGGATAACAATACAATAGTTAACAAGTCACCACTCAGAGATGCTGATGTATAGTAGTGTAGGAAGTAGTAGAAATAGTGCTACCATGCTCCAATCATCTGAATAAAGGCCTCTGCCTTCAATCAGAGTCACAGTCGTCAATCCTGACCTGCATTTCTAAGCTCATCAGGCACTAATCTGACAGTGTGTCTTGATGCAGTTCTGTGGAGCCAGCTGTGACAAAGGCATTTTTGCAACTCCAGCTGATGAATGGCAACAAGCCTGCCTTAACCTTGCAAGCCACTTTACAGAGGAAAGCTCAGGTACAGGACAGTGGCACTACCATTCATAAGCTGGTATAGTATTCCTCTCTTTCACAATAGGTAGAAGAACCAATGTAACTGCAATACCTATGCAGCAACAGTATGAAACAAGAAGGGGGATAATTTACAGACATAAATTTTGGCATTTAAAATTTTTGGAATTAGTAAAAGGGAATATCTGGAACACTTTGATAACTATACATGAAAATGGTGGAGGAGAATGATTAAGGCAAAGGAGGAATTTAATGATACAGATAATGAAGAAAGTAAAGAAAAAGACACAGAAAGATGATTTTTCATAGGAAAAACAAAATATTATGGTCCACTTTAACGAAAATGTATAGCTAGAGTGAAGCAGGATCCATCGTACACAACAACCAGGGAGTTATTTATATATGGGATCCAAAAATAACAAGCACTTCAAGTATAGTGAAACATACTTATTATAAAACTGTAATGTAAATCTGTAGAAATAAATAAATAATTTCATAATGTACTTTAATTTACTGCAACTATCATAACTGATTACTGAAAAAGCTTTTGAAGCTTCCTCCTTTCATAAGATTATAAACACAAGAATTATCATGCAAAGAATGCAAGTATCCCCTACAGCAGTCTAACACTGTTTCTTTATGGTTACTGTGCTGATGAAATGCAACCTGCATTCTAATGGCCAAGCATCTGCTTTCGTACTTAAGACAGACATTTTTAAAAGTATACTTTTTATTTATAGGTACAGTAATGTGAAAATGATTTAAGTTATTTAAAATGTGTGAAAGTACTGACTCTTATTGTAACAGTGTATTACATCCATCAAGGATAATTAATTGTTCTTTCACACTTGCTGTGCATAGGCTAAGATTTTGAAAAGGTAGAATCAGATTGAAAAATTCAATGCCATAGCTGGGATTTGCAGCATGGGATCTTCGGCTATCCATGCAGTTGCTCTAACCAACTGAGCTACCAGATGAGTCAGTATGGGAATTTAATATTTAACCAGCATGTTACCGTAATAGTAATGGTTGATTACATTGGATTATCTCCTTGTAAAAACAGCTGAGTTATATAATAAGCATACTATAGTGTAAAAGTATTATGTTTATTAAATATATGTTCAAACAATGATTCTTAATATTTTTGTAATGTATGTATATTTTATGATACATAGTTTGTTCACTGTATTAAGTATATGAGCTATTAATTTTCTGTTTTAAAAGGAAAACAATAACTGCATTTTATGAAGTTTTTTATTCTTTAGTACAATAATTGTAATGTAAATATTCTAAATTGGAGAAATGTGTCCCCCAGGTAGTTTAAGCAGTTCCAAAGCAGATTTGTTACTTTCGTCTCTAATGAACTCAAATATTATTTTGAAAACAACATAAAGAATTCAATTTTAGAATTTATGACCCAAAAATTATTTGAAATTCTGAAGTATAACTAAGGTCTATGTCTTGAATTGCATTTTTGCAGATATAACTAAATTTTTCCCAGAATAGGTCTAATGAATTTTATATGTTCATCCTAACTTTTAAATATAAACAGCAAAAATTATTAGGCATGACATGAATGTTCATTACTATAATTTTAAAATATTGCTAATTTAACTTCTTTCCATAAATTTAAAAGGATAGCAGTACTGAAAAGTGAAGATGGCACAAAATAGTAAAAGTTAACATGTATTATACTGTAACTGAAAAACATAAAATTAAGCACAATAGAAAATATTATATTTTCTGTCAGAACTCAGTCTCAGTGAACATCAGGCATGTTTTAAATAACAAAGCTTTTGTAAAATATACAAAACATAACAACTTTGCATAATAGAAGCTTAACTTACAAAATATTTTTGTTTGTTTGGCCAGCATTAATGGAAACAATTTAATTATTTCTACTGAGATCAATGTAACATCAGACCCCTTATTTCAAGACCATCGTTTCTTCTTATGGAATTAGCATTTCACAGATAGTCCACTTTTTAAGTATGATGTGAAATGAAATACTATTTCTTTTGACTGTTTATAGCAAATAAAAAGCAACTGATAATGAAGGGAGGAAGTATGATTAGGCAAAAAACAAAGACCAAATATAACTACAGAATGACTGCAAAGGACCACTTTTATATAAAATAGTTTCTGATATGTTACGTTCACATGACTTTTTCTACCCTCTATCATTTATTAATGGCTACACAAACTATTCTTACAAAGGTTTTACTTTCTCTACCACATACCTAGTAGGTAGAGAAGGCATTGCTTTCCATCCAATAATTTGATACCAAGATTTCATCAGAAATACATGTTTTGAGGCCCCCTGAATCCAAATAAAGTATTTTTAGAAACATGTCTGTGTGTGTGTCTGTGAACAGTATAACTCAAAAATGAAAATTCAGATAAGTACCAAACTTGGTATTTAAGTTCAGTATCTTCCAAGGATGTGACATAAGATTTTCAAGAAAATCCCCCACACTCTCAACTGCCCTTTACATGGAATATTTTTCGAAAATGGCTCCAACAATTTTGATTAAAATACTATATATTAATGGTAAAATGTATATCTTGAATTTTCTGCGAATAACCTTTGAAGTCCTCTTCATTTGGAAGGAATTTTGTATAATCTTGTATAACTGATAAATGTTAAGTGATAGATGAAAACATACTACACAAAATATGTAGATGTCTTTGAAACACACAATTTATTTAAAATAAGTTTTTTTTGTGGCATAAGCCATTTCTGAGATATCCATTATTAATGGTTTGAATTGTTTATTTCTTGGCCATTCTTTAAAGTCCTTTCAACATTCAGTTGTTTCTCGCAATTGCATGAAAACAGTGTGGAATTTTACGGCCAGCATATAGCGTCCATTTCTTAAACATTTGACTGCTGCTGTTCTCTTTGTATCTATAATGAAATGTGTAATGCAGCTATTTCTGCATCTTTGGAAGGTACTGAACTTACCAAGTTTGGTATCTGAGATTTAATTTTTGAGTTACACCATTCACGCACAGACCTTCTAAAAATGCTCTTTCGATTGAGGGGACCTCAAAATATGTATTTCTGGAGAAATCTCGGTATCAAATTTTTTGAGTGGAATATGGTACCTTCTCTACCTATTATGTATGTCGTAGAAAAAGTAAAAAATGATTTGATGAAAAGGCATTAAGAAAAAAAGAAACGAAAGTCCACAAAAAAAAAAACAAATAAAAAACATCATACTGGTGCTTCTACCTTGTCTCACAGCTGAAGAGCTACTATTGGAATCACTTGTTTTAGGTATTATTTCTTTACTGTAAAAGAAAAGAAAGTAACGCTCTATAAGCTGTTCTTAGAGATCATTACTTTAGTATTTTGTATAAAAATAGATATATTTTTAAGTACATAAAAGAATAAAACCTTATTTTATTTCTACAAATATTCCTTCTTTTATTGAATTTCACTGAATATTCATTCTAACCCCTGATACAATTTCATAAATATACAAACACAAGCAAAACAACAGAAACATTTTTATAATTACAACTAAAGTGCTAAGCCTAAATTTACAATCTAATAAGTCTAACATACATCTATATGTGGCTTCCTTACACACAACCCCAGGGTTATCTGTATAAGTCCCACTATTTACATTCCACTACTTACTATTTTATCTATTTATATCTTAATTCTCTCATTTTTCTTAACTGCTCTAATCCATTTCTCCCTTACTTTTCCCAAATATTCTCGCATTGTATTCCAGTTTTTTTTCCATACCAGTCAGCATTTTAGGTGCTATAATTTCTTTCTGTAATTTCTCCCATTTTAATTACCATATACCCTCCTTCAATTGTTACCACCATCACCTTCTAATAAACAATGAAGTATTGCTTCTAGCTCCCCACACATAATACACCCTTCCCCATTCTCTCATCTCAAACTCATTAAAAACAGTGCTCCTGATTGCATCCATGTAAATCCTTCACTTCCAAATTTATCACAACAACCCACACATTTCTCCCCCCAAATCCTTTTTAATTGTTCTGCATAATTTTAAAGAACTCCTATCTCTAAAACTAGCCCAAGTTCTTGCCTATCTGTATCTTCAATTTTTTGCCTAACTTCCTTCCAAAACCCTATCTACTTTGATCTCCAAATTTCCATGGCTCCCTCATCCTCATTTCTTGCAAAATTTCCCATACTTCACCCATCCAGTTGTTACTTCTCATTACTTCCATTTGGAATTTCATACACACTTTTAAAACATTGTGATCCCCTAATTTAAAAATCTTGTGCCAATATTTTAAAATTCTTTCCATCACTAAACCCTTCCTTCCTACCCTTCCTAACTCAGCCAATACCACCCCCTTCATGAAGCTTTGGTCAATCCCAATCTCTATCTTCATAACATTCTGTGAATTAACTATATTTTTAACTATCCCTTTGAAGGTCCCCACACTTCCACTCCATATACGAGGCATGTTTTTAAAGAAGGAATAATTTTTTAAAATAACAGAACATTATTTTCAAAATACTTCATTATCATTCATTACCTTACACTACTTCTCCGTATAGTCATTACCGTTATTCAGGGCTTGTAGTAATGGAAACCAGTTTTTGTATGCTTCCATCAAAGGATGATACCGCCTGTCTGCACTTCTTGTTTCACATCATCATCGTTGTTGAAATGTTTTCCACCAAGGAATTTCTTCGGATGAAGAAACAGATGAAAATCACTTGGTGCCAAATCTGGACTGTAGGGAGAGTGGTGGAATTGTTCCAAACCAAACATCAGATCTTGAGTTTGTTTGGCTGCGTGTGGCCCACTTCCTCACCATTCCATCACTCATTATTGTTTCCCCATAAACCTCACCAATTGGCAATGGATGTTTGCTGGTGTAACATTTCTCGCATTTAGAAAAACAAATCACTGATGATTGTTTTGGACATTTTGAAATAGTCTAACAACAAGAAAACACAAAGTGACAATTGCTCACAGCTGCATCTGGCTTACTAATGAATAGAGAAAGTGATAACATATGCTCAAAATCGCGACTGCAGTGGCAAAATATTAAAATGGTACTTACTTTAAAACCAGGCCTCGTAACTTACTTGATGGCACTACTGCTTCATACAATTTCTCTAAACACTTTTCCTTCCTTTATACGAAATATTGCCTGTCAATCTTGCATAAAAAATAAGTTTTGAGCACAACTATTATCAGGAAATTTAATAACAGAGGCAAATGCATTCAAAGAAGGAAAAACTTGAAAATTTAACATTTTAAATATGAACCCTTATTACAGAAAGTTTTTTTTTTTTTTTTTTTTGACAAGTATGGTTTAAAGTGGGTCAATGATTGTTTACCACAGAAAGGAAACACTTTTCTGCCAATAGCATGGGCCTGGAAACATCTTCAATTTTCTATTGACTACAGGAAGGGAAGATTATATTGAGTTGTCTCAACTGTTAAATTAAGAAATGTGGATATGTTGCTTTTCTGCAGTAAGTGATTCATACACAGTGCGTTACAGAATTCAACCACACTAATTTAAGGGTTGGAGAGAGGCCATAGATAAAACGGTTTGAAATAGGGCACTTGTCTATGCAGCAAAGGTTTATAGTTTGTGGAACATTAGAAGTTAGAAGATATTACAATCTAGTCACTGACCAAATGGAGAATGTGCAAAATTTAGCACTAAAGTAGTCAATTCTGCCTCAAATAATGGGAAAACACTGGCTCTAATTACTAAAACCTTGCATTTTCAAAGTTTAGTTACTTGTTATTTTGTAGAGCCCAAAGGGTAAGCATGCTGCTGATTACAGCTCCATGTACTTAAGATAGATAATCCTGTTAGAGACCCATTCCTTTTGTCCAAAGTATTAGCTTTACCAAGAGCAAATCCTGCCAGCCTCCTTTCATTTTTTAATCTGTATTTTCTTTCTTGACTGTACAAAATTTCAGTTTATTTAAGATATATAAGACCATGGATATGACGGACTATGTTGCAAACAATGACAAAACAATTAATAATTGGTAATGGTATTTATAATTAATGGTACAGACCTGTCCTTTGACTACAGGAACATTACTGCAAGAAATGTGTTATTAAGCATTTTCTGGCAACAAGTAATGCCATTAACGACAGTACTACGTTACCTGTCAGTGCCAGTCTTAAGCCCACATCCTCAAAGTGATGACCTAGCAAGCAAAAGTTTCTACCTAAATGTTGAGTGATGAAATGAGACAACAAGCATCTGTGTGTTGGCCTGCTGGTTAGTCATATGATTGCATTGCTCATTCTGTTGAAGCTCTCATTATTGTATAAGCAGCAGCATGAATAACAATTATTCATTTGTACAGCTTGCAGACATGCTGTTGGAGAAGTGGGAGGATGTGCATTTGCTGCAGAACAATTGTATTGTGAAAGATAACCTCAGAGTCGTCATTCATATCACTGAACATTTCAGTCTCTCTTTACCAGCAACTGAGGGAAACAGGAAGTTATCAGCACACAGACCAAATGCAGATGCTATGCAAAAAACTTTGCACTGTTCGCTTCATAGAAGAGCTACTCAACAGATTTCAAACAGATCCATCTACTAGTCCACACCATTGTATGTCACATGGACAAAAAAAAACTTTGTTGTGTGGCAGATGATGTGTGATGAACAATTACATCCTTACCATCTGCTCAAAGTACACACCCTAGGACCAGCAGACTTTGCCCTTCAGTTACAGTTTTGTAATTGGGCCATAGAGCGGTAAGGCAAGCAGCAAGATTTCTTTTCCTCTGTATCTTTACAAATGAGGCAACCTTCACCAGGAATGGATTTATTCTTAACCACAGGAATAACCACTTCTGGAATTATGAAAATCCACATGCAATCATTGAGGCAAATCATTAGGTGAGGTTCAGTGTCAACATGTGGGCTGACATAATTGGTGAACATTTGATAGGCCCATACCTTCTTCCTGTGTGATTAAATGGTTATATTTAACCCAGTTTCTAGCCTATGTGCTGTATGAGCTTTCTTGAAAATGTACCTCTAATTATTAGAAGCAATTTATGGTTTTAGCATGATGGAGCACCTCCATACTTGGACATTTTAAGGACTTATTGTTTGAAACACCAGTTACTTCAGACAAGGAGTTGGTGGCAAGAATACTTGGCTGCCAGTGACACAATCCGTGCCATTCCAGACTTGTTATAAAGAGTGCAAGGTTCTTTCCTACATAAATGCAACCTCTGTGGTAATGCTGAAGAACAACAGTTCCAACAGCTTTTATTAACATTTCCTGCATTGGGAACTAAAAAAGCTGAGTTTTATTTTCTTGTATTATTCTTCACAATTTTCCTTAAACATCACACTTACATACATTTTAAGTTCCAAAGCCAAGAAAAACTTCTTTTAAATTTCATTTCTTTAGGAAAATAAATTTCTTTTGTCTTCCTTTCTTTTTGCTTAGCTTTCTACATTGCAGAGGAAAATAAGGAAGATTTTATTTATCGCATTCCTTCAAAAATCAGAAAAAATTGCAATATTACTTTTAGTATTCATTTTTCAATTTTCTAGAGTAATGTTATATGTACAGGTGTACGCTACAGCAAAAATTATAAAATATTAACAATTCAAATTATGCGTGTGTTACTTTAATGTCATTTAACTATTCAGAAAACTGAGTGTTTTAGTACTCATTTCCAAAATGTTTTGTTTTCTGAACTTCATGCATTTTGAGTTTCTAATTAGCTCTAGCTACAAAAAGCAGTCAATAGCTAACCTCACACAAAGATTTCAGAGAACAGTATCATAGAAAACAGGAGACTGAGGAAATACCGACACAATATTAAAAAAAAAGAAAAAAGTTGAGATTGGAACTCTTGCACCTAACATTTGCTAAGAAATTGAGACTTCCTTTAACCAATGAGCTTAAACAGACACGGCTTCAGTCATATTCCATTACTTCACACAAAGCATGCTATCTGATGCAGTAATTTGTATCACAAATTACTTAAATGTAAATAATGATTGTAATATGAATATGCATTTTTATGTGACATTGATTTCAGATGTTTATTAATTGTAATTATTATTGGGAAATAAGTTTATACGGCTTTACTGAAACTGTCAATAATAGCGCAATAATGCAGAAAGGGGGGTGAGCTGTTTATCATTATTGGGAACAAGGAATTTACGTAATGTTGGCGCGTTTTCGGTAGAACCTTCTGGAATGTTTCCCTAAAGCATATGTATTCATAATTTTCATTGGATATTAAGATAGACGCTAATGTTGGCGCGTTTTATTAGCCAATTGTAGTTCAGTTATAATCTTTAGGCGTATCTGTATGCAGGCGTATAAATAAGGTAGGTTGGAGGTAAAGTCAGTCAGTCCTTCAGTTCGCCGAAAGCATTCATACACTACACGTCGTCTTCAGTCAGTCAGTTCGTCAAGTTACGCGCAGCAGAATTATGAAAGATCTAAAATATGGTAAAGTTAATTATACAAAAGGTTGAAGTACGTTGATTAAAAGTGATCAGTAAGAAGTTATTATAACAGTTTCAAGTTTGGCGAGTATCTAGATCAATATGTAAAAGTAATAGTGAACGTGTTCGACAATAAAAATTATAAAACAAATTTCTTCATCAGTGTAATTTTTGGATAAAAGATTCCTTTCCGTTTCACAACCTGTATAGAGATACGTGCCCAAGCCAACAGGATAATAGCTAGCCGGAGGACATTTGAAATGAAATCAAACGAACACTAACACTGATGCAAATTGCTAACACAAGATGGAGCTACAAACCAAACAAATGAATGACGTCACAAGATGGCTTCAACACTGATGTAAACAAACATTATAAGCAATACCGCATCAAATTAACTCCCATACGTGGGGCAGTTAAAATTATGTAACCAAACAAAACAAAAGCAGCACAATATAAGATCTTCAAGTTTTAACAACATTACGTAAAAACATATTACGTAAACATAAAGTTGCAACAAATTGGCTACCACAACGTGGGGCTCAAAACATATATATAAACTGTCGCAAATTGGCACCCAGAACGTGGGGCACGATAACCAGGAAAGGAACACGATGACCAGGAAAGAAGCATAGTGACCAGGAAAGGAACACGATGACCAGGAAAGGATCAGCATAACCAGGAAGGAGCAGAGTGACCAGGAAAGGAACCAGGACGTGGAACGAATGCAGCAGTGAAATGATCTACAAGACGCAGATTCCAAACTACAGGACAACAAAACGACGTGGACTCATCATAACACAACGCAGAAGCGACATATAACCTAGGAGAAAGGGGCAGAAAGCTGGACATCAATGTAACAGCAACAGACAGCATCACAAAGGTCAGAGTATCGTAATTTTTTTTTAGAAAACAAAATTGTAACCTTCAAATGTATTTAAGGAGTGGTAGGATAAAGAAAACAATGGCTACTAATAATACAGAAGAAATAATTATGGAGGGAGATAATGTAACAGTTAGCTGTAATTCAATACAGGTTACAGAAAATAGCCCAAACTTTTTAGGATTTGAGGATGAAAATGTTAGTGCAGAAAGTGAGAATAGAATAGCAGGAAATGTTAATTTTGATGCTAGTATGATGATGGAAATGCTGAAAGATATTGTTAAGAGTATGAGGGAAGATATTGTTAAGAATAATGAGAAATTAAGTGAAGATATGCAAAAGAATAATGAGAAATTAAGGGAAGATATGCAAAAGAATAATGAGAAATTAGAAAAACTAACTCAGGATATGGAAAAGAATAATAGGGAATTGAGGGAAGATATTAGTAAGAGTTTAGAACAAAAACTAGATCAGAATAAGAAAGAATTAAGAGAAGAAATTGGTAAGAGTAATGAGAAATTACAGCATAAATTAGATCGAAATAGGGAAGAGATTGAAAAGAAATTCATGGAGCTAGATAGTAGTATGATGAGAATGAGAAATGAAAATCAGGAAATGATAGCAAATGAAATAGGTGAAGTTTCAAAGAAAATGTTAGACATGAGCAGGGAAATATATAACCAAAAAAGTGAGGTTAATAATAAAATAGAACAGGTTGATGTAAAATGTACAGAGTTAGGTAGCAGAATGAGTAGCATTTCAAGTGAGTTAAGAGAGATGATGGAAGCTACAAATGCAGATTTAATTCAGGTGCAAGTTAATTTCAGAGGGGAAATATCTGAAATTCAGAAGGAGTCAGAAACACAGAGAAATAAATTGTCTGAAGAAGTTAAAGATTTGTCTAAAGATTTGAATCAAAAGCTAACTTCTGAAATTAACAAACACCAAGCTGTTCAAAATGAGAATAATAAAAAATTGGAACAGACGATAGAAAATCTGCAAGGTACTGTAAATAGGTTACAATTGAATTCAAGGGCAAATATATGTGATGTGAATGTATCAGATGTACAACATAATGATAGAGGTAGTTCCTCAGGTATGACAAATAATGTGAGTGATTAGGCAGCTTCATCTATAGCTAATGCTGAAACTCAGAGTGCACAAGTAACTCTAGAGAATTTAAATATGGGAGTAGGGAATTTGCAAAATTACAATCATATCTTAAGTGATTTTCCACTTCCAAAATTTAATGAAAACTCCAGTCCAGTACAGTTCATTGCAGAATTATCAGAGTATTTTCAAATTAAAAAGATACCTGAAGCATTGAAAATGATAGTTGTCAAAAGATGTTTGGACCAGAAAACTTTAGATTGGTTACAAATGGTATCAGGGGGTGAAATTTCATATGAATCCTTTAAGAGGTTATTCATGAACAGATTTTGGAATGTTACGGTACAGCACAGAATTCGAGCAATGCTTAGTCATGGTCAATTTAATCCACGAGAGGGAATATCAATGACTGATTACTTACTGAAACATGCAAGTCAGGTTAGAAACTTGTCACCTCCAATCAATGAGGAAGATTTTGTGAGTTTGCTCGCAAGGCATTATCCTTTAAGGATACAAAATTACTTATTAATTGCAAAACCACGTAGCATCTATGAGATGACAGAATTAATAACAGCTTTGGAACAACAGGAAGAAGATATATCTCGGGAGTGGGAGCATAGATTTTTAGATGTGCGAGATAGACGAAATTACCAAAGTAGTTATCAGCAAAGTAGAGGACAAGACAGACGTCATGAAAATAATACCAGACAACGGTATCAATCATACGTTCCACAATTTGAAAGATCGAGGACAGATGGGAGACCAGGTCGACAGGAACAAATAAATTATGTCAGGACAGAAAGATTGCCTGAAAGAGGGCAAAATTATGGAAGGCGGTACATTAGACAAAGGGGAAATTTCACTCACTGGAGGGAAAACAATAACCGGGAAAGATCTGAGGAACGGCAAGAAAATTACGTGCCAAGGGGACATAATGTCAGAAATCGAGGATTTCGAAATCGAGGAAGGGGAACTCAAAACAATGGTAGCGACAATGAGATAGATTTAGCGCCTGTTAGGAATGGCAGTCCCGTACGTGAACATGGAAATAACCAGGAAAACTGTTAACAGACTCCTGTGTAGTAGGTTCTCAGGACGTCTTTAATAATTCAGTATCCATTACCAATACAAATAATATGCCTACACATACACCCTGTAATAAGATTACAGCAACAAAAGATAAGGGAGAAAATTTTGAGTCACCTCATGTTAGGATGGAAATTGCGAAGAAAGAGATCATTGCAACTATAGATTCTGGTTCATCAGCTTCAATTTGCTCACAGAAATTTTACATAAATTTGATTAATGAAGGTAACAAAATTATGGCTCTTCCCACTAGTAATTTAGTTTGTCGTGTTGCAATCGGAAGAACGACACAGGTCATAAAAACACAAGCTCTACTTAGCATACTTATCGGCGGAGAGAATTTTGAGGTTATGTTTCTAATTGTAAAGCATCTGATTTGTGACATAATTATAGGATGTGACTTCCTACATGAATATGAAGCAAGTATAGATTTTAAACATGAAGAGTTAAGAATGACAAAAGACGATAGAGAAATAAGGGTACCATTTATAAAAGAGAAAGTTTCTGTAATCGAGATGACAAAGGATGAGAAGAATCTTTGTGACCAAGAGTTTTTTGTGCAAATAACAGAAACTGATAGAAATAGTCAGATAAAGCAGGTAGTCACAGAATATGAAGGGAATACCACGCCATATTTTCAACAGCTAGCAGAAATGCCAGAAGAAGTAGAGAAATTTGCAATCCAAACAAAAGACGACCATGTGAGCGAGACAGACAACAGCTGGGAAGAGAAGAGAAATGAGGAAATAATACACAAGTGTGAAGAAGCTTATAATATTACGGTAATGCAAAAACAAATCCTTCATGATGTTTTGATGAACAATAGTTCAGTATTTAGTAATATCCCAGGCAGATGTAATGTATATCAGCATACATTTCAAGTAGAAGACGTACCACCATATAGGCACAAGTATGACAATTTACCTATAAGTCTTCGGGACAAAGCTAGACAACTAATAAATAGCATGTTAGAAAATGGGATTATTGAGCAAAGTAATTCTCAGTATATAAATTCAATCTGCTGGAGTATTAAACGAGATGGTAGTTTGAGATTAACATTAGACGGTAGATATGTCAACAAGTATATGAAACCAGATCATTTTCAAAGTGAGGGAATTGAACAACTAATTACGAAACTTTCAAGAGGGAGATTTTTGACATCCATTGACCTCACTGCATCATATTGACAAGTGGAATTAGATCCACAAGTGCGTGATTACACTTCATTTCAGTACTCAGGGATCCAGTATCGTTTTTGTGTAAATCCTTTTGGTTTAAAAAACTCAGGAAGTGGATTTTTGAGAGCCATTCACAGTATCTTTGGAAATTCTGCAGATGACTTTTTAATAAAGTATATTGACGACTTCCTAATCATTAGTCAAACATTTGAAGAACACATGAATAATGTCCATTATGTGTTAAATAAACTACACCACCATGGTATGACTGTGAACATACTAAAATCAAAATTTTGTGTCAAGGAAATAAATTTTCTGGGTTATGTAGTGGATGAACGAGGTATAAGACCTGATCAGAAAAGAATAGAAGCAATAATGAAAATTCCATCACCAAGGAACGTAAAACAAATTAGACGTCTCTTAGGGGTATTGAACTTTCAGAGTAAGTTCGTACCAAGATATTCGGCTGAAATAGAACCACTGCGGCAGCTTCTCCGAAAGAACAATAAGTGGAAATGGACAGAGGATCATCAAAAATGTTTTGAGAGAGTAAAGGAACTCTTTGCTAAGTCCATATTACTCGAGAGGCCCAGAGAAGATTTGGAATATGAGATTTATGTCGACGCATCAATGCAAGGATACGCCGGAATTTTAGGACAGCGAGACTTCAACAATGACTTTCACGTCATTAGTACAGCTTCTAGAGGACTTACAAATATTGAGCGGAATTCTTCAGTGACTCAGTTAGAAATTGGAGCACTATATTTCTCATTAATTCGTTTTAAAACCTATATTTATCAGCAAAAGGTGAAAGTATATTCAGACCACATCAGCTTAACTTTCATACAACGGTGTAGATTATGTAGTGGAAAACTTGCTAGATACATTCATGCAATATCTGCATTCGATATTGAGATTATCCACATTTCTGGCAAAAATAATACCTTCAGTGATTTGCTATCAAGATTGAACTACAACCCACAAATTCCCAAAAATATTGAAAGGCCTAGAAATGAAGTCAAAATATTGACAATTGAAATTCCTTTAAGCAAAGAAATGATTAGAAAATTGAAAAATATGGGGGAAACTTAAAAAGAGGACGCAAAATTGTTAGAACTTAAAGAAAAGGCACCACTAATTGAAGAGGCAAAGAAAGAAATTGTAGCAATTCGAGATGGGACATTATACAAGAAGCATGGAAAAGAAATGCCTAGTTGGAAGGTAATGGTTCCGAAAAGCATGGAAAAGGAACTAATTAAGAATTTTCACGAAGGGTTAGCACACTCAGGGACGGACCGGACAACTTCTATGATTTTAGAGAATTTATACATATCCAAATTGCGTCAGAAAGTTCGGAAATTTATATCGTGCTGCAACCTGTGTCAGAAGGCAAAGCAAATAAATGCAGCATATGCATTTGAAACTAATTCGGTTATAAGGGATAAGCCGAGATGTGTAATTAGTATTGATATTCATGGTCTGATGCCTCCAAGTCAATTTGGAAATAAATATATATTTGTCTGTTATGATATGTTCAGCAAATATGTAAGAATTTACCCTTTGAGAAAACCTACAGGTTTAGCATGTTTGAATAGACTACTCAAGTCATATGTGATAGAAGAAGGACCTATCCAATCTATATTGAGCGATAATGCTTCGTACTTCACAGGAAAAAAATTTGTGGATGGACTGAAAGAAAATGGCATTAAACAATATTTTTTGTCAAGATACAGACCGAACTCCAACCCAGTGGAGAGGGAAATTAAGGAAATTTCAAATTATTTAAGGGTGTTATGTCATCGAAAACACACCCAATGGTATGGATACGTGAACTTCGTTCAGAATCTACTAAATGAAACCGTAAACAATGTGACCGGATACAAACCATGTGAACTTAAGTTAGGAAAGAAGATCAATACAATGTGTAAAAAAATTCCAGAAGCCATTCCAGATGCGCATTCGATACCACAAACAGAAGAAGAGATGTTCCGAAAAGCATTCGAGAGGATGAAGAAAAAGGCCATAAAAAGAAAAATTAAACATGAAGAAAAGAAGAGAAAGGAATGGAGGATCAAAATAGGAGATTTAGTTTTGGTCAAAACCAAGAAATTGTCGGATAAAGCAAATAAACTTTATTGGCGAATGTTTCTCAAATACCATGGACCATATGAAGTTGTTGAAGTATATGGAACTAATACATATGAGTTATGTAATCCAACAACTCGAAAAAGCATAGGAAAGTTCCATATTGAGATGCTGAAACCATACAACAATGAAGATCAAGGTGAAACAGAAGACAAAGATGATAAATAGTAAATGCTGGATAGTTAAAGACGAAATGCAGAGCAATGTATTGGAACGTAAGAGGGTTAAATAAATATGTACGTCATGTGAAAGGAGAAATAAATTTTGGACATGACTAAATGTTTAAGAGGAAAATAACATTTTATTAGTAACTGAACATGTGAAATAAAGCATGATGTTATATTAAAGTAAAGTACATAAATACTATTCCAAGAGTATTGTTAAGATAAAGTACAAAATAACAAAAATTGGTAAATATAATTAAAAAAAAAAACAAATATTTATGTAGTAAATAGAACATGTGAAACAGTGCCTAGATTTAAGAGATGTAAATATTTGTGTAGAGGGTGAATATTTTGGTAAAAATGTTAAACAATTACAAAAATCTTAAATGTATAAATTTTTGTCAACAACTTAAAAAAAATAAACCACTTTGTAACATTAATTAAATAATTCAGGGTACAGTATTTGCTATATAAAAAAAAATTGTAATGTCAGATTAATATCTAAACAAATTCAACCAGAGCCAGTAAGTAGTGGCAAGATAAAAAAAAAAAAAAAAAAAAAAATATGTCGTGTGTTAAATGCGTGTGAAGTGTTAAGTGAAAGTAGCGTGTGTTCCAAGATTTAGGAACTAAAAACCCAATTCTAAATTTCCAAACAAGTTGCAAATGTTTATAATGATGTTTCTAGTGGGGCATATGATGCAGTAATTTGTATCACAAATTACTTAAATGTAAATAATGATTGTAATATGAATATGCATTTTTATGTGACATTGATTTCAGATGTTTATTAATTGTAATTATTATTGGGAAATAAGTTTATACGGCTTTACTGAAACTGTCAATAATAGCGCAATAATACAGAAAGGGGGGTGAGCTGTTTATCATTATTGGGAACAAGGAATTTACGTAATGTTGGCGCGTTTTCGGTAGAACCTTCTGGAATGTTTCCCTAAAGCATATGTATTCATAATTTTCATTGGATATTAAGATAGACGCTAATGTTGGCGCGTTTTATTAGCCAATTGTAGTTCAGTTATAATCTTTAGGCGTATCTGTATGCAGGCGTATAAATAAGGTAGGTTGGAGGTAAAGTCAGTCAGTCCTTCAGTTCGCCGAAAGCATTCATACACTACACGTCGTCTTCAGTCAGTCAGTTCGTCAAGTTACGCGCAGCAGAATTATGAAAGATCTAAAATATGGTAAAGTTAATTATACAAAAGGTTGAAGTACGTTGATTAAAAGTGATCAGTAAGAAGTTATTATAACAGTTTCAAGTTTGGCGAGTATCTAGATCAATATGTAAAAGTAATAGTGAACGTGTTCGACAATAAAAATTATAAAACAAATTTCTTCATCAGTGTAATTTTTGGATAAAAGATTCCTTTCCGTTTCACAACCTGTATAGAGATACGTGCCCAAGCCAACAGGATAATAGCTAGCCGGAGGACATTTGAAATGAAATCAAACGAACACTAACACTGATGCAAATTGCTAACACAAGATGGAGCTACAAACAAAACAAATGAATGACGTCACAAGATGGCTTCAACACTGATGTAAACAAACATTATAAGCAATACCGCATCAAATTAACTCCCATACGTGGGGCAGTTAAAATTATGTAACCAAACAAAACAAAAGCAGCACAATATAAGATCTTCAAGTTTTAACAACATTACGTAAAAACATATTACGTAAACATAAAGTTGCAACAAATTGGCTACCACAACGTGGGGCTCAAAACATATATATAAACTGTCGCATATCATGCGAGTATTTAATCAGTGTGCAGACTTTCAATACATTTTATGTTATTGCCTGCAACTTTACAACTACATACCATTAGTTCCCTATCTCAAAATACTTTTCTATGGTCTATCATCCCTTCAATTAGTGTGGAGAAATGATATAACCCTATACATAACATTGTGAACCAGAGGTTGTATAGAAATCTAGAAATAAATTGTTTGATGCACACAAACTATATTATGGACCTTCCATCCTTCCTCAACAGTAAAAACAGAGACTATTCTCAGCTCACCAACACTAATGTTTATGTTGTAAAGCTATTGGTATGAACCTTGCACATTGTTATGAAACTAGAATTTGTTTCCTTACTGCCTTATATCCCAGCAGCTTTTACATCTGATATGTCACATCCATTTGGCTAATAGCTGTCTCATACAAATTATGTGAATTATCATCATTGGTCCTATGATCATGCTTTTAGATGGTTGGACAAAATACTGCATGAAACTGACATGATGTTTGGTCACTATGTATCATGACATATTTGAAAATGTTTGCCATGTACTCATTCTATGTAATGACTGGTTTTTCCTTAAACTGGAAACTTGCTTCCGGGAAGCATATTAAACTCTAAACAGATTTCAATATATCAGGTTCATGGAGGTAACACGCAGCAAAGAGGTTTGCCAAAACACTTATTTGGGTATAAACATATGCACTCACACATTGTAAAGAGAGAAAAAAATTAGTGCTAAAACCACAAAAATAAACATTAAGGCAACCAGTAAAGGAAGAGATAAAACAAGCTTTAAATTAATTCCAGAAATCAACAGAGGGACAACAGATACCATCAAATAGGAACTGAACCCAACCCGACAATGGCAATCAACACACAGTTGACAATGAGAGCATAGTCCTTGAAACATGCAGTATAAATAGAGTTAACAAGTTTCCCATATTTCCTGGGTTTTCCCGCATTTTAGCCTTACCATATTGAATTGCCTAGCTCACGTATTTTGGACTGTTTTGGGCTATTTCTCCTGTAGCTTGTTCATTGACATCAATTCCCAGGTTTGAATTGGAGATTTGTAATATCAATGAGCATTACTGAATGCAGGCTACTGACCACTGACTCACTGGAATGCGATATATGGCACTGCTGGTTCTTTTTTTTCCCAATCTTGGCAGCAATACTATAACTGGTAGTCGATAGCAGCGAGCATTCTTTTCTCATTGGTTGGTAGAATGTGGTTGTGGCTTAATGAACAATAAGTGGGCAGATGTAAGAAACAAGAGTTCTCCTGATCTCATTAAAGCTGAATTCATTATTGCTATAAATTTTATGACTTCTTCAACCGTATGAGAACTGATGCCAAGCTTCCGAGTGTAAATCAAATTCCAAACATACACAATGATTTGATGTTTGATGTAGGTTTTCAAAGGAATGGAGTAAAATTAGAAAATTACCATATTGTAAATACAATTATTGGTTTAAATTTTATGAATAAATAAGTGGAATTTAGTTCTGTACAGAATATAGGCATAAATATTCTAAAATCAATACAATAAAAGGTCAATATGTTGATAATGGCATATTCAGGTTAGGGAAATATTTCTGAAATCTCCCTTACTTTCAGCTTGAGAACCTGGTAACCCTACGTAAAAAATTTGTGCTAAGTGATGCTTAGTGAATGTGTAAGTTTAACTCAAGCTTATGTAAACTGTTGATTCAAAAGCTTCACTACAATGATTCCTTGACAAATAATATTTTGGGTATATTTTTTCCTATTTTTCTTTATCCATTGTAGTAACTGGAATGTGCACTTGCACAACAAAGTAACGATGGAAAATTGAAGCCATTTATTATTAGTCTTATCGCTATTTTCTGCAAATGTGACCTTTGGGCAACTAGTTCTGATAGAGCTTCTGTTATGGCCAGCAATGTTGTGTTGTATTGTATTTATTTTCATCCTTTAGTATAACACATACATGTTTGTTGGATGTCAGTTTACATCAATTACATAATTATTAAAATTTACAATAATATTTATATAGTAGTATTTACATTTTGAAATTACACACATTTCTATTACAGCTATTATCTAGTTAGATATTTGTCAACTGAAGAGAAATACAATTTTATGCATAAACCTGTTATTGTTGATCTAATGTGCAGGATTTTGATCCATCAATTTTTCCCTAGCTAGCCAATATAAATTGTGTATCTTCCCATCTGGTACAGCTTTCCTCAATTCTGGGCATTCTAGTAGGTGTTCTCCATTTAAAATCTTGTCAGCATTGCAAATTTTACATGCTTTGTCATTCATAAAACCAAATCTATGTAGATGTTCCGCCAGACAGTCATGTCTAGTGGCTAATCTGAAATGCAACGGCTTCTTTCCTTGGAACATTTTTTATTTTTTGTACTATTTCTTTTATGTTGGAGTAATTTTTATTAGTAATTTCCTTTTGAATATTATGTTGGTATTTTTGTTCTACATTAAATTTGACATTTTTTTAATTTCATATCTAGTCCACAAGACCTCATAGGTTTTGAGTATAACGCTGCACCCTTTTTGGCCAGAAAGTCTGCAGTCTCGTTACCATTCACTCCCACATGTGCTGGAATCCACAGTAATATTATCTGTTGACATTTTGTTTGGAGTAATCTATAATAAGATCTACATCCTTAATATTATAAGATTCATCTGGACTATCATATTGTTCTATTGCTTGAATGGCAGAAACTGAGTCTGTGAGAACAACTAATTTGTTTTCTTTTATATCAGTCCTGTAGTATATCTGTTCTAATGCTTGTTGTATTGCAACAACTTCACCATCAAAATTTGTGGATTGTCTACGCAATGTAAAATAATGTGAAAAGTATTTACAGTATATACCACCTCCACATTATTTCTCAATTTATCTGCAGAACCATCTGTATAAATTCTAAACCACTCTGTTTCAGGGAATTGATTATGTAGATGTTCAAGTGTAGCAATTCTGCATATTTCTGGTGAGTCTTTTTGTTTATTTAGTCGTTCTGTCAGCTCTTTATTTGTTACTATCTTAATAAAATCCATTGGATTAGTTCTAGGAGGATGAGGAGTGCATTTTCCTGATAAATTTTGGTAATTATAATTCTTCTCTAAAAAAGATTTGTTTGTAATCTGTGTTTTTAGCTTGTATTCTCTAGGTAGTTGTTGAAACCATTGATGTTTGCTTGGGTTTGTTTTCAATTTTACATATAATTGTGCAGCTTGTATTTCAATGTTGGTTTTCATTGGGTTATTATTTGTTCCAGCAAGAAGTGCAGTAACTGGTATTGTTTTCACTGCTCCTGTTATATTTTAAACACTGATTTTGACATTTCTCAATCATATTAATTTTATCTTCAGTTGCAGTTAATAGTAATTCATCTCTATGTTTTAATACTGGTTTTATGTAACTGTTGTAGGTTTTGTTTAAAACTTCCATTGAACTGACCTATTTAGATCTGGCTAATCTCTTCAATATGTTACTTCTTTTTGTAACCTTTCACGTGACATTTTGTATACAGTCTTTCATTTTTAATTTTCTATCTAGTGCAATTCCTAGATATTTAATTTCTTCAGCATATTCTATTTGTTTCCCATTGACTTTTAAGTTTTAAGTTTTTTTCCCTGTCATCAAAATGTTTCATGGTATAAACTTGATATTTAGTTTTTGCTACATTAATGGACATATTATTTAGTTTTGCCCAATTAGTTAATTTGACTAACACATTTTTTATTTTTCTACTAATCTGGTATATACATTCTTGCCGGGTTTTTTTCAGCCGTCGATAGAACTACATCATCTGCATACATTACAAGTTTATTCTGTTTTGTTTTATAAACTTTGGCATATCATTAATATATATATTAAATAGTATAGGACTGGATTACTGCACCCTGTGCTACTCCAGTTTTAAGTTGGGTGTATTTGGATAATGTGTTCTTCCATTTGACTGCAATCCATTTTTGTTGTAAAAATTTTTTATGCCATCTAATTATATTTTTTGGGCAGTTCATTTGTATTAGCT
The DNA here is from genome assembly GCA_030765065.1 of Deroplatys truncata. Classification (NCBI taxonomy): domain Eukaryota; kingdom Metazoa; phylum Arthropoda; class Insecta; order Mantodea; family Mantidae; genus Deroplatys; species Deroplatys truncata. The sequence goes on along the minus strand of CM060980.1, from coordinate 30,753,706 downwards.
TTTTAATTAGCATCTCTTTCCCTACAAGATCAAAAGCTGTTTGAAAATCTATAAATACTGCTGCTACCGACATATTGTTGGCTAGTTTACTTTTCATGTCTTCTATTAATCTAGATGCTTGGTGAACAGTTGAGTATTGTCTTCTAAATCCAGTCTGTTCATCTACTAGTAGGTTATTTGTTTTTAGATAGCACTTTAATCTATTGGTAACCATTTTATCAGCTATTTTTGCCGGAATTGAAGTCAATGATATGAATGAATAATAATTGAATGAATAATTTATTTGAGCACTAAGTTATTACATATTTAAACTGCCTTCTCTATTTGGCCCTGGCCACTAAGATGAGCAGTCGTTGTGACTTACAATTACATGTTGATACATTTAGTAGTTCTTATATTTATTTACATTATTTTTCCTCTTTTAACCGTCCATATCCATTTATTTTTTACTTTCATTAAGTATTTATCCATATTTTTACAGTTGTTATCTAGAATTGTATGTATATCTATAAATTATCGTCGTCAGAATTCAAGATCCTGTGCCAATATTTCAAGGCTCTCTCCATAACCATTCCTTTTCTTGTTACTTGTCCCATTTCAATTTGAGCCACTTCATTTGCTGTAGCTGTTGGCAACCTAGTACTTCCTTACAAAATATTCTGTGGACCATGCCCACTTCCCACCCGTTTTCCAGCCCCCATATTTCAATCCCATATAACATCCGTGCCTCAACCACTGAATTATATAATCTTTCCAATCATTTCATCTCCAACTCTGGCATTTTAAATAAACATTGTCTAACAGCTGTCATTGCTGCTCTCCCCTTTGCCAGAGCTGATCTCTTCTGTTTCTCTCATTTACCTCCTGCATCTATATTTATCCCTAAGTAGGAAGTCAATGATATGGGTCTATAACATTTTGTTTCATTTGTGGGCTTTACTAGTTTCAAAATTGGGATTACTAGTGCTTTGCATAAACCTTTTATTTCCCTTTTAAACAAACTTATTTCTTTATATTTTTTATATAATCTGATAGTTTATTGTAGAGTTTGCTTGCAGCCATTGTAGGTTTCATATTGTTTTCTAATGCATGTGCCTATATATGGTAATTATTTTTTCCTCTTGTATTGTGGCTACAAATCTGTTTATTTGTTTCTGTTGGATATTTTATTTTTATATACATTATTGTTTCATATATGTAGAGAGAGTATAATGTGAGTAAATTTAATGTTTTAAAGCCTTCATTACATGACTCTCTGTATTTTAAGCCTAAAATTAGCCATGTTGCCCTTTTTTTGTAACTTAAGTATTCTCTCAGTATTTCTTTTTGTGCTGCATCCCTGCAATGCTATTCCATAGGTTATGTGCTGGTAGATTTGACCATAGTAAATTATCTTTTAGAGTTCTATATTCTTTAGATTTGCCATTCTCTTCATTATGAATAATCCAGAACATATTTTGCTACATAATTTGTCTATATGTTTGTCTATTTCAACTCCTAAAAATTAGTTGAATCTACTTTTTTAACTTCCTTGTTTTCAATAATAATTTTAGTACTGGCGCTTGTTTCTGTATGGTTTGAAAACATATAGTTGGTTTTGTTTACAACATGTTAACAACATGAACCATGTACTGACACTCCTTTGCATGAAACTGGCTTAAGTGTACAAATTCCACTGCATTAACGTATCACAGCCAGGGTTTCGCAAGTAAATTACCTGTACATATTTTAACATAATTTACATGTAAAATGCATAATGTGGAATACTGTTTTCTACACAAAAGTAAAAAATTAACACTTGTTGATTTTGCCAATCTAAAACATCAATTACCTCATTTCTTTTAAGCTTATTAATGCTCTGACATACGAAAGGTCTATTTAGCCATACTTACCAACTCTTTCATGATTAGTCATTTACCATACAAAATTTAGAACATCATTTCATTAAATAAGCTATTAATAATAATGTAGAAATCATATTACTTTAAGCTGTAAAAAGGCTTTAATCACTTTGGTTTGTAATTAAGTCACTTACTTTATACTTAGTAGCAAGTTACTGTTTTTTTTTCTTGTTTGTTTCTAATAACAAAGAATATTTCTCTTAACACAAAACTCGCATAAGGATCTGGTCCCCTTTGTGTTTCAAATCACATTCTTTTATATATATGTCATCTGAACTCCAGCATTCTATGGTTGCAAATTTAAAACATCAACAGAACACTACACATTCACATCATCTAGTCAATAATTGTCACATGCTTGATGTTTCATTTTAAGTGAGTAGTAAACATGTACTAGCTTCTTTGATTTTTGAAATGAAAGAGGATTTCTGTTAACATTATGGACAAAAGACCAGTCAGAAAATACCCTCTTCAGTTGTACAGATGAAGCTGGAATGCCCAGTAGTTTATTAGCCAGATCTGCTAGTTTTAAACTGTGCCTCTTAGCAATGAAGCAGAATGTTTTTGGGAATGTAAATATCCTTGTCCAAAAGTTCACCAAATATTCCTGCTTTTTCTCAATAATCTTGAAAGCTGACAAGACCTTCTGCATCCAATGTTTCCAAAATAAATCTTTCCAACTGGCCATCTTCATTGAGATTCAATACCCCCTGGTATTGTGGGTAAAGTACATTTGCTGCCAGGTTGCACATATTTAGACTTGTTTTCTCTACTTCTCAACATAATTATCAGGTGATTGTAGATTATCCATTTCTGCTGCATCAGCATCACCACTTTCTGACTTCTAACAAGTATTGATGAAGATTGAAATCAGAAGCACTATTAATGGTTGCAACCCAACTTCACACCAACTAGCCGCCTTTAGAAGTTTGATCCACTGGTTGCATAGCGTCCCCTTGGGCAAACAAGAATTTTTAAAAGAACAACAACATATAGAAAAAATAGCGTAACTAATGGATTCAACTCGGATCTCATAAGGAACATGATAAACAAGAAGAAAAAACTCAAGGCAATTTCACATTCCACCACTCTCAAACACAAATTGGAAATACAAGAAATTCACATAGCACCCTTGGGCCTTTAGAAAATTTGAACGAATCTTCAACAAATTTAACATAAGACTAGCTCCACAGAACAAATTCAGGTTGAAGAACTTGCTAAACACACCTCTCAAAAATACCATCCCAAACACATTAAACTCCGGAATTTACCAGTTTAGTTGTGATTAATGTGAGAAATACTACATAGGAAAAACTAAAAGAAACTTGAAAACCAGACTTAAGGAACACCAAAGGAACTTAAAACTAAAAAAAATAGAGAAATCTGCTGTATCACACCATTTTTGGACAGAAAACCGCAACATTGGCCAAAGTGTAAAGTTGTTAAAACCCCTCACCACACCAATAGAATTGAACATCTGGGAAAAAATACACATCATCAAAAACGGCAACAACGTCATTAATTTTGAAATCCTGCTGTGAGCAATGTGTTAAAACTTTGTGCCCCAACACCAATGGCAACAGGTTCAGAATCTGCAGGAAGTGGAAGAACAGGACATGGGAGAAAGCGACCTTTAGTCACCCAGTCGCTGACGATGAGGATGAATGCCCTCGAAAATGTTTCTGTTTTATATAACTTTTAATTAGTGAAGGTGAGTGTAAAAAAGTGTGACTCAATCTACCATCAAGTATTGATGAGCTGGCTAACAGGATATGAGAGTGCAATTGTTTAACTTGTGAAAGAATTTTTTTTTCAAATAACAGCGATTTTATTTATGATGAAATTTTATTTATTCATCATTAGCTGCCACTTAATGCATTGCGCTGATGTTATCTTTCAGTGAGACACAGGTATCCATGCCAGCAGGTGCCACAGCTAGATTAACTCTAGAACCATCATTAAATAAAAGTTGGTGCTACTGATCTGAAGTTTTGAATGCCTTCAATGTTTTATTTACTTTTGATGAGATGTTTGTTGGTAGCAGCAAATCTTTGGCCAGTAGATTTGCAGTGTGCTAGTTACAAGCAGAATGCCATAATTTATAATCATTGCTCATTTTTATATTATTGCTCACATTTTCGGACACAGTGCAGTACATGTTTGTGTTATATTGTAGTTTTGTTATTTCAGATGTTTCTTATACTGTATCACATAATTTATTTCCTCTCTCTGACTCACCTGACGGATTGAAAACTCCAGAAACATAGTTCTTAGCTTTCCAGTTCTTGCATCAATACTGAGTACCATTGTACAACATTCTTTGTATTACTAGATTCATTTCTCCACCCATCAATGAGTAAAACTGAGTTAGAATCAACATGAGTTTGTTGAGATTCTTCTTTGTAAACATACTCCAACAATGTGTATGAAAGATATATTCATCCAAACGGGTGACAGGATGAGTGCAAATTTCAGTAGCATGTCCTTAAAATGCTTGTTTTCCACAACACTAAATGGAATGTTGCAACAACAAATAATTAAAATAAAATCAGCAAGTGCTATGTCTATTTCCTTTTTTCTGAAGCACTCATTTTGGCAATGTAACTGCTTATTCTGTATCCAGATGAAGAGCTGAAGGCTTGTTTTGTGGGGTGACTATCAACAGAATCAAAGTCAGCAAAGTGCATTGAACTGCAAGTACTGCCATCTGTTCCAATGGTTCATCCACCTCCACAGTATCTTCAATTGAATGTCTTCTTAGGATGGGAACATGCTTGAAAGTATAGGCTCTTGTATGCTGCTTCTACTGCAGACTCTTCTTTTAGTTTTAAGGTGTTCTTTTGCTGTGTTTTTAAGGATCACTCAAAAACACAACACCTGTTTTAGCACAATTTTATTTTCAACTTTCACATAAACAAAATTACTTCTCCATAGACATTGTGGATTTGCTTGTCATCTCAATTCATAATTAGAAATTTTGTCACCAAAGAAAGAAAGCAAACACATTCTATGTGATACATTCACATGACTTTCTCTACCCTCTTATCGTTTATTAGTGGGTATACAAATTATTCTTACACAAGCTTATATTTTATCTACTACATTTTAATTCAAATAAACCTTTGCAGAAATAGCTACATTACACATTTTGTTATAGATAGAAAGAGAACAGCGATAGTCAAATTTTAAGACCTGGACGCTATATGCTGGCCTTAAAATTCCATATTGTTTCCATGCAATCACATGAAACAACTGAATGTTGAAAGGACTTAAAGAGAATGACCAAGAAATGAACAATTCGAACCTTTAATAACGGATATCTCAGAAACAGCTTACACCACCAAAAAAAAAAAAAAATCATTTTAAATAAATTATGTGTTTTAAAGAGATCTACATTTTTTGTGCAATATGTTTTCATCTGTCGCTTAATTTTACCAGATATATAAGATTATACAACATTTCTTCCAAATGAAATGCACTTCACAGGCTATTCCCAGAAAATTCAGATATACATTTTATTTGTCATGTAAATATCTTTAATATATGGTATTTTAATCAAAATTGTTAGCCATTTTTTAGAAAATAAAATTTTTTTAAGAGTTTCCTGTAAAGAGTAGTCTGGGGTGGGAATTTTCTTAAAAATCTTCATGTCGTATTTTTGGAAGGTACTGAACTTAAATACCAAGCTTGGTGCTGATCTAACTTTTTGTTTTTGAGTTACATTTTTCACAGACACACACATGGACCTTTTTCTAAAAATGTTTTTGTTTTTTAGATTCAGATGGTCTTAAAACATGTATTTCCAGTAAAATCTCTATCAATTTTTTGATGGAATACAATACTTCCTCTACTTACTATATGTAGTAGAGAAGTAAAAATAAGCTCTGCTAAGTCTACGAGTCAATTCAGTTAAGGCAGTTTGTATTTAAATCTCTCAGTTCTCAGAAAGAATGCTCTGTAAAAAGTATCTTCTAAAATTGACTGTGCAAGCTTCTAGGAAAAAAAGGAACCTTATTAAGAAGGTTCTGGATTATTTTAAATATAGCTTGGGTTTCCCTTTTTTTGTTTAACAGGAGAAAATGCTTGGATCAGCATCTCAGTCAGTGTAATATAACTATGACTTTGTGACTAAATTTCAGTTTACAGCATGATGGATCAATGGTCACCTCTCACTACACTTTCTTAATCACAGTTCATATCACACATTACTCAAGATGTTAACTGATACAATATTTCAAACACTATGTATTACATAAGGTGTTAACTGATAGAGCATTTCAAGATCACCACCACATGCAAGCAGTAATTAGAATTCTACATCAATAGGGTCCATTTCTTAAATGTAAAATATGAACTACATAAAGTTGTTGGAGGATTTTGAGTACCTATTTTACATTATTTATGCATACTTTATTGTAATTTAAATACAAACCTTTTTATGTGTAAAGGCCCAACCCTGACCACAGCACATAAAATGTAATGAAGAAATTCTTTCTTCTTTTTTTTTTTTGCCCCAAAACAAAGAATATATTCCTTTCTTTTGTTGCCCCAAAACAGCTCTATTGCACAAACATATTATTGAAAATGTTTATTACACTTAAAGCTTAGAATCACTGCGTATTCAGTCAATAAACATCTGCTGAGTTACATTCACATAACTTTCTCTAACCTCTATCATTTATTAGTGGTATACAAACTATACCTACTAAAGTATATGTTTCTATCTATTTCACTTTAATCCAGCAAAACCTTTGCAGAAAAAGCTATATTACACATTTCATTAAAGATACAAAGGGAACAGCGATAATCAAATGTTTAAGAACTGGACACTATAAAATTTTATAGTCTTTCCATGCAATCACAAGGGACAATTGAAAATTGACAGGAACTTTATAAGAATGACAAAAGCATTCAACAATTGCTTATGCCACAAAAAAGTTATTTGAAATAGGTATATTGTGTGTTTTAAAGAGTTCTAATTTTTGTGTTGTACAATTTCAACTATCACTTAATGTTTACTAGTTATACAAAATTATACCAAACCCCTTCTGAATGAAAAGGATTTCACAGGGTAAAATTCAAGATATACATTTTATTTGTCATGTAAATATCTTTAATAAATTGTTTTAGCCAAAATTGTTTTGTTTTTTTAGAAAATCACATGATTTCCATCACATAAAGCAGGTGCTGAAAACCTCTATTTTAACTCACCTATCTCCTGAGGCTCTGAGTCATTTGGATTATAACCAGTTGATATAACACGTCTGTTGGCACTACTGCTTGTACAGCTGCTGGACTCATAGTCACTTGAAAATATTTCATCATCCAACTTCAGAATCTTGCTCTTAAAATTCTTTACTTTACCCAGAAGATCTGCAAAAATCACATGGTTACTGATAACCAAAACATAAGCATGTCATTTAGAATCAATGTACTGGTCAAAACCTTCAATGCAATGCATATAAAAAAGTGTGTTACTCTCACATGATTTTCTCTACCCTCTATCGCTTATTGATGGGTATGCAAATGATTATGAATGTCTATTTTCCTATCTACATCATTTTAATTGAAATAAAACCTTCCAGAAATAGCTGCATTACACATTTCGTTATAAATATAAAAGTAATAGCCATAGTCAAATGTCTAAGAACTGGACACTATGTACTGGCCTTAAAATTCCATGCTCTTTGTGTGCAATTGTGAGAAACAACTGAATATTGAAAAGACTTGAAAGGAATTACTTCAGTATTGAACAACTCCAACCATTAATAATAGATATCTCATTGGTCTGGGTGGCTCAGTTGGTTAGGCACTGGCCTTTTGATCCTAAGGTTGCGGGTCCAAACCTGGCCCAGACCAATGCTTTTTAAGTGTGCTTAAAGGCAACAGCCCCATGTCAGTAGGTTTACTAGCATTTAAAAGAACTTCTGCGGGATGAAATTCTGGCATCCGTGGCAGTGATATGATCCTGGCAATTGACACCATCATTAACAAACAAAATATTTATTTATTTTACGGATATCTCGAAATAGCTGATGCCACAAAAAAAGTTATTTGTAACAAATTGTGTGTAGGAAAGAGATCCACATTTCTTGTTATGTTTTCGTCTATCGCTTAACGTTTACCAGTTACACAAAATTTCTTTGGATGAAGTTGACTTTACAGGCTATTCTCAAAAAACTCAAGCTAAACATTTTATTTGTTAAGTAAATATCTTTAATATATGGTATTTTAATAAAAATCATTAAGAGCCATTTTTTAGAAAATATATATAATTTAAAATAAGCTTAGCATGCTATGGGTTAGGTCTCCAAGTAGTTTCAAAATAGAAATTACTAAGGATAGTATATTTTGCCTATTTTCATTCCAATTTGAAATATGGAATTGTTTTCTGTGGTGACTCTATACACAGCAAATTAAATTAATATGAACTTGATTTTGTGACATTAACTTCACTTATGTTTGGCAATTAGGACATGTTTTGAGGGTTATTGCCCACATCATCAAAAAGTAGACTGACTTGCAGAAACAGTTTCAGCCACTTGCAGTTTCTGCTTGGAGATATCTGGTGGGGTGACAAATCTGCTGAGGAGCCATTCCATCATGGACAGGACATTCAGGGATAAATGATGACCTTTAAGAGTGTATATTATAGTGAAATCAAACTAAATTTCAGATGTTATGAGTTTACATTTACATAAAATTGATCTGATCAAATTTGTGCCAATTATACAGTTATTATCCGTATTATATAACTTTTAATGGTTGTTATGGATGGGACTTCTCTTTGATTATCTAAGTACTGGTGTATGTTTTGTAAATCCTGAAGGAAATTTCCTTTCTCCTTCCTAACTTATTAAACTTTCTATTTCTCCTTTATTCGAGTGAAGAAGTTTTTAACATTATTTGTTTTAGGCAATAAATTTACATGTGTAAAGGGAGGATAATGTGTTAAGGATAGGATGTTACGGATGGGACAAAAAGCTCAACATGTGTAACTTTATATAATTTAACACAGTTAAAACTCTTTGTTTATTAACGCCCAATATATGATGAAATTTACTACTTTGGTTACATTAAAGCTAAAATTAACAATGTAAAGCTTAAATAAAAAGAGCAGAATTGGAAACATCTCCGACAGTTTAAACTCTTGGAATTTTCTTGGAAAATGTAGGAAATCCCATTTCCCACTAGCTGCATTCTGGTTCTATAATAACTCTGCCACTTCTGAAAACTTCACCAAAATTTCTTTGTTGTATCTACTTTGAAAATAATGCTTTTGGAAACATTACAAACCTGTGTCATGTAGCAAAACCCAAAATTGTCATCCTCTTCTACAATTCCTAGACTAATTACCATGCAATTGTGTTTTGTCTGCTTTTTTCTCTGATATGCCCCATAAGCAGATATTGTCCTCCTTTGATAGTGCCTTTTGAAATCTTACGCAACTCAATTTAGAATCTGAATCTGTGTCAGAATATACATCACTATATAAGTCACTTTAAATCCTGCCTGATCTGTTTCAAATTTTTTGTCACAGTCTGTATCACTGTTGTCACTGTCCTGCCAAACTTGGCACAAATGAAGAATATTGTAAAATTTTAAAAAGGTTATAAATGTAGCTAAAACACTCTGCTATGAAAAGCAGATAGAGTCCTTAAATAACAAGCCTAATACTATATGGAAAATTATAAAAAAAGAGACTGGTAAACATCACACAAAAAATGAAATAAAAGAAATTACAGTAAATCATATCACCACAAAAGAACCACAAGAAATAGCAACATTATTTAACGAGTATTATATTCAGTTAGCAGAAAATTTAGTGTTACAGTCCAAACAACATGTGAAGGACCCTATTTCATATTTGAAAACAGCAAGCTTAGAACAGCTTTTGTACAGAAATAGTACGTCAGGGGCTTTTCCTGACAGGCTAAAATATTCTATAGTTAAACCAATATACAAGAAAAGGCAAAAGTCACAACTGTCAAACGATAGACCAGTAACATTACTAACTGCTTTCTCCAAAGTATTTGAAAAAACTTATGTTAAAACGAATATGTCACCACCTAATTAAAAATAATATTTTAGCAAAGGAGCAGTTTGGATTTAGGAAAAACATGTTAACCAATGATGCCACTTTCAACTTAACGACTCGTATGTCAACGACCTCCCCAGAGTAATAAATGAACATGTCCACCCAGTTCTCTTTGCTGATGATACAAGTATTATAAATAAAGAACACAACATCAGTCGCCTCTCAGAGTTATCAATCGGTATTTTCAGTGTGCTAAATAATTGGTTCGATAGTAACAAAATTCATATAAACTTTGAAAAAGCTAAATATATCAATTTTTGCACAAAAAATAAAAGTATTGCAGACATAGGAATTGAACATGAAGGCAATGAAATTACTGAAACTTGTAGCATAAAATTTCTTGGTCTTATTATAGATCATAATATGAATTGGAAAGATCATATTAACTACATCCTACCAAAACTAAGCTCTGCATGTTTTGCAATTAGATCATTAATTCATTTTACAAATAAAAGCATCCTAAAAACAGTATATTATGCTTATTTTCATTCAATTATGACTTATGGAATAACATTTTGGGGAAATTCAGTAGACGCAAAAAAAATATTTCTTTTGCAATTAAAGGTAATGGCAGGTGTAAAGAAATCAACTCATTGTAAACCACTATTCAAAACATTTAGAATTCTACCATTAGCCTGTGTGTATATTTTAGCTGTACTTTTAACCGTGGATGACCACCCAGAAGTGTTCATAAAAAAATTCAGACATACACAGCAAACAAACCAGAAATGGCCTGTGCCAAGCAATAACCTACAAGTATTCCAAAAAGGGGCTTCTACAATGGTATAGTATTATTTAATTCACTTCCAGGAAGGAACTGAAAACTAATAAAAGTAAATTCAAGCTAGCATTAAAAAGATAACCGACTATAAAATGTTACCAAATTTTATAAATACATTAAGTATAAATAATATTGTTTTAAAATTTTTTAGCTCTAACATACTCTACATCCTAGAGTAGACTAGCTTTCTTTAAGCTGGTCTAGCTCACTATAGGGTCTACAGATTGAGATGTTATGTTATGTGTTATGAAAATACAGTTCTCCCAATTGCAATGCTACTTTGGTGCAGAAGAGAAGCATGGAAGTAGTGGCTTCACTAGATGTTTGGAATGATGTTAACAGTTTTCCATCTTTCTTCTGAGAAGCCTCTGTATTGATTTATCTCAGCACTGCTCACTAAAATTAAATGCATTCCTTTAACAATGTCAATACCTATCTTGAAGAAGTCTTCTGCTGATGAGACTAGTGCTGTTCTTGCTTTGACTCTTTCCCACATCATCCTCTGAACAGTTCCACCTAGTGCATCTACTGCTCCTTTTCCATGAGAAGTGGCAAAGAAACACCACTCTCCAACAACCTTAAAGTTGTGAAGTAACAAAGGTTAACTAATGTGTGCCAGTTCTTGAATTAGCTTGCAGCACCATCAGAGAAAATAGGTGTTCAATATTATGCTTTACTCTTAAACTACTTATTATGGTTTTAAGGAAATCCCATACACAACATTCATCATGGCTCAGATCACTTATGATACATAACATGCTTTTGATCCATCAGCCAACCACATAACACATATAAATATTGTCACTTATACATTGCTCAAGTGTGCACTCTGGATTTCATCTTGTAAAGCACAAGAGTAGTTCTCTGCATAATCCACTTGCATCAGAGCTTCTTGGGGTTGCAAGATTTTCTTCCTTTGCTTTTGCCAATGTTTAAAAGAACCCAAATTCAAACTATCAACTACAGGTGTCTTTGTGACTTTGTCATATTTTTCTTCATCCTACACAAACTCTTCCAGTCTCTTTCCTTTTGTTGCTTTCTAATCATCTTCCTAAGATGCTCTTTTGCTTTGCTCTCTTCTTTCTTTTTTGTTCTGCACTTGCCTGTTGGTGAATTTTCAAATGGTCTTTGTACTGCTTTAGTTGCTCTCTATGCTTTTTTACCCTCAGTCTGTTATTTCCTTTCTTTCTCCTCCTTATCCATTTTCATTGAAGAGGGTAGTGGCTCCAAATACACTTCCAACCATACGAGGGTGGTCTGAAAAGTTTCCGACCTCAACATGAAGATGGCAGCACTCGTAAATAAAAGCTAGTGAATTTCGTTGTTCATCTGTTGACAGTTACTCACCAAAGTTTCAGCCATTTTGGATGCTCAGTTGTTATGTAACAGTCGTTTGAGTGAGGTGATGCAAGTGTTTTGATGAAAATGAACAAAATCGAGCTGTCATTAAATATTTGTTTTTGTAAGGCATGCCTATGCAAATCAAAGATGAGTTGGATTCCGTGTATGGGGACTCTGCACCATCATTTACCACAGTGAAATTTTGGGCAGCTGAATTTAAACATGGCCGTAAGAGCTTGGAAGATGAACATTCGAGACTTCCAAAAATTGCAACTACCGACGAAAACAATGCCAAGGTTCACCAAATGGTGCTAGACGACCGCCGAATTAAAGTGAGAGAGATAGCAGAGGCTATGAACATGTCAAAAGAACGTGTTTGTCACATATTAAATCAACATTTAGACATGAGAAAGCTGTCCGCGCATTGGGTGCCGCATTTGCTCACGTTTGACCAAAAACGTGTTCGAGTGAACATTTCCAATGCTCTGTTGGCGCAGTTTAGGCGCAATAAATCCAAGTTTTGGCGTCAATTAATTACTGTAGATGAAACTTGATATACCATTATACACCCGAAACAAAAATACAGTCCAAACAGTGGACTGCAAAGGGGGAACCAGCTCCAAAAAAAGCAAAAACTGTTTTTTTGACTGGGAAAGTGATGGCGACTGTTTTTTGGGATAGTCATTGAGTTATTTTAATCGATTATCTTCAAAAAGGAAAAACCATTACAGGAGCATACTACGCATCATTACTTGACAAGTTGAAGGCAGAACTTGCAGAAAAACGGCCACATTTGCAGAAAAAGAAAATCCTGTTTCACCAAGACAACGCACCGTCTCACACCTCAGCGGTTCCAATGGCGAAAATCCACAAATTACGGTTTGAACTGCTTGACCATCCACCTTACTCACCAGTTCTAGCCCCAAGTGACTTCTTTTTGTTCCCTCATCTGAAAATTGCGCTCAGAGGACAGAGATTTTCGTCAAATGAAGAGGCAATCACTTTCGTGAACAATTATTTTGCAGAGAAAAATGCAGAGTATTATTTGGATGGGTTACAGAGATGGGAGCATCGCTGGGAGAAGTGTGTAGAATTACAAGGAGGCTATGTTGAAAAATGAAAAAAAAAAAATTCTGAAAAAATGTCTTGTATCTTTATTAGGTCAGAAACTTTTCAGACCACCCTTGTAGGGGTGCAGCCTAGATATGAAAACTGGCAAATGACGTACTAACTCCCCACATGAACACGGTATGTCACTAGTTGTACTTTTGTGGGAAAGGCGATATTTCTGATTGGCTGTTTCAAGTTTTGAACTGCATAAGAAACTAAATGGCAGGCAAGAATGAACTGAACATCTTGGATTTTTGTAGAAAAAGTTTTTGACTGATGTGTTTTCATCAGGAACAAAGCAGAGACAGCAATCATACATTTGCACTATTTCTGCTTGAATATAATTGGTATTTTCTATTAATTTCAGTGAAATTTATAGCAATGTGGTAGAAGACAAGGCAATTTTAATAGGCTGTGTCTTACAACATTTTTATATTATAATAAATTAATTTTCAGACACACTGAGCCATCCAGACAGAGTGGGATATTCCTGCGACTTACATTCCTTCTAGCTTTGTGGTTCAAGTCCTGAATGAAGACTTAGAATATGAAGGTACCTTATTAATTTTGAGCAACATACTACATTTTGAAGAGCTTCTTAGTGTTACATTATTTTATATTGTCCTGATTTACTTTTCAGATATAGTGAGTCATAGAGACAGTGGAATATAGCATTAATTTTGTTGTTTTCACTCCATTCACTACCTTAGGATCAGATGGACGTAACTACATGAATGCATGTTTTAAGATATTTAAGTTTTTAAGTTTGTGATGATGCTATATGTATATTAGCGTTGCTGAACACAAACTTTGTTGTGAAATTCGATAACCTAGTTCATTTGCCCAATGATTGGCATTGATGTTTAGTTTGTAATAATCAATTATTAAGTAGATATTTAATATTTTAATAAAATGCACTGTAATTACATCTCTTTGATCTTAAATAAATTACGATTTCCTGCTGTGACTCTATGGGTATTGCAATCTTATAATGAAACTGCACATGCTTTGTTGTTGTAAGACATTTTATTAAAGCATAAAATAAATGATAAACAAAATTGCATTAATATTATACTGCTGTAATGGGAGTGAAGTGAGGAATAAAACTAATGGCACTTCTGTAGAATTATCCCTTTCTGGCATAACTCTTTCAAATCGGAAAGTTTCTCTTTCGTGACTGGCAGGGGACTGTCATAGACAGCTTGTAATGCTAATTCCTATGTTTGATTTCTTCTACTGTGCCCAGCTCTTATGGTCTGTAACTCATGAAATTCTGCCTCATTGTAACAATACTTGAAAAATATTTGTATGGTTCACCCTTACATACTAGATCCATACAATTTTCAACAAGCTCACTGCTTCTCCTTTTTCATCCGTCTTTCTATTCCTAATGGTTTCTTTCTGAAGTTCAACAAAGTTTACGAATTTCGTAGAATTCATCTCTATGACAGTGTGTCTCTTTGATGCCATGCGTACTACAGTGAACCATCCTATGGGATCGAACACATCTACGTGCTTGCTCTAATTTTCTATGCAGGCATGTACAGAGTCCACTTCCATCTGTGAGTGGCCTGGTTCGAAAAACCGCTGATTTATTACTGGAATGTTCATATTCTGAACGGCATATAACAAAATCGCACACATGTTAATATTTCGGTTTTGTCCATCACATGTATCTGAAAATAGTGTTGTTTCCTTTCCATTTGCAACATCTCTCAGAAAGTCCAAAACACACGATGCCCTTCTGTTGAACCCCTTTTTGCTGTTGACTCGTCTCACATGTTGGCTTGGTTGTTTGATAAATTCAAAATTGTCAAGTTATAGACAAAAAAATTGTCTTTTATAAAACAAAGACTTGGAATTTGTCTTAGGACAGTACAGTATGAAAGAGGTATAGCTTACGTATTCTGTTTTACGTAAATTATTATATCTTGAAGATCTTATAGTTAGCTCCACGTTGTGGTAGCCAATTTACGAGAGCAAATATGTGTTTTCTTCACGCGAAACCATCTTGTGTGACGTCATACATTGGTTGGTTCATTTGTTCTGTTTGTAGATTCCTCTGGCGTAGCAATTTGTATCAGTTTTAAATGTCCACCGGCTAGCTATCATCTGATCTGGGTAGGCATGTTTTTCTTACAGGTTGTGAAGCGGAAAAGGAATCTTTTATCCAAAAATTACTAGTGAAGAAATGTGTTTTATAATGTTTTATTGTCGAACACGTGCACTAACACTTTCACAGATTTATCTAGATAATCGCCATATTGAAACTGTTTATAATAACTTCTTATCACTTTTAACTCACGTAATTCAACTTTGTATGTTTAACTTTAGAATATTTTATAAGATTTCTCGTACTTCTGCTGCGTGTAACTTATGACAAAATGAAAGACTGATTGGCGACATTCCGTTGAACTGCGGAATCGACGTGGAGTGTACGGAAAATTTTGTATAACTGCGGGGCGATCAACTTCGAGCATGGCTATTTATAGGCTTGCCTTAAGATACACCTAAAGATTATAAATGAAATGCTATTGGCTAATAAAACGCGCCAACATTAGCGTCTATTTTATTATCCAATGAAAACCACTAATACATATTACTTTTATAGAACATTCTGGAAGCTTTTTTTTACTGAAAAGGCGCGAAACATTACGTAACTTCCTGGTTCCCGGTAACGATAAACAACTCATTCCTTGCTGCAGTATTGTGTTATTGTTAACAGTTTCAGTAGAGCCGTATATTATTATTTACCAATAATAATTACAATTATTAAACCTCTGAAATCAATGTTACATAAAAATACATATTCATATTAAAATAATTATTTACATTAAAGTAATTTGTGATACAAATTACCGTCTCATATGCCCCACTAGAAACATAATTATAAATATTTATAACTTGTTTAGAATTTTATAATTTGTGTTTTTAGTCTCCTAAATCTTGGAACACACGCTATCACTTTCACTTTACACTTCACACGTATTTAACACACGACATATGTTTTATCTCGCCACTACTTACTGGCTCTGATTTAATTAATTTAGATATTCATCTGACATTACAAAATTTTTTTTTTTTTTTATAGCAAATACTTTACCCTAAATTACTTATTTACTGCTACCAAATTGTTTACTTTGAGTTGTTGACAAAAATTTATACATTTAAGATTTTTGTAATTATTATACATATGTACCAAAATATTCACCCTCTACACAAATATTTACATCTCTTAAATCTAGGCACTGTTTCACATGTTCTATTTACTACATAAATATTTGTTTTAATTATGTTTACCATTTTTTTTTTTTTTTTTTTTTTTAACAATACTCTTTGAATTGTATTTAATTTAATATCATATTAAATTTCAATCTTTGCATTCTTAATTTTTAAATCTTGGAATTGTATTTACGTACTTTTACTTTAATATCATATTAAGTTTCAATCTTTGCATTCTTAATTTTTCTTAATTCTTGGAATTGTATTTACGTACTTTTACTTTAATATCATATTAAGTTTCAATTATTACTTTCTTCTTTTCAAATACTGTTACAGTTACTAAAAATTTATTTATTTATATTTTTTTTAAACATTTCTCTCTTTTTTTTTTTTTTTTTTTTATAATTTATTTCTCTTTTCAAATGACACATAAATAATTAACCCTCTTACGTTCCAATACATTTCTATGCAAGTCATCTTTAACTATCCAGCATTTACATCTTATTGCTATTTACCCTCCTGGATCAAATTGTGTGTGGCTAAACATTACTCGTAGCCGTAACCTAACCTTCAAATTTTTCATGAATAACCTCTTGTATTCATATGACACTTCGTTCCCTGATAATATTTGAAAACAATCTACAGTTTTTTGAACAATACATCTTTTAACAACTTTCATTTTCAATTCTTCTGCTATCTCTTTACTTTGAGAATACTCTGACAAATCTGTATTAAACTGTACTGGACTGGAGTTTTCATTTTGAACATCTTGGTACAATTTACTTCTTTGCATTACTGACTCATTTTGTATTTCTGATATTTCCCCACTGAAATTAACTTGCACCTCATTTATATCTACATTCCTAACCTCTTTTATCTCTCTTATCTCACTTGAAATACTACTCATTTGACTTCCTAACTCTGCGCCTTCTACATTAACCTCACTTTTAGTGTTAACCTCACTTTCTTTGTTATCTCTTTCCCTGCTCATGTCTAGCATTTTCTTTGAAACTTCTCCTGTCTCACTTACTATTACTTCCTCATTTTCATCTCTCATTTCTGGCATACTACTATCTAACTTCATAACTTTCTTTTCAATTTCTTCACTGCTTTGATCTACTGTTTGCTCTAATTTCTCATTACTCCTACCAAGACTTTCAATTGATTTCCTGTTTTGTTCTAAGCTCCTACAAATATCTTCCCTTAATTCCCCATAACTCTTATCCATGTTCTGAGTTAGTTTTTGTTCTAATTTCTCACTATTCTTTTGCATATCATTTCTTAATTCCCTATGACTCTTTTGCATATCTTCCCTAAATTGATCTCTAAAATTTCTCAGCATTTCCATCATTATTCTAGCATCAATAGTAATATTTCCTGCTATTCTATTCTTAGTTTCTGCACTAACATTTCCTCCCTCCAATATTACATTGTTTGAGCTTTTTTTTGTAACCTGTATTGAATTACGGCTAACTGTTACACTATCTCCCTCCATCATTGTTTCTTCTGTATTACTTGCAGCCATTGTTTTTCGTTTTCTAAAAAAAAATTACTATATTCTGCCCTTTTGTGACGCTGTCTGCTGATGTAGCCTTGATGTCCAGCGTTCTGCCCCTTTCTCCTAGATTTGTATGTCGCTTCTGCGTTGTTTTATGATGAATCTACGTCGTTTCGATGTTTTTTGCGTCCACTTATCCGCGTCGTTTGTCGCTCCTCTTGTTTCTGGAATCTGCGTCTTGTAGATCATTTTACTGCTGCTTTCGTTCCACGTCCTGATTATGCTGATCCTTTCCTGGTCACTTCGCCTTCCTTTCCTGGTCACTTCGCCCCACGTTGGTGGCGCCAATTTGAAAGAGGTATAGCTTACGTATTCTGTTTTACGTAAATTATTATATCTTGAAGATCTTATAGTTAGCTCCACGTTGTGGTAGCCAATTTACGAGAGCAAATATGTGTTTTCTTCACGCGAAACCATCTTGTGTGACGTCATACGTTGGTTGGTTCATTTGTTCTGTTTGTAGATTCCTCTGGCGTAGCAATTTGTATCAGTTTTAAATGTCCACCGGCTAGCTATCATCTGATCTGGGTAGGCATGTTTTTCTTACAGGTTGTGAAGCGGAAAAGGAATCTTTTATCCAAAAATTACTAGTGAAGAAATGTGTTTTATAATGTTTTATTGTCGAACACGTGCACTAACACTTTCACAGATTTATCTAGATAATCGCCATATTGAAACTGTTTATAATAACTTCTTATCACTTTTAACTCACGTAATTCAACTTTGTATGTTTAACTTTAGAATATTTTATAAGATTTCTCGTACTTCTGCTGCGTGTAACTTATGACAAAATGAAAGACTGATTGGCGACATTCCGTTGAACTGGGGAATCGACGTGCAGTGTACGGAAAATTTTGTATAACTGCGGGGCGATCAACTTCGAGCATGGCTATTTATAGGCTTGCCTTAAGATACACCTAAAGATTATAAATGAAATGCTATTGGCTAATAAAACGCGCCAACATTAGCGTCTATTTTATTATCCAATGAAAACCACTAATACATATTACTTTTATAGAACATTCTGGAAGCTTTTTTTTACTGAAAAGGCGCGAAACATTACGTAACTTCCTGGTTCCCGGTAACGATAAACAACTCATTCCTTGCTGCAGTATTGTGTTATTGTTAACAGTTTCAGTAGAGCCGTATATTATTATTTACCAATAATAATTACAATTATTAAACCTCTGAAATCAATGTTACATAAAAATACATATTCATATTAAAATAATTATTTACATTAAAGTAATTTGTGATACAAATTACCGTCTCAAGTACTGCCTCCAACTCATATTCTGCCATAACACATTCACCTTTTTTTCCTTCATCCTTTTTCTTATTCTTCATTTCTCGTGCCAATTCTTTTTTCTTGATGTGATAATCATTGTTTTTCTTCGTATTTTCATCTTCCTTCTCCATCTATGTAAGATTAGAATATTTGAAACACCGTAGAATGGGGTGAATAGAATCACTGGGGTGAATGGGATCAAAAAGTTGAAAAGTTTTAAATGAGATTATGAGATAAACTGTATGCAAGCCAAATGTGTATACCAAAGATTATAAATGAGTAGCAATGTTATCTTTGACATTTGGCTGCTTTTAGATTACCTGGGTTGGTTGCCCTGCAATCAGCTGACATAACCTCCAGTTTTGTTTCTTTGGTGAATTTTGATATTGAAATAACTTTCTCTGTATCTGTGGATCTATTGGAGCTTAGAATAAAAGGTATGCATTTTATTTGTGATTTATATGTAGGCTAACTATGCCAAAGTGCTTTTTGAAAATTATTGACAACTGCATGCATTCCAGAAATGTTCCTGCAATTATACACATTCATTGCAGATTTTGGGGTCAATAGGATCACCATGCCCAGGAATTATAAAGCAGATCCTCACGGGAAGCATTACAAGAAGCATGATGCCAAGACTTTAGAAATTGCAAAAAAAGCAGTAAATGAGGGAAATATGTCAATAAGAGCTGCAAGTAGGAATTTTGGAATTCCATACACTGTTTTACACAGGCACTTAAAGAATAACAATGTTAAAAAACAAGGTGGCCAGACAATACTATCCGAAACTGAAGAACAAATGTTGGTAAAACGAATTGCTGTTTGTGGTGAATGGGGTTATCCATTGGATGTTTATAGTTTGAGGCTTATTGTGAAAAATTATTTAGATGCTACTGGGCAAAGTGTAAGAAAGTTTCACAATAACATGCCTGGTGTAGATTTTGCACTAGGCTTCCTGAAGCGTCACAGAAATTCATTATCTGCAAGATTGTGTCAAAATATTAAACGATCCAGAGCTGCTGTGTCACCAATGATTCTAAATGAATACTTTGACAACCTGCAAAGAACACTTGTTGATATTCCTGCTGGTAATATTGTGAACTATGATGAGACTAATTTAACTGATGAGCCAGGTAAAAGGAAAGTCATCGTTAAGCGTGGTACCAAGTATCCGGAAAGGATAATGAACAGCTCAAAATCATCCACTTCAATAATGTTTGTAGGCAATGGAGAAGGGGAAATGCTTCCATGTTATGTTGTGTATAAAGCTACCAATCTGTACACAACTTGGACAGAAGGTGGCCCCAAAGGCACCAGATACAACAGGAGCAAAAGTGGGTGGTTTGATAGCTACACATTTGAGGACTGGATTAATACAGTAATTATTCCTTACTTTAGGAATAAAGAGGGCAGGAAAATCTTAATAGGTGATAACCTCTCTTCACATCTGACTATTACGGCCATAAAAGCTTGTCAGGATTATATTTCATTTGTGTTTCTTCCAAGCAATTCCACACACCTGACGCAACCACTGGATGTGACCTTCTTTGCACCATTGAAGAGAGCTTGGAGAGAGATTTTAACTGTTTGGAAGTTTGGGCCAGGAAGAAAAGAATCTTCGGTTCCAAAGACAGTGTTTCCACATCTACTCAAGAAACTTTTGACTGCCATCCAGGATAAGGCTGCAGACAATTTAAAATCTGGCTTTGCAGCTTGTGGTATAATTCCAGTTGACAGACAAAGGGTTTTGTCTAAGTTGCCTGAAGGTTCAGATGGAAATGATGCTGAAAATAGTGAACGCATGGATAATTCTTTCAAAGAATTTCTTCAACATCTGCGCTACGAGGATACAACTCCTAAGAAAAGAAAGAAGAAGCTTAGTGTTGCTGCAGGAGAAAGTGTCAGTATCCCAGAGAATAGTGAATCTGACAGTGAGAAATCAACAGAAGAAAACTCTTCTGAAAATGAAATGAATATTCCCAGCTCCGAGCTCAGTGATGATCACGAGGACATGGAAGATTTGGATGCTGTGGGAAATGAAGTGGCAAATAATTCCAATGTACATCAGGTGGCTTCAGAAGAAATAATGAATGGAGATTGGCTGCTTGTTTCTTTTCCAATTGACCTACTCTCTTGCAGCACCAGAAAGGACCAATGTTTCATCGGGATGGTTGAAGCAGTAAGAAAGAATGAAACATTTATGGTCAATTTTGTGAGACCAAAAGTTACAAGAGACTCCTCAGGTTATATCTATGTTTTTCCAGATGTTACAGACAGAACAACAGTTTCTTATAGACAGGTGCTAGGAAGGTTAGATGCCCCGCAAACACTAAGAAGGGGGCAATTAAGATTCAAAATGCACAGTCGTGCCCTTATTTAGATACATATTAACAGTACTAACAAAAACTGTTTCCATGCTTTTTATTTCCATAGGGATATTGAAAAGTGATTTGTAGTGTTTAAAACAGCTCATTACTATGTTTCTACATTTTAGTTTTAGATCTAAGTGACATGTGCAGTTTCACATGCAAAATTATATTTGTTTGCCTGAATAAAAGGTATTTTTGTTGGCATCAGCATAACTGGTATGTGTGCTTATTGTTAAAAACATTTAAAGTGATCCCATTAACCCCAATTGCAAAGTAAATAGGTTAACAATGGTTTTGGTATGACTGATCCTATTGACCCCATCTAGTGGGTGAATAGGATCTTTAAGATAAATAGCAATTGCCAAGTAATGCAATAAAACTAATATATTCTAATACACAGTATCAGTAGAAAATACCAAGACTCAAACTTCCAGCATAAAAACATAATGCATTATTCAATGCCTAAGACTGTAGGGATAAGTAAATATGAATATGTGATCCTATTCACCCCATTCTACATATAACAAAATCGCACACATGTTAATATTTCGGTTTTGTCCATCACATGTATCTGAAAATAGTGTTGTTTCCTTTCCATTTGCAACATCTCTCAGAAAGTCCAAAACACACGATGCCCTTCTGTTGAACCCCTTTTTGCTGTTGACTCGTCTCACATGTTGGCTTGGTTGTTTGATAAATTCAAAATTGTCAAGTTATAGACAAAAAATTGTCTTTCATAAAACAAAGAGTTGGAATTTGTCTTAGAACAGTACAGTACTGCCTCCAACTCATATTCTGCCATAACACATTCACCTTTTTTTCCTTCATCCTTTTTCTTATTCTTCATTTCTCGTGCCAATTCTTTTTTCTTGATGTGATAATCATTGTTTTTCTTCGTATTTTCATCTTCCTTCTCCATCTATGTAAGATTAGAATATTTGAAACATTCATTGTTATACATGATCGGAATATTTAAATATGTAGACAAGTATTCCTTGTCAAACTTCTTCCTGGAATAATGTGATGGGAGAACTGGAAATTTCCGGATTTGGTTTCTGATTTCCTCCTCATCTTCCGAGTGGTTTCCAACCAGGTGCATGGTGACCTCTTTTCTCCTTCTCTATTATGTTGTGATCACCTCTTTTCTTAATGGTTGTCCTCGCAAACGTTTTCGATACGTCAAAGGTAGTGAGGAAAAATTGCTTGTATACCTGAATTTTATCAAATCCTTTGACTAGGAAAAGATGTTTACTATCTTTTCTTCTAGAATGTTCTGATTGTGTTCATCAACTAATGAACTCAACTATTGTCTCTGAAGTTCAGTAAAACCAAGGTCCCAGAAAGCTTAATGGACTTTTTGTCTATCATCGTTATTGAAATTATCATTACATTTTCGAATACACCTTGAACAACCTTTTTCACGCACCCTTCATCTTGATTTGTGGTAGAAGGGTATGCTTTCCCCGACTGTCTATTAAGTCTTTTTTTGTTTCTTTTCCATTCTTCCATAACAACCCTCTTCTTTCTTTTCCTTGTAACAGGGTCTTAACTGATTTTACCATTAGTTTCTTTAGATTCTGCAACCTGCTCTCTACATTTTCATCGACATCCCTTCCTGTTTGCTCATCATAGTTGGAATCTGTAATAAATTAATAATAAATGGTAGCTATAAACAGGCCTAGTGGTAAATATAGGAATAAATATGGTTTAATAAAAAGATAGTTCCCTAGGTTCTATGATGACTCACCCTTCCACATAGATCATCTAGCACAGGCTCTTTGCCAGAATTAGTATCATCCATTTCCATAGATTCTGCAACCTGAACCATGTTTACAGTAATAATGCCTCTCCGCATCTCCTCATTAGAATCTGTAATACATTATATTCCAAAATGTAGTACCTATGTTAATCAGAAGAACTCTCAGAAGGTTATAAGATCATCACCCTTCTCATCCAGATAATTAGAATCGTTACTGGGTTCATTAACTGACTCAGGACTATTAATTTCCATAGATTGTGCCACCAGAACTCTGGCTTTCACATTAGGATTGACAATGCCCCTCTATACTTGTTCATCATTAGAATCTGTAATAAATGAATAATGTGTCTATAGTGTAGACCTCCAAAATACAATAACAACAATAATAACAGTAATAATAACAAGGTGTAGGAGTAATAGTAACTAGTCCTAAACCATAACATCACAATTATTACTCACCATTCTCACTTACATCACTTTTTGGCTCATAATCAGGATCAGTATCTGAGTCAGCTGCTGCTATAAATTCTCTAAACAATGTGTCATAAACTATAAAATAACAAAGTACTGAATGCTTTAACTAAGTTACAACGTTTAAAGGACAGTTCATATATAATTCAATTATTATTTCAATATCGTATATACAAGTTTAATAACTAACAAACATATATTTATTTATACTTTGTTCCAATGTATTTTATACTTACATTTATCATTATTTTCATTATTCTTCTGTTCCCTTACTAACTGAACCATTCTTCTCCCTCTGGATTCCATAAAAGAGTTTCACTAATTTTTAAATCTACAAATGTAATGCTTGTGAGCTAAAAGCACACTGCTAGGCAACATTGCACTAAATAACAAATTGCCTTTAAATACATGCGCTTTCATGCGCGATTTGATGATGTGCACTCCTTCAAATGTGGAATTGTGTATGTAAAGGCAATAATTAAAAAATAACAGGAAAATTACAGTGGTCGGTCATGTAGGCAGGAAGGATGAGACAAACGTAAGAGCTTATCAGGTGTCAATAATAAAACGAAGCGTTAGGGTCAGACAAACGTATCAGCTTTTACCATCCCCTGATCCTTACCAAAATTATTATTTTGCAGATAGCATTAGGGTCAGTCAAACGTAATGGCTCTTATGTTCCTTTGACTCTTACAAAAAGTATGACATTATAGTTACGTCGACGCTTAACTTCGACACTATTATAGCTAGAGATACGATTGTTTGATCCTAAGATAGAGCGCAATTTTCTGATTATGGAAGTAGTCATAACTCAAAAACAGCAAAAAGTGTAGTTATGTCAGTCTGATCCTAAGGTAGCGAACTGATTGGTAGAGATCACAGCCAAAATGGGTAAGGTAAAACTCAACCTTTAATGCTAATTAAATAGCATGTTGTAGTGCAAATATTCAAACTTGTAGTTACAGATCATGCAAGTGATACTCGTGTATAGTTTAAAAATGTAGGATTATTGGTGGACTATTTATAAGTTTATTGCCCATAGACTCAATTACAAGTTTCGAACATTGTCAAGTACAAAGATAAAAACACAAAGTACAAAGAAGAAAATCATTAATATTATACACAGGATTGTTAAAAGATATTTTTTTATACTCTGTTTGAATCTAAAGCTGTTGCTTTCACATTTTAATTCAGTTGGTAGTCAGTTGTGCACATATAAACCAAATATAAAAGGATCTTTGTTTATAGATTTTAAATTATAACTATTTTGGTGCAAGTCCAATTTACACCTTGTGTCGTGACTATGTATTTCACTATTTGTTTTAGGTTTGTGCAGTTCAGTCAGACAGATTACTTTATATATGTACAAAGACACTACAGTAAACAGTTTTTCTCTTTTGAAGACTTCCTTACAGTTCTCAAGTTTTCCCATTTTGAACATTGTTCTGATACATTTCTTTTGGCATCATTGACAAGATGGCAGCCGGGGGTATTGTGATGCGATCCCGCTCTCAATTATTATGTGAAAATAATGGTATCTATGGAAAATCTCTTTTATCGAAGAGTGTAAATCATACTAACACCACCATGGGAGCAGCAGAAAATGGAGATGCAGAGGAAAATAAACTCATCTGGGAAAACAGTTCTACTATCTCTCGGGACTTCGCAGACATGACATTATGGGATAATGAAACTATAGCATCGCTACATGCTGTGATCAACATATTAAATAGGCATCTCCAGTCAGCAATTAAAAAAATCAATTCCCTTGAGGATGAAAACACAGCTCTAAAAAGTAAAATAAACAGTGTGGATTTCAACTCTGTGGTTACGGTTAATACTTAACAAGATTGCGGCAGACAATGGAAGGACGCTAAACAGGTGGCCACAAACGAAAATCATTGTTACAGACGACACATGGTGCGGGAAGTGCAAAACTTTTCCAGCAAAAATAGATTTGAAGTTCTAAATAATGTGGAAGAAGATGGCGAAGTGAAAGTAGTGAAAACACAAAGATCGGAGTGCAGTGAAAACATTACCAAAAATCATGTGCTAGTAGTAGGTGATTCTATGCTAAAGTTTTCTGGTGAAATGTGCAAAGATAAAGGTTATAACGTTTGTTGTTTTCCTGGGATTAAAATAGCAGAGTTGCAAAGCAAAATTGAACAGATGAACATAAAAGAAATGAAACCCGAGGTAGTATTGGTGCACGCAGGTACAAATAACATTAGGCAAGGAAGAATGGCAGAAGAGATCATGGGGGAAATGATGGACTTGGTGCAAAGTATTAGGTCACAGGTTAACAATACCAAGATCATCATAAGTGGAGTGCTAAGTAGGTTTGCTGTCAGCAAGAATAAAATGATAAGAATTAATCAGGAACTTGACTGGTTGTGTGTCACAAAAAGCTGTTTAATGGTGGATGGAAATTTGTGGCTAAATGCTCATGACTTTGGAAGGGATGGGGTACACCTAAATAGGAAGGGATCTCACAAATTTGGTAAATTGATTTGTAATACAATTGACTCAGTAATTAAGGGAAACTAATTAGGGATAAGGTGGATGTGCATTTACAAAAATTGGATATATTAGAATTCAACAAAAAACAGGTAGTAACCTCGGTAGCAGAAATTTGTAATCCCTCTGATGCATCAAATAAATTAATTAGGGTGATCCACCTAAATGTACAGTATATTAGCCAGAAAATTGTAGCCTGTGAACAACTATTGACTGAATACTCACCAGAAATTACAATATTTACTGAAGATGGGCTAAATAGTGAACAAATGAGTCTGTGTAAAATTAATAATTATGACATTATAAGTAGTTACACTAGGTCCCAAAGTAAAGGGAGTGGGGTAGTTATGTTAACTCAAAGCTCTCTGAGAGTTTCAAATGAAGATGTGAGCGACTTTGTAGTAGAGAAATTATTTGAGGTTGCAGCTTTAAAGCTGGAAGCTCAGAAATACAATATTTTAATCCTTGGGATTTATAGGTCTCCAAACACAGAAATAGACCTATTCATGGTACATTTAGATGAATTATTATCCAGTTTATCAACAAAATACAAAAATCTAATAATTGCAGGTGATCTTAATATAAATTTGAACTATTCTGATAACTCATACAAGAAACTTCTAGATATATTTAACTCATTCAATATCCATGATTTAATATACAGTTCAACTAGGGAAACAGTATTATCATCCTTCACCATCGACCATGTTGCAACTAATATAAATAGTGTTAAGACTAATACACATAATATTAATACGTATATATCTGATCACTATGCCCAGTGTGTTGATTTCTTAGGTATCAGAGGAAACGTAAAACTAAACGTACTGAAAACATTCCATGATATGAATGAAAGTTGCATCGCTCAGTTAATGGAAAAACTAAGAGAAGAAACTTGGGGCACTATGTACTTGGCTAATAGTATAAATGATAAGTGGGATGAATTTTATAGAGTATTCAGTATTCATTTTAATGCATGTTGCCATACTAAAACTAAATTTGTACATAAGAACAAAAACTCAAAAGTTAAACTAGATTCTGAAACCATTAAGCTCAGAAATAAGATGAAGCAGTATTATGAATTACATAAATCAACAGCAAATGAGCATTACAAAAATTTGTACAAACAGACAAAAAAGCATT
Source organism: Deroplatys truncata (assembly GCA_030765065.1). Classification (NCBI taxonomy): domain Eukaryota; kingdom Metazoa; phylum Arthropoda; class Insecta; order Mantodea; family Mantidae; genus Deroplatys; species Deroplatys truncata. Next base: position 30,726,148 of record CM060980.1, on the reverse strand, counting down.
ATTTGGTAACTCTTAATGATCTTAAAGCTTCTGTGTATAGAAGCAAAATAAACAATTCAGGGAACATTAGTAAAACAACATGGAATATAGTTAACGAAGCTAGGCAAAATAATCCCAACACTAACGATCTGGAATTGAACATAAATGGCTCAGTACAAAAAGACCCTATTCAATTATGTGAATATATAAATGTTTTTTTTCTAAATGTTGTGGTACAATCAAGTAACCAAATTCCTGTAACCAACTTTAACTCTAAAACAATATATCCATCTGTTTTTATTAATCCTGTGACTATAACTGAAATTATTAATATCATAAATAAGTTACCAAACAAAACCACTAGTGGTTGGGATGAAATTAATTCCCTAACTCTAAAACAGTGCAAACATGTTCTTGCAAGCCCTCTTGAGTATCTTATTAATTACTCTATTTTGAGAGGAGAGTTTCCAGAATGTCTTAAAATATCAATTGTCAGTCCCGTGCATAAAAAAAGATGATACTAAGGACATCAACAACTTCAGGCCAATTACATTAACATCAGAATTAGCCAAAATTTTTGAAAAGGTTATATTACAACATCTAATTCATTTCTTAGAAAAACATAATGTCATTACTAATTCACAGCATGGTTTCAGGAAACATTATTCTACTATTTCAGCAATAATTGATTGCACGAGTAATATAGTCACACACCTAGAAAATAAAGAAAAAACTGCAACACTATTTTTTGACCTTACCAAAGCATTTGACTGTGTAGATCATAATATTTTATTGACCAAGCTAGAAGCATTTGGGATTAGGGGTCTAACTAAAGATCTAATTAGCTAGTATCTTATTGGCAGAAAGCAGGCTACTCAAATATATCATAAACAAGGAAACTTAACAACCAAAACTACTTCCAAATTTAAAACTGTAAAATATGGAGTACCTCAAGGCTCAGTATTAGGTCCCCTTTTATTTATTCTCTATGTGAATGACATTCCTACCACAGACAATAGTAAAGTTATTTCATATGCTGATGACACAACTACTGTATGTTGGGATATTTCAACCGAGGAACTACTTAACACAATGACAAGAAACATCGACTCGCTTTTTAAATTTTTTAGGGAAAACAGTTTAAAATGTAATATGTCAAAGACCAAACTAATCCAATTTAATCTAAGGAATTCTAACAATACGCATAATACTCTAACAATTACCAAATTATAATATAGTTAGCACAAATGTACATAAATTTCTGGGAATCATAATTGACCAAAAATTAACATGGTCAGAACACATTCAGCATATTTGTGGTAAAATTAGCAAGTCATTGTATTTACTTAGGTATTTCTTAAATGTTCTTGAAGAAAGAGAATTAAAAATGATATACAATGGGGTCATCTTTCCTCATTTAATGTATGGGATAGAAATCTGGGGGTGTTGTACAAAAGCAAACATTGAAAGACTACTGAAATTACAGAAGAAGGCAATCAGAATAATATATCAATTAAATCATAGGGTTTCGTGCAGGAAATTTTTTAAATATAAACAAATTCTTACAGTAATTTCATTATATGTTTATAAAGTAATAATATATGCATTACAAAAAGTTAATTTGAGACACAATGATATTCATCACTACAATACACGACATAACAGTGATTTCTTCAAACAGGGTTTTAGACTTGCAGTTAGTTACAAGGATCCTAAAGTAATGGGACAATTCCTATATAATAAGCCGCCAGATTTTGTAAAGCAACCTAATACAGCACATAGTTTTAAGACTAGGCTTAAGAGTTACCTAATAAATAAGGCTGTCTATACCATGGACGAATTGTAGTAGGTATGTAAGTTTGAATAAATTGTATTATAAACCTGTAATTACGTAATAAGTAACCATTTGACAATGTCAGAAACTGTATTTCAGTCTATTGACAATAAATGCATTATTATTATTATTATTATTATTATTATTATTATTATTATTATTATTATTATTATTATTACTACTACTACTACTGTATTACTACAGCCATCCCATACTTCTATGCCATATTGAATGTGCGAGTAAATTAAGCCATAATATATAGTTTTGAGAACATTTATGTTACATATTTTTGCAAACTCTCTCAACAGGTACAGGCCTTTACTAATTGTTTTACATAGGTTGTCAATGTGATTAGTCCATGAGATGTATTTATCAACCTGTATACCTAAGAATTTGTGTGAGGGGGATTCCTTTATCACTGTACCTGCAAGGTTAATATAAAGCATAGCATGTTTTCTTTTTATAGTTAAAATTTAATTATATTAGTCTTTTCGGAGTTGTTCATGAGGCTTAAGATTTTGAAAAAGTTATCTATCCTAAGCGATTCCTTGGTAGCTAGTGACTGAAGGTCACAGTCATTATTTGGATTACAGATAATAGTGGTGTCATTAGCGTAACTTATAATTTTACAATTTTCTGAAGCATAGACGTCATTTATGTAAAGTATAAAAAGTAAAGGGCCAAGAACTGAGCCCTGTGGTACACCATGTTTGACAATTTCTGTGGCAGATTTAACTTTTGCTGTGTTAATTCCTTGTTTGAAAGTTATTTCTGTCTATTGAATTCGCCCTTTTAGATATGATGAGATTAATCTGTTAGGAACCCCTAATTCCATACTTTTCTAATATTAATAGCAATATATCATGTTGCAAACAATCGAATGCCTTAGACAAGTTGAGAAATATACTAGCAACTTTCTTTTTGTCATCCAAATTGCTTAAGTTATTGTGGACAAAATCTACCAGTGCCATGATAGTTTATTTTTTAGCCCGAAAACCATGTTGAAAGTTACTGAGAACATTATGTTTTACTAAAAAAGTGATGATTCTTTTTATTAGTATTTTTTCAAACAATTTTGCAATTACAGGAGTGAGAGAGATTGGTCTATAGCTTTGCATAATTCTTTTGTCGCCTTTTTTGTGTATCAGAGTAACAATACTGATTTTTAAGCAGTCTGGAAATATGCCCTGCCTTAGCGATTCATTTATCAGATAGACCAAGGCGATGATTACAGAATGTTTCCATTTTTTCAACAACTTGGAACTAATGCCATCCCATCCAGTAGAATTTTTGTTCTTAAACCCACTAATTGAACCCAGGATCTCATCTGATGTAGTATCATGTAAATAAAGAGTGTTTACAAGACTATTTTTAGTTTTATGACCTTAAATATTAGGAATATTTTGGGTACTATTTTGTGTACTAGCAATATTTATAAAGTAGTCATTAAAGTGATTACAAATTAGCAGTGGATTTAGTTCTAGCATGTTACTGATAAGAAGATGTATATTTTCTTACTTTAGATTTTCTTTTTTCATCCTGTTAATTATCGTCCATGCCATTTTTGAGTAATTGCTTGTTTCCAAGAGCTTGCTCATTACCTTTTGCAAATTAATGTTTATCAGATCACCCTCATTTGCTTTTTATACTGTTTATATTTACGCTTATAGTGCTCAGCTTTTGTTGATTTAGCTAGCAGGTACATGTCTTTCATTTTATTTCTTAGCATTGTAGCCTTAGTAGAGATCCTTACTCTGAGATTATGATAAAGTTTCCAAGTTTTATTTACCATAGGGCAGCAAAACTCAATGTTATGCTTTAGAATATTGTAGAACTTATTCCATTTATCATTTATATTTTCGATGCTATACAATATCTCCCATTTTTCATTAGACAGACAGTTTTGTAACTTTAGAATATTTGGTTCTGTAAATTCCCTACAGGTTCTTTTTTCAGTGGGATCTGATTTTGCTAATGTACAATTAACTATGTCTAAATATAGAGCATGATCTGACAGATAATTAGTCATGTTACCAGCAACATAATGACCCTCCCTTAGATTAGTGATTATATAGTCAATAACTAAAATAGAATTTATAGTTTCCCTAGTTGCATCTAGTTTTATATTTTTATATTAAATGAGTGTAGCATTTTGAAGTCCCAGTTCCATAGTCTGCATATATGTTAAAGTCACCCATTATTATTGTTTTGCTACTGCGTTTTAGACAATACCTTAACAGTGCATTCAATAAATTGAGTTACACTGGCAGTTGGTGATCTATAAACAGCAATGAACTTAACCGTTTCATAATTAACTTCTATTTGGGCCCCTACAATCTCACATACCATTTCAACACTGAATTCGTATATTTTTTCTAATCTGGTTATGTTTTGGTTATTTTTAGCCAATAGTGCAATTCCACCACCCCTATGTTCTTTCCTGCTAAACATATCAACTATGGAATAATTATCGACTTTATATAAGAATTCCTGATTTTGTTTGAGGCCATGCTCTGATACCACTACAATGTCAGCTCCCACTTCATTAATGAAAGTTGCAAAGGATTCCCTTTTATTAGATAGGTACTGTATATTTTTATGTACAAATCGAACCAGCATTTTTTGTTGTACTTGCACAATTGCCTCCCTGTTTTCTGCCAGTTTTGTTTTATGTTTAGCTGCCCTAGTATTGACATAATTGTCAAGGATAGCATGCCAATAATTCAGTAATTCTTTTAAGGCAGTGCATAACTGAAATTTTCTAATACAAAAGGAAGAAAGATATCTGATATCATTTAAATATTTCAGTAATTCACTTGCTTTTGGGCATTTTTATCTAATGCCACTATAATGTCCTTTCATGAATTGGGCATGATGTATGAAAATAGGAATTCTGCCATCTTTTTTGACAATTAGTGTCCTTGTAATCTGGCAATAGAAGTGCTCAAAAGCATTTGTTTCCTAAAAAAAAAAAAAAAAACATTGAAGCATTTGTTTTGAGTGAAATTAGCAGCTTCAGTATGTGTTCTGAGGCTAGTGATTGTTGATTGCAACAATTCCGGAAGAATGGAAAATAGGAAGAATCATTTCAGAATTTAAAAAAGGTGATAGAACAAGATCAGAAAATTATAGAGGTATTACATTGCTGAGCTCTACCTATAAAATTTATACAAAAATGATAAACAATAGGTTATCAACAATAACAGATGTATTATTAACAGAAGAACTGCCAGTCTTCAGGAAAGGTAGAAGTTGTATAGATAACGTCTTCTCCCTTAAGCGAAAAACTTAGAGAGTTCAACTTACAAACACATATTCTCTTTATAGATTATAAGAAAGCCTTTGACAAGGTATGCAGAAAAAAATTATGAGAAATATTAGAAAATAAAGGAGTACGAATACACTTAATAAATGTAATTAGAAATTCATACGTGAAAACTAAAATTGTAATAAATAGTTGAGAACCCATAATAATTCTAAAAGGTGTTAGACAAGGTTGCCCAATGTCAACCACTCTTTTTAATCTATATTTTGACGACATGATTAGATCATGGAAGCAACAAATAGTAGAAGGGATTAATTTGGGATCAAGAACAGTAAAGACAATGGTCTTCGCAGATGACCAGATATTAATAGCGAAAAGTGAAGAGGAACTTCAAAGGATGACATACAAACTAAATTTAATATCAAAAACATACAGCATGGAAATTTCAACTGAAAAAACCAAAGTTATGGCATTTAAAGGTACTCACTCGGTCTGGTCTAAAATATTATAGAAAATAAAAGTATAGAACAAGTGACAATATTTAATTTTCTAGGATGTGAAATAACATGGGTCTGAAATAGACATTAATAAAAAACTAAATAAACTCAATTACATAACGGGAACCATAAAGAGAACACTAAAAAATAAAATTAGAAAAGAGCAATGGCTATTCCCACAGTAACTTATGGGTCTGAAACATAGACAGTGACAGCAGAAAATAAAAGGAGGATACAGACAGCTGAAATGAAATTTCTCAGACCTATAGCAGGATACACAAGACTGGATAAAAAACCAAATAACGAAATAAGGCAAAAGTTAAAAATAGAAGAGTTAAATAAAGTAATAATAGAAAATAGAACTAACTGGAAACAACACTTAGAAAGAATGCCATTAAATAGGATACCCCGTGCAACATATAACTACAGACCCCAAGGATACAGAAACCCTGGACGACCAAAAAAGAGATGGACACAACAAGTTTTAGGAGTTGAAACAGACTAAGCGGCCAAAAACCGTGAAGTAGAAGAAGAAGTGAGTTGAACACCTTAAGTATTCTTTCTTTTCACCACTTTTTAATGGTTTCCCAACTTTGTATTTAAACAGTTTATTTGCACTAGACACTTCTTCCTCTGCTATGACAACTCATACGCTAACTAATAAAATTACAAGATTTTACCTGAGCTGAGATATATGTGCCAGCATACTATGAATGTTGTTCGCTTATCATATTTCATGTTACACAAAGAGTTTATTCGGTACTCAGATAGCAGCTCTAGGAATTCATTGCTGCATTTCTCGTATACGCAAGAGAATGGCAGTCATCCATATAGTTGGTAATTAACAAACAAGATAACTCTTGAGGGTTAGCGCAATAGTAGGCAGCATTAAGAAAATCATATTTTGTAATCTCTTAACAGTTAATATATGAGGGTGGATCGATAAGTCCATGACTTTGATGAGAGATAGTACTGTAATCAGAGATTTGTTTGCACCCAAGTCTTGCATCTATTCTGGGTATAATCACAGAAATTTGTCATTTGTTTCTTAGAACATTGTTGAGCATGTCTAAAATAAGCAGATGTGTGTTGCTTCATAGAAAATGGAGAAAAAGGAATTTCGTGTTCTGATAAAACGGTGAAGGAAATGGAAGAAAAACTGAACAAGTATTACGGGGACTCTGCTCCATCACATGGCATGGTTCACAGAATTTCGGTGTGGCTGTTCGAGCACAAGAGATGCCATGCAAAGTTGTCAGCAAGATGGGTGCTGTGACTGCTCACAGTTGAGAACAAGCAGAATCGTGTGACCATTTCTCAGGGATGTTTGAACATGTTACAGCGCAATCCAAATGAGTTTTTGCAGCGTTATATCACGGCTGATGAAACCTGGATCCATTACTATCAATCTGAAGCCAAACAACAATCAAAGCAGTGGATTTCCTTCGGCGAACCTGCTCCAAAGAAAGCGAAAACCATTCCATCGGCAGGAACAATCATGGCAGCTGTCTTTTGGTATTCACAAGGGGTGATAGACATCCACTACCTGGAAAAGGGTAAAAAGATCACAGGTTCATATTATGCCGCAATGCTGGATCAGTTTCACAAGGAACTGTTAAAGAAACGACCCCATTTGGTGAAGAAAAAGGCTCTCTTTTACCAGGACACAATTTGCAATTGTGTGCACCCACACACAAGTCAGCCATTGTCATCGCAAACTTTGTGGAATTGGGCTACGAACTGCTACCTCACCCTCCACATTCTCCAGATTTGGCTCCAAGCAACATCTTCCTCTTCGCAAACCTGAAAAATTGACTTGCTGGTAAGAAATTCACATCTAGTGAACACATCATGGCAGAAACAACTCATATTTTGTAGACTTCGAAAAATCATATTTTTTTGGAAGGGTTAAAAAAATTGGAGAAACGTTAGATGTGTATTTAATTGAAAGGAGGCTATGTTGGGAAATAAAATTGATTTTTTGGAAAAAATTGTTATTTTCTTTAAAAAGTCACTGAAATATCAATCCATCCTCGTATATCCATTACCTTTAATAATATCCAGTGAGCATTGGCTCACATAGTGATTGATAGTTTCCTAAAGAGGTGCCAAAAATGTATGAACAACAACGGTGGCCAGTTTCAGCATTTTCTTTCATAAAGTTGGTGAGTAAAGCCTTTAAAAGTAGTTTTAAAAATGTTATATGATTTCATTTGCGGCTTTCTATGTTAGAGGCAGATGGCAATGAGCGCCAAGGATGCGGACAGGAAAGAAAACACTGCGCAGACGGTTTGTAGTATTTTGGCTCACTCTGTATTTAGCTTATTTTTTCATCTCATGATTGTACATCTAAAAACGTGCTGCCAATTTTTTTAATGCTATTTTTACTATTTTAGTCTTATGTTTCGAAATGTTCTTTTGTCCTTGTTTCATTTGGTTTTATGAGTATAAGTTTGGTCACAATCTAGCAATTGACTTAGTAGATGCTGGACTCGTTGAGATGTGATTTTTTGTCCTTTGGAGATGCATTCAATAGATATTTTAATTGTACTTGTATGGGGATGGAATTATGGTATGCTCCATAAATATCTTACTGACTCTACTGTGTGACCAGTGATACGAGTGTGAATAACCCGGATAACTTCAAGTTTGGAGTTTTCTATGGCTTTTCATCTTTTGATCTTGCTGTCTATTAAGTCCATGGTGAAATGATTATGTAGTGCTATGGTTTATGTTTGTTATTGTTTCTTGTATTCTTGACTTAATGGAACCTTAAGGACTCTATATATCAGTGCATTGGAAGCAGAGGGTTGTTGTATTGAGCTGAAGCTGTCTTTTTTAACGTAATTATTTGGAAGGTAGGCTTGCAATGTATGGCAAAATCCATTCCTTTGAATAATCAAATTCAGGAAAGGGAGGCAACCCTCGGCTCGATCTCTATTGTAAATTAAGTGGATTTATTTTGCAGATTTAGTAATTTCAGTGCATCCTCAGTAGACCTTGTGGCAGTATTTTATATCACAACAATGTAAATGCCAGAGTGATTGTAGTGTAAATAAGCATTATTGTATGACATTGATTTGAGATGTTTGTTAATTATAAGCATTGTTAAGAAATAAGTTTACACGGCCTCACTGAAACTGACAATAAGAGTGGGTAACAATGAGCGAGGGGGTGAGTTGTTTATTAATTAGAAGAAGCAAGCAAATGACGTCAGATTAGCGTGCTTTTCTGTAGAAATGGAGGGAATATTTTCCCTAGAGCATATGTGTTCGTAATTTTGATTGGATATAAAAATAGACGCTAATGTTGGCGTGTTTTATTAACCAATAGTAGCTCGATTATAATCTTAGGCATATTGGGGTGAGGGAGTATAAATTCCGTGCCAGAGATGGGTAACGCGCAGTTTGACAGAATAATTCACAAGGCAAACGTCGTTCAGTCCAACAGAAGGATTCGCGGGTAATATGTCGTTCAGTCAAACAGAATCATACAAAGGTTTAAGAGAATCGTTCACGCGTCATACGTCGCGCAATTCTACAGCATCTCTCGCGTCATAAAGTTACCTATAAATGTGAAATACGCGAATTAATAATGTGCAGCAAATAAGTGATTATAGTGATATTAGAAAATATAACAGTTTCAGTTTGGCGTGTATCAAGAGTCAGTATGTGAAATTAACTAATTGTGACGGTAATAAAAGTGTAAAAACAAATTCTTTTATAAGTGTTATCTTTCAGTAACAAATCCTTTCCGTTTACACACCCTGTTCAAGAGATATGCTCGACTGAGTAGTAATAATAGCTAGCCGGAGGACAAACAACCCAACATTCAAAATAGTAAACAATAACAGGCGCCAGCAATAAGATAACACGAAGTGACCGCGACAAATTGGCTCCCATATGTGGGGCAGATAAACGTGAAGCATCTTCCAACTACCAACAAATATTCTACTTCAACCTTTTAGGGATAATAGCAAATAGATTGTCCACATAATGCTACTAAGTCTTGAAAATTAAGGGGAAGGCTTCCTTCATGTGCATTTCAATAGAACAAGAATTCATCATGGTTTCCTTTGACATTTGCAGGTGTAGCCATAGATAAATTAATACCTGTACTAAAAAAAAATTTCTGATGCGTTGCACTCACATGGCTTTCTCTACTCTTGTACAAACTATTTTTACAAATGCTTACTCTCCATCTACTTCATGTTAATCAAGATATCAAGATGTTAATCTTATTGCTAATTTTCTTGTAGGTGCAAGGGGAATTGGTAGACTTTAAGCGATAGTCAAATCTTTTAAGAGCTGATTGCATGTGAGCATTCCATTCTCTTTGCATGCCCAGGACATAAAAAAACAAATAACGAATTCCCATTTGAGAAAAAGTATTGGAAAATTCAAACAATAACAAGGAATATCTCAGAAATGGTTCACTCCACAAAAAGAATATATATGACAAATTGTGTGTTTTAACGAGATCTACATTTTTTGTGCAGTAAAATTTTGACTATCTAAGAGACCGTTTACCAGTTATGTGAAAGTCATTCAGAATGAAGAAAGCTTTTGGGGACAATCCTAGAAAATTCAAGATATACATTTCATTTGCCATATAAATATCTTAAACACACATTATTTTAATCAAAATCATTAAGAGCCATTTTTGAGAATATCAAAATTTTTTAAAAATGTTCCATGTAAAGGGTAGTCTGTGGTGGGGGGATTTTCTTGGAAATCTTTGTGTCGTGTCCTTGGAAGATAGTAAACTCGAGTACCAAGTTCGGTATTCATCCGAATTTTCATTTTTGAGTTATGCTGTTCACAGACTGAGAGACAGACAGACACGCATTCACGCGCGTAGACATGTTTCCAAAAATCCTTTATTTGGATTCAGGGCACCTCAAAACATGTATTTCTGGTGAAATCTTGATATTGAATTTTTGGGTGGAATGTAATACTTCCTCTACTTACTCTACATAGTAGAGAAAGTAAAAAAATATGGTTGAATTCCATTGGATTGAAACCAAAAGAAGTAGATGACCTAGTTTCACTACCAGAACTCTACATTCAACACTTTCTTTGCTTTCAACGGTAACATCTATAAATAGGTTTTGGAATTATCTATGGGCAACACTCTCTCCCATTTCTGGCCAATGTATTAATGAGTTTATTTGAAATGCACATGAAGAAAGCCTTTCTCTTAATTTTCAAGATTTGGTGGCATCACATGGACAATATGTTTGCTTTATCCCTAAAAGTCTACAGAAGATGCACTGAAATTATTAAATCTGCAAAACATATCCATTAAATTTACAATAGAGGTCGAGGAATGAGCTTTGCCATACAATGCAAGCCTACCTACATGAATAATTACATTATAAAAGACAGCTTCAACTCAATACAACACTCAGCTTTTAATAGCATTGATAAATAGACTCCTTAAGATTTCATTAAGCAAAGATGACTAAGAAACAATAACAGATATGAGGCCTTTAGAATAGCAGAGGCGTATGCGCCAAAGTATGCTTTTTTTGTTTTTTCTTGCAACATATAGTATGAAGAGTACTCTTTCATGCCTGTTAGTGTTAATGGTCGATACGCCTTGGAAATGAGCAAACCCTCTATTTGAATACAGCATGGTGTTCGACCATATGTGCTGCAGCCAAATCTCGACAATAGCAAAGGCATATGAGCCAGCCTGCCGGCCAGAACCGGCTGCTATGCTGCAACAGCAGCTCTTTAAAAGAACATAGTAATAAATCACTTAACAGAATGTGCTGTTTATTTTCAGTCCTTTAGCCCTCATAAATTGTTATTCCTTAACCATTTTAAAAGATTTTGTGGTTTTGTAAATAGTTTTTGTCTGGATGTATTCTTCCTGTATGGGGTATCTGTTCAGTTTAGTCAGTTGCTCTTAAAGAAAGTTGTAATGTGCCTTCTGGTGGCACATTACAACTCTCGGATTAAGTTTTATTTAGTGCATTTAGAAATTAAATTAAATTGAGTTTTATTTATGGACGATCTTTAACTACTAAGCGTCCCATTCTATATTGAGCATGAAAGATCAGAAATTTTGCCCAGAGGCCTCTTTATCAGGCTTGAGGTTCTTTTACGTGCCATAAATCTATGACACGGGACCAACGGATTTACTTCCCTTCCGAAGGAAGCCATGCTAAGGATTTTTACGCCCAAAAAAATCCATCGCACTCGCCAGCTTTGAACCCACGACCTCGGGAACTAGAGGCTAGCATGGTATTAGTACATTTAGTGTTGTGTATTTAAAGAGTGTTGTTTATTAACAACCGTTGAACAAGCCTTTAGTGCATTTAGAATAATTTACTTTTATTAAGCACAATGAATGATACAAACAGTGACTACTTCTTGTCACGTAAGTCGTCCTAGAAAACATTGCATGCAGAAAAACCAATGGAAAATGAACGTGGCCAAGAAAAAGAGAAATACGTGAAGAATATGAAGTTTGAAAACAAAAAATGTTGTAAAGGCCAAAGAAGTAGGGCATCTGAACATCTAAACACTTCTTTATGCCTTTATCAATTATTGTAATATATAATGCTTAGTAAAACTTTAATCACATTTTTCTCTAAACTAGCTTTTGGCGCCTACGCCTTTGCTATTCTAAGCACCTCATATAAACCATAGCACTACATAACAGTTTCACCATGGACTTAATAAACAGCAAAATCAAAAAGTTTAAAACATAAAAAACCATTGAAGACACCTCCAAAACTTGAAGTTATCCTAGTTATTTACATGGCATGACTTGGATAGCAGTCATGTGCATTTTCATTGGTTATTTGACATCAATATGAATATACTATGAGTATTAGAGAGGCTGCTGAATTTTTCAGGTGCTTCCACACTTCAGAAACCTACTGTATAACAATCATATGTATTTGGTTTTACTTGGTAGAGAGAAAGAGACATGCAGATACTAGAGGAATGTCTTGAAACCATTTTCTTTCAAGAGAATGCAAATTCATTTGCAATTTTTTTTTTCTGCTTAAAACCTAAATGAATCTGTTTCTCCCTCCACAACTGATCAATCATTAATATGTGCCCATTCTTCTTTCACCCAGAAAGATATATCACTGTGTCTGACTAAATGGGCTTCTTCCCCTTTTTCTACCCTTTGTCTGCCAGCTAAACTTAAATGTCCACTGGTAGCAGGGGCAGATCCAGAATTGTCTAAAAAAGCTGACGGAATGCATTCTGATTACTAAATATTCTTCTAAATAAGTAAATAAATAAATTAACAATAAGAATAACAATGGGTAGATTACACTAAAAAGAAGGATAAAAAAAAAGTGGCATGAAAAATAAACATACTTGAAAGTTAATGTTAATAAAAGATTTTACTTATGTTTTAAACGTATATCATTATTAAGACTAAACGTGTATCGATTTAAAAAATAAAAGGTAACCTTCTGGAAAAATTGGCAAATTTATGTATAACCTTTGCAAGTTACATCACTTTTACAAAATGTGAGTGTGGAATAAAGGAAGTTCTGCAAGTTTATTCAGTTATTTTGGTAGGAAGCCAAGTATTCAAACCCAAACCCAAAAAGTGTAAACTGTGAACATAATTGACACTAAAATTTTAATGTGGGGGAGGGGGACATAAAGGGCAGAACGAAATGAGCATGTACTGTAAAAGGACAAAAGAATCTTTATAATTTTCAGAAATGAAGTTTAATGCCTTAAACTGGAGGCAAATAACTATATTGGTAACGGTTCCATATATACCTTATTTATGAAAGAACATTTAAGTAACGAAATTGTATATATCACCTATATCACAAAGTTAAGCAGGACACGTGAACACTTGGAAAGCCTATAACCTACCCTCCGTCCATTTTAAAACACTTTCTTATATACAAAATTCATTACATGAAGTCCTTTATTTGTTTCAAAAGATGCTGGCATCTTTACTGGTAACTACCTTTTTTTTATTTTCAACGTTTCCACACAATCTTACCTTTGAGAGATTTAAGAACATCCTGATCCTCCTTATGCTCTTCCTGAAAATGCGAAACTAATTGGACCGCCGTACCCAGATCTGCCATACAGATAGGGCATAGGAAACCCTCCAGGATCTCGCCCCCTTCCGCCATTATCGTAGTATGATCAACATATGCATAACCTCAAAGCATCTTCTTTCGTTTGTTTGTTTCTTTCTTTCTTCAGAAAGTCCTTTCTGCTACTTGAACAAATAGTTGCACGAACAGCGATGACAGCGTAGCTTTACAACAGCCGTTTACAATGAGTGTAAAATCGAATGTTTACGCCCTACCGGTAACATGAAGGTCTAAACTGTCAAACCTGTTAGAGTGCACATGGACGAAACATTAGATACATCAATACATAACAATATTCTGCTCTTCGCTAACAGCTACAGAGACTGCTATTATTGCTCAACTTTGAAATATTGGTGTACGCACTGAATGAATACCCACTAACTTAAATACTCCACATCTTTACATGACTGCACGGCAAAATGACAATCAGCTGGTGTACGACATAGTGGGATTCAAAGGCGGTAAATTCGAACTTCAAAAAGTATCTGTATTTTGCATTCTTTCGTTGCAAATTTATAACAGAGAGAGAGAGGGGGAAGAGAGATGACCTTAATGTAGTCTTTAATTTTAACGTTTGATATTGGACATATATTAAACCGAAAAAAGGGAACATCTCGTTTTATATACAGGATGGACCATTTAAGTTGAGATTGTTCAATATCTCCAAAACTAAGCGCTGTAGAAAGAAATGTCTAACAAAAGTTGCTTGACATTATGGGGGAAAGTAAATGCCATTAGTCCTGGCTTGTTTGGAGGACGTTATGATGGCCATTTTAGGGCCAATTTAATATTTTTAAATGGGGACCTACAATTAGGGTCAATTTAAATATACCTTAAAATGACCATCACAACGTCCTCCAAATAAAACACGACTAGTGGCATTTACTTTCCCCCATAATATCAAGCAACTTTTATTCAAGACATTTCTTTCTACAATGTTAGTTTTGGAGACATTGTACAGTCTCAACTTCAATGGTCCATCTTGTATATGGAACATAAACAAACAGGCTTGAAGGATTGCTGTCTGAGCATTCGCTGAAAAGGGATCACGGTTTGCTGGTAGGTATTTGTTTTAACTGAAAATTTCTTAATTTGAGCCATTATGGATACTTTAAAATCATAATTCTAAAGTGAATTATTGTATGGTTTATTTGAATCTTACTGAATATCAGTTATCTTCGCTGCATGTTCTATAACTAAGGTGGTGAATGAAAATTTGTCTTGTATGGTATTTCTGATTTGAATATTTGATGATTGTGTTTCCATGATAAAACAAAAAGAAATTGCCTATAGCAATATGAGTGCTGAAGGTTGTTTTCTGTATGGCAATGGGATCTTAAGAGCAAATCATGCTAGTAAACACCACATAGCTTAAGGAGACAACCAATGCAATTTTATGTTATAAAATTAGGAAAAACGCATTTTATATTCTTAAACAAATTTTACAAGTTTAATCTTTATATCAGTCCTGTCATTTTGTGACCAGTATCATTCTCCTCCTTTCCCCAACCAACTTCATATTGTGACGCAGCATTTAAGTCCTAAGCTTCGGAATTGAATGGAGTTTTATTTATGGACGCTATGGTTCTCAGCGTCCCATTCTACAAATATTGGGCGTGAAAGATCGGATATTTTGCTCTGAGGCCTCTTTATCAGGCTTGAGATTCTTTTATGTGCCGTAAATCTACGACACGACACATCAGCTTTACTTCCCTTCCGAAGGAAACCATACTATGGATTTTAACGCCAGAAAAAATCAATCGCTCTTCGCCGGGTTTGAGCCCGCGACCTCAACCAGAGGCTAGCATGATACCCCTAGACCACGGGGGACGACCCTAAGCTTCGACGCCGGGCAATTGAGAAATAAATAAAGATAAGCAGCGTCCTCGCCCAGCATAAAGACCAGAAGCGCTATCGTCAGATAACCAGAATCTTCTGGAAGTTTTCCCTTCTAGCATGATCTGAAACCCTGGCCAGCTGCTGTATAAGAGCATTCTCACGAGTAAGCGTGTTAGTGAGTGAGTGCGTTTCTGGTGCGAAAAAGTGCTGTTCTCCAAACGAGTTTGTGACGACTGCTGTGCCAGATTAAGTTGAGTTTTATTTATGGACGCTCTTTAACCGCTATGGTTCCTAGCGTGCCATTCTATATTGGGCGTGAAAGACCGAAGATTTTGCTCAGAGGCTACTTTATCGGGCTTGAGGGTCTTTTACGTGCAGTACACGGGACCACGACCACTTCCCTTCCGAAGGAAGCCACGCTACGGATTTTTAGGTGCAGTGGCTGCTGCTGTGGCAGGAAATGGGAGAACTCTGTGTTCGACTCCTGTAAACCGTCCGGAAGAAGAGGCTATGTCGTGCGTATTTCATTACGCCGCTACTTCACGAAGAAAGTGAAGTGACGGGGAAAATTGAACTACTTCACATTAGAGAAGTGACAGTTAAAAAATTGGACAAAGTTCACCCTGGTGTCAGAAGTAGGATGTGATTTAAGGCTGGTTCACAACCGCCCGAGAACGGAAACGAGAAGCAATACACCATGCAGGATATTGGTTCACAACAGCCCGGTAACGAGAACGGGAATGCATATCGATCACAAAGTGAAAGTCGATTTTGCGCATTTGTTTTTAACTGACCAACGATATTTTTTCACCTACTTCCAATCTAGCCAAGCCAACGTCAAAATCCGATAGAGTAAACATTATCTAAATGCATATCCATTACATTTCCGATCCCTCTACTTGTGCCAAGCTTCCATTCCTTTATTTAATGGCATACATTAAAGTTGTTTCTTGTTTTTTTAATTTCCAGATGTGAATAATAGCTGTTCTTTGTAGGTTTTGTCATTGTATTTTTTAGGCAATAGCCAGTTTTGAGTTGCATATAAACAAACTACAAATGACCCTTTCACCAGAGGAACCAGCGCTCATTGGATTTGCGGGTGTCGGGATGAGGTTAGGAAGCACATTTACTACCCAGTTTCATGTTTCCAGCTTGCGACTGTTTCATGTCACGACCGTCTAGAATAACCTCTAGAGTGAAGAATCTAATATGCACAATATGGATCTAATATGCCGTGCCCGAGAACGAGAAAGTTAAAATTTGAGCAATTCTTCTTTCCCGTTCCCGGGGCTGGGAAGGCTTCCCGTCGATTGTGAACGCTCCTATTTGAATACATGCATTTCAACTTTTTCGTTCTCCTTGGTTGTGAACCAGCATTTACGTGAAGATAATAAATTAAATAAATTATAAACGACGTGATGGAGGAAATACTTAAGTATTATTAAGTGAGGTGAAGATCATGAAATCCGGAATGGAGAAGTGTAGACAAACATGGAATCCGGAATGGAGAAGTGTAGACAAACATGGAATCCGGAATGGAGAAGATGGTGACGGAAAGGGAATCTGGAATGGAGCAAATAAAATCCGAATGGAGGTGATGAAAGTTGTAATGAAGAGTGTTAAGAATAAAATAAACAAAATGAAACCCCAATTAGTTCTGACATTAAGATTTTAAAATCGGAGATAAATGCGGTGAACGCCCTAAAAAAAACCGGCTTTGAAAGGAGTTTAAAGAATTTAAATTTGACACGAAAGATAACATTAATGCCGTGGAAGAGTGTCTAGTTCAGTAGGAAAAATCAGTGCTTATAGATGGGCAGACGAAAGAAAGCAAAGAGGATAGAGGCAACGGACGAGCGCCTGGACTAGTAGAAGATGGAAAGTGCCTGCAGCCCTACGCCCAGTCACGGTACAACCTGTAGTTGGTTGGGATGAGGAGGCCGTGAGTAGGGATCAACTGGAGGTCGAGACATAGGGCCAATCCTGAAGGATAAAGAATCTGAAGTACGACTCGCGTGGACGGATGTTTCTCCCAGAGGCCGGGTCTATAAGAGCTATTGGACGCGGTGGGACTCCCGCATGCTCGGGAACGGTGCACTGAAGAGAGTGTGGGAGTTCGCGTACGGAAGAACCAAGGTGAAACAGCTGGTGCTCCCCGAGGAGTATGGTGAAGGAATTCCTCGAGGAAACCAAGCCAGCAGTAACTGAGGACATCTGGATGCAAATAGGTCTTGAAGAAACTACGTTGCAGATTCTATTGGTTGCATCTTCGAAGCAACCTGGAGAGGTGGTGCCAGCAATGTCACATTTGCGCGACAGTCCTGGGTCCCCATCACGCATTCGGTGCCAGTCCTGAGGAAAGCTGATGGTAGTTCATCGTGATCGTATTGCTGCAGATGGCGGAGCTGCTCTGGACGACCAGCTCTGAATAGGAAGCTGTGTGACGCAGTGGTTATGGCCTAAGCTTCGGCGCCGAGCAGTTGGAGAGATAAACAAAGATAAGCGGAGCTTTCGCCCAGCGTAAACACAGGAAGCACTATCCTTAGATAACCAGAATCTTCTGGATGTTTCCCCTTCTAGAACGTTCTGGAACTTTAACAACTGCTATATAAGCGAGGGTTCTAGAGTAGGTAAGTAACTTAGTCAATCAGTGAGTTAGCGCATTCGTTTCTGGTGCAACAATAAGTGCTGTTTCCAAGCAAGTTTGTGAAGACTGCTGTGACAAGCAGTGAATACTGCTGCAGGAGATTAGAGAAGTCTATGTTCAACTCCCCAGCAAGAGAACCATCTGGAAGAAGAGGCTACAACGTGTGTAGCTGCCAGAGCACAAAGAAAGTGAAGTAATGATGAAAATTAAGTGACAGTGAAAAGTTGAACAAGATCGTATTAACAAAGTGTCAGTAAGAACTTAGTGAAGTGGCAGTTAAAAAATGGACAAAGTCACAGTATGTTGGGGGTGAGTGGACATCACAGCAACACAGTGCTAATACAATAGAAGCCCCTTTGATGGTAGACAAATTAAGGAACAAAACAGGGGAATGGATTAAACCTCATGTCACCCCCAGTATCAACCATGCTCTATAGCTTTATGCATGATTTATGAATAATAAAGCTAATAAACTGAAAATGAAAGTGAACTACACAATTTATAAGCTCTAATGTTATATCCATAATCTAAAATCTTCAGCAGCACTATTTAGTTGACAACCTGTTTTCATTTTTGTCTAGTATGATGAAAATGTGTGAAAAATGCCTGTATGTAGTTTGGTTCTTTTTCTTTTTTTCCAGTTTAACGTTGTTTAATTGGGTAGGTCATGTCAGATGGTGAATGAATGAAATGTCTGATATGAAGCTCAAGTAAGCCAGAAATCCATGGAGCTTAGAGCTGCCTGACATTCATCTTCTCACAATAAGCATAAATGTCAGAAGAAACCTTATTCAGTTAACTCAGTCTAACCCAAAACAGAGATCAGTACTCACTAAATGCGTAGCAGACATACTGCCCTATCAAAGAGGTGGGCAGTTACTTTTATGTAGCAAGATGTAATTTATGTTTTCATATTATTAAATTATTAAAACCTTGTTTCCCAACTATATCCATTTAGCAAACATTTTGGGAACATCTCTTTACAGATATGTATATGAAACTTTATGGCATAAACTTTCATGACCACTGTTGTTCATTACTACAGTATGTTATAACATTAAGGATTAGTGTTTTCAGGGATCTGTCACCTGACTGGTGCATGTCAAAGCCACTTGCTGTTGAAGAGGGGATGGGAGGAAGGAAGGTAAAGGCTGCCTTAAATGAGCACCAACAGGACTAGTTTGAACAGACTTCTTCCCTCCCATTTCTTCCTGCCACTGCCTCTTTAATAGAATCTTCCTACCAGCAGGTGGCTTCAACACATGCCACTCAGGTGACAGATCTCTGAAGAGGAAGGCTACAATGCCTTCAAAATATAGTATTAAAGCAGGCATGGCATAAGTCATATAATACTTAACAACGGACATACCTATACAAAAAATAAACAATAGATTTGAAGGATTGAGCATTCACTGAAAAGGGAGCAAGGTATAGTTCTGTTTTAACTGAAACTCTCCTAATTTATGTCAGCAAGGATACTTTAAAACAATAATCTTTAAATGAGTTAATGTGTGGTTTATTTGATTCTTATTTAGATACATATTCCTTTTTCATAATGTAATACTAACAATAATTATTGCTACACATTAGTGTAACATTATTTTAATAACAGTTAAATCACAATTTTCCACAGGTTCAGCTGTACCATAAATTGTTGCAATATCAGTGATACTCATTTATAATCTGTGTTTATACACTTTGTTGTATTATAATATGTTCTGCTTTATTTTATATCATTACCTTTTTTAGTTTTTTGTGCTTAGCAATCTGTAATGTTCTCATTTTCCTCCATAAGTGCTAAGATGTAAAATACATCACTCATACAAGTTACTCTGCTGGTTTTATTCAGTCTGTTATTGAAATAACAGGAGATCTAACGAATCTGATTACTTTTCTTTAGGAAAATACATGCATCATTCATAGACTGCACAAAACCAAGTGATAGTATGTGTTCAGTCACCTTAAATATTCCCAACACTAGAGGTTAATAAACATTGTTCAGTTATAGGGAAGAAAGAGATACCAGGACTACTGTTTGCTGATGATCTCATAACAGGGTTACAAAATGCTAATCAATAAAATTGTTAAATTCTGTATACAGAATGGGGTTTAAAGGTGAATACAAACAAGTCAAGAATAATAGTATTGAAGAATACAAGAAAAATTGGATTCAGAGTATGGCTATGACAACAGCCTGGGCTGATGTTAACAATATTCTGTGTATGGTGGCTTAGTACAAATAAATAAATAAGTATTGAAAAAGGCATCAAAATTAAAAAGAGATGAAAGATGGTTTATAAATGAAGAGCCAATAGAGGTAGTAAAAAAATTTGATTACCTGGAGATCAGAGTTTCAAGCAATGGGAAATGCAATACAAATATTGCATTACTGAAAGGAAAACTAACCATGAAAGTTGTTAGAGTCTGCTTATACAAAACACCCACACTGTCATTGAATTGGCTAGAAAGACTTTATGAAGCAGTAGTTGAGTGAAAGATGCTATACGGAATAGAAATTTGGGGAGTGACAAAGTGGTAGCTTAAGATTGATGTGTCCATAGAATGTTTTGTAGATAAGTTCTGTGTCTACCCAAGAGCTCACCAAGGGGTGTGACACTGGAAGAGTTAGGAAGGGTAGGGGGAGAAGGTATAATAATGGAGACAATTTTGAAATATTGGTACAGATGTTTAAATCTAAATGACAGTAACATAATAAAAGAATGCATACAGTTCCAAAAAGGTGTTTTAGCAAGAGAAAGTTGGTTTGGGGAGATGGGAAATATGTTAGAAGAAATTGGCATGAGGAATAGTTGTCTATTAGATAAAAACAATAACAGTGGAGTTTAGAAAGAAGTGAGAATGAGGGTAGAGGACATAAAGAAACAAGAGATATGGGGTAGTTTTGAGGAAAAAATTTGTTGGCCTTGTATAAATCAGTTAAAAGAAATTGGGGGAGGGAGAAGTACGTAGACATATGCAATCGATTTGGAAGAACCAACTTCCTTGGATACACACAGGAATAATATTTCTAAAAAGGATAGGAAATAATTGCTCAGGGAGATGTTTGACAAATTTGGTGGTACTTTCTATTGGCTAATAGAAAGTGAAAAGGTTAAAAAATGGAGAGAAGATGATATATGGAATAAAAATGAAATAATAACAATTAAAATTTGGCAAGCCCAGAAGCAGAAATGATTAAAATGTGTGGGGACATTTTTAGAAAACGTTTGAGATGAGTGGAGAAGGAGCCTAAGAAAGGAGCAATAGAATGGTTTTAGCCTGAAAAGTGAAGAAATGGTATAGCAGCTTTATCCCATAAATACAACCTAGGGGTTAAACTATGGGAAAGCTAGTTTATAGACACACTAAATTAAAAAAAAAATTAGCTGTAAGTTTCATTTGTAATATTGTATCAAAGAAAAATGTTAATAAATATTCATTCATCCACTAGAAGCCTGTTTAAGACCATAGATGGCCTTCTTGAGACATAACACGTTCCCTTTTCTCTGTTTTCAAGGTGAAGACCTTCAGGAGGGGTTATATACACCTCTTCTTCAAAGGTACCATTTAGAAAAGTGTACAACCATCCAGAGGATACACTTTCATATTTGATTCAGAAGCCAAAGCAAACAGCAGTCTAAGATTGGGTCATCTAATTGCAGGAGAATGCATCTCATAGTGCTCAACCCCTGGAGTTTGACTGAAACCCCTTCCAATAACTCTTAGTTTTAAATTTTACTTTCCCATCCGCACTGAGTTTACATCTAAATATCCGATTACTTAAAATGGGCTTTTTCCCTTCTGGAAGACTCACTAGTTTGCAAGTTTCATTGTCTTTAGGGAATTCTATCATCATTTACAGCTACTTTCCAACGATGTTTATCTAAGCTTACCATGGCCTCCTCAAAACTAATAGGATCAAGTTGACATTCACCATTTTGATGATAGCATAGAGATATTACCATCCAATTACCAGGTAATTCCTATTTGTAATCTGATAGATACTCTGAAAGCTTTTAAGCCTCTGAGAATGACCATTGCCTTAGTTTTTCCTGAATCTGAAATGTCATTCAAATTAATTACATTTGCAACTTTTACCTCAGAACATTCACATCAGGAATATCAGTAAAATTCTCAGAACATTTTTCAACATTATTATAGACAGTAGTTTCCACAGGAATAATATTACCATCAGTAATGGTGCATTTATTGGTTCTGGCAGAAGTAAAATTCTGCTTAAATACATAGCATTCTCAAAAAATACTACATCTCAGCTCAACTATCAATTTTTCCTGGATTTGCAGGATAAGCTAGTGCATGCCTTTGTACCCTCACAACACCTAACCATTATTTTTGGGTTTTAAATCTAACTTAGTTCTTAAACTCTTGGGCATAGGCTACCACCCAAACACACTCAGATGACTATAATCTATCCTATGTCCACTCCACAACTCTTCTGGTATTCTACCACCCAAGGCTGCTGTTGGACTGCAGTTCATAAGATATACGGTAATATATTAGTGCGTCTACCCAATATTTTATATCCAGGCCAGAATCAGCTAGTAAACATCTAGCCTTCTCTACCACAGTGCAATCAGCTTGTTCCTAAACACTATTCTGCTCAGGAGTATGTGGTACAGTGGTCTCGTGGAAAACACCATATTCTGTGAACAAATTAAAATATAATTCATCACAAAATCAGTTTGGTTTTCAACAAATGTTTTGAACTCCTTAAATCTGGTAAAAGCTTTTCAATTTCCTTACTCCTTAGGAAATATACAAAAGATTTCTAGAGAAATTATCATAAACAAAAAAGTATAGTTAAAATCATCCCAGCTAGGTACATTCACTTTTCCAACAGGATCAATATGAATGAATTCTTGCTTAGATGTGGCTCATCGAGCAAGACCTTTGGAAGTTTTTTTTTTAGCTTACTTACCCTCTAAATATGGAATTCATGGATGTTGATAATTAACAAGATTGTTACAAATTAGAAAGTTGTCAAAATATTCATTAAGTGTATAACTAAGGAGACCCATATGGCTGTGGAGTAGCTTAAATGAGTGTTTGCTTACTCGACAATAAGACTTTGTTCACAAACAGCACAGTCGTCATTACTTACATCTTTGGAAACAATTCACTTTCAAAGGACATGAATTTTAGTGCTTTTACAGATCATCCTTGCATTAGTACCGTTGAACATAAATTTCATACCTAGTATATAAATCTGTGTACCAGTGAATTTAACTTTTCCCTCTAATTTTTGACCTCATGGGTCAAACCTCATAGGTCTCAAAAACTTTACAACTAAAATAGACTACATGCTTGCTGCCTGCCATTGGAAAACCAGATAGCAAATTTGTTGCAGCATCAAGTGCATCTTTTACATCAACACTAGTGCCCAAACAGAGTTTTGTCTTGAGAATTTTCAAGAGTAATTGAGATGTTACCACTGTCTGTGTATGCAAACATACAATGTTGGTAGTATGAAACTTATTGGTATTACCAGAACTGAATTTCACAATCCAATCTTTATGGCGAATCACATGATCACTAGCACAATTATCAACATAAAAGTCATTAGGACTAAGTTTAACTGCAAAAAATAATGAAAGATTATTCGCAACATCAATGTAGCATCTTTTCATGACTTTCTTAAGTTTTGGACACAGGCTCTTCCTTATTCATGCAGATACATTCTTGAAAATATTGCCTTTAAACCTTCTCTAGTCTTTGGATTTCCTGCCAAAAATGAAGACAAATCCTGATGGCTCAATTGACAAGTATAAAGCCGGACTTGTTGTGAAAGATTCTCACAGCAATTTGGAATCAACTACGGTCAAACGTTTAGCTCTGTGGCAAAATTGGCTACTGTTCGGTCAATTCTTAGTATTGCAGCAAATGAGAAAATGCATCTCATTTGGTTTGATATCTGCTCAGCATTTTTATATGGAAAACTTAAAGAATCCCTTTATACGCAGCAATCTAAGGGGTACAGTGATGTTTCCCAGACAGTGTGCAAGCTGAAACGAAGTCTTTATGATCTAAAACAGGCTTCACATTGTTGGAATGAAATGTTTGGAGAATTCTTGTTAAAATTAGATTTTAAGATAAGTGATGCAGATTCATGCTTATTCATAAGAAATACAGATGGCAAGAACATAATTGTATATGTATACATGGACGATGGGTAGTAGCATCTAATAACCAAAAGGATCCTGAAACATAGATCAGACAGCTGAAATCAAGATTCAAGATCACAGCCAAACCAGCAAACTTTTTTCTTGGTGTTGAGATTCAGCATCTTGATGATGAGAGCATCAAAATAAGCCAGGAAGTGTATGCAAAGAAAATACTTCATAGGTTTGGAATGGAGACTGCAGATCAGTGTCAACACCCATGCTAAAACAAGATGTGACTGTGAGAAAGAAAGACAAAGGAAGTGGCCAGTCTACACCCTATAGATAAGCTGTTGGTGCTTTAATGTATTTAATGTTGGGCACATGGCCAGACTTAGCATACAGCGTAGGTGTTTTGTCCTGAAGTTTGGAAAATCCTACGAGAGATAACTGGATTAAAGTGAAACAAGTGTTTTGGTATATAGGAGGTTGAGTTACTAAGGGCATCATATTCAAGTATCAGTACAAACCAGGGGTTTTAGATTACTATAGTGATGCAGATTTTGAGGGCTGTCAAGTAACAGGAAGATCAACGAGTGGTACAGTGATAATCTACAGTGGTGGAGCCATATCATAGTTCAGCCAAAGGCAGTCAACAGTAGCAACTTCCCCCACTAAAGCTGAGGTAATTGCAGCTAGTGAGTGCTCCAGAGAGGTCATTTGATTGAAACGTCCTTTTGGTGAGATAACAAGACTAACAAAAACCCCAATAATATATGTAGACAACACAGCAACAATGAGACTAGCTCAGAACTCTGAATTTCATAAAAGAACAAAACACATTAGTGTTAGGCGTTTTTATATCAAAGAAAAAATGCTGCAAAATGAAATAATTGTTCAACAAATCAGTACAGAGCATCAGATTGCTGATTTGATGCCTAAGCCATTGTTAAAGCCAAAACTGTTAAGTCTTTGTAATCAAGTAGGACTATCTTAACGGATTCTTATTTGATGAGGAAATGTATTAAAGTATGTCAAAGAAGATGTTATAAGTTTTTTTTTGTTTTAAGATTGGTATGCTGTGTTTGTACCAGAGCAAGCTAACAGAATAACCATGTAGAAATAAACGAGCATCTTTTGTAAATATTTCCCTCAATAAAAGGCTCTGCTGGAGAAACATGAACAATTGTTTATTTTTACATTTTAATAGTTTAACCACATTATAAGAGATATTGTCAGGACCAGGAGTGGAGTGGTATTACTATAATTCTGTACAATTTCCTGTATTTCCTCCTTACATGGATTTATTAGATGTTGCATCCTATTTAATATAAGTGAATGGGGCCATAATTGTGCATAGCCGGCATATTGTGTGAAACAATCAGGAGTAACTGAGTTGAGAAATTCTTGCTGTGTGATAGGATTATTGTGTATGTGAAAATCTTTGTTATTTTTTAAGAACTGTATTATTATTATTATTTTTATTATTTTTTTTTCTTTTCCATATTTGCAAAATAGGTCGATTTTGTAGTGTAGTATTATTGAAAAAATTTTCCCACATTATTGTTTTGGCTCTTTGGATTTCTTTTATTGCTATCGCAGCCACTCGCTTATAGGCCAAATAAGTGTACAGTGTGCCTATTTTTATTCTTCAGAAAATTGTACATACCTCTCTTTCTGTTAGCTATTGCTGTATTACAGTCAACTGTCCAGCATTTTGGTTTTTCATATTTTGTATTGTGTATTGGTGGATGATACAAGTCCAGATGATTGATTTGGTTAAACATTTAGATCTGCTACATGTTCTTTCTCATTTAATTGAGTGTTTAAGAAGGTTGTGCATTGTCCAGTCTATATTTATAATCCTTTATTGGTTTTTTTTTACTTTAACTCTGTTCTTTCCATTCATGGACTTTAAATAAACAGGAAAATGATAACTCCCAAAATTATCTTGTATCACTTTAAAGTCTGTACAAGATACCAATTCATGGGAAACATATAAGGTCTGGAATGAAAATGTGCTGGAATATACTTCCAATTCTAGTAGGACAGTTATTGTTAATCAAATAGAGTTGTAAGGAAGACATGAAGGAGATAAAGGTATTCTGTCTTATATCTGGTGCATCCTGAAACATGGTATGGAATAATTGAAATTGCCTCCTACAATTACAAACTTCTTTACTTTTTCAGTAAATATGTATTTCAAGAATGTTTTTGTAATGTGCAGATAGGGAGTTTTATATATTACAACAAAAGTAAAATCTCCAGAATGAATCTTTATACCTTGAATTGTATTTTCCAGATTTCTACTATTTCATAATCATCAATATAAATATTATTCTTAATTTCTGCTAAGACTCCACCTCCTCTCATAGGATTTGTCCAAACTAACAATTTTATATCCAGAAATCCTGAATTTACTGCATTCTTTTAACCAGGTTTCTGTTACAAAAAGAATCCACATTGGCGTTGTAATACGTAATGTTTAAATTCTCGAAATCGGCTTTATTGATCTTGTGTTCAAATATATTTCCCAAACGTTGAGTCTATTACTAGCTGCCATTTACTTATAAGTGCTCACTTGGGATGTATAGCTTTGTAATGATTTGTTACAGCTCTGAGGTTCACGGTTCATAACCCCATCAGTACTATCCACCATTTCATCTTGATGTTGTATGCTTTCAGCCATCTTTTCCCTGCTGGTTGTACGATCTGTACCATTTTCCTTTATCTGTTTGGTGCAATTACTTTCTGACTCTCCACATAACGAGTATTGCATTATTCTACCAGAATTCGCAGTCCTGCCATTTGCAGATATCAATGCAGCTTTTAAATTTTTCTTTTTCCTTTCTGCTAGTTCCTTTGAAATCTCTTCTCTTACTGCTTTCCTTTTAATACTGGTTAATTTGGATTTGGTTATAATGTCAGAAATCTTAATAGGTTTATTCTCTTCTGCATTCATTTTTAGGAAATTGGATGAGGCCACTGAACATAGGACATCTAGTTTAGGAGTTACTGGCAGCTTTGGTTTTATTTGTTTAGTCTTGCCAGCATATCCTTTAATAAGTTAATAGCTTGCTGTCTTGATATTCTGAAATATTTGACTTTTTGTAGAACTTTCCTCTCTTTTTTTGTAGATGTTATGTTTTGGTAATTTGCTCTGTGTTCTAATCCACAGTGGTAATACTTGTTAGCCTTGTTACTTTTGCACTCTGATATCTGATGGCCATCTCTACAGTTTATGCAGTTGGGCCTGTTTTGGCAGAATTTTGATAAGTGTCCAAACCTGAGACATTTGTAGCACATTGTAGGATTTTCCTTATAATCTTCAACATCACAGCTGATCCATAAAAGCACAATTTTTGTGGAAAAATGTGCGATCTAAAATGTATAAGCACCATCTGCATAGGAAGACAATTTACTTTGCATGCTCATCAGTTTCCTTATGGTTAAGTCTTCCAATTCTCACTATATCGCACTGTGGATTTACATTGGCTTGTTCCATTATGTCACTTTCTTCAATGTCTAGATCCACACCTCTAACTATTCCCTTTTTTTATAATATTATAATTTGGGATGGAGGAGATGACATATTTCTCAACAAAATCAGATAGGAGTAATTTATTAGCCTCAGAGTGACTCTTAAAATGCACTTCAAATTTGTTATAATCTGTAGTAAATACCTGATCCACCTGCAACCTATTAGTGAAAAGCATCTTATCAAATTTCATTGGATGCATGTGAATGACTTGTTTGTTCCTTCCCATTACATTACCAAGCTTAATTTATGCCAGATCAGGGAATTACTTTTTTCTTTTCAGCACAGTGATTTTAATTAATCTATTCCTAATAAAGTCTTGTTTACTGGAACTCACTGGAACATAGCCCGCACTGGATATTGCGAGATGTTATAGTGCTTACGTAATCTGTTTTTACGTAAATTATTAGAACTTGAAGATCTTATATTGTGTTGCTTTTGTTTTGTTTGGTTACATAATTTTAACTGCCCCACGTATGGGAGCCAATTTGTAACGGTAATTACTTACAAATGTTTGTTTACATCAGTGTTGAAGCCATCTTGTGACGTCATTCTTTGTTAGGTTCGTAGCTCCATCTGGCGTTAGCAATTTGCATCAGTGTTAGTTTTGTGTTTGATTTCATTTTAAATGTCCTCCGGCTAGCTATTATCCTGTTGGCTTGGGTCGAACATGTGTCTCAATACAGGTTGTGAAACGGAAAGGAATCTTTTATCCAAAAATTACACTGATGAAGAAATTTGTTTTATAATTTTTATTGTCGAACACGTTCACTATCACTTCTACATATTGATTTAGATACTCGCCAAACTGAAACTGTTATAATACTTCTTACTGATCACTTTTAATTCACGTACTTCACCTTTGTGTATAATTAACTTTATAATACTTTAGATTTTTGTAACTTGTGAATCTATAGCCGACGTATCTCATACAAATATTTTGACGAACTGACGAACTTAAGGCGACGTGTATTGCACAAAGAATTTTGATGAACTGGCCTGAACACGACGTGTAATGTATGAATGCTTTCGGCGAACTGAAGGACTGACTGACTTTACCTCTAACTTGGCTTCTATTTATAATCCCACTCCCCGATATGCCTAAAGATTATAAATGAACTGCTATTGGCTAATAAAACGCGCCAACATTAGCGTCTATTTTAATATCCAATTAAAATTATGAATACATATGCTTTAGGAAATATTCCAGAAGGTTCTCAACAAAAAAAACGCGCGAACATTACGTAACTCCTTGTTTCCAATAATGATAAACAGCTCACCCCCCTCGCTGCATTATTGCTCTATTATTGACAGTTTCAGTAAGGCCGTATAAACTTATTTCCAAATAATAATTACAATTAATAAACATCTGAAATCAATGTCACATAAAAATGCATATTCATATTACAATCATTATTTACATTTAAGTAATTTGTGATACAAATTACTGCATCATATGCCCCACTAGAAACATAATTATAAATATTTACAACTTGTTTGGAAATTTTATAATTGGGTTTTTAGTCTCCTAAATCTTGGAACACACGCTATCACTTTCACTTTACACTTCACACGCATTTAACACACGACATATATATATATATTTTTTTTATCTCGTCACTACTTACTGGCTCTGGTTTAATTAATTTAGATATTAATCTGACATCACAAAATTTTTTATAGCAAATAATGTACCCTAAATTATTTAATTACTGTTACAAAAAAAATTTATCATTTTAAGAATTTTTTGTAATTCTTAAACATATTTACCAAAAATATTCAACCTTTACATAAATATATTTATATCTCTTAAATCTAGACAATGTTTCACCTTTTCTGTTTGCTACATAAGTATTTGTTTTTTTTTTACCCATTTTTGTTATTTTGTACTTTATTTTAACAATACCCTTGGAATTATATTTATGTACTTTTAATTTAATATCATATTAAGTTTCAATCTTTGCATTCTTAATTTTCAAATGTTGTTACAGTTACTAAAAATTTAATTTTTTTTTAAACATTTCTCTTGTTTTTTTTTAATTTATTTCTCTTTTCAAATGACATATATAAATAATTAACCCTCTTACGTTCCAATACATTTCTCTGCAAGTCATCTTTACCTATCCAGCATTTACTTTACATCTCATTGCTATTTACCCTCCTGGATCAAATTGTGTGTGGCTAAACATTACTCGTAGCCGTATCCTAACCTTCAAATTTTTGTTCATGAATAACCTCTTGTATTCATATGAAATTTCGTCCCCTAATAACATTTGAAAACAATCTAAAGTTTCTTGACCTACACATCTTTTAACAACTGTCATTTTCAATTCTTCTACTATCTCTTTAATTTGAGAATACTCTGACAAATCTTTCATAAGCTGTACTGGATTGGAGTTTTCATTTTGAACATCTTGGTACTTGTTAACTTCAGAAATTAGCTTTTGATTATTTACAGGCAAAACTTTAACTTCTTCGTACAATTTATTTCTTTGCATTACTGACTCATTATGTATTTCTGATATTTCCCCTCTGAAATTAACTTGCGCCTGATTCACATCTACATTCATAACCTCTTTCATCTCTCTTATCTCACTTGAAATACTACTCATTTGACTTCCTAACTCTGTACATTCTACATTAACCTCACTTTTAGTATTAACCTCACTTTCTTTGTTATCTCTTTCCCTGCTCATGTCTAGCATTTTCTTTGAAACTTCTCCTATCTCACTTGCTATTACTTCCTCATTTTCATCTCTCATTTTTGGCATACTACTATCTGCTTCATAACTTTCTTTTCAATTTCTCCACTGCTTTGATCTACCTTTTGCTCTAATATCTCATTACTCCTACCAATACTTTCCATTAATTTCCTCTGATTCCTGTCCATAGCTTCCCCTAATTCCCTATGACTCTTTTGCATTTCCTCACTAATATTTCTCAGCATTTCCATAATCATTCTAGTATCAGAATTAATATTTCCTGCTATTATATTCTCACTTCCTGCACTAACATTTCCTCCCTCCAATACTATATCGTTTGAGCTTTTTTTTGTAACCTGTATTGAATTACAGCTAACTGTTACACTATCCCCTTCCATCATTGTTTCTTCAATATTATTAGTAGCCATTGTTTTTGTTTTCCAAAAAAAATTACGATACTCTGACCTTTGTGATGCTGTCTGTTGCTGTTACATTGATGTCCAGCTTCCTGCCCCTTTCTCCTAGATTTGTATGTCGTTTCTGCGTTGTATTATGATGAATCTACGTTGTCTCGATGTTTTTGTGTCCACTTATCCGCGTCGTTTGTCGCTCCTCTAGTTGTTTCTTGAATCTGCGTCTTGTAGATCATTTCACTGCTGCATTCGCCCCTTCCTGGTCATCTCACTTCTTCCTGGTTAATT
This sequence comes from Deroplatys truncata, assembly GCA_030765065.1. Taxonomy (NCBI): domain Eukaryota; kingdom Metazoa; phylum Arthropoda; class Insecta; order Mantodea; family Mantidae; genus Deroplatys; species Deroplatys truncata. Next base: position 30,694,932 of record CM060980.1, on the reverse strand, counting down.
CTGCCCCTTCCTGGTTATTCTGATCCTTGCCTGGTCATCGTGTTCCTTTCCTGGTCACTATGCTTCTTTCCTGGTCATCGTGTTCCTTTCCTGGTTATCGTGCCCCACGTTCTGGGTGCCAATTTGTAATAGAAAGTGCTTACGTAATCTGTTTTTACGTAAATTATTAGAACTTGAAGATCTTATATTGTGTTGCTTTTGTTTTGTTTGGTTACATAATTTTAACTGCCCCACGTTGGGCGCCAATTTGTAAGAGTTTCTGTGCTTACGTAATATTTGTAGCTTAAGTTATTAGAACTTGGAGATCTTATATTGTGTTTACTTCATGTGAGTGGAAGCCATCTTATGACGTCATTCATTTGTTTGGTTTGTAACTCCATCTGGCGTTAGCAATTTGCGGTTCCTAGTATCAGTTTTTGAAATAATTCATTTCAAATGTCCTCCGGCTAGCTATTATCCTGTTGGCTTGGGTCGAACATGTGTCTCAATACAAGTTGTGAAACGGAAAGGAATCTTTTATCCAAAAATTACACTGATGAAGAAATTTGTTTTATAATTTTTATTTTCGAACACGTTCACTATCACTTTTACATATTGATCTAGATACTCGCCAAACTGAAACTGTTATAATACTTCTTACTGTTCACTTTTAATTCACGTATTTCAAATTTGTGTATCATTAACTTTATAATACTTTAGATTTTCGTAACTTGTGAATCTATAGCCGACGTATCTCATACAAATATTTTTGACGAGCTGACGAACTTAAGACGACGTGTATTGCACTAAGAATTTTGATGAACTGCCTGAATACGACGTGTAATGTGTAAATGCTTTCGGCGAACTGAAGGACTGACTGACTTTACCTCTAACTTGGCTTCTATTTATAATCCCACTCCCCGATATGCCTAAAGATTATAACTGAACTGCTATTGGCTAATAAAACGCGCCAACATTAGCGTCTATTTTAATATCCAATGAAAACCACGAATACATATTGCTTTTAGGGAAACATTCCAGAAGGTTCTCAACGGAAAAAACGCGCGAACATTACGTAACTTCCTTGTTCCCAATAATGATAAACAGCTCACCCCTTCGCTGCATTATTGCGCTATTATTGACAGTTTCAGTAAAGCCTTATAAATTTACTTTCCAACAATATTTACTATCAATAAACATCTGAAATCAATGTCACATAAAAATGCATATTCATATTACAATCATTATTTTACATTTAAGTAATTTGTGATACAAATTACTGCATCAATATTGAAAATAGTACATATGTATTAAATCATATTGTAACTAATAATTTGCTGCTGCACCGGTATCAGTGAATGTGACAAAGGGTGAACTCAGTGCTATGGCTAGTGTGATGCGATGGGCAGGGGTGCAGAGTGAGGTACTGTGTATGTGTTGGCCAGTGGGAGACTTACACACAACACAACAGACCAGTTATTCATCCATACATTTTTTTTTTTCAGTTGCATTTCTGTTCTGCCCTGAACCGACAGCATTATTCGTATTGTTTATTTACACATTGTGAATGGCTACAAAAGTTGAATAGTTATGTCTACATCTACTAAAATTAGTGACTTCTTTAAATCTAAAGGACAAAAAGGTTGAAAACCACAATTTAGAATAAATGACTTCTGCTGTTAAGAAAGAAGAAGCAATCAACAAAGAAGATGATCCTTCTCCTACTCATCATCACTAGATGAAAATGTTTCCAGGTTGGTGGTTATGGATATATCAATAAAAGTAATGATAATTATAATGATGATGAAAAAGCGGATTGTAGGTCAAGCAAACAATGTATAGAATATAAATGTAAAAACTCGTGGTTAATTATAAAAAAAAGCTAGGTTGTCAAGTTTGGAGAAGTGTACGCCAGCTACTGAAAAAACAAAAAGCTTAAAATTGAGTGAGCCATGGATTTTAGGAACTGTAAGCTCATATGACAAATAAAAAAGATCAACAAACATCTCTTAGGAAAAACTATTTGGTCACCACATGTCTCAAGATCACAGTTTAGCTAACAGAACCCAGACTAATGCAAAAAACATCAAATTCAGAACTCAGTTGCTTCCATGGCAAAGGAACAAGCTGTTACAGAGCAAGTTTTTTGCACAGTTTATAAGCAAGCAAAGCTAAATAGGCCATTTTATGAGTTTGAGATAGAAACTGAACCTCCAGATTACAAATGATTTGGATATGAGCTGAATACATCATTCAAATGTTGCCTCCTCTAATTTGGTGCATCATATTTCTGATGAAATGAAATCAGATGTAATAAATAATTCAGTAAAGAGTGGCTCCTCTTCTAAATGAAGTCACTTCTCTTTCAAACAAAAATGCTTTGATTGTATATATTAGAAGCCTTAAAAGGAATGGAAAACTCTATGACAATTTTTTTATGCTTTTTGAGCTAAATGACACAACATCTAGTATCTTGGAAGAACTTTTAAAGCAATTACAGTCATTAGTTCTAGGCTATGACTTTTTGAAAGACATTTAATTACTTTGACTTGCGATGGCATTTCCACCATGTTAGGAAAAAAGTTTGGGCTCGCAAAGCAGCTGACGGAAAAGTTTCCAAACCTATTCATCTAGCATTGCTTGAATCATTGTTTAGAACTTGCTATGCATCAATTTGGTATAAGAAATGGTGGGGATTAATCAGTTTGAAATATTCATGGATAAAGTTAGAAATATCTTCAGCTGCTCCCCAAAAAACAACGGGGAATTGCAGCTGTTGCTAAAGGTTTGGAGCAAGAAATTTTGGAAAATCTGTTATGTTCTTGACACTCATTGGGTGGCCTTCAGTTTTTTGGCAGTAAAAGCTATCTGAAAGATTTCAAAGCTTTGTGAAACATTTTTTAGAAGCATCAGAGAACTCAAAACAATGTTCTACTTACAAAGGGCTTTGTAATACATTGTCATCTGCATCTTTTGTCTACAACCTAGCTGTAATGTAAGATGCCTTAGAAGAGTTGGCTGATCTATCCCTACAGCTTCAAAAATCAAGTTTAAACCTTATTCAAGCTCATGACATCACACTTTAAATAAAAGTGTTTGAAAGCCAGGTTGATGTTATGGGACAACATGCAAGTGAAGCTAAGATTGTACTGGAAAATATAAACTTTCAAGATGTCAAACTTTCTGATAGAACAAAAATTTTAAAATTACTGATAAACAGTTTTGTTGCAGGTTGGTAAATAATTTCTCGTCCAGGTCTGCTATCAACACCAGTGAAAGCATCTGAAACTATGCTGTTATGAATGATATCAAGGTTATTCTCCCAAATTCTGGCCTAAAAATGTATTGATTACCTCTAGAGAAAATGTGATCTTTTTGAATACGTGAAAGATTTTAAGATTAATAGCATTCATGATATAACAAAAAACTTCAGGGAGTACAAGCAGAGTCTGAAACCAGTACTATGTCGAGAAACACCAACAATTCCTGAACAGCTACCAATGTTCAAAAAACTATTACAGTTCACCCTCGCTAATTCGAAATCGGATAAACCGAAAACTCGGTTAAACTGTAATAGCTGCTTGGCCCCTGCTGAATTACATGGAAAAATCTACCGGTTAAACTGAATTTTGGATAATTCATACTACGAACTAAAATTTGGTCCCTTCGTTACAAATTCCATACATTATTCTTCGTTTAAACCAAATATGTATGTTGTGCTGTGAACGACAGTATTTTCTGTTATACATTTTGCATTATGTTTCTCAATACTGTACTGTAATTTCTCAACAATGGCCCGACTATTTACTTGTTGATTATGTGTCACCTTCACAACATATGATACAAGGGCGGGGTAAGAGGAGGTCGGTCAGAACATCATACATGGCATGCAATTTGCAACAATCCAGAGAGCTCTTTGTCTCTGCTTGTGAACAGTGAATGTTTGTTTTTGTTTTTCGCTCTATCACTCACTATGCCACTGAAACAGATGCGTGCTCATAATGCTCTCATGCTGAAACAAAAACAGCAAATTTTACATATGGTCGACAGTGGAGAGAAGACCAAAACACAGGTTGCAGAATACTTCAGATTCCAAAGTCTACTCTCTCATCGATTATAAGTTCAAAACAGAAAATAGAGGCAAGTCTGGCATGTTGTTCATTTAGTGAAAATGCAAGCGTATGAGGCCAGTAGAGCATGAAGAAGTGGAAGATCACTGTTTGAATGGTTCCAACACATGCATTCACAGAAAATTCCATTGTCTGGCCCCATGCTTCAAGAAAAGGCTCGAAAAATTGTCCAGAAAAGGGAATTTCTGGGTTTGTGTGTTCTGAGGGATGGCTATGGCGTTTTCAGAAGAGACATAAAATCAGTACTGTCAGTGTGTGTGGTGAGGCTCATAGAGTAAATGAGGAAGTTGCCAACGAGTGGGCGCGGGAGTTTCAATCCAAACTCTCTCATCATTACCCAAGGAATGTATTTAATATGGATGAAGCAGGCATCTTCTATAACCTGATGTCTGAGGAAACACTATATATCAAGGGTGAAAAATGCCATGCAGGAAAACGCAGCGAGGAGAGACTGTTGGTGTTCTTGTGCTGTAATTCAGATGGTTCTGAGAAGCTCAAACCATTAGTAATTGGAAAATAAAAACAAATCCACATTGTTTTAAAAATGTCAACCTATTTAATCTGCCATGTCACTACAATAATAACAATAAAGCTTGGATGACCAAATCTCTCTTCCGTAGTTGACTCTTCAAGATTCAACAACAAATGGCTGCGAGGAAGAGAAATATTCTGCTAATTTTGGACCACTGCTTGGCACATCAGTTCAATGACCTGGAACTTCCGAACATAGAAGTTATCTTCTTACCAGCTAACACCAAGAGCTGCCTGCAGCCATTAGACCAAGGAATAATTGCCTCAATGAAGCGTAATTACAGACGCCAACTGGTTAAGGCTGCCGTCAGTGCAATAGAACTACAAGAAACAGTTCCACATTGGAATGTATTGCAAGCTGTCCACAACATAGCTGCTGCCTGGGATGAAGTTAAAACAGACACCATAACTAAATGTTTTAAGAAGGCCTGGACAGCAACTGATAACGCTGCTGAAACTGAACAGGAAACCGATGATACAACATCTGAACTTACTCATGTGGATACAACTGTGGATTCCGATACTGCGCTTCTACAGGCTTATACCCAGTTGTGCCCTCTTGTACCATCAATATGGAAGAATGGGCACAGGTAGCCAACAACATCTATGCTGCGGAAGAACCAGTCATCGATTCTGCTGATGATGCAGAAGAGAATGATAATTCTTTACTGTCTTCTTCTGAGGGGGAACATGAAGATAAGACACCACCATCTCGTGCTGAAGTTGCAGCCGCAATTTATGTTCTCGAGAGATTTTCTGCCACTTCTGATATTTCCATGGCATTTCAGGCTGCCCTGGATGTGGTGTCTTTGGAGAGTGCCTTAATATTACAACCAACAGTCCGTCAAATAACAATTAATGATTTTTTCAAATTATAGAACTAAAATATGTAATGGATAAGAATTGTTGTAAACTAAAACATGTGTTACGATTAAAACTTAAGTTTTAAAAGAACAGTACATTAAAGTGTTTCTTAAGATTATTGTATGTTGTATTGCACGACTCACTAATTCAGTGAGTACAATATTGTTCCATATTTATACTGTTTTAAAAAATTTATGACAGGCATGTGACTATACTTTTTCAATTAAACAAATGCCAGCTACACTGTATACAGTAGTTATTTTTAATTTTTCTTAGAGGTCATGAACGTAGAACATCCTCATTCGTTGGTACACATAACAAGAGAAAAACTGAACTCAACAGTCATATTTTGCCATTTCAGATAATACAGAACTATTTTTACAAAACCTTGTTAATTCAAACTTTGTTAAACTGAAATGGCTATTTTTCGGTCCCATGAAATTCAGTTAAATGAGGGTTTACTGTATCAGTAACAAACAGCATTGAGTATCGAGTGCAGAGTGTGAACGTGGCTTTTCTGCAACCAACTTGATTATGCCACTACTGAGATCTTCACTCTACATCAGCACTGTTTGTGAATAATTGCAAATCAGACTTCTAGGATCTCCTGTGGCTAAATATGAATCTGAGCATTATGTTAAATCTTGGCTGGTGAAGGGACGTCATTTTTCACTTGACACACACTCAAAACAAAAACAAAAAAAAGAAAAAAAACAAGTGAGAAGGTGTATAAAAAGAAGTATTGCATTATCGAAATGTTTATCTTAATTCAACTCAGACTGTTTTTGATTGATTGGCTTTGAAGTGATTATGCAATTTCCCCCCTTCTTTTCTGAGTCAATGAAGTATGAACTCTTTGTACAACTTGAGCTCAGTTAAAATTTAATATGTTTTAAAAATGTACTCAATAACAAATAACAATGAATATACAAGACAATATAGCTTTGTAGTGGTTAAATAGTATTGTAAATGAATAGTGTAAAAAATGTCATGGATATTTTTTATTCACTGATTACAGTGACATAAAAAATCATTGTTAGTAACAACTCATGTTCAGTTTAAAACATTTCCATTCAAAAGCTTCCACAGAAGCGAGGCATATAAAGAAACTTCAGTGCAATAAGGTTTATTTTTTCTTGATAGGTTTAAAACATTTTATAGCTCTAGTATTGTTAACATTTTTTTATTTGCTGATGACACAACTTTTATTCACAACAATGCAAATATACAGTATCTTGAAACTGAGGTTCAAAATAATATAATGTATATATCACAATGGTTTCAAGCAAATAAGTTTTTACTTAATGATTCTAAAACTAAAAATATAATTTTTACTTTAAATAATGTTGTTGTCCCAAATCTTTGTACTAATGTAAAGTTTTTAGGCATTTTTATTGATAGATTTTTAACCTGGGAGTCACACATTACATTTTTATGCAGAAAGTTGTCAAGGGTTTTATTCCTGATGAGAAACTTAGTCAATTGTGTACCCTTTGAGTATATACGTGTCTCATATTTTGCATACTTTCACAGTATTATTAATTATGGTATTTTACTTTGGGGTAATAGCTCATATATCCAAGATGTATTACTTGTGCAAAAGAAAGCTATAAGAATTATGGCTAAGATAACTACTAGAACACACTGTAAACCCTATTTTAAAAGATATAATATTTTGACTGTTATAAATTTGTATATTTATACTGTATTGGGTTTTATGAAACAGAATCAACATTTGTATGACACGAGATCCAATATTCATAATTATAATATCCGTAATGGTCAAATGATCGATATTCCTCAGCATAGACTTAAGAGAACTTCTCAAAGTTACTACTATATTGGCATTAAACTTTTTAACAAGCTACCTCAAGCTGTAAAAGATTTGCCTTATAAAATATTTTGTAAGCGATTGCATTGTTGGCTTGTGGATAATCCATTTTATTCTATTAATGAATTTATTGTTTTTAATGCATCTGATATTAATATTTAATTGTTACTTTTTTGCTGTAAAAGTTGCACAAGGTGTGGTTTATGTTGTATTATTAATTTGTATTTTTGTATATACTGACAATGTCTATTGCAGTTGTATAACTGTTTAATGACAATAAATTGATATTGATATTGATATTGATATTTTAGATGCTTATTTATTTATTGCATATAAATGTACATAAAACATGCCAGTTCTTAATCACTCACTATTTTGAAAGTTATGACAAAATCTGATTGACGAATATTACTTAGCATCTGTTGTTTATATTAAATCTTATGGTTTTGATTATAAGAAATTGTATTTTAAAACCCTGAATTTCAGAAAAGTATTTTGTAAAAAATGATTTCTCATTGTAAGTTTTATCACAAGTTTTCAAAAATTGAAATTACTACTTTTATGGGAGGGGGTATATTGAAAAATGTGTGGGTATGCATTCTGGCATTGAACATTTTAGAAATTAAGCACTGACATTTACTATATATGGAGCTGCATCTTTCTATTTGTAGTTATATACAATCTTCTTTATAGACCTTTTTTATGTGTGTTCCATATTTTCACTACCTTTTATCTTTTTATCATTATTGTTAATAAAATAGGACTTACTGGTTTGAAATTAATATCATTAACTTTGGGACCACATACAGTATCCAGGCTATTTAAACAAAAAGCCTAGCAATGTAATTAACCAGTTTATTTAAATGCAAATTATAAAAATCATGTAACTAATATAAAATAATCGGTCCTTAAATACTAAGAAAGTAAAGATAATAGACCACTTAGTTTATGAAGAAAATTCCCTAATTTAAATTGACCAGGATTGACACTGCCCTTTATGAACTTCAAGTATCTTAAGTAACTTATTTTCTCATATTCATAAGGCAAACAGTGATTGTAAGCAATGTTACTATTCTCATACAAAAATTACTCCAAGCATTGTTCCTGGACCCATAAACTGTTAGATTTCCAGCTATTTCAATAAGAGAGCAAATAAAACCAGCAGAGTAACTTTTATGTGAATTATTTTACATCTGAACATGAATTCCATAAATTTCCTACATCATCTTCAAATACAAAAAAAAAAAAAAAGAATACAATATAATTTAAGAAGAAATGGTTATATTGTGAACCATAGATGAATAATTAAATAATGAGGTTATTTATTCCTCTATGGTTGTGGACTACAGATCTAGATGGCTATGTCATTCATTGTTGCACTTGTTTTTCTTACTTTGAATACATGCATCACAAAAACAATAATTAGCATACCCTCCTTGTTATAATATACACCTATAGTTCCTTAAAAAGTATATCAGTACTAACCAAATTACAAATGTTTAGATTCTATAAAAGAGAAGAAGGAAAAGCAGCAGGAAAGAAAAAGAGAGAAAAAACAAAATGTTTGGACCAAGAAGCGATTATATCACACTCTCTGTTAAAGATGTAAAACCAACATCGCTAGAAAAATTGGTGAATCAAGGTAAATAAAATTCATAGTAGCAAAAGTACAAACAGCACATTTAGCAGGAGCAGTCATTTATTTGAATGCAACACAATGCATCTTTTAACTAAATCACTTCCATAAACTGTAAACTACTATAATTAACTTTCTTGAGTTACTGAAATGACTACAGGCTTACATCACAAATTATTAAAAATCATATTATTGTGATTATTAGTCAGTTCGCTTTTTTGCATTACTTTGGTCTTCATTGAAAACGTTAATAAAAGATAAAGGAAAGTGAATAAATTATCTTAGAAGTGGGTTTTAGGAGTAGTTGTTGTCTGTTCTATAACTGGTGCCCACCTGCCTGCCCGTTTTAGGTGTTTTACTTTTATAGCAAAATTACGGTGTGAAGACAACAAACGTGGCCATCTTGTCACTATTGAACATGCACAATGGGAACTGCCAACCTAAATGAGAAGTGAAATCCATGGAATAAGCAATGTGTTCTTAGTTCTTCTTCAGTTTCTTTTGCCACTGATATAAATGCAATGCATTGTTATTAACAGTGCATTACAGGAAAGAAAATGGCTTGTGGAGGATGTGAAAATACAATATACATGGTAGTGAGAGAGAAAAGGTGTGGAGAACTTACAGCTACATTAGTAACCTAAGCTTATATATAAAAAAAACTAAGCCTAACCTGATCTAACCTTCCATGAATCAGGAACCTAAGCTTATAAAAAAAAAATGAAACCTAACCTAACCTCACATAAATCAGACCTAAGCTTAGGAATGCATGCTTGCTTCACTCACGTGCTTTGGTGCAACCACTGATAACCAATTAAAGTAAGCTTTAATAAAAAAGAACTAACCCTAACCTAACCTGTGAATTAGTAACCTAAGCTTATATAAAAGAACTAAGCCTAACCTAACCTCCCGTGAATCAGTAACCTAAGCTTATGTTAAAAAGAACTACACTTAACTTAACCTCCCATGGATCAACAACCTGAGCTTATTAATAAAAAAAACTAAACCTAACCTAATCTCCCATGAATCAGGAATCTAAGGTTATATGAAAAAAGAAACTTAACCTCCCTTGAATCAGAAACTAAGCTTATATTAAAAGAAAAGAAAAGAAAAGAAACCTAACCTAACCTCGTGTAAATCAGAAACGTAAAAAACTAATAAATCTAAATAAAAAGTAATTAGGAACGCATGCTGTGAGTGTTGGCAGTATCTTACAGGCTTTAGCAGTATTTGTTATTCATATGTTGCCAGCATTATGTTGGAGCTGAGGATGACATAGGGTGACATCTGTAGATTTAGGGTATCACTTTCACCGCTTTTGAAGACCAATGTAATACAAATTACCCATCAGTTCTGGGAAGGAATAATTTAAGTATAAAGTGCATTGTAGAAGGTAAAAAATGGTAATGGCTGTAGTCCATGAAATCTTAGAAGCTGAAACTATGATGAAAAGCTAGTCTGATATTTGTAATTAAATGATTTATAGAATAATCAGTAGCTTTGTTCATGTAGAGCATTTTCAGTCAATATTAAAACTATGGCTTTAAAATTTTTAACATTTCGAGAATGTTGCAGATCTCAAGGATGTTTAATTTAGGAGGGAAGTATGAGTATTATTACATTTGGTGTTAACATTCAAGCAGATGACAGCCTCTTTGTTTGTTTGTTTGTTTTTGAAAAGCCTGTATCATAAGATTGATGCAAACATTGATGATACTTAACTTGCACCTCTCTTACCATTAACAGGGCCTTGAAATATTTCTACCAGTTCTCTCAGCTTGCCCATGTTTCTGTTTATAAATAATTGCAATAAAACATGCATTTTTCGTAATCAAAAAAATATTTGAACATGTTCATATGTTCAGCCAAAGCAAGTTGAAAATACTTACCTTTTCCATTTTTGTGATTTTCATGTCATACCAAATGCAATTTTGTCTGGTCAATGTAAACTTTGTGAATGAAATAGAGAAAACTTAGGGTATGTAGGCTTGAATTCCATTTATAGAATGTAACATGGACATTCTGGGTGCAGGATATTACATTTTGTACAATACATATTTTTGTATTTCTTAATGTAGCTACTCAAATGTTATAGCATTATTCTTAATTTAATTATTTATTTCAGAACCAATACAACATTTTTGTAGCCTTAAGTTAAACTTGGATTGATATGACACATCAGCTGAAGCAAGAATAGTTCATGAGTTCCATCTCTAAAGGAAAATGTCACATATGCTCTTTCTGAAATAAAATATTCAATTACTGGTTTTGCTTGATTTTGATGTTATGCCTGACCTTATACATAGGATGACATTAATGTATTTGCTGCAGATAATATGCATAATATAACTTGGTCTAAGCCAAGGTAAAATTGCGGGCTATCTTTGATTATTATTACTATGTCAAAGCAGCGCAAGTTGACTTTGTTGCTTGGGTAGAAAAATATCTTTATTAGTAAGTAATCAATATTATTTATAAGCTTTTGTACACAAAAGTATCTAATACTCTTTTAAATAAGCAATTATGGCTATATCCATTTTATTTCACTCTGCATTGAGATCTATTTCTTCCAAACTGAAAACTCTACAAAAAGCAAAACTTTACACTTCAGGAACTACTTATTTTCTCTTTTCCATGTTTGCCAACATATGAGGAGAATCTTTCAGATTACAACAGGATTTCAATCAATAATACAAAAAGTATAATTTACAGCACAATACTGATTTAATGCTATATCATGTTTGATTATTTTAGTTTTTAAATCATCAGATTAAGAAGAAATGTATGACAGAAATGCTGATTTATTGTAAACTAATACTCAAAGCCTTCTAAATCCAATTCCCTGAAAACAAAATAGCACAACATTCACCCATTTATATTAGTCTATAAGGGAAGATATCATATCATGTGTGATGCTACATCTTCAGTATAGATTCCAACATTTAATCAAAATAATGTTACCTCTACATATTGTGAAACAAAATGTGTGCAAATACTAAGAATGTACATTTTCCTTACATGTATAAACTCCTTACATGTATCAGGTGGATCTAGTGGCTCTGGAGAAGAAAGTGAATGGATAATAACAATAAATTTGTTATGATGGTAATAGGGAAGAAAATTTGGTTAGAAAGTCTCGCAGCTTCATGCTGTGAAAAATGAAAAAGCGATCACAATAGGAAAAGTTTTCAAGATGTATTCAGAGCAAACAATTAATTGGAGAGTGTACATGTGAAACAAATTTCTAAGAAAATAAGTTATATGAAAATTGAAATGAAACGCAAATTTTAAATTCAACAAGAAGCAAAAGAAATGTATGTATAAGCAATGAGGAAGAATTCTTTTGGATCTATTAGATTGTTAGAATAATCCCAGCTTTAATAAATCTCTGGGTAGGTGCATTCCGTTACTGCTAACAAATTTAATTTAAAACATTTTATCAAGCTAAGTTTATAACCATCAATTGCTAATACACATTCGTTTATTTTAGGAGTTGTATCCATAGGAAACAAATCCCCAGCACCAACTTCTATTAAGGCTACCCCACCTACCAAGAACAAAAGAGTAACTTTACCAGAAGAAAAGAGGGATATGAAAACAAGTGAATTACAGTGTCTCCTTATACTCAAACTGTTGAAACTAGCTTGCATGCAAAAGCAAGAAGTTTTGATGTGCAAGTGCAGTGAAAATGACATTAAAAAATAAGGGGACTTTGCTTACAAAAAATTATAAATTTAAATATATGAGTATATAAGTAACATATTACTTTTTATGCCAAGATTATATTGATGAACTTTACATAACATGATAGAACATAATGTGAAATTAAAAAATGTTGCTAAACTAAAGGTCTAATTAGGATGCACTTAACTTAACACAATAAGAATGACTCTTGATTGGTAGTTATGGTTATTACTTCATGCAATTATCCACGCAGGATTAGTATTAAACCAATAAACTTAAACTATTTTTAATATGACTGATTTCATCACGTAATAAAGCCACATCATTTTGGTTTTGAAGCAGCTGCCTGATGGTTCTAATTAAAATGTGACATCAAACTTGACGTAAGTGGAAGGAAAAGTTTGATACTACTAAATTTTAAGTAGCGTCACATTAAGTTAAGTCACATTAAGTCAACCCTAAATAGCCCCATTTAATACAATGTGTTAGACTTTCACATTATGTTGTGTTAGGTAAATTAATTTGCATTAAGTTCATTGTAATCCCGGCTTTACAAAAGAAGTTGATAAGAAAACAAATATTATAATCTCTCTCTCACTCTAGAATAACCAACCTTAGAACATTTCTGTGATTTCATCTCTTCCTTGTGCACCCAAACCATCAAGCAGGTTTTCTGCAACATCATGTCATTCTCTTCAACTTGCTCCCCCTTGTCATTTGAATACGGGAAGGCTGAATCATTTAAATACTTTGAAATATTATGGAGCACGTCATAGAAAAGAATTGTTTTCAAAATGTTTTGGATCTCTTGCTGCACTTTGTGCTGCAAAATAGGAAACCTTGATTTTAACTGTCCGAAATACCTTTTAATAGCAACCTGCTCCCTGTAGAGTATGCATGCAGTTGCAGCATATTTGCTGGTCAATTTCTAGGTTCTTCCATGTGGTCAACCAGAGGTGTAATGGGTAATCTTCATCTCCAAAGTGCAAAGTGTTGGACAGCACTGTGTATATTTCTGAAATTTTTTAAAGTTCTTTTATCATGCACATTTTGCAGCTACTGTCCTTCAATGCTAGTGAACATTTTATTAGAATTGCAGTTTAGCTGTACAATTATGCTTGGAAACCCCTTTCTGTTGACATACTCATCACATGGGCTTTCAGTTTTGATATGTACACATGGGTACAATCAATTACTTTAATACTGAATGGATGACCAATGAGACCAATTTTCCTGAACTTAATTAAATTCTTTGAGTCTTGGAAATTTAATCCATATTTTACTTTGTCCAATATTGTATTAGTAACTTTACTACACTCTGGTGAATGCCTTCTTCCGTTCATACACTATTTTGGCAGCCAGGTTCTGATACATGTTTTCAAGCAGTCCTTGGAAAAAAGTGTATCATCAGCTCCTCTTCTCTTACACCTTGGAAGTACTGCCTAGTCAACACTTCATTAAATCTATATATTTTCCTGTAAGCTTCTCTTGGAGTATTTTGACACACTTTGAATGCTTTCTTCTTGTGAATTTGTATAAAAGCAGACATGCTATTATAAATTGAACTGGTGTTTAACACTTTCAAACTCCTTATGCCCTGGCTTACTGGTTATTAAAAGCAATTGCTAAACATTATTCAAATAATGCTAAGTAGTTGCTGCAGGATTCTAGGACACCAGCTAGACCCACTGGCTTCGGTTTACTCTTCCAACAACTTCTGGTAAAAGTAGAAATTACTTAAGGTTTTATTCATAAAAAGTCAAGCATTTGCTCGAAAAAATCAAGAAAAAACAAATTTCTTGTTTTTATCCATTATTCTCCATTTCTCAAATATTGAAGACCCTGTTTATAATGAAGAGCATAATTAGATACAGCATGAAGATACTACTTCATCTGGGGATTGTGATCTGAGAGGTATAGTTTGTTGAACACTGGCTGTCTGTGTCCAAGATTGTGAATCCCATCCCAACCCAGGTTAATGGGAGTTTAAGTGTGCTTAAATGTAATAGTCTCATATTGGTAGATTTAGTGGCATGTAAAAGAGTTGTGGGAGAAAATTCCAACAATGCTGATATGACCTGGCAGTTGCTAGCATTATTTATTACATTTAACAGTATAAGCTTAATGTGTTTTGTTTTGTGTGAGACCATATTTTGTGGAGACACCAAACCATACAAACAATACCTAAAACTGTTCTTTTTTTTTTCTTTTGCTTTTTTTTTGATACAAATTTTATGTTTATTCCATTTATGATGTTCCAGGGACTGAAAAAACATTTGCTCTCATGAGACCCTAATGTAAAAATGTCACCAGCATACCACTACCAACGTTTTGCCTCCACATAAAGCTGTCATTAAATTATTATTGTTTTCAATAAAAGTTTAGTCATATATGAGTATTATTGCCTCCCACTCCATTGATGTTTTCATCACCTTGGAATTGTACAGTTTTATTTCCATCAAGATAATTTGTGAAACAGCTTGAAAAACAAAAATTTCAAAATGAATAATCTAGGGATTAATGCTTTCTTCTTATTTGATTGATGGTTTGCTGCTATTACTATACTGATATCTTAAAATATTAGGGCTTTGAAAAGTATTGGCAACTATGCCTGTAAATCAGTTCTCTTAAAGGTGGGCATTCAAATCTACCTATATAATCTTTCTGAACACCAATTGAACTTAAGCCCTACCACACACACTCCAAGATAAGTAGAAAGCAAGATATTCATTTTAAATCTAGAATGAATATCCACTTCAGATCTATCAATGAAAGAGATATCAGAAATGGTGCTGCAAACTGGAATTCACCATCTTCCAAAAACTTGATAGCATATATTGATATGTTAATCAGAATATATTTAGTGTGAAACAGTAAATATGTTACCATTACTTTTCAAATTTCCTCATAAATATTGTTTGTTCACTTAAAAAGATTTTAAATCCTCTACAACTCATAACCCCATTTCACTAGAATCATTTTGTTTCATTTATGAATCATTAGGTTACATTAGTTTATTAGCCTTTAGAATAACAATAATTATGCCATTGTCAGATGCAATACTTATACTTGCTTGCTAGTAACACTAGGCAACAATTTGAACTTTTTTATATATCTGAGATGAAAAACTGTGTGTAAAAAGTAAGTTATGCCACTGAATCTGAAAATAAACACAGAATTTCTCTATCAGATCTCAGTTTTTAGTTAATTGGTATTTTATTTAGCTTGTAAATTAAAATTAGTGAATTTCATAGTTATTTTAAATATACGAGTAAACAAGTTTAGTTTTAAGTGTGTCCAAGTATTGAAAAAAATATTCTCTGAATTGCTGTGAGCATTAAAATGAATCAAAGACCAAATATTTTAAGGACATGCAGATATAATACATGCTAGTAATAAATTTATCTTGCTTTAAAGGTGCCCCTTCCTTGTTTACACTTGTACAATGAATCAAAAGCATTCCAGTATAAAAATCAACTATCTTCCATCATGGTTGGATCCTTGATAACAGCTTTCTATTGTACTATGTTCTTATGAAAGTTTCTTCTGTTCATCAGTGACAGAATCTAAAGAAAAAGTCCAAGGGGAAGTGCAAGTGAAGAAAATGTAGTTTCCAAGACGTATAGCAACCTAAATGTCTGTAGCTTTCCATAAGATTATCTACTAAACCATGATATTTGGGTGCTTTTAGATTTCCCAGGAAGCCAGGTGTTACTGCTTTAAAAGAATTCCAAGCAGGAATCCAGATCTTTTAATTTTTATCAAATTCTTTGTCTTTTAACAACTTCCTGATCTGTGGACCCACAAATATCCCCTCTTTTATCTTGGTGACACTAATTTTTGGAAACTTCTCTTTTAAATATCCAAATCCATTCTTCATTAAATCCTTTTAGCCCCCAGGGGCCTACTATGGTAGGTACAGGATTGGTGCTCCCAGGATCCCGAGCCACACACAGCTAATAGGTGAGAGGGCTTATGCCAAATGCCCAATCAACTTTGGTCGACAAGCATGTTTGATCAACAACCAGTTACCTCACTGAACACAGTCTGATGGATACTGCTGCACAGGATGGAGGAAGGGAGTCACAAGGGGTGACTGGGTAATGCGTAACTCCCAGGCACTGAGTATCATGTAGGGCTTGTTGGTATCTGCTGATAAAGGTCAGTCCTGAGGAGGGACCATTACATGAGCTGTTACACTCCTGAATGGATTGAGTCCCTCTAACTATGAATTGGGAGGTGAGACTAAGGTGAGCAAGGTCCAGGCCAGGACTCTCACCTAAGCTGGAGTGGTGCCCAGGATGTGAGCAAGCCATCGGAGACATTTGTAATGGTGGAGGATTCAAGCGCTACGGATACCAAAAGATCCAATAAAACACCAAAGTAGTTGTGAAAGAAGTAGCCAAGTGTTGTGGTCCTACCTACTTAGTTATCAGTAGAACTGAGGAAGGAAGAAAGTTCAGTACGGTTAGTCCATTCACTATCCAAAAGCGTCTGGATATAATTGCTGGTGCAGTAAATTCCCGTATTAGAACTCGTAATGGCACACTCCTGGTTGAAGCACATTCAGCATCCCAGGCAGCTATTATACACAAAGCAAACATGTTAGCTAGCTATCCCATATGAGTTGAGATGCACAAAACCTTGAACTCCTCGTGCAGTGTTGTAAACACCCTTGCATTGGACGGTATGTCCAAGGAGATTCAAGAAAATCTTGAAGATCAAGGTGTGACATCTCTATATCGGATTCATGGAGACAAGGAGGTGAATTTGTGCCTACCCATACCCTGTTTCTTACCTTTGATAGGGTAGACCTACCTCAAAGGATTAAGGCAGAGTATGAAGCCATTGAAGTTAGGCCATATATCCCTAACCTGCCGAAATGTTATAAGTGTCAGCGCTTTGGTCATACAAGTGATTTCTGTAAAGGTGAAGCTACCTGCATTAACTGTGGAGAATTTCACATGAGTGAGCATGTACATCAAATCCAACATGCGTTACTGCAGTGGTGAACATCCATCTAGTTCCCGAGAATGCCCCGTTTTACAGAGGAAAGGGCGATCCAAGAGATCCGGGTTATGGAGAAGGTTTTCTTCTCGGAAGCCCGGAAACTCCTGCGCGTCCGCCAACCCTCTGTCCCGAAGTCCGGTACTTATAGCTTAGTTGCAGCTAAACCGGTACCGAGTCGGGAAATCTCAACTCAAACCAGCGATATTAATGGAACCACAGTTTCAGAAAAGATTTTCGTAGCCAGATGACTTCCAAAGCTCACGAAATCCACATCGACATCTGTAACCACACCTGCCAAGTCTGTTACTAACAAGATCCCTTCAGTAAAGCCAGCATAAAGACCATCGACCTCAAGCAGTAAGACTGGCAAGCCCGTAACTTATAATGCACCACATGAAGTTCAACACCAGTAATAACCGAACTGACTTCCTGAAAGTAAATGAAAAGTCTGTACTCGGAACATCCAAGGAAAACAAAAGTCCACGAACATCTCTTCGGAGATCCTCTTCTGAGGAATCTTCTGGGAAGGACTCTTCGCCGATCGTCACTTCCAATCTGGTCAAGCTTCCCGAACCGACGTTTTCAATCGGAAGCAGGAGGTTTCTGCTCGCACTGCCAGAACGACAGTGAAAAAGAGGCAGGGTATTTACTCTGCTAAAGTGCTAGCCCGTCACCGAAAAAGAACAAATTGGTTCAACCACCGTCGTCCTCAAAGTAGTGGACTCTTTGGAATTGAGAACTTATCCCATTATGAATACCATGACTATCCTTCAATGCATGGAATTAGAACACATCGACCAGAGCTTGAACTTTTACTCAACGAGAATAATCCTTTGGTCGTGTGTATACAAGAGAATAAGCTCCGTCCGAAGATAGCTTTCAAATTAGGCTGTATACCTCATGATGTTACACCCGAAGAGAGTAATTCTGCGCACGGGGACACTATGGTGCTCATCAGAGCCCATACGGTCTGACATCTAGTCAGTGGCTATAAGGATTAAACTGCCAACCCTCCGATTTACCATTTGTAACATATCTACCTCCATCCGATCACTCGTTCACGAATTTAGAAGATCTAGTTTCTCAGTTACCAACGCTTTTTCTGTTGGTGGGAGACGTTAATGCCCATCATCCTCTTTGAGGCTCACCTAGGGCTCGTGCCAGAGATAAATTAATTGCCGATTTTTTGGACAATTATAACTTAGCTCTTCTGAACACTGGAGAGCCTACATTTCTCCCAGACTACTTCAACACTTTTTCGCACCTTGATATTGCAGTTTGTTCACCACAGTTAGCACTTACCTTGCAATGGGAATTTATACTCTAGTGAACACTTTCTATGTCTTATTAGTCTCTTTAACACCAGATATATGTTTCACACGTTTACCTAAATGGCGCTTGGATCAAGCCAACTGGAAACTTTACTCCCAGTTGGCTGTGTTTAATTACAATGAACACGACGTGTGGATATTTTGGTCGAACATCTCACAAAGATAATTCTTTGTGCTCTGATCAATCTATTCTTCGGTCGAATGCCCAGCCCCGTCGATTTCCGGTCCCTTGTTGGACCGATGAAAGTCGAAAGGCCATTCGTGCCCATAGGCGTGCTCTTAGGGTTTTCCAGCGTCGCGCTACACTGAATAACTTGATCCAATACAGTAAAATGCATGCCAAGTCTAGGCAAAACATTAAGGATAGCAAACAGACATCATGGAACAAGTTTGTAGCTTCATTTAATCACATACACCCTCCTCTGTCGTTTGGGATAAGTTAAGGCGTGTGGCCGGAAAATCAACCCACATGCCAATTGCAGGTCTTAAAGCAGCTGCAGGAGCTGTTGTTGATACATTTGGCCGTGCTTTCGCTCAAGCGTCTAGCTCAGGTAACTAACTATTCGCCCCAGTTCCTTCCTGTTAAGACTCAGGTGGAATCTCAAGGTTTCTGGTTTAATTCAGGAAATATTGAAGATTACAATCGCCTTTTCACCCTGGCGGAGTTAGAACACGCTCTTTCATCTTCACGATTATCAGCACTAGGACCAGATCGAATCCACGTACAAATGTTGCAACAGCTCTCTTCTGAAGGTAACGCTTTCCTACTAGAGGTTTATAATCGTGTTTGGTTTGATGCCACTTTTCCATAAAAGTTGCGGGAGGCCACTATCATACTCATTTTGAAAGCTTGATAGGACCGTCATCTTCCTCCAGCTACCGTCCTATTTCCCTCCCTATGTGCGTTTGCAAGGTGATAGAACACATGAGTAGGAAAAGAAGGCCGAAAGCAGAGCACGAAGAGATGCCGCCGACTGCGCCCCATTGCTTTGTGGCCTTACCCTCAAAGCCGCCGACTCCGCCCCCGTGCTTTGTGGCCTTACCTTTAAAGCCACTGACCACGCCCCCTCTTTGTACTCTACTCTCAGTTCGCTCGGCTGAGGTGTAGAACAAAGGGCTATTGTCCTTTTGTGGCCTCACCCTCAGAAGCCGCTGACCACGCCCCCTCTTTGTGGCCTGACCTAATGCCGCCTGGCTCTGTGCCGGTGGCCACAACCACTCCTTTGTGCTCTACTAGTATACCGCCTGGCTCTGTGCCACTGGCCACACCCTCTC
Source organism: Deroplatys truncata (assembly GCA_030765065.1). Classification (NCBI taxonomy): domain Eukaryota; kingdom Metazoa; phylum Arthropoda; class Insecta; order Mantodea; family Mantidae; genus Deroplatys; species Deroplatys truncata. The sequence continues at coordinate 30,674,661 of CM060980.1, read as the reverse complement.
TTTCTGGCCTAACCCCTTACACAGCTGACCACACCCCTCCCCTTTGTGGCCTAACCCCTTACACAGCTGACCACACACCTCCCCTCTCCTTTGTGGTCTAACCCCGTACGCTGTCTACGCCTCCCTCTTTGCGTGTGCTGGTCTGAATTGTTCCCTGTAGAGGAGTGGAGGTAATAGGGTATTGTTCCCGTACGCTCGCCACGCCTCCCTCTTTGCGAACTGTTCTGAGCGGTTCCCTGTAGAGGAGTGGAGGTAATAGGGTATTGTTCCCGTACGCAGGCCACTCCCATCCCTCTCTTGTGCCCTGACCTAATGCGTCTGGGTATAGGAGAACAATGGGTTATTGTTTTCGTCGCGTGTCGCCGCCCACGCAAATCGATGTAGGTGATAAAAAAGAATCAAGAGTTTATACTGCTAACGTCCTGGCATCGGATCTCTAAAGGGCTGGACGCAAACCCTCAATCGAAGTATCCTCGCCGCATGTATCTTGATTGATTAATGTAATTAAGAGTATATGAATTGACTCGCATACCTGCTCGCAATCGTATATGTGTGTGTGTTAAGGTGATTATTACACCTGTATAATTATTACGACTAATAACATTTCTTTAATTCTACTGTTGAGGTGTTTATAAGAATATTACACAACTTAGATGAATCCATGGGTGAAATTACAGAGTTGTAACGAGAAGTTAACCATGATAATTTCGCTGAAAACCGTACGCGGTCTTTCCCTTGTGCGCTACACCACTCGACTGAATCCTCTCACAACTGCAAGCCAGCTAACTGGCATCCCCTCCCTTCCCTCTCGTTGCAGCTCACATCTGCAGTGCGCACGCTCTCTAACCGACAAGAGTCGAAGCTCGCTCTCCCGCTCATCGATGAAGGTGCCGGAAGTAGACATTTTAAGAGTTTAAGAAGTTGGCGGCGGCCATCTTGCCTCCCTGGAAACAACAAGCATAAATCATCTGAAATGGACGATAAAGAACTTCGCACTTCAAGATTTTTTTCTAAGGTTTATTTACACGTAGGACTGGATCTGAAAAAATAAATACGGTTAACATTATAGTTAAATATTACATACGTTATTAATAAATAAATAATAATGAAATAAATAAACAATGGAACATGGTGAGCGGTGAACAAAACACATTCCTTGTTACTCTTTACCAAACAGCTGAAAAGAAGCACAAATATATCAAGACAGTCGATAAAGCACTCCACGCGCATTGGTATGAACTTTAAAACAGTAATTGTCGATAAAGTACCCCACCCACTCACGCATGCAAGCACATAGGTAGGGTCTTTCCATCACGCAACCTCTCTCTCCCTCTCTCTCCTTTGCAGGTAGGAACTTTAAAAAAGACATCGATAAATTACCGCACTGCCAGTGCAATCACGTGCATAGGCATGGACTTTAAAACAGACGTTGTCGATAAAGTATAGCACTGCCAGCGCAAGCAAGCGCATAGGTAGGGGGTTTAAATCAGGCGTTGCCGATAAAGTACCACACTGCCAGCGCAAGCACACGCGTAGGCATGGACTTTAAAACAGTCATTACCGATAAAAAAACGCATCCACCACGCAATCTTTCTCTCTCTCTCCTTTGCAGGTAGGAACTTTAAAACAGACATTGTCGATAAAGTACCGCACTGCCAGCGCAATCACGTGCATAGGCATGGACTTTAAAGCAGACATTGTCGATAAAGTATAGCACTGCCAGCGCAAGCAAGCGCATAGGTAGGGACTTTAAAACAGGCGTTGTCGATAAAGTACCACACTGCCAGCGCAAGCACACGCGTGGGCATGGACTTTAAAACAGTCATTACTGATAAAAAACACGCATCCATCACGCAAGCACTCTCTCTCTCTCTCACTCTCTACATTACGCCAACGATTTATATAGCGGTTTACACATCCTTGCAAAAATATGTTGTACACCCTTGAAGAGGTAAACCCTGCCGCTGCCTGGGTTTCTACACAGGCTTAATGGACGGGATTCCTGAGAAGAGATAGGGTCTAAAGCGGTTGAATGGATTTTTCCCAAGATGCCGGATTTACATCGAGAGAAACAAGGATAATTTATTTTCATTACTAACCCTAAAATTATATTATCGTCAAGAAAGCTTATTTGTTTATTCCATTTAAACAGACTGGTGTTTCAGCAGCCATAGCTAAAAATTATTTGATCCACCATCATTCCAATGTATAAATATCAGAATTCTCTGAGAGATAACGTGTCTATTCACATTCGAGAGGTCACTGGTTCGAAACTCGGTTAGGTGATTTACCTTGGAGGGCACGCCCTCCCATTAACGAGCTTTATAAGCGTGGGTGTAATATTTTCCTACGGGGTATGATGTATAGATCCAGTAGCTAAACATCCGTTATTTGCACAATTATTATACCCGACACAAAAATGAAAAGACGAGTGTAACAGATCCTTGATTGCTTAGATGTGTAGCGTCTAAAGCGGTATTGAATAACAAAGGGAAATCGAATTCTGAACTCAAACTAATAAATACACGGACTTTCAAAACATGCATTCTTCTCTTAGTAAATATATAACATAGGACGAGGACTTGTTTTAAACATTCCTCCCTTCGAAAGATATTTTGAATATTCCAGCAGAGAGATCGAACCATTACGAAGACTTCAAATTATAAATTTCATATTTGTTTAAAAGCTTTTTCTTCACCAGTGATCTTCGAAAAATTTGACAAGTTATTCAGTAGCACACCCCTTGCAAAAATAGTTGTTCATCCCTGAAGAGAGTAGACCTGGTGGCCGCGGAAATTCCTGAGGCGGCTGGGGACTGTCCTATAGCACATTTACGGACAATGTCAAGCCCTTTCCCATTAAGGTGTGTGTGTATTATCCTGTTAAAATGATTTCTCATTCTCCTGAAAAAGACCATCCTTAGCGGAAAACCGTGCTCATATAGATGACGGTGTAAATATCCTAACTTGTTATATACTCCTCAAATACAAGAATTGTTTGCATGATGCCGACAATTAAACTAATTCTTATGGAATGCTAAACAAATAAATATGATTTGGAGAGGGTGATATGAAGAGTATGGTGTTTTAGAATTAAAATGGGAGAACGAATTCAACTTAAGCGTTCGAATATATCTGATATTTCTCTTAATGTGTCTTTGAAGCTAGCCAGTTTTACGGTCTGCTTTATAGATGAATGAAATATTTGATGAATGACAGTCTTATTTAACAAGGGTAAAGGGTGCTAAACCCTGTTTTGATAAAACCTACTTCGTAGTAACATGTGAGGTTTGAATTCGACAGGTCGCGGGTTCGATTCCAGGTGGCCTCCCTGTCTTACTTTAGGACCTGCATGAAGGTCTACGGATACATATATACAGGGCAAGCCCTCCCATTAACGTGGCTGTTTTGATAAAAATGCTACTTCATGGTGCTAGATTTCAATTCGAGTGGTCACCTGTTCGATTCCAGGTGACCACCCTGTCTGACTTTAGGACCTGCATGAAGGTCTACGATTATATAGATACAGGGCAAGTCCTCCCATTAACGGTCTTTATAAGCAAGGGTTCAGACGGTAACGTCCATGGACTGCATTCGAAGGTTGTGAGCTCAATTCCCAGCAGCTGACACTCCTGACCCTCGGGGTTTCTCGGGTTTTCCTGGTTGCTAGGCGAATGCTGCGAAGGTTCATTACAACACCGAATTTTTTTCCTCCACCCCAATCACCTACATTCTCCTTTTACTCAGGCTTTCATCTCTCCGACTCTGACTGGTAATATTTAATACTGAACATCGGCACTCATGCGATACAGATGCTTTATGAATAAAGAATAGTAGATGTATATTCCATGTAGCTAAAAGCACAGGGATTGCGTAGTGTTTAAAACAGAAATATACCCTCAAAACACGCACCCGAGAAGATAAGTGTAAAGGTCCTGTATATAGAGTGCTATCCTTAAACAGACCAGGAGGAAGGGAAAGCCATTCGAGTGTATGGTTTTTACTTCTCTTTTGATGTGACAGCATATATAGCTAGTAATTCCACATTCTTAAACATGTCGGTTGCTCACTCTGGTCTCGGATTTTTTTCGTGGTTTTCCCTGGTCTGCATGCGAATGCCTGAGCGGTGTATGCTAGCGCGATTTCCTTTCATTCTATATAATTTGCATGTTTCACGTATGCTTCTAGGACCTCTGTTTCGTTTACCGTCAACCACTCATTCAGGCCTGAGATTTTCGAGGTTTTCCCTGGTCTGCAGGTGAATGCCTGAGTGGCGTATGCTACCACGTTATCGTCTTTCAGGTGTGCTTCTAGGGTCCTTGGTTTGATTTTTCGTCGTTCGCTCACTCTAGCCTGGGATTTTTCATGGTTTTCCTTGGTCTTCAGGCGAATGCCTGAGAAGTGTATGCTATCACGATTTCCTTTCATTCTATATAATTTGCATCTTTCATTTCATTCACATATTTTTGCTTCTAGGTTTCGTTGCGCATGGTGAATGCTTGCTCAAAGGATACTTGACCCTTGCACGGTTGACAATTCGTTCATCACCCTCACGAGCTAAGCATCCGAATCTGTACGATTATACCCGAACAATACATACATCTGCACAATACTTTACACTTACTCTAAGCATCCTTGTACGGAGACGTCCGAACACCACCGAAAAATACATAGACCATCGCAATAACTTTGCTCACCCACTCTAAGCACCCGAAGCTATACGAAGACATAGATACACGCGTTCACTTCTCCCAAACACCCGAAGCTATACGAAGACCTATGAATACATGTAATCACACATAAACATCTCTGACCGACTCTCTAAATACTCGAACATGTGCTTATCAGAACACATAATCAGATTGGAATGACAGGCTTTAATGTAGATATTTATTTACAACCATAACAAGAACACATCACATCTAAACAGTGTCTTAAACAGGAACTTTCTCTTTAAGGCACGGTATGTATGCTATTCTCTTGTTCAGACTCAATAGAGGTTTCAAACTTACATATCGGAAAAATTTTTGCAGGCAATTTAGGGCGCTTTTAAAGTTAAGATAATTTTATCGAGGATTCTCTTAAAGGAACGCATGCCATGCAACATTTATCAGATAATGCTTCTTGTATATACTTACAATTGCGAGTTTGCGACTTCAGATGCATGTATCCGACAATCAACTAATTTGCAAAGGGGAGAGAGAGAGAGAGAGAGAAAGATTGCGTGGTGGATGCGTTTTTTTTTATCGGTAATGACTGTTTTAAAGTCCATGCCTACGCGTGTGCTTGCGCTGGCAGTGTAGTACTTTATCCACAACGCCTGTTTCAAAGTCCCTACCTATGCGCTTGCTTGCACTGGCAGTGCTATACTTTATCGACATCGTCTGTTTTAAATGCATCTGCGTTTTATCGGTAATGACTGTTTTAAAGTCCATGCCTATGCACGTGATTGCGCTGGCAGTGTGGTACTTTATCGCCAATGTCTGTTTTAAAGTTCCTAGCTGCAAAGGGGAGAGATGGGGAGAGAGAGATTGCGTGGTGGATGCGTTTTTATCGGTAATGACTGTTTTAAAGTCCATGCCTACGCGTGTGCTTGCGCTGTGAGGCAGTATTTTATGTCATAACGTGGTGTGAATGACAAAGTGATTGTAGTGTAAATTAATATTATTGTATGTACAGGATTTTAGATGTTTGTTAGCCATAAGTATTGTTAGGAAATAAGTTTACACGGCTTCACTAAACGACAATAGAAGTGGGTAACAATAAACCGAGGGGTTGAGTTCTTTATCACTAAGAAGAGATAAACAAATGACGTCAGGGTAGCGTGCCTTTTGTTAGAAATGGAGGGAATATCTTCCCTAGAGTATATATGTTAGTAGTAGTGATTGGCTGAGCAAAACAGACGCTAAAGTGGGCGCGATTTGGTAACTAATAGTAGTTCTATTATAATGTTTAGGCAATTCGAGGTGAAGGAGTATATATTCTCGAGCCATAAGCAAGTGTCGCGCAGTTTTGAAGAATCTTTCGCGGGGTACACGTCACGCAGTTCTGAAGAATCCCTCACGAGGTGCACGTCGCAGAGTTAGTTACAAAAAATGTAAAGTACGCGAAGTAATTGGTGCGCGGCAACCATAACGACTGTAGTTACATTCAGAAATAACACAGTTTCAGTCGGGCGTGTATAAAGATTAAATATGTGAATTATTAATTAAGTGTGACGGCAATAAAGGTGTAGAAACAAGTGTTTTTATCAATGTTATCTTTTAGCAACAACTCCTTTCCGTTTACACGCCCTGCTTAGAGATTCTAGCTCGACTGAATTATAATAGCTAGCCGGAGGACAATGAACCCAAATTTAAAACAATAAAACAAGTGGCGCCCAACAAATAAGATAACACGAGCCATGAGAACTGCGACAAATGGCTCCCAGAACGTAGGGCGAGATAGCTAGGAAGGGGCGAGACAACTAGGAATTGAGCGGTGCAATTAACTACAAAACTTTAGGACGGCGCAGATCCCAGAAACGACCACCAGGACGGCCGACGACGCGGATGAGAGGACATCAGCGACTACGAGAACAGAAGACAACAGGGGAATTTGACATCAGGACAGCGCGAAGACGTAGATGGTATTCGGTGGTATTACGACGCAGAGGCGACCTATACATATAGGAGAGAGGGGCAGGTTGCTGGACATCAAAATAAGGTCATCAGATAGCATCATAAAAGGTTAGACAGCTGGCAGTGTGGTACTTTATCGACAACGCCTGTTTTAAAGTCCCTAGTTATGGGCTTGCTTGCGCTGGCAGTGCTATACTTTATCGACAACGTCTGTTTTAATGTCCATGCCTATGCACGTGATTGCGCTGGCAGTGCGGTATTTTATCGACAATGTCTGTTTTAAAGTTCCTTCCTGCAAAGGAGAGAGAGAAGGAGAGAGAGATTGCGTGGTGGATGCGTTTTTTTACTGGCAGTGTGGTACTTTATTGACGATGTCTGTTTTAAAGACCCTACCTATGCGCTTGCATGCGTGAATGGGTGGGGTACTTTATCGACAATGACTGTTTTAAAGTCCATACCTATGCTCGTGGAGTGCTTTATCGACTGTCTTGATATATTTGTGCTTCTTTTCAGCTGTTTGGTAAAGAGTAACAAGGAATGTGTTTTATTTAGGCCGCTCGCCATGTTCCATTATTTATTTAGTTGATTATTTATTTATTAATAACGTACGTAATATTTAACTATAATGTTAACCGTATCAATTTTTTCAGATCCAGTCCTACGTGTAAACAAACCTTAGAAAAATATAAATATCTTGAAGTGCGAAGTTCATTTTCGTCCATTTCAAATGATTTATGCTTGTTGTTTCCAGGGAGGCAAGATGGCCGCCGCCAACTTCTTAAGCTCTTAAAATGTCTACTTCCGGCACCTTCATCGATGAGCAGGAGAGCGAGCTTTCGACTCTTTCGGCTAGAGAGCGTGCGCGCTTCAGGCTGTGAGCTGCACCAAGAGGGAAGAGAGGGGATGCCAGCTAGCTTTCTTGCAGTTGTGAGAGGGTTCAATCGAGTGGTGTAGCGCACAGGGGAAGGACCGCGTTCGGGTATTCAGTGAAATTATCATCGTTAACGTCTCGTTACAACTCTGTCCTTTCACCCATGGATTCATCTAAGTGGTGTAATATTCTTATAAACCCCCTTTAAAAGTAGAATTAAAGAAATGCTATTAGTCGTAATAATTATACAGGCGTAATAATCACTTTAACACACACACACATATACGATTGCGAGCAGGTACGCGAGTCAATTCATATACCCTTAATTACATTAATCAATAAAGATGCATGCGGCGGGGATACTTCTATCGAGGGTTTACTTCCAGCCCTTCAGAGACCCGGTGCTAGGACATTAGCAGTATTGATTCTTTTATTCTTGATTCTTTTTTATCACCTACATCGATTTGCGTGGGCGGCGACACGCAACGAAAACTATAACCCATTGTTCTCCTATACCCAGACCGGCATTAGGTCAAGACACAAGAGAGGGATGGGAGTGGCCTGCGTACGGGAACAATACCCTATTACCTCCAATCCTCTACAGGGAACCATTCAGAACAGTCCGCAATGAGGGAGGCGTGACGAGCGTACGGGAACAATACCCTATTACCTCCACTCCTCTACAGGGAACCATTCAGACCAGCACACTCAAAGAGGGAGGCGTAGACGGGGTTAGACCACAAAGGAGAGGGGAGGTGTGTGGTCAGGTGTGTAAGGGGTTAAGCCACAAAGAGAGGGTGTGGCCAGCTGCACAGAGCCAGGCGGCATACTAGTAGAGCACAAAGAAGTGTATGTGGCCACCGGCACAGAGTCAGGCGGCATTAGATCAGGCCACAAAGAGGGGGCGTGGTCAGCGGCTTCTGAGGGTGAGGCCACAAAGGGAGAATAGCCCTTTGTTCTACACCTCATCCGAGCGACCTGAGAGTAGAGTACGAAGAGGGGGCGTGGTTAGCGGCTTTAAGGGTTAGGCCACAAAGCAAGGGGGCGGAGTCGGCGGCTTTATGGGTAAGACCACAAAGCAAGGGGGCGGAGTTGGCGGCATCTCTTCGTGCTCTGGTTTCGGCCTTCTTTTCCTACTCGCATGATCAATGGACGGTTGCTATGGTGGTTGGAAACTCACAATCTGCTAAGCAACACCCACTGCTGTTTTCGAATATGCCGTTCAACAATGGACCACCTTGTGTTATTGACACAGATTATGAACAGATTCATGAGGAATGGTCAAACCGTTGCGATATTTTTTGACCTCGAGAAGGCTTATGATACGTATTGACGAACAGGAATACTGCGTTCCCTACACGCCTGGAACATACGTGGACGCTTACTACTGTTCATTTTGGAGTTTATGAGGAACCGCGTTTTCCGAGTAAGGGTTGTCTCGATTTTTTCGAACTTTTTCGTTCAGGAGAACGGAGTACCTCAGGGTTCGATACTAAGTGTTACGCTGTTTGCTATAGCGATTAATTCTATCTCGAAATGTATTCCTCTAGGGGTATCGTCATGCTTATTCGTAGACGCTCTGCCGTTTATTGTACTTCTCTGCGTACGTTGTTTTTGGAACGCCGTATGCAGCAATGCTTAGATAATCTCCAAGAATGGCGCTCGAAAAGCGGCTTTCGTTTCTCAACTGAGAAGTCAATCTGCGTGAACTTCTGGCGCCGTAGGTGACGATTACCACCTTCGCTCCTTTTCGGTCCAGATTTACTACCATTCTCAGATTCGACGAGATTCCTAGGGTTGACGTGTAATAGGAAACTTAGTTGGTCATCGCATATAGCACAGTTGAAAGCGCCACGTAACCGTTCTGTGAATATCTTGCGGATATTAAATGGCAAATCTTGGGGAGCGGATCGGACAGTTTTGCTGCGACTGTATCGTGCACTGGTCCGATCAAAACTGGACAATTGGTGCATCATTTATTCCTCAGCACGACCATCTGTGCTGAGGAAATTAGGCGCAGTCCATAACTGGGACATTCGAGTGGCTATTGGTGCTTTTCCCACTAGCCCAGTTATGAGTATTTACGCCGAATCGGCAGAACCTCTTCTGCGACATCAGCGTGATGTCCTCTTAGGAAATTATGGCTGTGCGCTTAAATGTATGCCAAAACATCCAACGTTCGCTTTCTTTTTCACACTGTGCCGTTCGAACGTTATAGGAATAGCTGCATTAATCCAGGACCTACAGGTGTTCGTTTCCGGGAGCATCTTAGAAAGCACGACATTGAGATGCCTAGTAGGTTTGCTAAGGGTGAGTCCATGTCCCCCCTTGGTTACGTGCGACCTCTAACGTAGATTTTGGGATGACGGTATACCGGAAGTCCACTATGCCTACGTTTAGTATCCGTACCTGTTTCTTTTTTTAGAATTTCTGTCCGGTTATAGCGACCGAATTTTGATCTACACCGATGAATCTAAGTGCACCAACAGTGCTGTATGTGCTTATGTTCATGGAACCGAACCCTATACATTCGGTTTTCACGACAGCACATCCATTTATAGTGCAGAGCTGTATGACATACACCGAACCATTTTGTATGTCCGCTGTCGAAAATTGGGAGACTGCCTCATTTTGAGCTATTCCCTTAGTGCACTTCAGAATCTTCGTGAGCTGTACAACTACCATCCCGTGGTTCAGCGAATCCAGGATGCCCTCCACGTTATATATGCTTCTGGCGTTAATGTGGGTGTTCTTTGATACCTGGTCATGTTGGCTTGCTGGGGAATGAACTTGCTGATTTGGCAGCTAAGGCGGCAACCACAGAACCCAGTGTTACAATACCTCGAGTAGGTAACGTCGGAAGACTTTAGGCTTGTTGTGCAGAGAGCGGTGCTGTCATGCTGGCGCGAGAAGTGGTTAGCTATCCGCGGAAATAAGCTTAGAGTAGTAAATGACATTCCGATAAACTGGGTAACCTCCTCTCGCGTATCTCGTCGTGAGGAGGTGATTTTGGCTCGGTTGTGTATTGGCCACTGCAATTTTACGCACGGTTATCTTTTTAAGGGTTACCCTGCTCCTAAGTGACCGCTTTGTAGCAAAGGTCTGTCGGTCCGTCACGTGTTGCTAGAGTGTATGGCTCTAGCACATCTTCGGGACACTCTGCAACTACCGGATGATAAGCAAGCGGTTGATAGGATTTTTAAGTCAAAGGTAAAGTTCCAAATGCGGATTTAGTTATGTTGAATTCAGGGTTTAAACTTCTTGGTTTAGTTTTATATATTTATATTTATTTATAACTTTTCCTTTGACTTTTATATTGATCTTTATTTCTGGCTTTGCTATAATTTTAGGTTCATCTTTATCTCTGGTCTTTGCCATGATATTTTGTACTGATCTTAATCTCTGGCCTTTCCATGATCTGTTTTAAAAGGTTGCTAATGACCTAACAGTTGATACCCTTAAACACAAATCATCATAAATCCTTTTATCAAGGTTTTGAATACACCTAATTTTATATGAAGAGGAGGCAGGATTGCCATATTCTGTTAATCAGAGGAAGATTTGGTTTTACATTTTGCTCTCCTACCGCTAATGACCTTTCATAAGGGAATTCTTTACTTTCATAATGACATTTTGTATCCCTACAGTCCCATAAACATCAGAAGCAACAATACTTCATAAATCCACTATGTAGGTCAAGTACCAGAGCAATAACTTCAAAATCATAAAGCACATACCACTGATATTCTTCATATTTAATTTCTCTCAAAAGAATAGTGATGCTTTTAAAAGTTTCCCTTTGACTTGTACCATTAGCAAGGAAATGAAGGTATTTCATTTTCATTGTGCAACAGCACAGTTTTCAAACTATTTTTTAATGAATTGATGAAACATGCCACTAATCAGAATTGTGACAACTAGTACTTATTTCCTGCATTAAATCATTTATGTCTGCATATACCTAAAATTCATTATGCACCCCATAATATGATATAAACTGTCTATTATGATACTTAAAGAAGTGATACTAGTTTCAGATGATAATAGATTCCATTGCTGTAATTTTGAACCAAGTAATTCAAACTGCTCTATTGAAACATTAAGATCTCACACTAAATCATTCAGTTCTGCTTGAATGATAAAGTGTGGTTATGTATAGGTAAATTTTAATGGAAAGCTACGATGCGAGTCATTTACCATATAGAGGAGCTGTTGGAATGGGCATATCATCTCCATGAGGTACAGGTTTTCTGGCATGAATTAAAAAACCACCCTGCTTTGTTGAAAGGGTGTCAGGCCTAAGGGGAAGAAAAGAAGTTCTTTTGCATATTCAAATAATGTTTTAGCTATCACTGTGAGTTCATTTTGCTTCATATGTTTTATTCAGTAAATTAATCAATGATGTTATGCATTACATCTTGCATTTATTTCCATTTTTTCTACTACTATTTGATTCAGTAAATTAATCAATGATGTTATGATTATATCTTGCATTTTTTCCTTTTTTTTCTACTACTATATCCTTGATGCATCAAAAACCATGAGCAATAATAAAATACTAATGCAATATTAAACTGTTGTGTACCAAAATGTACTATAATTTACTGTTTTAACCTTTTATTTAATCAGTGACTTTTGAAGAAAAATTAAAATACCTCTTTTATATTTTTCTGCTTAAATTAGTGATATTACACCAGTATGTCTAATGCCACACCGTATAGAGGCTTTTTAATAGCAAATTCATCTTTCTTGCACCTAAAATTATTTAGAACCAGAGATTAAGTTACAGTCGCTTTTTGCTATTCGAGGCCGAAGGATGTGACAAACTTTAAAACAGCATTTGCAAAAATGTGACAACACTCTGCCACAGAAACAAATGATATGCCACTTCTTTGTAAGAGGTTATAAACACAACCTTTCAACAAGCTGCAACAATCTGTCACAAAAACGTATGATATGCCGCTTTCTCTCCCAGCTAGTGGAGCTCATTTCTAATCTGGTCTGCATTGTTCACTTATTCTTGCCAAATGTACACTGTGTATGCATGTGCTTTTTAAGAAGTGATGGATGAATTTGTTTTAAGAAAGAAAAGGGAACGAAAGTCCTAGTCCCAGTGAAACTAAAAATAGACGTACAAAAGAAACAAAACCTGATACTAAAATAGGCATACCAAGTAAACAATTAGTGGAAAAGTGGAAAGCATTATATAAATGGCACAAAGTGCAGTGTTCTGGAGAAATTTCATTATTTGTGTGTAGTTTGTACAAGAACATGTAAAAGGAGAACCATTTGGCATCATCAACAGGTAAGCTGTAGTATTAACATTCACAACAAATGCTAGAACTTAACAGTTTAAAGCAGTGTTTTAATATAGACAGCAATGCAAATAATAATTATAAAATCATTCTTTATATCTAACTCAAATTAGGTTTGCCTGAAAAAAAAATGTACCTCGTTCAAATGTATTTGATTATAAATTTTGACCTAATTAATTTGTTAATGTAGTTCTAAATTATTCGTGTGTTAATAAATAATTTGGATTCCATATAATACAAGTACATCTTACTTCTAGTTCTAAGCTATAATAGATACGAGTAAATCAGTGACCACTAAATGTACTTTATTTTTCTTTTACATTCAGCTGATACATTAAGGAGGCATGAAATCTTGGTGGATCATAAAAATTCAGTTCGAGAGTTGTTGGAGGCACCAAATTTTGTCAAAGCCTCAGCTGCATCCTGTAAAAATGCTGATGAAAGTGTAGTAGCCACTATGAAAATCATCTACACAATAGCGAAGGAAAATATTGCTACAAGAAAGTTTTCCATATTAAAAAAACTCTGTATAGACTTAGGATGTCTTTCTTTGACCAAATTAACTTTCAATGACAATGGAAATTATGAAAATTATGATAGTATTCATGATATGGAGGATGCAGTGTGTAAAATAATACTGATGATATTTTATAAAAAATAAAGTCAGCCAGGTGATATTCAATTATGATAGACAAGTCTACTGATATTACTCAAACAGAAACTCTAATCACATATGGGTGAAAATAGTGCAGAAGGAGAAAATGTACATGCATTACTTAACACTATGTCTGCTAACAGGAAGTACTGCGAGAGACATATATTCATGTGTTGTAGGAAGTTTGGACAGGATGGCATTGATAAGAGTAAGTGGTCCTCAATTGCTACTGATGTTGCATCTGTTATGATAGGAGTTTGATCTAGGGTGGCAACAATTACCCCCATCTGTGCATTGCGTGGCCCATCAGTTAGCTCTAGCAGTCAGTCAACTAGTAGAATACTGTTTGGAGCTTGAGAAGTTTTAAGATATTCTAAACAGAATATATAGCTACTTTGAACAGTCACAAAGAGTTCCAAAGCATTAAAATATATACAAGAAATACTTAACAGGCCAAAGAAAAATTTGGTTAAAACTTTTGCCATTTGCTGGCTCTCAATGGGAGAGGTGGTAAATTCACAATATATAAGTTGGAACTCTTTGGTATCTGGGTTGGAAAAAGATAAAAGTCCAACAGTTGCTGGCTTTCTAAAAAATGTAAAGTCTTTAAAATTTTTGTCACTATTGTCTTTTATGAAAGATGCCATGTTCTTGTTAACAAATTGTGTTTAACTTTTCAAAAGTCAAATTTAGATCCAGAATGCATGCAAATTTGCTTGAACTCATGTATACAAGGGCTTGAGGATCTTAAATTGAAACCTGATCAAAACAGTTCTTTTCTTAATAAAGTACCTACAGAATTTCAAGAAGGTGTGTTCAAGTTCAGTGGAAACATAATAAAAGATTCATTACAGCATAAAGTGTTGTTAAGTCTATGATTTGCAAATTCTTATATAATTTGCTTATAAATTTAAATGAGAGACAGAGATTTAGTTAAGATTGGAGTATTTAATATACAGTATCCTAAAATCCACAGAAATGATGGTGAGTATGGCAATAAGAAAATCACAGAAATATATGTATTAATTAACTCTGCCACATCTATGAATTTAAATGATCTGTTCCTGGAATGGGCATTGTTTAAGAAGGTGTTGAACAGTAGATGCAATGGAATGAATTTCAGAGAGCTGTTAGAGTTCATTTATGTTAATAAGATGAGTGAACAATTCCATCTTATGGATTTAATTATAGAATATGCTGCTACTATTCCCCTACATACAGTTGAACTGTGAGCGAGGGTTTAGTTGCACAAACAATATAAAAACAGAAATCAGAAATTGCTTTTATGTAGAAAGAGTTAGCAAACTTCTGATAATTAATATTGAAGGGCCATCTCGCAATAACTTTGATTTTAAAAAGGCATTCAGTGTGTGGAGTATGCATAAAAACTGACATATGCTAATGTGGTATAATGTAATGCAAAATATGTAAATCAATACCGACAGTTTACTGTAGATATGTTATGGAATATGTGGATCTAATTGTGTAAAAGTTAATTTAAAAAAAATAATAAAATTTCATTAAGCAAATTACTGTCAATATACACCTATTTCACTTTTAAAACCCTCATTAATACCATAATTTATAAAATGTTCTACTAGCAGAATTTTATCATATTTTGCACAAATGTAAATTTTGATTTGTGCATTTTTGCAACATTGTTTTATTTTCTAGCTTAAACCCTGCCTAGAACACATGATTTGGACAAAGATACAAATTTAATATTGCCTAGCATAATCAAATAAATATATATGAATATAATTCATCAAATTGATCCTAATCCCGTATCACCATTTACAATATTGGTAGAATAAAATAAAATATACACGAATACAATTATTACAATACTATAGTTAAAAATAAAATATTCTTATAGTACTATATTCATTCATCAAAATACTCATAAACATCAATATGGAGCCCTAGGCTTCATTGCTTTTGTTTAAAACTGAAAACAACAACAGCTCACATAATTTAATAATATTGAGTCAATTTGTGGCACAAAGTTTACTTACACTTACTAAAATTCAAAAATGTTTTGAAAGCCCTCACTTTCAACTTCAAATGAGGATCAACTGATGTTGGCAACATATGTCACCCAATAAACAGGAGATTAATCACATCTGCTTCTGAATTCCAGTCCTACAGATATCACTTCACACCTACTTCTGAATCTAGCTCTAAGATATAGCCAACTTCAGCTGAAGATGAAAGCAAGGGCTTTTGAAATGTCTCCAAATTTTAGTAAATGTAAGTGAAGTATTGTGTCACAAGTCAAATCAAATATTACTAAATTATTACAAGCTTCACTTTTAAAGCTTCTTTCAATTTGAAATTAAAGCTCATATAATATTTCTTGAAATGTGATAATTACCATGTTGCAGCTCGGAAATTAACATACACTACATTAAGAAGTCAACCACCTCTGATTTTGAGTTCAGCCATTCCACTGTGCCTTGGTCCTGATGTTGATGTTACCAAATCCAGCATTGGATATGGAAGATGGGCACTACCAAAATTGGTCAGTAACGCTTCATGTTGCAATAGAATCATTAAATAGACTGATTTAAGTTTTGAATGTATGGAACTTTAAGCCATACTACTTTCTATATTTATTTATTTATTTGTGCTAGCAATCTTCCTTAGAACATGGCTATACATCAGCCCAAGCTGTTATCTTGCCATATTCTACCCTTATTACATTCTTTAATTATATATAAAAATTATAATAATAATAATAATAATAATAATAATAATAATAATAATAATACTAGTAGTAGTAGTAGTAGTAGTAGTAGTAGTAGTAGTAGTAGTAGTAGTAGTAGTAGTAGTAGTAGCAGTAGCAGTAGCAGTAGCAGTAGCAGTAGCAGTAGCAGTAGTACAAAAATAATAATCTAATAATACTAATATTATAATAATGATAATATAATTACATAACTTAACATCACATGATGCAACTAATTCACATCTCTTTTTATTGTCCATAACCATTTCTTTTTTACTTTGGACAGGTGCTCTCCTACCTTTTTACTATCCTTATTAAAAATCTTGCTTAAGGCTACTTTGCTGTCCAGTTTTAACCATTTCCCATTTATAGCTTGCTTTTTCCAATGCTGTGTATCTTTACAATAAAAAACGATATGTTCTAAATCTTCTCTTTCCCCACATATTGGACACTGGTTCTGTGGGAACCCATTTCTTATTCCTATTAGTCTCCATACACCTGCTCGTACCCAGGCTATACTTTCTCTTTGTTCCTTATTTGAGTTATCCACATGCTGTTCTCTAGCCCATACATTTTTTATTAATATATGATTCCAAGAAACTTTTCTTCCCAATGTTACTAAATAAATTTTGTATCTCTTCAAACCTCCACCTAGCTTCTTTCCAAAAACCCTTAACATTTTTTTCCCTCCTTCTTCAAATTTCTCCCAGACCACTACTTTCCAAATTAGTTTGTATACTATAACCCCAACCATTTTTCTTTAAGCTCCTTTCTTGAAATTCCAAACTACCTCAACAAGTTCTTCTCTTCTAAATTTCATAGTCTGTACCAATATTTCTATATATTAATATTACCTCAGTTTGGAAAAGATAAAAAACATGTTTTATAGCTATTTGTTATACAGTATAAAAGTATAAGAAAAAATTCTTAATACAACATATGTTCGGTGCTAGTAAAAGGAAATGAAAGGTCTAAGATAAAATTATGGAACTACTTATCAGTCAGTAGCATCTCCCTACCAATTCCTACAAAACAGCTTCAAAATGTTCATTATAGAAACTAACAAATTGAAGCCAAGTGCCGCACTGTGTTAAGATAGGCTATGTGTAGTAAGTGTTCTTTATCATGTTAAACACTCTTTGAGGCTTTCACAAATACCTTCTTATTGTTGATGCTAGCAGATTATTTACATTGAAAAATTGTTTCTCACTTCTTCAGCTACACATTGTAATCCATGTGCTCACATGTGAAATGAACAGTGCTGGTTAAAAAGCTTTCACTGCTTAAGTAGCTTTCAACATATAGGGCACAGCATCCGGCTATAAAACAAGCCCTTTATCAGTTTTTTTTTTCTGGCTATAAAATTGTAAATCAGTAGTTAATAAACCATGCAACTTTGCATGGTTTGTTTGCTCAAGGTTTCTCAAATAGATTAAAGGTGGGTTAGAGGAGGTTTGTGGATCTAGTTTCCCAAAAATAAGGTTGGCTATGCAGCATTCCAAAAGCATCTGCCATTTCATCCACTGTGATCCAGATGTAGGAGTTTTAAATATCACTTTGAATAGATGCCAGTGCATCCAGTAACACTTTTAAACATAATATTCTGGAAGTGTAGACTCATCTGGAATTTACCTGTTGCAATGCTTTTCAAGAAATGAGCTATATTCTAGTTGCTGGAGTTTATTTTATGAAATGTCTGCAGCTATCACTGTCTGGCACATAACTAAAAAAACTTGCTTTTTGAGCCAAATTGTCCCTACTGAATTAAGAATACTTGCTTAGAAGACACATGATGTTTATTGTAGCTGTGACTTCATGGAACACTATACTTTTGTTACACCTGGTTTCAATTTATAGCACAAAGGCATAGTGGACTTCCGGTATTATATTAATTTTGTGTATTATTTTACAAAGCCAGAATACAACTTTACTCCAGAAAAAGCAAAATATAAACAAACTTAAAGAAGACATGCAGAAACTAAATGCTTATTGGTCCACACATTGGAAAAAGTTAACAGAATTGCAGCTGAACACATTGCAGAATTTGAGGAACGTAAAACAAAAAGGGAAAAGAAAAGTGTTTTTTGATGAAGATGAAGTGCACCATAGTATAATGGGGAATGCTGATGATGATGATGATTATGCTTATGAAGAAGAAGAAGAAGAAGAAGAAGAAGAAGAAGAAGAAGAAGAAGAAGAAGAAGAAGAAGAAGAAGAATCCTTCAAGAACAACATTTTAATCATCTCACTGAAAATATTATATCCCAATTAAATATTCGTTTTTAAGAAGTTCAAGATATGTACCAAACCTTTGATCTGATTCTTGACATAACATGAAAAATATCAGAAGATGATTTGGATAGTTTCACTGGGAATCTCATTTCAAAATACCCTAAAGATCTAAGCATCAAACTGAAAGATGAACTAAAACATTTCCAGTATACTTTAAGGTGACATTTCCAAAACTGGTGTTTAAGTCTGGAAACAGAAGATTTCCACTTGCTCTCTTGAATTCCATGTATAAATTCAAGCTTCAATCAGTATTTTTAGAACTGTGTATTGCTATAAGATTATTTTGTACTTTGATGGCGAGAGAAGTTTTAGTAAACTGTCTCTCATAAAGAACCATTTGAGATCCACTTTTGGAGAAAAGAAACTGAACCATTTATCTGTTTTGTCAATAGAACATCAATTAGCATTAGACTTAAACTTCTCAAATGTTATAGATGATTTTGTGGCTGCCTGCCAAAGTTAGAAAATTCAAGATGCTACAATGTTAACAACATGGAAGAAATACCACATCCTTTCTTTAAAATGTGCCATGCAACAAATCTTCAGGATACTCACTTAATATATCAGTATTTGTTATTCATATTAATAAATAATTATCCAATAATTAACTTGTTATCATCAGGTATTAAATTTATTCATAAAAAATGCATGTACCAGTATTACTACACTATATACAACAATGCATCAATACCCATTGTTGTAATTTACTATTTTGTACAAAAATTATGTGGGATGGGATGAAGTTGAGGTTTGATGGGCCCACAATTGATCTTTTGCCCATAATTTATGTGAGTGATCCTGCTTGCCATCCTTGGAGGAAATAACATAGGACAATGGAAACTGGCCATCCTGTCTCTGATAAAGGCAATTTACTATTGTCAAGTCTAACAACTGTGCTCTTGCAGCTTAGTTATATTTATTTCATAGCTTTAGCCACTGAAAGTAAAAGACATGACAGCACTTCCAAACTGTGAACATCTACTTGTCACTTGAAAGGCAGGGGGAGGCTTAGGGCCTAGGGCATGCCCACAGGTATAATGTAATGTATCAGCTTAATCACATCATTATGATAGCATCTCCGATAAAGGGGCAAGCTCTTTGTTATAAACTTTCTTGATGTTTAAGAGATTATGTTTCACTAAAATATTTCATTTTAAGAGAACTTCACAGAAACTGTTTTAAATGCAAGCAGTTTATGATTTTATGCTAGATTTAATTAAACAAAGTATTTTAAGGCATTCATTTGTTTTGCAATAGAACAGTTATGAAAGAATAAGTTTTAAAATAATACTTCAAAATATAATAATAATAATAATAATAATACTAATAATTACGCATATTTTATTTGTTTTTAGCTCAGGGAGCTACATGATGAAAATCCAATAATTGTATGGTGTGCTATCAATACACTCTGTGATCTGGTGCATGATCCAAAGAAAACATTTGAGGCAATTCGCTTAAACATTGTCAAAAGGTATGGACAGAATTATACATTTTTTCATACAGAACAAACTTTGTGGATGCTTGTCCACATTATTTGCTGCTTGTCACCTCCTTGAAACTGCAAGAAATAATGCAGGGAATGAAGTGTTAGTGAATTATTGATTCTATAAATAATAGAATCATATAATTGGTTAAGATAGCTTCTCAATAAGCTGATTTAACTGAAAATGTTAAATGAAGCTCTTTCATAAATAAATCTTTTAATTATTTTATGAAATATACCTTTTTTTCTTAAGGCCATTTCACTTACAATTCATGCATAGTGCGCCACTAATGTAAGGTAATGCATTAAAGGGAGAACCTGGCTATGGTGTCCCTAGTAATAACATTTTAATTGATGTTTTTGGGGCATAGAGTAATGGAATCATCATATTCTTGATATAAAAGATATATTTTTTTTTCTGATACATAGGAAGATGTGCATTAGTAAGAGAAACATTTTAGTTATGCATTAAGTTTATTGCATTATTTTGCTGAACTGTTATACCTTTACAAAGTCTTAGAAATACTGTGTTTTAAAACAATAGTCTTTGAAATACAATTTTATTATTTGTATTCATCTTCCCTAGGTACCTATGCAATAATGAATTTAAGCTGTGAGTATTTTCTCAACAGAAGCAGGAAATTCAGAGTAACTTAATAATTCTTTAGGCATTCTTACAGCATAACATCAATGTCATATTTACAAGCGGCAGCCTAACATTTTAAATGCTGTCACAGCATATTTAAAACTAATATACAAGAATTCAGTTTCTGTGGAGACCATTAAGCAGGAAATACCTCATCATATATTGGTACCTAGTATTTGTGTTTCACAGAGTAAATGATCTGTGTCGATCACCAGATGAGTTTATAAGAGAAAGGTGTGCCATGTTACTAAACACAATTTCTGGCCAGGCAGAGGGCTGTAATGCTATTCTAAATGATCCTGAAGCATTGCATAATCTGTCACTTCTCTTGGAGGACACAGAGGCAGAAGTTCGTTTTCATGCTGCCCTTGCTGTCAATACCTGTGCCAGCAGTTTCTCAGGTATGTATACCTATAGGTTTGTATAGGCTCATGCTTGGCTGCAGTCACCAGTGTAAGCAAAATATGTCTTTTGCAGGAGCCCAAGCTCTGAATGAAGCTGGATTCATTCCATTACTTATTGCCAGAGCGGTCTTTGAAGTAGATTATGTTCTGGTAAGTAATAACCTATCTTAAAGTAGCTTTTCTCACTAACCCTTTGTTCTCTATTCAAGTGCTCACTCACCCATGTATGTTGTCTGCCTTGACCTTTTATCTTTATTGGCAGTCATGTTAGAGTAGCATGCAGCTATAAAGAGCCTTTTTATTCCCTTCTAAAAATGGCATCTGTTGTTTGTCTTAGGAAAACAAAGAGGACCTCATAACTTTCAACATCAGTATGCAGCATAGGTACCCTTTTCTTTCCTTTTCAAAAACAGTATGTGTTTTGTATCATTAGGACCACCCTCTTTCTGTAGAAATCATGTTGCTGTCTCAACATGTTGCTGTTCAGTCTTGCCTGAAGTGTGTTATGTGCAGACGGCGTCATTTTAAAGATTGCAAAATTTAAGTTTTAATTTAAAATAATGGATCTTAATCAACCCAGCATAAGTGGTGAGAGTGATTTCTTGAATAAACATGAATGATTTTGGAATCAAAGTAGGAATAGTACTTTCAATGTATATACATTTTTAAAGAAACCCTCTATCAAATCAAAGAGTGAAAAAATATATATTACAAAGACACAAGAACTGACAGTTCAAGCTTGTGGTAAAGTAGTGTTCACACTGTCTCTAGGGTTGTTCAGGAAGCAAAGATATAGTTATGGAAGGCCAAGATCCCAAATTCAAGTCCCCAGGGAAAGCTCATAATGTGGAAAAGTGAGTGATAAATCTCAACAATTTCAATAAAGATGTATTGCGCTGAACAATTTATATCTATTATGACAAAGGAGAATTCCCTACCACAAAGAAATTAACCTGTAAATGAGGGAAAGAATTAATTATCAGGGTTCTGTATCATCTAGTATTGTGGCATTGTCCAGCTTTATCCTTTTAACTCTGTAAGCTCTCATTCTCACTGTTTAGTTTTCACTTCTTCATTATGTAGTCTCCTCTTCCAGACAGTTCACTCACTGGGGAGTTGAACACAAGATTTCTTCAATCTCTCCTGCAGCAGCACTCACTGCACGTCACAGCAGTCATCACCAACTCACTTGAAGAATCACTCTTGATGTCACCACAGAAATGCACTCGCTAACTCGCTCACTGATTGACTCAACTCAACTGACTGCTCTCATGAGAATGCTTGCTTATATAGCCAATGTAAATTTCCACAGGGTTCTTGAATGTTCAAGAAAGAGAAACATCCAGAAGATTTTGGTTATCTAGCAATAGCGCTTCCAGTGTTTATGCTGGCGAGCGCTGTTTATTGTTGTTTATCTCCAACTGCTTGGCACTGACCTCCCAACAACTTTGGGTCATAGCTGCTGCGTCACGGTATACTATATTGCAAGGTCTAATTCTCTACTTACATAAAATGTGGGTTAGTCATTCACTACATTTGCCAATATTCCTATGGTAATGAGAGACATTTAAACAGGCAAAGGTAGTTGGTTATTAATCTGTCAAAAAAGACATGGTTCATTAAGGAAAGTAAATGGATATTTCAATCCAGAAAATATTTCTGCAATATGGTCTATCATTGTGAAATGAACGTAGAAAACCTTCAAGGACTGGTTTGTGAACAGGTTTATTAACCATTTTGAAGTAGTTATAGTGATGTGAGAAGCCCCACGTATGTACGTCACTTTGAAGAAGTTATAGTGATGTGAGAAACCCCACGTATGTGCGTTACTTTGAAGTTGTTGTTAGCCCCACGTTTTGGCGCCACTTTGAAGTAGTTATGTTCTTCAAACTTATGAAGATGATGAAGTTTGAGTTTTAATTTAAACTGCCCACGTAATGAAGATACACTTTGAAGTCGGTTGATGCTTGTTGCTTGGGACGCCAAACTTTGAAGTGGTGGAGATGATGCTTGTGTTACGTAATGTTACACAATGTTGCGTAATGTAATTTTTATGCAGAAACTTGAAGATTTTTTGTACTTAATTTGCTGCTTTGGGCATAGGTTTCAATTAATTAAGCTTACATAATATTATTTAAATCTTCCTCAGCTACTTCAGTCGAACTATAGAGACATAAGGTCTTGTTCAGGTCGTGGTATGACAAAAATTTAAAGACGTCACAGAATTACTTTTAAATTTCACTTCTTTTTTATTTATTTATACTTGCACATATATAAAACACTGCACTTTATAAAAGAAAACTGTGAGAAACTTTACACATTCTTAATGTATTTACTATAAAATCTTGCTCGTGACTTTTCCATCTGCACTCTATTACATCATGTCCGCAACTGACTGATCTCAATGGTAAAAACCTTAAAGCTTTGGTATTGCCAGTCTCTTATTGGCTAATTCTAGTCCAATAGAATTTAAGCATTCAAACTAAGCGAAACTACGTCATTACCGATCTTTTCATAACCAGTACTTTTCAAAACTCTAAACACATTATTGTCACAAGATTACATTATTACCTCATTGTTAACAACCTAAAACATATTATTCTCACAGTCTTTGTACTATTACAGTATATAAACATTTACATAACATTAATAAATATGTTTACAATAAAAATAAGTATCTGCAATGACTTTACATACAATATAAATAATAATTATATACATATTGTTTTCAAGATGGGCTATAATTGAATTTGGTTATAATAAAAAATAAAAATTAAATTTATTCAGGCATTAAAATACTGCCTCAAATTGCCCCCTTTTAGAAATATTTAAAATTTACTTTTTTTGTTTTCTTCTTTTGAATTTTCAAATATTTTCTAAAAGTCTCCTGAAAGAAAGAAAGAAAGAAAGAAAGAAACATAACTTTTATTTTGCAGTTCCTATCTTTCACTGTCACTTTTTCTTCAACACTGATTTTTCACAACACTCGTGTATAGCTGAACACTTCCTATTCACTTGTGTAGCACTTTTCATGGTCAATGACCTGGTATAAGATTAATGACCTGAGCTAAATTTACTCATTCACTATCACTTTCACTAGTAAACATTTTATATGCAATACATTTTTATATAAAATTATACATGTTAACATTTGTTACTCTTTGTTTATAATTTGTTTCCTAAAATTTCTAATTTACAATATAAATGTTGTTGTTACTTAGATTTTCTTATTAACAATGGATTTTTAATGCTTCTGTTTTTAAACTTTCCTTTGCTATTTATCATTTCACATATACTTAGTAAAAAATATTATTTTAAGATAGTACTTTACAATTTTAGATTACATTGCTTTCCCCTTTTATGTTCCAGATACATTAATTTCTTTATTTTATTGTGCCTCAGATTGTTTAATTTTATATGGCTTTAGCATTTGTTTGTGGAATTTTCTAATTATTTTAATCGTGTTATTGTTTCTAAGTTTGTATGTATATGTTCTAAATATATTTATTACTTCATAAGGACCATGGTAGCTCAAAAATAATCTCCAATATTCTTTACGAAGCTTATTTGATAATCTTTTATTCTTCACTAACACTTGATCTCCTAATTTTATTTTCCAAACTCTTCGTTTTCTTTCTTCATGTTTTTGTTTTCTCTTGAGGGCTTTTGCTTGTATTTTCAAAAATGCTAATTTGAAGATTTATTCTTTGTCTGGTAATTTAATTGTTTGGTCTTCAATAACTTTTGGTATATTATGGCTCAAAGTGTTGTACAATTTTCCATGGTGAAGTTTAATTGGTTTAAATCCTGTAACTGCATTTATGGATTGATTTAATAGATTTTGGATAATACTGATGTATGAGTACCAACTGCTCTGTTTGTTATGACATACTACATGTAGATAATTTGCAATTTCTTTAATTTCTCTTTCCACTGGATTGGCGTTTGGTCTGCATCTTGAAAAATGTGATGTGTTTCAGCTCTGACTCATTCTTTTCGATAAATTTAAATTCATATTACTGTTACTAGCTTATTCAAATATCATACAAAAATACTATTGTTTACCAAATTTATTATAAGCTTTTATTTCATTACCTATGATTTATTTTTGTAATATTGCCATGCTTCTCATGTTTCTAAAAGTGGAAGAGAAGACTCCATTATTATGAATAAATAATAATTTTAAAAAATGTAACCCCATCCCCAAACAAATCCTGGCTGTGCCACTGCTAATAAAAGACAACGTTGAATTGAACTGATATAAATTTATTATCCCCCATTGACCATATATACACAAATTGTCAAGACCTGTATAAGGTATGTACATACAAAAAGAATGGTTTTCATAACAATGACACTCATAAGCAATAACCAATAAAGAGACTGCCTTGCTTAAGACTTCCCTGACAGGTAGTAGTATGCTATGGCTATTTTCCAAATGACTGAAGAATTTCCACCTCCTCAGGAGTTCAGGAATCTTGTTTTATATTGAAGGAATACAAACCTTAACTTATTGATTGGTTGTGACTCCAACACTCACCATAGCATTTGAGGAAGTATGGACATCAATGTAAGAGGGGAGGCATTGCTCGAGTTTATGAACACAACTGATCTTGAATCAAGAGCGCGTTCCAACCTTTGTGACATATTAGAGGAAGTCCCAGACCTAGCTCTGGGGTCCTTTGGGATCCTGAGGAAGTTAAAGATTGGAAGCTATCTAAGGAAGCTTTCTTGTTCAATCATAGACATATCTGTTTTGATCTTGGGAACAGGAAGGGACTGCCTATACAGGAATCGAGAGGACTAATTGGGACTTATTTAGGGGGGACCTGCAACGTGGGCTCAGGAATGGACCTCAGATCAGGATAAGGAATATGGAAGACCCAGAGTTGTTCGTGGAGTTTTTCATGAACACCTTGGTCTCTGCTTACAATATGAGCTACCCTCTCATTCAAGAGAAATGGGCAGGAAAGCTTAGATGGACTTTATACTTCAGATCCATCAATATAAAAACACAAAGGCTATATATACATATATGGCTAACAAGTGTCAGATAAGATGGGAGTCCCAGAGATTGTGTAAAAAGAGTTAGGAGGGTCTCTGAAGAAAATTTGGGGAATAACATACAGAAGCAGTCTAGCACTGCTCGATTACAGAAACTACTGGTCTCAGGAGGTGGGGCCAAGCTGCCTCTTTATAAACCCCCTCTGGTGCTAAGATGTAATCGAAGGGGGAGACCTTAAGACTGTTGCTTGAAACTCACTTCCCAAGGATCCATATAACTGATCAGGAACCACTCTCAGTCATGGCATTCAGGCCTTTGCAAGAAAGCTGCAAAGTGGTCTCTGAGAACTTAAAAAAAGTTAAATGGAGAATCTTTTCTTTTGAGCCCTATAAAAGTGCAGGTGAGGATGGAGTTTTCCTGGCTCTTCTGCAGGAGGACTGGGAGCTTGTATCTCCTCATTTGGTAAGAATTTTCAGTGCCTGTCTAGTCATGAGGTATGCTTTCCATCTCTGGCGGCAGGCCAAGGTGGTGTTTATTGTAACTGTAAATTTCACTGATCTACTCATTAAAATATTTATGACAAATAACATTTAACTTTTAAAATACAATTAAGGCATTTCAAGCCAACATATTACTGGGAAGATACTTGAGTTACAAATTTACTTCTCTTTTCCACAATCAAATTTAGAATTCAGAATTTACTACAAACACTTTGCTAACAGCAATCACTTGTGGATAACTTAAAATCATACAGTACTTGAACTTGACACATTTTCCCCAAACTAATAATGGAGAGAGATTACCCTCATGCTCATGCTACATTTCACCATGTTGTCCAACTTGACTGTTTTTGCTCTACATCTGCATCCATCTCTCCTCTGATCAGAGTAGAATACTTAAAAGCTTTACTGAGTCCATACTAATTCAATAATAACCCTGTAGAATGATAACCATGTTACTACACATACTATCTACTCTGGACAACTGGCTTGTATACTGGCCTAGCTGTCCATGTGAAGAATGTTGGTAATGCCTTGTACTGCCACTCTGGAATGCCTTCATTGAAGTATCTGTTTAGACTGATGGTTGTTGACTGACTAAGGTGAACTGACTCTCTTTGTTCCCAGACACCATCTTTTATATGCGGGCAGGCTCTTACCCTGTTATGACAAAGTTCACCAGCCCAGCCTGTTTGATTTCTTTCCACGCAGCCAAGTGGTGCTATTGCCAACATGACACAGCAACATGTGTTGCTACAAATCCTATTGCAGGCCTAAATATTTTCGTCCTATAAGTTTAATTACCTAAATTTATCAGAAAAATGCGCTCCTCATCCTCCTAGAACTAATCCAATGGATTTTATTATGATAGTAACAAATAAAGAGCTGACAGAACAACTAAATAAACAAAAAGACTCACCAGAAGTATGCAGAATTACTACACTTGAACATCTACATAATCAATTCCCTGAAACAGAGTGGCTTAGAATTTATACAGATGGTTCTGCAGATAAATTGAGAAATAATGTGGAAGGTGGTATATACTGTAAATACTTTTCACATTATTTTACATAGCCTAGACGATCCACAAATTTTGATGGTGAAGTTGTTGCAATGCAACAAGTATTAGAACAGATATACTACAGGACTGATATAAAAGAAAACAAATTAGTTGTTCTCACAGACTCAGTTTCTGCCATTCAAGCAATAGAACAATATGATAGTCCAGATGAATCTTATAATATTAAGGATGTAGATCTTATTATAGATTACTCCAAACAAAGTGTCAACAGATTACTGTGGATTCCAGCACATGTGGGAGTGAATGGTAATGAGATTGCAGACTTTCTGGCCAAAAAGGGTGCAGTGTTATACTCAAAACCTATGAAGTCTTGTGGACTAGATATGAAATTTAAAAAATGTCAAATTTAATGTAGAACAAAAATACCAACATAATATTCAAAAGGAAGTTACTAATAAAAATTACTCCAACATAAAAGAAATAGTACAAAAAATAAAAAATGTTCCAAGGAAAGAAGCCGTTGCATTTCAGATTAGCCACTAGACATGACTGTCTGGCGGAACATCTACATAGATTTGGTTTTATGAATGACAAGGCATGTAAGATTTGCAATGCTGACAAGATTTTAAATGGAGAGCACCTACTAGAATGCCCAGAATTGAGGAAAGCTGTACCAGATGGGAAGATACACAATTTATATTGGCTAGCTAGGGAAAAATTGATGGATCAAAATCCTCCACATTAGATCAACAACAACAGTTTAACACCCCTCATATTAAAGGCTCTTGAAAGACTGGTAGATACACATTTAAAAGAGTGAAAGTGGTAGATAGACTTATACGCCTCCAACAGTATAGTTATTGGCCAGGAAAATCCATGGAATCAGCACTCCACCAACTAGTGGTAAGGAAGACTGCAGAGAATGCTGGCTGTGGAAAGCTCACCATGGCAGTTTTTCTAGACATTGAGGGTGCCTTTAATCAACTTACTTTAGGGACCATCAGGAAATGCCTAGAGAATAGAGGAGTCACTTGGTGGTAATGGACTGGATAATGACCTTGTTAGGCCAACAGGCTGTGGTGGTCTTGGAGATTGAGTCCGTGAGGATTTGTCACCCACTCTGTGATGTCTGGTGATGGATGATCTATTACAGACTCAAGAGAGTGGGAAGTTATGTTCTAGCTATGTGAAGACATATGCCTTATAGCAAGTGGAAAAATTTCCCAGCTGTTTCAGAGCTCATACAGGGCTCCTTACATACTCTGGAGAAATGGAATAAAGAAACTGACTTGTCCATTAATCCAGACAAGACTGACTTATGGTCTTTAGAAGGAGGAGGAGACTGCCTGATTTGGTAGTCCCTTCTGCTTGAGAAGAAATTGAAGCTATCTGGAATTATCCTGGATGCTTGCCTGAGCTAGAAGAAGCATGTGGGATATAAAGCAAAGAAGACCCAGAATGCTTTGTGGGCCTGTAGGAGAACCATTGGGCTGAGATGGAGCCTCGAAACAGGGATGGTCGGATGGCTCTATACCTCAGTTATAAGGCCCTTTGTATCTTATGTGCATTAGTATGATAGCTGCCTCCTTTGTAGGACAGTTGCTGCCAGACTTTGCAATAATTATCATGTTTGATGACGACCAGACATGCAGACTACTCCACAGTCTGTCTTAGAGATTTTGGTGGACCTTCCTCCTTTGCAGGAGATTTTTAAAGTGAGTGTGTAACATCTTTGGACATTAGAGGGGTGGTGCTTTAAGTCACCCTTTAAGGGACACTTCCTTATTTTAACCAAGCTTGAAGAGGCATGTCCTATTGCCCTCATGGGAGGGGACCAATGAGGCCTAGGTATAATTTAAGTAAACTTTTCTTAGTGGTAATACCTCCCAGGAATTAGTGAGACCCAGAGAAAGGATCTCCCCTGAAAGCTGGGGGCCAAATATGGTTCAATGATGCCTACCGGTTGGGGAGACAGGATGGGGGGCTGGGGGCCTAGAACCAGGCTTGTCATTTCCCTGGGAAGATATACCACTGTTTCTCGGGCTGAATGTATGCAATCTTAGCCTGTGCATTGCATATCATAAATATGTCAAGCAAACAGGCAGAAATGAATACCTGCTCAAATAGCCAGGTAGCTTTAAAAGCCCTCAAGGTGGTTAAAACCACATCCACAGAATTTATCAACATTGGCAATGCCAAAGGATGTTGGATAGATTTGTGCCAACTGTCTGGTTACCCTTGTTTGGGTCTCTGAGCACACAGATTTTAGAGGTAAATAGATGGTAAATATGCTCACAAAGAGGAGCTTGGGTATAATTTCATAGAATCCGAGCCCTTTTGTGCTATGTCTCCCAGAAGTATGCAGTATGAGATCACCCAATGAGTAGGGCTTATCTTAAATATTTAAATAAACAAGCTACTGTCAGGCAAGACCATGAATTAATTTCAAATCCAGGTGGTAAGCGAGTAAGATTCTTTTGAATTTAACGCGATCTAAACTCAGAGGCATTGTTGACTATTTTACAGGCCACAATACACTGCATAGGCATTTGCACATAATGGAATTATACCAGACAGTTTATGTAAGAAATCTGGAAGCAAATATGAAACCTCCCAACATATAATATGTGGGTGTGAAACTTTTGCCATACATAGATACATATCCTTAGCTACATGTTTCTTGGAGCCTGAAGATATAAGAAGGGCAAAAATCAAGGACATGATCTGTTTTATCAGGACCATTGGACTTGATTGAAAGCCCAATCTATGTGCTGCTTCAAAGATGCCAGTCACTTTTTCATCATCACCATTATGCCATTGTTGAGAACTATTATTGGAAAAGTTCACCTCCCTAACATTGTCCTCTTCATTTTCCCTGTGTGTGCCAGAGAAATCCTAGGCTGGAAGTTCTGGTGCCATCATTGCTGCCCAGTCCTCATCTGACAAAGAACTCAAGATTTCTTTTAATTATATCATTCAGAAACGTTTTATTTCAAAATCAATCATTACAGTCCTTCACAGGGTCATTCAGTTCAAATTCTGTGTTAGTATAAAAACATCTGTAAGTAAAAAAAATCTGATGTGTTACACTCACATGACTTTCTCTACTCTTGTACAAACTATGTTTACAAACGCTTATTCTCCATATGTTTCATGTTAATCGAGATAAACATTTGCAGACTCTATCTTATTGCTAATTTTCTTGTAGATGTAAGGGGAAAATATATTTACAAGGGCAATATAGAAAAATAGAAGCCTTTAAGCACATACATATCTCTTAATAGCTGGTTGCTAGGTGCAGCACCATTCCCTTTGCCACAGATTATAACTCTGCATATCCAAGACAAAAAAATGAATAACGAATTCCCATTTTAGAAAATAAGTATTGAAAAATTTAAGGAAATAACAAGCAATATCTCGAAAATGGTTCACTCAACAAAAAAAATGTATATGACATAAATTGTGTATTTTAACGCGATCTACATTTTGTGTGTAGTAAAATTTTGTCTATCTCTTATGGTTTACCAGTTATGCAAAAGTCGTTCACAATAAGGAATACTTTTGGAGACATTCCCAGGAAATTCAAGATATACATTTTATTTGTCATAAAAATATCTTAAACATATGATATTTTTATCAAAATCGTTAGAGCCATTTTTGAGAAAAATAAACTTTTCGAAAAATGTTCCATGTAAAGGGTACTCTGGGGTGGGGGGATTTTCTTGAAAACCTTCGTGTCGCATCCTTGGAAGATACAGAACCTAAATACCAAGTTTGGTGTTTATCCGACTGTTCATTTCTGAGTTATGCTGTTCACAGACACACACACACACAGACAGACACACAGACACACACACGGACATGTTTCCAAAAATGCTTTTTTTGGATTCAGCTGGTCTCAAAACATGTATTTCCGGTGAAATCTCGGTATCGAATTTTTGGGTGGAATACAATACTTCCCCTACTTACTATACGTAGTAGAGAAAGTAATAATATGGTTATGAGGTATTTTCAGAAAATACTCCTGGAAACACTGCAACTACTGTTGGACCAAGATGAAGATGGCATAGCAACACAATTGGCAGCATTAGAGACAATGACTCTCTTGATCGGACGTGCAAACCCAAATATCATCGGTCAAGCTGCAGCTTGCATTGGTGAACTTGCTAAGCATTGGAGAGGAAAATGCCTTGCTGGAAAAGTAGACTTGCTCATGAAACTGAAGGAACTGCTTGATAGTAAGGTGAGTTATAGAAAACCTAAATTCTATTTGATCCATGAGATATTTTAAAAGAAAACCAAAACTTAGTCATTGTTTTTTATACATCTCAGTATCCAGACTGGATAGAAGAGTTGGAATATGTTTCTTTTAAGAGTCAACTGGACAGAAAAAAAATTCTATTAATATTAATTTCATAGCATCTTTCATAGTTTTGGCATTACTAATAATCTTTTAAGGTTTAACACCCTGCAACATAAACTTGTACCAAAAAAACTAGGCATGTATATCTTTTCAAGAGTAAAATGTGATTTATCCTGGCAATTAAATGTATGTTGATTGCTCAGGCTTCATCATGAAGCAACTGGGCAGGAAAGGCATGATGATTATGATGTACTTCTGAGCATTTGTATAAATGCATAACCTTTTTATTTCTGTTTTTTATTTCACTGAAACATTTAGGATCCCTTCCCCTCAATTTGTAACTTTACAGATAGCTTAGATTTAGAACATAAGGAGGTGGTTATGGTGGTGATGATGGGAACTGTAACGATGATGACAATACATTTACTGGTCTGTAGGCTTTTTAGCTGTAGGTTTAAGGTAATCAGATGGGGCAGGTACATTCCAGAGTTTTACAGATCCAAGGTATTTGTATTTAAAGACCTGAAATATGTATATAAAAAGCATTATAATAAGCCTAATTAATTAAATAATAACTTTGTACAATTTATGTTTTTTTTCTATGCACATTTAATTACTTAATTTATTTATTTACATACCAGTTCTGTTTTTGTAATTCTTTTTACAGAATTTGAAAGCTACCCATATTTACTTTATTCCTTCATTTGACAAATGAAACTTTTCCCTTAAAATGAAGGTATAATAGTTGCTCATAATTTTTGTACCTATTATAAATATGTTAATTATTACTGGACTGATAATATATTGGTTGTTGTTAGAGATGAACTATATTGAGAAATAAGCATACAGCAACACAGCTTAAGAACATTCCTGATGTTGTTTTCCTACCTAATTCAAGTAAGTCTCACATAGTTTGGCATAAGAGACGTTTGCTTAAAAATAGGTCGGCAAAATCATGCAGAGCTTCAAAGGATAATTAATAGTGTTTATGTTTATACATATATAAAATAATTCTACACATACTAACAGAATCTTAAAATACAAAGTGTCTGACTCAGACCATTTGTGAGGTGTTTTAGGCCACCCATAGGAATATAAGTGGCCAGACAGTGCTGCTTGTCTCTAAAATGCTGTGCTTTGAGGAACTTTAATTTCATTTTAAGAAATTGTTGGAAACAAATAAGCATTATAGATATAATAAATAGATAGGTACAGTTGGATTCAATGATTATAGATACATATTTTGTGTATAGGTAAAGAAACAACATTTTCTAATGATCCTTCACCTGCAGAAAAGTTGAGACATAATTGTACTCAATTGATTGTGGGTATCATGCAAAAATTTGAAATCACAGTATGACAGGTAGCTGATATCCTACATTGGAGATAAAGGGGTATATGACCTTACTTTATATGCTCCACTTTTCATGGCAGTCCATATAGAGAGAAAAAATAAAAAAATAAATAAATAAAAGAGAAAAAGATATAAGTTCCTCAAACCCAATGATCAGATTAGATTACATTAATGTAAAGATGAAGTAGGGGATATATGCCTTAATACTGACATGTGGAGTCGTAAGCCAGCAGCGAGAGGGGAAGGTTGTGTAGTGGAGCAAGCATGAAAGAACACAAAAAAATGGGAGTGGACGTTCAAACGTACCGCTGCAGAATCGGAAGTTTCGGCAGAAAAAAATAAGAAAAGATGGAAAAATAAAAATGGAAACTCAGATATGGAGAGTCATCATGATGGTAATCGCAATATTGCTGATAATAGGAGGAGTGGAACAGAACCCAGGACCAGCAGAAATGAACTAATGGAAGAAATAAGGGAGATGGGAATGCAACTAGGAAAAAGGATGGATAACAATACAAGAGAGCTGAAAGAAGCAATGAAAATACAAAGAGAAGAAATGGAGAAACAGATATCAGAATGTAGAGAAAGAATAGTTGGGATTGAAAATAGATACGAAATGGATAAGAGAAGAAAAAACTGCATAATATTTGGGGTGGCAGAGGACAGAAGAAATCTGGAAGACACGGTATATAAATTATGGAAGATGTGCTAGGAATACGGACGTACGGCTGGGAAATTGATAATATGTTTAGGATAGGCAAGAAAGGAAGAAAGCCAAGACCTATTATTTTGAAATTGACAACAATGAGAAAAAAATGGGAGATTTTAAGAATAACAAGAAGACTAAGGGGGATGAAAATATTTATAGAATAGGACTATACAAAAGAGGAATGCGACCAAAGGAAGGAATTAATTAAAAGAATGAATGAAGCAAGGGCGGTAGGAAAAAAAGCATATCTAAGAGTTCTACAATTAATAGTGGAAGGTGAAAATTGGAATATGAATATTAAAAGAAATGAAACCAGACGAACATATGCACTGCAGCAAAATATAGAATGGCGGGAAAGCACAGGACAAAGACCTGAACAGAGAATGGAATCGTCAATAGGATTTCAGCAGAGTCAAACATGGGTAAGAAGGAGGCATCAACTCGAGAGAGCGACAGCTGATCAGGAGGGCAGAAGAAGTGGGAGAAGCAGCTTTGGAGAGAGACGAGAGGAGGAGACAAGGGCATACATCAACAAAGACAACAAGGAGAAGGCAGGAAGAAGAGTTGGTAGTGGAGGGAGAAAGCGAAGAAGCAACATTGGTGAGTGAAATGACCGAGAGGGAGGAGCCAGAAGAAAGAAGAGGGGAGGCAGCATGAGTTGTGAGGAGTGAAGAATGGGAGGCAGTGAGAAGTGAAAGTGCGGAGAAGGGTAAAATGCAAAGTGGGGAAGTGATATTGGTAGGGTCCATGAGTGTGGCAGAAGAAATAATAAAAAAGAAAGGTTTAGAAATTTCAACCAAGGATTACATTCAGCTTAGGGGTGAAAGAGAAGAAAGGGAAAGGGAGCCTAGAACTACAAGATACAGGAAAAGTTTTAAGTTTCAAGAACAACCAAAGAATAAATAGGGAGAGGGGCTGAAATTAATGTTTTGGAATGTGGAAGGGCTAAGAAATAAGATAGGCAGCGGGAAATTAAAAATATTATGTGTTCTATGGATTTTGTAGGAGTAGCAGAGACATGGTTGGGAAAGGAAGAGATAGCAGAGATAGCATGTTTTAAGTTTCTAGAGAAAAAGGCAAGGGAAAGATGTGACAGGGGAAGAGCATCAGGAGGAGTAGGTTTGTTTATAAAGAACGATATGGAAACAATTATTGATATAGAAAAAATGGAGAATAGAGGTCCCAATGTGTTATGGTCAGTAATTAAACAGAATAACGGAGTAAGATTAGGAATAGGAGTGGCATATAAACCGCCAGAAGCATCATATTTTTACGACAGTAACTTTTATAGTAAACTAGAAGAAGACATGGAAGAAATACGAGAAAAGATGCCAGAGACAGAATTTATTGTGATGGGAAGTTTGAATGCGAGAATAGGGGAGGAGAATGGAAGGTTATTAGGTAAAGAGCAGGTAGAAGAAGATAGGGATGTGATAAGGCCAAGGAAAAGCAGGGACTGAGTGATTAATAGGGAGGGGAAAAAATTACTAGAATTTTATGAGGTAAACATGTTAATATGTAATGGAACAATGGAAGGAGATGAGGAAGGGGAGTTTACATTTGTAAATGCAAATGGGCAAAGTGTAGTAGATTACATGTTATGTAGTAAGGAACTGGAGGACAGAATCACTACATTTAAAATAATAAACGAAGTAGTAGGTAGTAGCCATTTTCCATTAATAATGGAAATAAATGTTTTGGAACAGAAAGTAAAGAATAAAGAAATAGCTAGAATAAAAACAATAAAAGTGTATAAATGGAGGGAGGAACTAAAAGAGGACTTTTTAAAAGAATTAAATTCAAATGTAAGTCAGATTGTGGAGTGTGGTATAAAAATGGCTATGAATGAGGGAAATCCAGAAAAAGTATTAGAGCTACTGAAATTATTACTAACAAGAGCAGGAGCAGGGATGGAAGGAAGGCACGGAAAAAGCCAAGAAATTAAGGGGTGCTTTGATGAAGAATGCAGAGCAAAAACAAAGGACGTATTTAAAGAGCTTATTAGATGGAGGAGATCAGAGAAGGAAAGGGATAGACAAAATCTGATGAAACTTAAGGGAGAATATATAGGTTTGCTTGAGGCTAAAAGGAAAGAATGGCAGGGAAATATAGAAAGGAAACCAAAGGCAGCAATAGAGAGTAAGGATAGTGAAAAAATATGGGAAATAGTGAGGATGATAAACAAGAATAGAGGGAAAAAATGAAATTACACAGAGCGAATGGATAGGTACTTTAGAAGGCTATTTGGCGAAGGGAAGAGAGTAAAGTTAGACACAAAAGAAGTAGGACAAGGAGGAATACTCAATGAAAACTTAGATCATAAAATCACGGAGCTGGAAGTTTACCAGCAAATAAGGAATATAAAAAAAGGCAAGGCAGCAAGAATAGATGGAATACCAGGGGAATTTTGGAAAATACAAAATTATTAAATAAAATTAAAGAAAAGAATGATGTGCCAGAATGTTGGAAAATAAGTATGGTGGTACCAATCTACAAAGGAAAGAGAGGAGCAAATAGACTAGAAAACTATAGGGGAATAAGTTTATTATCAATATTAGGGAAAATATACACAGGTATACTGGCCGACAGATTAAGAAACTGGGTGGAAGAGGAAGGAAAACTGTCAGAATATGAAGCAGGATTTAGGAAAGGTAAACAAACAATAGATAATATATTTATAATAAAGACTTTAATAGATAAGTATCTGAGCAGGAAAAGAGGAAGGATATACATGTTTTTTGCAGATTTTGAAAAAGCATTTGATACAATAATTAGAGAAGCATTAGCTTATAAGGCAAACATTTTATAAAAGAAATCGAGAAGATTTATAAAGATATAAGATTTTGTACAAGATGTAAAAATAATGGAATTACAGAAATGGTGGAACAAAACATAGGATTAAGACAAGGGTGCAAATTGAGCCTTATATTATTTAATATATTCATAGATGACATACTAGAAAGAGTGAAAGAAAAAAATCTGCACTGCCCCATAATAGCAAATAGAGAGATACCAGGTTTACTGTATGCAGATGATCTTATGGTCGGGGCTATAACGGTAATTGGGCTACAGAAAGCAGTCAACGGAATACATAAATTCTGTGAAGAATGGTGAATTAAAGTAAATATAAATAAATCAAAAGTTATGGTATTTAATAGAGGAAATAAACAAAAAAAAAAAGAAGAATGGCAGATGGGGGGGTTTAAAGTTAGAAGTTGTCAAGGAGTTGGATTATTTGGGGGTGAGGATGAGCAGTAATGGTGAATGGGTGGCACATAGCAGGAAGGTTATGGCTAAAGGAAAGGCGGCAATGACAGGAGTAAGAATGCGCAAATACAAATTAGAAATGCCAACTAAATGGATAGAAAGAATGTATGAAGCATTGATAGAAGCAAGAATGCTATATGCAGTAGAAATTTGGCGGGGATCTGAATTAAGCAGAAAAATAGACCAGAGCTATAGAACGTTCTGTAAAGAGCTTTTGGGGTTACCAAGATCAGCACCAGGGGAAGTAGCATTAGTGGAATTAGGAAGAACAGGAAGAAAGGGAGTGATACTGGAAAAGATATTAAAATTTGATTTAGATGCTGAGAAAAGATGAAGAGGAAATTTTAAAGATATGCATGGAACAACAAAAGAGTATGAAAAATAAAAATAGCTGGTGGACAGGGGTAGAAAAATTATGGAGAAGATAGGAATGGGAGATATTTGGAGAACAGGAGAAA
This sequence comes from Deroplatys truncata, assembly GCA_030765065.1. Taxonomy (NCBI): domain Eukaryota; kingdom Metazoa; phylum Arthropoda; class Insecta; order Mantodea; family Mantidae; genus Deroplatys; species Deroplatys truncata. Next base: position 30,636,971 of record CM060980.1, on the reverse strand, counting down.
GAAATAACAATGGCTTCTGGATAACAGTAAGAAACAGAGTAGAGGACATAGAAAGACAAGAGATTTGGGGAAGCTTAGAGAATAAAAAAACACTAGGGTTCTATAGATTAGTAAAAAGGAAATGGGGAAGAGAAGGGTATGTGGATTATTGTAATAGAACAGAAAAAATCAGTGTTTGCATGGTTGAGAACAGAATCAATGTATCTGAGAGGGCTAAGAGGCAAAACAAATGGAATTTGTGAATTATGCAGAGGTGGTGAAAGCACAGAGCATTATATGACAGAATGCAAAGAATTAGCAGAATGGAGACAAGAAGTATGGGAGGAAAAATGGGAAAAAATGGATGGAAAAATTAAAATGTTAACAAGAAAAGCAGAAAGTATAAGAGAAATGGATTAGAAAAGTAAGAGAGATAAGAAAGGTAGAAAGGCAAACAGAGGAAGGAGAGGATGGGCAATAGGGATTAAGGGTAGCAAGGGATGCTCAGATGAGCTAGAATGCTAGGATGCCAGGCAAAAGGAGCAGCATCCATCTGTCCATCCGTCTGTCCGTCCATCTATCCATCCATCCATCCAATACTGAAATGTAGAGAGGTAGTTTCCTCTTCCTCACCACATTACCCACAAAAATTCTTAAAGATACTCATTATATATTTTTTAGTCCACAGTGACCTGCAAAGAGGCCTATTATTAGCCTCATTTGTGTCTCCTGAGACTTAAGACATGTTTAGAAGGCTATAGAATTGGTCTCAAGAACATTCTCTTACTATGCCTATGTCTTTTCACTGATGTGCATTGCTGCTGCTGGTTATTTGTAACCCTTTCTGAGATGTTTCTCTTTATAGTGGCTAAGAAAATGTCAAATACTGGCTCAGGGTTCAATAAAATGTTGAGCAGAACCTTTCTTTGTTAGGGTGTCTGCTTTTTCATTTCCTTTATGCCCTGGCACCCATCCAAGTGTTACCTTGTTATGTTTTGCCAGTTTTATACGGTTTTGTAGGCAGTTCAAAACTAACTTTCATGTTATCTGGTTGCTTACAATTGGTTTAAGAGCAGCCTGACTATTAGAGAAAATCCATATGCTGCTATTTTATAATAATAATAATAATAATAATAATAATAATAATAATAATAATAATAATAATAATAATTGTTATTATTATTATTTATAATCAGTCATTAGGTAATTACTTAAAATTATAATAGCCCCTACAGAGATTTTTACTCCACAGGTTTCAATTCCCTAAGCTTCAGCCTGGAGTACTGTGGTATTGCTACTAGAGGGACAAAAATATCACATCTTGGATCTTCCCCATGAATTGCAGCTTCTGATCCACTTTACATCTTTGAGCTGTCTGCATACAGAGGCATAGCTAGGGAGGGATTTTGGGGGTTGGAACTCTCTCCTTGCTAAGAAAATGTAAAAATACAAAAATAGCTTTGTTAAAATAACAGCATCTTCTAGGTTGGTGGGAATGAGATACTTCCTAATCATATCTCTGGTAGCGCTACGTATACATCGCATGTCTTAGACAATATCACCAAAGGTTACAGCAAGAGAAACTACTTCAGATGCATGGGTACAACCATGTTAAGATATTGGGGATATGTTTTCATTCCATATTGATTTGAGTGGTTTCCAAATGAGTACAATATCTCCCAGTATCACTAGAAAATCTATTCTGTGTGAAATAAAATGCTCTACAGTGGCAGTATAAAATACTTCACAGGGTCATTAATTCCCATGTCACAACACATTTGCTGCTGCTTAGAATATGCTAAACATCTTATCCTAATTTTAATTCCAATTGCTGCACTTTAATCTGTGAATATAAAACTGATTTATTTAAATACCTCAACTCAGGATTAATTCATATTTATATTTGAATTGATGCAAAGTGTTTAAAAATGGATCCCTATACTTAAACCTCCCTTAATTTTTTTCTGGCTCCACTGCTGTCTGCATATCGGATCAGTCCTCTAGTGGAACAGTGCTTTTTATCCTGACTCCATTCAAGCAAATTGTTGAATGGTTTCTTAAAGGATAGTTTAGGAAGCATATAATCACTGTCCATCTCAAAGGCTGGGTTTCTGATTATATTTATGATTCTGGTATGTCCCAAAAGGTTGAAGTTGCACCAGTTACCATTTTTTTCCATCCTATAATCCAGCCTTGCTCTTCCTTTGATATAAATATCTAAAGTTGGCAAGTTAAGAAAGGTTTGCATTATATCTATAGGAGTGCTCTTCATTGTGCCTGTTATATACAGGCAGGCTAACCTAGGCACATTTAAGAGTTTATTTGCTGCCTGTTTCTGACATACTTTTAGCCACCATATTAGGCAGCCACAAGTTATTATGGGTCTTACCACTAATTTGTAAGGCCAATACATCACCATGGTTTAAGTCCTCATGTTTCTTATAAACCCATGTTTCACCAAGTTCTTCTGGTCACCATGAGTGCCATTTTCCTCATGTTTATTATCTAGGGTTAAATCCAGATACTTAATACTGGAACTAGTTTGCAGCTGACTGTTAAAGAATGTGGAAGTTATGAAATCATCCATATTTCCTTTGTTTGTGAACAGAACAAATGCAGTCTGAGGGATTTACTGACAAGTTTCCTCTGATGCACCATTCTTGCACATACTTCAGAGCCTTGACCATAAACTCAGATACACTAGGGGCAAATGTTCCCTGGATAAGTATGGATAAGTATGACAATGTCATCAGCATATCCTTGAATGTAATAACCTGGTTTGTTCAACTTAACCAGCAATTTGTCTTCAACAGATCTCACAGTAGCGGGGTTAATACCTCAACCTGCAGACAGCCTCTGGATGCTGACACCTACATTGTTTCATTGAACATAGTTGTCAGAATCTTCCTGCTTTCCAGTGTGGTTTTAATCCACCTGCAACAAGTGTCTTCAACCCCATGCCTTTTTTTGCTGCTAGGATTATTGATTCTGAAGATACATTCAAAAGCTCCCTCAATATCAAAAAAACTTCTTTAATGCAATTTCTTGATTTTTCATTGAGTTTTCAAACCTCAACATCAGGTTTGGTCTACAACCAACCATATTGGTTTCTTTTTAAAGGTTATTGAATCAGTGATGTTTACCTAATGTGCTTATCAATTAATTTCTCCATTGTTTTTAATAAAAATGAAGATAGACAAATGGCCTAAATGCTTTAGCCTGGCTGTAGCTACTGCACCCATTTTGGAATGAGATCACTTTTACTAGCCTCGAGGCTATCAGCATGATAAAATGTCAGACTGGCTCTGAATAGCATACACACAGGTATGATGTTTCTTTTTCCCTGTTCTAAAAGAACAGAGAAAATTCCATCAGTACCTGGGGATTTAAATCAGTCAAATGAGTTTATAGCCCAAGTTATTTTGTTATAGTCAAATATTTGAGATGCAATTCTCCAGTTGCCCTCTACCACAGTATTGCAAAGGTTTACAGTTTGGCAGAGAACCTCATCTTCAGATTCAGAGACTACTGAGTTTGGGAAAATTGTAGTTACATCTAACGTGTTTGCATTAATATTTCTACACTTAATCCCAGCTTTGTATGGCTACCATCAGGTTTGTTTAAATTTCTAATGGACTAACTGCTTCTTTGGCCAAGACCCTATGGAGGTATGCTACTTTAGAAGTGTTTTCAATCTCATGACATAGCTTCCTCCAAAAGCCTTGATGGCCAACCCAAAAGATCAAGCAGGCCATTTCATGGGTCCATTATATTGCTTACTAGATGTTACAAGCTGGCATATTCTCATTCCTGATTGGGTCCTAGACATACTTGTACTTTCTGCTGCTAGGACCCTGAATCACAACCTAATGTCAGTAAAGCTGCCATTCCTGTGTATTATGAAATAGTCAAAGTGAGTGATTATTACGATTTGTAGCTACATTGTGAAACATAAAAAGAAATCGTATTTGTGTTTTTCTAGGATTACTAATCGTGTTAAGACGAAATACCTTTGTAAGTTCTCTGTGCTTAGATGTATAATGGACCCAACATTAAGTGACATATTTGGAGGTTAAGGCAGCTTGTAAACATTGTTAATGAATATTATGCAGACATGAAAATAATAACGAAATCAGGTTATATCAGTTTTAATTAAACGTTATTAACCATATTCAGAAATTCTGGGGTTAGTTGATGCATAATGGTTCCATATTAGGGACATTTAGATGTTAAAGCTTATAAACTTTGCTTGCAACTCCTAATTTTAACACCATATGCAGCAACAAAATATGCATACATTGAAAATCGTGTTATGTACTTATTGAAGGATTAACATACCTATAATATCTAGTATAGTATAGTATAGTATAGTATTTATTGTGCTAAGAGTTTTACAAATTTGATTGTCTACTGCATTTTGACCCTGGTCACTTATTCAGTAGACAATCACTACAGTTTATTTACATTTTACAATCTCTTGTCACTAAATTATCTTGCTCTTTTTTTTCAGTTTTTGTTTTGTTTTGTTTTTTTTTCATGTCCCATTTCCTCTTTTTTTTTCACTTTCCATTTATTGATTACTTAACCATCACACATTCACTATAGTTTTCCATTCAAAGTAAGATGCACTACCTCTTACTTTTCTCTTTCCACTGTCCAAAGCCATTTATTTTTTACTTTACACAAAAACTGTCCAATGCTTCTAGCGTCCTTGCATATCATTTCAATTATAAGTGTATTTCTATCCCCCTTCAACCACTTCTTATTAAAAAATTCTTTTCTCCAATTTTCTGTTCCTTGGCACTTAAATACTATGTGTTCAATGTCTTCATTACCACCACATTTCGGACATTGGTTCTGAGGAATACCCTGTCTTAGTCCTTTTAGCCTCCATGCTCCGGTTCTTAACCATGCAATAGATTCTCTCTCTTCTTTATTTACTATGTCTATATATTTTTCCCTACCCCATGTATTTTTCATTGGCCTATAATAAACTAATGAGCTCTTTTCGGCAATCTCACTGAACATGATTTGTATTTCTACATCTTCCAGTCTTTTCCTTGCCTTTTTCCAAAAATGTTTTACGTTATTTTCTCTCCTTCTCCATATATCTCCTAACCCATTTTTCTCCAAAATATTCCGTAATTTACTTACCCATCCATCATTCATTAAGCTATTCTCTTGGTATTCAATACATTGTCTTAACACATTACTTTTTCCTAGATTTAAACTTCTAACCAAAATTTCAAAGCTCTTTCCATTATCTTCCCCTTAGTTGGCACCCTGCCCATCTCTAATTGTGCTACCTGTCTTACAATTGACTTTGGTAGCCCTAGTATTTCTCTACAAAACATCCTGTGCACTACATCTATACATTCCCATCCTCTATCTAATCCCCATATTTCTATACCATACATCATTTTTGCCTCCACAACCATCTCATAAACTTTTTCCAGCCATTTAACATTTATATTAGGTACTTTATATTTGCAGCTTCTAATTTCTGCCATCGCCCCTTTACCTTTTGCCAATGCAAACTTCTTTTGTTTCTCCCATTTATTACCTCCATCTATTTTTACTACTGAATAGATACAGTCACGCACTACCCTGTAATCTTTATTCTCTCCCTTCCACTTTTCATATTTGCCTAATTTTCCCCCCTTTTTGAAAACCACAATCTGTGTTTTCTCTTGATTCATTTTTATCCTCCATTCTTTACAATATACATCAATTGCTTGTAATGATTGTTTTAAACCACTTACTGTAATAGATCCTACCACTAGGTCATCTGCAAAAAGAAGTCCTGCAATTTGGATGTTGTTAATTACTGGTGCACAGTTATTATTCCTTCCAATTTCTAGTAAGACATCATCTATGTATAAATTAAATAAAACTGGACTTAGCTTACTTCCTTGCTGAAGGCCTTTCTTTTGTGGAATTTCGTTTGTTACACAGCCTGTCTCCACCCTTACACAGAAGGTGTTCTCAAAATACAGTGCTTTTAGAATATTCACCAATTGCTGACTTACTCCCTTACACACTAATTTATGCCACAGAAGTTGTAGCTCAATTCGGTCATAAGCCTTCTCTAAGTCTACAAAAGCCATATACAGTTTACCCCTTTTTTCTTTTAAATATTTGTCTGCTAATGTCTTTATAATAAATACATTATCCATTGTTCTCCTTCCCTTGCGAAAGCCCATCTGTAATTCCGAAAGGATATTATATTCTTCAACCCAAGGTTGTAGTCTTGCTGCCAAAATGCCCGCAAAAAGTTTTCCTATATTCGATAATAATGCAATACCTCTGTAGTTATTAGGTTTATCGACATTGCCCTTGCCTTTATATATAGGATGGATGATAGCTTCTCTCCATCGTTTAGTACATCACCCTTTCTAATAATTACATTAAATAAATCTAGTAAAATTTTCACTCTCCCTGTTTCATTACACCACTCCTTAAGAAACTCTGTTGGGATGCCATCAATTCCAGTAGCTTTATTTTTCTTCAGTAACTTAACTTGTTTTATTATTTCCTCACTCCTAATTTCACCATCCAATATCTCTACAAAAACATTCCTTATTTCCAAAAATTCCGTACTTCCTATACTCCTTTCTTCCCCATATAATGTTTTAAAATACTCCATCCATTGTCCTGGCTCAACATTGGGTTTAGTTACACATTTATTATAGGTCGACTTAAGAACCTGCCATACCTTATTAACATTATTTTCATTTAGACATTTTATCAAATTCCTTTCATTGCATTCCCTCCAGTCCTTTTTCTTTTGCTCTAATAATAAATTATGTGAATTCCTCCCTAGATTTTCTATCATCTAATTCTCTCCACCTGACCAACAGTTGTTTTACTTGTCTTTTTGATACCCTACATTCTTCGTCAAACCAGTCCTTATCATATATGTAAACCCTCTTTTTTGTTTTCATTTCCTCTCCCGCCCTTTGCATAACTGTATTAAGGATATCTATTGCATTCTCAATTTGATTATTCTTAACCATGAATGTTACTCCACATAGACATATCTTTCCAAAATTCGTAGGAAAATAAGCTCTACAAACAAGGTGTAGAGAAAAATTAATCTCCACACATTGAGAGTACCTGCACTTGATTATTGTGATGAAATAATATTTGATTTACACTCCCCAAATTCAAGTAAATCTTGTTAAGGAATTGTGCAAATATTTATTCAGATATACAATAAGAAAATAGCCAAGGTGTTACTGCGAGTTTTATTGATAATACTACATGCAAATTTGAAATTTTAAGAAAAGAGTCTCAAAGTGCAAAGATTTTCAAATAAAAGAAAGCTATTATCATTTCTTAACATTGATGCCTAAAACTTAAGTATCCTTTATACTTTCCTGAAGCATCTCAATCCAGAACTATCATTAATTTAATTATTCCACCATAGAGTAAAAAAAAATATCATTTCCAACACAGAAATTAGTATGGGTTATGTTTTGGAGAAGATCAGGAGTGTGAGAGTCAATTGTAAGACAGGTAGGACAATTAGAGATGGGCAGGGTGCCAACTAAGGGGAAGATAATGGAAAGAGCTTTGAAATTTTGGTTCAGAAGTTTAAATCTAGGAAAAAGTAATGTGTTAAGACAATGTATTGAATACCAAGAGAATAGCTTAATGAATGATGGATGGGTAAGTAAATTACGGAATATTTTGGAGAAAAATGGGTTAGGAGATATATGGAGAAGGAGAGAAAATAACGTAAAACATTTTTGGAAAAAGGCAAGGAAAAGACTGGAGGATATAGAAATACAAATCATGTTCAGTGAGATTGCCGAAAAGAGCTCATTAGTTTATTATAGACCAATGAAAAGTACATGGGGTAGGGAAAAATATATAGACATAGTAAATAAAGAAGAGAGAGAATCTATTGCATGGTTAAGAACCGGAGCATGGAGGCTAAAAGGGCTAAGACAGGGTATTCCTCAGAACCAATGTCCGAAATGTGGTGGTAATGAAGACATTGAACACATAGTATTTAAGTGCCAAGGAACAGAAAATTGGAGAAAAGAATTTTTTAATAAGAAGTGGTTGAAGGGGGATAGAAATACACTTATGATTGAAATGATATGCAAGGACGCTAGAAGCATTGGACAGTTTTTGTGTAAAGTAAAAAATAAATGGCTTTGGACAGTGGAAAGAGAAAAGTAAGAGGTAGTGCATCTTACTTTGAATGGAAAACTATAGTGAATGTGTGATGGTTAAGTAATCAATAAATGGAAAGTGAAAAAAAAAGAGGAAATGGGACATGAAAAAAAAACAAACCAAAACAAAAACTGAAAAAAAAGAGCAAGATAATTTAGTGACAAGAGATTGTAAAATGTAAATAAACTGTAGTGATTGTCTACTGAATAAGTGACCAGGGTCAAAATGCAGTAGACAATCAAATTTGTAAAACTCTTAGCACAATAAATACTATACTATACTATACTAATACTATACCTCCCACAGAATCTTTTGCACTATAACTCTTTTTAATTGTGCAGAATCTGCTCTGGTGATGTCTAACTCTCCTTACTATACCCATAGAATATTTTTTTGTTTAAAATCTTCTCTTCTGTATCATTATGCATCACCTCAGCATGCGTGCATGGCCACTTTAAGAGCCTACTCAGTTACCATCATCATGCATTACCTCCATATAAAATCACAATGACGTTCATCGCCTAGCTTGTTGATTCTGACATCTTTAGCAATGGAACCTAATTGTTTACCTATTGCATTGCTATGTCATTCAGCTATTTGTATATACATTTATTTTAATATTTTCCTTTTAAATTAATGCTTATTATTCTCTCTTATCTTCCTACTGTGTGATCCTTACAAGTTATGTTGATTATTTACATTTTTCCTAATAAATGATTCCCATACATTGTTTTTGCATCTGTTTATAATTACATTGGGTGATTTCTTCTTTTTCTTCTTCTTCCTGCTCCTCTTCTTATCTTGAAGCAAATTTATATAAATGTTGCAGTTTTCATGCTACACCATTCTAGTTACATTAAATTCCTTTTAAATTACATTGTTTGTTGACCTTTTTTAATTTTACTTTGGGCTTTAGAGTGATTGTACCCAGATCTATTTCCATTTTAAAACTAGTATATTAAGCATATCATAGAGAGCTGTAACCATCCCCAGCCTTTTTCTGAATCTGTTCTTCCTTAAACCAATTTTCCTAAAACTTTTCTTCCTAAAAAAAAAGAAGATAATATTAAGGCAATACTGCATCAAGAGAATTGTACATAACATAACAGTATTAAGAAAAGACTAGATGCAAATATTTCACATAACCTTGACAAATATCTAAATACACGATAAATTGCCATTCATCCACACTTAATTATTGTACTCACCTGGTTGGCCATAACATAGAGTTTAGTATAATCATGCACCCAAAACTTGCACTACAAATATCTCTGAAACAAAAATAGAATTAAATGTCTTTCACAGGCATGAAGACTAGTGAGGGGCTCATTAAAGTACAATATATATAGCACAATAATTTGCCTGACAGATGAAGGTTTGGAAATTTATATTAATTTGGTTTTACTATTGCATGGAGTTATAAAATGTTGCATTGATAAATTTGTCACATGCCCTGTGTACTAACGCTTCTAATGAATGTTCATTTATGTTCACTGTGTTACGTATTTTCTTTAATGTTTCTTCCGAACCATCTGCAATCCTTAGTGAAATAATATATAGGAGATACCATAACAGATACAGATAACAATATTGAATTAATACTGCATTAACATAATAACATTGAGAGAAGATAAATTCATTATTTGTGAGCTTAACACCTTGGATGTGAGTTCTACCTTGTATATGCTTGTAAAAATGAATAGGTGGTAGGAGACAAGTGGTGGCTGTCCAGGCATAGCAAGAAACAGATCCTATTGTTTCTAGATTTATCCCAAGGCTAACTTTAGGGTTAGTGTGCTTTGAACTCATATTATTGCAATTATGTATCACAATATTGTACTTTCCCTAGTCCTCTCTACTAACAAACCCTACCCCAACATTCCCAACTCTACCAACTAATTTTTTACAAGCAATTCTCAGCTGCCATATTACTGAAACAAGCAATAAATAAGTATATTAGGGAAAAGGTCATTAGGAAGCTGAGCTTAGGAAGAGTTGATGAGGAAAAATGACCAGAAATCTGTTGTAACTAGCTGCTGTCTATTTAAATTTTTAATAATGACATAATAGATAAAATGATAGAGATTAGAGGAGTCATTGTCCTGCATACAGACAGTGTTCTCCTTTAGACTCTGTGTCCAAAGGAACGGTTACAAATATGGAAACTGATTTAAATAAGGTCCTTAAAGTACTGCATTCCTGGTTGAATTAAAACGCAATGACTATAAATATTAAAAAGACAGCCTTTCAGACTTTTCACTCTGCTATAAAACAATGGAACCTTAATCTCAATGTAGTAAAAGTAAAATATATAAACATCTAGGTACCCATGAACTTTTTATTGTAATCTTTTGATAAAGTCATGATGTAATCAAAAACCTGCCGGAATGCCTGAGCACCCTCAAAAGATTTGCTTGGATGTGAGTAAGTGTCAGATCTACACTTAACACACACAAACTATTTGTCAAGCCTGTTATTAATACTGCTGCAGCACTCATTATGGCTGAAAATCACTTGACAAAACTTTTAAAGGTTTAGGATCAAGTTCTCAGTCACTCCCACCCACTTTTAAAGTATTCAATGTCCCTTAATCGTCAGATCTCCAGATATGTTTGGAGAAAGTGAGTTACCCTGTGCTTCATTTATCTAAGTTAAATAAAGCTCCTAGAACATCATCAGGTTCAAATTCCTAAAGAGTAAATCTGGGACAGATATTGTGAATGATATACTTGTTTGTGTTTGTATTCAATTTTTGGTTTCTCTAGAGGAAATATTGTGTTCCATTAAAATATCTAATATCAGGAGGTTACTGCAATTACAGGTTTTGAAATCCACACAATAAAAACTAAGCTTTTTGCATTAAACTAAAAGATGAGCACAGCATGTGTGTGCATGCTTGCTTGCTAATGTCTGTGAGTAGCATTATACTCACAAAGGAAAAGCTTGATAAATGCCACACTTTATACATAATTCAGATGCCATTTAAGGATAACAAACAAAGATTTTCAAGAAAATTTTCCATTCCAATCCTTTATATGGACAAATGTTAATTATTTGGCATTTTCTAAAACTTGTATGACCAATTTTCAATAAAATATCATATGTTTTTGATCTTCTCATTATATAAATAATGTATATTTTGAATTTTATATAGATTTGGAGGTCTTTTCATTCTTATTGAATGTTATATCACTCGGAAAAAAGACAACTTACTACATAAACAATCTAATGTGTTAGCATTCACATGACTTTCTCTATGCACTCTTTTAAAGCTATTCTTACAAAAGCTTATTCTTCTATTTAACTTTTGTTAATTAAGACATAACTCATTCGTTGTATATATAAGAAGAATACAGTAAGCTAAAGCAATAATTAAATCTTTTAAAAGTCATTTGCTATGTGATGGCTTTGCAATTCCATTCTTTTTGCATACACAAACACAGAAAAGGGGGTTAATAGCATTTGCAATTGAGTAAAGTATGAAGTATTTGAAAATTCAAACCTGAAACAAAGAATATCTTGGAAGTGGTTAAGAGTACAACAAATTTTATTTGACATACATTTTTGTTTTAATGAGTTCTGCATTTTTTGTGCAGAAAGAATTTGGCTATCTCTTACAGTTTACCAATGATACAAAAATCATTTTGAATAAAGAGGACTTCATAGGCTATTTCCAGAAGATTCAAGGCATACATTTTATTTGTCAGAAGCATATCTTAAACATATGGTATTTTAAACAAAATTGTTAGAACCATGTTTGAGAAAATAAAAAATAATAAAAATTTTTCTATGTACAGGGTAGTTTGGGATGGGGAAATTTTCTTGAAAATATTTTTGGCACATTGTTGGAAGATGTTGAACTTAAAAACCAGGCTTGGTTTTTATCAAACTTTTCATTTTGAATTATGCTGATCTCACATGCACGTGCACACACACACACACACACACACACACACACACACACACACACACACACACACACACACACACACACACACACACACAGACCTTCTGATCCGAAGGTTGCAGGTCCAAGCTGCCCCAGTCTGATGGTTTTTAAGTGCTCTTAAAAGCAACAGCCCCATGTCAGTGGATTTATTAGCATGTAATAAATAAAAAAAAAAAAAAACTCCTGCAGGATGAAATTCCAGCACACCATAAGTGCTGATATGATTCTGGCAATTGACATGCTGTTAACAAAATATATATATATATATATATTACACGGACCTTTTTCTAAAAATGTATTTTATGGGGGGTTTAGGGAGTCTCAAAATATGTATTTTTGGGTGAAATGCAATACTTGTCCTATTTACAATAAGTATGTAGTAGAAAAAGCGTAAATTGAGCTCGTTAAAACTACAATTTGTATCAGATAACATGTATTCATAGCACTGGAACCTTTCAAAATATACCTTGTTTTATTCTTACATATTACTGTGCTGAAATTCATCATCTTATAGAACTATTCGCAAACTGATGATATTTCATTTTTTTCTTTTTCAAATGGGTATGTTACAAACAAAACTGACTTGTGATATAAACAGTTCAACCTTTTTTACTTTCTCTACTACGTATAGTAAGTAAGTAGGGGAAGTATTGCATTCCACCCAAAAATTCGATACCGAGATTTCACCGGAAATACATGTTTTGAGATCTCCTGAATCCAAAAAAAGCATTTTTGGAAACATGTCCGTGTGTGTGTGTGTGTGTGTGTGTGTGTGTGTCTGTGTGTGTGTGTGTGTCTGTGAACAGCATAACTCAAAAACGAACAGTCGGATAAGCACCAAACTTGGTATTTAGGTTCAGTATCTTCCAGAGATGCGACACGAAGGTTTTCAAGAAAATCCCCCCACCCCAGACTACCCTTTACATGGAAAATTTTTCGAAAATTTTAATTTTCTCAAAAATGGCTCTAACGATTTTGATGAAAATATCATATGTTTAAGATAATGTCATGAGAAATGAAATGTATATCTCGAATTTTCTGGGAATGTCTCCAAAAGTATTCTTCATTGTGAACGCCTTTTGCATAACTCGTAAACCATAAGAGATAGACAAAATTTTACTACACAAAAAATGTAGATCGCGTTAAAATACACAACTTATGTCATATACATTTCTTTTGTTGAGTGAACCGTTTTCAAGATATTGCTTGTTATTTCCTTAAATTTTCCAATACTTATACTTTTGCTCAAATACGTTATTCATTTTCTTATGTCCTGACATGCAAAGAGAATGGAATGCGCCACATAGCAACCAGCGTTAAAATATTTGACTATCGCTTAAAAGCTACCATATTCCCCTTGCATCTACAAGAAAATTACCAATAAGATTGACATCTCGATATCTCGATTAACATGAAGCATATGGAGAATAGGCGTTTGTAAAATTAGCTTGTACAAGAGTAGAGAAAGTCATGTGAATGTAACACATCAGATTTTTTCCCATATGTTGCACCAAGTTCTTTAAAAGGAAGGAAGCAAAGAATATATACACATACACCTTCTCACTTGACCACCCACACATACACACCCTCCCACCTGACAGCACCCCCACACATACACACACAAAAGAAAAGGACATTTTCTAAACTTGCTTTTTTTGGATTCAGGGCTGAAGTGGTAGAGAAGTAAAAATAATTTTGAGTGTAACAATATTTAGGAGAGTGAGATTTGTATTACAATTAGGCTCAAAGAGCTTTAAAATGTGCCTGTAAATTTACAAGATATCAGCTTTTCCTCTCTTATGAAAAGCTTTTTATTATGAACTTATTACTTTTTGATTTGATGCTCCTCATTTATTTTAATTACATTAATATTTAATTTCTCTATTTGAATTAAAATAAATTATTTATAGTGTTCCCTTAGTATATATGTATGCTTTGCAGAAAATATTTCCATTGCTGATTATCAAAGGGTATTCTCTCTCTGTCTCTGTTGTTTCATATAATTACTTTACTTTTTCTCTGTTTATTATGCATGTCTATACATTAATACAATGCCAGGTGACTGAATTGTTACAGATATCTGAGGTACATACAAAGGCAGCTGGAGCTATTATGTTTATTACTATCACCACAGCATCACGACTGAGGGCCATTGAATTGGAAATTATTCCCCGCCTTATAGCTCTTGCCCATGATTTTTACAACCAGGAATTGCAGATTAATTGCATTAAGGTGATGTTTTAATGTAACATTTAAAACCAAATTCACTTAATAGAGACAAAAATAATAAAGATTATGCAACAACTAATGAATGAATGAATGAATGAATGAATGAAGAGTTTGTGCATATGGGAAATATTTATTATTGTCATTTTTTACAGACTGCCTTTTATGATTCCAAGAAAAGCTTATTCACTTTTGTCATTTGTTTCATTTGATAAGTAGTAAGTTACAAATTTAGATATTCCAGGCTGAGTAAATGATTATTTATTAATTACTTCAGTTCCATGCTTTAGCACAGATATTGTCTTTCTATAAGTTCAAAATTCAACCTCAGTATGTCTATGCTGAGACAGCCAATTAGGCATCAAAGAATTCTACTCTTAATTGCATTCATTCCGTTCATCATGGTAGTTGATGCAATGTTAAATGTTTTTAAAAATATAGGTACAGAACTCATGATCACTCACAAGTATAACTAGTTTTATCTTGTATAATAAATTGATAAAATGAACCAAGTTTAACACATAAAATATCACTAAACATCCACATACCTAGTAACACACCTTAGTAACCCAACCTCAGCTATTTACCTGTCCCTTCTGGTGTTGAATTCCTGTCTAATGGTGATTGGAGGAACATTTTACTCAGAGCCCGAGTTGCATAGTTCATTAACGGTTGGTTATTCTTCATCATAGAAACCTTTTCCCATTCTGCTAACTCTCTGGGTTGGTTTACAGCTTTATTAGAGAAATGCTAATTTGGATGGTTGTGGCCACTGTTCCAATATTGTGAGGATTTGTAGATTTGTCCACTTTAGTTTTATATTTCTGAGATACTTGTGGAATTTGATTTATAGAGCTTGTTAAGTGTTTCAAATATACATTTTATTACAATTTTCACAATCTACCTTATAAATACCAAATCTGTTTTCAGGAGAGATTATATCTTGGTTAGACTTTAGCAAGTTTTTAATGGAAAGTCTGTTGTAAGATGTCAAAGTGAAAATGAATTCCTTAAATATTTTCTGAAATTTTGTATCAGTCCATGGCTGGTATGTAATATTTTGAGTTCTATAATTCTATTTAGAATAATAAAGTGTTTAATCTTCATATTTTCTTGTCTACCACATACTTTTTAAATCCATTACCGACTGAAATTTTAAGATTATTTTTCTTTCAACCTCCAATAGGACATGATATCAAAACCAATGTAAATAGCAAAATTGTTTTATCAATAAAAGCTAACTATACTATGTTACTTTTCATTTTAATCACCTTGAAGAATCAAATGTTTGTTGTAACTGTTCACCAGCTTTCCAATGACTTTTGCAAAAGCAGTTGCCATCTGTCTCTTGAGCAGAAAAATATGTAAGTTGCTTGGCACTAGATCAGGGCTGTAAGGCTGGTGACCAAACACTTCTCTCCCTGACCACCTTAATCATGAGCATCTGTTCAGCCATCTCTAAATTTCCTACATGTGCCATGATTCATTAAATTCTTACCATATACAGGGTCATTCTGCAGTGGATTTCTGCTGATTTATGCCGATATGCCTGTAGAAATATAACATTGTATAACTTGCACTTGTCAGGAGAGTCCTTTATAGTAAACATATTTGTGTGTCCATAGCCAAGTTTCAATTGACCAGTTGGCCTTGGCAGTGGTGCTAATAGTGAGAAAACAGCCAATCATCCTATGTGATGCCCTACCTCCTATTGCTACTCACGCCAACTTGGAGTATCATCGGAGGTTGAACAAAAAATAGTTCTTGTAACAATTTACTGTTATTCTTTACTATACTATTTGATTAAGTGGAGGTCTGGGAATTACACTTGATAACAGCATGCTTATATGGAGTTGCAATGTAGCTATTTTCTTTGGTAATACTATCTGTTTGTATCCCTTTCCGCATACTCCAAATCTGATTCTATACCACCACTGATGCCATTATAATTAAATTTACTATCATCATTGGGCTTAGCAGTAATAGACAATATCAAAATGAAAGTATACTCAGGGTGTTAGGTATAATAAAATACTGATTACAGATCAAGATTACAAGCATATTACATATCCAAATATTCTAATATAAAATAACAAGTGTGTACAGAGTTATAGATATAAAATAATACTGATGATTAGTGATTAAGATAACATTAATGGGTATATTACATATCAAAGTATTCTTGTATTGAGTAATGACGCGTAGTAACTAACTAGCCAAGCAGCTTATGCTTAAGTATTGATACAGGACATTGTCTTACGTCTAATGGTGATTCATTATACAGGGTGAGCCAAAAGACTCCGAACCACCTGGCGGTGTTTTACCTGTCCGCGTCGTCGGCGCTCGTTGCCGTCTGCTGCTATCATAGAAAGGAGCAGATGAAAGCATGCAACATTTTTAAAACTACTTTTAAAGGCTTTACTTACCAACTTTATGAAAGGAAATGCTGAAACTGGCCACCATCGTTGTCCATACATTTTGGGCACCTCTCTAGGAAACTATCCATCATGGAATTTTTGGGGGGAATTTTCCAAAAGATGACCGAATGTCGTCTATGTGTCTTCGATAAGAACCGAATGCCATCTTTTAGATTTCTTAGCCTGAACACTTTCTGTCGCCTGAAATTTACTGTAAAGTTCATGGATTGTTGTACGGCCTGGAACTTTTACACCTGGAAATCTTTCTGCAAATCATACTTTCACTTGGTGAACTGACTGAGTTAACACATATGAATCATAAATAAATACACACTGTGCAGTAGAAAAGATATATCGAGCCATAATATACTTTGTGACTAAGTACAGGACAAAATAATAAATAACTGGTAATAACCAAAGACGGAACTTAGGCAGAATGCCTTTTTAAATATGTCAAATCTATCTTCAATTTGAAAGTGAATCTGTACAAATTATACCTTTGTGATTGAAATGCCACAGCTTTATGTTGCCTTTTTCTGCCTTTTTAAATATAAAGGCCTTTATTTCATTATTTATCTATTATTTATTAATTATTAAACATTTCCGTCAGGTACATTTTATTTCAATAACCCTTAGTCCGTGACAATAAAAGTTAGTTCGCCGAATGTATATTATAAGTTGCAGACAACATAGGCGTCCTTCATTCAGTTCATTATTTTCTTTGCAACAATGAGTGCTATGTGCAAATAAATGTATAGACAACAGAAAGCGTTTGAATTACAGCTTGTGTTTGTTTTAAAAGGCAATAATGAGTGCGGGTCTAACTTTGTTTTTCTTTCAGTATTCATTGCGACGTTGTTGTAGCTAAAGCAAGATGCCGAAATTCAGTGTTTCTTTACGCAGTAAATTACAAAGTTACATTAATACTTTTGTATTGCAATATTGAGTCGAAAATCCCAGTTTGCATACGCCTTATGTAAAGCTTTCCTCAGGAAATTACAGAATCCTACATTATCACAGTTTTTGGAGAAGTATACTAACCAAACTGTATCTAGCGAGTCAAGTTTGTGAAAATGTTCCTTAACCAAATGTTATGATGACACAATGAAAATCATTAAAGATAATAAAAAAAAAAGAAGATCTGGATTTCTATCGATGAGTCAAATGATACCATGGGTAATTTCATTGCCAATGTTGTTATTGGACCATGACATCCTACAGAGGATGAATCAATGACACCATTCCTACTTACAACAGAGTGTCTTGAGAAAGTTAATAATTCAACTATCGTGCAGTTATTCACAGTTCATTAAAGTTGTTGTGGCTTGAAGAGATTCAATATGACATCTTACTTTTCATCAGTGATGGTGCACCACATATGAAAAAGGCTGGAATAGCGTTAAAAGTGCTATTTTCAAACATGCTTCACGTGACCTGCGTAACACATGGCTTTCACGGGGGTCAGAAGATATGTGATGCTTGTTTCCGGATGTTGACAAATTGATTTCCGGTATTAAGAAGATCTTTCTCCATCAAGTATCCTGACATTTAAATCTATTGCATCAGATGTAGCTCTGCCCCTCCCCCCAATCTATCATAACAAGATGGGGGGACATGGATCTCAGCAGCACTTTACTATGCTTCAAATTTCCAGAGTATAACTGAGGTGGTGAACGCTCTGGAGGATGAAGCATCTTCAATTGTAGCAGCCAAGAAACTTTTCAACTCTTCGGAAGTGAAAAATGACTTAACTTTCATTGCAGCCGAGTTTGGGTTCCTGTCACAAGTGATCTGCCAGCTTCAAGAAAGACGACAACCTTTAACAAAGTCAGTGAAAATGTGGATGATGCAGTCCAAAGACTGGACAATGTACCAGGGAAATGGGGTTCATTAGTGTAAAAAAAGTGTTATTGAAAAATTGTGATCTGGATAAACTTAGAAACATTTAAAAAATTCTACAAGGTGACAATTCTGTTGCAGTTGAAATGGATCCTACAACAATGCTATGTTTTAGATTTGCACCAATAACCTCTGGAGAGGTCATTTTCTCATATGAAAAATGTGCTATCTGACAGGAGACTCAACATGACACCATAAAACTTAAAAAAGCATTTGGTTGGCATGTGCAACGAATAAGGCATTGCAATACACAGGCCTTTTTAAAAAATCTGATGTGTTACACTCACATGACTTTCTCTACTCTTGTACAATCTAATTTTACAAACGCCTATTCTCCATATGCTTCATGTTAATCGAGATGTCAATCTTATTGCTAATTTTCTTGTGGATGCAAGGGGAATATGGTAGCTTTTAAGCGATAGTCAAATATTTTAACGCTGGTTGCTATGTGCCGCATTCAATTCTCTTTGCATGTCCAGGACATAAAAAAAATGAATAACGCATTTGAGAAAAAGTATAAGTATTGGAAAATTTAGGGAAATAACAAGCAATATCTCGAAAACGGTTCACTCTACAAAAGAAATGTATATGACATAAGTTGTGTATTTATCTTAAACATATGATATTTTCATCAAAATCGTTAGAGCCATTTTTGAGAAAATTAAAATTTTCGAAAAATCTTCCATAAAGGGTAGTCTGGGGTGGAGGGATTTTCTTGAAAACCTTCGTGTCGCATCTCTAGAAGATACTGAACCTAAATACCAAGTTTGGTGCTTATCCGACTGTTCGTTTTTGAGTTATGCTGTTCACAGACACACACACACACAGACACACACACACACACACACACACACACACAGACACACACACGGACATGTTTCCAAAAATGCTTTTTTTGGATTCAGGAGGTCTCAAAACATGTATTTCCGGCGAAATCTCGGTATCGAATTTTTGGGTGGAATGCAATACTTCCCCTACTTACTATACGTAGTAGAGAAAGTAAAAATATTTCATTTTGTGTCAATTACAACACTAGCATTTTGTTGAAAACGTTGAAGTTCTTTAAAATATAATGATCGAGTTATTGAATGGTGTAATCTATTAAATAACTGGGTTTTGCTAATTGCCTGTTTTAGTATTTATAATGCCTTTTTTAACTATTTATAATGCGTTTTTGCCTGCCTATTTTAACGATTTATAAAGCCTAAACTTCCGGTCTCTGGTAATAACTGAACTACATCGCATCACCGTCAACTCAAAACTGCACTTCACACTGCAGCAATACAACAGCATGACTTTGTTTATAGCAGCAGTGCGTTATGATGTTTTTATCATATTTCCACACGCCCAGTGGAAAAACACAGCGCAGCCGGTAATATTGTTCATAAAATACCCCTCCAGTGTAACTTAAAACATAACGTGTATAAGACAAACCCACACATCCTGGAAGAATTGTAACAAAATATCCACCAGGAAATTTCTCAACGTGAATTATGGTGAGTGATGGATAGTTTCCTAAAGAGGTGCCAAAAATGTATAGACGAGGTGGCATCTCCTTTCGTAAACTTGGTAAGTAAAGCCTTTAAAAGGTTTTAAAAATGTTGTATGGTTTCATCCGTGCTTTTCTATGATAGCGGCAGACGACGAGTGGCGAGAATGAGGACAGGAAAAACACAGTGCAGGCAGTTCAGAGTCTTTTGGCTCACTCTGTATAATTGTATACCTAGTACTTCACAGCTCTTTTGAGATGTGGTCAATATATGATATGGAACATTAATAAGTCAACATGATCTAGTATTATAGGAATGAAAATCTTGTCTACTTTGTAATTCAGATAAGATAGTTTTTATATAAACATTTGGACAATGTTTGGGGAGAGATGGTCTCCATTTAAACAAGAAAGGGTCATATTTGTTAAGCCAGCTGATGTGTAAGGTTATAAAATTGTGCATGGAACAGGGAAACTTATAACTAGGATCGGTGATGACAAAGTAAGTAATATGGTGGATGTTATTAAAAATAAAACTTGTACAGAATCTGACAATAGTGATGTTACTGTAAATAAAAATTGTACAATATCAAACAGTAGTAATAGTTGTTACGATCAATGCATGTATTTCAGAATTTTTCATTTAAATATACAGCATTTGGCCAATAAATTGGTAGCATTACAGCAAGTAATCTATGATTTGGATCCCCAGGTAGCTGTTATCACTGAACATGGTTTAAACAAGGATCATCTAGAGCTGTACAAAATAGTAAACTACAGTATTACTGGTTCATTTTCACAGAGTAAGTATAAAAGTGGGGGAGGGGGTTGTAATATATGCACATAGCATGCTTAAAGTAACTGACCTTAAATTAGAAAAATACTGTAGAAAAAAACTTTTGAGATTGCAGGTGTTTTAATACACACTCACAAAGAAGATATTATTGTTCTTGGCATTTATAGCTCACCAAGCACCTCCAGTGAGGAATTCCTAGTCCATCTAGATAAAGTATTAACTAGGTTTTCAATAAAAAAATCTCAAAATTGTAATTGCAGGTGATCTAAATATAAATAACAACTCCTTAGATAGGGATTACAAAAAGCTTAATGAACTATTTAATACCTATAATATAAAAGAACTGATTAGCGAACCTACAAGAGTAACAGAATCAACATCAAGCAGTATTGATCACATCGCTACCAACATAAATAAATAGAAAGCAATTGTGCATGTCTTAAATACCCATTTGTCAGATCATTATGCACAATGTGTTGATTTAGTAGATGTTATTTATCAGAAATTAACCAGTAAGGAAATAAAAATGGCCTGATTAATTAATGATGCAAATGTAAGAGATTTAGCTAACAGATTAAATGATGTAAATTGGGAATGAATTTATAACATAAAGTCCATAAATGACAAGTGGCATGAGTTTTATAAGATATTTCAATACAATTTTGATATATGCTATCCAATTAAAAGTAAAACTGTAAATTTAAATAAAAAACCAAAAATGTATCTACCTAAGGAAATATTTCTGTTAAGAGAAGAAATGAAAACTATGTACGAATTACATAAATCGACACATTTGGATTATTATAAAGAAAAATACAAAATAAGTAAATGTAAATATCACATTACACTACAAGAATTTAGAGCAATGAACCAAAATGACAAGATCAATAAGTCGTCCAATATAAATAAAGCTGTCTGGGAAATTATAAATAACACTAGGCTTGCAAAAAATGTGCACAAAAATATGGAACTGCACATAAAAGGTGTAATTGGAAAAGAACCAATTGAATTAACTGATTATCTAAATAATTATTTTCTTAATGTAGCGGAGCAAAATACTATAGTAAAGCCTAATAAGAATGTGTGTATAACATCAAAAATTAAAGATTCGTTTTTTGTCAAACCAACTACAGAAGATGAAATTCTTAAATTACTATCAGCTCTGACAAATAAAACTAGTAGTGGCTGGGATGAAATTAGTCCAAAAATCCTGAAACAGTGTAGAGGTGTGCTTCTAAAACCACTAGAACATTAAATAAATAGCTCAATAATAAATGGTGTTTTCCCAGAATTACTGAAATGTACATTGTTAGACCATTATTTAAAAAGGGTAGTACAAATGAAGTGAATAATTATAGACCAATATCATTAACATCTGAAATTGCAAAGCTTTATGAATAAATTCTATTAAGTAGGCTAATTGAATGCACAACAAAGCATACACTACAAAGAACTTTTATAGATGAAGTAACAGAAAAAATGGAAAACAATGAAAAACTAAATGCCCTTTTCTTAGATCTTTCAAAAGCCTTTGAATGTGTTGACCATAAAATACTATTAAATATAATGGAGTCTTATGAAATTAGGGGACTCCCTAGAAAATTAATCTCTGCATACCTATATCAGTCAACTGAGATCCACCACATAAAAGGAAACAGTATAAACCTATTTCAGTCAAAATATAAGCTGGTAAAATATGACATACCATAAGGTACTGTTTTGGGTCCTCTTCTTTTTATACTTTATATAAACAATATAACCGAGCTATCAGGTATTAAAATAGTATCTTATGCAGATGATACCACAGCAATATGTTCTGGAGTAAACTATGAAGTCTTGCATAAAAACATGGAAAAAAATCTATAACTGCACTACAAAATTTCTTCGAATTGCTCAATTTAAAATGTAATATAGAAAAGACTCCTGTGATAAATATGTCTTTCAAGGAAAATGGAAACTCACATCTATGATAATGTAAAAAATGTAAATTCTCAAAAATTTTTGGGTATAATTGTAAATAGTAATTTAACTTGGGTAGATCATATAGATTATATGTGTAACAAAATAAGTAAATCTGTCTATCTATTATGATACTTCAATCTCTTTAATAACTTGAGCATACTGAAAAAATTTATTATGGAGTAAGCTATCCACATCTAACTTATGGCATAAAATATGGGGAATTTCCTGCAAAACCCATATAAAATGACTCTTCATATTACAAAAGAAATGTGTAAGGACAATCTACACTTAAAACCCACTGATACATGTAAATATACATTCATCGATAACAACATATTGACAATATATTCACTGTATGTGTATAAGGCGATCATACTTGCACTAGAAAACGGGAGTGAAAAAAAACACTAATATCCACCATCATTATACATACAGACTTTTTAAAAAAGGTTTTAGTAAGAAAATATCAGATAAAAATTTAAATATTAAGGGTTTAATTCTATACTAAATTGCCAAATGTCATTAAAAAGGTAACTGGATCCAGATTTAATACAAAATTAAAAATATATCTTAACAATAAATGTTTATATAATTTATATGGCCTGTAAATAATTAATTTAATGTATCAATTATGTATGTACTTTGTAACCTTTTAACTCTAATTCGGACAATGTCAGAAATTTGTATACAAATCTATTGACAATAAATTATTATTATTATTATTATTATTATTATTATTATTATTATTATTATTATTATTATTATTATTATTATTATTATTATTATTATTATTATTATTATTATTATTATGTGGTATAAATATACAATTTTATTACAGTCATTAGTCTTAATTTAGTAAATAATGGTTTGCATTGAGTAGTTTTATCAGTCTGAAATTATTTGAATAACTTTTCTTTATTCTTTCTTTTGGGGGGGCATAAAAGTCTACCAGCAATATGTGAATTGTTTCCCAAGAGTGAAATACCATACACTATTGTGCATAAAGGGTACCATCAAATTGTAAAAATTGCAGCCAAATGGCTTTTTAAAAGGACATGGTAGACAAAAAATATTCATGTTAAACAGAATTATAATATGTAGAATTACAGAAGCCAAGACCTTCAAAAGGATTACTTACCACCCATGGGCTGATAGAAAATATTTAAGAAATTCAACTTTGTTTTGGTAGCTTACAACAGATTTTTCCATTAAAAATATGCTGATATCTGATCAAGATAATGTCTCCTGAAACCAGATCCATTATTTACCAGGTAGACTGTAAGGACTAATTTTGAAGATTTAGTGATGTAGTGTAGCAACCCTCAACTCTCTTTATTTTAAAAAAAGACTGTAAGGAGCCTAATAAAATGTATGTATATTGGAAATACAAAACAAAGCCTTAAAACCACATTCAACCAGCATCTCAGAAATATAAAGCTCAAACAAGTGGACAAATCTGCTACAGCCTCGCACTTTTGGAACAGTGACCACAACATACAAAATAACCTTACTCTGCTGAAAGCCATAAACTAACCCAGAGAGTTAAAAGTATGCAAGAAGACTTTTTTGTAGTGAAGAATAGCTATCAGTTAACAAACTTTGAAATTCCCAAAGAAAGGGATCGGATTAGAAGATTGTTCCAATAACGAGGGGAGCTCTGACAAGAGTGACAGAAAATAGTTGAGGATGAGGTAAGAATCCCAAAAACATGTTGCTATGCAAATAAATTGATTAACTTTTAGGATTTTAAATTTGACTGGCTTATCAATTAAGCTTCTTATGTTTTTAAATTATTTTACTTACCCATTAGCACATGTTACTGCTTATATAAGATTATTTAGTATCTGAAACACATTTTAAAATAAGGAGTAGAAAATAAAAACATTAAGTTAATATAAATACAGACTCTAACATAATTTCATTACAAAGTATTTTAAAACACACAGAAAATGCATAAATCTTAATATGTGTAATAATCTCCAAAATGATGTTATATTAGGCTCCTTTAATTCATTTCTACTGAATATTGCTGATTTAAGTTTCTACCACAACACTAATATGAGATATATACCCTAGGTCTTGACCAACATTGCAGAGGCTCCACAAGGCAGAGAAATACTGAAAATGCAATACAGGAGATCCATTGAGAACATTTTAACAACAAAGGGTGATTCAGAGGCTGTTGATCGCCATCTTAAAATCCTTCTTGGTGTTATTGATTGGGAACCTTGAAAAATAAAAATTACTGAAAATAACAAAAAACACATGAGTGTATAACTGCTAAAAGTCATTAATAAAAGGTGAAAAATTTAAGATATAACCTATGTATTAATTAATTTAAGTTGGAATACAGAAAAAATTGCAATTTCAATAAATTGCTATGTAATGATTCCTAAACAAATCATCAATTTCACCTCATCGTTGCTTTTGTCTAGAATTTTCTAAGTGTTAAAAAAAGTTTAAAGATGTTAAATGGCCAAAGGTGAAGTGGCAATTCTATGTGGTGTTCTAAGTGAAATACTGCAGTAACTTTTTTTTTCTCCAAACATTAGATTTACTGTAAACATTAGCTTCTATTGAACATTTAGCATGACACTGTGTGCTGTGATAGCATTTAGAACCATTAATTGGGGTATTTTGAGACAGGGGTCTAATTTTGAACAAAGAACATGATATATTTACTAAATATACCATGAACTATTTCATGTGCATACTATAATATGATTTTTAATCTTAGAGCTGATGCTTTTGAAGTTATTTTTGGATGTCCCATTTAAAAAATGATCACTGCCCTCTTGCACAACATACTAAGCCTTGGCAGTGTTGTAACAAGCTCGGGGATTTGTGGCTGGTGCCAAGAACGTGAAATATTTCCAATCTATGACCTATTCAGACTTCAAATTTACCTTTGACAATACCAAGAACTTTCCTGGGCAAAAGATCAGGATCTTGAAACTCTCTGGAGGACAAATTTTGAGATTTCTCACCTTCATTGTCAGTGTTATTTTTAATCATCTAGATTTATATAGTCAACAGGACATTGGTGGGACACCTCCCTTACTACTTATGTGTGGAAGGGATAATGAAGCACTTCTTATAGCCTCTCTTATGCAATCTCATCTTCTTTCTGCCTGTGATGCACCCTGCTTTTAACAAATGAGGCTCTGGGGACTGAGTCACAGGGGTAAAACTGTTCCAACAGAATGGAAGAAATGCCATGCTGATCTGCCATGGTGTGCATAAGCATCTCCTAAGTGGTGAAGAGGAGACATGGTCGATAGATGTACTTGACAGTACTCCCAGCTAGGTGTGATCCTCCAAACGTATTTGGGGTTATGAGTAAGTGACATAGCCACCATAACATAAAAAATATGGCACCTACACCAAAATACTTTTGTTATTGCTCTTCATATCACCTTTAGTGTTCTTTCTTCAACATCTACTCTATGAAAAAATATTGGGGAGCAAGACAGTTAATGGCTTCATGCCAAACATAAGACATAAGATAACAGCAACAATAACAATCTCTCCTTTCAATCCAGTTTCCTGTTCATTTTATTTATTTATTTTTTTTTTTTTTTTGTATCAACCTTTTGAGAGATATTGCAAGGAATATGGTCTTAAAGTTAATGTTAATAAAATTATTCAAAAAAGATAATAAAGTAGAAAAAGATAAACTATTTTTTATTCCAGATTAAAGAAGTTTGATGTAACATGACAATCTCCGTAAGTAATGGCGTTCAAAGGAAAATAAAGTATTAGATCAAAAATTATTATGGAAGATAAAATTATGCAACAGGTGGTAGAATTCAAATATTTTATCATATAAAAAAAATCTGCTCTATTCAAAAAAATGGAAGTCTTTAATTATTTTAATGGCTCTATAGAAATAAATTTGAAAAACAAACAAGAGAAGGCACTATATTAAAATTTTATAAGTAATACAAGTGCCAAAATTACTGTATGAAAGTGAATCATGGATTATAACAGAGAAAACCTAAAGGAGACTCAAAGTAAATTAAATGAAGTTTTTAAAAGCAGTGGCAGGATATAAGAGAACAGATCATAAAAGAAATGAAGAATAAGAATTAGATACATACAACCCCAAAGAAAAAATTAAAGAACAGGTATAAAACTAAGTGGATAAGTCAAATTCAAATAATGATTATAGCAGGATAAACATGCCATTTTAAGAATTATAAACAAATAAAGAAAAGAAATATTGGATGACTAAATAAAAGTGGCACAAACAGGATAGGTAGATTGCTACAGACAGAAATGTCTAATGCATGAAGAAACAAGAAGTTCAAAGGACTTTATATAATAGGTATAGAATTTATTAGTACAGTAGGTTGGAGAAAACAAAGAAATGGCCATGCCAAATTGAAAATAAGCATTAAAGTTGGTTGGTAAATATTTATACATAGCTACTACAATGGAGGTAATACGGACAGACAAGCTTCAATTGAAATGATTCCAAGATGAGAAAGTCTCTTCTCCACTAGAATTTCGAGAGCAACTTTTATCTTCAGCACTGAACACGACCTTTCTGCTTGAGATGTACTCATACATTATAATACCATTAACATATTACACTGCTGAAAACTTTTGTTTAGCATTGATTTACTGCTCAGTAGTTTTGCAAGTTCACTCATAGTTTTATTTCTTAAATCTTCTGTACTGTACACTACAGTCAGTTCATTTTTCAATTGAATGGCACCAAAGAGCTTTCCATATGCTGTTTTCAGGAAGCTGATTAAAATATTGTCCACTATTTATATGTTAAGAATTAAAATTTTACATCCAAGTTTTATCAACATTAACAAACACTTCGCAATAAATGGTTCATAGTTGATTCTTATTTTTCCTCTTCAAAGGTTCTCCTGCTTGATACACAGTTTCTTGGTACACCTGTTCAGTCATCACGTAATGAGACTACAGAGCGGCGAGTTTCATGGATAAAGTTGACTATAAAATACCGCTTGGGTGGTTCTGAAGGATGTACACAACATCAATGAAGGTGAATTGGTGCTAAAATATCTGTGTCAATTTGCTTGAAGATTTTCCAGCATAGCACTAAAATATTTGTATTTATTGTGCTAAGAGTTTTACAATTTGATTGTCTACTGCACTTTGACCCTGGTCACTCATTCAGTAGACAATCACTATAGTTTATTTACATTTTACAATTTCTTGTCAATAAATTATCTTGCTCTTTTTTTTCAGTTTTTTTTTCATGTCCCATTTCCACTTGTTTTTCACTTTTCATTTATTGAATACTTAACCATCACACATTCACTATACATTATAAAGTTTAGTTCTGTACCTGCATAGTGTTTATCATTCTTGGACAGATGTGGGGAAGACAAATACTGTAAAACATGTATAAGCAATTCAATTTAACATATGTGTAGTACACAGTGAAGAAATAGGATTTGAAATATGTGACTTTGGTTATTGCTTGAACTCGTTTCAAATTTCTCGCCATAATCACCGCACTGTCAAATGTTGGTGAAATAATTAATTATAGCCAAATTCTGATAAGAAGTGCCGAATAAGTTCTGCAATATCCTGGGCATGTTTACCTATGTTTTGCATCATGCCCGTACCCAGAAAAAAATTTCGGGGAGGGTTTTCCACAAGTAGGTCTAAACAGTACTCCACACAGTTACCATGTACTTGCTCTGTAGTATATAGACATTACATGGATAATAAAATTGCTTGGAGACATTTTATAGAAAAGAAAAACTCAGCAGAATGAGGATATTCCACCTTACAGCACAAAACATTGAGACTGCTTCGAAAACCGGAATGTATAATCACCTTACCTATGTAAGGTGGCGATATTAGGTAAGTTTCCTTTTCTTTCTTTCTTTCTTTCTTTTTTTTTTCCCTTTTTTGGTAAATGTGTACTAGCAATAGACCTACTGTTATCTAACGACATTTTCCCATATTGGTTTGCTATGGATTTAAATAAATAAAACTGTCAGCAGTTTCGGGCGGGGGTTTGAACCCTAAACCCCCCTCTAAATACGGACCTGCTTTGCATTAGGTCGTTTTTAATTATATTAGAAATTCTTTAAGAATCGTAGAGGTTTCTAAGTGTTAAGCTAAAAGAGAATTATACTCTGCAGTAGATATACTTAAAACAATTCCACATAATGCCTGATTTGTAAAATTGCTGTTTCTTCATGTCTTCGAAAGCCAATGCTTGTTTTCCCAGAAAACTTACTGCATTAATAAGCGTTTTTAGCATATTCCTGTTCCGCCTTTTCGATTTTGTAGAGCTATTTCATTTTTAAGCTGGTCATTAAATGCAATCCGCGTATGATGCCGTATGTAGTAAAAAGTGTTAAACACTATCAAAAAAGAGTCAAGCGCAAATTTTATTGTATTTTCCCCAAAAACCGCTTTAGTTGTCGACGATCACAGCACCTACATTACCGCGCGAAGCTCGGGCGAAAGCACACTTTTTTTCGTTATATTTTTATTACTTTCTCTACTACGTATAGTAAGTAGGGGAAGTATTGTATTCCACCCAAAAATTCGATACCGAGATTTCACCGGAAATACATGTTTTGAGATCCCCTGAATCCAAAAAAAGCATTTTTGGAAACATGTCCGTCTGTGAACAGCATAACTCACAAACGAACAGTCGGATAAACACCAAACTTGGTATTTAGGTTCAGTATCTTCCAAGGATGCGACACGAAGGTTTTCGAGAAAATCCCCCCACCCCAGATTATCCTTTACATGAAAGATTTTTCGAAAATTTTAATTTTCTCAAAAATGGCTCTAACGATTTTGATTAAAATATCATATGTTTAAGATATTTTTATGACAAATAAAATGTATATCTTGAATTTCTTGGGAATGTCTCCAAAAGTATTCTTTATTGTGAACGACTTTTGCATAACTGGTAAACCATAAGAGATAGACAAAATTTTACTACTACACAAAAAATGTAGATCGCGTTAAAATACACAACTTATGTCATATACATTTTTTTTGTTGAGTGAAGCATTTTTGGGATATTGCTTGTTATTCCCTTAAATTTTTCAATACTTATTTTCTCAAATGGGAATTCGTTATTCATTTTTTTGTCTTGGATATGCAAAGAGTATTAATCTGTGGGAAAGGGAATGGTGCTGCACCTAGCAACCAGTTATTAAGAGATATGTATGTGCTTAAAGGCTACTGTATTTCCAAATTGCCCTTGTAAATATATTATCCCCTTACATCTACAAGAAAATTAGCAATAAGATAGACTCTGCAAATGTTTATCTCGATTAACATGAAGTAGATGGAGAATAAGCGTTTGTAAAAATAGTTTGTACAAGAGTAGAGAAAGTCATGTGAGTGTAACACATCAGATTTTATACATTTGTATTCAATTCATACAACTTGGGGTAATATAAAGCATTTCCATGGAGGTTGATGCCATCTTAACAAGAACACATAAATCAATTCTGTGAATACCCGCCATGCCGCACAGTAATAGTTATTTACAATCCAACTTTCGTTGTACTTACAGATTCCCTCGCGTTCTTACTGAAATCGTGACCTCTACATATATTTGGAAATCAAATTTATCTCGCCGTCTTTCCGAGCGTATCGCATTTACAAAAAAGTGTCTTTATGCGTTCGAAACATTTTTATGGTCTTTGTCCATTTCCATTTGCTATTCTTCTTCAGCAGTTGTCTTAGAGGTACTATTTCTGCTGCATACCTACCTTCCCGAATGAATTTACTCTCATGGTTTAGTATCACAAACCAACGTCTCAATTGTCGTACTGTTTTATGCGGTGGTATCTTTAGCATGGCTTCCACTCTATGTTAGCGTCGTCCTTGGTGTAGTGGTTGCCATGCTAGCCTCTAACCTCCGCTGGAGGGCAATGGATTTTTTTTCGGGCGTAAAAATCCTTAACATGACTTCCTTCGGAAGGGAAGTGAAGCCGGTGGTCCCGTGTCGTAGATTTACGGCACTTAAAAGAACCTCAAGTGCGATAAAGAGGTCTCTGAACTAATTTACCGGTCTTTCACGCCCAATATAAAATGGGACCTAAAGACCACAGCAGTTGAAGAGCGTCCATAAATAAAACACAATTTAATTTTAATTTAACTCTTTGTTCGTCTGGTCTTGTCATGCTCGTTAACTATGTAGCTAAGAATGTAATTTCTCTCATGCAGAATTTTGGTTTTATCAAATGTACTGCCATTCAATGTTGATGTAATCTGCTTAACATGTAGTTTACATTTTCTAAGTGTTCCTAAAAAGTCTGGCTAATTATCAAGAAATCATCTGTATATCGTATTAGGAAGTCATCAGCAGTGTCTCCAAATACACTATGTAGGTACAGATAGAAATCCGCTAGCACTATTCTTAAAACCAAAAGGGCTAAGCCAAAATCTGTATTGGATTACAAATATCTGAAATGCAATATAATACCCGTCATCTATATTGAAGCGTAATATATTGTCCTTTTTCACACTTCAACAGAGAATATTAATATATTCGGAATTATTTAGCCCAATAATATTACTCTCTAGCATTTACTGAATTAGCTTCTTAGCTTCTCCTTTAAGCGCTATAGTCAAGTTATATTTGTGTCTATACGTTGCGACATTTTCAACTTCAAACGAGTGCTATATATCGTGTATCCTCCTGGTATATCACTAAAAACATCTTTATTGTCATATAATACAAGAACTGTCCCAGGAGTACCCGACCTAACAAAGAAAACAAAAAAATTGCGAAAAAACATTTATTTCTCTACATAGTCTCCTTTCAGCTCGATACACTTTTCCCAGCGATGTTTAAGAGCTTCGATATCCTGTTTATAGTGAGAACCGTCGAGTTCTGCAAAATAGCCATCAACTGCAAACTCCACCTCTTCATTGTTGGCAAATCTTTTACCACTAACCCATTTCTTCAACTTTGGAAACAGAAAATAATCAGAGGGGGCTAAGTCTGGCAAATAGGGTGCATTACGAAGCAATTCGAACTTTAACTCATTGATTTTCGCAATGTCGATAATGGATGTGTGAACTGGTTCATGGTCTTGATGAAACAGAACTTTCTTTTTCTCTAAATGCGGCCGGTTTTGCTTGATTTCATCATTCAAACGCTGCGATAAGTTTGTATAATACTAGCAATTGATTGCTTTTCCTTTTCGAAGATAATCAATGAAAATTATCCCACGAGCATCCCAAAAAACTGACGCCATGATCTTGCCTGCAGACGGTACTGTCTTCGCCTTCTTTGGAGCCGATTCCCCCCCCTTTCAATCCATTGTTTTGACTGTTCGTTCGTCTCAGGTGTGAAGTGATGGACCCATGTTTCATCCATAGTTATGAATTGATGCAAAAACTCGGCTTTGTTGCAGCGAAACATTGCCAAAACCTCGACTGAAACACCCTCACAACACTGCTTTTGTTCCATTGTGAGTAAACGCGGCACCCATCTTGTGCACAGCTTTCTCGTGTCTAAATTTTCAGTTAGTGTGCGATGTACAGCACTTTATGAAATGCATACGATGTCTTCTAGCTCGCGCACTTTCAGTCGACGGTCATCCAATACCATTTTGTGGATTTTCTTCACAATTTCTGGCGTGGTCACCTCATTTGGTCGACCACTGCGATGTTGGTCTTGGCAGCTCGTACGGCCTCGCTTAAACTCTGTCACCCAATATTTTACTGTTGTAAATGAAGGAACAGACTCCCCCAGAGTAGAATCTAGCTCAGCTTTATTATTAGTTGAACTAAGATCTTTCAAATGAAAGTGTTGTATCACATAACGCTGACCAGTTTTATCCATGTTTACAAATTCGCTGAGAGTGATCACTATTAATGGAAGTGTTTATTTATTTTTCATCCTTTGAGAACAACTTACATTGTTTTTGGACACGTCAGGATTGTATATGTAGAAGTTTTACATTACAGCAAGTAATACTAAAATAACTTTAAATAATAATTACATGTCAGTTTCTTTACAAAAATACTGTCAAAGAATAATAAAATAAATAATATATGTACTTTAATTATTTGATTACGGAAAAAAACGTTCATTTAAATAGTCATTTATATGTAAATATTGCCGTTTTAGAAGTAGCTTTCTTGATTTACCTTTAAGAGATTCTTTATTTAAGTTTTTTTTAAGTATCTAGTTTGTATACATTAAGATACCCAGATGGGAAATGCTTGCCAGGCTTTTTATAAGCCTGTGGCTATCCAAATGTAAGTTATTGAGATTTCTTGTGTTGTAATTGTGATATTCTGAGTTCTTTTGAAATATAGTTATATTATTATAAATGAAGTTTAAGGTTTCAAGAATACATAGGCATGGGATAGGCAAAACGTTTACTTTATTGAATATGTATCTACTTGGTGTTCTTATGGGTACCTTCAGAATTGCTCTTAAAATTCCTTTTTGGATTGTGAAGATATGTGTTGCTTTTGGAGAGGAACCCCAAAAGGGGATGCCATAGCTAATTTGGGACTCAACGCTGCTGTAATACATTATTTTTAGTATTTCTTTAGAAGTACACATTAGCCTGTCTATGAACAGAATAACATAATTTGTTCAGTTTGACACTTAGTTGTAGTATATGGGTTTCCCAGGAGAGTTTACCAATCCAGGTTCCCAGGAATTTTGTTACGCATTTTTTAACTATGGGAGTTTGATTTATATATAAGTCTAAATTACTGCTTTTTGATTGGTTATGGATATATATATATATATATATATATATATATATATATATATTCAATAAAAATTTGTTCTATTCTAGCCAACATTGTAAGCTATTATTTGCTTCATTTACTACATTCTGGAGGGATAATGAGTTTTCACTGCTGAAGACTAGGTTTGTATCACCTGCAAACATTATTGTATGCGCTCTTGGAATGTCCAATGGAAGATAGTTTATGAAAATAAGAAACAATAGTGCTCCAAGGATTGAGCATTGCGGCACTCCATGATTTACTTTTAGTGTTTCTGATTGAACTACGTCAATTTATACAATTTGTATTCTGTTTTTTAGGTAAGATGCAAACCAATCTTTTGCTATTCCTCTGATTCCCAAATAATCTAATTTTTTTTAGAAAAATGTAATGATTTACTCAGTCAAAGCCGTTTGTGAGGTCTATAAAAAGTCCAAGAGAGCGTTTTTTTTATCTTTTGCATCTAGGACTTGTTTAATGAAACCAAATATAGTCTCATTAATAGATTTGTTCTTTCTAAAACTAAACTGGAAAGGTAAAAACTAACCATTTGTTTCTAAAAATAAAGTGAACCTGTTGTACACCATTCTTTCAAGAATTTTTGAAAGCGCTGGCAGAAGTGATATGGGCCTGTAGTTTTCGATGTTGCTTTTATATCTCCTTTTAAAGACTTTACCATTTTAAATGTATTTGGGTAGACACCTGAGGAGATGGAAAGATTACAAATGTCAACAGGAGGATTAATTATTCTGTTTGCACATTTCTTAATAATAAGGCTGGGAATTCCATCTATACCAAAGAAGGATTTATTTGTTAAGCTATTTATTACATTTAATATTTCCTGAGAGAGTACCAGAAACATTGTTTTACTACTCAAGGGTATGACTGCAGAATGACATTTTGTTAAATGATTAGAGGGGATATCAATTAGTTTAATTACTACAGTTGTAAAATATTTATTAACTGCTTGAGCTATTTGTATATGTTCTACTACTTTTTCCCATTTTGCTGTAGTTCAATATTTTCTTTGTGTTTAGTGGAGCCTAACTCTGTTCTTACTGCATTCCATATTGCTTTACTTCTGTTTGCAGATCTCAGGATAGAATTATTATTATTATTATTATTATTATTATTATTATTATTATTATTATTATTATTATTATTATTATATGGCTTTACTTCTAGAATTACTCGTTTTAAAATTACTACATGGTTCTTAAAGTAGGCAATGAATTGTGGATCATTTATGCTTTCACTAATATCATGAAGGAGTCTTTCTTCGTACATGAGATGATTATTCCTTTTGTGATCCATTTCTTACTTTTTTGCTTTTGTCATACTTCTTTATTTGCAGTTTTTAGAGGAAATGCAATATTCATGTGGTGCTTAATAGTAGCAGTAAGCTTTTCTACTTTGGTGTTTAAATTTGCTTCTTTTATTACATCAGACCAATTTTCATTTTTTATTAAATATTTGAAATAGTCTGTGTTTTCCTCATTATAACTTATTATTATTTACTGTGTTGGATAACTGGTCGCTAACTCTGGGATTTTTAGCCGTATTGATATGGAGTTGTTATCTGATAAATCAAGATTTGTATTTTCTGTTGAATAGGAGTAGTTTACGCTAATTAGTATCTGGTGGAGGCATGTTTGACTGATATTTTTATACGAGTAGGTATGGCTGCAAAACAATTACTAAACAACCTAGCATCGCCAATTTCAAATTTAAGCTTTATTAGGGTGGGACTTTCTACCATAGTCATTTGTTTGAAAGAACAACCGCTATATATACGTCAGGTCGGGTACTTCTGGGACTGCCCTCGTACTTTCATTAGCACCTCTTTGTGCCTATCGCTAAGGTTATGTTGTGACCAATTTGTGCCATGTGCCATTCTCGGACTTCTGGTTTCTTCAGAAATACCTTCAGCTGTTATCATAACATTACTGAGTGTATTGTCCTCATGACCAGGGACGAAGCGTGGATTTGTATGATAGATAGGCTGAATTTATTGGTAATGTAGAGTTAACAATCTTAGTCGTATTGTACCTTCTAAACGTGCATAGCTGTCCTAAAAGTATAATAAAATGCAGCACACAGGGAACGGAAGTTACTAGCTTACTCTTATTGGGTGAGCCACAAAGAACACGTAGCACAGGCTATAGCGACGAGTCCACTGAGCTCATTGTCGAACAGAATCTCGTAGCTTGGCTAATCTGGCTAATCCTAAATAAACAAGAATTGGAGTGTTGAACCATCAGATAACACTGGTGCTCTGACATCTGCGTGTATGCACTTTGATATCTGGTATAACCTATTTTCACGATCTACCGAACCAAAGTGCGTGATCTAGTTATTAACGCATTTTTTTTAAATCTCAACCCTTCTATTACGAGTATTTTAGGAGAAATATGTTATCGCTAAAGGGCGGTATTTGATTTTTATAAGACTACAACTGAAATACTTAAAGTTTAATACAATAACAATTATAAACCTTTGTACATAAGTTCAATCCTTTGATCCTCATTCTCTGCAAAAGACATCGATGAACCTTTCCACAAATTCATAGCTCCTTCATATAGATAAAGATTTAACTGTGCTTCTCTCAATCGCTAAAGTTGACAAATCGGCCAATCTTACATTAGCCATTGTTTTTCGAAATGTTTTCCAACCCTTCAAAGTACTCATACTTCTTTCACATGAAGCTGTCGTTGCTGGAATGCTCAAAATCAGGGAAAGTAATTTCACCGTTTCTGGCAGAACTTCTTTTAATCCGCTGATTATCAAATGCTTAAAGAGGTCCTTAGGCGATAACTGTTTATTCTCACAACTATATATGTGTGTCAACTCTCCTTTGAATGTATCTTTAAAGAAGAATGGGTAGTTCTTAATTAGGATTTCAAAGCTAATTTCTGGAAAGCCATTTGGATGGCTGTATTATGCGAACTTTCATTTGTTCAAGAGTTCAATGAAATTTATTTCCTGGAAACCTGAAAATCTTACTTGCATTTGAACTGTGATATAATCCGATATTTCAAAAGACAGTCTTTTAAACCTGGTTGTATGTTTCTACGTTAACTAAACTTAACCTTCGTCCTCACTGTCTTTGTTTCCGTGAGAATTGTTGTTCATAAGATTAACAGCTTTTTCTGTGCAGTCAAGAATTACTTCCTCGCATCTGAAATTTCTAATAGATGAAAGACAATTTTGTATTTAAATTTGGCATCTATTAATATCTGCACTCTTCTTCTGAAGAATGTCAAAGCACCTGAATATACAAATATACTACGTAAGTCTTGAGAATGAAAAGACACAAGAAATATAGAACTCAAGGAATGGGTGTTAAGGAAACTCCGCATTTCAACAATAATCCGTGAAATTTATTTATTTATTTTGAATTTGCAACAACAAATTCTGCAATTTACGAGAGGAATTTGATGTTTTGGCAACAGAATGGACTCAGCGCTACCATAGTACCGTCTCAAAATCTTTCGGAAATACTTAAGAGGATAGTAACGCAGTTGCCTGGGGCACTTCGCTTTTGTCTTGTAAAGACATGGCCAGTATGCACACATACTATGAGATGTGTGATGTATATGCTTACTCACTTTCTAAACCACTAAATCTTGCTCTGCTAGAAAGCAAGATTCTACAGTTGTGATTGCCTCCATGGAAGCGGACTTCTGATAGATGGCGTTGATTACTACTACCATTGAGACCAAATACTCTGTTACCCGCCATCACTGGGGAGACCCACTGGACCCTGAAGGAAGGTGCCATCGTCGTACCAGACATTCCAGTCTGGTAACAATGGACAACGCATCACCACCGTTTCTAGACAGCCCTTGGACCTGCATATTCTGCATGTAGGTCATGCAGAGACCCGAAGTGATGAAAAAGTTCTACAGATGCCTCTCTCTAAACTCATCACCGATAGGGGAGGTCCGTGCGTCATACAAGAGGAAACACACAGCTACTTCAGTGTGGGTAGGAACTGGTACCTTCTTGCTGCCTGTCAGAACGGCAACAGGGTTCGTAGCTGCCCGATACTACGCCAGAATCGCCGTTCTCGACGTTTTCGAGAACAAGGGAAGCTCCAGTTCTCTAAGATCAAGCATAATCCGGAAGAACCAGCGGAGGAGGTCGCGAGTTGGTCGTGGGAAATAACAACGAGCAACCACAGGAAGAGACACAACCAAATCTTATTTTGATTATGCTTAACTTTCAGAGACAAAACTTCATAAAGTAGTATTACAATGAACAATTAAGAAAAAAGCAACTCATGTAATAAAGAAAATACTCACTTGTATGTATAACACAATATTGTAGAGTAGGTTGAGATAACTCTTTTCTTTTGACTTGTAACAAAAATGCTTGTATTAGTTAAACAACACACCAGGGTGAATCACCTAAGTACTTAATAGAGACACTTACCAAAAATTCATTCGCATTGGAGATTGACCCCAAAGCTTCTAAAGTGGAGACGATATAGTTTTGTAGTTTCCTCAATACATCTGCTCAGCGTCTTTCGGCCTTTTCCGAAGGTCGCCCAAAATTGCCTTGTTTGTTATTTGGTAAAAACCTTGAAGGTTCCGAACTGGTGCTCTCCAAGGAGTCACCAATGTACATTGCTATGACAGTTATACATTTTCTTCCCTATATCGAAATGCCAAACGTTTTCAGGAATTGGGCATATTATTTAGCAAGCTATACTTCCTTTTAAAAGTGCAGAATTCATTTATGTACTACGGAGCAACTTCCAGAGATGGTCGGACAGAATGTTTCACCGCATGACATAAAATATTTAAAGTCCAAAGGAATCGTAGCCACCGTCCAATAGGAATGATTATAAAATATCCAGGAGCTGTGGCTAAGGCACGATTTGCGTTT
Source organism: Deroplatys truncata (assembly GCA_030765065.1). Classification (NCBI taxonomy): domain Eukaryota; kingdom Metazoa; phylum Arthropoda; class Insecta; order Mantodea; family Mantidae; genus Deroplatys; species Deroplatys truncata. The sequence continues at coordinate 30,598,458 of CM060980.1, read as the reverse complement.
TGGCTGTGCATACGTCTCCACGATGGTCAGCTGCTTGAAGGGTGTGGTCCATCACCTTATGTGAGTAAACGGTATTCTCTTTATTCGGATGCTGCCTAAATAATAATTAGGTTCTATTGAAAATGAGCAATAAATTCCCATAAATTCAGTGCGCTATCTCATTATTAGCTTTAGCAGTTGTTTTTATTCGTGCAGGATAGTTAAGATAGGGTTTAGAGTTCACTTATAATGTATGTTTCATTTCAAATAATTTCATTAAATAGAATATATTCATCACTAGTTTTAGCAGTTATGTGATTTGATTACTTAAATTCCCCGCTTTCTTCCTAAAGAGCATCTATTATTATATTACCATAGCTGCTACATTCACACATTGGAGAGTCTTAGAAATGTTATGCAGAAAAGCAGGTGTATGTGCAATTTCCAAGCTCGTAATTGAAAATAAAGATAATCTTGTCTATTAATCTTGACGTATGTAAACTATGGAATCATACAATTGCTGTGATTAACTACTGGATTGGTAGATGTAGATCTCCAGTTAAGAAAAATGCCATACGTTATGAACTTAAAACGGTTGTTAACAGGTAACTGAATATTCTGAATCTCTTTTAGCTTTTGTTAATTGTCCAATCCATAATTTCCTGGAATGTTTGAATACTAAGGATCCAAACACGTTTTGTAGAGATACCTTCAGTATATGCTTTGTAAATAAGAAATTTTATTTCGATTTCTAAGAGGTTAAGATTTTTAAAAGGGCCGGTTTTCATTCACTTACATAGAACTCTTTCAGCACCTGTGAATATTATGTTGTTTTTCATTTTTTCTTTCTAATTTAGAAAATGGCAGATCTGATAGCAACAGGTTTGGCATAATAAATCGCTCAATGGTGATCTAACTGTATTAATCCACGAAGATTAATATTTTTATGCCGAAATCCAGCTTCAGAACTTGTGACTTGTCTTTAGGTCCATCAGCAATAAAGCCAGTTTCGGACGCTGCAGTATATCCAGAAAATATCTTGAGAATAAGAAAATCACGAGATTTTTCAAATGTATCTATGTCTATATCAAAGTTTGAAAATGAGTAACGCAATCTGTACAAAACTGAGGTGGCGAGGAGTAGTTGTAATATTCCAAACATTATTCAACATGTACCATGAGAAGAATAGAGGTATATCATACAAGCTATCTTGCTTGCAGCCAGCCGTTATGAAGTATCGAATACTTTTTAGAGAAATATAGTCTGTATGGATAATTTATCATTAATTTGCCGATGAATTTCAATGCAAGAATTTTTTGTCTAACGGATACTGGGATAAATCCAATTTCAATTAAAGTGGGTTGCGTCTTTAAATTGCCTGATATCCCCAGAATCAATTTTGCAATTTTATACACTGACGATTTCATTGGAACTACAGGTAATTTGTGGAATATAAAGCAGTCGTATATAATAATTCGACGAACAATGTTATTAAAAAGAGCCATCAACGCTAACGAATGAGCACTCCAATCTTTTCCAGTAAGAAATCTGAAGATATTGAATCTGCTGTTTAATTTAGTAATAATGTTTTCAAAATGGGATTTGTAAGTGTACTTGTAGACCAGAGTAATTCCCAAGAATTTTATAGAAGATGTGGGAACAAGACGTTTGTTTCCAAATCATTTGAAAGCTTTTCTTTTTTTTAAATATAATCTATTCAGATTTAGAGAAGTTTATTTCCAAACCTAAATCATTAAAGAAACCTATAACTTCCTTCAGAGAGACTTCAAAATTCAATTTATCTTCCAAGAGCTTTTTGTGGGGTGTAGATGAAAAACCAAAAAGGTCATCTTCATAAGACAAACCCTTAAAGGTCTTGTTAAAGCAAATATGAAGGTGAGAAACATAAAATTAGACTGAGTGCGGATCCCTGGAGAAGTCTTACTGAAGATTGTCTGATTGCAGAATTATTGAATTTGGATCAAAAGAGACGACACTTTGTGATAAAAGATTATAGTATATGGATTATATCTGGATGGAGTTTTAAATTAATTACGTTTTTTTATCAGTAGAATTAGCTGAACAGATCGTAGGTCTGAGATACATCAATGCCTAAAGCTAGGATCCTCTGTTTCTTTTTCTGAAAGGCGGAAAGTATATCCATGGAGATAATGGCCAAATTGTTAATTGTTCCATACTGAAGTAGTTATAGTGGTTTGGTGTGAGAAGCCCCACGTATGTGCGTCACTTTGAAGTAGTAGCTAGCCCCACGTTTTTGGTGCCACTTTGAAGAAGTTTTGTTCTTCAAACTTATGAAGATGTTGAAGTTTGAGTTTTAATTTAAACTGCTCACGTAATTGAGATTCACTTTGAAGTTGGTAGATGCTTGGGACGCCAAACTTTGAAGTAGTGAAGATGATGCTTGTTGTTACGTAATGTTACGCAATGTTACACAATATTGCGTAATGTAATTTTTACGCCGAAATTTGAAGATTTTTATATTTAATTTGTTGCTTTGTGCGTAGGTTTCAATTAATTAAGCTTATGTAATATTATTTAAATCTTCCTCGGCTGCTTCAGTCGAACTATAGAGACATAAGGTCTTGTTCAGTTCGTGATATGACAAAAATTAAAGACGTCACAGAATTGCTTTTAAATTTTACTTCTTTATACTTGCACATTTAAAAAAATGCACTTTATAAAATAAACTGTGAGAAACTTTACACATTCTTAATGTATTTACTATAAAATCTTGCTCATGACTTTCCCATCTGCACGCTATGAAACCTGGTCCGCGACTTTTACATCTGCACTCTATAACATCATGCCCACGACTGACTAATTCAACGGTAAAAACCTTAAAGCTTCGGTAATACCAGTCTCTTATTGGCTAAATCTAATCCAATAGAATTTAAGTATTCAAACTTAAAACTTTTCTTTACTTTTGATTGGGTAATTCAAAACTGTAAGCGAAACTACGCCATTACCGATCTTTTCATGACCAGTACTTTTCAAAACTCTAAACACATTATTGTCACAAAATTACATTATTAACTTATTGTTAACAACCTCAAACATATTATTCTCACAGTTTTTGTACTATATATATATATAGTATATAAACATTTACATAACATTAATAAATATGTTTTACAATAAAATAAGTATTTTGCAATGACTTACATACAATTCAAATAATAATTATATGCATTGCTTTCAAGGTGGGCTGTAATTGTATTTAATTATAATAAAAATAAAATTAAATTTATTCAGGCATTAAAATATTGCCTCAATATCCTGGCCAAAAAACCATAGTGCTCCTTAGGCCATAAGTCATATGTTTCAAGAAAGAACTGTAATCTCTTTCTCAACAATTTTTCAAATGTATTTCTGATGACACGGGAGAGTGCAATAAGACGGTAACTACACTATTTCTTGAATTCTTATTAGATTTAGGCACCGAAATAATATAAATTCCTGGAATAACTGCTCTTTTTACAATATTTGTATACCTTTTAATTAGTAAATCTAAATATTCAAAAAGTAAGAGCTGAAGCATTAAATCTGTGTTTTAATTTCATCTACTCCTTGGGCTAAATCTTTATGCCCTTGACAATACTCTCCATTTCTGGTAGTCTGTAAGGTTCAGTAAAAAATTGAGTTTAGTTCATGGCCAAACGGAAGTTTATGACCATAATTTTCGGTTGTTAGACGTGTTTAGAGGAATATGGTCAGGGATAAGATTGTGTAAGAACTTATTCTGAGGTTCAATACCTTCATCAATTTATTTGAATTGTCCCTTTTAGTAAACCAACCCTTGGGTTTCCATATAACAACTGTAGGTTTGAAGTCATGGGATAAGTGATTACAAAAGTTGACCCAACCTGATTTTTTGATTATTCTTCTAGCAGAGCTGTAACGTTTTTAAAATTAAACAATTTTCCAAGGATTTACATTTATGGAAAGAATGGAATGACCTTTCTCCTAACAGCTATGGCTTTATTGCATTCTACTGTCTACCATATAGGTATTTTTTTAATAAGCCTTCTTCCTGACTGCCGAACTAGAGGATAAAAGGTATCGATATATAAATTCCGAGTATCGTAGATGAACTGGAAGGAATGTTCAGCTTCAACAGTCTCTTAATTTTGAAGTGTAGACATGAGGAAGTCATGGAATTGATTTCAATCTATATTTAGCTGGCGAACTTTGACGACATTCTCAAGAATATTTAGTCTACTATTATACTGACATTAATCGGGAAATGGTCACCACCTAGCGTGTCAGAGGTTACTTCCCATTCAGCAGAGTTCATTAAGAACCCGAAACAGACGTTAACTCCGGTGAGGATTCATTCTGACCATATGTACCAATTCTTGTGGGAGGCCCATCACTTAAAACATATGTAGATGTTTCATGACGATACGTATTGTACTAAAGGACAGTCAAAATCACCAAAGGAACTTTGATCAGCTCTAAAGTTGCAATTGAAGTCACCTAAAATCAGTACTTTATTAACTGAGGTAAACTGAAGAATGTTTTCCAATGTGAGAGTGAAAGATTTGTTTTAAAATATATAAATAAGGAACAGTTGAAGATCACTACTAATAAATTTTACAACTTGAACCGAATAATCAAATCTATTAAAATTTTCATATTGAATTAAACATAAGCTATTCTTTATTGCAATCGGAATACCACTGCCTCTAAAAGGACGATCTAAACAAATCACTGTATAATCCGGGACGTTAAATCTGAAGTTGCCTCTTAACCAATTTTCTCTAATTAATCCAATCATTTTTACGGCGATTAATTAAATTCTTTAATTCTTCTTTCTATTTTGTAACACTTCTGGTATTCCAATAGAGTATGAAAATATCTGGTAATCTATTGACCATTTGATGAAGATATTTGAGATTTCAAAATCTTGGATAATATTTCTTCCCTTAGTTTTGATAAACCATTTTTAATATCATCAGACACTTCTGTAAGATCAAATCAATTTTCTTTAAAACCACATTCTCCTCACTGTGATCGACTTAATTAATAGCAGTAGAAGCAGATGTTTCTGCATCAGATTTTGAGAAAGCTTTAGATGTTTACAAGAAGAAATTACTGGAGAAGCTGAAAAATGCAATCTGCCATTAAAAAGAACTACAAATTTGAAGGCATCAATATCACGTCTAACAATTTTCTGTTTCACTTGACTTGGTGAGCCAGATTTTCTCCTAATCACTTGAGTGAACCAACTTCCTTTCTTATCTGCATATTCAATAGTGTGAGTTGAGATGCATTATTAACCTGAAAAACTTTCAAATTTTGAGAAACTGCTTGACTTAAAATATGAGATTGTTGATTGGTTTTTCCTTTTCCTGTAGAACAGAGTCAGCAAATGAAGTTGTATTGTGATCGTGTTTATAGCTTCAGACCTTGATATTCTAAGTTGTTGAACTTTTTTTCAGAACTTTTTGCGTTATTATATATTTGCTGCCGGTTTTATCATTGACCTTATGGGATGATCCACAATTAATACATTTAATAAATGATGCCTGACACTCAGAAGTAGTATGATTATCCCCATATGACGAAGATTTTCTGGAGTTCTTGCAAAATATTGCTGGATTACAAAATTGCAAACAGCTCTTGCACTGCTGAGGTTTGTCTATATATTCCACTACTTGACAGCAAGAACCATATAAGAACTCGCTGAAGTAACATCTTGGCTCTGAAAGTTTATAATACAGATTGATTGGGAATGTATTTAGCATTGCCTAGTTCATCAGTTACCTTACGGTGGAATCTATGTGCATTTACTATATCACAACCAAGCATCTGTTCTAGACATTTCTTGAACTTCTTCCTCAGGTAGATCAGTGTCCACTCCTCTCATAATTCCTTTTGGCATTATGTTATAGAATGAGATGAAAGACCTGACATATAAGCTTTCGTCAGATTCAGAAGGAAGAAGTTTGTTTGCTTTAGAGCGGATTAAAAAATATCTAAAGTTTGTTTCTACCAATTTGTTTATTGTTTGAACACTAAAGTTGTTCTGAAACCACATTTTACCATATTTCATGGGATGCATCCTACATAAATTGGCATTATTGCTTCCTATATTCACAAAGAAAGGGCCAAAATCTCTGTAGTTGTACATGTATTTGCGATTTGATATAGATTGAATTCCAAATTTCATTTTGTTTATAAAGATCCACATCGTGATAAATCAGGGCTCCCTGGTTCCATATTCAATTCCATCTAAGCCCGCAAAGAGCGATATCAGGTTAAAATGACTAATTACACTAAATTAATTAATAAACTTATGTCGTAAAGAGAAATAATAGGGAAATATACAAACGAAATAACTAAGGTGGTACTCAGTTATGATATGCAGAGAAGTAAGGGAACCAGTCAGATTGCAGGTCTAAAAACCAGCTAGGCCTCCTCCGAACTCATATGCTGGTCTTAATTCCATACTTTTTCCATGCAATTATGAGAAACAACTGTCAACGTGATTTATAAAGAATGACAAAGTATTGAATAAATTAAACCATTAATTGGGGTATCTCGGAAATGGTTGATGCTACAAAAAAGGTATTTGAAATAAATTGTGTATTTTATAGACTCTACATTTCTTGTGTAATAGGTTTTCGTCTATCGCTTAACGTTTACCGGTTATACAAGGTTATTCAAAATTCCTTCCGAATGATGATTCCACAGGCTATTGTCGGAAAATTTGAGGCATACATTTTATTTGTCTTTTTTATTGTCATTTAAGATATAGTGTTTTAATCAAAATCGTTACAGCCATTATTTTTTGAAAATAAAAAAAAATCTAAAAATATTCCACGTAAAGGGTAGTTTATGGTAGGGGGATTTTCTTGAAAATCTTTGTGTCACAGCTTTGGATACTACTGAACCCAAATACCAAATTTGGTATTTATCTGACTTTTTATTTTTGAGTTATGCTGTTCACAGACGCACACTTGGAGCTTTCTCTAAAAATGATTTTTTTTTATTAATGGGGCCTCAAAACATGTATTTCCGGAAAAATCTTGGTATCGAATTTTTGGCTGATATGCAATACCTTCTCTACCTACCATATGCTTTGCAGAGAAAGTAAAAGTGCTTTTTGGGGCTTCAATGACCTCAAAACATATATTTCGTAAAATCTCGAAATCGAGTTTTTTCGGTGGAATATACTTCCCCTTCTTACTATAAGTAGTAGAGAAGGTAATAAAAAACAAAAACAGAAGCAAAAATAATAAGGCTCATTATATTGCACTACAGGCAATAATAAACCACCAAACGCTTTTCCAAAGACTACCCATAGGTAATGCAGCGATGGCTGGTTGCAAATAGATCTCTATCGAGTGGTCCATTCAAGTCAAAAGTCTCGCTCGAGAATGGTGACTTCGGCACACCTTCGGCAAAAGGTCTATAACAACATCTGTTGTTCTAATCCTCTTTAGCCTCAGACCACAGAAATTCAGCATTTTAGTGATGATTTTGCTCGTATAATGTGATGCAATGGAATTACATCTTGAACACAGCGAGTTTTTATTTTCACAACTTGGCAATGCTGAACCAATGTTGGCACAACTCTCAAATACCACAAATTAATAAAAAATTGAAAGACAGAGCAAATGTTATGGAAAGCATATTTTGCTTATAAAAAGGTTTAAAACATGTTTATTAAACAAAAGAGGTGTTGATACCGTAGTGCATAAAATTATAATTAGTATAGGAATAAATATAATCAAAGATTTTATGCCTTCGAAATTGTCATGAAAACATTAAATCTGAGATATACAAAATGTAGTTCTTGCTGCAAGCAGAAGAAAGCATTAATCAATATGGGTAAAGATTAAAGATCTGAATTAAATTTGTCGAAAAAATTGGAGAGTATAGAAATAATATTTACAGGCAAATTCTGTCATGTTTTCAGACTCCTAACCTCAACCATGTCTGATATAAGTCCTAATGGGGGGGAATCGGTGAAGGGGCAGAGGATTCTGGAGGAGATTCAAATGAAGAGGATACAGCGCAGGAGAATGCTGGAAGCCCGCAGGGCTAGAGAGAGAAGAGCCCAGATGTCTCCAGAAGAAGTTGCCTGTGCGTATTATGGATAGTAACAAATGTATCCATGTAAACCATGTAGCAAATTTTGTCTTGTTCTGGAAACAATATGGCAGTAGCTTTTGGCATATTCAGCGTCCTTCTTTATGGGCTTTTTATGGTCATAACATGTACTATACAAAATAATTAACATAAGTATTACAGGTTTTCCTCAGTCTTCATAACTGGCAATTGCTAGGGATGTAGGGCTAGAACGTTTCCTTTCCCAGTAATTATTTAATTTCATGTATCAGTGTCCACTACCTGTGGTGTATAGTAAAACACTACAAAAATACAACAGAGATGTTGTACAATTATTATATATCAAAAGTATTCTGTGCATTAATTTTGTTCCAACATACTAAGTGTATAATATGTTTAGTTTAAATTCAAATGCATATATTGAATATTCTTTTTATTAATGCCTGCCTGTTTAAAAAACATTATTTTATGCAAAGGTGTCATAGCATCTTCTCTGCTACTTAATTCCGTAGTTTTGCCTATAGGAGAGTTATGTGATTCACCTGAGTTAGAAATAAATAGTATTTGTTTTATGCATAAGAATGAGAGGAACAGATTTTGCTGTGTACTATGTAGAGCTAGAGTGGCGTGAAGTGAGGAAAGGTGATATTGCACTAATTGTTAGCTCGCTTGATAACAGTTGTTTATACACAAACATGAAAACTTGTCTTTGTTCACAATAGTATTGAAATTAGTTCCACCTTTAACATAGAGAAAATTACTTTCTTAAAAACCCTAATTTATAAGATCACCTGTATTTTTACTTTCTCTAATACGTATAGTAAGTAGGGGAAGTATTGCATTCCACCCAAAAATTCGATAGGGAGATTTCACCAGATATACATGTTTTGAGGTGCACTGAATGCATATAAAGCATTTTTGGAAACATGTCCATGTGTGTGGCTGTCTGACTGTGAACAACATAACTCAGAAACAAACAGTCGGATAAACATCAAACTTGGTATTTAGGTTCAGTATCTTCCAGAGATGCGACACAAAGGTTTTCAAGAAAATCTCCCCACCCCAGATTACACTTTACATGGAACATTTTTCAAAAAACTTAAATTTTCTGAAAAATAGCTCTAACGATTTGGATTAAAATATCATATATTTAAGATACTTTCATGACAAATAAAATGTATATCTTGAATTTTCTGGGAATGTCTCCAAAAGTATTCTTCATTGTGAACGACTTTTGCATAACTGGTAAACCATAAGAGATAGACAAAATTTTACTACACAAAAATGTAGATTGTGTTAAAATACACAATTTATGTCATATACATTTTTACTTTCTCTACTACGTATAGTAAGTAGGGGAAGTATTGCATTCCACCCAAAAATTCGATACCGAGATTTCACCGGAAATACATGTTTTGAGACCTCCTGAATCCAAAAAAAGCATTTTTGGAAACATGTCCGTGTGTGTGTCTGTGTGTGTGTGTGTCTGTGTGTCTGTGAACAGCATAACTCAAAAACGAACAGTCGGATAAGCACCAAACTTGGTATTTAGGTTCAGTATCTTCCAGAGATGCGACACGAAGGTTTTCAAGAAAATCCCCCCACCCCAGACTACCCTTTACATGGAAGATTTTTCGAAAATTTTAATTTTCTCAAAAATGGCTCTAACGATTTTGATGAAAATATCATATGTTTAAGATAATGTCATGAAAAATGAAATGTATATCTCGAATTTTCTGGGAATGTCTCCAAAAGTATTCTTCATTGTGAACGACTTTTGCATAACTGGTAAACCATAAGAGATAGACAAAATTTTACTACACAAAAAATGTAGATCGCGTTAAAATACACAACTTATGTCATATACATTTCTTTTGTTGAGTGAACCGTTTTCGAGATATTGCTTGTTATTCCCTTAAATTTTCCAATAACTTTTTCTCAAATTCGTTATTCATTTTTTTTATGTCCTGGACATGCAAAGAGAATGGAATGCGCCACATAGCAACCAGCGCTTAAAATATTTGACTATCGCTTAAAAGCTACGATATTTCCCTTGCATCTACAAGAAAATTACCAATAAGATTGACATCTCGATATCTCTATTAACTTGAAGCATATGGAGAATAGGCGTTTGTAAAATTAGATTGTACAAGAGTAGAGAAAGTCATGTGAGTGTAACACATCAGATTTTTTTATGTGCTGGACATGCAAAGAGAATGGAATGCGCCACATAGCAACCAGCGTTAAAATATTTGACTATCGCTTAAAACCTTCCATATTCCCTTGCATCTACAAGAAAATTAGCCATAAGATTGACATCTCGATATCTTTATTAACATGAAGCATATGGACAATAAACGTTTGTAAAAATAGTTTTTACAAGAGTAGAGAAAGTCATGTGAGTGTAACACATCAGATTTTTTTTTGTTGTTGAGTGAACCATTTTCGAGTTATTGCTTGTTATTCCCTTAAATTTTCCAATACTTACACTTTTTCTCAAATGGGAATTCATTATTCATTTTTCTTTGTCGTGGTAATGCAAAGAGAATGGAATACTTCACATAGCAACCAGCTTTTAAAATATTTGACTATCGCTTAAAGCCTACCAATTCCCCTTGCATCTAAAAGAAAATTAGCAATAAGATTAACATTTCGATATCTCGATTAACATGAAGCATATGGAGAATAAGCGTCTGTAAAAATAGTTTGTACAAGAGTAGAGAAAGTCATGTGAGTGTAACAATCAGATTTTTCTTACTTGCACTTGTTGGTTAGGCATGCTTTATCTAAATATTTAATGTGTTGTGCAGCTTATTGTGGCAAGCCATAGACAATAATTTCAAAATTAATGTTAAGTGTAATAGTTTGAGTAATAACGGATTTGCAAAGGTCGGTTGTTTTATTCTTGAGATCCCACAGCATTGACTTTTGTGATATTGAACATGTCATACAGCAGTAAACCTCCACCAATTATAACACTCTACAGAATTCTCCCCCCCCCCCCCCTCATAGAAACACCAAACTAAATATTCAAATCAGAAATATCATGAAAGTTAGAAATACCATGCAAAGAAATTTTATTCCACCATCATGTTTAAGGAATATGCAGTGCAAAACAGTAGTAACTGGCTTATACAATGTAGATTATGCAGATATATTTGTAGTATATAATTGAGCACAACATGAGCAGATATGTATTGAGTAGATGTAAGGTTATGAACTTACACTTACTTAGAGTCACCATCACAGTTATCAAGGATATAGAGTAATAGATTTTTTTTGAGCAGGTAGGAGTTTCTTCTTGGTTTCTGGCAGTAGAATAAGCATCTGGTAAGGCATAGAATATTTTGACACACTCTTGGTAAGTTCTCTTTTGATAGCAAGTTAAGTTTGTTGTTGGTCTGCAATATCCATTTTGTCAAATATTCAACTTATATTTGTAAATTCTATATAAATTCATCTGGATTTTTTATATAAGATATCATGAGTGAGAAATTATATTCATATAGAATTACAATTCCCAAACTAACAAACAAATCAACCAAGCTAGCTTCTCACAGCTTTTTTTGCAGTTAAAAACGTTTTTGCTGTCTAAGAGTTGCCAGAGAAAACAGTTCCATATTTCAAGATGGAAATACATCATCTTAAGAGTTTCTGTTGTGTTGAAACTACTCAGAGGGCATCTATCTAAGGGCATAACATACTGAGCTTAGATTAGGTGACAAGCATATAATGTACAATTTTCAGTTTAATTGCTTATCTATCTGCAAGCCCATGAACCTGAGTTACATAAACTTTTTTGAATCCTTTTATTTCCTTTGTTCATGTTTGGACTTGGTAGCCATTCACGACAAACCTTGTTACATTAATTTTATCAGACTTATTAACAAGTTTGTTTGTTTCAAATCTTTTACGCATATCATTAAAGTACATTATTTAAATCTCTATCCAACTCAAATTTAAGAGTATGTACTAATGCACTGGTATAAGTTTTACTTTCTCTACTACGTATAGTAAGTAGGGGAAGTATTGTATTCCACCCAAAAATCCCATACCGAGATTTCACCAGAAATATATGTTTTGAGACCCCCTGAATCCAAAAAAAAGCACTTTTGGAAACATGTCTGTGTGTGTGTGTGTGTGTCTGTGAACAGTCAGATTAGTTTCAGTCAGATGCGACACGAAGGCTTTCAAGAAAATCCCCCCACCCCAGATCAACCTATACATGGAACATTTTTCGAAAATTTTAATTTTCTCAAAAATGGCTCCTAACGATTTTAATTAAAATATCATATGTTTAAGATATTTTCATGACAAATGAAATGTATATCTCAAATTTTCTGGGAATGTCTCCAATAGTATTCTTCATTGTGAACGACTTTTCCATAACTGGTAAACCATAAGAAATAGACAAAATTTTACTATACAGAAAATGTAGATCACATTAAAATACACAATTTATGTCATACACATTTTTTTTGTCGAGTGTACCATTTTCGACATATTGCTTGTTATTCCCTTAAATTTTCCAATACTTATACTTTTTCTCAAATGGGAATTCGTTATTCATTTTTTTATGCCCTGGACATACAAAGAGAATGGAATGCGCCACATAGCAACCAGCTCTTAAAAGATTTGACTATCGCTTAAAGCCTACCATATTCCCCTTGCACCTACAAGAAAATTAGCAATAAGATTAACAACTCAAATAACATGAAGCATATGGAGAATAAGCGTTTGTAAAAATAGTTTGTACAAGAGAAGAGAAAGTCATGTGAGTGTAACACATCAGATTTTTTTTTGTAGAGATGCGATTGAAACAAAGTACATTTGCTTGACTTTGTAAATGATGAACGGCTTCTTCCTTCTGCACTTACTGATGATTTGGAACCACTGTTCCAGGATAAATACTTCTTGCCCCTCTGAAGGAGATTCTATGGCACCAAAATCCCTGTCATTCACCAAATACGAATGACCAGAAATGAGGAACTCGTGATCGATTACTTGGATGTTATTACACAGCTTATCAGCTATTTTCAACCATGAAAGAGCAATCTTGATATTGCAGTTTTGTCCACCACAGCTATCACTGTAAGCAGTAACACATTTGCTTTCATTATTGGTGCACTGATTGAATGCATTTGCATGCATGTAGCTATTTCTTGTGATCCTCTTGAGTCAAGTGTCTCATCCCACACAAACATTGTGAGAGCTTCCTTCATTCAAATTATGACACCCAAAGGTATACACATACATGTTCTGTTTAAAGTAGGCCACTGAATTGGAAAGCTTCAGAAGGGGCAGAGCTTTCTGAATTAAAATTAAATTGAGTTTTATTATGGATGCTCTTTAACTACTGTGGTTCTTAGCATCCCATTCTATACTGGGAGTGAAAGACTGGTAATTTTGCTCAGAGGCCTCTTTATCAGGCTTGAAGTTATTTTACGTGTCATAAATCTATGATACGGGACCATCGGCTTTACTTCCCTTCTGAAGGAAGCTGTGCTAAGGATTTTTGCACCTGAAAAAAATCCATCGTCTTCCACCGGGTTTGAACCTGTGACCTCGGGAACTAGAGGCTAGCATAGTACCCCTAGACTATGGAGTATGACAGGGCTTTCTGAAGTTCAAAGGTGAATGCTTGTATAAAATTGTCTTGTTGGCTTTCTCTTGGTCATTTTTCAAACAATTTCTAGCAGTTTCATCTTCTCCATGATGTTTTTCTAAGACAGCATGCAGTTCATTTCTGGAAATGTCGTTCTATGCAGCTTTTATTTTCAGATGTAAAGCATCACATTTTTGACAAGTATGTTTTCTAGGTATGTGGAAAAAAAGATTTAATTTATTGAAAAAACATGTCTGTAGGTATGTTCCTTTACAGCTTCCTCTTTGTTATTGGTACACTGTTCAAGGCACAATGCATACATTTTACGAATATTTAAATCAGGATTGAGGAAATGTCTGGTGGATTATGTGATCGAGTATAATGACTTTCACACTTAGGAAAACTTGAAATACATTAAAAGACACTTAATGAAAGTGGAGTCAACCTTAACACTCTTACTAGCTTCACTCAGCTATTTATTATGCAGTACATGTATCATATCATCAGCATGAGCTCACATCATCACCTACCTGTTGACTGTAAAAATTAAATTGAGTTTTAATTATGGATGCTCTTTAACTGCTATGGTTCTTAGCATCCCATTCTATACTGGGAGTGAAAGACTGGTAATTTTGCTCAGAGGCCTCTTTATCAGGCTTGAAGTTATTTTATGTGTCATAAATCTACGACATGGGACCATTGGCTTTACTTCCCTTCCGAAGGAAGCCACCCTGTTTTGCGTAATAAATGGGCGAATGAAGCAGTAAGTGTGTTCAGGTTGACTCCACTTTCATTAAGTGTGTTTTATCAATTGCTTCACTGTGTGTGATTCCACAACATTTTGGATAGTGAAATGCGTTGTATAACATTTTCTATCTTATTTTGTTGAATGGTGCTCTTTTCCCACATAGGTCCTCACCTGAAGACTTACCCATTTCTTCCTTCTTTAGCGCAGTGACAAATGACCATTGTAGATCTGATACGTATCTGTTTGCACACTGGTTTGTTTTCTGCGTCAGCATTCACAAAGTATTTGTAGGTAACTGACTTAGAGTCTCTCTCGTGCGTACATGGACATTGCTGTTTAACAGCTGCTCTTTTCACTAAAGCTGATATGTAAGCATTTTGCTGAGAGAAACTATTGAGTTTCCAAAAGTTTGGAAATATTGTTTGTCTTTCAGCAGATGATATTACATTGAGGCAGTGTAACCTACAACCATAATCTTTATTGTTGAACACTTTTCCATTAATCATTTTATTTTTCTTTGGTCACATAATGTTGCCCAAAATTTTGTTTTACCTTTCTAGATGGTTCTTAGCATAGATGGATTAATTTGTCCTTTTTTGGCCTATGTAAATCACTTTAAGTGCTTGCTGTCATGTCTTGTTTTTGCTGGTGCAAGCTTTATAACATCAGAACACAAACTATGCTTATTTCCTGTAACACATTAACAGAAGCATAAATAACCTTGACACATGGTACTGCATCAAACTCCCTGCATGGTGCATGCACTGACTTATACTACTTTACATCAGATGGCGCATCTTGTGTCATTGGTAGGAGTTTTGACTTAGACCACTTCATACTTTGAAACATACCTAATCATGCTTTCTGTTTAGTGACATAAATCACAATCTCAAATGTGTTGACTTAGGCCATTTCACTTCTCAGCAGCTTTATATATACGTGTATATGTGTGTGTGTGTGTGTGTGTGTGCGCGTGCGTGCATGCGTGAGAAGCATATCTTGACTTACTGTCTTCCACAGCAAAGAAAGTCCCCGGGGAATGAAGGGCAGAGGGAAAATTGCTGATTAGACACGGCCCAAACCCTGCCTACTTGCTTATGTTACCCTTATTTATGACACACACGACAGCTCGATTACAGCCCAATGAATAGTTTTACTTCTTACGTTCTCCATCACACACATTCACTGTCCTTGTTGCACTGTTTCCAAACAGATAAGGGCAGCACATTCCTGTCAGGGACTTTCTTTCCGTTGGCGAACAGTACATATTTCTTCAGTTTGAGAGATACCATATTCGTGCAAGCTTTTTGCAAAGGTAGAATGTGTGTGTATCCCATTTTAATCTGGTGCTTAAATACAATCCTAGCAGTTTTACTGAATTCTTAACCTCATGGTGGTGTAATGTAAACAAAATATTAGTTTTTGCTACATTCATAGTTAAGTTATTTAGGGAGAACCAAATTTTTTCACTTTGCACAGATGAGTTCATTTGCTGTTTAAAATATGAATATCCATATTTTTGCTGTTGTTCAGTAGAATGGTATTATCTGCATATAGAATAGAAGTACAAGAAATGTTAAATTTTAAATCATTTACATATGGTGCGTTGATAAAGTATGTTACCTCCACAAATGGCCGAAATGTATTTCTTATGTTCACACTATAGAGGTATGCAAGACACACGTTTGTGTATAGTGCATTAACTCCTATCTCAATTAGATCCAAAGCTCTGTGATTGTTTTTTCTGTATTAATTCACCAACAGCTTAGTTTTGGGTGCTTAAGTGCGTTAACTCATGGCAATTGTAGCATTTAACACTACTTATCAGAGCATTTCATGCATGTGTAAAGAGCGTTATCTCCACTTTCTTAGGAGTTAACACACTTTACCCCCCCCCTCCCCCAGTATATGCACATGCCTTGGTAATTTACACATTTTGTACATTCTGTACCACCCTATATCGTTTATTCTGTACTGCCTTAACAGATATTCCAACAATGGAGGAAAAGGCAATGTTCCCTTTTTCCCCATCACATGTACACATATCGGTCATTATTACCATTCGTTTCGTCTCTGCAAGCGTTTTGTGACATGTTAGTATTCTTGAGTATAAAATGAATTATTTCAGGGGAAGGAAGATGCCTTCAGCACTGAAAGAGATGCATAATAAACCACTTAATGACAGTGATTTTCAGGTAAGGAACCTTGTTTCATTTTTACAATAAGGGTAAAGAAACAGCGGTTAAAATAGTATCGCTGTCACCTTTTATATTTTATTTTAGTTGAAATCCTGGAAATCATATAGAACAGAATGGTTAAGTTATAAAGATATTGAGCTCTATGTGTTATTTTTCTTCTCCTCTAGAATAAAATCCATCCCAAAGTATTTAGAGGAAGTGAAGGATGTCTTTAATTCCAATGATTCACTGAAAGATCCAGACTTGATGGCAATAATTTATCATCAGATGAAACATCTGATTTGCCACAAAGAACACCAAGAAAGAAGGTAAGGACTTCTTCTGGTGAAACTAATCCAATATATTCTATTGGAACCTTACCAATGCAACTTTTACAAGAATCCATTATATCGGACAATGTACAAATTTAGGGTCAAAGTGAGACAAACAGTGGTGAGGGTACAAGCAGCATATTGAAACTGAGATCAACAAGGGGCTCTCCAACTTTGCGTAAAGTAAAAGGAAAAGTAGAAATATTAGAAAAGAAAGAAAGATTACTAGAAATGGTGGAAAATGCTGTACTACCGAGACAGGAAAAGAAGTACAAGAATGCAAAATGGAGGAACTCAGATAGTGTAAAAATAAATGTAAAGAGAAGTTATTACTCTCTGACGAAGACAGAAAAATGTTGTGTCAAAGCTACTGGGATCTTGGCAAATTTAATAAAAGGTTAGCTTATATAGGCAGTTTGATCGAAGTTGTGCCTAAAAGAAGAACCACGATTAATGAAGAAGCCACCAAACACCATTTCAGACAAATGACAGCATTTTATCATGTTGAGGTTAATGGTGTATGCTATAGGATATGTAAATCCTGTTTTATGGTGCTGTTTTCTGAATTGACAAAGTTCATTGAAACTGTTATACAGTTCCCACACTTGGTGGGAATTGTAGATGATGATCACAGAGGCAAAAATTCTCCACCACAGAAAATATCATCTAGTGGGTGCTATGAATAATGTTAGACAGTTCTTTCAATTTATCCCAACATATGTAAGTCACTACACAAGAAAAGATATTAGTAGAAAATATTTGCCATCACATGTTACTCTTGCTGGACTGTATAGTGAATATAAACAAACGTGTACTGACCAACCTGTAAGTAGACGGATCTTCGAAAGTGAATTTCACAGATTAAACCTCTCAATAAGGACTTTTAAACCATATAAGGACATGTGCAGCACCTGTGACAAGCTGACATTGGCCTCTCAAGTTTCGGAATATCATGAAATTAAGAAGCAACTACAAGAACATCAAAAGGAGGCAGAAAATGCATATAAAATGAAAGCTTTTGACAAAGAAGTAAGCAAGAGAGACCCATCGAAAAAAACTGTGACATTTGATATGCAGCAATGTCTTCCTACACCATTTCTCCATTTCTACAAAGTTCAATAGCACAATAAGAGGCACCTCTGTACATCCAAGCTGGTAGTTCATGATTGTGGTGAAGACCAAGGCTACTGTTTTATATGGCATGAGGCCATTGCTGGAAGAGGTGCCAATGATATCGGTACCTATGTGTATGATTTCTTAATGATCATATCAAACCAGAGATTAAACATGGTAGGCAAAACAAAAACAGTCATATTGCTGCCATGTGTATGGTGGTTTTGCAAACTTCTGAGACTCTTGAGACTATCGACCACAAGTTCCTGGTGCCTGGACATACACACTTGGAAAGCGACACCAATCATAGCATAATAGAAAAATGCAAATGGAAGCTCAAGGGCAATATAGAACACCCACATGCCTGGGCTCAGTTATTGGGAGAAGCTGCAAAAAAGGAAGCCATTCAGAGTGAAAGAAATACAAGGAAATGAATTCCTTGATTTTGCTTCTCTTCAATATCGAAAGTCAAATGAAAATTGTAACCAGCTGAACTGGAGGGAGGTGAAGTGGCTCCATTATCAGAAAGACTGAAGATTTGGCATTCTTTTCTACAAGATTAACCTGGATAACAGGGAATTTCAAGAAGTAAGTTTCCGAAGAAGAGGAAAGATGAGTGCACTTAAACCAACAAGGGCATACACTGCACCTCTACCACTCTCTGTATTTAAAAAAAGAGATTTGACAGACCTACTTAAGTTTGTGTCACCTGTTTTCCATCCTTTCTATCAGGTACTAACTACTAATGTTACAGTTCAAGAAATGTACCCGGACAACATTTCAGATGCTGAGGGTGATTCACAAAGTTCTTTCTTTATAAGGTATAGGAATTTTCACATGTTTTTGATGTATTGATTTTTATATAACAAACATTATTGTGCCCATTGTCTAAATATAACATCAAACGTTGATTAATGTACAAAGGTCACTTTACTAGCCATGAAAGTACAAATATTTACTACTGCTTAATACTACTTATTTTTTTGTAGTTATCAACTACAATATGGCATGTATATTACATTTTTCTTGTATGTTTTCAAGTATAATAAGTGAAGTTTATGTCACACCAGTGTAACATATTCAATTCCGTAGTACCTATATATCTATTTCTTACTATACATTTATTGTTATTGTATTGTATTACCATATTACAGTATTTCCATCAACAGTCAATTAAAATAAACCTTTCTTATAAAGTATAAATTACTAGTTGTAGCAATGAACATTTTTAATATATGTGAAAATTTGGGTGCGTAAAGTGTGTTAACTCCAATTCTTCACATCCCCCTATGTTAGATCACTTTTAACCTCTGAAAATAAAGCTGACTTCTAAATATTTTATTGGTAGGTTAAGAATAATCCAAACAAAATTTTAAGGTGGCCTTATAAAAACACAGAAATCCAGATTTAGGAAATTGTTCAAACTTTAAAATTCATTTTTCTCAAAATGTAAGTTTTTGGAGTTATCACACTACCCATCACCCGCCATATATTAAGAATAGAATGGGTCCCTGCATAGATCCTTGTGGTACTCCTGTTATTACAGTTTCTAAATTAGATTTCTCTTTATTAACAAAACCCATTTGCTTTTTGTGCTCCAAATAGGATATTATTAATTTTAATTCAGTCCCTCCTATTCCATAATAGGCAGTAGAATATTATTGAGATACAGTCGAAAGCTTTGGTTAAATCTACAAGGTGTGTTTTTAAAGTACTGATAACTTTTTAAAAAATGACATTATTCTCCAAATACTTTATTATCATTCATTACCTTATATCTTACACTAGTTCTCCACATAGCCACCACTGTTATTCAGGCACTTTGTTGTAATGGGAAACCAATTTTTGTATGCTTTCGTCAAAGAATGATGCCGCCTGTGATGAAAGCCAGGTCTGAACTTTTTGTTTCACATCATTATTTTGAAATGTTTTCCACCAAGGAATTTCTTGAGATGAAAATCACTTGGTGCCAAATCCAAACTGTAGGGAAGGTAGTCAAATTGTTCCGAACCAAATGAGGCAATCAGATCTTGAGTTAATTTGACTGTGTGTGGCCGGGCATTGTCACACATTATAGTTTCCCCATAGACCTCACTCAACTGGTGATGAATGTTTGCTGGTGTAACATGTCTCGCATTCAAAAAACAAGTCACTGATCTGACTTTACAGTCAGTGGATTGTTTGATTGTTTTGAACATTTTGAAATGCTCTAGCAACAGAAAAACACAAAGTGACAATTGCACACAGCTGCATCTGACTTCCTAATGAATGGAGGAAGTAATTGCACATGTTCAAAATTGTGACTGCAGCGGCAAAATATTAAAATGGTTCTTACTTTAAAAACATGCCTTGTATCAAGGTGGTTCCAATTGTCTTTGTTTTCAAAGTTTTTTTTAAGTATTCTATTGCTTTTTCGGTTAATAGTCCCTTTCTGAATCAAACTGCTTGACATTTAAAAGATTATTTATTGAAAAATAGTTGTAAAGTTGGATCAAGATGTAGGATTCAACAACTTTACTTATTCTAGATACAATTATTGCAATCATACAATAATTTCACGGACATGTTGTATGGACACCTTTCTTAAAGATAGGTATGACTTTTGAAATCTTAAGGCTAGTGGGATATATGCTATGAGCAAACATCTGATTTATTGGTAAAGCTATTTTGTCTATTATTTTCTTTAATATTTGATTAGAGAAACCATATATGTTCAACTTATGAGATGTACTTAATCCTTTGACAATACTAAAAATGTCTGTGGTGAAACTTGCTGCATTTAAAATTGTTATCAGATGACATGTTAGCTGGTAGAAAATTGTATAATAAATCTAAACGACTATTAATAATATTAATAGCCATTAAGTCTTTGCCACATACATTTCTGGAAACATTTATGAAATATTTGTTAAACTGATTAGATTCTATAGGTATTGCACACTTAGGTTTAGGGCCATAAATAGCACCCTTAATAATGAACCATGCTGTTTTGCATTTATTTGTTGCAGATAAAATTCAATTATCATTTGCAGGAATTTTTGCTTTTGCAATGCATTTTCTATATAGTTTATTGAAGTTTTTATATCTATCTCTATTTTCTGTTTCTTCCATACTAAGTCTGGATTTATCATAAAGAATTAATAGCTTGTTGCACATTTTGATCGGTTTTGGGGTAAACAAATGTGATGCCCTTGTCTAAGTTTTTGACTTTATACTAATAATTTTTTCTGGACAATTTATGTTAAAGCAAAATGTAATCATTTGGTTAAAATATGTAAAGGTATTTTCTATGTCACCAATATACTGTACATTTCTGATCAGTCGATTTCCATTAAGCTAAGTCTAATTAATGAACCTAATCTTTCTGGTGACAATAAGCACTTTGTATAATGTACTGTTTCATTTGATGAATTAGGGCTCTGTTTGTTTTCCTTTAGCTGAAATTCGACCCAAATATTAGCATGATCGGACAATATATTTTGCTCAAATTAAATTAAATTGAGTTTTATTTATGAATGCTCTTTAACTTCTGTGGTCCTTAGCGTCCCATTCTATATTGGGCGTGAAAGACCAGTAATTTTGCTCAGAGGCCTCTTCATCAGGCTTGAGGTTCTTTTACGTGTTGTAAATCTATGAAACGGGACCACCGACTTTACTTCCCTTCCGAAGAAAGCCATGCTAAGGATTTTTATGCCAGAAAAAATCCATTGTCCTTCTCGGGTTTGAACCCACAACCTCGAGATATTTTGCTCAAGCAAATTATACGTATAACATGTTTTGTATATATTTGTTACAAGGTTTTTGAGATATGATTGATTAGGAGTGGGTTTATTATGGATACAGTATAAGTTGGGCAATCTTAACATATTTAAGAAGTCAATGATATCTTGTGACAAGTCCAATATATTTACATTGTAGTCACCTGCAAATGCTATGTGGCAATCAAACTTATCCATCAAGTATAATTAAAGTTTTCAAGTGGCTGACGAATAATTTTACATTGGAATTTGGTGTGCGGTATATGGACACTATAATGAAACTATATTCACATAATCTAATAGCCACAGCTTCACAGATGCTATTTTTAATGTAAGCTGATATATCAATTATTTCAAACTTTACATTGTTCTTACCAAAAATTCCTACACCACTATGGGTCAAGGTGGGATTTGTCATAAAAATATCTCCTACTCCAAAGCCACTGGGTATGTAGAGGTTAGATTCTTCTTTGAGGAGCCAATGTTCATTAACTCATAACACATCTGTTGGCATTTTATCCAGTATTAGCTGTAACTGCCATAGTCTATTTCTGATGGATTGCAGATTAACTTGTATGATTGTAATATTGTTTTTATTAAGACTAGTTTTATAAATTTTGGTCTTACTAGGAATGTTAACTTCAGTGAACAAATCTGTAGAATTTCCTAGTTTTTTGAACTAGGCAAAACTGCACTATTTTCACTGGAATTTTTCCCTACCTCGCCTTATTGTTGAAAGGTAATGCTGAAAAAATAAAACAAGTTTAAGAATTATTTCAATGTGGCACACACACTTTAATAACTTTACTATTTTTTATAATTAGCTCATTTAAAAAGTAATAAATTAAAAAAAAAGTTAAGTTATTAAAGTGTGTGCACCACATTCAAATAACTCTTGCAACTATATTACTTTACTGTTTTTTTTCCCCTAAGGTAAGCGTGTGCCATATTGAAATAATTCTTATAGTTATGTTACTTCACTGTGTTTTTCTTTGTATATTGGTATTTTAAAAATAGTTGGTTAAAAATCTTATGTTTCCTTTCTCAGTCCAAGAGCTTTCCAAACAACCCTCAAACATAAGTGGAATTTATTTCCGGGCTGTTTTGCCTTGGTCTACTGGAGATAGATGTTCCAGATGTTTCGTCTACAACTACAGCATAGACATCTTCAGTGGCACTGTCAAAGTCTTCTAGGAGAAGGTGTCTTAAGATGTCTACCGTAGTTGTAGACGAAATGTCTGGAACATCTATCTCCAGCAGGCAATAGTAAAACAGCCTGGAAATACTTACAGTTATACTGACTCCGGCCGTGAAAGGCTACGTTCTCTCATAACCCTCATACACTCTTGGAACAAAGCTATTGAAGCAGTTCACTTAGAATAGGGACATGACAGTTATTTTCAGGTAATGGTTTTAATTCTCACAGTTACAGTGCATTAACGGTTATATATAACAGTTACCAGTAACAATGAAATTATTTCTTTTCACGGTTATCATGTTCGCAGCTATGTAATGTTAATGGTTACTAGTAACGATTACTTGTAACTACATTTCAATGTGAACAATATTGATACAGACACTTTCTAAATCTAAAAGAAGTTTCTCATGCTGTGCCAACACTTTGATTTCTATGGTAGTTTATAATCACAAAATGCGTTTGCGCTTTTACATTCCTGCATAGGAATCCTAAAAACATCACGTGATGCAGACATAGCAAAGGAAAGTGCATCACTATTGCCAACATCAATAGGACTGAAATTAAGCATATAACTTAAATATTCTCGTAGGACATTAGATAAAACATGGTAATGGCATTCTGAAAGGCAATGTTGCTAGAGAAGAAACATTAATGTCCAAACATACATTTTATTGTCCAATGTCACAAAAGGTGCAGAAAATCTCAGTGGGTTAAATACATGTAGCAAAGTGGATAATTGGTAGTCATTTTCTTCGCCAGAAGGTATATTAGGGTTGACAATGCCACTGATGATCTCTTGTGGAGGAGATTAATACTGCATAATTGCGTTGAGGTAATTAGTTCCCAATAAGCGATACCAGTGCATATGCAGTGAATTATGTCACCCAGACTCAGTAACCATCTGTATAATTTTGATAATGGTTAAAGCATAACTAATTACTGTTTTCATTATTTTGTAACCGTTAATGGATAATTACTTTGTATTCATTACTTTTGTAACCATTAAGGGTAACTAATTATTCTCTGTCTCCATTATGTAACCATTACAATGTAACTGTTACATTATTTTCTGTCCGTCCCTAATTTACAATTCTGGAAACTAAAGTAAATACTAGTTTATCTCTCTGAACACAACTATTGGTTTGATTTTTGAGAGCTCTATTCTAGCTTCCAGAGTGTGACCATCAATGTGTTTTTATGATTATCTGCTCTTCCAACAATTATTTTGGCAATTTTGTTAATCTCTTTTTAACTTTGTTCCATAATATGGGTACGTGAAACAGAACATTAAATAAAAAGCATTCAAAGTTAAATTAGCATTTGTATGTTGATATGGATTCACTATTTTCTATAACATACACACAGCAAAGGCAGTGTTCTGTAATATTTTAAGCTTTATCGTCCCTTTTATTGCTTTAGCTCTAAATTTGAAGTATTATTCTTGAGAGTATTGTCAAATATATGAAATTAACGGAAATCTATGTAATATGCAAATACTAGCTGAATATATTTGCAGAAATTGTTCTATGCCATTTTGCATCATGCTTTAATAGCTGCCAACATGATAACTTCATGATACGTCATACAAAAATACATAGCATTTTTTTGGAAATTAGTTTTAATAAATTGTATATCTTTTGAAACAAGAGAAAGAAGATCTTTTTTTTTTAAATTTCTTCTTTCTTTGATTTATATGTTGTCTGATACTTTGACTTTAGAAAAGGCTGTTCATCTGCAGTGATCACTTATTTGTGTTTTGTTCAACTTGTTAGCTGTTGGAATTAATTGTTCTTCCACACAAGCCGTGTGTTGGACAAGGTTGGAAAGGTAGAATCAGACGTCTGATTCTACCTTTCCAACCTTGTTAGCTGTTGTTACTTTTGATTTTAAACTTTGAATATTCCTTCTTCTTCTGCTGCTGTTGTCATGTGTGCTTTCAGACTTTAGGGTGAATAGAGAATAATCCTAAATAAAGAAATATACTTCCTATCCAGCAAAAATTAAATGCAGTACCTGTGGATCTAGAAGCAAGCACCACAATTGAAAATTTTTTTCTGATAATTTAAAAAAGGGCTTGTTTTAAATCCAGGTTAGCCCCAGGCTTGCTTATATAGAATATTCTAATATATATCGGAATATTCCACCTATGTGAAAGTGATTTTAAAGTTTATGTGACTTAGTACAGTTGTAGATATTGTCCTAGCAAGCACAAACATCTACTACTGGCATGGGTGGCAAAGGTCGTTACGGCATGGACTAATGAACAGGAAGCCTATGGTTCAAATCCTACTAGGACATCATGACAGGTTTTCTCGAGGTTTTCCTCAGTCCTATAACTGGCAAATGCTGGTAAGGTACCCTGAATTGAAATGTTTCCTTTTCAAATTTCCTTTCCCAATTATCATTTTATGTATTATCAGTGTTATACCGCAAGTATTATCTTATGTAGCAAGAATGAATGTTAAAACACTATTAGAAAGAAAAATCAACATCAAAATGTAGTCATGTGCACATATTCAAAATATATAACAGTTCAAAGTACCTGCATATGCATAAACTTCCAATACTTTGGCGGGGAGATAGAGAGAATAACTCAGATATGAAAAGTTAGTTAAATATAAAACTTGGTATTTAAGTTCAGCACCTTCCAAGGATTTTCAAGAAAATGCTGCCATCCCAAAATACCTTTTTACATGGAAAACTTTTCATTATTTTTAATTTCCTCAAAACTGTTTCTTTAATGATTTTGATTAAAGTGCCATATGTTTAAGATACTTTCAATAACAACTAAAGTGTATATGTCTTGAATTTTGTGGAATAGCCTGTGAAGTCGTATTCATTCTGAATGACTTGTATAGACAGTCTTATTGACAAAAAACATAGATCTTGATAAAGGACACAATTTTTTTTGTGGCATTACCATTTCCAAGATGATCTTTATTATGTGTTTTAATTTTCAAATAAAACTTTTTCAAGTGGTAAGTCAGTACAGTCGAACTTGATTAATTCGAAATTGTGGATAATTCAAGCTTTTAGCATGGTCCCTTCATCTTCATATACAAAGCAATGTTAAAAAGCCTTCTGTAAATTGATATTTCTTTTGGATAATTCAATATAATATTCAATGAGAATGACTGAAAAAATTATAAGTTAGTCAAACTTGCTGGATAAATTCCAGGAAATGTGCCGTACTGTGGTCCCATTTCCTTCCCTTGCTAAATTCCAGGAAATGCATCATATTGTAATTTCCTCTCCTGCTGGTAAGGAATGTTGGTTACTCAAGCTTCTTTGTGCAATTCTAGGAACTTGTTGCCAGCCTCTAGCCTCTTACAAGGCACTTGTCATTGTGAACACTGCCCAGTCCATTGTCTACCTGCGGTTATTCTGTCTACCTGCTACGTTTGCAGCAAATAACTTCCCGTGCAGTAAAGTGAGCATTTTTAAACAGTGTACACAGTTACATCAAATCATCAGTGTGTGTTTAAGTAGTGAACTGAGTCGACCATGGCTCTCTCGAAATTTAAACATATAAATTACAAAACTCTTACTTTAGCTGAAAAGGCAGCAGCCATTTGCGAAGTGGAAAAAGGTTTTAAAAAAAAGTGTGACATTGCAAGAGATTTTGGAATCCCCCAGAATACGTTGTTTACGTACCTCAAAAATGACAAAATTTTGAACAGTGTAGTTACAGACAGTGACGAAAGTAAAAAAAAGAGCAAAAGGGCGTGAAAATCCTGATGTCAATGAATGCGTTAAAAAGTGGTTCAAGCAGGTACGAGATTAAAAAATTCCAGTAAGTGGACCTCTTATCACAGTGAAAGCAGCGGAATTTGCACAGCAATTGGGAAAAGCTAATTTTAAGGCAAGCAATGGATGGCTGGATGGTTTTAAAAAACGAATGGTATTTCCTTTAAAACAGTTTGTGGAGAAAGTGGAGGTGTTGACCAGCAAGCAGCAAAGTATTGGAAAACGAGCTTGGTAGAGTGGATTCAACACAAAAATGCAAAATATATTTTCAATGTCAACGAGACAGGGCTGTTTTATAAATGTGCACCAGATAAAACACTTGCATTTAAAGGAGAACGATGTAGTGGGGGAAAACTTAGCAAAGAACGCATCACACTCCTGATTGTTGCCAATATGGATGGCACTGAAAAGTTTCCATTACTAATGATTGGAAAGTCAGCCAACCTCCAGTGCTTTAAAAATGTTAAATCTAAGCCTGTGGAATATGAAGCTAATAAAAAAGCTTGGATGACGAGTGAAATTTTTGGAAGATTTCAAGCATTTCTACAGGTGTCGTGGTCCAGAATATTCTGTTAGAAGTGAATTTGAACAAAAGTGACAAATTCAAAATTGTAAATGTGCTTGAAGCAGCTCGTATGTGTAGTAGTGCCTGGGACCAAGTGAAACCAAGCACCATAGCCAACTGTTTCCGAAAGGCCGGCTTCTGATATTGGACTTGAAGGTCTTGAAGAAAATGAAATGATTGTGCCTACACTTGAATACTGGGAAGATGTAAATTCTGAAACTGTGTTCTCTGTGAGGATTTAGTGCACATGGATGATGAATTGGCAGTTTGTGGGGAGCTATAACTGGCGCAAAACTTCTGGAATCGTGACCTTGATTGCCACCCCAGCTGCCGAGCCTAGGAATGGTTTATGTTTAGCTTAATCAACGAAAGCGATATAATACCTTTGCTTACTCACAGTGCGTAACACATACAGTCTGCATAGAAAGTGTCTGCATCTTGTAATTTCAAAGAGAGCAGTACCTAAATAGTGCTTATTTTATATTTGTGATATTTATAACCATGGCTCCTACATTTTCAAAGTTAAATGGTAAGGTATTACGTATTCAAAGCAGGGAAATAATTGCAAATGTCCTCGACTTCATGAAGCAAGAAGCAGAGATGAAGGAAGTAAATAATGTTTACCCGAGTTCTACAAAACCCTTAAGAGAGTAAAAGAAAGAGTAGCCAAAGCAACTGTTGTTTCACTGAGTTCCGTTTCCAGAGTTCTCAAAGATAAGAAAAACCATATGGATGAAAGAGTACCATTTGACACACCTGTGAAGAAACATAAGGTCCCTAAACCTATTACAAAAATAGACGATTTCGACAAATGCGTCATTCGGTGCACGATTCACAATTTCTATGTGGAAGAAAAAATTGTGCCAACAATAAGCAGATTGCTCATCAATCTGAAAGATGTCATAAATGTTCAAGGTGGTACTACAAGTCTCAAATCCTGGCTATGGCACTGAATTTTGCAGTCTGATACTAACTTTCCAAATGACTATAATTTTATATGTACTTATATCAGCATAAATTTTCAAGATGCTGCTACAAATCTCAGAAAAATTATAAAAGATTTAGGGTTTAAGTGGAAGAAAACGAAACCAAATAGGAGAGTTCTAATAGAAAAGCACGACATACGATCTCAGCTGGAAGAGTACCTTACTCAGAGGTACAAATTAGAGGGTCAAACTATAGTGTATGAAGATGAGTCGTACATACACAGCAGTCATACATCTAAAAGTTGAAGTGATGATAGCGAATTAGGTTTTCAGGCACCTGTTGCCAAAGGGCAAATACTTATTATCGTTCATGCTGTTCGTTCCAAATGCCCTTCTTTTACAAGTCGCAAAAAAAAACAGGAGATTTTCATCAAGAAATGAATACAGAAAATTACATGAAGTGGATCAACACCATGTTGATACCTAATATGCCTGCTGGGTCTATTCTGGTTATTGACAATGCTTCACAATGTGGTAACACTCAAATTGACAAACAATCTACCTCAAATTCCTTGAAAGAAGAAATAAAAACCGGTTGCTTAGGCATAATATAACTTTTGATGAAAGCATGAGTAAAACAAATATAACTTAGTTAAAGCCAACAAATCCCTTCAGAAGTCATAACTCATAATACTTGGCCAGATATTAATACAACATCGCCATAATGTACTTAAGACTGCCACCGTATCACCCAGATCTAAACCCAATCGAATTAATCTGGGCTGATGTCAAAAACTGGGTGGCCTGCAGAAATATCACTTTTAAACTAAAAGATGTGGAGCAGTTATGTCACCAGCGATTTGCAGAAATTGGAAGACCAGAATGGGAAAATGTATATCGACATGTTGAATAAATTGAGAATCATTATTTAAAAAAATACGGAATTGCAGAAAATCAATTAGAAAAAATTCTCATCCAGGATAATGGTGCAGAAAGTAGCGACAGCAGTGATGGCGGCAATGATGTGTGTGATTCTGCAGAAGAGGAAGGGCTGTCAGGTGTGGAAGAACTGGAGGCAGATGGTTGACAGTGTTTTTATATTAAGGGCATTTTACAGCGGTGGATTTAAATATACTGTATATAACTATAAGTTTATCGTGTAGTGCAGTGCATAAGCAATGTGCGGATATTTGACAATGACTGTGTCACGCACTCCTGCAGCATGCAGACGACCGGTCACCTCTTGATCTGGTATGTAACTCGCTTCATAGCTGTCATTAAGATTTTCACGTGTCTAGAACTGTTGCGCCAGTTATAACTGATGCGGACATTTTGGGCAATGTCATGAACCCACAAACTGCAGCCCTATCTTCAAATGAAGAAGAACTAGAATAACCTGTGAAATCAATTTCTACAATTGCTGAGGCCATGGATCACTTACAGCAATTAAGGTTTTATGTTGAGGGACAACAAAATGTGAGTGAAACAATGTTCCAATCACTCAATAAACTAGAAGTGTTTTGTGTGAATCAAAGGTTAAATGCTAAAAAACAAAAACAAAGATATCAAGATATCTTTAAAAACTTTGAATCTGAACCTGAGTTTTAACATCACAAAACTCTGTAATGTTGTCCTTCCTATAATTTCATTTAATTTAGACCTGTTTTAATTAAAAAAAATTTAAAAAAATCAAACTTTTGTAATTTGAAATCTTGAATAATTCGTTTTTTTTCTTGGTCCCTTCAACTTCTAATTAGCCAAGTTGGACTGTATTTGCTTTTTCTCGTGGTCATGCAAGGAAAATGGGATTTCAGTCATCACATAGCGAACTGCCTTTTAAAACTCTTATTACTTTAGCCTACTATATCCTTTTTATACCTACAGTGAATGTGTAGCTATGTAATGAATGTTTATTTTAACAAGAAGTAAATAGAAGAACAAGCTTTTGTAAGAATAGTTTGCAGAAGGATGAGTAGAGAAAGTCATGTGAATGCACACATTAGATTTTTAATAATAGTTCATAGCTGAACATAAAATAAATGTTGCCAGTTGAAGCGGAATAGTGCAACTCATAAATAAACTTGATGAGCTGGCTAAAAATGAATAATAATCCAGGAAATACATCCTATAAGGGAAAGAAGTGGACATGAATGTTACAAAAGGCAAGCTTGCCCTCCAGCATGTGCCGTGGCATCAGCTGGATAACTGTGGTTTGTTTTCTTAAGTGGCGACCAAAAGTCATATGATACTGATAGATTCTCAAGAAACGGGAAGTGGGAAGCACAATCTAAATATGCGCAATTGAAAGGAAAACTAGCGATGAAAGCTGTTAAGAGTTTGCTTCTGCAAAACACCCACGCTAACAATGAACTGGTTGGAAAGGCTATATGAAGCTGTAGTAGAGTCAAAAATGTTATATGGAATAGAAATATGGGGGGTGGCAAAGGGATGGATTAAGATTGATATAGTCCATAGAATGTTTTGTAAAGAAGTTTTGGGTTTACCCAAGAGTTCACCAAGGGGCATGGCACTGGCAGAGCTAGGAAGGGTAGGGAGAAAAGGTATAATAGTGGAAAGAATTTTGAAGTATTGGTATAGATGTTTAAATTTAGAAGATAATAATATATTAAAAGAATGTATACAGTTTCAAAAAGCTGTCCTAGGAGAAGAGTGTTGGTTAGGGGAGAATGGGAAATGTCCTAAAAGAAATTGGCATGAGGAATATTTTCCTATTAGATAAATATAATAACAGTGGGTTTTGGAAAGAAGTGAGATTGAGGGTGGAAGACATCGAGAAACAAGAGATATGGGCTAGTTTTGAGGATAAAAGGTCATTGATCTTGTATAAATCAGTTAAAAGAAATTGGGGAAGGGAGAAGTATGTAGATATATGTAATCAATTTGGTAGAATAGGTCTTGCGTGGATGCGCACAGGAGTAATATTTTTAAAAAGGAATGGATATAATTGTTCGGGGAGATGTATTATGTGTGATGAATCGGGTAGTACTTTTCATTGTCTAATAGAATGTGATAAGGTTAAAAGGTGGAGAGAGGTTATATGGAATAAAAAATGGGATAAGCTAAACAAAGAAGCAGTAGGATTAAGAATGTTGTGAAGCACAAATGTAGAAACAATTAAAATGATGGGGACATTTTTAGGCAACACAAGGGATAAGTGGATAAGGAGCTTAAGAAAGGTACAACAGAATGGGCATAGTTTGTAAAGTGGAGAGATGGTATAGTAGCTTTATCCCATATATACAGCCTAGGGGCTAAATATGGGGGAGCTAGAAAACTGGTGCAAGACATAAGTTTTAGATGTAAGCTTTATTTGTATTATTGTAATAATGATGAAATAAATATTACATGATACTGAGAGAAGCAGAGGTGTCTCTAGTATGTGGCAGAGGCTGAGAAAGAGTCTGTCAGCTAATGACTGTCAAACACACAAGTACCCTGTTCGTTGTGATTTGCGAGGTTTGAATATGGAGTCTCTAGCATCTTTTTGATCCTGTCTCTTCTGAAGATCTCATGTGAACAGTAATGAAGATATATAAACACTTGCTTTAATGGATCTTTTCGAGTTTCATTAGGTTTCCATTTGCTAGTGTTGGTAAGTTCTGAGAAACTTAGATGTTGTGGAACTGTTGCCAAAGTCTTGGCTCATTAAATATGGTTGTGTGCTTTGGGGGGGGGGGGCATTTGACTGTAAGTGAAGTGCTGTGTTAAAATTTTGAGCCACTGAGCATGTACAAATTTCTGAAGAATTCCAGTTCATATTGCTTCCCCTGGTCTGTAATATTTGAAATTGGTATTTCAAACCTATTGATCTAGTTATCAAAGAAAGTTCCTGCCACCATTTTAACTGTCATGTTACTCATAGATACAACTTTCATCCAGCAGCTAAAGTGGTCAATGCAAGTAAGGCAGAAATATTACTGTCTGAAGATTGGAATGATCCAGTTATGACACAAGTACAATGCAAAATCTGCCATGTAATGTACTTTAACTATTTAGCACCTCGGTGCACCACTTTATGAAATAGTTGGAAATTCTGCATTTGAAAAGACTTAAAATATCAAATATTGTAGGTAGGAATATCACAACATAAGGGATGTTTTATTCATAGTTGACATCTTTAACCCTAGAATACTAATATGTTGCTTCAGTCATTATCACTGTGTTGTAAATTTTACAACCATTGTTAATATTATTATAGTTTTAACAGTAATATTTTGTGTGATAACACTAGTATGCATGATATCGGATGACTGAAAACTAATAAGTGATTCTGACTCACTTTTTTATGCTGATTTCAGAACTACTTTTAGTTTTTTTCTATCACGTACAGTTTTTCACAATTTCACTTCAAAAATATAGAGATATAAAGATATTGCTTCCGCCACTACACATAAAATTGGGCTTGATGAAGCAATTTGTAAGGGCTCTACCACAGGATGGATCCTACTTCAAGTACCTTTCCAAGAAATTTCCCTTCATTACACAAGACAAATTAAAGGCTGGAATTTTTGTTGGTCCTCAAATAAATAAATTGATGACGGATGACGATTTTGAGAAGACAATGAATGAGAGAGAAATAGAAGCTTGGACCGCCTTCCGATCAGTTACTGAAAACTTCTTAGGCAATAACAAAGATCCTAATTACAAGGCCATTGTTGAAACAATGTTGGAAAATTTCAAGAAGATGGGTTGTAACATGAGTGTAAAGGTGCATTTTCTGCATTCACATAATGGATAGGAGGTCCAGCGGAGATGGAATGAAATTATGCTGTTGGATGTTGAGGAGGGACAGTCATCTTCAAGGATCTGCAAGAAAGTCAAAGAAGAGAAAGTTTGAAAAAAATTGAATGAAACACTTTGGCTTCTTGTTTTGTTAAAATGTAGTCATGAAATAAATTAGGGGAGTTCTTGTGAGTATTCTTAAAATGTTTCTTAAATAAAAACGTACCTTGTGTGAAATGGTATTTGAATAATTTTCTACGCTCATTAGTAAAATTCTCAAAACATTACTTATTTTGTGTAAAAAGTGACGTGATAGAAAAAAACGGAAGTTATTTCTGGAATCAGAATAAAAACTTGATTCAAGAATACCTACTTTTAAGAAATCATCTGACAAAAAGTGTGAAAATGTAGACTAGTGTAATCAAAGACAAGTTGTGGGATTTTTTAATGTGTCTACTATTCAAATCTGCAACCGTTTGAGCAAAATGAGCTCTAATAATTGAAAATGTTTAATACAGCAAATGACAACACAAGAAAAATTATGTAACAAATGATCTGGAATTATATAAAATACTTTCTCCTGTTACTGACTGTGATTCAATATAAATGTTCATTTGGAAAATAACACATCGCTCAATTAGTACATGATATACAAGGGTGGTCTGTAAAGTTTCCGACCTAATAAAGATACAAGACATTTTTTCAGAATTTTTTTTTTTTTATATTTTTTTATTTTTCAACATAGTCTCCTTGTAACTCTACACACTTCTCCCAGCAATGCTCCCATATCTGTAACCCGTCCAAATAATACTCAGTGTTTTTCTCTGCAAAATAATTGTTCACGAAGGCCTCTTCATTTGACGAAAATCTCTGTCCTCCGAGCACAATTTTTAGATGAGGGAACAAAAAGAAGTCGCTTGGGGCTAAGGCGGATGGTCAAGCAGTTCAAACCGTAATTCGTGGATTTTCGCCATTGCAATCACTGAGGTGTGAGACAGTGCGTTGCCTTGGTGAAACAGGATTTTCTTTTTCTGCAAATGTGGCCGTTTTTCCGCAAGTTCTGCCTTCAGCTTGTCAATTAATGATGCGTAGTATGCTCCTGTAATGGTTTTACCTTTTTGAAGATAATCGATTAAAATAACTCCATGACTATCCAAAAAAAACAGTTGCCATCACTTTCCCAGCCGAAAAAACAGTATGTCTAAATGTTGATTTAATATGTGACAAACATGTTCTTTTGACATGTTCATAGCCTCTGCTATCTCTCTCACTTTAATTCGGCTGGCGTCTAGCACCATTTGGTGAACTTTGGCGATGTTTTCGTTGGTAGTTGCAATTTTTGGAAGTCCCGAACGTTCATCGTCTCCCAAGCTCTTACGGCCACGTTTAAATTCAGCTGCCCAAAATTTCACTGTGGTAAATGATGGTGCAGAGTCCCCATACACTGAATCCAACTCATCTTTGATTTGCGTAGGCGTAATGCCTTTCAAAAACAGATATTTAATGACAGCTCGATACTCGATTTTGTCCATTTTCATAAAAACACATCACCTCACTCAAACGACTGTTACATAACAACTGAGCATCCAAAATGGCTGAAACTTTGGTGAGTAACTGTCAACAGATGAACAACGAAATTCACTAGCTTTTATTTACAAGTGCTGTCATCTTCATGTTGAGGTCGGAAACTTTTCAGACCACCCTCGTACACATGGGGGCTGTGTTCGGAGCAGTATGGCTTGGGACATCTCTAACAGCAAGTCGCTATCATTCTGTTTTGCTTTCTTGTTGGTTCCTTGACAAGTTGCTGTAGGAATTTCTTTGTTCACTGTGGCAATTGATTGTTGCAATGCTCTAGGAAGGCTTTTTTTTTTTTATTTATTTATTTATTGTTAGTCAATGCTGAAGCATGGATCATTAGCTTTTCAGACAGAGCAATGAGGTAATTCATTCTGATCATGAGTTTATTGTTTCTCTTTCCCATGTTTTAAGTGAGTATAACCCAAGAATATATGCTGCAAATGTTCATGATACCATAAAATACACAAAGTGGCCAACGTCTTGTCTTTCGACTGGTGCAGTAGTTATGGCACATCTGGTTAAGAGTATCAATGGCTCCTTTGGTGGAGTTATAGAATTTCTACAATTTTAGGCTTTTTTTTGTGGATTCGCTGATATCAGGTTGAGTATTTGTCACTGAAATTCTTGTTTAGGTTAGGCTTGTAAGAAACACTTCTTGTATTTCCATCAAAGCAAAACATTAATGTACCAGTCTTCCTGATTTTAGGCACAGCATTTCTATTGGGATTTCTTTCTTGTTGGACCATATTGTGCCAACGAAAGTTAGAATGAATGGCTTTTTTATGAGATCGGCTGCTAATTTCACACGTATAAATCAGTTGTGTTAAGTTACAATTTGGTTACTTCTACGTGTCAGTTTGTTTACATAATGTTATAGATGGTCAGTATTTAGAAATCTTAATATCAAAGCACACTTTAAATAAAATATTACTTTTGGAAATGAATGATAAGATTTTCTTTACTTTGAAGTTTTTAAACAGGTAAACCATGAGTTTCTGTACTTTTTCCTGTATACAAAGCTGTATGAGTTGTGGGTATGTCACAAGCCATCACAGTCTTTATGCCATATTTAGGGGGCTTATTAGGAATGTACATTCTGAAGGGGCAACTACCTCTAAATGCCAAGAGCTGTTCATCAATTGTAATGTATGATCCAGGCTTGTAGCAGCTTGTGCAATTTTCAACAAACCTCTCCCAAACAGCTCGAAAAGGAGTAAATGTGTCTGTTTGCCTCCTTTTCTCACCTGTTACGTTGTCATCAAATCGCAAGCTATTTAGAAGAAAATCAAACCTCTCAGCACTTATAGATCTACACAGTTCATAGTTGAACATCATTCTCGAAGTTAAATGATTGTCTTTCAGTGCTAGAGATAAAATGAGAACTCCAAGCAAAGCATTTAATTCATCTTTACACTCTTCTGAAACAGTAAGTTCAAGCAACCCAAGGATATAACATAATGTTGTACACTGTTCTGTGGGCCCTGAATGAAATGAACTATATTTCGCTTTGGAGTTCGTGTAGCTGTTTGAGTTGGTGGATCTGACAGCCACATATGTCCATTTTTCCTGCATAACATTGCCTTAGCTGGACACATTATAAAATCATGTGCTATTTTATTTTAATGCATTGGTTTTCCATCCAGTTGTTCTTTTTCAGAATCATAGTCACTTTTACTAACAGTGCCATAAGAAATCCATTCTTTTCTGACCATGTCTTCAGTTTGTCTGTTCTTATCGTTATAATTGTCACCATCGGCTTCTTCACCCTCTATTTCCACAAAAATGTTCATTAGTGTGGATCATTATTGACTTCATCCTAATTTTAATGTTTTTTGTATTAGTAATTTAATAGTTACTTCATACAATATAAAACAAAAAAAATGAGAACTGCATAAGTCATACTTTCAAGAAAATATTGCACACTATCACCAACACCTCATAAAATTCATGACTGACTCACACATGCTTGGCTGTGTTGCTATGCCAATAAGGAAATTGCAGGAAAATGCATACCACACAATTAGTCATGCCCAACAATGAAGGTACTAAAGGTTACAGCAGTAAGAAAGCACAGGAGATCATTCTGCAAGCACTTTGGCCAACTGTCGTAAAAATCATGATGCGTTAGTTAATTTTTAATTGATTTATTTAGAGTTACTTTGACTGCATGTTTATATCCGAAATGCATTAGTGTTCTGGTGTTAAACTGCAAATATTGTTGTTCTGGTGCAGCTGATCCAATTCCTTGCCATCCTGTTGCTGTATGCAGTGTCTGTGTAATCAAGTATGTTAATACCTTCAAGCTTGATAATGCATCAGCTGTCGAATCTTGATTACCTAAATGTTTCATGTTGATTGTAAGTTTGTGAAATATGCCATAGATGTTATAGCTGTAGAAATGAGCCTTTCTCATTCTTCTGCTTAAAGGCATATGTAGCAAGCTTGTGTTTCGTGAAGTTTTTTCCTTCAAGATGGTGTTTGAGCTTTAATTGGTGAAGTTTATTGCTAGTAACTATGCCATAAGTGCTGTAGTTTTTTTTTTATTTATTCATTAGGGTTTTTAGAATACAACGCAATAGGCTTTCACTAGCGTGGTTGCAACACTGCTCCAGTGGCTTGATAGAAGCATGTGTAAATAGTGATACAGAAATAATATTTCACCTAAAATTTCATATCAAGATTCCACCATTGTTTATAGGAGAAAAGTTTGTGTGTGTGTGTGTGTGTGTGTGCATGTGTATTTATGAGAAAGAGGTAGGGAGGGGGAGAGGCAAAGGATCTTCCAAGAAAGTGCTCCACCCCAAACTGTCCTTTACAAAAAAAATTTCTCAAAAATGACTTAATTTTGAAAAAATATAGGGTAGTTAAATTATATTCGAACCCACTTGCGGCCTCGCTCTACTGCATGGGACAGCCGGCACCACCGGGGAAATTATACTGGCAGAGGCAGACTAAACTCCTTACCTTATAATAGATGCTGGAAATGTTGACCTTCTGCTCTCAAATAGGTAGCCTATCTTGTGTAAATATTCTCGCTCACTCTCCGAAGCTCAGAAGCAGGAATTCTTGTGATTGGTGCTGCTTTGGAGCATTCACCTCGAAAATCGCTGAAAAAACTGGCACAGCAAACAGGTGTATCTCAATCTTTTGCGAGAAATGCTACACGTCTGTTGAAACTGAAGCCCTATCGCTAAACACGAGTGCAAGCCAAATGATCCTGCTAAACGTGTGATTTATTGTAACTGGTTTTTCTAATCTATAGACAGGGGCTTCATTGACCCACAGCTTTTGTTTTTCACTGATGAACCTTGGTTTCGTCTAAGTGGACGTGTGAATACTCACAACAGTCGATACTGGGCTTCAGAAAAACCTGTGCTACTGGATGAAACACTTCATTATGATCAGAAAATTGGATTGTGGTGTGCGATAAGTGCTAGAAGAATAATAGGGCCCATATTCTTTGATGAAACAATAAAGGCAGAGTGATATCAGAGGTTAATTCTGAGGCCATCGCTTAACAGAAGAAAAGAAATGTACAGTTGGTTCCAGCAAGATTCTGTAACAGAAATATGGCTGCCGAATCATTACATGCAATAAGAGGTGTTTGATGACAGAATAATTAGTGTTGATTTGTGGCCCCTTCGTTCTCCTGACCTAATGAGATGTGATTTTTATTTATGGGATTCTTTAAAAGACAAAGCATATCGTTCCAATCCTCGCACACTACTACAGGAACTTAGAGAAAACATTGTGCCAGAAATCACAAGAATTCCTGCTGCTGAGCTTCGGAGAGTGATCGAGAATATTTACACGAGATATGCTGCCTGTTTGAGAGCAGGTGGTCAACATTTCCAACATCTATTATAAGGTAAGGATTTTAGTCTGCCTCTGCTGACGTAAATTCCCCCACGACTGCCGGCTGTCTCGTGCAGTAAAGAGAGGCCACGAGTGGGTTTGAATATAATTTAACTACCCTATATCATGTATAAGATATTTGCATGCATAATAAAATATTTATCTTGAATTTTCTGTAAGTAAAAGGATCATTTGAAAAGTTCTTGGAATAAAGCATGACGCAGTAATCTGTATCACAAATTATGTAAATGTCAGAGTGATTGTAGTGTGAATATGCATTGTTGTGTGACATTGATTTGAGATGTTTGTTGATTGTAATTATTGTCGAGAAGTGGGTTTATACGGCCTTACTGAAACTGACAATAATAGCGTGCAATAATGTAGCGAGGGGGTGAGCTGTTTATCATTATTAGAGATGAGCAAATGACGTCAGAGTGGCGCGTTTTTTTTTAGAATTTGCTGGAACATTTTTCCCCAGAGCATATGTTTTCGTAATTTTCATTGGATATAAATATAGACGCTAATGTTGGCGCGTTTTATTAACCAATAGCAGCTCGGTTATAATCTTTAGGCATATTGGGGCGAGGAAGTATAAATTCAGTGTCAGGGTTAAGTTTCATGTAGTTCAACGGAGGCATTCATGGAGTATGCATCGCACACAGTTCAAGGTTACGCGTCGCAAAGTTATGAAAAATCTCTCGTGTCGTAAAGTTAATTACACAAAAAGTTGAAGTACGCGAATTAATAATGTGCAGTAAATAAGTTATTATAACAGTTTCAGTTTGGCGAGTGTCAAGATTAATAGGTGAAAGTGAATAATGTGTTACGACAATAAAAGTGTAAAACAAATTCTTTTATCAGTGTTATCTTTGGATAAAATCTCCTTTCCGTTTACACATCTGTACAAGATAAGTGCTTGACTGAAAAATCATAGCTAGCCGGAGGACAGTGAACCCAAAATTAAATACAATAACAGGCGCTCAGTAAAAGATAACACGCAGTGACCGCGACAAATTGTCTTTTATACGTGCGGCAGATAAAAAATGAAACATCTTCCAACTACCAACAAATAACCACTACAAAATGGCTACCACAACGTGGGGCTAACAAATAAACAACATTAAAACTACCACAAAATGGCGCCCAACGTGGGGCTAACAAATAAATAATATTAAAACTACTACAAACTGGCGCCCAACGTGGGGCGAAATTAACCAGGAAGGGGCGAAGGAACCAGGACGTGGAGCGAATGGAGCAGTGAACTGAACTACAAGATGCAGATTCCAGAAACAACTACAGGAACGACAGACGACGCGGATGAGTGGACATCGTAATTCCGAGATTAAAAGGCAACAGGGGAATTCAACTACAGGACACAAAAACATCGAGACGACATAGATTCATCATAATACGATGCAGAAGCGACATATACATCTAGGAGAGAGGGGCAGGAAGCTGGACATCAAAGCAACATCATCAGAGAGCATCAGAAAGGTTAGAAAATAGTTAATTTTTTTTATGCTAAAAAAAAAAATTGTAGCAATCAAATGTACTTGAGGAGTGGCAGGATTAAGAGAACAATGGCTACTAATAATATTGAAGAAACAATTATGGAAGGGGATAATGTAACAGTTAGCTGTAATTCAA
The DNA here is from genome assembly GCA_030765065.1 of Deroplatys truncata. Classification (NCBI taxonomy): domain Eukaryota; kingdom Metazoa; phylum Arthropoda; class Insecta; order Mantodea; family Mantidae; genus Deroplatys; species Deroplatys truncata. The sequence continues at coordinate 30,558,387 of CM060980.1, read as the reverse complement.
TACAGGTTACAGAAAATAGCTCAAACAATGTAGGATTTGAGGGAGGAAATGTTAGTGAAGAAAGTCAGAATAGAACAGCAGGAAATGTTAATTTTGATACTAGTATGATGATGGAAATGCTGAAAGATATTGTTAAGAGTAATGAGAAATTAAGGGAAGATATGCAAAAGAATAATAGGGAATTGAGGGAAGATATTGGTAAGACTAATGAGAAATTAGAAAAACTAACTCAGAATAATGAGAAATTAGAACAAAAACTAACTCAGAATATGGAAAAGAATAATAGGGAATTAAGGGAAGATATTGGTAAGAGCTTAGAACAAAACAGGGAAGAAATTGAAAAGAAATTTATGGAGCTAGATGGTAGTATGATAATAATGAGAAATGAAAATCAGGAAATGATAGCAAATGAGATAGGGAAAGTTTCAAAGAAAATGTCAGACATGAGCAGGGAAATATCTAACCAAAAAAGTGAGGTTAATAATAAAATTGAACATTTTGATGTAAAATGTACAGAGTTAGGTAGCAGAATGAATAGCATTTCAAGTGAGCTTAGAGAGATGATGGAGGCTACAAATGCAGATTTAATTCAGGTGCAGGTTAATTTCAGAGGTGAAATATCTGAAATACAGAAGGAGTCAGAAACACCAAGAAATAAATTGTCTGAAGAAGTTAAAGTTTTGTCTATAAATAATCAAAAGCTAACTTCTGAAATTAACAAGCACCAAGCTGTTCAAAATGAGAATAATAAAAAAATGGAACAGACAATAGAAAGTCTGCAAGGTACTGTAAATAGGTTAGAATTGAATTCAAGGGTCAATATATGTGATGTTAATGTATCTGATGTACAGAATAATGATAGAGGTAGTTCCTCAGGTATGACTAATAATGTGAGTGATGCGGCGGCTTCATCCATAGCTAATGTTGAAACTCAGAGTGCACAAGTAACACTAGAGAATTTAAATATGGGAGTAGGGAATTTGCAAAACTACAATCATATCTTAAGTGATTTTCCACTTCCAAAATTTAATGAAAACTCCAGTCCAGAACAATTTATTGCAGACTTATCAGAATATTTTCAAATTAAAAAGATACCGGAAGCATTGAAAATGATAGTTGTCAAAAGATGTTTGGACCAGAAAACTTTAGATTGGTTACAAATGGTATCAGGGAGTGAAATTTCATATGAGTCCTTTAAGAGGCTATTCATGAATAGATTTTGGAAGGTTATGATACAGCTACGAGCAATGTTTAGCCATAGACAATTTGATCCAGGAGGGGGAATAGCAATGACTGCTAAAAAAAAAAAAAAAAAAAAAAGTAAGCAAATCCAGGATAGTTAAAGCTGAACTGCAAAACAAAGTATTGGAATGTAAGAAGGTTAACTATGTATGTATGTACTGAGAAAGGAGAAATAAATTCAGGACAAAAGTAAATGTTGAAAAAAAAAAAACCTCTCAGTAAACTGTTACAGTATTTGAAATGAAACATGTAATAATGAAAAACTTAATGTCATATTAAAGTAAAAGTACGTAGGTATAATTCAAATAGTATTTTGAATGGGGTAAAGATACTTAAAACAAATACTTATGTAGCACACAGATATGTGAAATTGTGTCTGGAATTAAGTGTTGTAAATATATTTGTGTAGAGGATAAATATTTTGGTAAATGTGTTCAATAATTACAAAATGAACCAGATTAAAAATTCTTGAATGTATAAATTTTTGTCAACAACCTAAGACAGTAAACCAATTTGTAACAGTAACTAAATAATTCAGGGTACAGTATTTGCTATAAAAGAATTGTAATGTTAGATGTATATATATATAAACACATTAAACCAGAGCCAGTAAATAGTGGCGAGATAAAGGCAAAACATATGTCGTGTGTTAAATGCGTGTTAAGTGAAAGTGATAAATAGCGTGTGTTCCAAGATTCAGGAAACTAAAAACCCAATTAAAAAATTTCCGAACAAGTTGTAAATATTTATAATTATGTTTCTAGTGGGGCATATGACGCAGTAATCTGTATCACAAATTATGTAAATGTCAGAGTGATTGTAGTGTGAATATGCATTGTTGTGTGACATTGATTTGAGATGTTTGTTGATTGTAATTATTGTCGAGAAGTGGGTTTATACGGCCTTACTGAAACTGACAATAATAGCGTGCAATAATGTAGCGAGGGGGTGAGCTGTTTATCATTATTAGAGATGAGCAAATGACGTCAGAGTGGCACGTTTTTTTTTAGAATTTGCTGGAACATTTTTCCCCAGAGCATATGTTTTCGTAATTTTCATTGGATATAAATATAGACGCTAATGTTGGTACGTTTTATTAACCAATAGCAGCTCGGTTATAATCTTTAGGCATATTGGGGCGAGGAAGTATAAATTCAGTGTCAGGGTTAAGTTTCATGTAGTTCAACGGAGGCATTCATGGAGTATGCATCGCACACAGTTCAAGGTTACGCGTCGCAAAGTTATGAAAAATCTCTCGTGTCGTAAAGTTAATTACACAAAAAGTTGAAGTACGCGAATTAATAATGTGCAGTAAATAAGTTATTATAACAGTTTCAGTTTGGCGAGTGTCAAGATTAATAGGTGAAAGTGAATAATGTGTTACGACAATAAAAGTGTAAAACAAATTCTTTTATCGGTGTTATCTTTGGATAAAAACTCCTTTCCGTTTACACACCTGTACAAGATAAGTGCTTGACCGAAAAATCATAGCTAGCCGGAGGACAGTGAACCCAAAATTAAATACAATAACAGGCGCTCAGTAAAAGATAACACGAAGTGACTGCGAAAAATTGTCTTTTATACGTGCGGCAGATAAAAAATGAAACATCTTCCAACTACCAACAAATAACCATTACAAAATGGCTACCACAACGTGGGGCTAACAAATAAACAACATTAAAACTACCACAAGCACAAAATGATGCCAGATTTTGTAAATCATTCTTATTTTTCAATATAGTCTCCTTTGACATCAGCGCACTTAGTCCAGCCATGCTGTATAGCTTTTATTCCATCATGAAAGTCAAATTCTTCAGGCCTGCAAAATGCATCTAAACTGACAATTTAAATTCTTCATTGGACAAAAATTTCTTTCCACCAAGCAACACATGGAAGGCTGATGAAGCTAAGTTGGGTGAATAAGGTGAAAGTGGTAGCTAATCATACCCCACTTTGAAGTAGATGTATTATTAGCTCCACATATGGATGCCAACTTGAAATAGATTATATTGTTCTTCAAAGTTATTTACGTAATTTATTGTTACATAAGTTATTAGCCTCATGCTTGGGAAGCCAACTTAAGAAGTTGTTTTGTTACTTAATAGTTTTACATAACTTATTATTAACTTCTCGCATTGGAAGCTAACTTGAAGAAATATTGTTCATGGAGCTACTTTGTTTAAGAAGTTTGCAACACGCTTTGGGCATCGGTTTGAAGTTGTTGATTACGTAATAGTTAATGTTGTTATGCAATATGTTGCTACGTACAAGAAGCTGATTTTAAGATGTAATTTTTGTTGTTACACTCCAAGTTTTACACTATAATATTTAACTTTGTTATTAAAACTGCTTCTATATATTATTTATGTTTGAATTTGCCTCGGCTGCATCAGTAATGTTTGTAGAGTCATGTATATCTTAGTCAGGGCGTGGTGCAACAAGAATGTAGACTTACACAGATTTTTAAGTTTTTAAAACACTTCTTTTATTTATCCTTTGCACAATTTAATAAAGCACTACACTTTTTAAGAGCTGTGAGATTCTTTAATACTTTCACTTAGCGCGTATACATATTTTACAGTTCACACGTAATATTTCTGTAGAGAACACATCTTCCATTTGGTCACTACCAAGGTTTGCCAGCAACTGAACATTATTTCAACCGTTAAACCTGTAAGCTTCGGTATTTCAAGTCTCTAATTGGCTAATTCAAGTCCAATAGAATATCTTCATTTTACTTAAAGCTTTTCTTTGATGTTGATTTGCTAATTTTAAACTGTTACTGAATTTACATTATCATTGCTATAATCATGACTAGTAACTTTCAAACACTCTAACTCATTATTGCTACAAGGTTACCTCATTATTACCTCATTGTTAGCAACTTAAAACTTATTATTCTCACAGCTCTTGCATTATTAAAGTATGTAATGTACTCACATAACATTATTAAACATGTTTTACAATAAAAATAAGCATATGCAATGACTGTTACATACATTTAAAAATAATTATTACATATATATTGCTTCAAGGTGGGCTGTTATTGAATTTACTTATTATAAAAATACAATTGAAATTATTCACGTATTAAAATAATGCCTCAACTTCATTGATTTTCACTATTGCAACAATACACTTGTGAGGATAAGCATTGTCATAATGGAAGATGTCTTTCTTCTGTGTCAAACCCAGCCTTTTCTCGCATATTTTGGTCTTCAGTTGTTCCAGAAGGTTAACATAATGTGCTCTGGTGGTAGATTTTCCCTGGTGTTATTAATCAATTAGCAGCATACTCTTGCATACAGAAAACTGATGCCATGATATTCCCAACCAATTTCACATATTTTGCCTCTCTTGGTGGTGGGGAATCTTGATGTTTCCATTCTTAGACTGCTGTTTTGTTTCAGGTTTGTAAATTTTTTTACAAATTAATGCATAAAGTTGTTGGGATCTCCTTGAAAAGGAGCCAAACTTTGCTAAGATTTGCACTGTGATTTGCTTTTGATCAGCAGCGATGGCACCCACCTTGCAAATAAATTTTTCATGCCCACCTCTTCTCTCAAAATGTGGCACACTCCCTTGAAATACCCAGAGCTTCAGCAATTTTGAGCACCATTTAGTGATCCTGCAGAGCCATGTCATGTAATTGATGATCGTTGTTGTGACCAATTTTGGTCTTCTGTTTTTTGCATCATCTTCCAAGCTTTCACAGCCACTTTTAAACCCTGTGGTTCATTTGAAATGGTTGAAAATGATGGTCCAGAGTCTCCTAGAGTGTTTGTGCTATCAGTATGAATTTTGTTGTATTCATACCTTCCTTACAAAATACTTAATAATCACACAATGTTCAACATTTACCATGTTTCCCATATGGACATATGTGCACTGTAACAAACAGCTGTGCCTACTATTCTTGAGCAATCTCTATGTATTGCAGAAATATTTCCATAAAAGATGGCTGCTTTTGCAAACAAAACTGCTTGGAAATGCTGCTGCAATATGTGGGCCATTCTGAGAACTTTTTAAATGACTCTTGTAGCATGTGAAGTTCTTTTTATTCTGCATTTTTTATAACTGGTAAATCTCAAAATATAGATAGGAAGATACTGCTTGAAAAACATGTATCTCATTAGAAAGAAAAATTTATTTCAAACATTTCTTCTTCTTTTTCTTTCCTTTTCTGTGGCATTAGCTATTTCTGGGATATTTGTTATCAGTTTTAATTTCACATAACATTATACAATTCACTGAATGACTTAAATTGCCATTCTTTTGCTTCTTATGTTGTCATGCAAAGAGCAGAGTTTCAAAGTCAACATACAGTCACCCGCATTTTAAAGATTTGACTATCAGTTCAGTCTCCTTTGTCCTCCTCGTGTTTATAACAAAATATGGAATGAAAATGTTTATCTTGATTAACAAGAAATATACAGAAAAATTAGAAGGGAGAGGAATATAAAGGATAGCAGGGAGAGAAAATCATGTGAAAGTAACATCAGATTTTTAACACGACCTCTAATACTTTTGCCAACATACCAAATATGTTAAAATTAAAGTTTACAATGTCTTTGAAATTCATTTTTGGCAGTGCTTTCACAGTTCCTTGATGTATCAATTGATGTGATATGAAATAGTGAACCACTATTGTGTTTGAAAGAAACACAATTAAAATTTGGATAAGTTTAAATAATGTATTCGGAAATATAATATTGTTACTCTCTTGAGAGTATAGATAATGCTAAGTTGACTATTAAATAATAAATTGTAATACTGCCATTCACTATAAATGGAGCAATAATAACTTGGAGCTTAATAACATAAGTATTTCATTTTTCATATTCTACAGAAGTTTTGGGTATGGAGTTGCAGAAAGTGTCCGTGGTATAGTTTAGTTTAGTTATAATTTGCATTTTTGCTCTATTTTTGCCGTATTAAAAATGAAAATGTGTCTTGCACAGTGACACAGTGAGCTAAATTGTGGTGCTCTGGTTCCTGGCCACGGAAAGTGCATGGGTTTGATTCCACCCTTGGGGAGCAGATTTTAAATTCCAGGATAGGACTGGTGTCAATTCAGTATCGTGAGGAAAGTGAGGAGCTGTGATAAGCAATCCTGGCCCAACATTCTGGCTGGGGGATGTGTGATGCTGGCCACATATCCCTATATTTGCTGGATGATTGCCCACCTCCGCAGTGCATACTGGGCGTGAGGCTGGCAGTTGGGTTGGCAGGTCTAAGGCCTTCATGGGCTGTAATGCCACAGGATTGTTACTGATTTTTAATTAAAATGTATGCATTTTTTCTCTACACATTTTCGCATGTTGGTATCAAATGTATTCAGTCAAATTTTGATAATGTTCAGAGCCGCTGACATGTATTTCCATTCTTTCTTGCTTTGCAGAATGCAGTAATTTCTTACCTTTTCTTGTGTGTAGTTTCAACCAGGAACTGTTATACAGGACCTGTCAAAAAATGAGTATACATGCACTTGAACAGATTGTGTCTGCATATTGTTTTCAGAGTTGCATTGAATTATCAGTGAATTAGGTAGTAAGGTGCTTTCTCATCAGATATCCATACATATATGGCTCTTATGACTAACATATGACATTGAATCAAAATGGCCAGGGTATGGGCTGTCATTTAGAAGTTTAATAAGATCCTCCTTCTTGGTATGTACAGTTACTGATGCTAGTATCTGGAAATGCTAAGTACAACAATTTTTCTAGCTGTACATCCCCTTTATAGAAATAGTGAGCTCTTTTAGCAGTGCTACCACTGAAGCATGTAGATTTTCCTGGTCGAAGAGGAGCACTTGAGTTCCCACCATGTTCACCAGATTTAACATCTCAGGACTTTCACCTTTGGGCTACCTTTAAGGATACCATGTATCGCAGGAAACCACTTACACTGGAGGCCCTTTGTCAAAAATTTACAGCAGTATTTACAGGAATCCCCATGAACACATTGACCAACATTGGTCAAGCAACCATTCTTCATTGTGATATGTGTCTGGCCCATAATGGCAACCATTTTGAGAACCAAAAGTAACTGAACAGGTGCAGGAAATTTGTATTAAACTTGTGATATATACAGAAGTTCAGTCCTAACGCACAATAAGGAATGTGTGTTTTTAAAGTGTGAATACATGTTTTGGTGGACCTTGTATGTTAAATCTATAAAGAGATTACAGTATATGCTCTGAATAATAATAACTTTGTTGGCAAAAATTTGCACCAAAGTACCTGCATCAACTTTGGTTTTGTGTAAGAAATTTAATTACAATACAAATATCCTGGATTTTGCTTAAAGACATCATTCATATCTCTCCATCTATTTCCTATATGAAGAGAATGATAATGTGCTCATTTACATTATCATTGACATTAGAGTTTTGTTTTGCTGTCACTTACCTTTATATCATGTGTCATATTTTACTCTGGAAAATCTGTGTTATGTCTTTTAATGGTGTTAATTAATGCGGTATAACTACAATCTTGTAATTAAATGCACTGGGTAACTTTTGACAGCAGAGCCTTGAAAGCTGTTTAGTGTTCAATTAATGAGCAGAAATCCTACTTGCAGTGGAACGCATGCGCAACACTATGCGTGCCCGAGAACGCAGAGCACGCCTTTCAGCAGAGCAGATAGAGGAGCGTAGAAAAAGGGATGCCTTGCTGAAGCGAGAACGCAGAGCACGTGAATCAGAGTCTGAGCGTGCTCTAAGGAGAATGAGAGATGCTAAGAACTACAGAGAAAGGAGAGCCAGATTACGGGCACAATATGCAGCTGCTAGCACAACCTTCCACTTTGTAAGTATTGAGTGTTCATGTTATTAGAAACCATTAGCATATCTTATCACGTTATCAATGCAAAGCAATATTTGAGATAAGTGAAAAGCAGTAACTAAAATGAAAACAAGTGATCTACAATGTTTTCGATATCAATCTGTCTCAAATTCACTTTTCATGAGATATAAGGATTTCATTCTTCACCAAGGATAGACACTCTCTATCTCTTTCTCATAATCAGAGTACACTCTAAATCACAGCCCTGATGCTTCTGTGGTCCAGGGATGATTATGTTTGCCACTTGATCTCCTAGTTTTGAATTAGCAATGTCAAGTTGCTTAGACAGTTTTGCTGGAGTTTTCCCTTAGCATGATAAAGTGAATACTGAAGTGACTCAGTATACTAGTCTTTAGCTTCATTTGTGATGGATTTATCTCACAAAAATTAATCAATTCTTTAGGCCTTAGTTATTACTACCTTACTAAACACCTTAATAAAAAAAAAAAGCTTGAGATCTGTTTAAGCTTGTACATGGTCTTGATTTTGATCAGTTCAAGTAGATAATCAAACCTGTTGCCCTAACTAAGGCATTTAAGGACCTCTAGTAAGGTTTTCCATTGTGCACCAGTAATGAGATCAAAGCTCGTTAAGGATTGCCAAGAAGCCTTAGAGAGGCTGGGGAAATGTAACAAGGTTCCCTTGGCATGGGTTCTCAGTCACTCAGGTATTGATGTCATCCTCCATGGTCTAGGTAGGGTACCATGCTAGCCTCTAGTTCCCGAGGTTGTGGGTTGAAACCCAGCAGAGGGCAATGGAGTTTTTGGGCATAAAAATCCTTAGCATGGCTTCCTTTGGAAGGGAAGTAAAGTGGTGGTCCCATGTCATAGATATATGGCATGTAAAGAACTCAAGCCTGATAAAAAAGCCTCTGAACAAAATTTCCAGTCTTTCACACCCAATATAGAATAGGGCACTACCATACCAGTTAAAGAGCATCCACAAATGAAACTAAATTTAATTTTTAACACAGGCACGGATGGCAATGAAAACGTAGATAAACTAGTTAAGGCAGGGACCACAGCCAGAGCCTGTCATGGCTATTACTAAGAGGACCATAAGAACCAATTGCTAAACTGGTTTCATAAATAGCATGCAAATTATTTGGTAAAGGTCACCAAACAAAGACATAATAAGATTATGTCCAAACAGAAGAATTCAGAAATTGGACAGGATAGAGATGAAAGTCATTGTGAGTCTAATTACTGGCCATGGGAATTTCAAGAAATATCTGTACAAATGGAGATTGAGAGTGGTCTCCAAAGTGTAGAATGTGTAACAGGGAAAATGAAACTGCGCTGCATCTTATATCCCAATGTGATGCATTGGAAAACAGATGATGCAACCTTTTAAGGAATTCAGATCCCAAAGTAATTGTATCTAATAAGCATCTAATTAAGGGACAGACTTGAAACTCATTAAGAGAACAGGTTAGTTGAACTTGTCAACTGGGAGAAATGCCGCACAATAAGCCATTGGCTTTGTTGTGGATAAGATGGATAACACCATCTTGTTTTGTCTCCCAGATTTTATCAATCAGTCAGTCAATCAACTAATCAATCTTTTCCATAATTAGTCAACTTTTTGGTAGCAACTGTCATCTATATGTTGCAGTGATGGGTGGCGGTGGCGGTGAAACTTGAGTGACCTAATAACAATTAAATTATAAATAAATATGTATTTTATTGTCATTAAACTTTACAGCAATAGACATCAGTGTTACCATTTGCAAAGTAAAATAATACAGATATTAATATTAATTATTATACAGGCATCAATAAATAATACATTATTTTGGAATATTACTGACAAAACACAAATAGCATAAATCATACTAAAGATTACTCATTAATCAAAAAATTCTTGTATTGAGTAATATGGTGTATCAATTAACCAGTTATATATCTTTTGTTTAAATCTTATGACAGGTAATTGAATAGATTCTTGTGGTAAGCTGTTATAATTTTAAACCTAATACTTCAAAGCTGTGTGCTGTTTTGGTGAGTCTATGGTATGGAATTTTGCTTGGTTATTATTTCTAGTATTATAGTTATGTATATTTTGCCTGCATTCTAGGTCAGATAGGTATATTTTTACATAGTTGATAACAGTGAATATATACAAGTTTACTACGGTCATGATTCTTAATTTGATAAACAGTGGTTTGCAGTGCTCGAGTTTTTGAGAACTTGAAATTATGCAAATAAACTTTTTCTACAGTAATAGTACTTCTGGCACAAAAGTACTGCTTCCCAATAATAATATGCCATAAATGTTATGCTGTGAAAAGAAAGCAAACTATGCCAATCTTACATAAGCACTAGGTACACGATTCCTTAGATATTTTATTAGGTAAATAACTCTGGAAAGCTTTCCCATGATAAAATTGGCGTGAGGTGCCCAAGATAATTTATTGTCTTCTAATAACCCAAAAAATTTTACCCTTTCAGCACAGGAATCTAATGGAACATCCCTTAGACTAAATATTAGTTTCTGTATTATAGTATCATTAAACAAGAAACCGTTGGCCCAGTACCATATATCTGCTTTAGCAGAGAAGTCTGCATGTAGGCTCTTAGAAGTCTTTAAGCCTCTTCTCCCGGGCATACACCCTTGATATCTGCACTTCTTATATCCTCAGATTCCCAGGAAATGGAGCCTAGGGATACATATCTTTGCACAGCAAATCCTTTACATTTGCATACTATATGCTGGAAGGTTTCAAGTTCACTCCCACATTTTCTACATAAAGGGTCTTGAGTAACTCCCATTATGTATAGAGGTGATGGGCAATACCTCAATGCCTGGGTGTAAATGTAAATGTCCATGGATCATTTTCTCATGGTGCAAGATTCATTTACATGCAAATGAACAACTTTTGTTTCCTTCTGAATTAAGCCATACTGAGGATTCTGGATTTTAACCCATAGCCATGGTCATACTGGAGGCTAGCATAGTAACCACTAGATCATTGAGGATGGCAGTTAAATATTTTTCACATTCAGGTAACATCAGTGATATAACGTTTTAAACTGAAGTGAGAATACCAGATCATCATAAAATTATATATCTTAACTCACAGCATGATACAAAAGTTGAGTTACATTTAATTTTAGTCCTGCCACAGGACATGTTTGCCTTTTTTGAGTAAATGGCTTCATTGTGAATTTATGCTTTCACTTTCAGAAGAAATTGGAAAACAGATGTGCCACACTCATGTTTTCTCTCTTCATTACAACTACACATGATCCCACATGAATTTGAATTTATTGTACAATTTGTTTTACAATTTTTATACAATATATATCTCTCATACCCATATATGTTGTACAGTTTGCCTGGTGCTTATCTTCCTATTGAGCCACTTAGAATGCTTGGCTCCCAGGTCTTATAGCTGAGTGGCCCTTCTTTCTTTGTCTCACTTTTCTAGATCATTTTTCTTTAAACTTTTTTAAAAATTTTCCCATGTCCTTAATTTTCTTTCCTTCTTTCCCTGTCAACATTTTTATAGCTACTATTTTTCTATCCATATTTTCCCATTTCCTTTCCCACACTCTCTCCCTTCAGCTCCTTATTTCCTTACATTCCATCATATAATGTTCTGTACTTTCTCCAGACAGCTCGTATATTCCTCTTCCACTACCTCCTAACCCTCTTAATTACATTGATTCTGTTCTCATCCATGCTAAACCCTCCATTTCTTGTCTGTTACAGTAATCAATGTACCTCACTCTTCCCCTCGCCTTTCTTTATCAATTGATAAAAGCTTAATAAGTTTTTATCTTCAAGGCTTCCCCATATATCTTGTTCTATATTTTCCACTCTGTTTCTTACCGCTTTTGAAAACCGTTTGTACTTCTTTCGTCTAGCCTCCATATATCCCCCAATCCAATTAACTCCATTGTTTTTTCGGTTTCTTTCCACCAGCTGTTTTTGCTTATTAGAACCTCTTGCTGAGTTATGCATATCTTTTAGATTTCACCTTCCTCCATTGTCATAAATCTAAACCAGGATTTTAAAATTATTTCTATTATTATACCTTTCCTCCTAGTTCTACTAATACAACCTCGCCTTGTACTGCTCCTGGTAGTTCAATTAGTTCTTCACGAAACATTCTATACATTGGGTTGGTTTTCTTACTCAATTTGCCTCCCCCCCCATATTTGTACTGTATATAGCATTTTTTATTTTACCAATGCCTTGTATCAATAAAACCATCTGAATTTACTCTTATAGTCAAACATTAGCTTTACAAACGGATCAGACAAGACCCAAACTTATTATAAATTTCTGGGAAGGTGTAAGCGACTGGAAGGAAATAATTGGTTATTATGGAATGGGCTCCAGGTCATTCTGGGATTGAAGGCAATGGGAATAATGACAGATTTGCCTGGAAAGGATGCACTACACCTTTTATGATGCCTGAACCTGCATTGTGTATCACTAATTTGGTGGTTAAAATTGCAATAAAATTGATAAAACACCAGCATGCCAAATACTGCGGAAAAGCTTATAAAGGAGCCATGTAGGAAGAAAGCAGCTAAATTTCTAAAATTAAATAAGAATATGACAAGAATTATGGCTGGACTTATGACTGGTCATGGAGGTTTTAGAAAGCACTTCCTTTGGTACATTTAAAAAATGGAAGAGGAAGAACCTTTAGGACTTTTAAAAAATGAAGAAGACGATCCTTTAGGATATTTAAAAAATAAAGAGGAAACAGCCTTTCACTTAATCTTCAAATGTAAAACATATGCCAAAAGAAAATCCTTACATGACCTTTGGCACAGTGAAATCACATAAGACCTTAATAAAAGTTTGTTAAACCTTTTTAAGGACAAAGACTTCAAACACAATGACTCACCAGTGTTAAGCTGTACAATAAGCCACACAGGCTTTATACCTACGCCGCTGTATCTCCGGCCCTGACGTTTCATGAGGGTAAAGAAAGAGACAGGTATATATTAGAATGGCCACCTTTAGGAATACTAGTGCTGTGAATTTCCATGCTAAAGGAAGCTATTCTGATTCAATTCAACAGATAAATGGTGACTGTAATTTGATTTTTTTAAGTCTGTAATAAATATAGTTTACTGTTGTTGCTTAGAGCTTTGCTGAACGTAAACCACAACATGAAAGAAAAGAATAAAAGATCCGGCAAGGTTTGCAGTGCTGGGTTGACTCGCACAGCAAAGGGTGGAAGTTGTCTGCTAGGACCAATTACAGGCTCCCTCTCCGGTGCGTACACTGCAGTTTGGGCTGTGTTGCCGATTTTCTTGTAAGTGAAGACCGTGTCATCAGTAGCTGTGTGCTTTAGTCCAGGTGAAGTTTGTTTTCTGTGCGCATGCGATTTACTGCATTACCCTTGTTTAAGTTTCCTGTAAATGCTATCTCCATACTTTAAATACTCTAGCATAGGCAACTATTTCATCGTTTGCATTTTACGAAGAGATGGTATAGGTATACACACGTGTACAGAGTAGGGGTAAGAATTGGCAACACTACCTCTCTCGGTTGCGCTAAATGTCAGAGTTGGAGGTAAAACGGCGGTACTATAGTACAGGGTTGGGAATGAGATCCACCATTTACTCTCTTGTTTATAACTCTAATAACAAGCTGGTTGTGTCTTTTTCTTTCTTCCCTCCCAATACAAAATGCCAATGGTGCCCTGCTACACATTGGTAGTATGAATTTGAATTTATTGTACAATTTGGTTTACAATATATACGATTATATTAATATGTCACTGTACCCCTACATCTTATGTACAATTTGTCTGGTGCTTGTTTTCTTATTGGGCCACTCAGATTGCTTGGCTCCCTGGCCTTATCGCTCACTGAGCGGCCCTTCTTTCTCTTACTTTTCAAGACTATTTTTCCTTTACCTTCCTTAACAATTCTCCCATGCCCTTGATTTTGTTTCTTAGAACCTTTTGCTGAATCAGGCATACCTTTAAGATTTCACCTTCCTCCATTTTCATACATCTAAACCAAAATTTTAAAATTTTTTCTACTATTATAGCTTTCCTCCTCGTTCTTCCTAGTTCTAATAATGTAACCTTGCCTGGTGCTGCTCTTGGTAGTCCAACTAATTATTTACAAAACATTCTATACATTTGGTCAATTTTCTTACTTTATTCTCCTCCCCCCCCCATTTCCACTGCATAGAGCATTTTTGATTCTACCAATGCCTCGTACATTCTCTCCAACCATTTTGTCGACATCTCTAATTTATATTTGCATATTCTTATTCCTGTCATAGCTGCCTTCCTTTTAGGTAACATCTTCCTGCCATATGTAACTCCCCATTCCCCGCTATTACTCAACCATACTCCTAAATAGTCATATTCTTTGACTACCTCCAGTTCTTGACCACCTAGAAACCATTTTTCTTCCTTCCTCAGTTTATTTCCTTTTTTAAACACTATCACATTGTATTTATTTATATTTACCTTAATTCCCCATTTTTCACAAAATTCTTAAATTTCCTTTATTGCTTTTTGTAACCCTATTATCGGCACCTACCATAAGATCGTCTGCGTATAATAAACCTGAATCTCCTTATCCCTTATTACTGGACAATGCTGATTTTTTATTTTTACTCCTTCTAATATATCATCTATGAATAGGTTAAATAATTTTGGACTCAATTTACAACCCTGTCTTAATCCTATTTTTTGTTGAATATCAAATTTACCCCTTTTCCCTATTTGTTCTTTGTTTTATCCTGATATGTATATTTCTCCATTGCTTTTCTAAGTCTAGTAAGTCTGGGTACTGGATCGACACTTCCTCCCTCTGTGGCATTACCCTCCCTTTCCTCAACTCTCTTATTTTTAAACCCTGCTCTTGCAATTTCTTCTGCTTCGCTAACACTTTTCACTCTTATTGCTTCCCCACTTATCACTTGCATCACTCCCTCCTCCACATATGCATTTCTTACTGCACTGGTAGTCTTCTATCCTCTCAGCTTCTCCCCACTTCTCCCTTCTTGCATCTCTTCCCTGCTTGCCACTGCAACTAATGTTAGCTCCTCCTTCCATGACTGTTTTCCGCACCTGTCGAGTCTGTGGTTTGATCAGCTGTTTTCTCCTCCTTTCCCCAAGCTACCAACTCAGCTATTCACTCAGTTCTTTGACTTGAATGTGCCCTGGGCCATTGCTTCTGTTGACCTTCACTTATTTTTTCTCGTTCATTCCTCCGTACGCTCATACTCCATTCTTTGCCTTCCACAACTAATTTTAAACCTTTCAAAAACGCCTTTTTCCCAGCTGCTCTTGCTTCTTTCATCCTGAATATTAGTTCTTTTTTCAAAATTTGTTCCTCTTTTGTATAGTCTTGCTCTATAAATATCCTTGTGCCTCTTAAACTTCTGGCATTCCTTAAAGTTTCCCTCTTTTTTCCCATTGTTATTTTTATAACAATGGGTCTAGGTTTTCTTCCTTTTTATCCAATTCGGAACATATCCTCTATCTCCCAACCAAACCTTTTTATACCTAGTCCTTCTTACATGATCTCGTATACTATTTCTTCTAAACTTCTGTCACTCTGAAAATTATGCACTTCTTTCTTCTCTGTCCTGCTTCGAATCTTTTCTCTGTATCTTCAATTTTTCTCCT
Organism: Deroplatys truncata; assembly: GCA_030765065.1. NCBI lineage: Eukaryota > Metazoa > Arthropoda > Insecta > Mantodea > Mantidae > Deroplatys > Deroplatys truncata. Next base: position 30,542,679 of record CM060980.1, on the reverse strand, counting down.
GCAATCCATTATCTGCTGTTCCATCACTTCTCTCTCTGTCTTCATAACCTCCTTGAGTTGTCTTGTACTTTTATCCATTTTTTCGCCTAATTCTTTTCCAATTGCCTTTAGAGATTCCATTGACTGGTCCATTTCTACTGGCCCTGGATTCATCTCCACTTCAATTATTAGCAGCATCAGGATTACTGCCACCACCCATACTTGGAAATCTATCATTATCTTTCCCATTTTCGTGATTTTTCTTCTCCCGAAGCTGCCTATCTGCGCTCTGAGTGCTTCCGACGATAGTAACTATACTGAAACAGAAATGTTTGTTTAATGAAACTTTTCAAGAGGAATTTCCATTTTTGAGGAAATAAACATAAAACTTACAGGGTACAATTTACAAATCATATTCATGATTGTTCAGAAGACTGAACTTGCTTAAATGACCTTAATCCTCCTTATGAATAATCCAGATGAGTCTGTGATCTATTTCTACCTCCTATACTGGCTCAAAAGCCTTCACTCAATTTCATGATAAACTAATGAGCAGGAAATTTTCTCTAGAAAGTTAAACAGATACAACTACATCAAATTCTGTGTTACAACACTAATTAAGAGCAATACTGCAAAGTATTTTGGGATCATGCCAAGTATTTGTTTCATCTCAGTTTTTGCCATGTATTGACATGATACATTTGCAGATTGTTTCGCTCAAACAAAACTAGGTCATAAACATGACTTACAAGCATGCATTTATTGTGAAAACTTGTAGAGAGGAAAAATTAAGTCAATGGTAATATCAGTGAGCCAGATAGAAGTTTTTTATGTTAGTCTTATTTGCTGACACAATTCAAGGCCATGCAAAATGGTGGCAGTTGAAAGGGTGCCATGCCGTAAGTTGCAGAAATTAAACAACATTGATTAAGAAACTACCAAAAAGATGCAAAAAGGTGGTTGCAACACTAATTAGAGATGAAAAAAACAATGGAAATGAAGGTAGAAGTGTACGAAATGCAGATACTGTAAAAAGTCAACACAAGAACATTGTTGAACTGCCTTCCAGAGCTGAGAAACATGTGAAGCTGAAATAATAGCATTACTAGGTTGCTAAATAAGGATTTAAAATGAAATATGGATATTAAAAATAAAATATCAAGACCTGAAAGAGAAAGTACAGTTGCAGTAGGAGAAGAAACCTACCCATGGTAGCTGCAGCGACAACACAGAGACCTATGCAAAAAGTTTCAACAAGTAACAAATTCAATATCTTAGCAGTTCCAGATGAAGGAACAAATATAGAACAAATGATAGAAGCAGAATATGCGTCACAGAAAATGGTTTTCGTGGAAACAGATTTTCAACAAGAACATCATGCAGTCCCTCATCGCAGAATATGCATCCCAGTACAAATGGAAGGAACACAACAACTCTAAAGCAGAAGCCAGTGTAGCAGTATCACAAAATTTGTCCCAGTTCAAATGGAAGAATCCCAATACAGTGGAATCTCGTTAGCACGTTCCTCATTAACACTTTTTCCCGTGTATTACGTTAAATTATAAAAGTCCCGGTACCAAATCACCAAATATCATAAATAATGTTTGCTTAGTGCGTTTTCCCGGTCCCGCTTACTACGTTTGAAGTTTGACGTCCTCATTCGCTGTTTTGGCCAATCCTTGATCAGTACAGTGGGAGTAGGCGTTTAACACGTTCATAGTTTGACGTCCTCATTTGCTACTTTGGTCAATCCTTGGTCACGGGGTGGATATCGGCAGCCAATCACATACATGCATTTAAATATTTGTGTGACACGATTTCTGTGGGCGGGATAGAGAATGCTTTACCTTGGCGTGGTAAACGCTAACGATAGTTTCTAATGTTGAGTGATGACCAAACAACCGTAGATTGTATTTTAACTTTTCATTTACAATGAAAAAAAGAAAGTGTAGTAGGCAAATAACCAACAGTGAAAAACTGAAAATCCTTGATGTAATCACAATCCAAATATAAAACATGTCGATATAGTGCGGAAGTTAAACATTCCTCCGTCAACCTTAAACACGATTGTTAGCAAACCTAAATTGATTGAAACTGCTTTTAAAGAAGAGAAAAATACTAAAACAAAACTTTTCTCTTGGAAAATAGGATCAGAAGAGGACCGGAACGAAATTTGTTGCATGGAAACACCTCCGTATTCAAATCGTCTTGTATACACCAAAGATGATATTGTCTATTGTACTCGTAACACGATGCACGCTCATAATTTTTTCTTTTTTAGCAGAAATTGTTATCACGTGTGCAATAAAACACACAGAAAAACCACTATTGCTGCTTCCACAATTCGCAATTTATTTTCTCAAAAACATTCATAACCTAAAAAATCCAAGTTGACCAAAATAAAAGCTTGAATTATTTATTCTCAGGCTTTGTGTATCCAAATCCATTTAAACATATTGAATTTAACTTGCAAATGCGGATCGTATTCAGTATGAAATTGTACTCAAAATCGATTTAAATTGCCCATGGAGACGTAGTAATTATTAGATTTTTATTACCTATGTTCTTAAATTGCAGATTTTGCATTTTCGTTAACACGTCTTCCCGCCTATGACGTCCAAATCCTTAGGTCCCTGCAAAAACGTACTAACGAGATTCTACTGTATAAAGAAAAGGAGAAGTGAGTGCGTTAGTATATGGTAATTCCATAACAAAACATTTTCAAGTGAAACATAGATGAAGTGAAAGTGTTTAGGGGCATAAATTCACCGTAGTTGTAAAAACCTAGAAGAAGTAAAGCAAGTGGAGAAGAAAAAGTGATATTATGGGCACAAATGCATTAAATGCTGTCACAATCCAGATGAGGTAGTGGGGGATATACATGGGTTAGGTGAAAAATAGTGGCAGCCATATTTTAGTGTCTAGAGAACTTTATTATCAGAGGAAAGTTACATATATTTCTTAAATGTAATCTCTTGCCATGTCTACCACCTTCTGCTACAAATGCGAAAGTTGCCGTATAGCATCAGCACGTCCATCTCTGTTAATTTCTGTAGGGACTGCCCTACAGCATTGATAATGGCATCTCATGTGGTGTAACGCCTTTCTCGAAGTGGTTCTTTCATTTTGGCGAAGAGATCGTAGTCACAATGGCTCACATCGGGTTTGTATGGTGGATGTTCCAGTATCTACCAGTTCCATCAAAGTAGGAGGTCCCTGACAGCATTAGCAGTGTGACACCTCACATTGTCACGAAGGATGCTGGGTTGCATTGCAAGCATCATCGCTTTCTCTATACTGCTGGACAAAGGCAAGGTTCGAAGAAATTGCAATAGTACGCATCATCTACTCTTTGTCCTTCAAGTGCAGTATGATGCAGTAGAACACCATGAATGTCATATGCCACAATAATCATCACCTTCACACCATGCTCAGAATGCACTACCTTTGGACAGGAGAACCATGGTGTTTCCATTCATTGGATTGCCGTTTCAAGTGTGGTGCATAGGAACGAACCCAGATTTCGTGTATAGTGGGGATCCTCCCAATGAAGTTGTCACTTCCTTGTGGTAGCAATTCAGCAGGTGCTGTACAAATGCTTAACGATGTCATTGTTGTGCCTTTGTGATATCATGAGGTATTCAACGCACTGCAGTTTTGCGGAACCCAAGAATGTTGTGCAGAATATGGAGTACGGTTGGTGGCATATGACTACCTCTGCGGCCAATTCATGAGCAGCCCATCAGCAATCAACATCCAACAGAGAAGCAAAGAGCTGAATTCTTGGTTGTCAGTTTGGGGTCTTCCTTAACAGTGTCGTGGCCTTCATGAAACACATTTATTCATCTTGCCACTGTGCGATATGGTAATGCCACACCACTACATGCTTCATGTAGTCCATGATAACAATCTTGAGCACCACATCCTCATGCAACTTCAATTCTGATCCACAAGCATTGTTCCCATTTCAAAAAACATCGCTTAGAGTGCTTGTCCTATCCACATCTACTTCACAGCACCGTAGCACGTTACTGAATAACTGAACTACTACCGTCATTCACAGGGAAGGCCATTGACCATTTCAGCAACATCCACACAACCCAATGACTAACACGGATACAAATACTGCATACCACTACTTTTCATCCACGCTAATATATAACATTTTGCTGCCGAAGTGATAGTAAACAGTATCATCAGTTGGCGTGATGTACTGCAAAGCTAAATTAAACATTAAATCATCAACTTCATTCAACGGGCTTCTGATAAATTGAGAGGAGTTTTCTTTGATGTTAACAAATACATGGATGACATTGTTTGGGAAGGGACAATTTATACTTAAACAGAAAAGGATCATATTTACTTGGCAAAGCCACCAGTAATGTTATTGAAAATTGCAAGGGTCAGGGAAATGGATAAATAGGATAGCTGATGGAAATAAGGGATTAAGCCAGGATTTACGTGAAGGAAAATACAACAAAAAACTGGATGCAACATGTAAAAAACTTGAAACTTCTCTTGACAAAAAGAAAGAAAGAAAAAAAAACAAAAAAAAAACATATCCTCACACGGTAGGATGGCAACCAAACAAGTGTGCCAGAAACACATTTCACTCTCCTCCATCATAATGTGCAATCCATAATGAATAAAATAAATGAGTTAGATATCATCTAGATATCATCAAATGATATCAAGAGAGTTAAAAGTATATATCTTTTTTTGTTTTGGTGTAAAAGAACACCGGTTGGAAAAAGAAATATTACGAGATCACTATCAAACTATACATTAGCTAGCCAATTGTATAGAATAAACCATTCCCATGGGGGCTCATGTATATATGTAAAGAAAGGAATAAGTTCAACTTCTTTACTGCACTTTAAAAACGTTTCTAAAGATTGGACATAGAGAAATATCTCTCCTGGACCTCATAGAGCTAAATATAAAATCTCCCAGTGGAAATTTCAGCATTTTCCTAAATAAGTTTGAACAAGCACTTAACAGGCTCAAAATCAAGTTATAGAATGTATGGTGAATCGAATATAAATTCTAAAGAACCCTCAAAAAATCTTTCCGAGTTAATTAGTCTTACCACTCCATTTGCTTTAACAGAAATGGTAACCTTTCCCACTCGGGTAACAACAGCTCTTCAACTGTCAGTCAAATTTTCGTAAACACTATTTTTACAACATTAAACCATTTAATCTATATTATATTATAAAGAGAGAAAATGTGTGTGTATGTACATTTGTGGGTGGGTGGGGTAATAATAATTTTTTGTTTGTTAACGACACATCAATTGCCAGGATCATATCAGGACCATCGGTGTGCCGGAATTTCATCCCACAGGAGTTCTTTTACATGCTAGTAAATCTATGGGGCTGTTGCTTTTAAGCATACTTAAAAACCATAGGTCTGTGCCGTGTTTGAACCCATGACCTTGGTATCAGAAAGCCAGTGCCTAACAGGTGGGTGGGGCGAGTGCGTAATCTTAAAAATCACTATAAAAAAATTTTATAATTATTTCACCATTAAAAAAGCCCAATTGATTCTAATGGACATGATACTATAAAACACCTAATTTCTTCTTCCTGCAAGGTATGGGCAAAAACTGCCTGTTCCATCTTCAGAGATCTTCCAACCATATCCTCCTGAACCTTTACATGGATCTTCTTCCTATTGGCGTATATGTATATCATTTGTTTTGTCATTGCTGAGTTATTCATCCTTTCTAGATGCTCTTTCCATTAGATTAACACCTAATTTCATTTTATAAATTGCTAAAAGATTAAAAAGAATTTACAAAGCCTTTATAGTTGGATATGAAATATTGGAGTTATAAAAGAACATGCTTGCAAATAAGGTTTTGACTTTTAGTTGAGAATGCCATGGAGAAGAAAATACTTGTTGTTACTCCACAGAACATGCAAATAAAATAAGACAAATGCCTCGGATATTTCATTCCAAGAATATATATGTAAATGGTCACAATTTAGCAACTAAGAGACAGCAAAACAAAAAGGAATCGAATATAACGGTACTGCAGACACATGACTCAAATGCCAACATATTTTAATGAGTCTCATATAAGAAAGTTTTGCTTTATTTCCTTTGTATATTATAATCAAGATCTTAGCAGGGTATGTTAAATGACCGTATAAAGAAAGCAAACTGTGTCCAGCTAACATTAGAAGTCAGTCAACGCATGTTTTATAATTAAGAACTGAGAGGATTACTTTTCTCGATGGTTGCACATTTGAAGTTGGTTGCAACCCCATGTATGGTACTAAGTTCCGGTGGCCTTTGTCCCAATGTTCAAGAATCAACTTTGTATTTTTATGTTTTCTTTAAATATTATTTATATTTATGTTTGCCTCGGCTGCATCAGTACTAATTTATAGATACATGTCTCTCTTAACAAGGGGTGGTGCGGCTGAAGAATGTAGGCTTACACAAATTATAATTTTTACTTCACTCCTTTTATTAATCCTTGACACGATTAAATAACTCTTCACTGATATAGAGAGCTGTGAGATCATTTATTAATTACTTGCACTTTTTTTTTAACACGTAAACTTTATAATATTCTCGTCTCACACTGAATATGTATTAAACTTCTCGAGGACGCATCTCACGTCCAGTTAGGAACGCTGTCTACAAGCAACTGACTTCTAAATTTGTACAATTTGCTCTATTTCAGTTTCTGATTGGCTAATTCTACTGCAATAGAATACTTTTATTTCACTTTCAGGTTTTCTGGTTGTTGATTGGCTATTTATAAACTGTCTCAAAAATTACATTATTGTTGCTTCAAGAATTACTTGTAGCATTATTAAACTTTCCAGTTCATTATTGCCTCAAGGTTACCTCATTGTTAGCAACTTTTGACCTATTATTATCACAGCTCCTATATTGTTAAATTACCTAATACATTCACATAACATTATTATACATGTATACAATAATATAAACATTAATACAATGACTGTTACATAGATTTTATATGTTATTTTTACACATATTGCTTTAAGACGGGCTGTTATTATATTTTATATTATATAATTAGACTGAAATCATTTAAGTGTTAAAAATACTGCCTCACACTATGTCTTTTTTCCAAAGAGGTTAACTTGGTGACCTGAGAATGCAGAATCTACATATTCACCTGCTTCACCTCTATATCGTTGCATATGTTAAAAGAGTCTATGTATTATGTGAAAACTATTTAGTTTTTATGTTATTAAATAACTATAGGACTAAGGAAAGGTACAAAGGTTGAAAGTGTGCTTGTATACTATGATTATCTAAAAAATTACTAAAGCATTCCAAATGATGATTGTTCCACCAACAAAGGGTACTTATAGGCTATGCAAATTCCCAGAATATGGAAGACTGTGTGGGGAGGTTAAGGAAGATAGATGTTCCGCCAATGTTTCACATCCTTTTGCGTCAATATCAGGTGATATTTCATCCATTATTAGGAGTAGCTGGGCTTGTATGAAATTACATTTATAAGGGAAGGACTCATCATAAAAATCTAGATTATTGTACAGTAGTTTCATTAAGAACAAGGGTGGAGGTAAATGAAAGTAATTAAATAATCGTTTGAGTTCAAAAAGCTATCTGTGCAACATCGAATAAGCCAGCTACTGCAAAACCATGGAGCAGAGATATTAATTTTTCCCTTAAAAATAAAACATACACAAAAACAGTGTGTGTATATTTAATGATAGTAATTTAGTTAATTTAGTATTATTCATTCACCTATTAAAAAAATCTGATGTGCATTCACATCACTTACCCTAGCCTCTATTATTTATTAACGGCTGTAAGAACTATTCTTACGAAAGCTTCTTTTTCTGTCTATTTCATTTTAATTAAGACAAGCCTTTGCAGAAGAGGCTACATTACACATTTCATTATGAATACAAAGGGAATGAGTGATAGTCAAATGTTTATGAAATGGAGGCTGTATACTGGCCTTAAAATTCCATACCCTTTCCATGCAACAGCCAGAAACAACTGAATGTTTACAGGGCTTTAAAATAATGACAAAATAGTGAACAGTTCAAAACATTAATGACAGATATCTTGAAAATAGCTGATGCCACAAAAAAAAATGGTTATTTGAAATAAATTGTGTGTTTTACATTTTTACTTTCTCTACTATGTATAGTAAGTAGGGGAAGTATTGTATTCCACCCAAAAATTCGATACCGAGATTTCACCAGAAATACATGTTTTGAGACCCCCTGAATAAAAAAAAAAGCATTTTTGGAAACATATCTGTGTGTATGTCTGTGTGTGAACAGCATAACTCAGAAACGAACAGTCGGATAAACACCAAACTTGGTATTTAGGTTCAGTATCTTCCAGAGATGCGACACGAAGGTTTTCAAGAAAATCCCCCCACCCCAGATTACCCTTTACATGGAACATTTTTCGAAAACTTAAATTTTCTCAAAAATGGCTCTAACGATTTTGATTAAAATATCATATGTTTAAGATATTTTCATGACAAATAAAATGTATATCTTGAATTTTCTGGGAATGTCTCCAAAAGTATTCTTCATTGTGAACGACTTTTGCATAACTGGTAAACTATAAGAGATAGAGAAAATTTTACTGCACAAAAAATGTAGATCGCATTAAAATAAACAATTTATGTCATATACATTTTTGTTGTTGAGTGAACCATTTTCGAGATATTGCTTGTTATTCCCTTAAATTTTTCAATACTTATTTTCTCAAATGGGAATTTGTTATTCATTTTTTTGTCTTGGACATGCAAAGAGTATTAATCTGTGGCAAAGGGAATGGTGCTGCACCTAGCAACCAGCTATTAAGATATATGTCAATGCTTAAAGGCTACTGTATTTCTATATTGCCCTTGTAAATATATATTCCCCTTACATCTACAAGAAAATTAGCAATAAGATAGAGTCTGCAAATGTTTATCTCGATTAACATGAAGTAGATGGAGAATAAGCGTTTGTAAAAATAGTTTGTACAAGAGTAGAGAAAGTCATTTGAGTGTAACACATCAGATTTTTTGTGTATTGTGTTTTCATGCATCACTCAACATTTACCATTTACACAAGATTATACAAAATTCCTTCCAAATGAAGAGGACTTCACAGGATATTCCCAGAAAATTCAGGATATATATTTTATTTATCATGTAAATATCTTTTAATACATGTTATTTTAATTAAAATTGTTAGAGCCATTTTTGAGATAATCAAAAATTAAAAAAAGTGTCTCATCTAAAGGGTAATTGGGGGACGGGATTTTCTTTAAAATCTTTGTGTCGCATCTTTGAAGATATTGAACTTAAATACCAAGTTTGGTATTTATCCAACTTTTTGTTTTTGAGTTATGCTGCTGAAACACACACACACTCACGCACCCCTGCATGCACACACACATGCACAAAAACCTTTTTCTAAAAATTATATTTTTGGATTGCAGGTATCTCAGAACATGTATGTCCTGTGAAATTTTGGTATATTTTTGGGTGAAATGCAATACCTTCTCTACCTACTATATACAAGGTAGAGAAAGTAAAAATGAATAGCCCAGATAGCAAATTTGATAGTTTTATAAAGACTTTCAAGTACTTTTTTGAAATTGCATTCCCACTGAAAAGCAAAAGAATTGTTACTGAGATTTCAAACAAATGGATAACTAAAGGAATCCAAATTTCATGCTCTAGAGAAAGGACACTGCATAATTATTATAACCAGAACCCAGACTCCACACATTTTCAAAACTATCTCAAAACTTTTAAAATTAAATTAACTGAAGTGATCTGTTAGGCAAAATAATGGTAAATGATAGGTACATTCAAATTACCCCAAATAAAATGAAAGTAATGTGGAGAATGGTAAGGAATCCAACAGCCAGGGATACTGCACCAGAAAATATATCGCTAAAGAAAACTCAACCATCATTACAGAAACAAAATAAATTGCAGAAGCTTTTAATAATTGTTTTAGCAATTTTGTACAGTAGATCCTTATTTAACCAAATTTCAAAGGACCAAAAAATAGCCAATTCGGTTTAATGAAGTTTGAATTAATGAGGTTTTGTAAAAATAGTCCTGTATTATTTGAAACGGCAAAATACAACTGTTGAGTTCACTTTTTCTCCTGTTATGCATACCAACGAATGAGGATGCTCCACTTTCATGACTTGTAAGCAAAAGTAAAAATAACTACTGTATATGGTATATCTGGCATTTGTTTAATTGAGAAAGTATACTCTCAAATGCTTATCATAATGTTTTTTTAAAACAGTACTATTTGGAACAATATTGTACTCATTGAATTAGTGAGTCATGCAATACGACATACAATAATCCTAAGAAACACTTAAATGTGCTGTTCTTTTTACACTAAGTTTAATTGGAACACATGTTTTAATTCCAATTCTTATCCATTACTCATTTTAGTTCTATAATTTAAAAAAAACATTAACTGTTGTTTGGCGGACTGTTGGTCATAATGTTATGGCACTCTTTGAAGACACCACATCCACAGCCTAAAATGCCATGGAGGCATCAGAAGTGGCATCAAATCTCTCGAGGACAGAAATTGCAGCTGCAACTTCAGCGCGGGGTGGCAGTGTCGTATCTTCATGTTCCTCCTCAGAAGATGACAGTAAAGAATTACATTCTCTTCTGCTCATCAGCAGAACTGATGACTGGTACTTCAGCAGCACAGATGTTGTTGTCTATCTGCATCCATTCTTCCATATTGACGGTACAAGAGGGCATCAATCGGGTGTAAGCCTGTAGAAGAGCAGTAACAGAATCCACAGTTGTATCCACATGAGTAAGTTCAGATGTTGTATCATCGGTTTCCTGTTCAGTTTCAACGGTGTTATCAGCTGCTGTCCAGGCCTTCTTAAAACATTTAGTTATGGTGTCTGGTGTAACTTCATCCCAAGCAGCAGATATGTTGCAGACAGCATGCAGTACATTCCAATGTGGAACTGTTTCTTGTAGTCCTATTGCACTGATTGCAGCCTTAACCAGTCGGTGTCTGTAATTACACGTCATTGAGGCAATTATTCCTTGATCCAATGGCTGCAGACAACTTGCAGTATTAGCTGGTAAGAGGAGAACTTCTATGTTCGGAAGTTCCAGGGCGTCGAACTGATGTACCAGCAGTGGTCCAAAGTTACCAAAATATTTCTCTTCCTCGCAGCCATTTGTTGTTGAAACTTCAAGAGCCCACTACGGAAGAGAGATGTTTTATTCTCATAGTGACATGGCAGATTTAATAGGTTGACATTTTTAAAATAACGGGAATTTTTGTATTTTCCAATCACTAATGGTTTGAGCTTCTCAGAACCATCTGAATTACAACACAAGACCACCGTTAGTCTCTCCTTGCTGCATTTTCCTCCATTGCATTTTTCGTCCTTGACATGTAGTGTTTTTTTCAGGCATCAAGTTATAGAAAATGCCTGCTTCATTTAAACACATTTCTTGGGTGATGATGAGAGAACTTGGATTGAAACTCCCGCGCCCACTCATTGGCATCTTGCTCATTTACTCTATGTGCCTCCCCACAGACACTGACAGCACTGACTTTATGCCTCTTCTGATAACGCCATAGCCATTCCTCAGAACACACAAACCCAGAAATTCCCTCTTTCTTGACAATTTCTCGAGCTTTTCCTTGAAGCATGGGATCGGACAGTGGAATTTGCTGTGAACGCATGTGTTGGAACCATTCAAACAACAAATCCTCCACTTCTTCATGTTTTGCTGGCATCATGCACTTGCTATTACTGCTAAATAAACAGCTTGCCAGACTTGTGTCCATTTTCTGTTTTGAACTTCGATGAGAGATTAGACTTCGGAATCAGAAAGTGTTCTGCAACCTGTGTTTTGGTCTTCTCTCCACTATTGACCATATGTAAAATTTGCTGTTTTTGTTTATGCGTGAGAGCATTATGAGCATGTTTCTGTTTTGGGGCATAGTGAGTGATGGAGCAAAAGCAAAAAAACAAACATTCACTCTTCACAAGCAGAGGCTAAAAGCACTCTGCATTGTTGCAAGTGGCGCGCCATGTGCAGTCTGCTGAGCAACACCCTCTTGCATCATATGCTGTGGAGGTAATATGTAAGCAGCAAGTAAGCAATTGGAGCATTGTTGAGAAATTACAGTGCAGTACTGAGAAAAATTATGTGTAATGGAAAACACCATAGTGCACAAGACAACATACATATTCGGTTTAAATGAAGAATAATGTATCGAATATGTAATGAAGGGATCACATTTTAGTTCGTAATATGAATTATCCGAAATTTGGCTTAAGCAGTAGAGTTTTCCATGTAATTCGACAGAGACCGAGCAGCTACTACGGGTTAACTGAGTTTTTGGTTTATCCAATTTTGAATTAGCGACAGTCTACTATAGTTGATATACATTCTAAGAAAATAAATAGCAGAAATCTCAATCATAAAACAATAAATATGAACAAAGCTATAATTCTTAAACCCATTTGTGCCATTGAAATCCAAAGTATTATTTATAAACTAAAATTTAAATTTTCCTACAATGTAGATAATATCGCAAAAGATAGTAATTAACAAAGTGCTGAATATATAGTGCAGCCTATAGCAGATATTTGAAATAGCTTACAATGCACAATCTTTCTGCAGCTCTTTAAAATAGTCAAAGTTAAACTGTTGTGTAATAACGGCTCCCAAAATGAAACAAATAACCATAGACCCATCTTTCTTTTATTGCATTTTGCAAAAATCCTCAAAAATGTTTTATAAGAGGTTATTAGCTTTTCTGGAAGAAAAGAAATTGCTCTCAGATAGCCAACATGGCTTTAGAAAAACCAAGTTCATAGAAAATGATCTACATTGGTTTGTTAATAATATTCCAAGAGAACTTGGCTATCGGATAAACATTTCTGGGACTTTTTTCGACCTATTAAAGGCTTTGATGTATTAAATCATAATTAATTCACGTTTTAATAAACTGAAATTTTTGTTAGTATTTTATGCCCATTCTTACTACATATGGCACCACAGGCAGTGGGCACTGATGATACATGCAATGAAATGGTATTTGGGAAGGAAACGTTCCAGGCTTAAGTTTAAGGTACCTCCCCGGCAGTTGCCAGATATGAGGACCTATGAGCTATGAGAAAGCCTGTAAAAAACCTCACTCAGGGAGGATGCTCCTGGCGGGATTGGAACCATGGAGCAAGTGAGCCTCACACATTACCACAAAGCCATTTCACTCTATATTTTATTTGTTTATATGTGCTAGCGATCTTCCTTAGAGCGGCGCCGTGGCCGAGTGGTTAGACCGCTCGCCTCCCACCGAGGCGGACCGGGTTCAATCCCAGGGACCTGCATGTGGGATTTGTGGTGGACGAAGCGGCGTCTGGGCGGGTTTTCTCCAGGTTCTCCGGTTTCCCCCGCCATTCATTCCACCAACTGCTCCATCATCACCTTTCCTTTCATCCATTTCACCCACATTTCGTTTCATCTACTTCCTTCATCCCATACCAGGCATCGGGCTGATCACCCATCCTGGATGCTCTGTCCGATCCATGAGTGTCTGCTCCTCAACGGGCCTCTGACCCCAGGCACCCGCTTGTAAGTCCTGGGGGGTGTAAGTCCTACATAAGAGGAGGGTAAACAGATAATGAATGAATGAATCTTCCTTAGAATATGGCTATACATCAGCCCAAGCTGTTATCTTGCCATATTCTACCCATATTACACTCTTTAATTATAACATAAAAAAATAAATAATAATAATAATAATAATAATAATAATAGTTATGATACCAAAATAAATTTTATAATACTAATATAATAATAATATAATTACATAACTAACATCACATGTTGAAATTAATTTACATCTCGTTTTATTGTCCATAACCATTTCTTTTTTACTTTGGACAGGTACTCTCCTACCTTTTTACTATCCTTGTTAAAAATCTTGCTTAAAGCTACTTTCCTGTCCAGTTTTAACCATTCCCCATTTATAGCTTGCTTTCTCCAATGCTGTGTACCTTTACAGTCAAAAACGATATGTTCTAAATTTTCTCTTTCCCCACATTACAGTCAAAAACGATATGTTGTAAATTTTCTCTTTCCCCACATATTGGACACTGGTTCTGTGGGAACCCATTTCTCATTCCTATTAGTCTCCATACACCTGCTCGTACTCAGGCTATACTTTCTCTTTGTTCCTTATTTGAGTTATCCACATACTGTTCTCTAGCCCATACATTTTTTATTAATATATATGATTCCTAGGAACTTTTCTTCCCAATGTTACTAAATAAATTTTGTATCTCTATATCTTCAAACCTCTGCCTAGCTTCTTTCCAAAAACCCTTAACATTATTTTCCCTCCTTCTCCAAATTTCTCCCAGACCACTATTTTCCAAATTAGTTTGTCACTCTATATAAATAATAATAATAATAAACTGAAAAGAATGGGCTATGGGGACATGCAATTAGACAAGAAGAGAACTAGATTAAATCCTATCTTGAGGAAAGAAAGCGGCTGGTAGAAATTACCTTTGCAGAAAATGAGTACATTAAACAGTGTCAGTCTACTTGCAAAACATAAAACCCCACAAGATTTCTCCACCTTGGATCCTTCATTGTTCCTATTATATGTCAGTGATTTTAAAATCGTTTTGTCAAATACCTACCATCATTCAGTATGCAGATGATAGAAATATCACAGAAGAAACTATGCCTCTTGAAAATTTGCAGTGATCTATGCTAATATTTATGTGTGTCAACCAATTGTGATTATTCTCACTGTTGCAAAGCCCTGCTCTGTCTGATGGACATAGGCTATAAATACCTAATTTAAATTAATTAATTAATTATTAAAATATTAAAAGGGATTTACAAAGCCTATGCGTGTGAATACAATCACTTTGGAGTTGTAAAAGAACACACTTGCAAAGAAGGCTTTGATTATTGATATAGATGATATATATATATATGTAGTTATGATTAGAGACAGGCAAAATATGGAGAAAAATTTGCCAAACTGTTATGAATATACACTTTAAAAAACACCTTATAGTTTTAGAGTTTGGAGCAAGTTTACTTTATTAGTTTAAAAAAATAGGCTTTGTTGATTTTTGTCCATATTTAATAATAAAATATCAAATGAAATTCAACAAATTACTTAGAGTTTATAGATTTTAATCATTCTGAAATACTTAAAGAAAAAGAAACTACAGGTTGCTTTGTCCATGCTTAATACTAATTACAATTTGCCACTAAAAGCACTGGTTTGTGAAAATAGAAATTCTTCAAGAATAGGGGGTGTTTAATTTTGCATGTGAAATCACAGAGGAAATGCTAAATTTTCTCAGTTGTACCTGTTGTAAAGGGTAGTGTGGGTTTTCCAGATGTGTTTCCTGGGAAGAGTGACTTGGGTTTTCTGCATGCATTTAACAGAAAATTGCCCAAGGAAGGCTTGGTTCATTGCTAACAGAATTATTTTAAAAAGCCTAAAATTGCAAATCTTACAAAATATGAAGAAATACAAAGATTTTTATAAAATATCAGGTTTTACCAAAATATTATGAAATAAGAAATTTTTTGTCACATACAATGAATTATACACACTGCAAAACTTAAAAATACTTGTTCCCATAATGATAGCAAGCATGGTTTAGTATTGAAATTTTATATTTTCCCTGCTTCTAGTCCTGGTTTAGCAGCTAAGACACAGCAAAACAAATGAGAATTGAATATGTTAATGATGGTGTGGTAGGCATGCAATGTCAATGCCAAAATGTTTTAATAAACCTCAGGTAAGAAAGTTTAGTTTATTTCCTTTGTTATAATCAAGTTCATTAGCATGGTATGCTAAATAATTACATAAAGAGAGAAAATTGTATCCAGCTAGCTTTACAAATCTGTCAAATAATATTTTAGTATTAACAAATGAGAAGATAATTTTTCTCATTGGTGACAGACTATGTTCTCTTCCAAAGTGGTTAACTTCGTGGCTTGGGAGTGGGAGTCATATTCACTAGCTTCATCTCTATTTTCCTGTGAATGTTAAGGGTTTCTTTATTATGTGAAAACTATGCAGCATTTATGTTATTAAATAACTATGGGATCAAAGAGGAAAGTTTTGAAAGTTTACCTATTGTGATTATCTAAAAATGACCTGACTATTCCAAATGATAATTGTTCCACCACCAAAGGCTAGTTATAGGCTGTGCAGCATTTTCAGAATTGAAAACTGTCAGGGGAGGTTAAGAAAGTCTGGTTATGCAAAAGGATTAGGAATAGACTTGGCTGAACAAAATTACAATTTCAAGGGGTGATGGAGAGGATTAACATAAAAATCTTTCATATCATTGTACAATAATTTCATAAAGAATGGCAAGAGGTGAACAAAATTAATTAAAATGTTATTAGAGCTGTTCAAAACGCTACCTGTGAAATGTCTGGTAAGCCAGCTAGTTAATGAATAAAACTAATTCTGAAACTGGTTCAACCAAACTCAGCTATGAGTAAACACTGATAAGATAGTTGCAATGCATTTTCATCTCATACAATACAGTATTACAGAAAAACCAGTAGTAACTTTCAATGACGAAAAAGATGTTAAAAGGAATACAATTATAGATTCTTGGCATATGAATCAATCAAAATTTAAAATGGGATAAGCATATCAGTACTAACAAATAAACTTACTTAGTATCTGCTACTTTTTTAGACTACTAAGTACCATTGTAAATATATGCACAGTTCAAAATGTAAGTTCCATTTATATCGTGCCTCTAACTACAATGGTCTTATCAGCGGCATTTCCTTTGAAATATATTATTGCTTATAGCCAAGGTGTTAACTTGTATTCGCTTGTCATTGGGTTTCTAGTAAACTTTGGGTTTTAATCAATAGATCACACACACACACACACACACACACACACACACACACACACACACACACACACACACACACACACACACACACACACACACACACACACACACACACACACACACACACACACACACACACACACACACACACACACACACACACACACACACACACACACACACACACACACACACACACACACACACACACACACACACACACACACACACACACACACACACACACACACACACACACACACACACACACACACACACACACACACACACACACACACACACACACACACACACACACACACACACACACACACACACACACACACACACACACACACACACACACACACACACACACACACACACACACACACACACACACACACACACACACACACACACACACACACACACACACACACACACACACACACACACACACACACACACACACACACACACACACACACACACACACACACACACACACACACACACACACACACACACACACACACACACACACACACACACACACACACACACACACACACACACACACACACACACACACACACACACACACACACACACACACACACACACACACACACACACACACACACACACACACACACACACACACACACACACACACACACACACACACACACACACACACACACACACACACACACACACACACACACACACACACACACACACACACACACACACACACACACACACACACACACACACACACACACACACACACACACACACACACACACACACACACACACACACACACACACACACACACACACACACACACACACACACACACACACACACACACACACACACACACACACACACACACACACACACACACACACACACACACACACACACACACACACACACACACACACACACACACACACACACACACACACACACACACACACACACACACACACACACACACACACACACACACACACACACACACACACACACACACACACACACACACACACACACACACACACACACACACACACACACACACACACACACACACACACACACACACACACACACACACACACACACACACACACACACACACACACACACACACACACACACACACACACACACACACACACACACACACACACACACACACACACACACACACACACACACACACACACACACACACACACACACACACACACACACACACACACACACACACACACACACACACACACACACACACACACACACACACACACACACACACACACACACACACACACACACACACACACACACACACACACACACACACACACACACACACACACACACACACACACACACACACACACACACACACACACACACACACACACACACACACACACACACACACACACACACACACACACACACACACACACACACACACACACACACACACACACACACACACACACACACACACACACACACACACACACACACACACACACACACACACACACACACACACACACACACACACACACACACACACACACACACACACACACACACACACACACACACACACACACACACACACACACACACACACACACACACACACACACACACACACACACACACACACACACACACACACACACACACACACACACACACACACACACACACACACACACACACACACACACACACACACACACACACACACACACACACACACACACACACACACACACACACACACACACACACACACACACACACACACACACACACACACACACACACACACACACACACACACACACACACACACACACACACACACACACACACACACACACACACACACACACACACACACACACACACACACACACACACACACACACACACACACACACACACACACACACACACACACACACACACACACACACACACACACACACACACACACACACACACACACACACACACACACACACACACACACACACACACACACACACACACACACACACACACACACACACACACACACACACACACACACACACACACACACACACACACACACACACACACACACACACACACACACACACACACACACACACACACACACACACACACACACACACACACACACACACACACACACACACACACACACACACACACACACACACACACACACACACACACACACACACACACACACACACACACACACACACACACACACACACACACACACACACACACACACACACACACACACACACACACACACACACACACACACACACACACACACACACACACACACACACACACACACACACACACACACACACACACACACACACACACACACACACACACACACACACACACACACACACACACACACACACACACACACACACACACACACACACACACACACACACACACACACACACACACACACACACACACACACACACACACACACACACACACACACACACACACACACACACACACACACACACACACACACACACACACACACACACACACACACACACACACACACACACACACACACACACACACACACACACACACACACACACACACACACACACACACACACACACACACACACACACACACACACACACACACACACACACACACACACACACACACACACACACACACACACACACACACACACACACACACACACACACACACACACACACACACACACACACACACACACACACACACACACACACACACACACACACACACACACACACACACACACACACACACACACACACACACACACACACACACACACACACACACACACACACACACACACACACACACACACACACACACACACACACACACACACACACACACACACACACACACACACACACACACACACACACACACACACACACACACACACACACACACACACACACACACACACACACACACACACACACACACACACACACACACACACACACACACACACACACACACACACACACACACACACACACACACACACACACACACACACACACACACACACACACACACACACACACACACACACACACACACACACACACACACACACACACACACACACACACACACACACACACACACACACACACACACACAGTCTCATTCATACTTCTTGATTCTGGGAAGGATAGGGAATAGTCATTTAAATTATGACATTCTTTTATGATATGATATGATATCTTTATTGAGTGTTGAGCTAATACAATACATTTGGGCATGATCAGCATCGAGCCCTGGCTCCTTTTGCCGATTGTACCCAAGCTTCCGCATTTACAAAGCATGTGTGTTGAGTTAGCTTCATATCGCTAACGTTTCTCATTTAAATTCACTATACTGCTTACTGTTCTTCTCCCCTTCCCATCTCCTTCCCTTGCTTCCTCCGCCGTCTTTAATACTCCCTATCAGTGGGTAATGGGAACTATTAGATGCAATTTAGAGAATGTTTACTTGTACCCCGCACTAATCGTCCATAACAACACTTGCTCGTTCATACTAAGAAATGTACCTCTCCCTCCTAGCCCTCTCGTGTTTACCGTCCTTTATATCTAAATCATTCACTTCACGATTTCATAAAATCTATCACTTGCTTAGCAATACCTTGTCTTTACTTTGTCTAATTTGTTCCCTTCTATACATTCTATAGTCACTCTCCCTCCCTATTCTATATACTTCCTCATTTTTACTGCTTCTGTTTTCCCATACTTTTCACAGAGCCTGCACTATTTCTATATGTATGGCACACTTTCCTACTCCATAAATCTATTTCTGGTGGCTCCTCTAACGGTCCCGCTTTGTTTCTGTCCAAAATCCGTAGACTCCCATTGGGTGTCAACCCAATACTTTCTTCTTCCACCAATTCACCACTCTGAAACCCCGCCTCTGCCCTGCCCGCAATCATATCACGTGACGATTGAACTCCCTCCCTCCTCGATGATGCCACTTTCCTAACTTTGCCAACTGTTGTCCATACATGATTCTGATCTGACGTCACTGCCTCGGCTCCTAATCTCTTCTCTGACTCAGCTATCTTCTTCCCACCAGCCCCACGTAGCAGTGACATAACTTCCATTTTCCTTGTTTCGCCAGCTGATGCCCTTGCGTCACTCTGATCTGACGTTCTGCCTGCGCCTTGGCCACGCCTACCCTCTAACACCGTCATCTTCTTTCCTCCAGCCCCACGTGCCGGTGACGTAACTTCCATATGTTGATCCTTATCCTCTGGTCTCCGATTGCTCTTTGGACTTCCTCTGCATTCCTTCTCTCTAGTCGCAAATGTATTTCGCTGAATCATATCCTGCTTCTGCGATCTGCTGTTCCTTGTGTCACTTTCATATCCCATCACCATACGCCCATCGACCCATAATTGTAAGTTCTTTATGAAGGCCCGTTTCCCTTCCATTCTTGCCAGCATCATTTGTTGTACTAAATCCTTCTTCAAGGCCCGTTGTTCCACCGATAAATCTCTATTTATAAAGATATTTGTTCCTTTTAGTAGCTTTGATTTCTTCAATACTTCATAAACAAACTGCACTGATGTAAATCTTGCAACTATCATTCTGGCTCCTCTTGATCTCCCCACTCTAAATGCTTCTCTAATCTCTCAGCCCTGTAGCTTCAAACCAAGCTTTCCTTCTATAATCTCTCTGACCTCATCTACAGGCCATACTCCATTCCTTTCTTTCACTCCTGCTATAACCAAATTAAATCTTCGGTGTCTCTCTTCCAGCAGCTCAACTCTTCTTTTAACTTTCTGTACCTCATTTCGTATATGTTGCATTTCATTTTTAATCTCTCCCTTAATATCTATTAGTTCCTTTTCCATTCCATTGAGTTTATTTCCTAATCTCTCATCCATATCTTTAATGTACATTCTTTTATAGGGAACTCTCCCAATTCCAAAAAAAAAAAAAAAAAATTGTTTTTTTCTACAAAAGAAAATAATACAAGTAATGATTGATGCAAACCAGAGAAATTTCCGTAAACCATATTTTAAAAAATTCCAAACTCTGGTATTACCATGTATGCACATTTATAAATGCACAGTACATCTCAGAAATAGCTGCAGCTCCAGAAGTGAACTCTTTATAGCTAAAAATAGTACACATAATTACAAAGACAAAGAACAAATATACATGTTCAAACAACAAATACAAAAATATATCTAAACCGTTTTAGCTGCATTGCAGTCAAATTTCTCAATGAATTACCAGAAAATATTAAAGCTAAAAAAGAACTGGCAACATTTAAATCAACAGTAATGGTATACCTGATGGATCACCAGCTCTACACAATAAATGAACTTGTGAAGATGTAATTAAATATTGTCTAACCCCGTGGTCGGTAGAGCACTTCTTTGCCATGCAAGGGGTTCGAGGTTCAATTCCCAGCTGGGGGAGAGGGAATTTTTCTTTAGCCAAGATTATTACCTATCCTCCACAGAGTCTGGAAGTATGAATGAGAGTGTGAATGTGTATGTGATCTAATGATTAAAACGCAAAGTGTAAGAAACCCGACAACAAGCAAATACGAGTTAACACCATTGCCTTGGGCAGTAAGTTCCAAAGGAAAGGCCACTGATAAGACCTATGTAGTTAAAGGCAGTGGTATAAATGGAACTTAAAAAAAAAAAAAAATTAAAACATCAAGATCCTGAAATGCACCATGCATAACTTTTATGATAGTTTGTTTTTAGTCTTAAGAATTTTTTTTTTAATGAATCACCTGTTTATGAGTATTGCTCTATTATGTAGATGTAATGTGATGATAAAGCTCTTCTATCCTTACTCAATAAGATACATATGCCGGAAACCAATAAGCATCCTATTCCTTTTCAGCTGTGAACTTTTTATTTCAGTTGGAACAGTTGGTAGATGACGACACGTCCAACTTCAATGAAGAAGGAGCTGCTGCAATACCATCAGAAATTACACAGTCTCCCCCTGCTCAATGGGTAAGGCATAATTTAAAACATTAGGAAGTTAATTTCTTTAATTCTAAAAAAGTTTGATGTGATGTGTTAAATTCACATGACCTCTATCCATTATCCTTTATGCTAATATATAGCTTCTACAACCCATTCTTATGAAAGCTTATTTTTCTTACTATTTCTTGTTAATAAAGCTAAATGTTTGCAGAAATAGTATCATTACACATTTCCATGTACATAGATACAAAAGGTATTACAGGAAATTAAATCTACACTCAGGTTTTTAAAAGCAAGTATTAATACGTTGGTCATGAAATTACATACACTTTCCATGATATTGTGAAAAACAACTTAACAGTGACAGTGCTTTAAAGATAACAAAGTATTGAAAACTTCAATACAAATATCTCAGAAATGCCTTTACCAAACAAAAAAGAATTATTTGAAATAAATTGTTTGTTTTAAAGAGATCTACATTTTTTGTATAGTATGTTTTTGTCTCTCTCTTAATGTTTACCAATTATACAAAATTACTTCCAAATGAAGAGGACTTTACAGGCTAATCCCAGAAAATTCAAGATAAGCACTTTATTTGTTTGGTAAGTATCATAAATATATGGTATTTTAATAATCTTGGAGCATTTTTCAGAAAATAAACAATTTCAAAACATTTTTCCATGTAAAAGTTAGTTAAGGGTAGGGGGATTTTCTTAAAAACTTTTGTGTCACATCTTTAATTGACATTGAACTTATATACCAATATAATATCTAACCTGATATTTAACCATTGCTGAATTAAACTGTTCTTGCACAAACACATACAAAGCATTTCTTAAAAATGTTTTTTTTTATTATTATTTATTTATTTATTCAGGAGGTCCTCAAATATGTATTTGTGGTGAAATTTCAATATCAAATTTTTAGCTGGAATGCAATACTTTCTCTATCTACTAGATACATGATAGAGAAAGTAAAAAGGAATAGTGAATTTCCATTTGAGAAAAGCATAAGTATTTGAAAATTAAAATCAATAACAAAGAATATCTCAATAGTTAATGCCACAAAAAACTTTATTTCACATAAATTATGTACTGTAACGAAATCTACATTTTTTGTGTAGTAAGATTTTGTCTATCTCTTAAGGTTTACTGATTATATAAAGTTATTCAAATAAAGAGGACTTCTCAGGCTTTTCAAAGTAAGTTCAAGATATACAATTCATTTTTCATACAAATATCTGAAACATGGTATTTTAATCAAAATCATTACATCATTTTTAGAAAATCAAAAATAACAAAAAGTTTTCCATGTAGGGGTTAGTTTGTGGTAGGAAGATTTTCTTGAAAATCTTTGTATTAATTTATAGAACAAGTTTGGCATTTAACCAACTTTTTATTTTTGAGTTATGCTGTATACCACAACACAAGGATCTTTTTCTAAAAATGCATTTTGTTTTTATTTTATTTATTTATTTTGGTATTTTAAATTTAGGTTCTTCCAGGGATGAGACATGCAGATTTTTAGAAAAATCCCCCACCTCATATTACACTTTACATGAAAAAGTTTTCTTGATTTTTAATTTTCTCAAAAATGGCTCTAGTGATTTTGACTAAAATACCATACACTTAAGACAGTTAAAGAAAGCAATAGAAGCAACAGAAAAATACTGTAAAGAATGAGGTTTAAACATAAATAAAAGTAAATAAAAAATTATGGTCTGTAAAAACGGGAATAAACTCAGCAGAGATGAGAGGTGGTGGTTAGAGGGGAGTGAAATTGAAGATGTAAACAAATTTCATTACTTGGGGGTAAGGTTAAATAGCAATGGTAAATGGACAGAGCAAAGAAAAAATGCACTAGTTAAGGGTAAGTTAGCTATCAACAGCGTAAGAGCGTGCTTGAAGAAAATACAGAATGTGAGATTAAACTGGCTAGAGAGGATATATACGGCTACAGTGGAATCAAGAATGATGCAAGGGATAGAGATTTTGTGGACAGAAAAAGGGTGGGAGTGTATAGATCAGATTCACAGAACCTTTCGTAAGATGATATTGGGTTTACCGAGAACAGCTCTAAACGGGGTAGCCCTAGTTGAATTAGGGAGAGTTGGCAGGAAAGGGTTAGTGATAAAATATTGAAATATTGGAGTAGGATCCAAGCATTGGAGGAAGGAATTATTGTCAAAGACTGTTTAAGGGTGCAAGAAAAAGCAAAAAGCAAAGAAGCTGGTTATTCTGATTAAAAGAGATAGTGAGGGAAACTGGAATGGGCAAGTTAGTTAATTTGCAGACAACAAGTGGACCATGTTTGTGGAATAAGGTGAAATGTAGAGAAACAGGAAATATATGGTGGCTTAAGGGATAAGAGTACTCTGATATACTATAGGAGTATTAATTGGGAAGGGAAAAGTACATTGATGTCTGTAATAAAATGGAAAGGGAGGGCCTGGCATTGGCAAGAACAGGAACAATGTTGTTGAGGGGTTTAAAACCTGACAAAGATTTTGCCCACTATGTGGTAATGCAGATAAAAATTTGCATTATATAATGGAATGTACAGAAACCGAGGTCTGGAGAGAGGAAATATGGAATAGCAAATGGGATAAATTACAGATAGAGATATTGTCCTTAAAACTTTTTGGAAGCAGGAAAGAATTTCTAAAACAACTAGGCAAATATACAGGAAAGGTAAGAGAGAAGTGGTGGAGGAAAGTCATTAAAGAAACAGAGGATCTTAAATACACAGTTGACGAGATAGGTAATATAGAAGAGGAAATTGACTAAGTTGGATATTGTGTGATAAGTGTACAGTTAAATGTAGGACACATATACACAAACAACCAAGTTGTTAAGTGTATATGATCTGAAACTTAAGCAACTTCTAGGAGAGCAAAATAATTAATGTTGCTGTTGTTCACCAACGGCACTGGGGATTAATTGATCTGCATCATTTTCTCTCTGGCTTCCCAATATAAAGTCTGTAAGTTATCACTTTTAGGACCTTTGCATTTGGCAAGATGTTGTTTGTTCAGGATATCTTCTTCACAGAGTGCACTTGGATGTAGGTAGGCATTGTATCTTGTAGAGGAAAATAATCAATGTATGATATTTGTAATTGAGGTGATGAAATAAATACTACTTACTTAAGCCATTTTCATAACATATAAAGTATAAATCTTGAATTTTCCAGGAATAGCCTATGAAATCCTCTTTATTCTGAACCACTGTCATATAACTGGTAAACAGTAAGAGATAGACAAAATCTTACTTTACAAGAAATGTATATCTCATTAAAGCACACAATTTATGTTAATAAATTTTTTTGTGGTGTTAACCATTTCTGAGATATTCTTTGTTATCAATTTGAATTTTCAGATATGCTTTTCGTATCTGCAAATTGCATTCTTTCTTTTATGTTCATCGAAAGAGATAAGAATTTCAAAGCCATCACACAGTAACAGGCTTTGAAAGGATTTGACTATTACTTTAGCTTATTGTATTCTTCCTATACTTACAACAAAATGAGTAACAAAGGTTTATCTGTACTAACAAGAAGTAGACAGAAGAATAAGCTTTTGTAAGAATACTTTGTGAATAGAGAAAGTCATGTGAATGCAATGCATCAGAAATTTATTTATTTTTTTTATTTTATTTTTTTTTTTGGGTGTGTGGAATGCAGTACTTCCTCTCTATAGGTAAATACAGAGCCTTTGTTTGGATGCATAACTGAAAAAACTTGCATAGTAATCAGGAATTTTGCAAACCTAGGCTTTGAATGTCACTAAACTTTTGAAATAAAAATCCTATAAGATAACTGAGTTCAGGAATTACAACCATGTGATAATGTGAGTAGACTTAATTTTTGCAATTGAGGTTGGATGATGTTAATGATCACTCTATTGATCCTGTGTTTAATTTTTATTTAATGGATGAAGCCTGATTTTATTTACATGGCCATGAAGAATTAATGAATGTTAATGCAGATTTGCTTAAAAGGTGTAAGAGATATGTGGCAGTTCAGGACATCATTTCAAATGTCTTCTTTGATGAAGTTATGTGGTTATTGTAATTATGATTTGCATGAGCAATATGTACTTGAAATTAAGGGACTTAGCTCTGCTGGTTTACAGTGTGCTTCCCAGTGCCCAGAAATTTCCCATTAGGCTGGTCATGCATCACTATGAAGGCTCTATAGTAGAAAGTAACAAAATAAAAATGTGACATGTTGCATTCATATCACTTTCTCTACTCAATCCTCTACAAAATATACATACAAAAGCTTATTCCTCTATCTACTTCTTGCTATTCTAGATAAACTTGCATTACACATTTGTTGTAGGTATAAGGATACAGTATGATAAAGCAATAGTTAGATTTTTAAAAAGGTGGATTGGTAAGTGATTGCTTTGAAAATCCATGCTCTTTACATGACTACAAGAAAATTACGAATAGCGACTTACCACTTGAGAAAAGTGTATGTATTTGAAAACCCAAACCAATAACAAAGAATATCTTGGAAATGATTTAACTGCCAAAAAATTTTATTTGACATAAAGTGTGTACTTTAACAAGATCTACATTTTTTGTGTGAAGTCTCAAAATATTGAGAAACAAGAAGTAGAATGACTTTGTTACTGAACACTGAGCGTTGGATGCATGCATGTGCACGCACGCACACACATTTTTTGTGTAGTAGAGTTTTTATTCTCTTTTATGGTTTACCAATTATACAAAAAAATGATTCAGGATGAAGAAGACTTCATAGGCTATTTGCAGAAAGTTCAGGATATACTTGTCATGCAAATATCTTAAACGTATAGTACTTTAATCAGAATTGTTATAGCCATTTTTAATAAAATAAAAATAATGAGAAATGTTCAGTATAAAGAGTAGTTTGGGTTGGAGGAGTTCATGTTGCATCCTTGGGATACTGAACTTAAATACCAAGTTTAGTATTTAACTAACTTTTCCATGGTTCACATAGACCTGGAAAGTCAGGTAAATCAAAATTTCTCAGGGAAAGTTGGGAAATTATTTATAGTATGATAAAAGTCAGGGAAATCAATTCTGGTTTGTACAAAAGTCAGGAATTTTAACATGTTCTAAGGGTCAGTTTCACCAAACGCAAGTAACGTTTACTAGTAAAACATGGTTTACTCGCAAGTAAGCCATTTGGGTGTTTCACCAACGACTTACTCTGAAATAAATTGCGTATGCGAGAGTAAATCAGAGAGTAGCGTTACTCAGCGAAATATTGTGGAATAAAGTCCAGAGTAACTGCCATTTTACAAAGGCTGCAGGATTGATGAGAATGGTTTTTGAGGACAGTTCTAGCGATGAAGATGAGGATTTTTACCCTTCAGAACGATAACCAATATGGATTTGTGACAGAACTGAGTGGTTTGTAAATTATGATGATAGGGATTTTGTTACTAGGTTTCGGTTGACAAAAGCCTTGGCACTTCACTTGTTTCAAAAGAATTGAAGCTAATTTGGAGTACACATCTGATCGGTAAGTAGCAGAAATAGATTAACATCTTTTCTATAATTATAAGGAGCATGTAGAAACGGGTTAAAAAACTGAATGTGCATGGTAGACAGTGAGGTTACGTCCATGTTTCAATATGTTTCCGTGTTTCTATTCCTTAAACAATACGACTTTATTATGCCATATTATAATCTTAACTTTACAATTTCGCAAAATTTAGAACAATTGTTACTAAGGACAATTTTGAATACAGATTATTTATAATGTAAATGATTGCTTAATAGATTATGTTAACTATTTCTAAACGGCGAAGAATATGAACCCCTTCAGGAAAATATTTGTCTGCAGTTTAAAAAAATTTTAGCAGCCAAATTAAAGGAGGGAAGACTAATTTTTTGGGATGTGAAAATCAAATGGTAATACAGTTTATGTGTTTTGGTGTTTTTTCAGGTCATTCGTTTTATCAGTTTTATAAATTTTTTAAAAATATGTCAAGATAGCAACTCTTTTGTACGTGGTGTTTTCAAAATTATATTACATGCATTGAGTAGAGCAACTTACTTTTGTGTATTACTTGATATTGTGGTGAAAATAGAATTTTATTTTATGGAGGAATAAAACGTTAAAGTTGGGAATTTTCAGCATTTTTGCTTAATTCCTCATTTTCAGCTCACTTTTTACGAGTTCACAAATTTATTTCTCCACCAGTTTGTCACATGTCGATGAAAGTGTGTGGATGCATGCACAAAAAAAATGCTCTATCCAATGCATGAAAGATAATTTTGAAAACACCATGTACAAAATAGTTACAATTTAGGCATACTTTTCAAAAATGTATAAAGCTGATAAAATGAACAATCTGAAAAACCGCCAAAATGGGTAAACTGTATTACCGTTTGATCTTTATATCCTAAAAAAGTTACATTTTCCATTAATTTGACTGCTAGAAATTTTTAAAGTGCAGACGAATACTTTTTTATGTGGGTGCGTATTGTATGCAGTGGCACTTATTTATTTATATCACATATATCCACTGTAAATGTTTGTAGGAATGCATCAGTGTCCCCCATGAACCAGCTGACAGCACTTTGTTTTTATGCAACAGGATGCTCTCAACTTGCCATAGGGGACTATATCGGAGCCAGCAAAGCAAGTGCTGCCAGTGCTACACTTTCTCCGCAGTATCTTCAATTCCCTAAGGAGGATGTTGATTTGGAAAGGGAACAGTTACATTTCTACAGAATTGCAGAGTTTACAGAAGTTGTTGATGCTATGGACTGCACTCACATTAGGATTTCCTCACTAGGTAAAGGAATATTTTACATTAACAATTCTGTAATCCTTTAAAAGGTAACCCTTCATTGAAAAGTGTAACTTATTTTACTGTGATTTTTTCTTCTTCTTTAAGGTGGAGACAATGCAGAACTCTTTCACAACAGGAAAAATTATTTTTCCTTAAATGTGCAGGCAATATGCAACTCCAACATGGAGTTTACAGACATTGTGGCAAGATGACCAGGCTCTACTGATGATAGTACAATTTTTAATAATTGTTCTCGCCATGTGAAGTTTGAAAGTGGAATTCATGGTGTTAATGGAGGATATGCTTCAACTACATCCATGATGGCATCTCTTGAACACCCACAAACTCCAGCAGAGCATTTGTATAACGAATCATAAATTTATTCTAGGAATACCATTGAGTGTCTGTTTGCAATTTGGAAATGGCAGTTTCCTGTTCTTGCTTTAGGCATCAGACCAAAGTTAAACATTTTTGCTGTTGTGTCTACTGCAGCAGTTTACAACTTACTATGCCAACGTAGGGAAGATATTCCACCAGATGATCCAGAAGTCAATTTACCTTTTCCATGGGACCAGCTCTTGGAAGAAGGCAGAATTGACAACATACAACCACATAGATGACGAGCTGAAATGATGTTGCTCAAAGGGCATTAATTGCAATGATGGAATTTCTTTCATTGGTGAAGTTAATTAAAGGTATTTTAAAATATTACTTATGTATCATTCAATGTAAACATGTTCTGGTAACTACAGATAGGAGACACAGATTTTGAAAGAAACTAATTACATTCACTTTTTCTGTCATTCATTTTGCTGTTTAGAAATAACTTTTATAGATGTAAGCATATGATAGTACCGGATGCATAATAATTGCTAATAAAGTTTTGTTTATTTCAGTTTGCTCTGAAGAATACTACAGTACTCCTCCACCTTAAGTAGCACAGGTTGTATATTGTTAAGAAATAAAAACAGCGTCAGTTTGAAAATTTATTTATTTTTTCCTGCAACATTATCCTTGACTTGATTCTTTCTTGTTTGAATTGCTCCTTTTGAATTTTGATGCTAAGAAGGTGTTGTTCTCATGCATCAACTCTTGCCTCCCTTTCAAGCTGCATCTTCAAAAGATGACATTATCTTGCTTCCTGACGCTCCTCCCTGGCATGCTGCATCTGCAGTTCCGTTTGTTTGTTTGTTGTTGATTTTTATTGGTGGATTTTCTCTAAAGAAGTTTTAGACAGCAAAGGTCTTTGCCTGCTCATCCAGGTTCTTGTGGTGGCTTGTTTACAATGGTCCCCAGTGATGTCTTCAAAAACATTATCTGCCACTAATGCAGCAGATAATGGAGTACGAAGCATATCTGGTTGGTATGTAGACCAGTCACTAACTTGGTCCTGAAACAAAAAACAACTCATAACTTTATACTGAGCAATTACTTTAAGCTGATTAATTTGATTTCTATCCTGTATGCAAGCTTATAACTTAGATCGCTGAGGTACATTTTTGGTTTATACAGTGGGATTGACTGATAATGATGTGAAATTATAGGTGAAAGATTTAAGTGATTTTGATATTACCCTTTCAACAGCCTAACCTGTATTAAGAGTACAAAATTATATTTCAAACCAAACACATTAAATCGAAAGGATTATGATAGCCAACTGCAGCATGCCCAATGAGACTGAGTATTTTGGTGAATACTGGGTCACTGTAATCTGGCTTGGATGTCCACCACCTACAAATTAGAAGAAAGAATAGAAAAAATGCTTACACTGCATATTAAAAAGAAAACAAATGTATTACCTGTCTTATTTGTAGCTATTCTTTTATTTGCTAAATCCTTCTTTGCAGCTTGTTTTAGCAGCTTCCACTCTGCCTTTATATTAGCTACAGTTCTTGTCCCATAGTGGTGCTAGCATATTTTGCTCAGCCATCTCCTATGTATCCTTCTTCTGGTGCATAGTTGCACCATCTGTTCTCTTGTTCTCTAACACACCTATAAATTTTTCTACCACAGAAAGCAGTAGGAGTTTTTCAGAAGAATACCAATTTGGGCTTCTCTTTTGCTTTCCTTCGTCTAACATGATTCTGAAAATTTAACACACAAAAACTATAAGTTAACAGGTTAATTTCATTGTAAAAGGTTAAGTTACATTTTTCAAAAATATTAGCTATTACCATGTATTTCTATTTACTTGCACTAAATTCCTTAAAATGACGAAAATAGCTGTGAACATTGCTCACAAACTATGAGAAACTGCGCGATCAGCACTTTTCTGGTGTAATTATTGGAATACTAACTCGAGAGTCTTGTGAAATGAATACATGCTACTTGGTAGTAACGACCACTGGGTAATTTTACTCTAGAGTTACTAATCTAGACTTTAATTGTGTTGGTGATACCGGCCCTAAAACTTATGCAACTGGGAATAATGTGAATTATTGTTTTAGTAGTTGCCCAAAGTCATTCAGATGCTGGAGAAAGAAAACTTCAACAAGCATTAATTGACTAATTTTGAAGATTTAGAAGCTAGTAACAGTGATGTGTCATAATTTAAGATAAAGAGAGTTCAGGGTATAACTATGGGAAATCCCTTTTCACCATTTTTAGCCAGAACTATATATGAGCCATTTTGAATGCCATATTACTAAATCTTTCCCACATCTATTCAAAACCTGGTATAGGTATGTAGATGATATTTTTGCTATTGTTCCAAAAAAACTTTCAAAAGATGCTTTGAAATTATTAAATTTACAAAAAAGATCTATTAAATTCACAATAGAAAAAGAAGAAAATGGCCAATTACCTTACCTAGACATCAGGATCATCAGAAATAATGCACACAACAAACTAACGTTCGGCATTTACAGAAAACCAATGCACACAGAAAATTATATTAAAAACAATAGCTACAATCCTACAAGCCATAAACATGCAATTTTAAATAGTATTACAAACAGGTTAGTACATATACCAATGGAGAAAGAGGAATAACAGAAAGAATACCAACACATTATCAACATAGCCACTATGAATGGATACCAGAAAAAAACAATAGATAAAAAGATAAAAAGGTTTGAAAGACAGAAATACATCCAACAAATGACTACGTTACTCAGACAACAAAAACCACAAGCATATAGAAAAATCACCCTTAGACACATCATAAATTTCAAAGGATTTTCAAGAAATACAACATCACCCTGTCTCCACAGAATAACCACAATATACAGAAACTACTATGCAACAGAACAAAAGATCCTATCCCCAACGATAAATCAGCTGGTATATATCAAATTGATTGTAATGAATGTAAACTGTTATACATAGGAAGAACCAAAAGAAATCTTGAAATAAGACTTAAAGAGCATATGAGATGCATTTACCAAAAGCAGCCAGATAAATCAGCAGTAGCACATCATTTCTGGTTTTCAAACCATGATATCACTCCGAACATAAAACTCTTAAAACCGATCCACAGCAGCAATGAATTGGACATCTGGGAAAAAATACATATTGTCAAACACAGGAATCACCTAATGAATTTCGAACTGCCGCCACCCAGCAGCCTTTGGAGGTTCATCAGCCCAGCACCAGAGAACACCACTAGCCACACACATCCCCCAGACGATGACCAGAAACATCAGTTGAGAACATGCTGACAATGGGAACAAGCCGTCTCCCGAAACGCGTTCAAGTAAGAATATTTTAGTGATGTAGTGTAACAACCCTCAACTCTCTTTATCTTAAAGCATTAATTCTCTGGTATTATTTCTTTGTGTATATGTTAACCTGTAATTGCTTTATATATGTTGAAGTACCTTTAGTGCTAAAAACAATATTTTATATATCGGTAGCATTTTTATAGATGTTTGTATAACATATTTTCGAAAAATGTATTGCTTTTACATTGCTTAATTAGGTTATTTGTATATCTATAATAATTGAAATCAAGAGTTAAAGGAGAGCATTGAATGTCTATAAGAATGCTGGAGGCTGATAAAAAAAATTAAACATAAGTGTGTTTTAAAATCTGCGTTGTCATTTAAAAACTGACGTGAAAGTGAAAAAGTATGCTCACAATAGTATGCATGAGTGGTCATAGAAAATTTCTATGTGAACCTTGTTTTCATTTTTAAGTTGTGCTGTTCACAAACATGCACACATCAAGACCCTTTTCTAAAATGCCTTTTTTTCCCAGGGTGAGTCAGAATAACACCGAATAAATTTTAAGGTGTGATTCAGAGGTTCTATTTGAGTATTTTCTTTTAGGGAATGTATGCCTGTAAACGTCTTGTTCTGAGCTAAAGGGCATTAAAGTTTTTCAAAAGCTGCCTTGGGTTACATGAAATTCCACCAAACAGGTTGCTACTTATCTTATGCTACAGGCATTGAGAGAGTTTCGAAATAAGAGTAGCTGCATATCTTTAATTTTAAAAAATGCAGAACTCTCTTAAATTTGACTTATGAATCTTTATTTAATTGTATGGTATTAAATTCATATACTCTTAAGTAGGTCAAAACTTTTTTAGCGATCTGCAGCTGTGAATACAGGTAGTTATCAATAATATAGGCAAATAATGTTATTGTTGGTCAAATTATACAAATTACTTGAAAAATGTTAAAACAATGTTAAATGATGCAGACATATGTTTTTAAAAGGCTTCAAACATAGTTAAACTAAGAACCAAACAAGAATTGAACAAGTGCATAAACACCAGTGGCATAGCGTGCTTTTCAAGGTTGGGGAGACTCTGAGTTAACATAGAAAGACAATAAAACATTCCAAGCAACAAACAAAACAAAATATATACATTTAAAAATAAATAACAATACTACTACCACCACCACCGCCACCACCACCAAATTTTAAACTAAGCTGCTATATCAGTCTACTGTTCACGTACTAACCTGCGTAAGAAACGATGACAAATTTGGAGAACTCTAACCACAAGGATCAAAGAAGTTATATTTTCTTGTACACAAATACGATGCGCCTGTTCTTTTCTTTCTAGAATTAGTCTATAACTCATTCTACAAACATCTGATCACTGGATAGTTCTCCAAGCAATGTTTTTTCAATTGCTAATGTGCTCAGACTCCACAGTCGAGTGTTATACATTGAATTCCTTAAATAATTCTTCACTCTTTTAAGAGTACTCATGCTTCGTTCACTACTTGCTGCAGTTGCGAGTAGGGTCAAAACCAAACACAGTAACTTTGTTGCTTCCTCATAAACCGAATCTAAATCATTGTTAACAATATATTTTAGAAGCTTCCGTGGAGATATGGTTTTTTCTCATCAGCGTAAATGTTACACAGTTCATTTTAAAATTATTCTTGGCTAAAAAAGGGATCCTGTTCTAATAACTGAAGCAGTTTCAAATTTGGGAATCCCTTTTGGTAGTCTGGGAAAAGCTTTTCATTCAACAATTCAGCAAATTGAATTTGAGGAAAATCTTGAAATCTTTTTTTCATCGAACAATTTGTGAATCTAATATCTCGTAAGTTAATACCTTCAGGCTTGTCTTCTGATTATCACAGAATGTTAAATTGACATTCAAACTCAAGTTGCATTTAATGCATTTATCAACAAAGGTTTCTCTTCTTAACTGTTAAATGTTCCTCAACACAGTTCTTAGTTCATTGTGGCAAGCAGTTATGCTGACAGTAGCCTTTGACTGGAGAACATTAAAGAGATGATCAACACAAACAAAGCATGCTCGGTATAAGCAAATTAAGTAGACAAACACAGGATCATCCATCCATCTTTTCAATCCCACAGCACCGTTCAATGACTCTGGGTCCCACTGAAAGTCTATATTGTCAATGATGTCATTAAAAACACTATATAGTGTATAGTTCTTAGAAATAGTTTGATATTGTTGAAACTGCCCTGCAATGAAAGTTCCAGCGAATATTACTTGCATGTGGCAATTTGAATTCTTTTTCGGTTAGCAATACAGTTTGTTTTGATGACTTGCTGAAAAAAGAATGAAATGCAGTAAGATCGCTTACAAATATACGTACTTGTCCTATGATTTTAGAGGCATATAATAATATCAAATTTAATTGGCTTGTGTAACAATGAATAAATAACGCATGTGGGCAAAACTGCTTCACCAGTTGTTGTAGTTCTCTTTCTCTGTCAGCCATTACTGAAGCGCCGTCATATGTCTGACTAACCATCTTTTCTTCCACATTCCATTCTTTCAATACTGCTTGAATAATTGTTGACAAACTTTTAGCAGTTTTATCTCTAGATATGTTGTAAAACCCAACGAATCTTTGTTCAATTCTATCTTCAATACAGTATTTGAATATTATATTCATTTAACTCTTGTATGACACATCTAACGTTTCATCAGTCTGAAACCATATAAAACTGCAGTCCAAACTTCAGCTTTTACTGCCAGAGTTATAATTTCTATTAGATCATTCTGAATATCTGAAGAAGCTCCTTTAAAAGCTGAAGATGATGATAAATGAACTCGGATTATCTGCTCCCTTTGAGCTAGCAAATCCAACAATTCCAAGTAGTTACCTTTGTTGCTGGAGGATTAGTCTTCTCGGTGGCCGTGAAAAACTGGTTCTTGTTTACAAAGAAACACAATTGCTTGAATAAGACGAGCCAATACTCTCCTGTTGGAGCAACTTGTTCATTGTGTTTCATTGCTGCCAGATGAATGGCTTCAGAAAGGACTTTTGACTTATAACTGAAAAGATTCTTTGTTCTGCAGGTGAAGTTTTGATATTTGATGCTTTTGTGCTTTCTTGTCAAAGTTCTTTATTGCACAAATGCCTTCATTGCACCATTCCTTTTTATCACCAAACAAAAGGCATATATAATAATACAACTTACTATTAACAGCACTTGCAGTCAGCCACTTATACTTCTCGCACCAGTCAGTGTGAAATGTGTGTTTTTGTTTTGTTTCACTTAAAGCTAAACTGAGTGTAGGAGTAGGTTTTTTGTCCTTTAATTCACTTTTTTTTTTTTCATAAGTCAATGAGGAAAAAGTAGTTTTTAATAAAAATTCTACAAGGTTTTCACTTGCTGGCTCACTCATGTTGGCAACACAACAAATATATGCACAAAAATGACACAAAGAATTACTTTGAATACAAACAGCGCTTCACTTCACACACCATTAAAAGCCAGCATAGAAACAGCTGAGACCAGTCTCTGTATGCTATACGTGCAACGCATTGCCAGAAGAGGGGCGAGGGGGGAGTCAAGAATGTTGTGATAAGCATACAGCTAGCCGCAGGAGGGGAGGCAGAGACTGAGTTCAGGCAAGTCTCAATATGCAGCCAACCCAAAACAGTGGTCGGCGCGGGCTAAACTGATGTGTGCTGATGCATTTAGAACATATTTAGATTGTTGACAGGGGAGACTAAGTCTCAAAGTCTCCTCTCATGCTATGCCACTGATAAACACCCAATGAGAACATCTTGGCATCATATGATGTAGAAGTTTTATTTCCCAGTGTACCAATTGATATAGTATTAAAAAACTTAAAGCAAACTGGCATTCCCACTACAGAAATACAGGATTACACACAACTGATAAAATTGTGCATAGAACACAATTTCTTCACACTCAATAACAGATTCTTTCAGCAAACTTCAGGATTAAATATGGGTAACCTGCTCTCCCCTTTCTTAGCTGATATTTTCATGAGTCAACTATATTTAGAAAGATAATATTGTAATAAAACGTGTTCTTTGGGCCTAATACATGCACTTAGCTATGTTATTTTTCATTATTGAAGATGTTTATTGTTAAGCTTATATTTATTGTGAAGTATTGTTATGTAATATAACTAATAAGCTTTTATGTAAATATTCTATATAATCAATTGACGTGTCCAATAACATGTATATGTTCCAAGGATGAAATAAAATACAAATACAAATATACTCACATGAAACTTTACTCACATCTTCAAAACATGATACCGCTTTGTGGATGATGCTTTCACGATTGTTTCAAAAAAGTTGCTGCAAGACTTCTTGAAGCTGTTAAACCTACGCCACTCTATTCACTTCACAATGGAAACTGAAAAAGGAGGTTATTTACCTTTCCTCTACCTAAAAATAAGGAATGGTGAATAAGGATGTAACATCAAAAGACACTAATGTATCTTCTTTACTAATTGTGAAGTTCTGAATATTCTTTATTAATTCTGCAGAGTTCTTGATACTTAGTGATGAAAATTTTTCTAAGGATGTGAATTCTTTTGTCAACCATTTAGCTAAATCATAGCTGGGTGAACCTATATTATCAATGATAGGTCACATACTATTATCTGTCTTATGAGTTTCTGGTAAGCAGTATATTTTAGATAAAGTTGGGATGCTACTTTTAAGCTGCCGTTTTTTTATCAGCTGACATTATGGTTGATTGTGATAGCACTTGGTTAACCTGTTTTATGCATGAATTTAAAGGATCTTTACTAATTGTCTCATAGTCATCTTTTTTTAAAAACTCTTTAACTCTATTATAGTAGTCATCAGTATTTAAAATTACAATTTGATTGCCTTTGTCTGCTTTTAAATATATAACAGGTTTCTCGTTGAGTGTTTTAATAGTTTTTTTGCTAAAGTTATTATTCATAGTGAATGCATATTTTTAATAATTTCTGAACATTGTAATTTTAAACTGCTGTCTGTAGCTGAATTTAAACCATAAGTGGCTATTTCTGTATCTGCTATGTAATCTTGAACGTGTTAGTAAAAGAAATACAAGTTTTAAATACTTTTTCCAGAAGTTGTAATTCCTCTAAAGCTAAAGGTTGATCAGACTGGTTAACTACTGTTTTGGGTTTACCTGCATTTTTTATCTTATTGTAATTCCAATATGGCAGCTGTGTTTCTTTTAAATAATAAAGTTTTTTCTTTAGAATATAAGTTTTATTCTGCATATAATATTGTAATTGGGAGTAACATCTATCTTCAAAGTTGTTCCACATTTGAGGCCCACAGATACCACAAAATTGAGCCAGCAAAAAGAACAAAAACAATACAGAAAATTTACACACCATCCAGGTGCACATCGTAAATTCAACGAGATCTTCAAGAAATACAACATAACCTTAGCCCCCCAAAAAAAACAATTACAGCATACAGAAACTACTTTGCACAGTAAAGGAAAATCTACTACATATTAACATGACATCAGGCACTTATAGAATAAACTGCTTCGATTGCAACCCATTTAATTGGACAAACAAAAGGAGACCTGAACGCCAGACTGAAAGAGCATATTGGAGCCATAAGATACAAAAAAAAATGATGTGTTACACTCACATGACTTTCTCTACTCTTGTACAAACTATTTTTACAAACGCTTATTCTCCATATGCTTCATGTTAATCGAGATATCGAGATGTCAATCTTATTTGTAATTTTCTTGTAGATGCAAGGGGAATATGGTAGCTTTTAAGCGATAGTCAAATATTTTAACGCTGGTTGCTATGTGGCGCATTCCATTCTCTTTGCATGTCCAGGACATAAAAAAATGAATAACGAATTTGAGAAAAAGTATAAGTATTGGAAAATTTAAGGGAATAACAAGCAATATCTCGCAAACGGTTCACTCAACAAAAGAAATGTATATAACATAAATTGTGTATTTTAACGCGATTTACATTTTTTGTGTAGTAAAATTTTGTCTATCTCTTATGGTTTACCAGTTATGAAAAAGTCGTTCATAATGAAGAATACTTTTGGAGACATTCCCAGAAAATTCGAGATATACATTTTATTTGTCATGACAATATCTTAAACATATGATATTTTAATCAAAATCGTTAGAGCCGTTTTTGAGAAAATTAAAATTTTCGAAAAATGTTCCATGTAAAGGGTAGTCTGGGGTGGGGGGATTTTCTTGAAAACCTTCGTGTCGCATCTCTGAAAGATACTGAACCTAAATACCAAGTTTGGTGTTTATCCGACTCTTCGTTTTTGAGTTATGCTGTTCACAGACACAGACAGACACACACACGGACATGTTTCCAAAAATGCTTTTTTTGGATTCAGTGAGTCTCAAAACATATATTTCCGGTGAAATCTCGGTATCGAAATTTTGGGTGGAATACAATACTTCCCCTACTTACTATATGTAGTAGAGAAAGTAAAAATTGATAAATCCTCAGCAGCCTACCATTTCTGGTCTACCAGTCATGAAATTGCACCTAACACTACTAGGGCCCGGATTTTAATTACATAAAAAACAGTGAAATATGCAAGCATTTATGACCTAAAACTTATATACATATGACCTTAAAAAGTGAAATGTGACTTTATATAAGTTTAATTAAAACATTGTTGATTTTTACTTTCACTACTACGTATAGTAAGTAGGGGAAGTATTGCATTCCACCCAAAAATTCGATACCGAGATTTCACCGGAAATACATGTTTTGAGACCTCCTGAATCCAAAAAAAGCATTTTTGGAAACATGTCCGTGTGTGTGTCTGTGTGTCTGTGTGTGTGTGTGTCTGTGAACAGCATAACTCAAAAACGAACAGTCGGATAAGCACCAAACTTGGTATTTAGGTTCAGTATCTTCCAGAGATGCGACACGAAGGTTTTCAAGAAAATCCCCCCACCCCAGACTACCCTTTACATGGAAGATTTTTCGAAAATTTTAATTTTCTCAAAAATGGCTCTAACGATTTTGATGAAAATATCATATGTTTAAGATAATGTCATGAGAAATGAAATGTATATCTCGAATTTTCTGGGAATGTCTCCAAAAGTATTCTTCATTGTGAACGACTTTTGCATAACTGGTAAACCATAAGAGATAGACAAAATTTTACTACACAAAAAATGTAGATCGCGTTAAAATACACAACTTATGTCATATACATTTCTTTTGTTGAGTGAACCGTTTTCGAGATATTGCTTGTTATTTCCTTAAATTTTACAATACTTATACTTTTTCTCACATTCGTTATTCATTTTTTTTATGTCCTGGACATGCAAAGAGAATGGAATGCGCCACATAGCAACCAGCGTTAAAATATTTGACTATCGCTTAAAAGCTACCATATTTCCCTTGCATCTACAAGAAAATTACCAATAAGATTGACATCTCGATATCTCGATTAACATGAACCATATGGAGAATAAGCGTTTGTAAAATTAGATTGTACAAGAGTAGAGAAAGTCATGTGAGTGTAACACATCAGATTTTTTTATATAACATATAATACAAAATTCACTTCAGAACAAGTTGTGAGTTTAGTACTTACTTTTGAAATGTCTGCATGTGTCTGAACAAAAACACATGAAGTACAGTGAAAACAATAACACCTATCCAAACAATGAAACCATATTTTTACTACTTCACACCACTTGTTTAAAATATTCCAAATTAGTTAATGCATCCTGTCAATCTTCAGTTTCTGCAGAGTTGCACTGGATCACAAGGTGCATTTTCAAATTTTCAAAGATCCACAGTTGTCGCTGAGGATAATTTTGTGTCTGGAAAAGCTGCTCTCCACATCACAGGAGTGTATTTGAAGGTGACGAGGTCACTGCAGGCCAGCTTTGGTTCATTGTTTTCAAATGTTGTTGCATTCCCAGAAAGACTGTCACTAATTTTGCACATTGTAGAATATCCAGGATTCCGCTGGAGAACAATTTGTTGTTCACTTTGTCATCCACATGGCCACGGGCTCAATCCAAATCACTCTGTACATGTTGCACAATATCCAGGGCATCACACAGTTGAGTACCAGCACCTTCCAGTCGTATGATGGCTTTTGATACTGATGCAGTAATTTGTATCACAAATTACTTAAATGTAAATAATGATTGTAATATGAATATGCATTTTTATGTGACATTGATTTGAGATGTTTATTGATTGTAATTATTGTTGGGAAGTAAGTTTATACTGCCTTACTGAAACTGACAATAATAGCGCGCAATAATGCAGCGAGGGGGTGAGCTGTTTATCATTATTGGAAACGAGGAAGTTACGTAATGTTGGCGCGTTTTTCCTTGAGAATCTTCTGGAACGTTTCCCTAGAGCATATGTATTCATAATTTTCATTGGATATAAAAATAGACGCTAATGTTGGTGCGTTTTATTAGCCAATTGCAGCTCAGTTATAATCTTTAGGCATATCGAGGTGTGGGAGTATAAATAGAGCTAGGTTAGAGGTAAAGTCCGTCAGTCGGTCAGTTCATCAAAATTCTTTGTATACTACACGTCGCATTCCCGTCAGTACGTCGAAAATATTTTGTATGATACACGTCGTCTTCAGTCCAGCAGAAATATTACAAGTCGGCTATTGATTCGCAAGTTACGCGTATAAGAGTTATGAAAAATCTCAAGTATTGTAAAGTTAATTATACAAAAGGTTGAAGTACATGGATTAAAAGTGATCAGTAAGAATTTATTATAACAGTTTCAGTTTGGCGGGTGTCAAGATCAATGTGTAAATGTGATAGTGACTGTGTTCGACAATAAAAGTGTAAAACAAATTTCTTCATCAGTGTTATCTTTGGATAAAAGATTCCTTTTCGTTTACACAACCTGTATAAAGAGAAGTGCTCGACCCAAGAAAAAAATAATAGCTAGCCGGAGGACAGTAAACCAAAATTGAATAAAATAACAGTCGCATTCTTTCAAACAAACATTAATACTACCGCAAATTGCTAACACCAGATGGAGCTAACAAACCGAACAAATGAATCACGTCACAAGATGGCTTCAACGCGTTGAGTAAACATATACACAAACATTATAGGTAATACACCAGCAATACCACTGAAAAGTTGGTATTGATGTTTGCCAAGTTTCCAGGCAAGATATCTGTAAAGACCTGCTTCACAATTTTGATAACATTTGATTCATTGCTATCAAGCTCACAAAAGATTGCCTTTATTTTTGTATAGTTGGTGCAGTAATACTTAGCAGCATTAAGCCTAGAACCACATTGTGTAAGAACAGCTGAGGGGGGAGGGACAGTGAACGTGCTTGTTCCTTGAATTTCTGCACCCATAGTGGAGCTTTCACATAGATTTTCTTGCCATGGGAAATTAATTTGTCCACATCAGGGTAATTTGATCGCACCTCTTTTGCAACTCTGTGTAACGCATGTTCAAGGCAAGTACGTACACCATACTGGGGTAGAGAATCTGAAGCCCCTTGGCTGCTTTAGCCATGTATGAAGCACCATTTGTTACTAGTAGCAAAACGTCTCTATTCACACCATCCGGCCACAGTAGCTTCTTAGTGTTGTCAAACACAATGGCAATTGTCAAGTTGTTTACTCTCTTGAGAGCTTCGCATGTTAGGAGGAACATTT
This sequence comes from Deroplatys truncata, assembly GCA_030765065.1. Classification (NCBI taxonomy): domain Eukaryota; kingdom Metazoa; phylum Arthropoda; class Insecta; order Mantodea; family Mantidae; genus Deroplatys; species Deroplatys truncata. The sequence goes on along the minus strand of CM060980.1, from coordinate 30,499,543 downwards.
CTCCAGACTCGTCAACTTTTAGAACAACAGCAACATTTGCAACATAACACCCACCCACATTGGTGTTTTCATCTATGGAAACCCAGACCTTCAGATCAGCAACACTAATTCATATATTTTGAGAACCTCCTCGTAGTACACAGATAAATAGTTTTTTCTCAATGTAGATTCATCTGGAACTGGATGCGTTGTGTACTTCTCCAAGAACTGTCTGAAGTGTGGATTCTTCAGCTTCTCCACTGAGATGTTGCAAGACACCATCATCTCATCTAAGTCCTTGAAGAATGATTGTATGGTTGAAGATGGAACTGTCTGCTCAAATAACGGTGTTTGCCTGCTGTTGTTTTCAGCACTTCTCTTCACACAGCTGCTGTGTTTAGTGGTATTACAGTGTTGTGCACATTAAAGTGTTTTTCTGCACCAATTTTAACTTCACATAGTTTACAAAATAATATTTCCCTGTCAGTGCTGAAGAACTTCTCTCCAAAATCATGAACAAAACCTCGCAACTTCATGCTGTTGGAGCACTTTACTTTCAGCATGTTGAAAACGACTGTGTTTGCATTCAAAAAGAATAGAGTGACCACGTGCGCAATGTTCATTACATCAGAGACCACCTTTGTTGGCTTCAAGAGCATTTTGTCATCCCTGCGCAACAATTTCCTAAGTCAGCAAACTGACTAGTGTGTCAGTTTACACAAAGCTTTATTTATCAGTAAAGCTTTGTAGTAGTTCTTGTGTTTATTTGTGACAATATCACCTGAAACATTGTCATGTGAGCAACATTTTCATGTTTTTATTCTTGTGTCCTTAAAGATACAAATATATGCATTTTTGGTGAAAGTTGGCCAAAATATGACCTATTATGGCAAAAGTTGGCTGAAATATGAGTAATTACTAAAAAAGGTGTAAATATGACTTTATATGTACAATAAAAATACATTTTTCTACACTACAACACCTGGATTTGTGCATAAATTGTAAAATTTACCCTAAAGTTCAGGAAACAAATATGATTTGTTATTAAAATTCGGGCCCTAAACATCACCTTATTAAAATCTCCAGTTTCCCCAGCTGAACTAAACACTTGGGAAAACATACATATATTAAAGCATAAAGATCACCTCATGAATTTTGATTTGCTGCCTCCAAACATCCTTTGGAAGTTTGTCACTCTATCAACAGATGCCACCACTACAGATATCCCTGGTCATCCTCTGTAGTACAGTGGTTGCCATGCTAGCCTCTAGTTCCTTCAGTCGTGGGTTCAAGCCCAGCAGAGGGCGATGGATTTTTTCGGGCATAAAAATCCTTAGCATGGCTAACTTCAGAAGGGAAATAAAGTTGATGGTCCTGTGTCATGGATTTAAAGAACATACGCACGTTGAAGAACCTCAAACCTGATAAAGAGGCCTCTGAGAAAAATTGCCAGTCTTTCACGCCCAGCAGTTAAAGAGCTTCCATTTAAAAAAAAAAAACAAAGAAAAACAGATATTCCTACAATTAAGATTGACAATAGCACCAGGAGCCAATTGGATGCCTGCTGATGATGGGGACCAGTCGTCCTCGAAACTTCGTCTTAGTGATGTTTAGTGTTTCAAAATTCCAACTCATATTTATAAATTATCAATACATCACTGTTTCTAATACTTCTACTGAAATATAATAAGTGCATAAGTTAGTATAAAATATGGATAGGCTAGTAACATTGATGTGAATTTGAAATACCAGATTCCACCACACACAGACGCATACTGGACAACACCACGAGGAACCAGTCAGCCGCTTCCGGTGATGGGAGCAATTAGCTCTCGAAACCAGTCAAGTTGTAAAACATGTAAGTGATGTTAAGCGTTTCAATTCCGACTCAAATTTTCTATATAATTTCAAGTGCATAAGATCGTTGACTTTGGAGCATACTTGATAGTGTCATTGTAATGACTGCCAAGTTTCTTCAAAATTACCGGCATATCATGAATAACATCAAATGTTACAATGATCCTGACTAACAGTTCCTCTTGACTATTAACTGTCTTGTACTCAAGAGCTTGAGCATGTCCTCTAGGAAAACATCCAAAGGGGTTAGATCTGGTGAACGTGTTGGCCATAATGTTGAAGCACTTCTACCGATCCAGTGATCAGGTTACGTTACACTTAGGAAATTCCTTACATCACTGGAATAATGTGCAGTTGCACCATTGCCTTGGAACCAAATTAACTGGCATGTACTTAAAGGCACATCTTCTATAAGTTCTGGCAAAGTATGTTGTAAAAACCGTAGATAAATATGCCCCATCAAAGTTGGAGGCAGTAAATAGAGTTGGATGAGTGTGTCATTCGCAATAGCAGTGCAAATGCTCACTGCAAACTGCTGTTGGTAATTTATAACTCTAATAGCGCTAGGGTTTTCATGTCTCCAAATATGACCTATGTTATTAAACATGCCCTCTCATGTGAAACCATTTCGTCAATCCAAAATATGGCTGTAGGAAATTTTAGTTGATCAGTGCATTTATGAGGAAACCACTGGTCAAGGATGGAAAGTTATCTGGCCCCAGTGCTTGCACTCAGGTGAGTTGATATGGATGAAATTACTGTTCATGCAGAATTCTAGTAACTGAAGACTGGCTTGTATGCATGGCATGCACTATGCTCTATCCCAGATAAGAACAATCCTGTTGTAAACATCTAGGTGGAGCAGATTCAACCCTCCATGTATTTGACATATATGTGTGAAGATAAGTTTTGCAACACTACTGTCAATGTTGCCAACTTAGCCATTTTATGGCTAAATCTAGCATTTTTATAGTAGCGTTTAGCCATCTAAAATCGTAAAATGCTTATAGCCTGAAATCTAGCCAATTTAACCAAACCCTTAGCCAGTATCTAGTCTAAATAGCATAATTTCATGTGCGCTTTAGCTGAGCAAAATAAATGGTTATGGTGAATCCTCAATACCTGTGTAGTTGTATTATGTTATCATTATGTCATCAAAATGAGTACTAATCATAAAGTCGACTTCTAAAGTATGCGCTCAAAGTCATGATTTGTGACACACAGAATTGGTCGGTTTTTACATATTTTACCTAAAGAATTTTAGTAAATTTCATATCTCAATATCAGATATATTTAACGTACGGTGTTGCTGCTTAGCAAAAATATACCTTATTTCATTACAATTTTATAAATTTTAAAGATACCATCTAGCCATCATTTGCGAGGAAGTGTTGGCAACACTGACTACTGTAGCAGCGCTAACTTCTTGACAATAAATTGAGTAAGACATTGCCAGTAACTTATTAAATCTATGTGTTACAGAATTAATATTATCATGTAGTAGCATAAGATTATGCTTCGGAATTTTTTTCTTAAACATCACAAAACAATGTGCTATCATTTGCCTGTCGCCACTCCTTAAGGTTTCCTCAGCTGTGTCAGATTGATAGACCTGCTCCATGATGATAAGCTGACTGCTTTTAAATTGCATACAAGTGTTCTGGGCTTATGAAGTATACGAGAGGTGTGGGAAATACAGTCTTAAATATTAGAAGCAACTCTGCACAATAAACAATAGCATTTGAATCATCCTTCATTGCAAGACTGACTTTGTTCCGAGAGGGTTATATCGTATAGGAATACAACTTATTATACAAGTGTTTCATTAGTAATACAAAGTTAGGCTGCATATTATTTAACAATAATAAGTTAATGTTGTATAACTGCACCTATCTTTGTATAAACTATGTCTCTATGTTTATTTATACATCTGTTGTAAGCATTCCTTTCAGAATTCATGGTTTCTTCCCTCCCATATGTTTATAACATGATTGTTCTTAGATGAGACAGATTATATGTATTACTCTTGTGCTTGTGGACAGAGAATTATGGTCCCGGCCAAAAACCTCCTCTTCTAGAGCCATTGTTCTTACATTTCTTTGGACTCCCGAACAATGCACTTGTTTTTGGAAAGTTCCTGTTTTTCTCAAATTCGAGTATGGCAGTAAAGGTGCTGTGATGAAGCAAATGTCTCCTTGGGTAAAGCCAGGGGTGCCCGTACTCCACAAAGGCTGTGGCATATCCCCCTCGTTTTTTTCGAGAGATCAATTTCAACTATTTAGTTCCTTTCTTATGCAGCTGGGAGGCTTCACAAAGGGGTGTCTTATAGGTACTATAGTAGCTATTGTGATACCAGTACACAATAAAAGCTTAAACAAGTAATTGGAGAGTTACAATCAATTAAAAAATTGTAATATTAATGGCAAAAATTATAAATAAAAATATTTGGCAGGAGGTGTATTTTATTATGTGCTATTTCAATGTAGGTACTCTATTGTATATATCTAAATATTATACTAATAGAGTAAGTGTAATAATGCTATATGTTCTGAACAACTACATACCTATCTATAATGTTACAGTGCCTTTTACACACTTCCAAAAGTTATCATTTGATATGCCACATAGAGTATGAAGTGTACTAACATTACTTTTTTTGTGAGGATACAGCACATTTAGATAAAAAAACTTAAAGATACAAATTGAGTTAACAAGTACAATACCCAATTAGAAATTTTAGTAAATGAGTTTATATTAACTATGTTAATTTACTCCAATATTTTTGTATTTCATAAAATTTTGGATTCTCCTACAAAAATGTTTCTGATGGTACAGAAAGTAAATTTAGTAAAATGCAAGAGTATCATAATTATTTAATGAGGCCTTCATAGCTCTGCCTTTTTTCCCTCTCTTTACCCTCTTCAATGCCTAAGCAGTATTCATGTTACTTGCTGCGATAGGCAGAGCATAATAATAACCAATGACATGTCGGAATGAAAGGGAAGTTCTGATTACTTCTTCTGATGGCTCGTTAAATCATTTACTCATTAAGCTACACCTGTTGCTTGTTTCACACTATGCTGTATACATCAGAAACTACATGTGGCCAGATATTGGTCTATGGCAAGCTTATAACACAGTTTGATAAATTTCAGAAACTGTGCAACTTCACAGAAATGTAATTAAAACATTAGATACAACATTTTCAGCAGCATGGTATAGAGGGTTTAAACACATGACCATAGTCTGGTCAGCCAAGGAAAACAACAGAAGAACAGGATAGGGCTATTGTTGAAGCTCCTACCCAAGATCCATTCCAAACTGCTACTAGATTTGGGTGATTTACAACTAAATTGTGATGTAGCAACCATGAGGAAACGTCTTCACGATGCCTGCATTCACAATAGAAGAGCAGCGAAGAAGGTAAAGTTGTCATAGGAACACCAAGAATGCTGCATTGGCTTTGCTTTACAGTATTTAGTAGAACCCGAAGATTACTGGGATCTTGTAATATTCTCTGATGAAAAAATATTTTTGTTCAATGAAGATGGCAGACTATTCTTATGGCGCCCCAACAATTCACGATATGACCTACAGCATGTAATTGCCACATCATGGAGTGGGCGAATCAGTGTAGGATTTCGGGGATGGATGTCGTCTGCAGGACTAAGAGAACTGGTTTATGTCCCTCCCAAAATGAATTCCCAGAAATACATAAAAGTTTTGGAAGAATGCATGCTCCCCACTGTAAGAGCTGTATATCCAGTCAGTGACATGCTAACCATGCATTTTGTGCATGACAACAGAGTGTGCACACATTTCAAATTACAAGACAATGGTTGCAAGCTCATCCTGAGATATCTGCTCTTGATTGGCCATCGAAGTCCCTGGATCTCAATCCAGTTGAGCGCTTATGGGGACTTATAGTTAAAGCATGGGATCCAAGACACAAGAAAACAACAAAAGCTCTTTCAAATCACGTGCTCGAAGATTGGGAAAACCTAAGGAGGCAACCAGATATGTGTCAGTCTCTTGTAAGGTGGCATGTGGTGGAAAGCCAGAGGATAAAAAGTTTTTTATTTGTTATTACCACAGAAGATACCCATTCGTTAAGTTTTAATGCCTCCCAAGAAAGACACTTTGTTTCGTTTGAAAGTATAGAATACTATTCTGAAATACACTACCTATAGAGTTTATTAATTTATGTTGGGTTTTAATGCCACCCAAGAAAGGCGCTTTTCATTTGAAAGTGTAGAATACTATACTAAAATACATTACCTACAGAGTTTATTAATTTATGATGGGTTTTAATGCCACCCAAGAAAGGAGCTTTATTGCATAGGTATTAGAAGAAAACCTTTCATTCGAAAGCAGAAACTGTATTATAATATAATGCAATAAACAAACATGTTTAAAGCTATTTTGATACAAAGTTAAATTCTAGTATAAATATAGGAGAATTTATAGAAGGATTAAACGTTTTTATATTTTTCAATGTAATTTTGCATTATGTTTGCTGTAAAGCTGTACATATTTTTGTGATTTTAAGGACAAAGTTAAAGTTTCTCTTATAACACAGAAGCGTTTAACTCAATAAATACTGCTTATTTCAAGCAACATTTACATTTTCCATTATAGGTATTAAGAATTTGGAGATGAATCTACCCTTCTTCCCCATCTTTCCTTGTCCTCATTAGAGCCTCTTTCCGTGTATTGCAACTGTCAGCAGTTCATTGGTCAGTAGTGATGCCTCACTCCTTACTAGACCCCCGTAAGATGATAAGAAACTGAGAGATGCTCCCAAGCGTGCAGTTTAGTAAGTTTGCTTTCTGTACAACTTGTGGTGCCATGATTTTCCCCCCATGGGCAGCTCTTGGTAAAACTCAGCATAAAGATCTTACGCCATTTTCGCATTTCCCCAAGCAGCACCATAAACATAATGCATGTCTGCTAGTTTTACATAAGTAAAATGGAACATTTTTACAGTAGACTGCAAAACTTATAATACTTCCAGTAAATAAAGCACTTTAGTATGTCTAGTAGCTGAGGTTGCCTACTTACACCTCTTGTACAAACCATGAAGTCAAAATACTGTATAATATGTGATGAAGTCCCTTGGCACTTAAAGAATAAAATGCAGGTTTTAGGTTAATGGTGATAATATAAACAGTGTTAAAAAAACAAACACAAGTGATATTTCAAAATGCAAATAAAACCAAACATAAGCAATGTTCCAATGTCATGAGTGAACAGAAATCTGACAGAATTTCATCTATTCCAATGCGACATTTGAAAAAAAAAAACAAAAAAACATTAATGCCGTCTAGCTTGATAGCAAGACATTTACGGGCATACAATTTCTATAAGAAAATACTCAAATAGAACCCTTGAATCATGCCTTAAACATGTATTTCTGGTTAAATCTTGCTATTGAATTTTTGAGTGGAGTGCTGTACTTTGACGCCCTTCAACCTAATAATCTTTGGCTGAAACAAGGCAGGGAAAATATAAACAGATAACACAATAAAATATTTATATATAAATTAGACCTATGTTTTATACAATTGCGTGTAGTATTGCATATTTAATTAATGTAATGGAGCATGCAACAATAAAGATATTGTTAAAAAAAAAACACCCACATGATTTTCTAAAAATGCTTTTTTGCTTTCAGGAGACCTCAAAACATGTATTTCCAGTGAAATTTTGATATCAAATTTTTTGTTGGAATGCATTACTTCCTCTACGTGTTAGTTGCATGCCAGAGAAAGTAAATATATTCACATGTTAGAAACTTCCTGCTAAAATGTAACTAGCTTACGAAATTGTGCTAAAATATGTTTAAATTACTATAATTTATTCACATTTGACATAAACGGCAACATCCTTGGTAGTTCCAATGTCTGATGTAAATCTGTGATAAATTCCATGAAGTCCACAGAAATAATCCCATTCACTCTATTGAAAGGTATAACATGATATTTTATGACCTGTTGTTATTCATGAATTATCAAACTCCAGACTGCATCTACAGGGTGTATTATAATTAATAGCGCAAGCCAAAATTGTGAGATTTATTATTGCAAATGTGTGGCTCTGAGCCGCCGCTGACTGCATTAAGAAACATCATCCTAATAAGTACAAATGAATTTGAAAAGTAGACTTATAGCTTATTTGCCATTTTAAGTTACCTCATTGCTGAACTTAACAGGGGATACAATTCTACTTTGGTATGTTACATGTTACTAATACCGTACACTCTTCCTGTTAAAGAAGGTGTTCAAAGTGTCATCCTTGCACCTGGATGCAATACTGCACTCGTCTCTGCAATGAGTTTTGAATTCTTTCAAACACCCCCAGATCATCTCGGAATTCTTAACAAGCACGTACAATTCTTTGCTCCAGTACTTCCAACAGTATCAACAGGAGTGCAGTAAACTACACTTTTGAGGTGACCCCAAAAAGCAAAATCCGAAGGATTGAGATCAAGTGATCAAAGAGGCCAAGGTACATGCCCTCCTCGACCTATCCATCTTGAACGTATCTCCACGTTAGATATCTTCTTAGAGTAGCAACAACATATGCATGTACCACATACTCCGACATTGTTCAAGGGAAACATCCTCGAGCAATTCTGGAAGATTCCACCGCAGAAACCATAGGTAGCTCTGTTCATTAAGTTTGTTGGATGAATGTATGGACCTATGAGACAATCACTTAGTACCTCTAATCACACATTCAATGAGAAATGTTGCTAATGTTGTGACTCATGAACATCATATGAACTTACTTTGCACCATAAAAGTGTGTTATAATTAAAAATACCATCGTGTGTGAACTCCACTTCATTGGTAAATAAAATGTTATGTGTAAAACGAGGGTTAACCAGAGCTTGTTTTTGCGTTCATGACAAAAATTTACTCGAGGACCAAAATCCCAATCATTGAGACATTGAACTCTCTGAAGGTGGTAAGGTAAGGTGCATTGTGATTTAAAATTCCCCATACACTACTGTGGCTTAGTACAGGCACTTGTGTGGCAATTCTTCTCTTTGAAGTTCCTGGAGATATTTGCACAGTATCCCACTCCATCACCTCAATTGCAAGTGTGATGTGTGCAGGCCTTCCTGTTTCCCTGCCACATGCGAAACTACTCTGTTCTCTTAGGCTCTGATGGATCCTTGTAAATGTGTGACTTTCCGAGTGTCTTCAATCAGGGTATTTTTAAGTGCAAACGTGCAGCCTCCCATGCATTGCCATTAGCCAAACCATACATGAAATGCATGTCCGCATACTCTTCGTTGCTGTATGTTTCTATTTTGTCTACATAGAGTTTGACACATCTGACACTATTCAGACAAACAATCTGACTGCTTTGATTGTGTACTGTACCCATTGTCTGTCATGTATGGTATTACAACTCCAGCTGGTGACAATATTCAGTTTTGTAAACAAGAGCACGTCACACACTGCTTCTAAGTGCGCAATGGGGGAAGCACAACTAAGGATGTCAGTGGTGGCTCATAACCACACATTCACTATAATAAATCTTGCACACAGTTTGTTTGCGGATCCTTGTTTGCTGAAACTTTTATGCTTCTGTTATCATATATTTCCAACCATTTTGGTTTGCGCTACCATTTGGTATGCTATGAATCTTTTAGTATGTTACATGATTGTGACACTTTGTTCCTGGATCAGATATCAGGAAGAAATAGATGTTATTAATATGAGCTGGTAGTAAAAATAGTTTAAAATAAGAAAATAAAATGAAACAAGCAAACCAGGGTTTGTCATGTGTAAATATTAGTATTTATTATTGTTCAAGTAACTAGAAATGGAGAAATTGTTTCTCTAGAAGGAGTTATATTTTGAGGTATTTTAGTTTGATATGGATATTCGTACTGTCTAGGTACAGTTAAAAAATAAATCCTGTGGTGCTGAAGCCCGTAAAGGGCTGGGCCTGCCAATCTGACTGCCGACCTCACACCCACTTACACATGGCAGAGCTGGGTGATCATCCAATCAATATGGGGAGATGTGGCCAGCATCATGTATCTCCCCAGTCGAAAAGTTGGATCACGAGGCCAGAATCACTGCCTATTGCAGCTCCTCACTTTCTTCACAATGCTGATTGGGCACCAGTCTTATACCTGGGACTTAAGATTCTGCACCCTTATGGGGGTGATTGAATCCGGGTGCATTCTGTGCTGGGAATCAGAGTTCCTTACTCTAGCCCACAACGCCAAGGCGCAGTACGCCTAGATACAGTTACCACTGTAAAACTCTAAAGCATGTATTGCGTATCCTTGTGCTCATGTTAGATTTTTCTATGTAAGTATATTATGTAACCCATCTATTCTAGATTTAGGATATTGAAGATACAAGCATGATGGTTCTCATGTAATTGTTTATTGTGATCCATTATAGCAAACATAATTTTTGAGACTAGTCCTATGCTTCTTTTGGGAAATACCTCCTGCCCAGTAGCATTGTTGTATTCGATAATGCGCCTTATCACACTGTGCAGGAAAACAAAGCTCCAACGATGGCATCTCGGAGAGAACAGATTGTTCAGTGCCTGAAGGATAATGGTTTGGACTTCAAAGAATATTTAGAAATTGTCAAAGCAAACAAACCACCTCCAGTGTATACCGCAGATAAACTTTTGAAAGACCATGGATTTGAGCCCTCAGATTGCTGCCTTATTACTGTGATCTAAACCCTATTGAATGGTGTGGAATATAATGAAACAAAAAATAGCAGAAAAAAAAATGTGTCTTCCATTACTTTAAATGCACTGAAGAGGATTGGAAAAACGCATGCATCAAAATGAAGTCCATTGAACAAGAATACTGCATCGAGATGCCTTGATGGAAGAAGAAATAGAAAGAATAGTAATCAATGTAGGTTTGGATAGCAGTGATGAAGAGGAAACAAATAGTTTGTTCAGTTTTGTGGATTCTGGAGATGGTAATGGCAGTTCTACAGATACAGCAAGTGATGCAGACATAACAGCAGGTTTCTATCCTTTAGATGACAGTGCCACGATGGATGCTCTACAGATACAGCAAGTGAGATGGATGTGCAGGAATCGGAATCTACACATCAGAATTAAGTATGTCAATTTTGTTCTGCTCCTTAGCATAGCATATTTTCTGCCTTCAATGGTGTACATACTTTTGTGACATACTATTCACCTCTCCTCCCATCTGCAGGCCAGTCAGACGGTGTAAACAGATAACAGCGCCTCCACCGCAAGGTATCTTGTTAAATGTCCTGGGTAATACTACAATTCATCAAGAATATACAATGCCTTATTTATTAAGTAGGTCTTAAGCTCATTCTTAAAAGTATGCATTATATAAGGTGCTTTACCAAATCTGGTAGTTTTATTATATAAAAAACTGATGTGTTACACTCACATGACTTTTTCTACTCTTGTACAAACTATTTTAACAAACGCTTATTCTCCATATGCTTCATGTTTATTGAGATGTTAATCTTATTGCTAATTTTCTTGTAGATGCAAGGGGAATTGGTAGGTTTTAAGCGATAGTCAAATATTTTAAGAGCTGGTTGCTATGTGGAGTATTCCATTCTCTTTGCATTACCAGGACAAAGAAAAATGAATAACTAATTCCCATTTGAGGAAAAGTATAAGTATTGGAAAATTTAAGGGAATAACAAGCAATATCTCGAAAATGGTTCACTCAACAAAAAAAATATATATGACATAAATTGTGTATTTTAACGGGATCTACAGAATTTGTGTAGTAAAACTTTGTCTATGTCTTATGGTTTACCAGTTATGCAAAAGTCGTTCACAATGAAGAATACTTTTGGAGACATTTCCAAAAAATTCGAGATATACATTCATATGCCATTAAAATGTCTTAAACTTATGGTATTTTATTCAAAATTCTTAGAGCCATTTTTGAGAAAATTAAAATTTTCGAAAAATGTTCCATGTAAAGGGTAATCTGGGGTGGGGGATTTTCTTGAAAACCTCGTGTCGCATCTCTGGAAGATACTGAACCTAAATACCAAGCTTGGTGTTTATCCGACTGTTCGTTTCTGAGTTATGCTGTTCACAGACACACACATGGACATGTTTCCAAAAATGCTTTATATGCATTCAGTGCACCTCAAAACATGTGTTTCCTGTGAAATCTTGGTATCAAATTTTTGGGTGGAATGCAATACTTCCCCTACTTACTATATGTAGTAGAGAAAGTAAAAATAATCCCATTACACTTGGATCTTTGTAGCTGATATTTATTCTAAAAACTTATCTAAAAAAGTCATGGTTGTGCCATGTATTATAATGATATCATTATTTCTTAAATTATCTTTTTGCAAAGCATATATTATTACTGTATAAGCATATAATGAAAATGCTGTAAGAATTTGTTTTTCTCTAAAACATCGCCTGCATGAATCCCTATGATCTAAGCAATATATTATTCTGATAGCTTTCTTCTGTAATTTCAATACCCTTTCATATTTTATTTTATGCTACACCCCCAGATTTCTATCCCATACATCAAATGAGGAAATATGACACCATGTTAGATCAATTTCAATACTTTTTCTTCTAGGAGATTAGAAAATTGTCTAAGCAGAAGCAATGATTTACTAATTTGCCCACAAATATATTGAATGTGTTCTGACCATGTTAATTTTTGGTCCATTATGATACCTAGAAATTTATGTATTCGTAGCATATATATTGCAATCTGATAATTGTAAAGTGTTATATTCATTATTTAAATTCCTTAGATTAAACTGGGTTCATTTTGTCTTGGACATATTTCTTTTTAAATTATTCTCACTAAGGAAATAGCTTTACTTTTATCTGTATTAGATATGTCATTCACATACAGAACAAATAAAAGAGGACCCAGCATGGAACCTTGAGGAACACCATAGTTTACAGTTTCGAATTTTGATGTAGTTTTTGTTGTTAATTTCCCTCATTTGTGATATATTTGTGTTGCCTACTTTCTGACAATAAGGTATGAGCTAATTAAGTATAAGTTAAACCCCTAATCCCATATACATCTAACTTATTCAATAAAATACTATGATCCACACAGTCAAATCCTTTTGTAAGGTCAAAAAATAGTGTTGCAGTTTTCTCTGTATTTTCTAAGTGCTTTACTATACTATTTGTGCACTCCATGATTGCCGAAATTGTTGAGAAATGTTTCCTAAAGCCATGTTGTGAATTCACTACGGTGTTATTTTTTTCTAAGAAGTGTATTAGTCGCTGCAATGTAACCCTTTCAAAACCTTTGGCTAATTCCAAAGTTAGTTAATTGGCCTGTAGTTGTTTATGTTCTTAATATCACCTTTTTTATGTACAGGTCTGACAATAGACATTTTCAGACAAGCTGGAAACTCCCCTCTTGATATAGAATAGTTAATAAAATACTCAAGAGGACTTACAAGAACATATTTGCATTTAGAATTACCGTATTGATTTCATCCACTACTAGTAGATTTGTTTGATAACTTATTATATGTATTATTTCAATTATTGTCACAGGATTGATAAAAAAAGATGGATATATTTCTCTAAACCAAACATTGGATGCAGGAATTTGGTTACTTGATTGAGAAAATTTGTTTATATAACTCACATAATTTAATGGGATCATTTAGTACTAAGCAATTTATGTTCAGTTCAAGATTTTTTGAGTTGGGTATGTTTTGTCTATACAACTATACCCCAAGTTGTTCTACAAATATTCCCTGAATTGTTGATTTTTTCTGTATATACATTGGCTTTAAGGTTATTGAGAGCTACCAAATAATGTTTTTTTGCCCTTATACTTATTTTTGTAATAGGCATTTCCTGTTGCTTTATATTAGCTCATATTTTGCACAGTATCTAACATTAGATGAAATGTCAAACCACTATGATGGAGAATTAACAGCTATAAAAGCAGCATTACAGAACATTTTATATAGATCATACATAAAACAAAAAATAGTCATCTTATCCGACTCAAAATCAGCCATAGATGGAATAGTAAATTACAGTAATAAAACAACAAGAAATATTAAAGAAATAAGAAGCCTAATTAAAGCAATTGAAACTAGAAATCATGTTGCTCTACAATGGATCCCAGCTCATGTTGGACTTTTGGCCAATGAACATGCGGATCAATTAGCAAAGAAAGGTGCAATACAACAAATAAAACCTGTAGGACAAGTAGTAATAAATAAACAATTAAATAACATTAAACAACATTTCAAAAGACAGCAGAGACTTGATGAAGAAGATAAATTAAAGGATAAACATTATAAGAATATTAAAGATAGAGTTGAATTACAAAAAATGCCAAGGAAGACTGCAGTGGCCTTATTTAGGATGCCCACCTACACCCAAGTGCACTCTCTGTGAAGAAGATGTCATCCTGAACAAACAACATCTCGCCAAATGCAAAGGCCTTAAAAGTGATAACTTACAGACTTTATACTGGGAAGCCAGAGGGAAAATGATGCAGATCAATTAATCCCCAGTGCCATTGGTGAACAACAACAACATATTAGTTCGTAAAAATGCTTCGTCTCATCTTTCAGCTTAATAGTTTCTGAATCAAGTTTAACTCTTGCAGTTTTGTTCCTATGTAAAACATTTTATAGGACAACAGGTATTCAAATGCATTCTGAAGACACAATAAAATTCATCCCACTTTTCATTCACGTTATTGGCGGAGTACATAGTGCCCCATGTCTCTTCATGTAGTTTTCGAATTAGTTGAGTAATGCAACTTTCGTCTTATATCATGGAATCTTTTCAATTCCTTTTGTTTTTCATTTCCCACTTATACATATGAAATCAACACACCGGGCATAATAATCTGAGATATAAGTATTAATATTACAAGCAATAATCTTAACATTATTTACATTGGATGTGACATGATCGATAGCGGAGGATGATAATGCAGTTTCTCTAGTCGATCTGTGTATTATATTGTCAATATTGTAACTATTAAATATATGTATTAGTTTTTTGTAAGAATTGTCAGAATAGTTTAAATTTATATTAAGATCACTTGTGATTATTAGATTTTTGTATTTTACGGATAGATTTGATAACAATTCCTCTAAATGTATAATAAATAGATCTACATCTGAGTTAGGAGACCTATAAATCCTCAGGATTAAAATACTCTGTTTGTGGACTTCCAGCTTTAAGGCTGCAGCCTCAAATAATTTCTCAACCTGGAAGGGACTCACATCTATAACTGAAGCACCCAGAGAGCTTCAAACTAGCAGAGCTACTCCACCTCCCCTAAATAGGGACCTAGTAAAACTACTTATAATGTTGTAATTATTAATTTTACATAGACTCAGTTGTTCACCATTGATTCCATGTTCAGTAAATACTACAATATCTGGTAAATAATCACTCGTAATTGTTCACAAGTTACAATTTTCTGGCTTATATATTGTATGTTTAAATGAATTAGCCTTATTAACTTTTAGATGCATAGAAGAGTTTGCAAAAATTCTCTTCTTCTGAAATTACTGACCATGCATTGTTATCTTCCAATCTATTCAACTTATACTGGCTAATATTATCTTATAGTGTGCCCGTAGAAAATGCATCCACCTCATCTCTAACTAGTTACCCTTAATTACAGAGCTAATTGTATTACAAAGTAATTTACCAAATTTATGAGATCCCCTTCTATTCAAATATACACCATCCCTCCCAAAGTCAAGAGCATCTAACCACAAGTTTCCATCCATCATTAAACAGTTCTTAGTAGCACACATCAACACACACATTAACCTTCCTGGTTAATTCTTATCATTTTACTCTTACTGACATCAAACCTGCTTAGCACTCCACTCCACTCCACTCTTGGTCTTATTTGACTTTGACCTGATACTTTGCACCAAATCCATCATTTCCCTCATGATTTCTTCTGCCATTCTTCCTTGTTTAATGTTATTTGTACCTGTATGCACCAACACTACCTCTGGTTTCATTTTCTTTAAGTTCATCTGGCCTATTTTGCCTTGTAGCTTGGCTATTTTTATGCCAAGAAAGCAGCAAACGTCATAACCTTTATCCTGGCACAGTTCACCAGAAAACTTTAGCATGAAGTCACAAGTCACCTCTAGCACATGTTTTTTGGTTATGTTTTCGCTTAAGTTTTTATTGCACTCCCAATCTTTTTGTATTCACAACTTGAGCTTCATTAACATCATCCACCTCACTTAGTACTTCAAATTTATTTTTGCTGACATAATTTTGCAATCCTCTCACCATGGAGCATCAGCCACAATGTTCTTATGCTTACACATGATTAGTGTCCTTCCATTGTCTGCTGCAGTCATGTTGTGTAGTTGGCAAGGAGTTTTTGATTATCAGAATTGCCAATCAGAAAATACACTCAAATTTAGTAAACAGTTAAACTAATGCATGATAACATTTCCTGTCCTTTCCAGCTCTACTATTATCAGGTCAAGTAGTGTTAGGGCTGAAGTGCAGAACCTAGTGGTGATATTGTGCAGCTAAGATATTTGTGAATGTGGTGACCTGATCAAAAGTCCTGCATCATTAATAGTTTTAGTTATTGTAATGCTGTTAATACCTTTGCTTTAGTGGAAGCTCGCTCTTTTAATCACACAGCCATTACTTTCTATTTTTGCCTGTAAAAGCTCAAAAATAAGTGAACACCCAGTACACATAATACATTGGTATAATTACAATCAATGGAAAAAACAGGTTGAATGTTTTATTCATTATGGTAATTTTCCATTGTGCTTGACATTAATTTGTATAATACATTTTTAATAAAATTAATATTCATGATACAAAGATACAATAACTTTGCTGCATGCCTGCCAATGCTTAGTTAGTGTGCTATGAAAATAGTAGAAGGGATATTACAAAATGGACAGCATGTTATGTGTCTTGGAAATAAAAAATGCTGTTTTCTTTAACCAAGGTTTCTATATTCAGTTTTATATGATTTTACACTAGTATGTTCCTTTAAGGTATGACACCTTGAAATTGAAATAACTTCGTAGCACTGCGATGAATGACTCAATTGAGAGGAGTTTAATGTCTTTCTGTCTTTTCACAGCTCTCATTGGCTTAAGTCCTGTCTGTGAGAATGAATTTCTCAAATCTGATCAGCTTTCCAACCTTAACTTACTCATCTGTATGAAAGAAAAATTATCAGGCATAAATAACCCTATCATATTTTCAGTTAGTAATACTAGCAAGAGGACAACAGGAAGTAAAACTGTTGCTACAGCATCTGCTAATGTATTATGTTCATTTGGCAATTAGAGTTTTAATTTTGCATATAATGTCCATGCTTGGGACCACAAGCTTATAGTAGCTTAGATTTTCTGTGTAGAATATTTTTATGCTGTAAAATATCTCTCATCCTTGACTATATTTCAATCTGCAGACTTTGGTTTAAAAAGGAAAGCAAACAACTATTGAATCAGATTTTATTTGCAAAACATTTTCAATATTGATGCCTTGACCAGAGCTTTGAGAAAATATTGTTTTTATTTATTGCACAATAGCCCATTGTGAGCTGCTGCTCTTCCCTAGGCGATATACATAATAATTCTTCTGTAGTAACAGTTACATTACATAGCTTAACTTACATGTACAATGTTATATTTGCATTATACAATGTGTTGTTTGTTGCCTATAACTATTATTAGATATGCTTATAGTTCTAATATCCTTGATAATATAATGTTTCACATTCTTTTAGAGGTGTTTGAAATCATGTACATTCTTTATTTCTATTGGTAGCAAATTATAATATTTGGAACCAGTATAAAGTATAGATCCGATACCATGTTTTGTTGAAATTGTTTTATTAAACTTTATTATTTTTCTGTCTTGTTATGTGTCTGTGAATGTTAACATTAAATATAAAATTAAAGCTTAATAATGTCAGCTTGTTTACAATTTTGTATACAGTGCATATTAGTTCAGTTTTCAATAATATTTCTATGGATGGGATTCATGTGCTTAAATACAACAATGCTCTATTTGGAGTACCATAGGGAATTTTGTACAGAATCCGGATGGCTCTTGTTTACGAAATTTCTAACTCGTGAATCAACGTTTTAATACAAGTTTCCTATATTGTGGTCAGATAGTTCAATTAAGAGCTGATAAATACACAATAAATACCAGTTTTTAAATATTCCCTTTAGTATGAGTAACACCCTAAAGCTGGAAATATTTTTTTTTAATATGATCTACAACTATATGGCTTTGCCATATTTGTTTATTGTCTATCATCAGTCCTAAAGATGAAAATGAACTTTTAAATGTGCAAATTAACAATGAAACTATGGAGCAATTGGAAAGTACAAAATTTCTGGGAGTAATTGTAGGTGAAAATTTGACATTTAAATTTCTTATTGAATATATATGCAATAAAATTAGTATTTACATATACTTATTGAGAAATCTGGAAAAATATCTAAATTAAAATTATTTAAAAATGATATGTTATGAACTAATTCACCCAGCTCTTCTATATGGAATAGAGGTGTGGGGTAACTCAAGTATGACAAATGTAAATAGATTACTGATTCTGCAGAAGAGATGTATAAGACGTATATTTAATGTATATAGTAGAGAGTCGTGTAGGAATATTTTTGTCAAAGCCAAAATATTAACTATTGTTTCATTGTATGTATATACAGTAATTATGTTTGTAGTAAGTAAGAATGCTGTACAGATAAAAGATAGTCATTGGTATAGTACAAGAACACAAAATAATTATTACAGAGAAAATGTAAATAAAAAAGCCAATGGGAAGGATCCCCTGACAATGGGCAAAATTTTTTACAAAAAGTTACCGAAAGAATTAAAAGTATTAAGTAGTAAAACATGCTTGTATAGAATAGATGAATTGTAAATAAATTGTAAATATGTTATTTTGACAAGGCTTGAAACTTGTAAATAAGTCTATAAGCTAATAAAGATTATTATTATTATTATTATTATTATTATTATTATTATTATTATTATTATTATTATGCCTGTCAAGCATCTTTTTTTAAATTAGCTAGCATTTTTGTTCCAAAATATGATAATTTGTGCCCACATAGTGCCACTCACCTGCAAACAACACAATTTACCATTCAGCTTGAATTGCCTTATATTGTTGACATACATTAAAAATAACTGTGGCTAAGGTTTTATCACATACGTTTTTTTAGATAATCCCTTAAAGAATACTTTTAATTTTAAAAAAAAAAACTCTACCACATCATTTAATGTGGTGCAGTTTCTTTACCCAATATAAATTTGCATACATACCCTATATATTATAGTATTAATTAAAACATTATTTTTAGTTATTCAAAATGCATTTTATTCTAGAAATGATTTTCAATAAAGCAATAAGTGTTTATTTCTATACAGCATGTGAAAACAATGTTCAAATATTTATTATTGGAAGCATAGAAGAATGATTCAAGTCATATTCATGCAGCAATAAATTATTTCTTCAATGTCATAATAAGGTTCTTGTCAAGGAAAAGAAAAAAGAAGAATCAGAAACTTCTTTTATTAGATGCTGCACATATTTTGGAAAATGTAATCATGCAGCATGGGATATTTGAAAACGGCTGATATGAAAAAAATTGTTTGACATGTTTGTATACAGATTCACCGAGTCCCAATTAACCAATGCCCGAGATAACAAGGGAGTTGTTGGAAATAAACATAGATATTTTTTGTATCAGCGCAGTGCTAGGCGGTGTGTGTCAACAAGACTGAATGATACCAGCTTGCAAGCTAATGAACTGATGAGCTATCAGTGAAAATGCCATTAAAAATGAAGATGTCTTCAGTGGGTAACAAGATCAACAGACTAACGACGCAGTTGTCGATATGGTCATAAATCCTGAAGAGGAGCATGACACCAATGAGATCAATCAGCCCAAAAATATCATCATTCTGAGGGACTGAAGATGATCAAAGCTGCTATAGTCTACATTGAACAGCAAAAAGTGTCTACAATGCTTGTTCCCTACAATGTTGGTGTTACATTGCAGCTTCCAAAGAAGCAAGAGGTTAGCTTAAAAAACTATGAAATACTTTCAAAAAGCAATCTCATTTAATGTTGTAATCTGTGTATCTTTTATTTAAAATGCATAAAGGGTTTAATGTAGATCCTAAGACAAAAAAATGAGCAGACACTCGAAGTGTATATTTGTCCAAGCTCAAACTGTTTCCACAGCTGGTTCACAATGATGTCTCGGGATGCGTGCCTTTAGCTTTATTCTGTTATCACCTTTCATTTTGAATCCCAATTACTGAATGTGCGTTGACAGCCGAGTGGTTATAAGCAGGTATGAACCAATGAGGCCTACTGAGGTTTGTATCTTGAGCATAATTTTGTGTGTGTGTGCAGAAAAATGCAATGTTTATTATGCATATTATAATATAATTTCAATTAAGGCATTTATGCTGTTATGTAAAAACTGAAACATGTTATATGTTCCTTTTTGTTTTCAAACTAAATATGAAATAAGTAAATATTATATTCCTAAATGAAAAAGCAAATAAAAATAGAATTTAATTTAATATTGGGTGTGTAAACCCTCGGTTTCTACTACTACCCTCATTATACAGGGCATGGTTTATATCAAATGTCTATTCATATTTTCATGAGAGGATACTTTCTCCCAAGCTTTCTGCATTTGATCCCACAAAATCTTTTTTGTCTTGCAGCCAATTTATTTCCAAAACTTCTCCACCTCTGCCCACTCATTTTCAATAGGATTCAAATCAGATGAGCAAGGAGGCCAATCAATCACTATGATATGTTGCCTTTGCAAGAACCAGTTTGAAACCTCCTGACTTGCGTGAACAAGGTGGTTATCTTGTTGGAATTCAGTCATTCCATCGGGATATCTAGTCTTTAGAAAGGAATCATGATGTTTTTGAGGGTATCTTTATATTGTCAGCTACTTAATGTGCAATTAAGCTGCCACAACACCCCATGACCACCTTATGACATCCAACTCCAACAATACGAGATACGCGACCATGGCGATCCATTTATGCCATGTAACATTTATGTTGTAACATTTTCCTCTGGGGCGGTAGACAATTACTATCCCCCCATTTGTAGATGAAAATGTCACCTCCTCTGTGAATATAACCCTATTCCAGCTGTGGTTGACAGTTTCTTCTGCAAATGCGAGCGACATACTCTGTGATCATCTGTAAGATGCTGCTGATCGAGCAAAGAGCCCTGCTGTAGTCAAACGATGCAAGGCTGTGCCGTTTGACCCAGGGAAATTAGAATTATTTCTAATTGTAGACCTATGCTGGAAGGGATTGCTGTCTAGAAGTGCAGTGTGCTGTTGAGGAGTGTCAAAACGTTTTTGACTTGAACCAGGCCAGCAACGAACAACCCCTTCCCTGGATAGCTGCACCCACTTCATAGCCATAGATTTGGGTTGCAGGCTGAGACAGAGTATCCAGCAATGTTGACTAACGTAAGGAGAGATCTCCTTGTAACTGTGTGCGCTTAAAATAGCTAACATATCATGCAGAGCCCCAAGTGCTTGTGCATGATCATATGAGTGCCACTCATAACTGAATGACATAGAGGTTTAATTTTTCACTTTAGAATTCTTACCAATATGGCATTTATTTTAAAAACAAAAAGAGCAATTTGTTTGTGTTTTTATACATGAATGTCTTAAAATTAATAGATATCTTATGCATGGTAAATATAGGGCATTGCCATATATTTAACAAATTAAAATTGAAATAATAAAAACAACATACACTAAAGATTCGAACCTAGGTTGTTCTAATTATGAGACACATGCATTTTACCGTTTAGCTACCATGGATACAACCAAACTGAAAGGCATCTTCCTGTTTATTGTATAGCTTTGAAATGAACGCAAGGTTGTATTCAATTGTGTATGGTGAACGCAGCGTCAGCAAATGCTTCCAATGTTTTCCAAATCGAACTCCCTCTCTGGCTGTTGCTCATTTATTTTGTCTTAGGCTGTATGTTTCAAGGACTTACGTTGTAGTAATCAACTATAAAGTTTTTTTTTTTTTTTTTGTCATTCATAAGCTACCAGGTGAGCCAAAAAACTATCAACTACGTTCGTAGTTTTTTTACTCACCCTGTATTAGCACATTATCTCAAAATTATATAAAATTCAATCAGAATGAAAGAAAGCAAGCTCACAGAAAATTCAAGATATGCATTTTATTCCTTATGTCAATGTGTGAAACATATATTTTAATGAAAATCATTTGAACCATTTTTGAGAAAATAAAGAAAATAATGAAAATTTGGAATTGGGAACCAATTTTTTGTTTCTGAGCTATGGTCTCTCTCATTATGAGTTTGGGGATCCCAAAACATGTATATCCATGAAATCTTGGTGTTGATGTTGAATTTTCTTAGTTGGAATACACCCTCATAAGCAATTGGTAGGGAACATAGTTATACTTCTGACCTGAAAGTGCAATGTGTTTTTTTTAGTATCTCGGCTATTGGTATCAGGTTCTGAAACATACATTATTCAACAAGTTACAGAGTAGAATAGAAACTATGATCATTAATTCTGACCATTAAAACACAAAGTCACTGAATGGGCATTGATAAAATAAAAATCTTATGTGTTGCATTCACATTGCATTCTCTGCTCATTCATCTAGCTTATTCCTCTAACTACCTTTTGTTAATCAAGGTAAACGTTCATTAAACATTTTTGTGTAGGTATAAGTAAAATACAGCAGGCCAAATCATAGTCAGATTTTTAAAAAGCGGATCACTATGTGATGGCTTTGAAATTCCATGCTCCTTGCATCACCTAGAAAAAATCTGATGTGTTACACTCACATCACTTTCTCTACTCTTGTACAAACTATTTTTACAAATGCTTATTCTCCATGTACTTCATGATAATCGAGATAAACATCTGCACAAACTATCTTATTGCTAATTTTCTTGTGGTGCAAGGGGAATATGGTAGGCTTTAAGCGATAGTGAAATGTTTTAAGAGCTGATTGCTATGTGGAGCATTCCATTCCCTTTACACGTCCAGCACATAAAAAAAAAAAAAAAATCTGATGTGTTACACTCACATGACTTTCTCTACTCTTGTACAAACTATTTTTACAAACGCTTATTCTCCATATGCTTCATGTTAATCTTATTGCTAATTTTCTTGTAGATGCAAGAACATATTGCTCCACTTAACAATTTACTGGCAGGAATGTTTCAAGGACCCATCATCTCCAATCTCAGCTGTTGGTCAATTAACCAGTGATTTTTTTATCTTCTTCCCTGGTTAATGAATTATGAACTATAAAATTCCAGCATATGATAGTTTAATCTCTAAGTTCATCAATCCCACACTAGCTAATGCTACAGATACCCAAGGAAGAAAATCACAGAATCACCAATTAGTCACCAGCTACTAAGAATGGGGATGTTGAGTCCTCAAAACATATCCTGTCAGTAATTTGGTAAGTGGAGCAATATGAGTGTATAATGCTGGTTTCACCAATAATTTAATTATTATGTGCAAGTTGCAATGATTTTAAACTTAAGTTGATGTTCATAATTTACAGATGTTCAGATTGTAGAGGTGTCTTATGTAGTTTACAATGATTTGAACCCTTTTAGCATCTAGAATGCCTAGTGGATGTGAAGATGATGTTTGTCATCCATCGTGTTGACATTAGGCAGATTTTTTAAGCTGAAACACTTGGGCTTTGTAAATTTACCATTTGAAGTGAAAATGTTCTTTGGTTTGTAACCTTGAATAATAATCTCTAGTTCATATTTCTTATGGTTTATAGTTTCCCTGTCCATGCTTTCTTTTACTGTCTCCATACAGTTAACTGTGCACATCACTGTGGTGATTCTTGAAACAAACAGTCCATCCATTTGATACAGTAAAATAGTCATTTTCAAACTTGCAGGTTGACTGAAGGCTATGCTTGCAGTATGTACCACCATCTGGAATACTTACTGCTTTTGTAGAGATCAACTACTGTGCCACACGTTTATCCATCTCACTGTATGATTATTTGCATATGTATTTGTGCTTTATAACCGTAACAATTAGTGGTTGTGAAAGAAGTTCAATGATCTATCTTTTTTACTTTCTCTAGCTTGCTTCAATATGATACTTCATTTCCTTATAGTAGGCAAATGTAGTATTGTATTCCACCCAGAAATCTGATGTAAAGATTTCATCAAAAATATATGTGTGAGGTCTACTGAATCCAAAAATAGCATTTTTCGAAAAAGGTGTGCATGCCTACATGCATGTGTGTGGCTCAGTGTCCAGCAAGGATGTAACTCAAAGATTTTCAAGAAAATTCTCCACACTCCAAACTTTTCTTTAGATAGAAAAAGATTTGTTCTTTTTTTATTATTATTTTCTCAAAAATAACAATTTTGATTAAAATACACTATTTGATATATTGACACAAGAAATAAAATTTATGTCTTGCATTTTCTGTGAATGGCCTGTCAAGCCACCCTTGTTTAATTGAATTTTCCATAACTAGGAAACCATAAGAGATAAACAAAACCTTAATGCAGGAAAAGTAAAGAGCTAATTAAAATACAACATTTGTGTCAATTTGTAGTCTTAGTAGTTTTCAAAGTGTTCCATGTAGCACATTTATCCATTTTTCAAGTATGAGTGCATCATCTAATGGACATGGTTGAAAGTTTACAATACCTGTTTTGTTTTCCAACGCAAGAGCTTGTTAACATGAATAAATATTTGAATGCTGTTTCTGCGTATTGTAACTAAGCACGTTTTGCTTAATTTGAAATTATTTCTAGAGAAAAATATATCGTAAGTAACAAAGTGGATAGAAAAATTGCATTTTATATGAATATAATAATATATAATGGATATATGCAAATTTGTCATTGGAAGAGAAAGTCGTGTGAATGTTTAACAGGCTTTTTGCTGTAGTGTTCAAAATAGAGATGCAGAATGCAAGATCATTTGCTATTTGAATTCTGTTTTACGTAACATCTATGTATAAGCAGTAGAATTTCTCTGATGGAAATGCATTTTTTGTATTACCCTTAATGAACACTCACCACTACATATTAAAATAATACCAAATATACTGCTGTAGACTGCACTACTAACTTACACTGAATAAAATTGGAAAGGTAGAATCAGACTGAAAAATTCAATACGATAACCGGGATTTGAATCACTGATCTTTGGTTTTCCTTGCTGTTGCTCTAATCAACTGAGCTACAAGTACAACACTAAATTATCCAACTGAATCACATTTTTCCCAGTGAACTACAAGGCGTTCTCAAATTCATTTTGAGATATCATATGCCGCTAGTGACTTACAATATCATAAGTACTTTAAGTCCCGCTCTTCATAATTAACCACTTTAGGTCAATCAATGATAATTAATTTTTCTTCCACATGTGCTGTGTGAGTTAAAGTTGGAAAGATAGGATATCATACTGGCATGTTGCCATGGTAGCTCAGTTGGTTAGAGCAATGGCACAGAAAGCCATTTAATTCCCAGCTATGGCATTGAATTTTTCAGTATGATTTCTACCTTTCCAACTTTAACCCATACATGATTTTTGTGGAAGAACTATAAATGAGCATGGAGCAAAACACACTAAGTCCACCAGCAGAAGAAATGTTTTTTGGTATGGATTGCCCATGTTTCAATAGCACTGAATTGTTTCAAATAGCACTCCTTCCTATCATAAAATGGCTTTGAAATACAGTGTTTATTCAGAAAGCACTTAATGGAACAAAATGCACTATTTTACAGAAATAAAGAATTGCTTACATGACACATGTATATACATGCTTTGATTGCTGTGTTTGCATTCTGTGGGACTAGAAATGTATGTGTTGCTGTCAAACAGTATCAGATTTTGCTTCCTTGGTTCTTATTAGCAATATTATGTGATGCTAATTGAATGAAGAAAATGAATATCGTTACTTGAAGTCAGAGATAGGGAGCTGTGTCAAGGAAGCACTAATAGTGGATTTGCTTAAGTACAGAGTGAGCCAAAGGACTCCGAACCGGCTGCGTGGTGTTCCTGTCCGTGTCCTCAGCGCTCGTTGCCGTCTGCCGCTATCAAAGAAAGGCGTGAATGAAACCATACAACATTTTTAAAACTACTTTTAAAGGCTTTACTTACCAACTTTACGAAAGATGCTGAAACTGGCCACCGTCGTTATCCATACATTTTTGGCACCTCTTTAGGAAACTATCCATCATGACCGATGTCGTTTAATGTTTCTTCGGTAAGAACCGAATGCGGTCCTTTAGATTTCTTAGCTTGAACACTTCCTGTGGCCTGAAATTTACTGTAAAGTTCATGGATTGTTGTACAGCCTGGAACTTTTATACCTGGAAATCTTTCTGCAAATCGTACTTTCACTTTGCGAGCTGACCAAGTTAACACATACTAATCATAAACAAATACACTGTGTATAATATGAACTTTGTTTATAGCAGCAGTGCGTTATCATGTTTTTATCATATTTCCACACACCCACTGGAAAAACACCACGCAGCCGGTAATACTGTTCATAAAATACCCCTCCTCCAGGATAACTTAAAACATAAAGTGTGCAAGACAAACCCACACACCCTGGAAGAATTAAAACAAAATATCCGCCAGTAAATTTCTTAACGTGAACTACGGCGAGTGATGGATAGTTTCCTAAAGAGGTGAATAAAGATTTCAAAGAGTCATTCTATAATGAAAACCAGAATGAAGAAGAATTTGGCTGTTTGGAGGAAGAAATGAGCATTATTTAAATACAGAAACAGTTGGTTTGTTGAAAGAAGCATTGACATAAGTGTTTACAGAAAAATTGACAAATGAAATTTGAAGACACATTTTTCCGCATGTACAAAGCAAAGTATAAAACTGTGTTTGTAAGTGAAACTTAAATTGTTTATTAAAATATCATTAAAGATAATTGTTTGCCATTTTTTTCTTACTAGTGAAAATATTTTCAGTATAATAGGTTCAAAATAAGTCTTAAACAGTTTTCATTATAAGTGTGGTATTAAACAAAAAATGATTTTGGTGATAATGGTATTTAGGAAAGTGGCATTTGCACTACAGTTAGGTATAAAGAGCTTTAAAAAGTGCTGGTAAGTTTAGGAGATATCAGTTTTTCCTCTGAAAAACTTTTTATTCTGCACTTAGTGCTTTTTGATTCAATGCCCCTCAAATTACATGGAATAGTTGAGCAATCTCACTTCATGAGTTCACTGAATAAGTTGTAATTGCAAAGAAAGGTGCTGCAATTGGATTTCAGAAATGTAAACAATACTGCTGAAAGCAGCATCTTCTGGTAATTGAAATGTCCAAATACTCTGCAAAAATTTATTCAAACCACTGGTTTGAAGCTCAGTGTTTTTGCCCAAGAAGAAATGTAAATTATAGGAAATACAATAGCTTTATAAGATGTTATGGGTGAGAATGCAGTTTATTTTGTATATAAAGTAAAATATGTAATCAACAGGAAATTACATAAAAGTCAAGTTTAAATGTTCCTCCAAGAAGTGCATTGTGAACATTGACAGTTTGTTAGTCAATATATAGTATACATTTATTTTGTGTTATTTTGGGCAGCAGAATAAATCTCTGCTGGTTTAGATTTATCATTCCATACAGGAATGTTCAGTTACTCTTAATCAGATCCACTATAATAAACCCTATCTCATTTGTATAGCAATTCCATTAAGAGCATTGTTTATTATTTGCTTGTGTATGTAGTGCATGACAGTAAGCAAGAGTAAAACTTAATGGTGTTGAATTCTTATCCTTATAGAGGTTTCCTTGTTGATTGGCAGGCGAAACAGGAGACCATAATAAGAGATGGCTGTGCAGTGGCAGAAATTCCTGTCAAGATTGAGCTTCAGGAAGATGAAGATGATATGTCTTCGGGAATGGGGGGTACCAGTGGGACATGTGATGAAAATGGCAGTGGAATTGGAGGCTGGACTACAGAAGAAGAGGGGGTTTCAGCTTCAAAATTTGACAATGGCAGTGTTCGGATAGAGGAATGTGACATATGTGGTCGTGTACTAGGGTCCAAAAGCAATCTGCGGTTGCACAAGATGAAGAGACATGGCTTAGCAGTTCCCTATGTATGCAAAGTTTGTGGTGCCAAGTTTATTACAAGGAGCGATAATGTGCGGCATCGTTTCGATGTACACCGTCGTCCTTGGGATGGGCTGTTTGAGTGTCCTACCTGTGGCAAGGCTACCATTGAGTTCCATAACTTGTTGACACATATGCGGATACATGTTAAAAAGGATGATAACTCTGCCCTCACACCAAAGCCTCCACCACGACCAAAGACTCATATCTGCAAGGTGTGCCACAAGGGATTTACCAGAAGCAGTGATCTTGCACGTCACCAGCGCATACACACAGGGGAACTACCTTTTGCATGCCAACAGTGTGGGCGTGGGTTTCGTCAAGCTGCACATCGTGACAATCACATGAGGAGCATGCATCCAGAGACTGCACCTATAAAAATGTATGGACACATTATTACAGAAGAAAGTAGTGGGGATGAAGAAACTGTTGGAAGTTCAGAATCCTCCATATCCCCAGAGCCAGCTCCATATCCTGAACCAGTCCCACAACCAGAGCCTGTACCAACATCATGACAATAATATACCCACTTCCTTTCAAGGTAATAGTTTCATTACTCATATTACTGGAATGCAGTCTGTGGTATGTTGCTTAAACAGCTCATGTGTTTTTGTGCCATAATGTCATTTTTCTATTGTGCATAATGAGGTGCATGCAAGTCTCTGCTGTGTTAAAACTTCCCTTCCAGAGCTTCTTTTACAAAGCCTTGAATTAATAACTTGCTGCCTAAGCTTATAAGTATAATAATACAAAGAAGTACTGCAATCTCTTATTACTCTGAGGACGAATTTTATTTTTATTTAAATTTTTTATCTATGTGCCTGATAGTGCTGTTTACAGAAAAACATTCACTTGCAAATCATTTGTTTAAACATT
This sequence comes from Deroplatys truncata, assembly GCA_030765065.1. NCBI lineage: Eukaryota > Metazoa > Arthropoda > Insecta > Mantodea > Mantidae > Deroplatys > Deroplatys truncata. The sequence continues at coordinate 30,470,630 of CM060980.1, read as the reverse complement.
TGTTTAGAAGTGTATTATGTCAAATAATCTGGTCTATTCAACTAAGAAAAAAGAAGTAGGGAAGAAAGATCTAATGTGTAGAGTTACACAGTTTTACTCATTACCATTTCAGGATTTTCTATGGACTATCCACAATGAAAAACTTATTTTACCCTTCACTGTAAGCAAATCATGTTAATGGCTCTGCTTAAGTATAACAAGATTTAGAATGAGCAAATAGAAAATAGCTGTGCAGTAGATCAGATGAGTTGGAGGTGGGGATGGGCTGGAGGTGGGGATTGGTGTACTTTAATGAAGGGCAAGACAGGTTTTACATTTGGCTTTACTGACTGGTATGTTGCACAAGATAGCATTTGTTTGATTGGTGGCAGACAAAAAGTTGATTTTTGAGGCTGTTAAAATGTACTCTTAACTCTTTTCTCCCCTCTCCTTTCTTAAATTGGTTGTAGAAAGGTGCTTCACAGTCAGAGCAGGGAGATTATATAAAATTTGTAGAAATACATTAAAAAAGAGAACAAATGGCAAGCCTGATTATTTCATTTGGCTGTTGCTTTTGACACTACAATTGTTTCAGTAAGTAATGTAGGAAGAATTTTGACTGAATTATCTGTCTTTTATGATTTCTCAGTTATATATAGTTAACCAGAAGGAAGGAGATTTCAGATTTTTAGAAGTAATTCAAAAGATGCACAGTTTTGTTGTATTGATTTCTCAAATGCCTGCTATTTCAATTTAATTCAGAGGTATTTTAAAGAAATTTTAAAAATTAAAACCTCATTTTTTATTCATCTGAAGTCAAGGAAATTCCCTGCAACCTGTTAACCTTAGAACCCTTTAAGTATGAAATGTATTATATTTATTCTACCTTTTGTTTATACTGTTTATTCATACATGCTTAAGTTGGAAAACTACAAATTCCATGGGTTTTCATTGCAGTAGTCCTTGTACTTTATTTTAAGCATAAGTGTGCACAATGTAGTGATTACAATGTTATGTAGTACTGTTAATTAGTAACTTATGCAGAACTGCATCAGTATTTTCCTACTTCTGTACATCATCACTCGGCACATGGTCCTTTGCAGAGCTTACACACAGTTCATATGGTTGATTGTAGATTCATGTTTATTAGGTTTATAGTGAAATCTGTGGAACATAAACTGTTATAAAATTCTTTCATAATTCACTTTCTTCTCTTGTAGTTCTTGGACTGGGCTCTGCAATGATTCTAATGTTAACAATGATGATTCAGATTCATACCTCAATTCTTTAATATAAAAAGGTAGCCAAGTGAGTGAGATGAATATCGCAATCTTCAAAAAATTTGCATCTATTTTATCAGTTTCCTGTAGATTTCTCCAGTTTGCATCTGGATGACTGTCCAAATTATATGGTATGACTGGATTGAGGTTTACTGTAAATATTTTCAGTATTGTGTCCAATGATATCTTCTGTACACTCCGTACAGTGCTCATAACACTGTCTCATTAACACAAATATTCAGTGTATTGGTGCACATAAAAAGTGCACAGTCATGTTAGTGACACTCTTCAGAATGTTTTTTATTTATTGTTTCATCCGTATAGCACGCTTAAACTTCTATTGTCATAGATTTTTGCTTTATGCTTTGCATTAAGAAACAGCTGAGGTGTTACCAGAGGTGCTCATCCCCCTCCCAAAGGCTATGGTGCATCCCCCTTCAAAACAATCATTGGTGAAAAGCTTCACAAAGGGGCTGTCTTATAGGTACTTAAGTAACTATTGTGATACCGGTACACAATAAAAGCTTAAATAAACAATTGGAAAGTCAAAATCAATAAAAAATGATAATATTTACAGCAAAAAATTACAAATAAAAATATTTGTCAGATAGTGTATTTTAACAGGTGTTTCAACATATCCTATTGTATCTAAATAGACCAATATAGTAAGTGTAACACTATATGTTCTGAACAACTACGTGCCTACCTATTATAATGTTATAGTTCCTTTTATGCATTTACAAAAATTATAATTTGATACGCCACATTATGCCATACAGTATGAATTGTGCTTAGCATTAATTTTTGAGGAGTTACAGCACACTTAACAAACCTAAAGATATAAACTGAATTAACAATTACAATACTTGATTAAAAATTGTAATAAATGTCTTTATATTACCTACATTAATTTACTTCAATATTTTTGTATTCCCCAAAATTTTAACCCCCACACCCAAATGTTCCCGATGACGCTATTTGTGCCAATACCCCCCCCCCCCGAGTGGCCCTGGGAATTACAATTGTTGAACTGTAGGGGGTTTTTTTAATGCTGGTTAAAACTCACATTCATTTCCACATTAATACTTACAGACTCTCCAAAGGGCAGGGGATGATTGCAATTAAGAAAAATTCCCTTCCTAAGTCAGTGACCTCTGGTTTGAGAAACCAGGATGCTGAGCACTTTACCATGGAGGCAGTCATTTTCAGAACGTTGTTTTTAACTGATTGCATCGTGTTCTGAAAATTATTTTTACAGCTTTTTTCTTTCTTTATATATATGTGTGTGTGTGTGTGTGTGTGTGCATGCATGGTTTATTCTCAACAGCCAATGTTGTCAGTTTTATTAAAGCCTCCTGAAATGTTTGACATGCACAGGACATTAATATGATGAATACTTTGACATTTTCTGTATCTGTGCTTTTAGGAATTTCTAGAGTTGTAATACTGAAGAGAAGTTGGCTGCTTACATTATCTTCTGACACTCAATTTTTCCATTCTAGTATTGTGGTCTGTCCATGTTGTCATCAGTATTTATGAACCGATGGTTCAGGATCTTCCTCATGTGTTCTTGCAGTACGGTTTTTTGTCAATGTTTTCTTCTAGTTTCTGAATAATTATATTCCTGTTCAACAGTCAAAAGCTTTTAGGTAATCTATGAAGATATGACATTGTTTAGTTTTTGAAAATTTTTGTTGCTTTCTTTTTACTTTCTCTACTACGTATAGTAAGTAGGGGAAGTATTACATTCCACCCAAAAATTCGATACCAAGATTTCCCCGGAAATACATGTTTTGAGACCTCCTGAATCCAAAAAAAGCATTTTTGGAAACATGTCCGTGTGTGTGTCTGTGTGTCTGTGAACAGCATAACTCAAAAACGAACAGTCGGATAAGCACCAAACTTGGTATTTAGGTTCAGTATCTTCCAGAGATGCGACACGAAGGTTTTCAAGAAAATTCCCCCACCCCAGACTACCCTTTACATGGAAGATTTTTCGAAAATTTTAATTTTCTCAAAAATGGCTCTAACGATTTTGATGAAAATATCATATGTTTAAGATAATGTCATGAGAAATGAAATGTATATCTCGAATTTTCTGGGAATGTCTCCAAAAGTATTCTTCACTGTGAACAACTTTTGCATAACTGGTAAACCATAAGAGATAGACAAAATGTTACTACACAAAAAATGTAGATCGCGTTAAAATACACAACTTATGTCATATACATTTCTTTTGTAGAGTGAACCATTTTCCAGATATTGCTTGTTATTTCCTTAAATTTTCCAATACTTATACTTTTTCTCAAATTCGTTATTCATTTTTTTTATGTCCTGGTTATGCAAAGAGAATGGAATGCGCCACATAGCAACCAGCGTTAAAATATTTGACTATCGCTTAAAAGCTACCATATTTCCCTTGCATCTACATGAATATTACCAATAAGATTGACATCTCGATATCTCGATTAACATGAAGCATATGGAGAATAAGCGTTTGTAAAAATAGTGTGTACAAGAGTAGAGAAAGTCATGTGAGTGTAACACATCAGATTTTTTAAATTAGAATTGTTCTTCCTAATATTTATTTTCTCTGCCATACCCCATAGCTTTGCTGTTAGACTTTCCAATATACTGAGGACTGTACCTTCTAGAGTGTGCCATAATATGTGTGCATTTTCTCTGGACTAGCTTTCCTTCATATAAAACTTTTAATGCTTTTTGGGATATATTTGATTGTTTTAAACAAACTAAGATTAGTGACAGTGCTGTGAGATTTTCATAATATATTCCAAATTGGCTGCATGCCTTCTGGTTCCACTTCCTTTGCTCTGAGAGGCTCAGTATATTTTTCTGCCTCAGTTCTTGTTTGCTTCTTTCAGCTGCATATGTTGACTAATGTTTTTTTCAAATTTCAATTGGAATATCTATTGTAAAATGGGGATGTTTTTAATGCCCATTTTTGTTCTACTTTTATGTGTGATTTTGTTGTTATTTTTCTCACAGGTATGTTTCCTTATTGTCTTATGATTTTGCATTCGTTCCTAACTTTGTTGTATTCTCATAGTTGTTATCTTGGAATGTTGTTCATGTATAGCATTTTTTAAAAACACATTACATTTGCAATTTTCACTTGAAAAAACTGAGACTTTTGTTAAAAAAAAAAGTAGGACAGGTTAGAAGTGAAAAAAAATTGAATAAAATTCACCACACATATACCTGTATTATAAAATCACAATCTTGCTTGCGATTAGAAGAACAGAATTTCAGAATCTGCCTGATTAAATTCATGTTTATGAATATTAGAATATTTATTGGAACTATGAACGTGACCAAGAAGTTTCTATTCTTTAAATATTTGTGCATGGAAGTCAACACAAGACAATTCATTAAAATGAGTTTTTACAGTGATTAAATCTTTCACTGTTTCAATCCGAAGTCTGTTTTTCTCATCTGTCCATGATGTATTTTAATGAAAAAAACATGTTCAACAGCTGCATAGGATCTTGGTAGAGCCAAACAAAAACATATCAGGTATTTCAGATTGTTAGTATTTATATCCTGTGTAGTAAAATGAGTAAATATTTCAAACATTTGTTGCTGACACTGATACTTCAGTTCCCTTCACACTGTAAACTTATTTTCACAATATTTTTTCACACATACAAACTCAACAAGTCCTCTTCATTTGCACAAATTTGGTGACACTGTATCATGAATATGTAGCTTTCTTATATGTTTTTCCACATCAGAGACTCCTTTCCCTTCAAGTTGAACCAACTCATAGTCTGAAGAGATGAGAGAAATGGGTACATATTTGTTAATATATTCAATGAAAGTATAGAAATCCATTGTATAGCTTTGAAACTTTTCAATTGTTATGCGTCCTTCATTTTTGAGTTCTAACAAATTTTCCAAAGCAGAGGTAAAGAACTTTTCTGTCAATGTGTTCACTTCATTCTTTAGTTCAATACTCGTTATATTTTGCTTTTCAACATATTTGATAGTATCAGAAAAGGATTTCAAATGGCTGGTAAGGAAATGCAGGAGTTTATTTGAAAGAGGATTATTATTTTGAGACTAATAGGTCGTTTGACAATGGAAAAAAAATTGCTTTAATGTAGATAGAATAAATAACTGTGGATTTCAGTGAGAAGAGATAGCCACCTTGTTTTTCTGTTATCCAAAACAGCTGTGCTGTGCTGTACAAGCTGTACTCTGTACTGGTGAATTTACAAAAGGATTTTAAGCTCTTCAACTCTAAAACAATAAATGTGGAAATGCTGATAGATCTTATTAATTATAAACATAGATTGATAGGTATGCAACCACAGCAGTCTGCATAGCATTATGTATCACATCTCCAGAACAGCCAACGTCAGCTAAATTACTCACCATTTTTTCTTGCATTTTAGAATACAAATTATTCTTTCTTGTGTGTGTGTGTGTGTGTGTGTGTGTGCATACATGCTTGCGTGTGTGCATTGGTAAACCATAAGAGATGGACAAAGTCTTACTACAAAAAAATACATAAATCTCATTAAAGTGCACAATGTACGTGAAATAAAATGTTTGTAGTATTAACCATTTCCAAGATATCTTTTGTTATTGGTTTGAATTTTCAAATACTTAATTCTTCTTTTTAATAGGAAGTTGCTATTCTTTTTTTTTTTCTCATGGTCATACAAACAGCATGGAATTTCAAGGCCATCATATAGCGATTCACTTTTTAAAAATATATTGCTTTAGTTTACTCCATTGTTCTTATACCTATAACAAAATGTGCAAATGTGTAATCAAATTTTATCTCTATTAGCAATAATTAGATAGAATAAGCTTTTGTAAGAACAGTTTGTGAAAGAGAAGTAGAGAAAGGCATATTAATGCAACGCCAGATTTTTTTTATCCCTGTTCAATAGATTTTGGATTCCTGGATTCAGGTGGGGCCTTTTTATTCCACTGCTAGGTCCAGCTTCTGCTTCAGAAGCTCCTTGAACAGTTTATGCTTTTAGGTTTTTACTGTGTGTGTTTTGGTCCCACAAATATGGAGGAAAAACAATAGAGTCACCTACAGTACAGGGCACTCTCGAGAAGTACTGGTTTCCCAGAGACTCCATTATTGTGAAGCAGATTATCTTTGTGTTATTAGCCCCATGCTGGGTGCCAACCTTGAAGTTGTTTATTACTGCTGTTTGCACCACGTATTGCAGGAGATATGTTTCTTGGAGTGTTCACCCCATACGATACAAAGTTTCCGGTGGTCTTCACCCCACGTTCACTTTTAACTTTTATTTTAATGTTTATTTGAATATTAAATATGTATGCCTCGGCTGCGTCAGTAGTAATTTGCAGAAACACGTATCTCTTAGCAGGGTTGGTGTGGCTAAAGAATGAAGGCTTACACAAATTATAATTTGTATTCCATTCCTTTTATTATTCCTTCACACGATTAAATAACACTTTACCAATATATCCTACTATAGAGCTGTGAAATTATTTTATTAATTGCACTTTTAAACACATAAACTTTATTTTATTCTTGCTGTAATGAATTTTCATGTCTCATACTGCATATGTATAAAATCGAACTGCTCGGGAACGCTTCCTTGTAGTGTCTACCGCCTCAATTCGTACATTTACTCTATTTCAAGTCTCTGATTGGCTAATCCTACTCCAATAGAACACTTTTATTTAACTTTTAGCCTTTCTAGTTGTTGATTGGGTATTTATTAACCTGTTTTAAATATTACATTATTGTTCCAAGAGTTATTAGTAGCATTATTAAACTTTCTAATTTATTGTTGTCTCAAGGTTACCTCATTGTTAGCAACTTTCGGCTTCTACTTTATAATTCTGTTTCCTAACGAAAGCATTTTGCTTCTATTCTCACGGCTCCTATATTGTTAAATTATGTAATACATTCACATAACATTATTATACATGTACATAATAATATAAACATAATACAATGACTGTTACATACATTTTATATATTATTACATACACATATTGCTTTAAGGCGGGCTGTTATTATATTTTATATTATATAATTAGACTGATATCATTTAAGTGATAAAAATACTGCCTCAAGTGACACATCTCCCATGTGCTATGCACCCTTTGGAATGGAAATATCTTAATACTTTGGATCTGGGAAGTTTGTTTGCAGTGTCCTATTTAATTCAGAGATAGATCTGTGCCAAGTGGAGTGTTTCTACTGTCCTCAGCACAGGACTGGTCATCCACAACCTGCCATTGTGTCCAGTACCCACTCAAGCATGGGCTTTTAAGGGCTTGTGGGTGTGTTAACACCACTGCAGAGCCCCCTTCCCCCAGCCCCAGATATGTACCTTTTTTTTTTTTTAGTTCCATTTATACCCCCACCTTTAACTACATTGGTCGTTATCGGCAGCCTTTCCTTTGGAAGTTATTGCCTATTGGCAATGGTGTTAACTTGTGTAACTGTTGTTGGGTTCCTTGCACTTTGGTTTTTGATCATTAGATCATACACACATTCACACACTCATTCATACTTCCAGACTATGGGGAGTATAAGGAATAATCTTGACTAGAGAAAACTTCCCACCCCAACCGGGAATCGAACCACTAGCACAGCAGGCAGGTGCTCTACTGACAGAGCTACAGGGCCAGCCTTGTACCTTGTATTGCCATTCCTTTCTTTAAAATGGCAAAAGTTGATGTGCTGAAGGTTTAATTTTTTCAACTTTATTTTTTGTGCAAGTGCACTCCATCATTCTAGAGCATTGGGAATCACTGTCCCATTTTATCCAAACTTTTCCCCATCTGGAGGTGGTTGGGTTGCTGGATTTATCAGTTAGCTAGATCTCACTATGCCCTGGTAACAAATCCACTCTTAACAGGTGTAGGAGTGAGACGCTTAAGCTGAGAAGAAATGAAATAAGTAAAAATTGAAATTAATAACAATGAAGAAAATACACAAGTTATAAAATTACTTTTGTGTGTGTGTGACAACACATCACTTATATGTTTAAAATAAAATTGTGAAGAATAAGTTTTATAATCACTTAATTGCATCATCAGCTTCCTTAAAAAATGTGGTTATTAAGTTTCTTAAATCCTCATAACAACTTAATGGTCATTGAAGATGTGCATGGATATTCAGAGAATTTGTGTACTCAGTGAGTTTTAAGATATTTTAATATCTTCAAATTGACCTTTTTCTTTTAAGTCTAGGTACACATAAGGAGGAGAAGGGGAGTGGTTTCACCAAAACATTAAGACAGAAGTGGTGAAAATGGTACTTGTGGGGCACTGCAAGTAAGGTGCTGCCCCCTCTCTGGCAGCTTGCATTTGTTTTCACATGTTACAAATGCAAAATGGCATACTGCATGTTATATACTGTATTAAGAAGATAGAAGGAGAACATACCATAGTGAGATACAATAGTGGGATGCTACATCATAACATTCCAGAAATCTTATACAGAAGGAAAAAACAATATGCACAGTCTGAATGTGAGATGTTAGCTATGACATTCTAATAGTCTTTACAAAATATATATTTAATATTAGTTAGAGGACAACAGTAAAATATTGAGTGGCAGAATTTAAGCAAGGCCATACAAGCTGCCAAGACGACCATTGCAGTGGTTGACCAAATGAGGTGACCACGTCAGAAATTGTGAAGAAAATCCACAAAATGGTATTGGATGACCGTCGACTGAAAGTGCACGAGCTAGCAGACATTGTAGGCATTTCAAAAAGTGATGTACATCGCATACTGACTGAAAATTTAGATATAAGAAAGCTGTGCACAAGATGGGTGCCACGTTTACTCACAATGGAACAAAAGCAGCATCGTGAAGATGTTTCAGTTGAGTGTTTGGTGATGTTTTGCTGCAATAAAGCCGAGTTTTTGTGTCAACTCATAACCATGGATGAAATATGGGTCCATCGCTTCACACCTGAGACAAAGGAACAGTCAAAACAGTGGACTGAAAGGGGAGAATCGGCTCCAAAGAAGGTGAGACAGTTCCATTTGCAGGCAAGGTCATGGCGTCAGTTTTTTGGAATGTGTGTGGAATAATTTTCATTGATTATCTTCAAAAAGGAAAAGCAATCAATGGCGAGTATTATGCAAACTTATTGCAGAACTTGAGTGATGAAATTAAGCAAAAACGGCCGCATTTAGCGAAAAAGAAAGTTCTGTTTCATCAAGACAAGGCACCAGTTCAAACATCCATTATCACCATGGTCAAAATCAGTGAGTTAAAGTTTGAATTGCTTCCTCAAGCACCCTATTCACCAGATTTAGCCCCCTCTGATTATTTTTCTGCTTTCAAAGTTGAAGAAATGGCTTCGTGATAAAAGATTTGCCAACAATGAAGAGGTAGAGTTTACAGTTGATGGCTATTTAGCAGAACTTGACAGTTCTCACTATAAACAGGGTACTGAAGCTATTGAACATAGCTGGGAAATGTGTATTGAGCTGACATGGAGACTAGGTAGAGAAATTTTTGTGTTTTCTTTGTTAGGTCAGGTATTTCTGTGACAGTCTTAATATCTCTATTTCTTCATCATTTGTCATCTATTTTCAGACTATCTCTCAGATTTTCTGCTATCTGTATTGCAAATGACAGTAATAATTAATAAACAAAGTAATTCTTAAAATCCATATAATGTGATGCATTTTCTAATACCAGCTACAATAGTCGATAAATATAAGCTACAAAGCTTCAGAGAAACACTAACTATTCATGGAACAGTAAGTGGAAATGAAAATGTGTGTGGTCATACTTACATTAACACTAAACATTCTTCTCTCAGACGATGCTATCAACAGTACTTCCGAAAAATGCAACTGATCAATGACAATGACTTGGGCAATACTCCTTTTACTGTCATTGGTGAAGGTACTCAGGCAGTTTCCGCACAGCAGAGTGAAGTCGCTGAAGGGGAACTTTCCCGGATGATGGGGAAGTACCTTTGACTGTAGCCATACCAGGATCTAGTCCCTTACTGGCTTCGGGGTGGCGGATTCATGGAAAAACGGTGGATCAGGGTGGCTTGGTGTTTTTTTTTTTAATTTTGTTTTAACTGGGATTAGTGTTGACTCAGGAAGGTGTATACAGTGTGCACAAGGATGATTTGGGGAGGAATGGAAGGGGGTGTAAGTGCTAAGGCCTCAGCCAAGGCTATTGCAGAATCATTGTGCTGGTGCAGAGGGATTTTATTCACAAGGTTAAGGAACTGTGTGTTAGGAATGCATGAGGCTTGAGTATAGGTAAGGTGGTAGTGTTGGGTGTGGTGAGATGGCTTGTAGGTTGCTGGTGTGTGAGCATCCTTTGTACCATGCTCGGAGCTGCCAGTCGCTGTGGTTGCTCGGAGTGGTGAAGTGGGGTGCTCGAGGAAGCGCTAGTAGTGCTGGCGTGGGTCTCTGTAGTGCTGGGCTGTTTGGTGCTGCATGGGTGTGCGACGTGTGGAGATATTGTGGCTGAAATGGGAAGCTGTAGCGGTGCTGTTGAGGACCTCCGTGAGGACTGGTCAGAAGAAGGAGAGGTTGGCTGTTTGGCTGCCAAGGCAGCTGCATAGTTTTTGTGTTGCAGAAGGTTCACAGGTGGTAACCCTGGATAACGGGTTCCTTTGAAGGCTGCCTTTGGGATCCCCATGGTATTCGGGATATTGGGTGCTGCTCGTATCAAGATCGTTGACCCTGCTTGTTCAATTGCATCTCGATACGTGCTTCTTGCCACACAGGGCATGAGTGATCTCCGCCGCAGTTGTAGCACGCTGGAGTGGAGCCTGGTACGCTGGGAGTTGACAGTTACTACGTTTGTGACCAGGCTGTCTGCAGAACGAGCAAACTGGTTCTAGCCGACAACCGGCGGCGCTGTGGGTAAATTGTTGGCATGTAGTGCATTGGAGAGGTCGGGCAGGAGGGCGGTAGGCCTCCACCCGAATGACAGCATTGAACATTTTAACTTCTTTGTAGATGTCGGTTGCCCGAGCCTCCTTTCGGAGGGCTACACGGATGTACGGCAGAAGGTATGGCGGTTGCTTTCTGGTAGAGCGGAGTTGCCCTATGCGCTCCACAGGGTAGGACAGTTCTTTAGTCTGGCGAGGACATATGTTTCCGTGATATATATAGGAAGATCCTTAAGTGTTACATACAGAAGTTTCTCCTCAGGGAGGAGTGTGGTTAGGTACTGCACATCCCCATCGGTGAGCAGTTGTCAAATTTTCCGATGTTCTTCAGGTGTGTCAGGTATGAGTGCGACGGTGCCGCTCATGTTCCAGATAGTGAAGGCAATGGTTGGCTGTGTTGCGGTTAGGAGGTTTGTGAAGTCTCGTGCCTTGGCTGGGTCGCGAAGGAAGATAGGAGTGGTTTTGAGAGAGCATGGGGGAGGGTTGGTTGGAACAGGGAGAGGAGGTGCGTCGGTCTCAGAAGTATCCATGTTGGTCTGGTCGGTATTGCTGTGAGTTAAGGATGGCTGAGCATCTACTCGTTCCCTGTGCGAGTCAATGTAGTTAATGGCTGGAACTGGTAAGCCGTAGCGGTTTCAGTCGTGCATGTTGAAGGGCGCGCCGAAGTTCTCCTTTTCTTGGATTTGGCTGTTTGCCATGTTGAGTGTTCGCGCTGGGATGCAAAATGACATGTGAAGTAGTCGTTTATGGCATCAACGCGTAAGTTGTGCGCCGAAATCACACAGTACTGGCACACCAACTCCTGGCGATTAAAAGATTCAGTAGTGAGCAGCTAAAGTATCCTCTCATTGGCTTCTTCAATGAAGGCTAGGCAAGCGTGTTTTTCATCTGCTAAAAGATCTTGTATTCAGGCGTGTGGTAAGTCTGGAGATGTTATCAAAGGCTGCTCTAGATAGAGAGAGAGATTTTCACCGTCGAGGTAGTATAAGATTGGGTTTGAGGTGGTAGATGTTGAGGTAGATGCAGTAACTGCAGGGCTACATGCCTGGTCGTTTCCAAATTCCTTGGAATTGAGAACTTCTACGCAAGGTGTAGTAGCCATGACGCTTGGCACTCAGGCAGTGAGAAATGGTGCAATACCGAAAGTGAGTGTATTGTTCATTGTTTGCACCAGGTGTAATCTGTCACACGAATGATTAACCAAGGGATAATGCTGATGTAAGGTTTCTTACTGTACTGTAGACCAAGTTAATAGCATTGGGTAAAGCTGGTACCTGGGTAAGTTTTCTGTGGTTATTTTGGTTAATATTTTACATGTGTCGGTTTCATATCTACAATCATCTTCTTTCAGATTAAAGATTATTATTATTATTATTATTATTATTATTATTATTATTATAATAATAATAATAATAATAATAATAATAATAATAATAATAATAATAATAAAGCTATTGCTTAATGTAGATATAAGTTCCAAGGAAAACATCAATGCAGTACTTAGAGAAATAAAAATTTCTTGGCGCTAAAAGCTTGAACAGAAAGTAAAGAAGAAAATTCTATCTGCATTCTCTTGGACCTCCATTTGCTGTACTTAACTGAGGCCCATTTTCTTTGAGTAAAGAACATGCAAATTTAGTGGGTGCAATCACTGGCAGAATGAAAACTGGACCAACAATTTTCGCACTCTTTACTGTATTTATAATAGCAATCATGAAATTCTCTTTGCTCATGATTTCTGTTAATCCATAATTTTGATATTTGCAACAAACCTCAGTGCAAATAGCCCAGATTAACAAGCTATTTCTGTAATAGTAGTGGTAGTGCTAAACTTTATGGTTTAAACCTTTTGAACTGTTCCGCTCCAGTTTTCAGTTATTACTTCCACCATTTGCAGAGTCTACTAGCTGGTCTTATTCCTCAGGTTTAAATCCCCATGCCTGTAGTGGCACCTAACATTTTTCATGTGTTACAGGTGATCAAACAATCACCATCACCAATTTTAAACAATTATGTTTTTAAACTTAACCCCTGCCCCCCTCCACTGTATGCCTTTGAATCCTGTGCTGCATTGTTTCATGTGAAAGGTGTTTTATGGAGCAGACTGTGTTTGACAATTCCATAATTTTATTAGTCTAGCAATACCTCTAAAGCACCTGTTTATATTATTGTGCTTGTCTGTTACTTGCTGACTTTTAATTAGCTAGGATCCTGGGAAATGAAAGGTATAATGCACCAAGTTGTATTTCATAAGGGCTTAGGACTTAAATTAATTTTCCAACCAAATTCAGTATCATTTATTTGGAAGATAGGATCTTAAAGGCTAGATTCCTCACTAGTCATCATGATCATCAAGATGAACTTAGAATAGGAGTTTTAGGCATCCATAGGAAGTAATTGTTATGATTGGCTCTGTAAGCGTAAGGAAGAGAATGGACTTCAAGTAAGTCTTTGCACATGTCAAGTACATGTAGTTGCATGGTTCTCAGAGTTTGTTACTGTTAGCATATGTGGCAATAAACAAACAACATTCTTGAAACACTTAAATGAGCTCTTGGAGGTATATATTACTGGTTCAAGAAGGGTTTGTTACATAGAATTGCCTGCCTCACATGCTCTTGATCTGATGTTTTTATTCACTGGAAATGTAATGTATAAAGGATTTTAGAAGTTCCCTTATGCAAATAAATATGTTTTTTAAGTTCCTTTTAAATTGCTTTAAGTCTCTGTTATTGGTGCTCAGTATGTGAGATTAATTATATATTCATTATATACAATTATTTACTCATTAAATACTTTAATGTTGTTGACATACATTCTTATGTTAGAACCACAAAACCACTGAGCCTAAATTATATATTTACTATTTCTACCTTCCTTGTTTTCCCTCACCCACTTTACAGAGACTTATGTCCATGTGTGCCGATAAGTTGCCTGTTATTGAAGTTAATCTTAATCTCTGAAACCCTCTTCCTCTCTCTCATTATTGAACTTTGCACTGATGATTTTCTTTCTTTTGGCAGGTTCGAATTTCTTATCTTCCCACAATGCTTATCCATGCTCAATTACCTAGCCAATGTTTTAATTTGTTACTGAATCATTTCCTTAGTCTTGGATGTATTAATTTTAACATATGAAATAATATTCTGGTGGTGTAAATAGAGAGTTCAGTTTGCAGTTATTGCACTAATATGTAATGTGCTAAAATTGCTGGCCAACATACTGACAGCAATGTCATCCAGGTGAATTTTCCAGTTGAGTCATTATAACAAAATCTGAGGGCCATTCTTATTACTTATTTAACACCTCTTTAAATCTATGGCCATATTGTAGAGTTTTTCTGTAGATATGTTGACACGCAAACAGTGCATGTTAGACATACACTGCTGAGCAATTTGCTGAAAAATTCCCCTAGTTGTGTTGCACATTCCTGTGCCAATTATTCCATCGCTTTTAGTGTATTCAATATGCAGACTTTTGGGATCATTTAGCTGTAAGCTGTAATGTTCATGTAGTATTCTGATGCCTGACAAATCTTCCTGTACCATCTGTTTAAGTGACTTCTGATAATGTCCTTGTTTGCATAGTTGCCTTCCTAGAACCTCATATATGCTCTAGAGCAGTGGTATTCAACCTTTTTTCTCCATGTACCTCCAAAGACAATTTCCCATTTCAGCCTGTTCCCCTAGACTGCTAGAGTTATCCTTAATTCAAATAATACATAATCATATCTAAAATGCATTAAAAATTTATAACTTATTAAATACTACAAAAAGGAGGATTATGCTATAAAATATAAATGTATAAAATAAATACAGGAACTACGTTACAGATAGTGCATACCCAAAAATTATATGAAATTGTGTATAGTTCTAACCTGTTAATGAGATGGCTGAGCTTGTTTTCTGGGCACCACTCCACTATTCGTGGCTGAATCTTCGTTAGTGTGAGTATCAATGGTGAGCCTGGTTTCAAGCGATTTCTTTGTTTCGTTTTGATTGCTGTCAGTGCAGAGAAATCCTGCTCACACAAATAAGTAGAGGAGAATGGAGGTGTGTAATGGTAGTGTCACTAAGTTCAGTGTACGTTTGCATGCATAACACCAGAAATTACAAATTGACATGTTTTCGATTTTTAATTTCAGTGTACTGTAAACGGACATTTTCAAAAGACTTTTTTTTAATTTTATGGGAAGATCGGGGGAATTCATGGCGGTGGTGCAAAACGGATTTTGTACTCCATTCTTGTGTATTATCCTCTTTCTCAATTATTGGAAAGTGTTTTAAAAACTGTAACCTGAGATTTTGTAGGTGGAATTTATTATTTCCAAAAGTCCATCAGCAATCCTAGCTTCATTTTGTCCACTCTGTTCCAACAGAGTTGGAAAAACTGCAATATTCTCTTTATTAATGCAATCAATCCAAAATAAAACTTTCTTATAAAAAGAACCCTGTACTTTCTCATGAGGTTTAAAGATTTTTCTGTCAAAACCTTTGAACTGAAGATAGAGCGCAATAAATTTGTTGAGTATATCCATCAAATATGCTAATCTGCTCTTCATGTTCATAATGCTTCACCAGATCAGATTTCAATTTTGTAAGGAAACATTTTACCTCATTTTTCAGTTACAAAAGACAGCTCAATACGCATCTTCATGATAACCAGCAAAAACAATTGAGTATGTGTAGCTCCCATCTCCTCACAGCTTTTTTTTCTTTTTTTTTTTTTTCTTTCTTTTCTTTAAGATGCGAGTTCAGTGCACATGATTTTATTGAAATTTTAAATTGACTACTTTTATAACAATGTTCAATGTTTCTTTTAAATCAGGAGTTATTTTTTTCGCTACCAAATTTTCCCTGTGCATAATGCAATGTTGGCAAATTATTTTGGGGTTAATTTCGCTAATACGAGCAATGAGACCGCTTTCCCCCCCCCCTATTCTTTTTACCTGTCAATGCAGCAGCATCTGTGGACAAACTTACACGCTAGTCCCACGAGTCCACGACAAATTTAATTTTAGTCCTATAAAATTATCAAGAATTTTAAAAATATCGCTCCCGTTGTATGTTCTGGTAATTGTTTACATCCTAGAATTTCATCAGCAGTAGCATCTTTTTTAACGTCAAAATACCGAACATATATAAGCAGCTCAGCATCATCAGACACACCCACCGATTCATCGATTTGAATCGCAAATCTTTTGTTCATTCTACTCTTTTGGTCAGGAATATCTTGTGCCATATCATGAATTCTACGTCCTACGTGTATCAGAATTCAGAATTTTTTTGATTACTGTAGCGGAATCTTTGTGTAACGTTTTATCTGCAATAATCAAAGAACCAGGAAGAATAAGAGATTCAACTGCGGTATAAGGTAATTTATTTATTTTGCAACTAGCAACGCTAACTCATACGATGTCTCCAGTGCCACCTTAGTTGATTTTGTAAAATTGTGTATTACGTTTGTACTTTTATCTAAATTTTCTGCTCTGCGCTTGAAAAATTCGACTGACTTCAATAAGATAGCTTTCCACAGTCCACAAATACCAGCCAATGAGAAAGGTGTGTTCGCTGTTGCCGACTGTCGATTATAGCAGTGTTGCCCTTCTTGGGGGAGAACGATGCACTGCAGTTCGATATGTCGCAAATTCCATATATCAATATCCACATTGCGTTTGAAAGTAAATAAAGCATCGTCTTTGATATCCAACATACAGTAGTGTTTTCAAAGCTATGGCAGTGAATAAAATACGGTAAAATAGTCCCAAATACGTGATTTCGGAGACCCAATAAAATAGGGACGAAATACGGAGACTTGATCGCCCTATCCAGGTACCACTTTTATTTGTCTACTCTTAGTATTATGTGTTAGAATTTAAGATGTAAGGCAAAATATAGGAATAAGACATACAATGTTTAAAAGCTAATGATTCCCAAGCGGCGCAATGTGCCGTATTCACATTCTGTCTGAAGCAATTTCCTCTCGCGAGTACTTAGTTCCCGTCATCCTCTACGTGGTGCTGTCATTTGATCGGCGGAGTGCTACTTTAAGTTTTGTTTGCTTCTGCGTTAAACTTAGAGTGAACAGGTATAGTAGGTTTTAGGGCGCACAACTTTCACAGTTATTAGCGCCCTAATGTGTAATTGGAGTTCATGCAGCTTTGTAACAACAATCCCAGACGTGTGCGAAGGAACATGTGGTGAAAGAGAACTTTCTTTTTCGCAAATGTAGAAATTTAGCATGAATAGCATCCTTCAGTTGGTCCAGTAATGGAGTGTAATACTCTTTGCTGATGTCTGTGTCCTTCTGAAGTTAGTCCATGGGAATCCCAGAAAACGGTAGCCGTGAGTTTACCTGCATATAGATCCGTTTTTTGCTTTCTTTTGGTGCACTTTCACCTGTTGCCAACCGTTTTTTTGGGGGGGGGATTGTTCCATCGTTGCTGGCGTGTAGTGACGAATCTATGTTTCATCTGCTACTATGAAACGTAAGAGAAAGTCATTGGAATTGCGTTTAAACAAATCTAAACAGTCTTGAGAAATGTTCATTCGAATGTGTTTTTGGTTCATTATTAACAAACTGGCTCCCATCGAGCAAAAAGCTTGCTCATATATCGTGTAAAATGTAGTGGGTACGGCCTATAGAGATCTTTAGAATGTTCAGCGAACTCCCGTACCGTCAATCCGCGATCATTAAGTACAAAATTGTGAATTTTTGTAAAATCTCGTTGGGCGTAGCGGTTTAAGAAGCCCTGAGCGCTCATCTTGAATGGATGTACAACCAGTGGCATAATGTCAAGAGAAAGGTGGGAATGTGTACCATAAATTTTGAGATAAACAAATTTTTAGCTGATTTTGTTTTTAAGATATCCTTCACATTTAAATGTAATTGCGTCACACACAGAATTTGATGGCGGCTGACCTCTGGCCACTACTGGAACTACGTGACGTTGCCACGTGTTAAAGTTTGGAGCCAAGTTAAAAGCGTAAACGAAGAAGATCGTAGGACTCAAGCAAATACTATTACTTGGTGTTCATTCCCAAATCAAGGAGAGTAACTTGAAGGTCTCGCCTGTTAACAATAACAGCAGATAACTCCTTATGACAAAATAGTTGCAAAAGTTATATCACTACTCTAATGAGGCAAACGTTTCTATTTGGGCCTTATTGTTTCACTCTCATTTCACGTACATTGCTCATTAAGTAACGTTATGGCTAAAAACCAATAAAATATAACAAACCCAACCACTGTAATTGCTCTACAAGCGTTCAGTGAATTTATTAACGCTAATGCGAAAGCTACAACCTCTACTGAAGGTAAAAAAAACATCATTCTAAAGGTTTCTTCCTTATCACTTATATGGTGTTTGTTTCGTATCAAATGGTTACAGGATAAACAAAAGAGGCAGAAAGAGATTTGGACAGGCAACTTGAAAGCTATGGTTCTTAATAAAATACCTTCTAAAAGACGAGTTCAAATGCTCATTATTATCTCGGCAAGCAGTTAACGTAGGCAGCTGGTTTGGACTGCAAACTTCAAAATAAAATATTCTTCATGAATAGATTACTTCCTTTTCTGAAACGCTGGTAAATTTCAGGGGTGAAAATTATATATCAGCGGTTTCACTGCGTAAATTCACAGCGTCTTAAGTGCACAACACTGCAAGGTGAAGCATACAGTTTTGGATTTTGCAATCCTCTTCTGCTGTGCTTAGCGTCCCACATTCCCGGGTGAGCTCGAGAAAGATGCTTTAAACAGTTTCACAATATGACATCTGATGTTTGAATGCGTGTATATTTTTTGTCTGCTATTTAATAATCAGCTGGCCCTTAGCAAAAATTCAGGATTTAGGCTGGGCAAAAACCTGAGCACAAGTTTAGTCATATCATTTACAACAGTTAATCTACAATCACTACAACTAATGGCACCAATTGGTGACGCAAAGTTTAAAACATGGAACAAAATGATATTTTTATTATATTATGTTCTTTTAAAGCTAAGTTAGTATTAAATTATCTACTATTAATGTATTCATAACAAACCTATTGAAATACATGTCCGCCTTGGTGGATGCATTACTGTAAGCCCTTCTCATTATCAGGAAGGACACACGTTAATATTTCACTTGTTATTGAAATACAGGCATTTTTATCTTTGAAATTGTCTGAATTTTTCTGCTTCCGTTTAGTAAACCCGGGCTTCGATATATCCCGAGAACGGTGGCGTCCTTATGCGGGGCTACAAACAATATTTCTACGCGGGTCATAGCGACCGTTTCCAGGATATTCCCACAAGAAAAAAGAATCCCGGGGAGGATAATCAGGCGATCTCGCTAGCTCCGAATGCAACCACTATGATCGTTCAGGGTGCACATTGTTAAGGTATTCTCTTAATTCCTGAAGAATAATGGGATCAACATTAAATTGAGTTTTGTTTATGGACGCTATTTAACTGCTGTGGTTCTTATCACCACATTATCGGGCGTGAAAGACCGGAAATTTTGCTCACATGCCTCTTTATCGGCTTGAGGTTCTTTTACGTATCGCAAATCTACAACACGGATCACTGGCTTTACTTATCTTCCAAAGGAAGCCATGCTAAGAAATTTTACGCCCGAGTAAAAGTCCATCGCCCTCCGCCGGGTTTGAACCCACGACCTCGAAAACTAAGGTTAGCATGGTACCCGTAGACCACAGAGGACGACAGAATAATCGGGTGGTGCACCATCATACTGAAATTAATGATTTAGAACTAACTAAAGGGTACGTCCTCTGGAAGGTTCTTAAGATTCGGCCCATTCTGCAGGAATTGTAAATAAGGCTGCCTAGCAAGCAAATAAACTACCCAATGACGTTTCCTAGAACGTCGCAACACACTTTAACACCCCACTAAGCCTACATGTATGTCATAACCGGTAAGGATTCGCGGGAGCCTAAATATTTTTGTTTACAATTGAAGTAATGGAGTAATAACATTCATCTCCCATTCACCTTCCTGGTGAAATTCGGATTTTCCTTAATTTTATTTAAGAATGATACGCGATTTCAGGAATCGTTCCCATAAAGCTGTTGATGTGAGTGTAGTTTATATGAAACCTATTTTCGTTCCTTTAAAGTCTATATTGTATAAAAGTCCTTGAACCCCTCAGGACAGCTGCTTTGCCCCAATTACGATGAGAAGAATAATAAAAATAGTAAAAAAAGTAGAATAATAGTAAAAAATAGCAATATAGCATAACGTTTTACACGGCATCATATTATGTTAATTTAGTTTTATCTATGCGTACCTTGCATGGCTTTTCTAAAACATAATTATTAATATTTCGGGAAAAATTAGGATCGCGACAGAGAGGTCTTTCAACAACACATAGTACTTGGAATGGCCATCAGTTCTTGATTACATATTTGTACGTGTAGAAACTTGCACAGAAGCCAGACGCCGCGTCGAAAACCTCAGAATGCAGTCTTCGAGCCTCAGCTGCATTTCGGTGCGTGTCCATTTAAATCATAACCAGTTGTGCTTTCATTGTTAATTTGCATGATACAACCTGTTTGCTGAATGATTGAAGTAAACTCATGCAGAGAGCAGCACTACCTCCGTGACCTTTCGCTTCGTAACATTACTGCCCCTTTGAACATCAGTGACACGGCATACCCTTTTACACTTGTGTATGCAAGGAACATAAAACTGCTTAAGAGGGCTTATATATATTTGGTGCGCATAGCCATAAAAACCCAAGGCTGGGAAGCAACAAATGCGGATCTAGAACGATCATAAGCGCTATATATTGTGGTCTATATGTTCTTCAGGCAAAGACAAACGTAAATACACTATCTTGATAACGAGAGGTGACAGAAGTAATGCCAATCTGCGGCTGTAAAGTATTTTCTTGCAAAAGGCAATATGATGAACAGTTGTGGGTGTGGATGTATAACTGGATGGAGAGCCTGGGCAAACCGAAATACTTGTAGTGTGGATGTAGTGCTTGTAGTGCACTAAAGCATCCAATACTTTTAATGATTACTATTTAAAGTAAATCAAGGAGGCAAAAAACAACTGGAGATAACACCATTGGTTACTGCATGATTTATGGTGTTCAGTTTAGTCAAGGAGGAATTCGGATTCAGTGCACTGCTATGGCGGCTATCTCCGTATCTCTAAGGGCGTTTTCTGACACCGAGACGGGAAGAGAATCTATAAGTATAAGATTTAAACAATCGTCAAAGATTATCTTTATGAGATGATAAATGGAGGGCAACTGGTAAGGTAGACTGTCTTAATTGATCGTCTATGGTTATTAATTCTTAAAGAGATTGCTGTTGCATTGGCCAATTTAGAAATCGTTGCAAAGCTTGCATTGTGGTAAACATACCACACTTTTTTAGGCACAATTGGTGTAAGAATTAATTTTAAACCGCCGGTTGATATTTGCGTTATAAAACAAATGGCAAGCAGTGGTTATAGCACGCCTTGCATTTCGGTCTTTGACAAGGATAGGAGCCAGGTGATGGGCGAGGGTCTCCAGATTTATACAATTGCGGCGAAAGATATTCTTGAGATTTTGTGCATTCTTAAATGTGACATGAGGTGTTTTTATAAGTAAATCGGCTTAGAGGGATTTAGTAAAGGATAATACAGCAAATGAAATTTATTTCATTTCTGGACGCTGACTTGGTCTTTGGTTCATATTTGCAATATGAAAAATTAAAATTCAGTCTTATTTATGGACGCTCTTTAACTACTATGGTCCTTAGCTTCCCAATCTATATTGGGTGTGAAAGGCCGGAAATTTTGCTTAGAGGCCTCTATCAGGCTTGGGGTTCTTTAACGTGCCGTTAATCTACGACACGGGACCATCGGCTTTACTTTCCTTCCGAAGGAAGCTATGCTAAGGATTTTTATGCCCGAAAAAAATCCATCGCCGGGTTGTAATATGAAGGAAGAATACGTGAATGCAGTAGGGTATCAAGGGGGCGAAGATCTTCAGATTTATACATTACGGTGAAAGATACTCTTGAGATTTTGTGCATTCCTGAATGTGACATGAGGTGTTTTTCTAAGAAAACCGGCTGTAGAGGGATTTAGTAAAGGATATTACAGCACTCCAGGAGGATTTTGTTAATATGCTCTACTCCATATACATCAGTAGTGTTGAAATTTATTTCATTTCTGGACGCTGACTTGGTCTTAGGTTCATATTTGCAATATGAATGAAGAATACGTGAATGTAATGTGGAATCAAGATAATCACGTTCAGGCAGTATCTTAGTGAGGTTATTAACGCACCTTTCTACAGAGTTTTTATATAAGCGACGGTCAGGAATAGACTGTGCAAATGTAATGGCTCTCTTAACATGTTGAGATAGCAGCTGTCAAAGTGAAAGTATTGTCAGAGTTTGGTGGGCTTTGGTGTACCGCACTGGAAAAACTCTTGTTAAGAGTGAAATGTCCACGTTTAGGAAAGTGGCTGAAGTGTGTGAAGTTGTTACTGTGAATTTCAGCGAATAATTAGAATTCAACCTTTGGCAATATTTGTCGAAGGGTTCAACAAAATGGGCCCAAATAACAAAGAGTCATCAATGAACTTCACCCAGACCAAATGGTGCAGGTATTCGGAATATACAAAATCATCTAAACGAACCATAAAAAACGTTTGCATATGAATGGACCATTCTGGCGTAATGGCGGTGCCATCAGTTTGTAAGTGATGCTGGTTCTCAAATTTAAAAGCATTGCAAGAGAGTAGAAATTCGGTCAGCCGAGAGATGCACATGGTGGAAGCATTGTGTGGTGGTGAATGGCTGTTAAGGAAAAATTCAATAGCTGCAAAGTCCTCATGAGCTAGAGTTATATACAGTGAAACAATAATGGTGGCAGGAATATATCATTATGTGAAGAGAGGTTCACTTCATAATTTCTAAAATATGATAAGAACCTCTTATATACTACGAAGATCTTGAGGTGGCAAAACGCTGAAGGAGAACAATCTTAAAGGCTGAATTAAATTCTGTCGGCGAGTTATAACTGGAAATATTGGACGCTCAAAGTTGTTTTCCTTTTAAATTTTGGGTAAGAAGAAAACTGTAGATAGATTGAGGACTTGAGAATAGTCGTTTCTTCCTTGAATTTGATTTGGGATCTGCATCCACTGGTATATAAGGTTTGTCGCTCAGTTGTCAATAGTTCTCCTTTATACGAAGCTCGATTTTGTATTATCAAGAAACGCTTGTCAGCGGGAAGAATTGAGAGATTTTCGTTGGCCACTAGTTTGTGAAGACATTGCTTCTCCAATGGACTAAATTTACGAGTAGGTGTGATCTTCAATATTTTTAGTTGCTCACTTCAACAAGAAATCGATCAATAAAGTACTCCAATGGGTGATGTGAAGGTAAAGATAAAAGTAAAGTGAAAGTGAAGCCATTGCTTCTCAGATGGACTGAAGTTATGGGTAGGTGGGATCTTCTCTAACATTTTTTGAGTTACTCGCTTCATCAAGAAATCGATCAATAAAGCACTCCAATGGATAATTTGAAGTAAGGATAAAAGTTCCAAACTTTGGGCAAACACTGCCTAACTGGGCAATTTTATTCTTGCGAATGTAGGTGCCAATAACACCTTAGTTGACAACTAAACCATGCCGCAACAGTAGCAATGGAATTGCTTGAATTTAGGAACAGGTACGCTCCATAAAAATGAGAGTTCTGCGTTGGTGAGAGGAGTTGAATTAAATTGAGCTTTAATTATGGGCGCCCTTTAACTACTGTGGTTCTTAGTGTCCCACACTATATGGGACATGAAAGACCAGCAATTTTTCTCAGAGGTCCCTTTATCAGCCTGAGGTTCTTTTACGTGCTGTAAATCTACGGCACGGGACCACCGGCTTTACTTCCCTTCCGAAGGAAACCATGCTAAGGATTTTTCGCCCAAAAAAAATCCATCACCTTTCGCCGGGTTTTAACCCGCGATCTCGGTGGCTGGAGGCTAACATGGTACCCCTAGACCACTGAGGACGACGGTGAGAGGGGTGGTAGGTTAATAAGCTCCAGCTTATTTTCTAAGGCTTACGATGTGGTTGTACTCGTAAGTTAGTGATTGTATCACCTTTTTCCGGTAGTGGTATGTTCATGATAGTAGAAATATCAGATGCACCTACCAAGATTGGAAAATTCTTTGGTAATTTGTGAGTAAGTGAAATAGATAAACTAGATCACAGATGCCTAAGCACAATTTGGGTGGCCCGCGGAGATGTTGCAAACTCAGTTGTTAGGTTGTTAGCATGCGTTAAGAAACCATTTGTCCTAGAGAAGTGGTAAAATGAAATAGCTAGGAGAATCTTGGTAAAGCTAAATTTTTCAAACATTTATACAGCAACTTATTCTCGCAAGTTTCAATGTTTGCTTGTTTTAAGCAAGGAAGAACGAAACAGGTGCCACTTATAATTTAATATATATTAGCGCAGCTTTTGTATTTTATTCTTTGAGACATTATATGGATGTGTTAATTTTAAATGATTATTAATGTGTTTGTTTAGTAATGTGATTGGTGTTAACTATGTTATTACTGTTAATTTTACCATTTATATGGTGAATAGCTTTAGTGTTAGCACGATATTAGGAAAGTTACATTTGAATTTAAGTATCCTTTGTTTTAAATTCTGTGAACTTGGCCGCCATTAAGGTATAAGCAATATGCTAAGGAATTCACATATTTTTTATTTATACTTATTCCTGGAGAATCAATATTTAAGAAAGGGATAAATCGGAACCATGACTACGTAACAACTTTAAAAGTTTTCACCACTTCTTCCTGAGTTGTCGGAGGTAGACGTCCTGCTATACATCGGAAGAAATCCCGACTTATAGGAAGAATTGATCGCGGCTTAAACAGAATTGCTAACACCTTAGCAAAATTATATATATATATATATATATATATATATATATATATATATAATTAATTATAGAGGGTGAATCACCTAAAACTTGGACCGCAAATATTTCGGAAATGGAAAGTGCTATTGGTGTGAAATTTTCACAGCATTGATTGGTAGTCATGGGCTCGTACATTTAGCCTATATACAGATTTTAATAATACTGAGAAAATGTATTTTTTGAGCAAACATACAATTTTTTAAATGGGACAATGCCTAGTTACATCAACAGAATAAAGGCAGGGTAAATTAGAATGTCAATAGTCTTTGTTGCAGGATTCTAGTGCAAGTGGTTTACGAGAAATCGTATTTTGAAAAGTTTCCACCCCACAATTGTTTATTCCATTCAACCTGCTTAGTTGCTAGGTACGATGTTGGTATGTTTGTTTGCATTGTGTTTTCTGTTTATTGATTGCATTGCGACCTTCTGGTCGTTTGTGACTTTCTGGTCGTTAGTTTGTGACAGTTCAAGAAGTGGAAGATGGGGTTTACTAATGCAGAAAAAGCCGACATGCTCATGGTGTATGGAGAGTGTAGGAAGAATGCAGTTCGTTCCTGTACGGTGTATGAGAAACGTCCCAATAGACGTCAACCATCTCGGCAATTATTTATCAACCTTTTCAACCAATTACGTGAAAGTGGTATTGTAACACCTAGAAAACGTAACAGAAACAAACAAGTGACTGGAGAAGAGGCAGAAATTAATGTTTTGGCTGCCGTTGCAGTAGATCCGCAAATTAGTTCCAGCACAATCGCACGTGGAAGTGGCATAAGTCAGGCAAGTGTACTGCGCATTCTCCATCGACATAGGTTCCATCCCTATCACATCTCTCTCCATCAAGAGCTGCATGGAAACGATTTTGAGACTCTGTTAACTTTTGTACATGGACATTAACTCATGATACTCCAGATTCATCATGTATCTTGTGTAGTGATGAGGCAACATTTACTAATCATGGCCAGGTAAACCGCAGAAACATGCACTATTGGTCTGTTGACAATCCCCGTTGGCTTCGTCAGGTGGAACGTCAGCGTCCATGGAGTTTAAACGTATGGTGTGGGATAGTGAACCATCAGCTCATAGGCCCTTTGTTCATAGAAGGAACAATGAACTCGCACAAGCTAGAAGACGTTCCTTTGCAGACTAGGAGGAACCTGTGGTCCCAACATTATGGTTATCTAGCCCATAGTGCACGAAGTACTACAGCTTGTCTTAACGGATTGTTTCCAAATCGTGGATTGGACGAACAGGACCTGTACCTTGGCCGGCCCGTTCACTTGATCTGACTCCTTTAGACTTTTTTCTGTGCGGCAGGCTGAAAGACATTGTCAACAAGGATGTACCAACTATACCAGACGATATGAAACGACGTATTACTGCTGCCTGCTCTGAAATTTCCGCTGAAATGCTAGAACGTGTTGAAACGGCAACTCTAGGCCGAGCCCAAGCTAGGTAATTATTAATAATTTGATTAATTAATTTTTAGTGATGTTAAATTATGCTATGTACAAATGTTCTACTTTTACTGCCGGTGTAGCTTAAGAAGGGTGATTTAACGATATGTTTGTATCTAGGTTACTAATATTAGAGGAGTTATAAATTGTTTAATGTAAATAATTTAAGCGCTATGTTAAAATACTGTCCACGACGAGATATGTTAGCTGCAGGAATAGTGTCTTCCAAGACAAAAAGTTAAGTTTTACGATGTCTCTCTGGTAGCAGGGGCATTGTTCATACAGCGAAGGTGTCTAGCTATTGTGCGTTTGTTAGATAATTCGCCGTGACCAGAGTGAGGGAGACAACAAGCTTATCGGTAAAATTAGGAAAAGCCGCGATTTATGTTAAAATTGGACCAATGAGTTCCCTGTAAATTTATATGAAATAGTGAGACGCGTTGAGTGGCGCTAAAAATGCAGCAATAGGGAATGAAGCAGCCCCAGAAGCCTGCGATTATAAATATATCTGCTAGGACCAAAATCAGGGGTCATTTTCTAAACTACAGGCAGGGAGAGATGCTGCAGGATATTTGAGAGATATCGCGCCAAAAGTGAATTAAGAAGTTTTCGTAACACACATAAGAATCGCTACGCGTAAAGAGATCTACTAAATATATAAACTTCGCGTCATATCAGCGCCATGTTTCAACAGCAGTGGACAGTGTTTTAACGGCGACAGTATCAGTGTTGTGTACCACCAGAAATAACTAAATAAAAGAAATAGCAGTGTCGTCTTTTGGTAACTAAAGCACGTCTATTTTTCTCTCCTTTACCAAGGAAAACTCCATGCTCTGATATATTTCAGAAATAACTTCAGCTAGGCGAGGATAAAAAAAAATGAAGAGAACCAGCATCCTTCGAACATCCAGAGTCTTCGCGGAGGCTGCAGAAAGGTAAGCCGCGAGCTACGGGCATTACAAATAACCAAAACAACTACGGACTACGGGGTTACCGCCGCAGTGTGCAGCAGTCTTTCCATAGCAGACTGGAAACGTTTATTGAAGTGGTCATTTTGAACACAACCTTTGAAGGGTTATGTTCTCTTTACTTGTAAAAATCAACAGAAGTATTGTAATTCCTTTTTTTTTTTTTTTTTCAGTATGTGCTACCACAGATTGTACTAGTGTTGGTGCGTAAAAGTTTCAAAATAAGATTTCTCGTAAACCGCTTCCACTATAATCTTGCAACAAACGCCCTTGGCATTCGAATTTACCCTGCATGTATTCTGTTGATGTAACTAAGCATTGTTCCATTTAGAAAATTGTATATTTGCTCAAAAAACACACTCTCTCAGTATTATAATCTGTTTATAGGCTACCAATCAATGCTGTGAAAACTGCACATCAATAGCACTTTCCATTTCCGAAATATTTGCGGTGCAAGTTTTAGGTGATTCACCCTGTATATATTTATGGACGTTCTTTAATTGTTGTGGTCCATAGCGTCCCATTCTATGTTGGGCGTGAAAGACCGGTAATTTTACTCAGAGGCTCTTTATCACGCTTGAGATTCTTTTACGTGCTGTAAATGTACGACACGGGATCACGGCTTTACTTCTCTTCCGAAGGAAGCCATGCTAAGGATTTTTACGCCCGAAAAAATCCATCGCCTTCCGCCGGGTTTGAACCCGCGACCTTGGGAATTGGAGACTAGTATGGTAACCACTACACCAAGGAGGACGACACACACATATATATGTTTATATAATTGATTTATTGTACCGAAATATAAAGTAATATATGATATATTATTTAATGCATGTATTGCATCGCTACGATGCATTTAAATAAGAATTAGTTAAACTCAGAAGTTCGTAGAAAAGTATTTCTCCCCTGTTACTGCAAATGTGGAAAGTAGAAGAAAGTCTCATCGCTCATATTTCAGGGGCCCAACAGCGCCGTATTTCACGTGCGTAGATATCCCTTCGCGCGTTAAAACAGTTGCAGAACTCAACGGTGCAATTCCAAGTAAACATAGGTCTGTGGGGAACTGGCTCATTAACGTGAGCGATGTTCTTCTACTCTTGCTTATCAGCGAAGACTATTAGCGGGTAGCTTATTAAGAGGCAGTTCTTAGACTTCCACTAAACTGTACAATTAGTGCTGATAGATAAGAAGGTTGTAAATAGAACCAAAGGCCTTAGAATTGCTTTCACTTCAGTTACGGAGACTTTATTTTCGAGGGAATAAATTCAGTTTTTAAATTGGCAAACAATAAGAATGTCTTTATTTGACGTTTCAGCATCCGCTCATAGCAGATTATGATACAAGGGTGGAAGTAGGGTTTTATTTTACGTACAGGAATCCAACGAGCAAAATAAAACCACTTTTAACACATGTGGCGTATACTATTTTTAGACGGCGCTCGAATTTGTAAAATATTAAAAATATATTGATTCCCAAAACTAGGAGAAATTACATTAAAAAGCTGTTCTTGAAACGAGAAATGACGTTAAGAAGCAGGATGTCAAATCTTTTGTTGATTCGCTAGCAGTCATTTTCAGTGAAATTGTTTTCAAAATGTTTTGCCTTACACCAGGTATATATATTGCTTTCCGGAATTTTTACTTTCTCTACTATGTATAGTAAGTAGGGGAAGTATTGTATTCCACCCAAAAATTCGATACCGAGATTTCATCGGAAATATATGTACTGAGACCCCCTGAATCCAAATAAAAGCATTTTTGGAAACATGTCCGTGTGTGTGTCTGTGAACAGCATAACTCAGAAACGAACAGTCGGATAAACACCAAACTTGGTATTTAGGTTCAGTATCTTACAGAGATGCGACACGAAGGTTTTCAAGAAAATCCCCCCACCGCAGATTACCCTTTACATGGAACATATTTCGAAAATTTTAATTTTCTTAAAAACGGCTCTAACGATTTTGATGAAAATATCATATGTTTAAGATATTTTCATGACAAATGATATGTGTACCTCGAATTTTCTGGGAATGTCTCCAAAAGTATTCTTCATTGTGAACGACTTTTGCATAACTGGTAAACCATAAGAGATAGACAAAATGTTACTACACAAAAAACGTAGATCGCGTTAAAATACACAATTTATGTCATATACATTTACTTTGTTGGGTGAACCATTTTCGAGATATTGCTGGACATTCCCTTAAATTTTCCAATACTTATACCTTTTCCCAAATTCGTTATGCATTTTTACTTTCTCTACTACGTATAGTAAGTAGGGGAAGTATTGTATTCCACCCAAAAATTCGATACCGAGATTTCACCGGAAATACATGTTTTGAGACCCCCTGAATCCAAAAAAAAGCATTTTTGGAAACATGTCCCTGTGTGAGTCTGTGTGTGTGTCTGTCTGTGAACAACATAACTCAGAAACGAACAGTCAGATAAACACCAAACTTGGTATTTAGGTTCAGTATCTTACAGAGATGCGACACGAAGGTTTTCAAGAAAATCCCCCCACCCCAGACTACCCTTTACATGGAAGATTTTTCGAAAATTTTAATTTTCTCAATAATGGCTCTAACGATTTTGATTAAAATATCATATATGTAAGATATTTTTATGACAAATAAAATGTCTTGAATTTCCTGGGAATG
The DNA here is from genome assembly GCA_030765065.1 of Deroplatys truncata. Taxonomy (NCBI): domain Eukaryota; kingdom Metazoa; phylum Arthropoda; class Insecta; order Mantodea; family Mantidae; genus Deroplatys; species Deroplatys truncata. The sequence continues at coordinate 30,440,457 of CM060980.1, read as the reverse complement.
TCTCCAAAAGTATTCTTTATTGTGAACGACTTGCATAACTGGTAAACCATAAGAGATAGACAAAATTTTACTACACAAAAAATGTAGATCGCGTTAAAATACACAATTTATATCATACTTTTTTGGTTGAGTGGACCATTTTCGAGATATTGCTTGTTATTCCCTTAAATTTTTCAATACTTATTTTCTAAAATGGGAATTCGTTATTCATTTTTTTGTCTTGTATATGCAAAGAGTATTAATCTGTGGCAAAGGGAATGGTGCTGCACCTAGCAACCAGCTATTAAGAGATATGTATGTGCTTAAAGGCTACTGTATTTCCAAATTGCCCTTGTAAATATATATTCCCCTTACATCTACAAGAAAATTAGCAATAAGATAGAATCTGCAAATGTTTACCTCGATTAACATGAAGGAGATGGAGAATACGCGTTTGTATAAATAGTTTGTACAAGAGTAGAGAAAGTCATGTGAGTGTAACACATCAGATTTTTTTTGTCCTGGTAATGCAAAGAGAATGGAATACTCCACATAGCAACCACCTCTTAAAATATTTGACTATCGCTTAAAGCCTACCAATTCCCCTTGCATCTACAAGAAAATTAGCTATAAGATTAACATCTCGATATCTCGATTAACATGAAGCATATGTAGAATAAGCGTTTGTAAAAATAGTTTGTACAAGAGTAGAGAAAGTCATGTGACTGTAACACATCAAAGATGTATATTGGAGCAAGTATTTCTAGTGTTATTCTTTCTGCTGCTTCTGTAATTTCACCTGGCTCTTTCATTTCAGTTCCTTCTGAATTCATAATTTCCACCAGTGAATCTTTATGTAGGTTATCGTAGCTAAAAGAGCCTCCAGTTAACGAGGTCTCGGTTAAAACCCGGCGGAGGGCGATGAATTTTTTCGGGCTTAAAATTCCATAGCCTGGCTTTCTTCGGAAGGGAAGTAAAGCCGGTGGTCCCGGGTCGTAGATTTACGGCACGAAAAATAATCTCAAGCATGATAAAGAGACCTCTGATCAAAATTACCGGTCTTTTACGCCCAATATAGAATGGGACGCTAAGGACCATTGCAGTTAAAAGCATCAATAAATAAAACTCAATAGTAGTTAAAAGAATAGGTTTTATATCAAACAAAGCAGAAGGCTGCCAATATAACGTATGGGTTAACTCTACAGCGGATTGCGATAAATTCAAGTATGACGATTTGTATTGTGAGATAATGCGAGCGCCATGAGGAATTAATCATGTGAAAACGCAATGAAAATTAAAACCTAATTAATCAAAGCCGAGTAATTAAATGTGCAAATACAAAGGATAATTGCCATGTGATTTGACTTGAAACTAAAGTTGGTCACAAGTTTTTAGTTCGTATGCACTGTGTTAGAAGTTCTACTTTTAGGTCTTGCTGTCTAAAATAGTTATTTTTACTTTCTCTACTACGTATAGTAAGTAGGGGAAGTATTGTATTCCACCAAAAAATTCGATACCGAGATTTCACCGGAAATACATGTTTTGAGATCCCCTGAATCCAAAAAAAGTATTTTTGGAAACATGTCCGTGTGTGTGTCTGTCTGTGTGTGAGTCCGTCTGTGTGTGTGTCTGTGAACAGCATAACTCAGAAACGAACAGTCGGATAAACACCAAACTTGGTATTTAGGTTCAGTATCTTCCAAGGATGCGACACGAAGGTTTTCAAGAAAATCCCCCCTCCCCAAATTACCCTTTACATGGAAGATTTTTCGAAAATTTTAATTTTCTCAAAAACGGCTCTAACGATTTTGATTACAATATCATATGTTTAAGATATTTTCATGACAAATAAAATGTATATCTTGAATTTTCTGGGAATGTCTCCAAAAGTATTCTTCATTGTGAACGACTTTTGCATAACTGGTGAACCATAAGAGATAGACAAAATTTTACTACACAAAAAATGTAGATCGCGTTAAAATACACAATTTATGTCATACATTTTTTTGTTGAGTGAACCATTTTCGAGATATTGCTTGTTATTCCCTTAAATTTTCCAATACTGATTTTCTCAAATGGGAATTCGCTATTCATTTTTACTTTCTCTACTACGTATAGTAAGTAGGGGAAGTATTGCATTCCACCCAAAAATTCGATACCGAGATTTCACCGGAAATACATGTTTTGAGACCTCCTGAATCCAAAAAAAGCATTTTTGGAAACATGTCCGTGTGTGTGTGTGTGTGTGTGTCTGTGTGTGTGTCTGTGAACAGCATAACTCAAAAACGAACAGTCGGATAAACACCAAACTTGGTATTTAGGTTCAGTATCTTCCAGAGATGCGACACGAAGGTTTTCAAGAAAATCCCCCCACCCCAGACTACCCTTTACATGGAAGATTTTTCGAAAATTTTAATTTTCTCAAAAATGGCTCTAACGATTTTGATGAAAATATCATATGTTTAATATAATGTCATGAGAAATGAAATGTATATCTCGAATTTTCTGGGAATGTCTCCAAAAGTATTCTTCATTGTGAACGACTTTTGCATAACTGGTAAACCATAAGAGATAGACAAAATTTTACTACACAAATAATGTAGATCGCGTTAAAATACACAACTTATGTCACATACATTTCTTTTGTTGAGTGAACCGTTTTCGAGATATTGCTTGTTACTTCCTTAAATTTTCCAATACTTATACTTTTTCTCAAATGCGTTATTCATTTTTTTTATGTCCTGGACATGCAAAGAGAATGGAATGCGCCACATAGCAACCAGCGTTAAAATATTTGACTATCGCTTAAAAGCTACCATCTGTTTAAAATTAGGGGTAGAAAGTGCAGAACCGACGTGGGAAAATTTTCTTTTGTTAATAGAATCATTGAGGAATGGAATGAATTGCCTGTAGCAGCCTTTCAGGGCTGTCCTCTGACCTTAAAGCAGTTCAGAAATAATATTAGCAGAATAAATGTTGGTTAATTAACTAGTGTACTCAATTCACAAACTATACTATTAAAGTTGACACTACCAGGTTGAAAATACTGGTAACTAAATATAAGGACCAACTGTAAATAGTTAAGTACCTCGAAAATAGTTACGTACTTTGTAAATTGTTAAGTACTTTGTAGATAGTTAAGTAAATTGAGAATAGTTAAGTAAATTGTGAATAGTTAATTAAATTGTGAATAGTGAAGTAAATGGTGAATAGTTAAGTAATTGTGAATAGTTAAGTAAATTATAAATGGTTCAGTAATTAGGGATTTTAAAAGCTTTGTTAATATTTAAAATTAATCATTTTGTATTGTTAGTCTTGTTTATTATTATTATTATTATTATTATTATTATTATTATTATTATTTTAAGCTAGTCATGGTGATGTAAATTTTGTACGGTTTAATTCTGCCACCGGGAAGTACCCAATTGCAGAATAAATAAATACATACACATACATTTTCCTTGCATCTACAAGAAAATTATCAATAAGATTGACATCTCGATATCTCGATTAACATGAAGCATATGGAGAATAGGCGTTTGTAAAATTAGATTGTACAAGAGTAGAGAAAGTCATGTGAGTGTAACACATCAGATTTTTTTGTCTTGGATATGCAAAGAGTATTAATCTGTGGCAAAGGGAATGGTGCTGCACCTAGCAACCAGCTATTAAGATATATGTATGTGCTTAAAGGCTACTGTTTTTCTATATTGTCCTTGTAAATATATATTCCCCTTACATCTACAAGAAAATTAGCAATAAGATAGAGTCTGCAAATGTTTATCTCGATTAACATGAAGTAGATGGAGAATAAGCGTTTGCAAAACTAGTTTGTACAAGAGTAGAGAAAGTCATGTGAGTGTAACACATCATATTTTTTTATAAAGTGCGTATCGAGTATCACTGTTCAGAAATCAGTATAGGTATCGAGCATCGAGAAAGAGTGGTATTGTCCCATCACATTATATTGTGCTTCTTATTATTACACACTATGCGCATAGTAGAGTAAATCAAAACATCAAAAGCTCCATAACGAAAACAATGCAAACATGAAAGTACCAATATGTATATTTTGTTTTATTATTACTATTATTATTATTATTATTATTATTATTACTACGCACTATACGCATAGTACAGTGTATCAAAACATTAAAGCGCCGTAATGAAAACCATGCAAACATGAGGGCACTTAGTGTGTATCACTGCTATTTGTTTCCCTTATGTTATTGTTGTTATTACTATATAGTTTATTATTATTATTGTCGTTGCGAGTCATTGTTATTGTTATTTATTGCTATTATTGTAATTATTATTATTATTATTATTATTATTATTATTAATATTATACGCATTTTACGCATACTTGAGTATGTAACTCAAAACATTAATGTGCCGTAACGAAAAGCATGTAAACAACATGAGAACACGTAATGTGTGTCATTGGCATTTTTTACCTATTATTATTATTATTATTATTATTATTATTATTATTGATATTGTCGTTGCTAGTTATTATTATTAATATTATTAATAGGCACTTTACGAATATTAGAGTAAATCAAAACATTAAAGCCCGTAACGAAACCCTTGGAAACAAGGGCGTAGTGTGTATCACTGGCATATTTGTTTCCTATTATTATTATTATTATTATTATTATTATTGCTAGGTATTATTAGTTATTGTCGATGTTATTTACTGATATTATTTTGTAAGTTATTCTAATGGTTCCTGTTGTTGTTATTATTATTATTATTATTATTATTCAGTAATCGCATAGTAGTTTAAATAAAGACATTAAAGAAGATTAGATCTACACCGTTAAGCTAAACGTAAGCAGAATAGGAAGTAAACTTAGTACGCAGTTCATAGCTTTAGTAACGTAAACAACGTTATAGATGGTTTGCTTAAATCTAATGTTTTGTTTTAGTCAAAGCAATTTGAAGCTCCTTATTAGAGCTATGGACCTATTGTTTGTTTAATAACTTAAGTGATGAACCTTGGTTTTGTACACGTCACTCGCTTCCCATAAAGAGATATTTGACATTTTGACAGAGCAGAATGCAGAGAGGAATACTATTGTGCCATGCTTACGTAGCACTATCTCAGCGCTTAATTTTGGAGATACTGTACACTCTCAACTTAAATGGTCCACTCTGTATATATATAAAATTCAACGACGAATATTTTCTTGTAATTATTAACCATCGCTGCATCTTTGATTAGAAAGTTAAGGACGTTGACTGCGTCGTCAGTTGCACTTGCATTTGGACTTGTATAGGTAACACCACTTGTTAGTGATTCTCTGAGGTCTTAGTTCTTTTCATGGTTCCCCAGGTTTTAGATCTTGCTACGTCATTCGCAAGGGAAATTCAGTTCAGAGTTGCGAGAGAAGTAGTTGTGTGACACTATTAGAGATCGGACGTGTAAATGCTATTCTACTGAAATAAAATGCCCAAAACTGCAACAATTTTTTATCGATCAAGGGAGTTTACAGATGATGGATTTTACATATCCGATGTGCAACTTTAGAACGTACGGATATAGTGGAAAAGTTGCGAGTCATGCATAAAACCTTGCAAGGAAAGAGCTAAACACATTAAAAACAAAAAGGAATGACAAGGAAAGAGACAGTGTTCTTTGGTAGAAGTACGATTCTTCTTCTTCTTCTTCTTCTTCTTATTATTATTATTATTATTATTATTATTATTATTATTATTATTATTATTATTATTATTATTTCTACGATGTTGGTAGATCCCAATACGTTGTTACTGTTATTATTGCAGTCACAATGCTATTTTTATTCTGCCAGTCATAATAGTGCGAAATTGCAAGAGGACTAGTACTCGGCGGTCTTGGGATGGGGTAAATATTAAGGAAAGCTGTTGATGCAGCCAACAAGACAGAAATGAGCTGACTCCTTGCGCTCAAGACTTTCGGTGTCGCACAGGCTACACTGAGGAGGAGAGCACAAGAGAAACACAAACAAGTTGTTGGTGTAGAAAAAAAGTTGAGGTCGCTATCAAACGACTTTTTCAAACGATCCGGAAGCTGACTTAGTACATAACATTAAAGAATGTGAACGTTCTCTTTTTGGGCTAACATAAAGTAATGAACCTGAGAATAGATTCGGCGAGGAAACAAGAATGGCTTGTGCGTAGTAGTGCTAAACATGGCTAAATCATTACCAAAGAAAAGAAGGTACAACGATGAGAGTATAAGATTCGACTTTACGTGCATTGAAAAAATAATATTGTCATTTTCTTCAGTGTGTTATTTGTAACAATGTTCTGCGCAATATGTATTCCTTTATCAACCACATTTAGAATGCGTTTAATTGTCTTTAAATGTTTTGTACCTTGCATTAATTTCAGATAAAATTGTTTCAGGTTGCGAATGGTTGTGGGGCTTCAGAAACAGGCATGCAGAAGTTGCGGAGAAACAACCTGAACCAACTTCCGTTAGGAAGGACTCAAGTTTTAACAAGCCACAAGTTAGCAAGTTCTTTGAAAGGCTGTAGTAAGTGGTTTTAGAAAGCAACATTCAGCAGACAAGAATTTGGAACGTCGATGAATCAGCTTTATCAACAGTTCAAAGGTCTCAGAAAATCCCGGCTGAAGGAGGCAAGAATCAGGTTGGGGCTGTAATCAGCGCCAAGCACGGTCAACAAGCAACTGTAGTCTGTTGCGTGAGCTCTGCAGAAAATTTTGTCTCAACTGCTGTGATATTTTTCCAGGAAAAAAAATTAAAAATAAACGTTTCGATGGAGCCACACAGGCACGTTAAGCCTTAGCGGCTCTGGGTGGATGACTGAAGAATAGTTACCCACGTGGCTAAAACACTTTAAAGAATATGCCAACCCTACTGTAGAAAGCAGAGTGCTACTTCTGGTTGATGGGCATTCAAGCCATAAACACATTAATGCCTTGACCTATATCAAAGAAAATTGCATAATAATGCTTTCTTTACCGTTACATTGAAACCATCGACTTCAACCATAACGTTCTTTGGAATTAATTGACCTAATAGTGGTTGTAACTATAAAGCCCGGGACTTAAAGTACTTACAAAGAATGTAAGTCGCCATTGGGGTATGAATCTCAATACAGTTTGAGATCTCTATGTAGTTTACCGGGAAAAATGAGAATCAGTTAGAGAATTTAATGTCGTGTTGACATGTGGCCATGGTAGCTCAGTGACAGAGCAACCGGACGAAGACCGGGAGATCCGTGGTTCAAATCCCGGCTATGGCATTGAATTTTTCAGTCATCTGATTCTACCTTTCCATAAGGTTCTTTGCTCCACTGAAAATGTTCTACAATCAGTAAGGTATAAAATGGCTGCGAGCTAATCCTGGGAGAGTCATAACTTAATACAAAGTGGCTAGTTTATTTTCAGTGGCAAATGAAAAGGCCGTAACCCACCACAATGCTGTTCCTTGAACCCTGATATGTTCCTAGGTCGCGTTTTTAGTCCTGCAGCAATGACGAACAGAGCAGTTGAAGAAACGTGTAAAAATGATACTGGAAATTTGACTAAAGACTGCAGAAATTAAATTGAGTTTTATTTATGGACGCTCTTTACCTGCTGTGGTCCTTAGCGTCCCATTCTATATTTGGCGTGAACGACTGGAAATTTTGCTCAGAGGTCTGTTTATCAGGCTTGAGGTTCTTTTACGTGCCGTGATTCTACGACACAGGACCACCGGCTTTACTTCCCTTCCGAAGGAAGCCATGCTAAGCATTTTTACGCCCGAGAAAATCCATCGCCCTCCGCCGTGTTTGAACCGCGACCTCGGGTAGATGACAGAGGAAATATCGAAACTCCAACTTCAACTTCCCATCTCGTTTGCTACCTGGTCCACCAACATCTGTAATATCCCCCATCTACACTAGTCCCATCTTCAGCACCTATTTCCTACCCATTCCAACATCATCATCCCCATATGCCCCAACCACATCTTCATCATAAAAACCCAACTTATTATCTTCGCTTGTTTAACCACCCGATACTTCCCCACATTCCTCTGCCAAACAGACGACAAAGAAGAGGAAACACGAAAGAGCACAACTCCTAACGAGCAATCCTTATCTTAACGAAGTAAAGTTTAGTAAAAGAAGCTGGCAGCATCAAGAACGACAGCCAAACAAGCAAGGAGGAAACTTTTCTTACAAGCAGCTGACGATGATTAGGCTTTTGATGAAATTGGCAGTGACGATGTGCCAAATATATTGTTCACTAAAGACGCTGTCAATTGCCAGAATCATGTCAGCCGGTGTACCGGATTTCGTCCCGCAGGAGTAAATCTACTGACGGTCGATTTTAAGCACACTTAAAAACCATCAGTCTGGACCGGATTTGAACCCTCGACCTTGGGATTAGAAGGCCAGCACTTAACCAACTGTCGTGTCTCAATGTCAATGACTTATTTAGACATTCAAAGCCCCCAACCGTGGTTTAAATTTAATATATGTTCTTTGTGGGCTCATGGTGAGTGTGAGAGTTTATCTAATCACGCAAATACGTTTACTTGTCAAGTTCGCAAATAGAAATATACTGCATTGCTCAAGAAGATGTTACATTTTTTCCCCTTTCTTTCTTCACGCTGCAGCTATCATTTTTGTTAGCATACTTTCTTTGTTGTTAAATTAGTGTGCTTCTTGTAGTTAACAAAATGTTCTACTTGATACATGCAGTGATGTGACCTGTTTGACCTTCGCCGTAAAATCACAACACCGCATACCAAACGTGGATCGCATTCACCAATCAGATAAAGCTTAAAGGCCTCACACAAAGGAAAATTACTTAAGGCGGTATAAGGGACTAACGTTAGTTCAAAAAGGACTATACATTGTGCTCCTGGACTGAAATTTACTGTACAAGTATCAGTGCCAAAACTCCCAAGTATTAACAAATTCCTAATCACAAAATTCTTTCCTAAAATCCACATATATCTCTGTTCTCTTTGTTAACAATCTTCCACATTAAAAATGAAAATTACTTTTTCCCTTACATGTCTGTACATTTGTAAACAATGACTTCCACTCGTTCGTTTTCAAATTTAGTGTATACGAAAATATCAAATAGCAAATACACGCGAATATGATTTTCCTCACAGCTTTTGTAAAAGAACTTACTCAGGTTTGCAAAATATACGTGCGTAAGCCCTATGATTGAAATTTAGAAATGTTACCTACAAAAAAGAGAATTTTACCAAGGCCAAAATTTTGCGCGTACCCGACGTGTCCGCTGCTTACAATGCCATTGTACTAGTCTCTCGTTGATTGAATCCTCGCAGACTGAATTTGTGTTTCTTAACGGCGTCCCTGCTGGTCTCTCGGTGCCGAGCAAAGGGACGTAATCAACCACAGCAGTTGCCTTTCCCCTGACGGTGGGATTGGACGAACCATTTATCCTACTATCGACGTGGCCACCGCACTTTCAACTAATCTAGCCATGGATCGTAATTCTGGAACTTTCTTCCTTGCCAGATGATGACGTATCATGACGAAGTCGCCACTTCTCGCTGGTGCTGGCAACTGTGTTAAAGGGATTCGTGGCGGAATTGGCACAATACTCCCGCCCCCCACGCGAAGAGGTGGGAAAGGCAGGAATCAAACAATATAGCAACCCTGCTCACAGGGTCACACAGTCCAATCACAGCATAAGTATCCAAATGTAAGACAGCGAACACGGAAATAAATATGGAAAAATAATTGCTAGAATAGTAATAAATTAAACCACACTACTGCGGGATAACTCCGACCATCTGTAGGAGCGGGGTACAAAATGTAGTCATTTTAAAAATGTCCTGCCAGAGCAAGGTAGCAAACAATTCAGTCAAGTTTTTACTGCGGCTGTACACGTAAATTAAGCTATGAGGTCTGAGCCGCGGTGATCCTACCTGTAACACAGTCTTGTAATTTATAATAAACTTCATTAACAATTATGATTATACGAAAAGGACTAGTATAGCATGGTGTTGATTTCACTCAATTTCACATCACTCAAAGGACGATTTACCATTTATCAAAATTACGACTTACGTGACGATTTGCTGTTTTGGAAACAAAAGGCACGAGTGTGTCCTAATTTGCGACCATATGTGCAAAAACGCGAATTTAATGTGACATTTCCTGATTAGGGGAACGCTGAACTGACGAAACAACCTTCGTGGAATATAAGTCTTTCAGACCCATTTGATCCTGTACCGGTTTTGTTTGCTGAGAATCCGGTAAAGAAGATTGAGAAAAGACAAGTTGCTGGTGCCAAGAAAGAACATTATTCTGTTCTCGAAAAGATCGTGGAGCAGTAGTAAAAAACGCAATGCAGACGGGTATGTGAATTTATGCCACATAACATTAAAGTACAAATTTGTATCTCTGTATCTGAAAATTGAAAAATGCGAGCATAATTCTTCACACGTAAAGCAAATGCAAGGAAATCTTTCTTATGAGACTGGCCTGCATAGTAATACTGTAATAAATATATATTAAATATGTATTTGGAGGAAAGAAGAATTGAAGCAATGACGAATGAAAGTCTGTCAAGGCAAGCTGTTTAGTCAAAGCCTTTGTAACAAGAAAACTAGTTTTCCCTGGACAATATTCAAAAGTAAATGATAAATTTCAGCTTGAAAATTACTCCTAAGCGTACAACGGTCACAAAAGGTAATAAAGAATTGTAAAAAAAAAAAAAAACGCAATGCCTCTTCTGTCACAGTTACCACAAATCGTGCCCCATCTAACAGCGATTGTGCTGAATGTTTTACCTGCAATGCCTTATAAAGCCAATAACTATGTAAACTAGATATAGATTGGGAAGTTTGAAATGTCGAATCATTAGATAAATTTTCAGAAACTACCTGGGTAGCTACCGAAAGTTCGGGTTCCTTTAAATTCAAAGAAGAATCTAGAAGCGACTGTAGACAATCATTATATGCCAAAATTAAATTTTGAATATCGGAATTAATCGATTTTGCAAATTGTGAAGCAGAAATAATTTGGAGTGTGTCTATATAATACGAAACGCGAGTTCGCAATCCACGTAAAATCGCCGGTATATACATAATCTGAATATTTGACATAGCATCCTGAAATTCTGCTAGTTGAAATTTGGTAGAATGGAAGAAGTTATCAAAATCACTTAGTGTAATATTTGAAATATCAGGCTGCACCGCCGCATCATCTTTAAAAATTTGGAGCAATAAAGATACCGGCTGAGTTAGTCACAAGAGAGTGCGCGTAGTTTTAAGTGAACACAAAGTTCGTCCTTTCGAAGAAGTTCTAAATTTACAAGACCATAATGACAAACAAAATATTTAATATGGGAACGAGTAGAACAATGCACAAAAGTATATTATTTCCTAAGAATTCGACCCACTAGTTTAAACAACAATCACATAAGACTGCAACAATTTTAAATAAAACAGGGTAAGTACCAGAAATGTGCACAGTCAATTCGCAGTTCATGTAAAATTTAAGCAGCATATAAGATTTAAAGCAAAATGTAATATAAGGCCTCAGTATTTCCTACAATTTTAAAACAATTCCTGAATGATGAGTATCGACACGATATCTCAATTTAGCATAAAATGATTCTGCTGCCATTTTCGTTACGTTTTGTTTTTCTTTCTTCAGGCTCAAGCTAACATTTTTGTTTACATCTAAGACGTAAGATGGTGCAGCGAAATGTTTAGTGTGCGGCAAGGTTGTTCAAACAATTAAAAACTATAACTTAAAACGAGGCTACGCTACTCATAGCAGTGAATATGATGGGTATAAAGGAGTGGAACGTTATATGATGATAGGGAAGCTCAAAGACACCGTGACTACTGAAAATCAGAACCATAAAGTCAGCCAATCGGTTGATGATCGGGAAATGAAGGAGTCCCTCCTTCACAAAACCAGCCTGATTGATTTTTACCTAAAATGTCAGTCCAAATTTCCACGACTACACAGACACACAGCTCACATATTAAGAACATGTTTGGATATTAAATTAAATTGATTTTATTTATGGACGCTCTTTAACTACTATGGTTCTTAGCGCCCCATTCTATATTGGGCGTGAAAGACCGGAAATTTTACTCAGAAACCATTTATCAGGCTTGAGGTTCTTTTACTTGCCGTAAATCTACGACACGGGACCACAGGCTTTACTTCCCTTCCGAAGGAAGCCATGCTAAGGATTTTTACGCCCGAAAAAACCCATCGCCCTCTGCCGGGTTTGAACCCGCGACCTCGGTACCACTAGTCCACGGAGGACGACTGTGTTTGGATATACTTATCTGTATGAGTAGTTTTTTTTTCTTTCTCTACGTCGTACATAATAGATAAGAAGTCAGTGTATTCCATTCAAATAATCGATATCGAGATTTTACCGAAAATACATGTTTTGAAAATCACTGAATCCAAAAAAGGCATTTTTAGGAAAAGGTCGGTGTGTGTATGAACAACATACTAAACAAAATACTATACTTGGTAGTTCGGGTCACCACTTCCAAAGATGTGACACGAGGATTTTCTAGAAAATCTCCCACCCCAAACTACCGTTTACATGGAGCAGTTTTAGAAATTTTTTATTTTCTTAAAAATGGCCGTAATGATTTTGATTAAAATGCCACATATTAACGATATTTACATAACAAATATATGACGTTCTCCATAGTGTAGTGGTTACCATGTTCGCTAGGTCGCGGGTTCAAACACGCCAGAAGGCGTTGGATTTTTTCGGGCGTAAGATTCCTTAGCATGGCTTCCTTCGGAAGGGAAGTAAAGCTGATGGTCCGCTGTCGTAGAGTACGGCACGTAAAAGAACCTCAAGCGTGATGAAGAGGCTTCTGAGCAAAATTACCGGTCTTTCATGCCCGAAGTATTGGCTTGTAAGTCCTACAAAGAGGAGGGTAATCAGTTAAAGAAGTCATGGATTATTTTATTTTAAAGTTTATAGTCGCTTTAACATATTAGTCATCAATTTGAGGTCGGTTTGATCAAAGACAAATATTCGTTCTTACTGGGAAATGAAGAAAGTGTTGTTAGGGATAATGATGCTAACATAAATCATAATATTTAATTTGAATAATTTCAACTACAATGCTTTAATTTCAACTATCGGCATTAATTTGTACTTTGAAACCTAAATTGTCTGTAAGCATAAATATTTTGCGTCATGCTATATTGTCGTGCTCCGTGGGCTAGTGGTACCAGGCTAGCCTCTAGTTCCCGAGGTCGCGCGTTCAAACCCGGTGGAGAACGATGGATTTTTTTTCGGGCGTAAAAGTCCTTAGCAGGCATCCTTCGGAAGGGAAGTTAAAGCCGGTGGTCCCGTGTTGTAGATTTACGGCACGTAAAGGAACCTCAAGCCAGATAAAGAGGCCTCTGAGCAAAATTTCCGGTCTTATACGCCCATTATAGAATGGGACGCTAAGAGCTATAGCAGTTAAAGAGCGTCCATAAATTTAATTTAATTTTCATGCTAATTTAAACTTCCTGCACATTTTTAATTGATCTCGAATGAATGTAATAGATCGATCTCGCTAATTTACATTTTTTTTTTCTTTTCAACATGAAAGTATAAATAATATTTTATTAATTGAGTAAAAGGAGCTTTTCAAATTTCGCTCACGGAGGATCCACTGTATGGTTCCATCCCTACTTTCATGTTCAATCCAAGCTGCGACTAAAGTATTCTTCAGTAGTGGCAGGTTTTTGCACTGGGGGAAGCGGAACATGGCAAAAAAATGGCATTTTCCAAGCATTCTCGATCCATTGAGGGTATGAGTGTGTATTTCTATGTCATCCAGGTTTTCAGGAACACGCTGACAAGCCATTTCATTTCATTTTCAATGTAATTTTATTTATGCTGTAAATATGACGGTTATGTCCGCATTTTGTATATTCTTAGAACATAATATTTATTTTTCCTCGTCGAACCAGATTTTTAAAGGAATACTGAGATCATCCATAAATTTCCGGTTTGACGGCGAACATCGGTCTGACAAGATCCACTTGATTACTTCAGTCTCCTGGTGATCTACATGCTGGCTTTCTATACCAACTGGGTTCAGTTTCCGTTTGGAGGGGAAATTTTGCTTTAAGCAGGAGTTCTTTCCACAGAGACTTAAAAGTAAAAATGTATGTTCAAGTATTACAGTAATAAATTCAACGTATATTTGATCCAAGGGAAACGAGTTATCAACATAAACAATTGTTTCAAAACGCCGACAACACGAGGAAAGGCTGTTATACAATCAGGGTAGGGGATATTCGATAGCCTGCTTACATGGACAGTAAGCAGACATATATGGGCATGGATATGAAAATAATAGCAGTTGTTTTGGTGCAGCAGCTGAGTGAAATCCTAGGATTGACTGATGGGTTGTGCACTACAGGCAAAGCACGCAGGCGGACACGTAACGTTTTTACCGGTGATGTCATCAAGAATGCTGGCTCCAGTTTTACGGCACATGTCATCCCTCTGGTGTTGTACTGGGGTTCCTACTTTCATATATTTTGTTTATCTGCTCTTTTGTTTGCGTCCTTTTTATATGTATCTTGTTCGTTTACCGTTTTGTGTGTATTTTGTTTTGTAGTTAGGTATACGTGTGTAGAACAGGTAAGAAAACTGCTGGTTTGAAATAACGTAGGTCAAAAGCCTGATCTAGAATAAAAGACCCATTTATAATTTATCCTCTTGTGGAAACATTATCTGAAATTAGATGCACCAGTTTCACCAGAAATACTAGAATAAAGGCTCACCAGAAATAGTAGTATAAAGACTGCCTGGAAAAGGGGGTAGGAGAAAAGGAGAGAAACTTAGAAATAGGTATGGAGGAATGTATTAGATTAAGATCCTCCATGACAAAGATAAAAGGGAAAAAGAAAAACCTGAGGCTACATACACATGACTTTCATCTACCCTCAATCGTTTATTACTTTCTCTACTACGTATAATAAGTAGGGGAAGTATTCTATTCCACTCAAAAATTCGATACCGAGTTTTCACCTGGAAATACATGTTTTCAGACCCCCTGAATCCAAAAAAAAGCATTTTTGGAAACATGTCCGTGTGTGTCTGTGAACAGCATAACTCAGAAACGAACAGTCGGATAAACACCAAACTTGGTATTTAGGTTCAGTATCTTCCAGAGATGCGACACGAAGGTTTTCAAGAAAATTCCCCCGCCCCAGATTACCCTTTACATGGAACATTTTTCGAAACGTTTAATTTTCTCAAAAATGGCTCTAACGATTTTGATTAAAATATCATATGTTTAAGATATTTTCATGACAAATGAAATGTATATCTCGAATTTTCTGGAATGTCTCCAAAAGTGTTCTTCGTTGTGAACGACTTTTGCATAACTGGTAAACCATAAGAGATAGACAAAATTTTACTACACAAAAAATGTAGATCGCGTTAAAACACATCGCATTTAAAAGTAGCACTTTAATCGAACATGTAAACTCGTCTGCCTAGCATTTATTTAGTTACATTAGCATCATGTAAGTTCGTCCCAAGGAGCGTTTTCAGAAATGCTTGTATTGGCAGCACTTGGGTCAGGTGTATGTTTACAATGGAAGTGGACATCAGTCATTCCTGGCTAGAGTAGCAGCAGTGTTGTGTGTATGTAGTGCCTGTGCGCAACGACTATGGCAGCTGTTGTGCTAATGAGTGAAAGAGGTAAGAGCCAACCGATAGAAGATGATATTGTTGCGAAGAAGTATTATTTTCATTCGAAGTTGCCCAATGGAGACAAATGGAAATGTAGGACCTATAGCAAATGTCGAGCCAGTCTGTACACAGTTGGAGACGATAACATAGTCTGCTGGAAGAATGTTGTGCATAGTGACTCACATCCTGACCCATTAAGATTACGAGATGATTTATCGGCAAATTTGAAACGGAAAGCGGTGGATAATACATTCGTTAGGTCGTCGAAAGTGTTAAGAAGGGAAGTGGGAAACGTACCAACGGAAGGATTAACAAATCGAGATCTGTCGTGCATTAAGCGAAATATGTATAGTGCTAGGAGAAAGCTACTACCACTCCTTCCTAAAACACAAGAAGACGATCACATTACAACTGAGGAACTTCAGCCCATACTAATCAACCGAAAATAACAATTTTGTTAGTGAATAATAAAGCATTAAAACTTTTGATATTTTCATGTAAAAGAATTTATTATGTCAATCAGAAACAGCGCTAGCACATTTTAATACTATACTAAGTTTTTTACCCAGTTGTTTACAATTCACGCACATTTCAATGGACACTATATACCTTTCGTGTTTTGTACCTTGCCTGATAACACTACAATCATTTACAAAGAGACTTTTCAGATCGTTCATCTTGAGTGGGATAAACTAGGATTGAAATTCCCTCCAAAGACTATTTTAGCAGATTTTGAAATAGCAACACACACACCAATTAAACTCACATAGCCACATATCAAACTCACAGGTTATCGATTTCATATTTCTTTAGCCTGGTGGTGAAAAATTCAACACTTTTGTTTGGCTGTGGAATACCATAATAAGACTGATGTAGGGAAATGGTTAGGATATTGCTTTGGCCTTGTCTACTTCCAACCTGAAGATGTGGGCGAAGACTTTGGGATTGAACTGTCATCAATACGTCCAGAAGTTCAACGGCTAGCAAAATTTCCTGACTATTTGGATAATTCATTTTGAATTTTACTTATGGACGCTCTTTAACTACTATGGTTCTTAGCGTCCCATTCTATATTGGACGTGAAAGACCGGTAATTTGCTCAGAGACCTCTTTATCAGGCTTGAGGTTGTTTAACGTGCCGTAAATATAGACAATGGACCATCGGCTTTACTTCCCTTCCGAAGGAAGCCATGCTAAGGATTTTTACGCGAAAAAATCCATCGCCCTCCGCCGGATTTGAACCCGTGACCTCAGAAGATGCTACATTCCCTGGATACATATGGGCTAACTCCAATAGCGTTTGCCACACATGAGTATCTTTTCTTGCAAATTTTAACATGAATTTTAACACTACTCATCCAAATATTTACGATTTTATCAACGTTTTAAAAGAATTTCGGACAGAAACGTACATCAAACTGCAAAGTATAAATACACAGAGAAAAATCTGATGTGTTACACTCACATGACTTTCTCTACTCTTGTACAATCTATTTTTACAAACGCCTATTCTCCATATGCTTCATGTTAATCGAGATATCGAGATGTCAATCTTATTGATAATTTTCTTGTACATGCAAGGGGAATATGGTAGGTTTTAAGCAATAGTCAAATCTTTTAACGCTGGTTGCTATGTGACGCATTCCATTCTCTTTGCATGTCCAGGACATAAAAAAAAATTCTGATGTGTTACACTCACATGACTTTCTCTACTCTTGTACAATCTATTTTTACAAACGCCTATTCTCCATATGCTTCATGTTAATCAAGATATCAAGATGTCAATCTTATTGGTAATTTTCTTGTAGATGCAAGGGGAATATGGTAGCTTTTAAGCGATAGTCAAATATTTTAACGCTGGTTGCTATGTGGCGCATTCCATTCTCTTTGCATGTCCAGGACATAAAAAAATGAGTAACGAATTTGAGAAAAAGTATAAGTATTGGAAAACTTAAGGAAATAACAAGCAATATCTCGAAAACGGTTCACTCAACAACAAAAATGTATATGACATAAATTGTGTATTGTAACGCGATCTACATTTTTTGTGCAGTAAAATTTTGTCTATCTCTTATGGTTTACCAGTTATGCAAAAGTCGTTCAGAATGAAGAACACTTTTGGAAACATTCCCAGAAAATTCGAGATAGACATTTCATTTGTCATGAAAATACCTTAAACATATGATATTTTAATCAAAATCGTTAGAGCCATTTGTGAGAAAATTAATATTTTCGAAAAATGTTCCATGTAAAGGGTAGTCTGGGGTGGGGTCTTCGTGTCGCATCTCTGGAAGATACTGAACCTAAATACCAAGTTTGGTGTTTATCCGACTGTTCATTTCTGAGCTATACTGTTCACAGACACACACACACACACAGACACACACACACACACACAGACACACACGGACATGTTTCCAGAAATGTTTTTTTTGGATTTAGGGAAGTAGGTTATTTAGAAGAGAGCGAGGCCACTTTTTTGGGCATGTATGGGAAAGGATAGGGAAAACGAGGCTAGATGGGGCGGTTCAAGGAGGAAAATGGGTTTATATGGGAGAGATAGGGAATACGACGACCAATACTATGCTAGACAGGGTTGAAGGAGGGAAATACGTTTATATGGAAGAGATAGTAGAGAGCTGTTAGGCTAGACAGAGGCTGAGGAGAATGGTTTATATGAAAAGTATAGGAAAAACGAGGAGAGGTATTACACTAGACAGAGTTGAAGGGTAGAGTATGTCTTTTATATGAGAGAGGTAGGGAACAGGAGGAGGGGTGTTGGGCTAGACAGAGGTTGAAGGGTAGAGTATGTCTTTTATATGAGAGAGGTAGAGAACAGGAGGAGAGGTGTTAGGCTAGACAGAGTTGAAGGGTAGAGCTTATCTTTATATATGAGACAGTTAAGGAACAGGGGGTAGGGATGATAGGCTAGACAGAGGTCAAGAAGTAGAGTATGGTTTATATGAGATATAGGAAAACCAGGAGAGGTATTAGGCTAAGGAGGTTGAGTATGCGTTTATAAGGAGAGACGAGAAAACGGAGAGATCCTATGCTAGGATAGACAGCTGTTAAAGGTAGAATGTGTTTTCTATAGGTTAGATAGGAACCCAAGGAGAGATACTCAGCTAGACAGGAGCAGGCGGGAAATGCGCTTTATGAGAGGCAAGGGATACGGGGAGAGACGCTAGACTAGACAGAGGTTTAGAGTATGCGTTTATATGTATGAGGGATATAGGAACAGGAGGAGATATATTAGGCTAAGGAGGTTGAGTAGCCGTTTATAAGGAGAGATGAGTAAACGAAGAGATCCAATGCTAGGATAGGCAGGTGCTAAAGGTAGAATGTGTTTTATATATGCTAGATAGGAACCCAAGGAGAGATAGACAGGGGGCAGGAGGGGAATGCGCTTATGAGAGGTAGGGGATACGGGGAGTGGTGTTAGGCTAGACAGAGGTAGAGGAGTAGAGTATGGTTTATATGAGAGGTATAGGGAAACGAGGAGAGTCGGTAGGCTAGACAGATAGTGAAGCAGTAGGAATATGGACTTATATACAGGAGATATAGGGAATAGGAGATGCTAGACCTTGAAAGCGACTTTAGGCGAGAACTTCATGGAAATATGTTTCATGTCAATGTTAGAGCGCTAATTCTAGACATGCTCATCACGTAACCTATTCAGGGAAAAGGTGACTCGCTCAGGGGAAAAAGGTGACCAGCAAAGGGAAAAAGGTGACCAGCAAAGGGAAAAACGTGACCAGGAAAGGGAAAAAGGTGACCAGGAAAGGGAAAAGGGTGACCAGCAAAGGGAAAAAGGTGACCAGGAAAGGGAAACAGGTGACCAGGAAAGGGAAAAAGGTGACCAGCAAAGGGAAAAAGGTGGCCAGCAAAGGGAAAAAGGTGACCAGGAAAGGGAAAAAGGTGACCAGCAAAGGGAAAAAGGTGACCAGCAATGGGAAAAAAGGTGACCAGCAACGGGAAAAACGTGACCAGCAAAGGGAAAAAGGTGACCAGGAAAGGGAAAAAGGTGACCAGCAAAGGGAAAAAGGTGACCAGCAAAGGGAAAAAGGTGGCCAGCAAAGGGAAAAAGGTGACCAGGAAAGGGAAAAAGGTGTCCAGCAAAGGGAAAAAGGTGACCAGCAAAGGGAAAAAGGTGAACAGCAAAGGGAAAAACGTGACCAGCAAAGGGAAAAACGTGACCAACAAAGGGAAAAAGGTGACCTGCAAAGGGAAAAAGGTGACCAGCAAAGGGAAAAAGGTGACCAGCAAAGGGAAAAACGTGACCAGCAAAGGGAAAAATGTGACCAGCAAAGGGAAAAACGTGACCAGCAAAGGGAAAAAGTTGACCAGCAAAGGGAAAAAGGTGACCAGCAAAGGGAAAAAGGTGACGAGCAAAGGGAAAAAGGTGACCAGCAAAGGGAAAAAGGTGACCAGCAAAGGGAAAAAGGTGACCAGCAAAGGGAAAAAGGTGACCAGCAAAGGGAAAAACGTTACCAGCAAAGGGAAAAAGGTGACCAGCAACGGGAAAAACGTTACCAGCAAAGGGAAAAAGGTGACAGCAAAGGGAAAAACGTGACCAGCAAAGGGAAAAACGTGACCAGTAAAGGGAAAAAGGTGACCAGCAAAGGGAAAAGGCGGTCCTCTCACGGAAAAAGCTAACCCACTCACACTAACAGGTAAGTAATTCAGTTAGTATCACAGGGTAGGACAGGTTCCGGGAAGCGGATATAGCATAGTTCCGTATGATGTTACAGGTAATTCAGAGAATATCGTAGGTATTTAGGATAATTCAAGTAACATAGGTGTTTAAAGTCACTCAGCTAGTATCACAGGTACTGATGGTAATATAGAGAGTAATTAGATCATAAACATTTCTTATCCAACGTTACAACAATTTATATACTTTTTTCTAAATCTTACAAACTTATTGTACGATGCGGAGAGGGATAAACTGCATATTGATTCACAAATTGAAAAGCTTTGCGTCAACATACCTTTATTTAAGTTTGTTGTAGATGTCTCTCCCCTTTTATCTAGGCTTGAGACTAGCACTAGGATTGCTCCTAATGGCAGGGTTACCACCTTCCCTTCCATCTTCTTCTTTCTTCATCAGGCGTCTGCTAGTTGCATATCAGTACACGGATAAACTTCATTTTTAACATTGTAGACTCACGAGAAAATCTCCATCTTCGACTTACATTCTCTTAAGCACTGTTTGTAATACTGTAATGTCCATACGCATAGGTAGTTATACCGTCCTCAGCAATAATTCTTTTATCATCAAAGGGATTCAATGCAATTTTATTCACTTGCACCGTGGTAACAGCATGCTTTCGCGATAGGATTAGATTCATGGGCGTTCTGATGATTTCACAGGTTTTAAGACAGTCTGTATAGCTGTCAAACGAAATGTACTGCTTAATAGCGCTACGTTTTATACCTTTAATCTTTTTTATCATTGAGCCTTGAATATCTAAGGCATACATCTTAGGACGTAGTCCAACAAAGCGTAGGATGATTTTGCTATTAGCCTCATCTTTAAATTTTCCCAATACCTTCTTGTTCTGAGTAGAGTGGCATATATGATTGACAGGGTAATCAGCTGTATCCAGATGCTCAAGAAAACGTAGCTTGTCCTGGTACACATCTTCAGTTGTAACACGATGAATGAACGAATCAGTGTCCATATACATAAGCTTCAGGTTTTCAGCTCCATAATAAGGCAACAACACGTCGTAATGATAGTTATACATTAATGTCTTGGAGATGTCCAACACACTCATATATAGGCTTGTTGAACACAATCTGACGAGAGGCCATATGTACAGCAGCTAGATTAGCAGCATATATCGTCCTGTCGATAAACGTATGCTTGGCGATCAGCTTCTCTAGAGTTTTTTCATTTGTCACCAGTCGTATATCCACACGGCTACGCAGGTTCTCCATAGTTTTTCCAAACATGGCGTTGTTAAAGAGCTTGTAGACATCCTTCTCGAAATCATTTGCAGCTTGTTGTCGTAGCCTGTTGTTAAATTCCACATAAGGTTTCAACCACCGAGACTGTAGGAATTGTAGCACACGATGGATTTTTGTTAGTCGTAGTCCATGACTAAGAGCCTGCTTCAAAGCCATGTAATGAACTACATACTTCTTTCGAGGTCCAAGATGAGGTATCAGTTTCTTTGTAGATGCTTCCAATGGTTTCATACACTCAGGCAGGAAAGGTAAATCGTTGTGTAGATCGTGAAGTTCTGCAGGATATTCGATATCAACTTCTAATATGTACCCATGAGGATCATCTTGTAGTGTTTCTAAGTTGATTTCTTCAGGCGACACCCACTGAAATCCACCAAAAGGAAGGGCGTGACACATTGCCCACCCATATTGGTTATTGGCGTCCTCGTATGTGATAAATTGGGTTGGTCTCGACGGATCAAACTTCTCCATATACGTGTTATTAGCCTCAGCATACCGATGGGAAACTTGGCATAAACCTCCTCTTATACCTGATTCCACCATGAGTAGTTGATCATAATCTTGTAACAGCTCCAGCTTAATTTCAGTATACAGTAACATAGCATCCCATGTAAGTCCTGGAGAGGTAAAATAATGGGCAGGATCAACTTTGTGTGTTTGAGGGTTTGCTCTCTGAACGTCTCAAAGACATCGGCTAGGAGTAGTACATCTGAGGTTAAGTAGAGATCGGTGTACTCTCCCAAGTTTCTCACATTAAACAGCTCCCATACATTTCTAGCATGATCGTAGTCAGTATCAGTAATTTCTTCTTCATTTAATCTATTGTAGAAGGAGTCCTTAGGAGGCAAGCAGGTCTCGTTCAAGGCATCCCATGACGTAACAAAATCATAGGGAAATACGCCCTTACGGGTCATCAACTTCAATTTGTCTTCTCCAAAGTACTTTAGTGTTTCAGGATATGGGGTTAGATTTTTTACCAACTTATCCAAGCTTGTACTGAGGAATCGGAAGCTGTCCACAAATCGAAGCTTTATATCTCCTACATACTTGGTGAATGAGATATAGCTTTCTTCAGAGTTAGGAATTACCTCCACACGTTCACTTGTACAACCCAGCTCCTTAACAATGAAATGAGAGTCATATCCGCTAAGGTTATGCATGAAGACTGGTATATATTTAGGTGTTTTACAGGCTAAATTACATTCATTATGAAGACTTCCACGATATTCACCGCTGATGTGATCATGGTCGCGTACTTTATAGTTCTCTTCTGTAAAGGGTTTTCCACACAAGTAGCATGTCGTAGAAGACTCAAAATCCTTTTGCTCTTGATCCGTAAGTTTCAGAGGCTTAGCAGATTTGTATATGTCATCAATCATTTTTGCAAGAGATGTCAGGTACAGCATAAACTTCTGAGCAGCATCAGCACCACGATACACATAGGGTTGCTTAGGAAGACCAGTTTCGAGATGTTCAACTCTGTATGTAGGCTTCACGTAAACACAGAAGCTCATTGGTGTGTGCTCTTGATAAGGGGTTGTATAGGAAGTTTCAGGATTGGGTGTACATGCATGGCATGGAGTGAGAATACTCTCAAAATCCGCATAAATGACATAAGGTACTTTCAGCATCCTCTCAACATTTTTAAACTGTACAATTGCTTTCTCCTTGGTAGGCATAACTACCCTTGCAACACCATGTTGATTACAGATAGTCACATGTTCTTGTAGTTTTTCCTGTCCACTTTGTCCATATCGATCATCAAAATGTG
Organism: Deroplatys truncata; assembly: GCA_030765065.1. Classification (NCBI taxonomy): domain Eukaryota; kingdom Metazoa; phylum Arthropoda; class Insecta; order Mantodea; family Mantidae; genus Deroplatys; species Deroplatys truncata. The sequence continues at coordinate 30,417,056 of CM060980.1, read as the reverse complement.
TAAAGCAGCGCTTACAAGTATAAACCCGTCCATTACATTTAGTTTTCTGACGTCGAACGAGTTTCTCAAAATTCTTTATATATACGTAGTGATGTTTTCCACAACTGTCACTCAATAGTAGCAGGTCACGATGTTCAGGTAGTTCAATATCAGCAACCTTTATTGGATACACCTCATGCTTCTCATCTAGACCGAAAACGTTAATAGATATCTTGTTAAGCTTCTCAAATTTAGGTATTTGAGAAAGTGGAGTAGGATAGGAAACACAGCTGAAGTCGTACTTATCTTGAAGTTGCTTGTATTTGCTGACGCGTTGAGGCTTGGTGCTGACGAATTTGGCCAGTATAGAGTACATGAAACATTTCTCGTCGATAAAGTTCTGAATGTTTATACACGCTTCTTTAGCTCCGACAGATGACGGTAGAGGTATGTAGCTACTTCCTCGTAACGGGTTGTACTTGTTAATACGAAGTCGAACTCCTTCCACAGCAAGTAGGGCCCAGCTGCTACCCTTAAGCTGAGACTCCTCCATTTCGGTCACCAATTTCTTGAATTTCACTTCCATCGTTGAGTCCAGATCAGTTTCCAGGAAAACAGCTTGATTCCGTGTTTTAAATGTTTTGTCACAGGTTTCTCCAATACTGTTAACAAATCGACACTCAACCAGCAGATTAATTTTAACACTCTTGTGAATACCAAGCTCTTTATGCACAGCCTGGATTATGCGTTGTTTTGCTTCATGCAGATACATATTCAGGTCCTTAGGTGATTCACATCGTATAAAATACGATTTCAATCGTCCTTCGAATGAAGTTTCGTATTCTTTCATGTCACAGTCCTCCATTGTTGACAGTAACTGATGTTTAGTTGGCTCCAATCTTCTTTTCTTCTGAGGACTGCTTATTTCACATATATCTTCGTGTCGCTGGCCCTTACAACCATCATTGAAGGTCAAGCTACAATGTTTACATTTGAAGAGCTTCTTGCAGCTCATCTCGTGTCTTCTCTTGTGATAACCTCGGAGGAACTTCTTCCCACATTTTCCGCATGCATATCCAGTAGCGCGTAGAATAATATCCTTATACGCTGTGTTATTCATCTTTATTCTTGATGTAATAACGTATTAATCCTTCTTCAAGGGAAATGTAGACCTCTTCACCTTGATATCACTTATAAAGCTGATTATTCTTGGAGAGAACACAATGTTAACACCTCAAGGCTAATTAGCACAAAGAAGTCCAATACCCTAGATCACCATATTTATAGAGGGAGCACGAACCTTTTAGATCAATCATAAACTCGCTCCATAACTAGCTGTATATGCTTGCTCCACGCGTATTAACCTCACGCCCAGAGTCAGGATGCCTATGATGTCACACCCAGAGACAGGATGTCTGGCAGTATCAAACACGTTTAAACTCGTCTCGTAACTACATGTATATGCTGTCACACCAACAAGAGAAGTATTCCCACACGCTCATTCAGTCAGAGGTTCCATTCAAAGCCTACCACCACCCATTACACCAAAGCTAGTACAATCTCTATTATCAAAATACTTAAAAGTAAAGGCTTAAAAGGTAACGTAGAAGATTTTCCTCCTTATTTACTTAAATGTGTGTATATACTACATTATTTCATGTTTTCATTCCCTTTTCAATTCTTCCTTTCCATCTTCTTCCAGAAAGACCATTACATTTCACTACAATCACGAGAAAAGCAATTTTTCCAGAGTTTCACAGATTCTAAGCTTCTAGAATCGAACCCGGTAATAGTTTTAATAAATGTATTTTTAGTAATTTAGCTCCCTCACATCAGCATCTACCATTTAATCTTTACTCGAACCTGATAGGATTCATAGGCTTGAAGATATATGAAATCACCCCTTCGGGATTCGATCTGAGTACTTTAAAGTACTTTTTGTCATGATAACGATATTTAGGAACTAGGTACTCTGTTTACGGTTTACTTGACGTGTCTATATAAATTAGATTACGAGTTATTAAATTTGCAAGTAAATTTCATTAAATCGGTATTCGAACCCAGAACACCAGGAACAAAATAATTTATAATATTAGCTTGAATGTTAAACAAAGCTGTGTGCAGTTACGCTATCAATCCAAGTGATATATTCTAGTGTACAGAGGAAAATTAAGGAACTCATTAAAAGATGGGAATCGAACCAAGCACAACTGATTGACAATTATATACAGCATTAATTACCCAGTACAGAACCTATCAAACATGCTTTCGCCCACTCCTCTACCTCATTTAGTTCCAGAGATAATGAAGATTTAAAATTAAGAATCGAACTCAGGACACCAGATCTCCAAATATAGATCCGCAAGAAACTACCTATTGATATAAATGTAATAAAGTTTATTTGACGTCTTTATCTTAAGTAGTTGATGGTTCTCGCCCACTTAATTTATGCATGGAATGCAATTAATATGCTAATTAGCCCCACCCCCACTAAATAGCCCCCTCTCATTTCCCCCTACTGATTAATCGCTTATATCTCCTGAATGAAAAAAGATAGAACAATGGGATAAAAACTAATCAATTCTTTGGAATGCGCCGCGTCCTTGAGATATTAATCCGAGTTGGCCGGGATGCCTGGGTTCGAATCCTACGATTAATTACAAATTCAACTTCTAATAACTCGGAGACTAATTAAGATAAAGACGCCAAATAACTTTTATTACATTTATATTATTAGGTAGTTTCTTCTGAATGTATATTTGGGTACCTGGTGTCCTGGGTTCGATCTTTAATTTTTAAATCGCCATTATCTCGGAAACTATGAAAGGTAGAGGGATGTATCAAAGCATGTTTGATAGCTGTTATAATGTGTAATTAATGCTGTATATAATTTTCAATCAGTTGTCCCTAGTTCGAATCCTGATTTTTAATGACTTCCTTAAATTTTCTCTATACTCTAGAATATATCACTTAGATTGATGCTGTAACTGCATACAGCTCTTTTTAACATATAAAACTAATTTTATAAATAATTTTGTTTCTGGTGTTCTGGGTTCGAATACCGATAAAATGTAATTTACTTATAAATTTAATAACTCCTAAACTACTTAAGATAAAGACGTCAAATAAACTTTATTACATTTATATCAATAGGTAGTTTCTTGCGGATCTATATTTGGAGATCTGGTGTCCTGAGTTCGATTCTTAATTTTAAATCTTCATTATCTCTGGAACTAAATGAGGTAGAGGAGTGGGCGAAAGCATGTTTGATAGGTTCTGTACTGGGTAATTAATGCTGTATATAATTGTCAATCAGTTGTGCTTGGTTCGATTCCCATCTTTTAATGAGTTCCTTAATTTTCCTCTGTACACTAGAATATATCACTTGGATTGATAGCGTAACTGCACACAGCTTTGTTTAACATTCAAGCTAATATTATAAATTATTTTGTTCCTGGTGTTCTGGGTTCGAATACCGATTTAATGAAATTTACTTGCAAATTTAATAACTCGTAATCTAATTTATATAGACACGTCAAGTAAACCGTAAACAGAGTACCTAGTTCCTAAATATCGTTATCATGACAAAAAGTACTTTAAAGTACTCAGATCGAATCCCGAAGGGGTGATTTCATATATCTTCAAGCCTATGAATCCTATCAGGTTCGAGTAAAGATTAAATGGTAGATGCTGATGTGAGGGAGCTAAATTACTAAAAATACATTTATTAAAACTATTACCGGGTTCGATTCTAGAAGCTTAGAATCTGTGAAACTCTGGAAAAATTGCTTTTCTCGTGATTGTAGTGAAATGTAATGGTCTTTCTGGAAGAAGATGGAAAGGAAGAATTGAAAAGGGAATGAAAACATGAAATAATGTAGTATATACACACATTTAAGTAAATAAGGAGGAAAATCTTCTACGTTACCTTTTAAGCCTTTACTTTTAAGTATTTTGATAATAGAGATTGTACTAGCTTTGGTGTAATGGGTGGTGGTAGGCTTTGAATGGAACCTCTGACTGAATGAGCGTGTGGGAATACTTCTCTTGTTGGTGTGACAGCATATACATGTAGTTACGAGACGAGTTTAAACGTTTTTGATACTGCCAGACATCCTGTCTCTGGGTGTGACATCATAGGCATCCTGACTCTGGGCGTGAGGTTAATACGCGTGGAGCAAGCATATACAGCTAGTTATGGAGCGAGTTTATGATTGATCTAAAAGGTTCGTGCTCCCTCTATAAATATGGTGATCTAGGGTATTGGACTTCTTTGTGCTAATTAGCCTTGAGGTGTTAACATTGTGTTCTCTCCAAGAATAATCAGCTTTATAAGTGATATCAAGGTGAAGAGGTCTACATTTCCCTTGAAGAAGGATTAATACGTTATTACATCAAGAATAAAGATGAATAACTCAGCGTATAAGGATATTATTCCACGCGCTACTGGATATGCATGCGGAAAATGTGGGAAGAAGTTCCTCCGAGGTTATCACAACAGAAGACACGAGATGAGCTGCAAGAAGCTCTTCAAATGTAAACATTGTAGCTTGACCTTCAATGATGGTTGTAAGGGCCAGCGACACGAAGATATATGTGAAATAAGCAGTCCTCAGAAGAAAAGAAGATTGGAGCCAACTAAACATCAGTTACTGTCAACAATGGAGGACTGTGACATGAAAGAATACGAAACTTCATTCGAAGGACGATTGAAATCGTATTTTATACGATGTGAATCACCTAAGGACCTGAATATGTATCTGCATGAAGCAAAACAACGCATAATCCAGGCTGTGCATAAAGAGCTTGGTATTCACAAGAGTGTTAAAATTAATCTGCTGGTTGAGTGTCGATTTGTTAACAGTATTGGTGAAACCTGTGACAAAACATTTAAAACACGGAATCAAGCTGTTTCCTGGAAACTGATCTGGACTCAACGATGGAAGTGAAATTCAAGAAATTGGTGACCGAAATGGAGGAGTCTCAGCTTAAGGGTAGCAGCTGGGCCCTACTTGCTGTGGAAGGAGTTCGACTTCGTATCAACAAGTACAACCCGTTACGAGGAAGTAGCTACATACCTCTACCGTCATCTGTCGGAGCTAAAGAAGCGTGTATAAACATTCAGAACTTTATCGACGAGAAATGTTTCATGTACTCTATACTGGCCAAATTCGTCAGCACCAAGCCTCAACGCGTCAGCAAATACAAGCAACTTCAAGATAAGTACGACTTCAGCTGTGTTTCCTATCCTACTCCACTTTCTCAAATACCTAAATTTGAGAAGCTTAACAAGATATCTATTAACGTTTTCGGTCTAGATGAGAAGCATGAGGTGTATCCAATAAAGGTTGCTGATATTGAACTACCTGAACATCGTGACCTGCTACTATTGATTGACAGTTGTGGAAAACATCACTACGTATATATAAAGAATTTTGAGAAACTCGTTCGACGTCAGAAAACTAAATGTAATGGACGGGTTTATACTTGTAAGCGCTGCTTTACACATTTTGATGATCGATATGGACAAAGTGGACAGGAAAAACTACAAGAACATGTGACTATCTGTAATCAACATGGTGTTGCAAGGGTAGTTATGCCTACCAAGGAGAAAGCAATTGTACAGTTTAAAAATGTTGAGAGGATGCTGAAAGTACCTTATGTCATTTATGCGGATTTTGAGAGTATTCTCACTCCATGCCATACATGTACACCCAATCCTGAAACTTCCTATACAACCCCTTATCAAGAGCACACACCAATGAGCTTCTGTGTTTACGTGAAGCCTACATACAGAGTTGAACATCTCGAAACTGGTCTTCCTAAGCAACCCTATGTGTATCGTGGTGCTGATGCTGCTCAGAAGTTTATGCTGTACCTGACATCTCTTGCAAAAATGATTGATGACATATACAAATCTGCTAAGCCTCTGAAACTTACGGATCAAGAGCAAAAGGATTTTGAGTCTTCTACGACATGCTACTTGTGTGGAAAACCCTTTACAGAAGAGAACTATAAAGTACGCGACCATGATCACATCAGCGGTGAATATCGTGGAAGTCTTCATAATGAATGTAATTTAGCCTGTAAAACACCTAAATATATACCAGTCTTCATGCATAACCTTAGCGGATATGACTCTCATTTCATTGTTAAGGAGGTGGGTTGTACAAGTGAACGTGTGGAGGTAATTCCTAACTCTGAAGAAAGCTATATCTCATTCACCAAGTATGTAGGAGATATAAAGCTTCGATTTGTGGACAGCTTCCGATTCCTCAGTACAAGCTTGGATAAGTTGGTAAAAAATCTAACCTCATATCCTGAAACACTAAAGTACTTTGGAGAAGACAAATTGAAGTTGATGACCCGTAAGGGCGTATTTCCCTATGATTTTGTTATGTCATGGGATGCCTTGAACGAGACCTGCTTGCCTCCTAAGGACTCCTTCTACAATAGATTAAATGAAGAAGAAATTACTGATACTGACTACGATCATGCTAGAAATGTATGGGAGCTGTTTAATATGAGAAACCTGGGAGAGTACAGCGATCTCTACTTAACCTCAGATGTACTACTCCTAGCCGATGTCTTTGAGACGTTCAGAGAGCAAACCCTCAAAACACACAAAGTTGATCCTGCCCATTATTTTACCTCTCCAGGACTTACATGGGATGCTATGTTACTGTATACTGAAATTAAGCTGGAGCTGTTACAAGATTATGATCAACTACTCATGGTGGAATCAGGTATAAGAGGAGGTTTATGCCAAATTTCCCATCGGTATGCTGAGGCTAATAACACGTATATGGAGAAGTTTGATCCGTCGAGACCAACCCAATTTATCACATACGAGGACGCCAATAACCAATATGGGTGGGCAATGTGTCACGCCCTTCTTTTTGGTGGATTTCAGTGGGTGTCGCCTGAAGAAATCAACTTAGAAACACTACAAGATGATGATCCTCATGGGTACATATTAGAAGTTGATATCGAATATCCTGCAGAACTTCACGATCTACACAACGATTTACCTTTCCTGCCTGAGTGTATGAAACCATTGGAAGCATCTACAAAGAAACTGATACCTCATCTTGGACCTCGAAAGAAGTATGTAGTGCATTACATGGCTTTGAAGCAGGCTCTTAGTCATGGACTACGACTAACAAAAATCCATCGTGTGCTACAATTCCTACAGTCTCGGTGGTTGAAACCTTATGTGGAATTTAACAACAGGCTACGACAACAAGCTGCAAATGATTTCGAGAAGGATGTCTACAAGCTCTTTAACAACGCCATGTTTGGAAAAACTATGGAGAACCTGCGTAGCCGTGTGGATATACGACTGGTGACAAATGAAAAAACTCTAGAGAAGCTGATCGCCAAGCCTACGTTTATCGACAGGACGATATATGCTGCTAATCTAGCTGCTGTACATATGGCCTCTCGTCAGATTGTGTTCAACAAGCCTATATACATTGGTATGAGTGTGTTGGACATCTCCAAGACATTAATGTATAACTATCATTACGACGTGTTGTTGCCTTATTATGGAGCTGAAAACCTGAAGCTTATGTATATGGACACTGATTCGTTCATTCATCGTGTTACAACTGAAGATGTGTACCAGGACAAGCTACGTTTTCTTGAGCATCTGGATACAGCTGATTACCCTGTCAATCATATATGCCACTCTACTCAGAACAAGAAGGTATTGGGAAAATTTAAAGATGAGGCTAATAGCAAAATCATCCTACGCTTTGTTGGACTACGTCCTAAGATGTATGCCTTAGATATTCAAGGCTCAATGATAAAAAAGATTAAAGGTATAAAACGTAGCGCTATTAAGCAGTACATTTCGTTTGACAGCTATACAGACTGTCTTAAAACCTGTGAAATCATCAGAACGCCCATGAATCTAATCCTATCGCGAAAGCATGCTGTTACCACGGTGCAAGTGAATAAAATTGCATTGAATCCCTTTGATGATAAAAGAATTATTGCTGAGGACGGTATAACTACCTATGCGTATGGACATTACAGTATTACAAACAGTGCTTAAGAGAATGTAAGTCGAAGATGGAGATTTTCTCGTGAGTCTACAATGTTAAAAATGAAGTTTATCCGTGTACTGATATGCAACTAGCAGACGCCTGATGAAGAAAGAAGAAGATGGAAGGGAAGGTGGTAACCCTGCCATTAGGAGCAATCCTAGTGCTAGTCTCAAGCCTAGATAAAAGGGGAGAGACATCTACAACAAACTTAAATAAAGGTATGTTGACGCAAAGCTTTTCAATTTGTGAATCAATATGCAGTTTATCCCTCTCCGCATCGTACAATAAGTTTGTAAGATTTAGAAAAAAGTATATAAATTGTTGTAACGTTGGATAAGAAATGTTTATGATCTAATTACTCTCTATATTACCATCAGTACCTGTGATACTAGCTGAGTGACTTTAAACACCTATGTTACTTGAATTATCCTAAATACCTACGATACTCTCTGAATTACCTGTAACATCATACGGAACTATGCTATATCCGCTTCCCGGAACCTGTCCTACCCTGTGATACTAACTGAATTACTTACCTGTTAGTGTGAGTGGGTTAGCTTTTTCCGTGAGAGGACCGCCTTTTCCCTGCCCTTTTCCCTTTGCTGGTCACCTTTTTCCCTTTACTGGTCACGTTTTTCCCTTTGCTGGTCACGTTTTTCCCTTTGCTGTCCCCTTTTTCCCTTTGCTGGTAACGTTTTTCCACGTTGCTGGTCACCTTTTTCCCTTTGCTGGTAACGTTTTTCCCTTTGCTGGTCACCTTTTCCCTTTGCTGGTCACCTTTTTCCCTTTGCTGGTCACCTTTTTCCCTTTGCTGGTCACCTTTTTCCCTTTGCTGGTCACCTTTTTCCCTTTGCTGGTCACCTTTTTCCCTTTCCTGGTCACCTTTTTCCCTTTGCTGGTCATCTTTTTCCCTTTGCTGGTCACGTTTTTCCCTTTGCTGGTCACATTTTTCCCTTTGCTGGTCACGTTTTTCCCTTTGCTGGTCACCTTTTTCCCTTTGCTGGTCACCTTTTTCCCTTTGCTGGTCACCTTTTTCCCTTTGCTGGTCACGTATTTCCCTTTGCTGGTCACCTTTTTCCCTTTGCTGGTCACCTTTTTCCCTTTGCTGGTCACCTTTTTCCCTTTGCATGTCACCTTTTTCCCTTTGCTGGTCACCTTTTTCCCTTTGCTGGTTACCTTTTTCCCTTTGCTGGCCACCTTTTTCCCTTTGCTGGTCACCTTTTTCCCTTTGCTGGTCACCTTTTTCCCTTTGCTGGTCACCTTTTTCCCTTTCCTGGTCACCTTTTTCCCTTTCCTGGTCACCTTTTTCCCGTTGCTGGTCACCTTTTTTCCCATTGCTGGTCACCTTTTTCCCTTTGCTGGTCACCTTTTTCCCTTTCCTGGTCACCTTTTTCCCTTTGCTTGCCACCTTTTTCCCTTTGCTGGTCACCTTTTTCCCTTTCCTGGTCACCTTTTTCCCTTTGCTGGTCACCTTTTTCCCTTTGCTGGTCACCTTTTTCCCTTTCCTGGTCACCTTTTTCCCTTTGCTGGTCACCTTTTTCCCTTTCCTGGTCACCCTTTTCCCTTTCCTGGTCACCTTTTTCTTTTTGCTGGTCACCTTTTACCCTTTGCTGGTCACCTTTTTCCCTTTGCTGGTCACCTTTTTCCCCTGAGCGAGTCACCTTTTCCTTGAATAGGTTACGTGATGAGCATGTCTAGAATTAGCGCTCTAACATTGACATGAAACATATTTCCATGAAGTTCTCGCCTAAAGTCGCTTTCAAGGTCTAGCATCTCCTATTCCCTATATCTCCTGTATATAAGTCCATATTCCTACTGCTTCACTATCTGTCTAGCCTACCAACTCTCCTCGTTTCCCTATACCTCTCATATAAACCATACTCTACTCCTCTACCTCTGTCTAGCCTAACACCATTCCCCGTATCCCCTACCTCTCATAAGCGCATTCCCCTCCTGCCCCCTGTCAATCTCTCCTTGGGTTCCTATCTAGCATATATAAAACACATTCTACCTTTAACACCTGCCTATCCTAGCATTGGATCTCTTCGTTTACTCATCTCTCCTTATAAACGGCTACTCAACCTCCTTAGCCTAATATATCTCCTCCTGTTCCTATATCCCTCATACATATAAACGCATACTCTAAACCTCTGTCTAGTCTAGCGTCTCTCCCCGTATCCCTTGCCTCTCATAAAGCGTATTTCCCGCCTGCTCCTGTCTAGCTGAGTATCTCTCCTTGGGTTCCTATCTAACCTATAGAAAACACATTCTACCTTTAACAGCTGTCTATCCTAGCATAGGATCTCTCAGTTTTCTCGTCTCTCCTTATAAACGCATACTCAACCTCCTTAGCCTAATACCTCTCCTGGTTTTCCTATATCTCATATAAACCATACTCTACTTCTTGACCTCTGTCTAGCCTATCATCCCTACCCCCTGTTCCTTAACTGTCTCATATATAAAGATAAGCTCTGCCCTTCAACTCTGTCTAGCCTAACACCTCTCCTCCTGTTCCCTACCTCTCTCATATAAAAGACATACTCTACCCTTCAACCTCTGTCTAGCCTAACACCCCACCCCCTGTTCCCTACCTCTCTCATATAAAAGACATACTCTACCCTTCAACTCTGTCTAGTGTAATACCTCTCCTCGTTTTTCCTATACTTTTCATATAAACCATTCTCCTCAGCCTCTGTCTAGCCTAACAGCTCTCTACTATCTCTTCCATATAAACGTATTTCCCTCCTTCAACCCTGTCTAGCATAGTATTGGTCGTCGTATTCCCTATCTCTCCCATATAAACCCATTTTCCTCCTTGAACCGCCCCATCTAGCCTCGTTTTCCCTATCCTTTCCCATACATGCCCAATAAAGTGGCCTCGCTCTCTTCTAAATAACCTACTCAGGGAGTCTCAAAACATGTATTTCCGGTGAAATCTCGGTATCGAATTTTTGGGTCCAATGCAATACTTCGCCTACTTACTATACGTAGTAGAGAAAGTAAAAATGAATAACGAATTTGAGAAAAAGTATAAGTATTGAAAAATTTAAGGAAATAACAAGCAATATCTCGAAAACGGTTCACTCAACAAAAGAAATGTATATGACATAAGTTGTGTATTTTAACGCGATCTACATTTTTTGTGTAGTAAAATTCTGTCTATCTCTTACGGTTTACCAGTTATGCAAAAGTCGTTCACAATGAAGAATACTTTTGGAGACATTCCCAGAAAATTCGAGATATACATTTCATTTCTCATGACATTATCTTAAACATATGATATTTTCATCAAAATCGTTAGAGCCATTTTTGAGAAAATTAAAATTTTCGAAAAATCTTCCATGTAAAGGGTAGTCTGGGGTAGGGGGATTTTCTTGAAAACCTTCGTGTCGCATCTCTGGAAGATACTGAACCTAAATACCAGGTTTGGTGTTTATCCGACTGTTCGTTTTTGAGTTATGCTGTTCACAGACACACAGACACACACACACGGGCATGTTTCCAAAAATGCTTTTTTTGGATTCAGGGGATCTCAAAACATGTATTTCCAGTGAAATCTCGGTATCGAATTTTTGGGTGGAATGCAATACTTCCCCTACTTACTATACGTAGTAGAGAAAGTAAAAATTATACGACCTACCAGGAATAAGCAACTGCGTATATGCAAATTATATATTCTATAATGAACAGTATAAAGCAGAGAATTTGTCCATGCTGGGTTGTATTAAATTACTTCTTATCACATTAATTCAAAATGCAAAGTATAAATACACAGGAAAATTAAGCGACCTACCAGGAATAAACAACTGCGTATATGCAAAGCCCTTGAAAATTATAAAGCAGGGAAGTTGTCCATCTTCGATTATGTTGAAAATAGACTTTAATAAAATTAATTATTTTCATAAGGAAAATTTTTAACCATGCTACTTGCCAATCCTAAGCCTGGATAAAAAAATGGGAAGGAAACTGTTCTATTTAGAACTCGGACAAGTTAGTTTTCCATGATACGACAACAAGTAGGTATCAGGATGAGTTTACATGTCAGATTATAGGTAATGCTTTCCATCAGACGAATTTACATCATCCCAAGTATAAATAGCTATAGCGAGAATGCATAGACAAAAATTTTGATTCCATGCGGATAAGTACCTGGATTAGTTCTATGGCGAGGCAAGGAAAAGGAAGTTTTAGCTCCCGACTAATCATAATAATTTGTCTTAAGAAAAAGAATTAATTTTTATCTGCAATAACACGCCACTCCAAAAATTAAATAAACCTTATTAAAACAGTTGAGAACTCAACAATATAACAGTTCTTCAGATTTTGTTGACTGATAAGAAAGCATTTTAATTAATTTGTGAAAATTCAACATAATATAATAAATTCTATATCAATATTGTACATCCAAAATTTTGAAAACAGAAATTGTAAAATTATAACAGTCTCGCCACAACAACAATAGTAATGTAAGATTTGGAACGAAAAATCCATTTATCTTTATTCAAGTATAATAGAACACTGAGAACAATAACATTCCCGAACGCCAAAAATTCCAAAGCATATATACTTAAACCGTTCCAGGACTTAAAAATGATAAAAGTATTGAAAAATTCAAACCAATAACAACGGATATTTTGGAAATGCTGAATTGCCGTAAAAAGTAATTTGAAATAAGTTGGGTTTTAAAGAAGTCTACTATTTTGTGCAGTAAGTTTTTGTCTATCTCTCATACAAGATTCCTTTCGATCGAATGGATTCCCCAAAAATCATGATAGACATTTTAATTGCATGCAAACATCTTAAATATATGGCATTTTAGCCAAAAATGTTAGACTTATTTTTGAGAAAATAAAAAATAACGACAAATACTCATGTTAAAGATAGTTTATGGTGGGAGGTTTCTTTAAGAACTGGACGCTATACGCTAGGCTTATAATTCCTTACTGTTACAATGGAATCGCGAGAAACAAGTGAACATTGAGAGGACTTTAAAAGAATGGCCAGGTATTGTACAATTCGAACCACTAATAACAGATATCTCGGAAACGGCTGGTGCCACAAAAAGTATTTGAAATAAATTGTGTGTTTTAAAGACATGTGCATTTCTTGTGTAGTATGTTCTTGTCTATCCCTTAACTCTTACCTGTTATACAAGATTATACAAAATTCCTTGCTAATGAAGGCTTCAAAGGCTATTCCCAGAAAATTCAAGTTATACATTTTATTTTCCATGTAAATATCTTTAATTTGTGGTATTTTAATAAAAATCGTTAGAGCCGTTTTTTAGAAAATAAAAAATTTCCAAAAATGTTCCATGTAAAGGGTAGTTTGGGGCAGGGAGCTTTTCTTGAAAATCTTCGTGTTGCATCTTTGAAAGGTACTGAACTTAAATACCAAGTTTGGTGTACCTGACTTTTCGTTTTTGAGTTATGCTGTTCGTAGACACGCAGACGACACACTCACGAACCTGTTATAAGAATGCGTTTTTTTTGTATTCAGGGGGCTTCAAAATCTGTATTTATGGTGAAATCTCCGTATAGAAATTTTATATGGAATGCAATATCTTCTCTACCTACAAAGGACGTGGTAAAGGAAGTAAAAATGTTTCCGTTTTGATTCAGGGTGCTGCAAAACATGTATTTCTGTTGAAATCTCGATATCGAATCTGTAATGCATTACCAAGGTACCTGGTAGACAAAAGTAAAAGATAATTCTAGTGTGTTGCATTCGCATGACTTTCTTTACCCACTCTTCTAAAAACCATTCCTCCAAAAGTGTATTCCTCTTTCTATGTCTTGTGAGGCAGTATTTTTAACGCTTAAATGATTTCAGTCTAATTATATAATATAAAAAATAACAGCCCGCCTTAAAGCAATATGTGTATAATATAATATATAAAATGTATGTAACAGTCATTGTATTATGTTTATATTATTGTGTACATGTATAATAATTTTATGTGAATGTATTACGTAATTTAATAATATAGGAGCTGTGAGAATAGAGTCCGAAAGTTGCTAACAATGAGATAACCTTGAGGCAATAATGAATTGGAAAGTTTAATAATGCTACTAGTAATTCTTGGAACAATAATGTAATAGTTGAAACATTTTTAATAAATACCCAACAACTAGAAAAAGCTTAAGTTAAATAAAAATATTCTATTGCAGCCAATGGAGCCAAAAGTATTCTATTAGTCGATCAGAGACTTGAAATAGAGAAATTTATAAATTTAAGCGTTAAAAGCCAGTCGCTAGTAGACAGCGTTCCCAACGTTAGACGGCAGCGTACCTGAGCAGTTCTTTCGTTCGGTACGTATTCAGTGTGAGACGAAAATTCATTACGGCGAGAATATTATAAAGTTTACGTGTTAAAAAGTGCAAGTAATTAATAAATAATCTCACAGCTCCCTATATCAGTGAAGTGTTATTTAGTCGTGTGAAGGGTTAATAAAAGGAGTGAAGTAAAAGTTATAATTTGTGTAAGCCTACATTCTTTAGCCGCAGTACCTCCTGCTAAGAGATACATGTCTCTACAAATTAATACTGACGCAGCCGAGGCAACATTGGAGTAGTTTGTTATTGCCCCGTATGGAAGCCAATTTGAAGAAGTATTGTTCCGTTAATGGCCCCACGCTGGGCGCCAATTTGAAGAAGTATCTTTGAAGGAGGAGTTGTATTGTATTGATGTAGTTGGAGAGCCGAACTTGATGTAGTAACTGCCCCACGTATGGTACAAAGTTTCCGGTGGCCTTCGCCCCAACGATTAGGAATCAACATTGTATTTTATGCTTCCTTTAAATATTATATATTTAGGTTTGCCTCGGCTGCGTCAGTATTAATTTGTAGAAACATGTGTCTCTTTGCAGGGGGTGATGCGGCTAAAGAATGTAGGCTTACACAAATTATAATTTTTACTTTACTCCTTTTATCAATCCTTCACAGGATTAAATAACACTTCACTGATATAGAGAGCTGTGAGATTATTTATTAATTACTTGCACTTTTTAACACGTAAACTTTATAATATTCTCACCGTAATGAATTTTCGTCTCACACTGAATACGTATTAAACTTCTCGAGGACGCGTCTCGCGTCCAGTTAGGAACGCTGTCTACTAGCAACTGACTTCTACCGCCTGAATTTGCAAATTTTTCTATTTCAAGTCTCCAATTGGCTAATCCTACTTCAATAGAATACTTTTATTCTACTTTCAGCTTTTCTGGTTGTTGATTGGCTATTTATAAACTTTTTTTAAATTACATTATTGTTCCAAGAATTTCTAGTAACATTATTAAACTTTCCGATTCATTATTGCCTCAAGGTTACCTCATTGTTACCTGATTTTTAGCAACTTTTGACCTATATTCTCAAGGCTCCTATATTATTAAATTACGTAATACATTCACATAACATTATTATACTTGTATATAATGAACATAAATATAACACAATGACTGTTACATACATTTTATATTATATTATGCACATATTGCTTTAAGGTGGGCTGTTAATATATTTTATATTATATAATTAAACTGAAATCATTTAAATGTTAACAACACTGTCTCAACATAAATATATATAACATTTAAAGAAACATAAAAATACAAAGTTGATTCCCAAACGTTAGGGCGAGGGCCACCGGAAAGTGAACGTTGGGGTGAAGGCCACCGGAAACTTTGTACCATACGTGGGGCAGTTACTTCATCAAGTTTTGGCTCCCCAGCAGTGAAACTACAACACCTACTTCAAATTCGCACCTAAACGTGGGGCTATACAACCTAGCTCACTTGTTAATCGAAATAAAGTTTATTGAACATTTTCGCATTTCTTTGTAGGTATATCAAGGATAGAATAGGCTAAAGCGATACTCAAGATTTTTAAAAAGTGAGTCCTATTTGATGGCCATGGAATTCCATGCTCTTTAGATGACCACGAGAAAAAACGAATAGCGAATTACCATTTGGAAAAGTTTGATATGTTACTACCACGTGATTTTTTCTGCTCATTGTTAACAAGTGTTCTTACAAACGCTTATTATTCTGTCTACTTCATGCTGATCGAGACAACCTTTCATAGAAATTATTTTATTACACATTTTCTGGAGAGGAGGGAAATAACGGAATGCAGTATGTCTAAGCGATAGTCAAATAAATCTTTTAGGAACGGGTCACTATTGATGGTTTTGAAATGTCATTTTGATTATATGATCCCGAGAAAAAATAGGTTTTGAATTGAAAAAGTATAAAGCATTTGACAATTCAAACCAATAATAATCATCATTCTCTCGGAAATTGTTAATGCCACAAACACTTTTATTTGATATAAATTGGGTGATTTAACGAGATCTGCATTTTTGGGTAGTAAGTTATTGTCTATCTCTCATGGTTTACAAGCTATAATAAATACATTCAGAATGAAGAGAACTTCATTGGCTATTCCCAGAAAATTCAAGATGTACATTTCGTTTGCTATGCAAGTTTTTTAAACATATAGTATTTTAATCAAAATCTTTAGAACAATTTTTGAGAAAATCAAAAATTTCTAAGTCTTCCATGTAAATGGTAGTGTGGTGAAGGAATTTTCTTGGTGTCGCATCCTTGGAGGATTGTGAACTTAAATGCCAAGTTTGGTAATTATCGAACTTTTCGTTTTTGAGTTGTGCTGTTCACAGACACACACACACACACATACACGGACCTTTTTCTGGATTCAGGGGCTCAACACATATGTTTTCTGAAATCTGGGTATCCAATTTTTTGGTGGAATGTAGTACCTTCTCTACCACCTACCTACATAGTACGTGGTAGAGAATGTAATAAAATTATACGAATATATTGAATTTTCTCTTAGCTCTTGTTAAGTACTACTAATTATTTTGGAAATGTATTAAAGTGGGAAATCCAGAAAGCAGACAAACTGTTAGTTCTGAGAGGAAAATGAGACCTCATTTAGAAATACACAAGTTATAATATAAGGATATTAGTTTACGGTATATTCTTCTAATCGACGAAGTACATATTCATCTGAGAAGATAGGTGTAAAACCAGCAAGGAAAGGTTATTTGAAATGGAAAATAATAAAGAATGAAGAGAATGGGGGTCCAGTTGAAACGAATCGGAGAGGGTTGCTAAGTTAAAAACTACTTCTGGAAATACTAATGAAACGGGAATTGGCTAAAAAACTGCATTTTTTCAACAACAAGAGGAACAATAGACTGTAGAGAAAGTAAAAACAATAATAAATCATTTGTCATTGAATAAATATAGAGAAAATGAAATAAATAAGAAAACGAAAAGCCATACGCACAAAAAAGAGAGGAAGAAGCTACTTGAAAATAAACTAAGAAGGAAAATAGACAAACCGAAAGGAGAGTGGTTAAACGGAGATGTAATAGAGGCTTTAGAGAGAAAAAAGCAGATAGGTTTAATATACGCTCAATTAAAGCTTTCTGACTACACAAAGAACACAATCAATTGTGGCTAATATAAGTAGAAAACACGCGAAATAACGGACAAAAAGAGAATGATTATAAGATATAAGAAATATGTAGAACAATTATAAAAGACAGGCTATCTATCACTCATATAGATTGGCTGCAAAAGTTCAAACAGTCTTAACAGAGGACAATAAAATATTCCAGTTTTGAAGGAAGAAGCCGTCTCAATGCTTATGCATTGCTAAAGAACAACATCGGTTTAAATTGACTGAGCAATTTATTGTTAACTAGATAATCGTTGAGTTATTGAAGTGAGTTACCGGCCGTTTGACGATAGTAGTAATAGTCCCGGATGAGCCAATTGTTTTAACGATAATCCTGCCGCTAGGGGCGCTAGTGTCGCTAGTGTCGCTGCGTGCGACGGCGGCGGCGGTAAGTTTGAAAAGCGCCCTGAGCGTTAGGATTATCGTTAAATCGGTTGGCTCATCCGGGACGAGTTGAAAGAATTGAGGAAGTGACGTGGAGTGTTTTGATTGGTTCGTTAATTTGGGGTGGGAGATGGAGGAAGGGAGATGGAGGAGTATGGAGGTCGCGTGATGGAGAGGAATTGGGTGGCGAGGTGTTGTCTGTGCGGAGGTCGGTACTGAAATGGGGGAAAAGATGGGGAGCGAGGGATAAAAAGTGTAAAGGAAAGTGACGTGTGAAGTTGTGATTGGTGGGAATAAGAAGTGATGTTATTGGTGGAAAGGAGCAAATGAAGGTTGTTGATTGGTAAGAATAAGAGAGATTATGATTGGTGGAAAGAAAAAGGAGTGGGGTATGTTGGAGGTGATGGGAAAGGTGAGTTTTGCTAGCAGCAAGATTTGCAAAAGCCTGTCTTGAACTGATCAGCAATTTTTGAACGTCGGATGGTAGTTTTCTTGAGTGGATAGAGAGATGGGGGCGATATGAGATGCGGTGGCGAAAATGGGAACTAGACAAGGTTGTTGAGACAAGAGGTTTAAGGACGAGGAAATTTGGAGGTTAGTGGTGAACACGGCTGTCGCAAGAGGTGGGGGTAAGGAGACGCAGTGGTGAGAATGGGAACTAAAAGAAGATGGGGGTAGCAAGAGTTTTAGAAGAGTAGATTTTGAGGTTAAAATAGTGGGAACTAAAAATGGCGGAGGGTCTGCGACAAGGAGATGCTGTGAGAACTAAACAAGATGGCGGACGCAAGAGGTGGGTAAGGAGGTTTGAGGTTACAGTACCAAAACACGAAAGGATATATTCCTACGCCAAGCAGGTCCGAAAAATAATTATGCGTGTGTTACTTACCTGTTACCGGTGTGGATGCGTCACCAAAAGCGCGGCACGCGAGACGGAAAAATAAAAGCAAACTGTTTTTGAAAATGCTTAACCAGCTTTAAGATCAACCAACATCACTACGCACTGATATACCTAGGTTTTTAAAGCGGTACAGACACCCTTTGCAGAGGCGTAATTTAACTATACCAAAAACCTGGTACTGGACCATCGTGATGGTCGCTAGCGTACGTAGGAGCAGGGTTCTCATAGCCGGTCGAAAGCGGTCAAAAACGTGTACGACGTAGGTGTTTGCAGTAGCTGCTGCCGAGGCAACCGTCGAGGTGCGAATGAACGAGATGTGTTCTTGCAGGCAATCTGGTTGAGAGATGAGAGGCGCGGTGGTAAAAATGTGAACTAAATAAGATGGCGGAGGCACGAAGTTGAGGTTAAGGAGCGGCGAGGTGTTGACTGTGCGGCGGTTGGGGTCTGAAAGAGGGGGGAAAGATGGCGAACGAGGGATAAAAAGTATAACAGAAAGTGACGTGTGAAGTTGTCATTGGTGGGAATAAGAAGTGATGTTATTGGTGGAAAGGAACAAATGAAAGTTGCTGATTGGCGAGAATAAGAGAGATTATGATTGGTGGAAAGAAAAAAAGGTGTGGGAGTGGGGTATGTTGGAGGTGATGGAAAAGGCAAGTTTTGCTACCAACAACATTTGCAAAAGCCTATCCAGAACTCATCAGCAATTTTAAATAACTAGTGTTTCGGGGGTTTTCTCTGGTTGGTAGACGAATGCAAGCTGTTTCTACCATACTTATATTATTCGTCTTTTTCCTTTTTTTTTAAAAAATAACTAATGCAATACTTCCCCTACTTACTATACGTAGTAGAGAAAGTAAAAAAGTATTGAAAAATTTAAGGAAATAACAAGCAATATCTCAAAAGTGTACTATCTTGTTTTCAAGGGTTTTCCAGATCGGTAAGCGTTAGAATACTCTTAGAGCTTTTTTCAGGTTTTTTAGCGGTTGTCCCTGGCCGGTAGGCAAATGATAAAGTTTTTCTATAACGTCGTCGTTTTGGCTTGTGGCGCACGGTTCCTAGGCACGTACTCGCGCGCGCGCGCACACACACACACACACACACACACACTAAAATAGTAGCGTATAAAAAAAAACTGATGTGTTACACTGACATGACTTTCTCTACTCTTGTACAATCTAATTGGTAGCTTTTAAGCGATAGTCAAATATTTTAACGCTGGTTGCTATGTGGCGAATTCCATTCTGTTTGCATGTTCAGGACATAAAAAAAAATGAATAAACGAATTTGAGAAAAAGTATAAGTATTGGAAAATTTAAGGAAATAACAAGCAATATCTCGAAAACGGTTCACTCAACAAAAGAAACGTATATGACATAAGTTGTGTATTTTAACGCGATCTACATTTTTTGTGTAGTAAAATTTTGTCTATCTCTTATGGTTTACCAGTTATGCAAAAGTCGTTCACAATGAAGAATATTTTGGAGACATTCCCAGAAAATTCGAGATATACATTTTATTTGTCATGACAATATCTTAAACATATGATATTTTAATCAAAATCGTTAGACCCGTTTTTGAGAAAATTAAAATTTTCGAAAAATGTTCCATGTAAAGGGTAGTCTGGGGTGGGGGGATTTTCTTGAAAACCTTCGTGTGGCATCTCTGGAAGATACTGAACCTAAATACCAAGTTTGGTGTTTATCCGACTGTTCGTTTTTGAGTTATGCTGTTCACAGACACACAGACGCACAGACAGACAGACACACAGACACAGACAGACACACACACGGACATGTTTCCAAAAATGCTTTTTTTTTTTTTTTTTTTTGGATTCAGTGATTCTCAAAACATGTATTTGCAGTGACATTTCGGTATCGAATTTTTGGGTGGAATGCAATACTTCCCCTACTTACTATACGTAGTAGAGAAAGTAAAAATGAATAACGCATTTGAGAAAAAGTATAAGTATTGGAAAATTTAAGGAAATAACAAGCAATATCTCGAAAATGGTTCACTCAACTAAAAAAATGTATATGACATAAATTGTGTATTTTAACGCGATCTACATTTTATGTGTAGTAAAATTTTGTGTATCTCTTATGGTTTACCAGTTATGCAAAAGTCGTTCACAATGAAGAATACTTTTGGAGACATTCCCAGAAAATTCGAGATATACATTTCATTTCTCATAACATTATCTTAAACATGCGATTTTAACAAGCAATATCTCGAAAACGGTTCACTCAACAAAAGAAACGTATATGACATAAGTTGTGTATTTTAACGCGATCTACATTTTTTGTGTAGTAAAATTTTGTCTATCTCTTATGGTTTACCAGTTATGCAAAAGTCGTTCACAAAGAAGAATATTTTGGAGACATTCCCAGAAAATTCGAGATATACATTTTATTTGTCATGACAATATCTTAAACATATGATATTTTAATCAAAATCGTTAGAGCCGTTTTTGAGAAAATTAAAATTTTCGAAAAATGTTCCATGTAAAGGGTAGTCTGGGGTGGGGGGATTTTCTTGAAAACCTTCGTGTTGCATCTCTGGAAGATACTGAACCTAAATACCAAGTTTGGTGTTTATCCGACTGTTCGTTTTTGAGTTATGCTGTTCACAGACACACAGACGCCCAGACAGACAGACACACAGACACAGACAGACACACACACGGACATGTTTCCAAAAATGCTTTTTTTTTTTTTGGATTCAGTGATTCTCAAAACATGTATTTGCAGTGAAATTTCGGTATCGAATTTTTTGGGTGGAATGCAATACTTCCCCTACTTACTATACGTAGTAGAGAAAGTAAAAATGAATAACGCATTTGAGAAAAAGTATAAGTATTGGAAAATTTAAGGAAATAACAAGCAATATCTCGAAAATGGTTCACTCAACTAAAAAAATGTATATGACATAAATTGTGTATTTTAACGCGATCTACATTTTATGTGTAGTAAAATTTTGTGTATCTCTTATGGTTTACCAGTTATGAAAAAGTCGTTCACAATGAAGAATACTTTTGGAGACATTCCCAGAAAATTCGAGATATACATTTCATTTCTCATAACATTATCTTAAACATGCGATATTTTAATCAAAATCGTTAGAGCCATTTTCGAAAAATCTTCCATGTAAAGGGTAGTCTGGGGTGGGGGGGGGATTTTCTTGAAAACCTTCGTGTCGCATGTCTGGAAGATACTGAACCTAAATACCGAGTTTGGTGCTTATCCGACTGTTCGTTTTTGAGTTATGCTGTTCACAGACACACACAGACACACACACGGACATGTTTCCAAAAATGCTTTTTTTGGATTCAGGAGGTCTCAAAACACGTATTTCCGGTGAAATCTCGGTATCGAATTTTTGGGTGGAATGCAATACTTCCCCTACTTACTATACGTAGTAGAGAAAGTAAAAATTTAACAAACCGTAGATTTTCAAGAAAATTCCCACACCGCAAACTACCCGTTTAGCGGGAGAAAGTTCGTTATTTTTATTGTCTTAAAATCGGCTCTAACCCCTTTTGATTACGGTGCGGTATGTTTAAGATATCTGCACGACAAATAAAATGTATAACTTCAATTTTCTGGGAATAGCTGTGAAGTAGTCTCATTGTGAATGTCTTTTGTACAAAGTGTTAAACCGTAGGAAACGAAGCCTTATTTACAAGAACGTTAAAGCACACAATCTATGTGTATTAGTATCACTTTGAGGCGTTGTCTATTTACAAAGTTTCCATGTTGATTTTAATGTTTAAAAGCTTTAGACCTTTCTCACTAAAAAACGTCATTCTTTTAACTTTTCTTTTTTTCATTTTGATACAAAGAGAACGGTATATCACAAGTGAAACAGTACTGTGATAACGATACCAACAAACTAATTTTTATTCACCCCACTGAAACACATTTCACAACTGCATGGAATAATATTGATTTAGGGGGCTTTCTCTACCACGTAAAATAGTAGGTAGAGGAGGTATGCATTGCATCCAAATATTCAATATTGAGATTTCACCGGAAAAACTAAATACTTGTTTCGAGGTCCCCTGAATAAAAAACATTTTTAGAAAATTCTGTGTGTATGTGTCAGAGCAGCATAACTCAAAAATGAAAAGTCGGATAAATACTAAAACTTGGTATTTAGGTTGAGTACCTTCCAAAAAGTTACGACACAGAGATTTACAAGAAAGTCCCTCCACCCAAAACTACCATTTACATGAACTATTTTCCGAAATGTTTTATTTTCTAAAACTGCCTCTGACGATTTTAATTACAACACCATATATTAAAGTCATTTATATGAAAAATAAAATGTATATCTCGAATTTTGCGGAAATAGCCTGCGAAGTCCTCTTGATTCGGAAGAAATTTTCTACGATCTTGTATAACTGCTAAGGTTTGAGAAAAAACATACAATACAAAAAAATTTAGATCTCTTTTAAAAAAACACACAATTTATTTGAAATAACGTTTTTGTGACGTCAGCCATTTCCGAGATATTTGTTATAAATGGTTCGAATTGTACAATGCTTAGCATTCTTTTTAAAAGCATGTGGCTTTTCAGTTCTTGCCCCGCCATGTTGTTGGAAAGAATTTAGAATTTTAAGGCCAGTGTATAGCGTCCCTTCGGATGCAACCATTCCCCGAAAAGTTTAACCGGATTAAAAATAAGTGGATATGAAAATAAACTTTCGTACTCACCTATAAGAGACAGAGGTTAGAGGTGATACGAACGTTAACACTTGAGAATTTTCATTCAACAGTTGGTGTTACTCCTTAGAAAGGAAGTATCTGCTGCTTCTTTTTATTTCTCGCATTTTACATAACACGTATGCACTGCACAACACAAAAACACCACACACGGCGTTGTTAGTTTTAAAAAATTGTACTGACGCGAGTGTACATAAACGTTAAAACGCTGCTTGCTTGCTTGTCATTTTGCATGCGCAGCACTGCACAAGGAAGTATGCCGACGTGTGTAACACGACCGTGAGAAAAGGAAACTCGTCAGCGTTTATGCAGCCTTATTGCAGTGGTGGTCGTGCAGTGGTGGATAGTGGCAGAATGACAGCGTTTTTTTTACAAACGTAACAATTTTGTTGCGAAACGAGGCATTTAACTCGACGCGCATAATGAAACAGCGTTTTTGATAAGCGAGCTTATAAAAACCCTGTGCTAAGAGCAAACGCCCGTAGTGAAGCGTTGCGATAGCGGGAGTTTTTCTACAAAATCGTTCTATTTGACGAAAAATAGTTTAAACTAAAAAAAACAAAATAGCAGCAGCACTTTGCAGGGGAAAGAGCGATCGGCGCATTCGGACGATAAGATGGAGATGCAATCCGGGGGAAGTCGCGATGACACCTTGCAGCCTACGTTCGAAATTATAGGGCACAAGCAGAGAACGCTGCCAAAGCTTTTTTCCGGTTTTACAGAGTCTCAAATTACCGTAAACCCGGTCCCCAGAGATGTCAACCCCGAGCAATGGGTATCGCATCTGTTTAACGATATTCTAAACTTTGCGAAAGAGAACCTGTTAGAAAACGAACCCGGATATTTAGGCATATCCATAACAGACGAAAAGGAGACGTCCAAAGCCTTCAACATGAGCGTTAGGCGCGTAGACCAATTGAATGCGGATGTCATTGTTGGAAGCATCGAAAAAGTAATGCAAAGTAACCAACAATTCTTGCTAAGCGGGCCTCTTCACGTGACGTTTGTGTGGACCAGGGAGGTCTCGGGTTCGTGCCACCAACCTTGCGATGCCTGTAGGGGCAATAAAGGCATTGTCGAAATAGCCAACAAAGACAACTTGTGTTTAGCAAGAGCCATCGTTGTAGGCAAAGCCAAAGTGGATCGCGACGTCAACTACAGAACGATGACGCGTTCCGACTATCTGCAAAAATCGAAGGCCGTAGCCTTGTGCGCGAGCATCGGTCAAGGCCACGACGGCTGCACCATAGATGACGTCAGACGCTTTGACGCTGCGTTAAAGGGCTACGCTGTGACGGTGTTTGGCGATCATACGGGGAAGCACGTGCTGTACGCGTCGGATAAGAAATGCGATAAATACATCGACGTCATGCTCCACGCCGGGCACTTTAACGCCATCGTGAACCTTCACAAGTGCTTTAAATGCAAATCGTATTGCCGCCGGTGTCATCATCCCTCGGCACACAAAAAAGAATTTCACAGGTGCGACGCCGGGTGCGCTAAATGCCATCAGCAGTGCGATGCGCGATTCGACGCCTACATACGCTGCGCCGGGTGCAACAGAGATTTTAAGGGACCGACATGCTTTGCAAACCACGCAAAGAAAGGCGTTTTTTACCCAAAGGCGCTGTCGGTGTGCGACGTAGAAAAGGTGTGCACGTCTTGCAACAAGCTCGTGAATGCGAGGTACAGAAAAACCGCGCACGAGTGCGGGGAAAAGTACTGCTATCATTGCAAGACACACGTGAATTCTAGCCACATGTGCTATATGCAGCCGTACGCCGCAAAGAACAAAAGAAACCGGTACGTGTTTATGTTCATCGACTTCGAATGCACGCAAAACATTCCATATACCGGCAAAAAGGACACATACGAGCATGTACCTAACTTGTGCGTGTTGTACCAAGCCTGCCCGCACTGCATCGACGAACGCCGCAAGACGGCATACTGCATGGAATGCGGTTGCAAAGAATGGGTGTTCACGGACGAACCCGTGAAGCAGCTTTTCGAGCACATCGCGCAGGCGAGATTCGAAGCCTGGGACGTCTACGTCGTGGCGCATAACCTCAGAGCTTACGACGGGCAGTTTCTATTAAAGTACATGGTGGCGCACTTAGACTGGATCCCGGAGCTCATCATGAACGGGAGCAAGATCTACAGGATGAGGTACGGTGACGTCACATTTCTAGACTCGCTCAACTTCATACCCATGCCACTCTCCCGCTTTTCCAAGACCTTCGGATTGAAGGAATGCAAAGGTTATTTCCCGTACCTGTTTAACACGAAGGAAAACGAGCGGTACGTGGGTTCGATTCCCGACAAAAGGCATTACTGCCCTGAGGGCATGTCGGCGGAGGGTCGGAAAGCCTTCGAGCAGTGGCACGAAGAAAAGGCGTCCTCCGGGCACGTCTTCGACATGAGGGCGGAAATGGTGGCGTATTGCAAGATGGACGTATTTCTACTGAGTCAGGGAGTTTCCAAATTCAGAAGGGAATTCTTGGACGAGAACGGAATAGACCCGTTCAGAGAATGCGTCACCATCGCGCAGGCGTGCATGTGCGTGTATAGAAAGCGCTTCATGCCGCTTAAAAAAATTGCCCTCTTGCCAGCGGGCGGGTATCGACTAGCGGACCGGCAGTCTCGCGCCGCATGCATATGGCTAACTTGGCTAGAGATGCAAAACCGCATCGTCATCCAGCACGCCATGCGAGGACGCGAAGTTAAAATCGTGGGGCTCAAGGTGGACGGGTACAGAGAGGCCGAAAAAACCGCGTACTTTTTCCACGGGTGCTTTTACCACGGCTGCAGGCGGTGCTTTCACAATCGCCATGCGGCGATATACAACTCGGGACACGAAACCATGGCCTCCAGGTTAGAGAGCACCGAGAAGGTCACGGCCAAGATCAAGGCCGCCGGCTACGCTGTGGTGGAAATGTGGGAGTGCGAGTTCGACGCCGCGACGAAGGCCGACCAGGACCTCGCGCGCCACGCAAGGGACTTTCCGGTACCCGAACCCCTGAACCCCAGAGACACCTTCTACGGAGGTCGCACCAACTGCACCAAGACGTACTGCGAGGCGAAGGGGGATAGCAAAATCTACTACTACGACGTGTGCAGCCTGTACCCGTACGTGAACAAGACGAAACCCTACCCCGAGGGCCATCCCAAGATCCACGTGGATCGATTCCCGCGCTTGGAAGACGTGGGGGGCGGGTTGGTGAAGTGCGAGGTTCTACCGCCGCAACACCTGTACCACCCGGTGCTACCGGCGCGCATTGGCGGCAAGCTCATGTTCCCGCTATGCCGCGCTTGCGCGGAGGCGGAGAACCAAGACGAGTGCCACCACGGAGAGCGCGAGAGGGCGTTGTTGGGTACCTGGGTGGTCGACGAGATGAAGGTCGCCCTGGAGGAGGGGTACCGCCTCCTCAGGGTCCACGAGATCTGGGAGTACGACGTGGTGCGGCACGATCCGACCACCGGAGCCAAGGGTCTCTTCGAGGACTACGTGAATCAGTTCCTGAAGATCAAGACCGAAGCCTCCGGATGGCCCTCGGATTGCGACGACCCCGCCGCAAAGCAGCAGTACGTGGAGCAATTCTTCGAACACGAAGGCGTCGCCCTGGATCCCCAGGCCGTCGCCGCCAACCCCGGCAGGCGGGAGCTGGCCAAGCTGATGCTCAACAGCTTCTGGGGCAAACTGGGGCAGAGGGAAAACCTCCCCACGTGCGAGCTGGTGGACCGGTACGACCGCCTCCTGGAGCTGCTCAACGACCCGGGCGTGGAAGTGCAGACCTACGTGCCCGTCACCGACCGGATCGTGTACGCGGTGTGGAGGTACCGCGAGCAGTGCCGCAAGGTCAACACCGCCGCCAACGCCGTGCTGGCGGCCTACACCACGGCTCACGCGCGCCTGGTGCTCTACTCCTACCTCAAGAGGCTGGGAGAACGGGTCTGCTACTTCGACACCGATTCCGTCGTCGTCGCCGCCGCTCCGGGCGACTGGACGCCGTCCGTCGGACGCCTCCTGGGGGACATGACGGACGAGCTGGAGAAGTACGGGAGGGGCTCTTACATCGCCCGGTTCGCCTCCACGGGGCCCAAAAGCTACTGCATGGAGATCGTCTGCCCCGAGACGGGCAAGACCTTCTCGGTGTGCAAGGTGAAGGGGATCACGCTCAATTCGGGCAACCTGGAGCTGGTGAACGCGGAGGTGATTCGCGACGTGGTGCTCAGGGACAACGACCGCGCGGTGAAGCTGGAGGGCACGCAGATCTCGCGGAAACCGTCTTGGACGGTCGTCACCGAACCCAGCTCGAAGACGTTTAGAATGGTGGTCAACAAGCGCGTGCTCGCCGGCGATCACGATTCCTATCCCTACGGGTTCAAGAGGAACGCATAAATGAGACGTCCGCAGCCGCGCCAAAGTCATTTCGAACCGGGCACCCCCGAGGAGACGATGCCCGGTCCCCGAGACCTGCGGCGATTCGAGTTTCCCAGCACGATGCTCGTGGCGGGGCCGTCGCGCTGCGGCAAGTCGACCTTCGTGAAAAACCTGTTGCGCCACGCGCACCGGATGTTCGACGTGCGCCCCAGGAGGGTGCTGTGGTGCCACCCTCCGGAGTATTCGCCGAGACTCGAACCCTCGGCTCTGCGCTGCGAGACCCACGCGGGCATACCCGAACTTGCTTCGGTGGGCGAGAACGACCTCGTCGTCCTCGACGATCTGATGGTGGAGGGTGGCGGGAAGGACGTGTCCAATTTTTTCACCAGAGACTCCCATCACAAGCGCTTCGGCATCGTCTACATCCTGCAGAACGTGTTTCCGCAGGGTCAGAAATATCGCAACATCTCTCTGAATGCGAACTACGTCGTGGTCTTGAAGAACAACCGGGACAAGATGCAGATCGAGAGACTGTGCCAGCAGATCGAACCCAGGAACTCTAGGTTTCTCTTGGAGGCCTTCGAGAAGGCCACCGAACGCCCTCACGGGTATCTCGTGCTGGACTGCACTCAGTACACGCCCGCCCGATACAGGTATCGAACCGGCGTGCTGCCGGGGGAAAACCTCTCTTATTTCGTACCCAACTGAGGCCGCCGAGAGGACTCGGGTTTCGTTTCGTTCTATATTATCCCGGCAGGGTCTCGCCCCGACCGAGGCCGTCGAGTCTAAATAAAAAGTACCGCTTTCGGGGCGAACGTCATTATCGCGCAAGCATGGCTAGAGGTAGGTCAAGGCTCGCGACGCTGACCAGTCCTCGCATAGCGAGACAGCACGGCAATTTGGCGGCTCTGGCCAAGGCGAAGGCCCCTCTGCGCAAAAAGTTGTTAAAAAATGCCGACGGCGATCTGATCAAGGCCATTAGCGAATGCATGCTCAACGTGTGCAGAGGTCACGTGCAACTTCCCGCAAAGTGCTTGGGTCGCCTGAAGAAGCACAAGGCTTCTTGGAGGAAGTTGACGGATAAACGGGTTCCTCTGAAGAAGAAGAAGAGCATCTTGGTTCAAAAAGGAGGTTTTTTGCCGGCATTCCTCCTACCCGTCTTGGCTTCGCTCGGCGGCGCGCTAGTGTCGAAATTAACAGGATGAAGTACGGCAGGCAGATCCTCGTTGCGCCGCAACCGAAGACCGTCGACAGGCTTCACGCTGTAGACCGCACCGTATCCAGATTGGCTAAAGAAATTCGGAACCTGCAGAGCGCGAAGCTCTCTGCCGACGAAAAGTGGCGGCTCGTAAAACATAAATTGGAAAACTACCTCGATCTCGTGGCACAAGTCAGAAAGCCCTTCCTGGGCGACGACGACGACGACGACGATTACGAAGACGTGCACGAGCGCGTGCCGGTGAAGCAGGAGGTCGAACCCCGAACCATAAAGGTCAACCTCCTCTCGCCTCGCAAAAAGAAGAGGGCGAACCCTGCCACTCCGAAAAAGAAATCGAAATCGCCTTCCGCGTCGTACCATTTTCGCAAGCGCGTCTGGCAACCCCTGTACAAGTAAAGCATGAAGGAATGGAAGGCGCTAAGGCGATACTATGCCAGACCGGAACACTATGCCGGTTTGGGCGCGGTCGAGCCCCTTCGAAAGGCCACGGGTGCGTCTAAGGCGAACATCGAGTCCTTCCTTCGAACCCGGGACAGTTACTTTCTGCACAAGCCGATCAGAAAGCGGTTCCCCACCGGATGTTATCACGTGACGAATATGGACGATCTTTGGGAGGCCGATCTAAACGTCATGAACAGCGTGAGGGAACATAACAAACCTTACGTGTACATTCTGACCGTTATCGACGTATTTTCCAAATATGCTTGGGCCGTGCCCCTGAAATCGAAGCTGGGTACCGAGGTCGCGCAAGCGTTTCGCTCCATATTCTCCCGACGCGTACCCAGGGTCCTCCAGACGGACAAGGGGACCGAGTTCACCAACAAGACTTTTCGCGACTTTCTGAAGAAACACGACGTGAAACATTACACAACCAAAAATAACGTTAAAGCCAGCGTCGTGGAGCGCTTCAACCGCACCTTAAAAACCAAGATGTGGAGGTATTTCACGCACAAAAACAGTTACAGATACCTGGAAGTCCTTCCGGCCTTACTCGAGTCGTACAATAGCTCGCATCACAGGTCCATAAAAATGGCTCCGAAGGACGTGAACGAGTCTAACATTTTACGAGTGTACCGCAATCTCTACGGTAATAGGACCCTACCTCGCGCAGGGAAACCCACATTTTCCGTCGGCGATCACGTGCGCATCTCTAAAGAAAAAATGAAATTCGACAAGGGCTACGAGCAGAATTGGACGGACGAAATATTTCGGATAGCCGAGGTGGTGCGCGGTCGGCCGGTGGTATATAAGTTGAAGGATCTGGCCGGAGAAGCCATAGACGGCGCATTTTACACCCAGGAGCTACAAAAGGTCGCGCTACCTCGGACGTTTAAGATCGAGCGCGTTTTACAGACCAAGGGCCGAGGGCGCCGCAAGCAGGTCTTGGTAAAGTGGAAGGGGTATCCGGCAAAGTTTAACTCGTGGGTTCTGGCTTCGACCGTCGATTCGACATGATTAAGACCGAGCCCTTCTCCATCACCCTCGTGAGCAACGCTTCCATGGAACACTTTACCGACAACACCACGGCCAGATTTTCTAACATCTTGCCCGAGAGAATCGTTCTGCAGGGAGAATGGGAGGTCGCCCTGCAAAAGGTCAGGTATCCGGTGAAATTTTATAACCTTTCGCCAGACGACGCCCGTCTGGCGGGCACCAAGTACACCATGACGCTCCTCCCCACGCATTCCAAATTCAGTTTGCAAATGCCGCAAGGCATCGTGCACAATCCCAAAGACTTGGTGAACCTCGTCAACGCCGCTCTACTCGAACACTTGCACGTGGAAAACTTCTTCCTCTTCGACGAGCGCAAGCAGACGGCGGGCGTGAATGCCGCCGTCGCCCACCCCGAACCACTACCCGACATTCCGTTCGACGGGTTTGTGGAAAATGTCGCGCGCGCTGTCGTACCGTACGCGGTCGGCGAATACGAAGCTCTCAACGATGCGCCCCGCCAGAGACCAAAGCCGAAACCGAAACCGAAGCCCCGGGCTTCGGGGCAGCAGAAACCCGCGGCGGCTCGTTCCGTCAGACCCAAACGAGACGTTTCAAAATCGGAGGACCCTCCGGGACCTCTACACCGCATCCACAGTTTGCTCTTGACGCCCGCTATGGCAAAAATGTTGGGTTTCGATCCCTACGTCGACGTCATTCTCGAAAAAGCTGCTAAACGCCCCGTAGATCCTTATATGGGGTTTCCTTACGAAATGTTCATCTACTGTAATCTAGTGTCCCCGCAAGTCGTGGGCGACACCTTCGCCCAAGTCATACAGAGCGCGGCCGTGGAATACGAAAGAAGCAACAACACTTACATGAGCGACGAAAAGACGTTTTTTCCCCAAAATTGGGTACCCTTGATTCAGCAGGACTTCAAGACGGTCAGCATAGATTTAAGGAACGGTTACGGCGATCTCTTGCCATTCGCCGACGGATTTTCCTCTACTGTAGTTCTCGCTTTTCGTCCGAAACAGGCGTAATGGACGTGCACGCCGTAACGCGGTACTACCTCAATCAGACCGGCGGCGCGTTCCACCATCGCGATTTCGCTCTCTACAGGGGCAAGCGCTACCAAAGAGGCAGCGGTCTCTTTTCAGCCCTCGGAGGACTCTTCAGAAGGTTGCTACCGTTTTTAAAGAGCGGAGCAAAAGCAGTCGGAAAGGAGGCCTTAAAGGCGGGCGCCCACGTTCTGTCCGATGTGACTGTGGCGGGAGCAGCGCCGAAGCAAGCGCTCCAGCGGAGGCTCAAGGAGTCCGGATACAATTTAAAACGAAAAGCCGACGAAAAGCTCGGTGCCATGCTCGGTTCCGGCGCCAGGCGTCTCAAGAGAATAAAACCGAGCAAATCCGGAAAGAGCAAGCAGTCCAAGCTGAAACGCGGTAGGCGCAAGGTGCAAGACGTATTTTCGTAATG
Organism: Deroplatys truncata; assembly: GCA_030765065.1. NCBI lineage: Eukaryota > Metazoa > Arthropoda > Insecta > Mantodea > Mantidae > Deroplatys > Deroplatys truncata. Next base: position 30,385,031 of record CM060980.1, on the reverse strand, counting down.
GCAGACGCGACCGTCCACATGAGTTCCGAACTGGACCTCTTTACAGAGGTGCCGGTTCAGATGAGCATCGAGGAGTCACGGTTCCTATACCTAAACCCTCAAAACACTTTAATGAAAAATGCCCCCATCACCTTTCATTATTCCGGAAATGCGGACGATTACCTAGACTTGACCTACGTCGTACTCGAACTCATGGTGCGCGTTGTAGATGACAAAGGAGAGGCCTTAAACGCTGACGCTAACGCCACTCTGGTCAACAACGCCTTAAATTCCCTGTTTCAACAGATGGAGGTAACCCTCAATAACATCATCGTCTCCATGCCGCAAGCCGGTTACCCCTATAGAACCTACCTCGAGACGCTTCTCAATTACTCCGAAGATGCCATGAACACCAAACTAGAATCTACCCTCTGGAGAAAGGACACGGCAGGCATCATGGACACTTTTATCGCCAATGCGGGCTTTCAGTGGCGTCAGGGGTTTACCAAAGGGAGCAACGTCGTGCAGCTCATCGGTCCTCTGTCCAACGCTCTTTTTAGACAGGAGAAGCTGCTTTTGAACAACGTTAGCATGACCGTCAAGCTCACTCCCGCCTCTCCCCAGTTTTATCTGTTTTCCGACGTAGATACCTTTAAGGGGTACGCCGACATCGTGTCTGCCACGCTGCGCTTAAAATCGGTGCGGCCCTCGCCGACCATAAAGCTCGCGCACCAGGCCGTGCTCGCAAAGGGCAACGCAAAGTACCATCTCAAAGACGTCAGCTTTCACGCTCTCAGCATCCCCAAGGAGTCCAGGGCAATGACGTTTAGCGACGTGTGCGTAGGGCAAGTTCCAAGGAGAGTGGTAGTAGCCATGGTCACCGACAAGGCCTATTCCGGCCATTTTAACTCAAATCCGTACAACTTGAAACATTTTAAAATGAACTTCTTTCAGCTCTACGTGAACGGGCAACCCGTTCCCTCCCAACCTCTGCAACCCGACTTTACAAAGGGACACTATTTGCAATGCTTTCAAACCCTGCAGGACGGCCTAGGCATTCATTTCAAGGACGAGGGACACTCCATCTCCAGAGAAACCTACCCGCAAGGGTATACGATAATGGTTTTCGATCTCACTGCAGACATGAGCGCTAACGAGTCTCACATCTCGGGTCAGCGCCACGGAACCGTCTCTATAAGCATCGGTTTTGCCGATAAATTGACAGAACCGGTCATACTTCTGCTGCTAGCGGAAATACATCGCACGGTCGAAATCGACGCCAACCGATCCATTTTGGTATCATGAACACCTTTCAAATTCAACGGTTTCTATCGACATGCCCCTCTACGCGCTCTCACTTTTTAGGCGTCTACCCCTGCGATAAACTACCCGTACTTCACAGCATTCGAACGCCTCCCTTGGCGCTAGTGGCTAACACCGACCCCAGCACCAAATCCGGGCAACACTGGGTTTGCATCTTTGTGGACAAAAACTCGCGTGCAGAATATTTTGACAGTTACGGCATAGGACCGCTTTCGCCCCATTTTCTCCGGTTCTTAAATTCGGTCTGCGGGACGCGTTGGTCCACCAACGCCAGAAGGCTGCAAGGTTTCGACAGCACCACGTGCGGTCATTACGTCATCGCCTACCTCACCCACCGCTGCTCCGGCTTACCTAAGCATACATTCTTCTCAAAATTTCGCGTCAGCAATCACGCGCATAATGATGTCGTCATTCGCAAAACGTTCAAAAACGCATGCCGCGCAAAGTGCTCTGCCGCTCGGCAAACTTGTCAACCCTTGAAGGTGAGTACGTGTGTGTGTGTGTGTGTGTGTGTGTGTCACTATTCAGCACATCTAAGCTAATCCATCGTCTTGCACGTGCTTTCAGAAGACGCTCCTGCTCATATAAAAAGCAACGTCACGGTGCCGCTCGCCTCATTCAGAGTGTACCATGCAGCGCGCGGATACAGTCCTGCTGCCATGCAGCACGCCGACCAGGTAGGTTCGCACCTATGTATTAGCTTGCTTTTTTTCTATCCCGTTTATCTCTCTATCCCTCACATTATTATTATTATTATTGTTTTGTGTGTTCCAGTATAACCGGATGTCAAACCCCAACCACCTCAAAACCCGGGGAAAAAAGGAAACTACCCATCTTCGACCTCCAACAGCATCCCGACAGCCCTGCTCCGCCAGCACAGTTCCAACACAGTGCAGTTGTGGGTCCTCTGGCGGATATCTACTTCCTCAACCCGCAACAAACTAAATTCGTCAGTGTGGGATTCTCCCCCCGGCCACCGCACCATCTCGTCGTCACCATTGCCAAATGTGGACAGCACAACGCAGTCGTCATGAGTTCCTCGCAGTGGCACAAACTCGTCGAAGCCATCCCCATCATTCACAAACGCTTGAATGACCCGCAGGGACGTCTACAGCAATTTCAGTTCAGCGACAGCGTCACCATCGTGTTTAAGTTTGTGTTCGGAAAGCTAAAGCTCGTTTTCAAAGAACCGCAAGGCGCATCCGTTACGCTCAACCAACAAGAATGGCACGTGTTGCATACCCTGCAGCGCATCATTACCGACATCATGTATCACAAAAAGAAGGAAGAGACGGACGTGCAAAATCAAATCATGGCATACCACAAGTACATGCTTCACAACCATGCCTCCAACGTTCCCTTACATGACATGAATTTCACGCAGTTCACCAAGTACATACGGTGCGCCAATTTTAGAACATTCCTCGAGGTTCATCATTTCCTCAACACCCATTACAAAATAGTCCTTAGTGCGCATGTATTTCTACCAGCGTTCCAACCGCACCTCACCCAAACATCTCGCGCCCTTCGCTCCCGCATTTGGGTCGCGAAGCATCCTATATCATACCCGATCACATTCACGGCGTTTGCATGTTCAGCACCGTTCAAAACAGAGTTCTCCTCCAAGTCGAAAACCGTTAAATCAACGGACACAGTGTTTTTCCTGCGGATGTTGTGCAATAATCGCTAAGCGCTTCCGGCGGATGTAGTGAACCTCCAACGAACGTTTCCCCACCAGTGCTTCCCCTGATGTGGTAATTCTCCAACCAACTTTTCCCCCACCAGTGCTTCCCCTGATGTGGTCGTTTGCATGTTCAGCACCGTTCAAAAACAGAGTTCTCCTCCAAGACGAAAACCGTTAAATCAACGGACACAGTGTTTTTCCTGCGGATGTTGTGCAATAATCGCTAAGCGTTTCCGGCGTATGTAGCCAACCTCCAACGAACGTTTCCCCCACCACTGCTTCCCCTGATGTGGTGTTTCTCCAACGAACTTTTCCCCCACCAGTGCTTCCCCTGATGTGGTCGTTTGCATGTTCAGCACCGTTCAAAAACAGAGTTCTCCTCCAAGACGAAAACCGTTAAATCAACGGACACAGTGTTTTTCCTGCGGATGTTGTGCAATAATCGCTAAGCGCTTCCGGCGTATGTAGCGAACCTCCAACGAACGTTTCCCCCACCACTGCTTCCCCTGATGTGGTGTTTCTCCAACGAACTTTTCCCCCACCAGTGCTTCCCCTGATGTGGTATATCTCCAACCAACTTTTCCCCCACCAGTGCTTTCCCCTGATGTGGTCGTTTGCATGTTCAGCACCGTTCAAAAACAGAGTTCTCCTCCAAGACGAAAACCGTTAAATCAACGGACACAGTGTTTTTCCTGCGGATGTTGTGCAATAATCGCTAAGCGCTTCCGGCGTATGTAGCCAACCTCCAACGAACGTTTCCCCCCACCACTGCTTCCCCTGATGTGGTGTTTCTCCAACGAACTTTTCCCCCACCAGTGCTTCCCCTGATGTGGTATATCTCCAACGAACTTTTCCCCCACCAGTGATTTCCTGCTTCCGGCAGTTGGGTTATATTTATGCACGCGCATTCTTTACCCCTTCATTCGGTGCTAGCCAGCCGTGGGGAATGCCAGGACCGTCGTGTAAAGACTTCCACTGCTCGTTTTGCTTTCACCAAACGTGCAGCTGCGAACTTAAGCACCGTCTCACCCTCCTGTGCACGCAGTGTCAACACGGTTTCTACGAAGACCTCGATCATCTCAACAAGCAAATTCAGCAATTCCTTCGAAGGTACTCCGCTAGAAACACCACATGAACTGCTTCATCGTGCTCTTTCGGTATCTCGATAACGGACGAAGAATCCGCCTGCTACTGCCCAGGGAACGCCAAGTGCTGCTGCAGAACGGCATATACATCTTCGAACGTTATCCCCCAAGCGACGTCGACCTTGTGTGGAACCAACTTCCCGCAGACGCACAGGTAGTTTGCGCACCTTATCGCAGGTGTAAACAACACTACAACCTTCCTCATCAAACCACTCATATAGACGGCCCTCCCCCGTTTATCAAAAACTGCCATCTGTGCCGTCAGAATGTCACAGGACGTCCTTAAAGAGCTAGAAGAACTTTCCAGCAGCGCCCACACTCTCAGCGTATCTACGCTTCAACAGCACGTACCATATCGCGTCGTCGGCGTCAAAACAATCGACACCGTTCACGGTACAAAGCTCGTCGCCAAACTCGACAACGACACAGAAGTTTTCCTACCAACAAGATTTGCAAAAGCCTCTCCAGAACTCGTCAACAAACTCAACTCTAACTCATTCTGCATCATATACGCAGGCGAGGAAAAACTACGCAGCGGTTTCAAACGTCACATCGTCACGTTCTCCCCATATAACCCTAAATAATGTCCGACGAAACCTATCCCGTCCCCGTGGGGAACAATCTTAACCTACAACTCATTCTCAACGCAGCTTCACCTATCCGTATCCTCTGCATCTCCAACTCCTATTTCCGCAACAGCAGAGTTGTCACCATCACACTCGACGTCCAAGGGGCTCACGCCGTCCACGTCAAATGCGTACCTACCAAAGTACACCAGCATAAACAAGACGCACTATGCGTCATATACCTCGGCAACAGCAACATTCCTGCTCTAACCAACAAAGTCACATCCACAGGATGCTTCTCAACCAGCCATTACAACGAATTTACCATCCCCATCTATATACCAACCTTCACCGAGTTCGTCAACGAAAGTTTCTCTCACCTGCTCGTCACCTGCATCACCAAACCTATCCACCAATTTACCGCCGATAGCAGCAGCAGCGATGACGAGGACTCAAAGTGCACCACGTACTTTAAAATCATTGTTGTGCGCGAAATCTGTGTGTCCTAGTGCCTCAAACAAAAACTATGAATTTTAATGTGCTTTTTTTCTCCTAATATTACTTATATTGTCCATTTATTGTATTTATATGTTAAGCAAATAATACATCATGTTAATCAAAACTATGTATACATATCTTTATCCAATGTACTGTATTCAAAGTATAAATAAAGAAAACAGTCCCGGATGAGCCAATTGCAATAACGATAATCCTACCGCTCAGGGCGCTTTTCAAACTTACCGCCGCCGCCGTCGCACGCAGCGACACTAGCGACACTAGCGCCCCTAGCGGCAGGATTATCGTTAAAACAATTGGCTCATCCGGGACTATTACTACTGACGATAAAGAATTAAACTGATTATGAATCGTAGCACTCGAAATTGTAACAACTGAATAATGTACCTACTAACTTCTGCATATCAAAGTTACGGTTAGAAATAACTGTTTCCGAAATAAAAGAAACTAGAAGCGTAACTTCCTGAGTCGCTAAATGTTGCTCGGAAAGATCCCTCGCGATAGCCGCTACTCACACACTCACTAGGCGCTTAAAGTATCCCACGATCAAGTGCCGCTGACGGTACCAGAGAGAGTAATATATCCAGAGCTGTGTGCACGAGCGACTGTAGGTACCAGTGTCGGTACCAAAAATAGTAACTCTGATTTGGATACCCACATTCTTATTACTTAAGCCACGCCTACTTTAGAATTACTCCCACCAAAATTATTTCACGCCCGGGCCAATATTCACCTCTCTCCATACATGTCTCTGACTTCGGTTATTGGGAGCCTGACAAAAATCTCGGAAATATCTTTCACCTCTCTTTTTCAGAATTCGGCATACTTGACTGTATAGTGTACTGAACCTAACTGCATTCCCAGACATTCTTAAACTAATATGTTCTCTATTCGGCTGACACTAATGATTTTCGTTACATGGAAGCTAATTACCTTCTTCTCGTGGCAAATTTTCAATTGAAGCTTGTTACATTATACATCGATTTAATATATGGAAATTATTTATTGCAATTATTTCTCTATCTTACTATTATTTGTTTATTTAATCATTTATATTCCGGTCACTACCTATGGTATCAAAATGCCACGTTATATTCGTTTATTATTCTCAATAATAAAAGAATGTACAGGTTTGCCCGGATAAAATGTTTAAATTTAACTAATCCCCTGTGGGCAACTCCTTCACACACTAATATTTCATTGACATTTAGCAACACTCATACACTAAATACAATGCTCTTTACACAATTTTTACTACGCAACTTTTCTTTACATTGTTACTTTCTCTTCTGAATTTATACAAATTTCAAAGGGTCTTTTTTTTTAAATTTAGTTTTCAATCTGTCTTTGTTTGAATATTTTGGTCGAAGTACTGATTCTAATTTTCTTAAGTTCACTGCACTTCATTTTCACGTTTTCTGCTTAAGTCTAATGTTTACAATTTTGTACTTATTATCTAGTTAACAATTTTCAGAACCTTGTCTTCCTCGTCATACATATTTATTATAACTTTATAAACAAATTTTCACCCACAATTTTAATTTATCAAAAGCTAGAATTATATGACTGTATCCTGCATGGACGAAGGAGTTGCTTATGCCAACGACCCATCAATGTTTTATTTTTGTCATTTTTTAACTCAACTAAAATTGTTTTCCAAATTTAGCTACTATTACTACAGGACCTTTGCATACTAGTTCCATTCTTTTATTTCTCCCTTTTAATATTCTTGATAACATATCTTTTACTAAAAATAAGTCACCTATTTCAGGTTCCCACTAATGTTTTCTTTTTTTTCTCTTGGATTTTCGTTCCTATGCCTTTTTCTTTAACCTTTCACAAGCAATCCTAGCCCTATCTTTCTGGCTTAGCTGAATTTTATTTACATCTACATGCTTAGGTACATTTTGTAATATTGATTTTGGTTCCTTACCAAACGAAATTTATACGTGCAAATCCTGTTGTGACATTTATAGTGTAATTCACAATGTTCTCTATTAGTGGGTAATATCTAACCAGATCTCTATGATTCTTGTGAGTTGTACTCGAAAATAGATACCTATATCTCTTAATACACGTTCTGGTGCGTTACCAGACGGAAAATAGGATGAGCAATGATAAAGATATATATAATGATTTCTCTGAGTTTCTGTAAAACATTGCTTCAGTGAACTGTGGGTTATCAAGACAGCTTCCATTTTGCCATATTTAGGCACGCAATCCTAAAGATCTTCCCTACACGTTTTGCTTGCAATGTTCTTAACAGGATAAATTTTAACAAATTTGCTGAACAAGTCATACATACAAAAATACACCTACATCCAAATTCACCTTTTGATAGATCTCCATGTAACCAAGGCACTTTTTTATCGCTGATAATAACTTGTGGCTCATTGTCATATTTTCTATTGAAAGGTTTTGCCTTCTGACACAAATCACACTTCGAACAAATTGTTCTAATTTTCTTGCGAGATGCTTGATATAGAAATTTTCACCCAATACTGAAAGTTAGTTTATCACTTCCTGTGTGTGCTAGAGCTTTGTGATAAGCAATTATTAGCTGCTCTTCCAAGACTTTGAAAATCATAACTTTTCATTTTGGTTCCTCCCTATCATAAAATTTATATAATTTGTCTCCGTGTATTTTTATTTCGGTTATTTCTTGTGCCTTTTCCATTAATTTACTAATTTCCTGATCTCCTCTTTGTAGTTGCTCTGTTTTAAGGAATTCCTTCGGTAGTTGTTTTCCCTCCAATGTGTCTATATATAGAGTTGTTACATCGTGTTTATTGTCCCCTAATGTGTCTGGTATTGGATAGTTAGTTTTTATGCGAGACAATAGGCCACTAAAAATATTCTGAGCTCCTGAGATGTGTCTTATTTATACATTATGCGATGTGATTTCATGAACATATCCCGATATTCGTACGCTGGTCAATTTGCATCAATTTTTGAAGGGCAAATTTGCATGATTTGTGTAAATTATTATGGGATTGTTATACCTATACATACTGTTGGAATTTTACTAGCGCAAAGAAAATAGCAGCAATTTATTTCTCTGTCGTACAGGCTTGAGCTTCTGTGCGCAAAATTCCCCGTGATGCAACTAAAATCAAATGACTTGTCCTTGTTCATCTCGTTGAATTAGTACTGAATGATAACCTAGTCGCGTCTGTAAAAATTATATACCGAAGGTCTTCTCTGTAAAATGGACGCTGCAAATAATCTTTTAACCTGAGCGAGTGATTCTTCTTCTGTCTGCGTCCTTTTGTTTCCATTTTTAATAACTCTCGCAACGGAGCGACGACTGAGGCAAAATTTATGATAAATCTGAAACATATTAGATTGTGTTTTATTTATGGAGGCTCTTTAACCGATGTGGTCCTTCTATTTTCGGGTGAAAGACCAGTAATTTTTCTCAGAGGCCCCTTTATCAGGATTGAGGTTATTTTACGTGCCGTAAATATACGACACGGGGCCACGACTTTAGTTCCTTTCCGAAGGAAGCCATGCTAAGGATTTTTATGCCCGAAAAAATCCATCGCTCTCCGCTGGTTTGAACCCATGACCTCGGTAACAGGACTAGCATGGTAACTACTACACCACGGAGAACGATATAAATCTCAATTCATTTGTCAATATCCCCAAGAATCTCCTCAGTTGTTTAACATTGTGACGATTATAATTTTATTGTAACAGATTTTTAAAATATGATTTTACACAGCTCGAGATATTGAGGACAAGCTTTGTTTAAGTAACGTCAGGAAATTGTCTTTAGATTTATTGCTAGTCATTTCCCGGATTTAGAAGTAAGCAGAGATTAGGTGACACGCGATTTTGGGTCAAAGATCACTTTTTGTCTGACACATGCGTGGGTTACGTAATTTCTGCTGACACACACTTACGTCAGTTACTTGATACGCACTAATCAGCATTTTGTTGTGTATTTAAACTTAGTGATTTTTGACAGCTCACCCTCGACCAACCACGTACCTAGCAGGACTCCCTTCGGGTCAGCTTCTTAAATCCATACGCTGTTAATTTGCAATCTCGGCGTAGGCGCTAGGTTCGACGACGATGGACCGCAGGACCTCCCCTGCCACGTAGGTAAATCCATAAGATGTTTTATTATTTATTTTTGAAATGTAGTTTAGCTTATATTCCATAAATTAAAGATTAGAAAGTTTGGTAGCAGAAGTTATGTTTTATATCACTCTTTTACCACCCTTTCGGCTGCCGCAACCTGTAACCCTCTTGAGGCCACCCCGGGCTACGTTCTCCCATCTCTACGTGACGTCTGGTGAAGACACTGATAGCGTCGTCCCCGGGCTTATGTCACAATTGGTGAGGCGCCGGGTCGGTATGGCACAATTGGTTTGAGGCGCCAGATCCATTCCATTACGTCCCATCTGGTTGAGGCGCCGTTTTCTATTTTTTTAATTAGGACTGTGGTTCGATTCCCACCCTTTCATCCATGTCTGTAGGGTGCTCTTGTTTTTTCCTGTATTCAGTTTCCTGGCGATAAGTATGTTCTACTATAAATTTTTAGGTCCACTAACTTTTGGCATACTGTGCGAGTCCTATGGTTGTTTTCTTAAGTCATAGAATTACGATAAATGTGATTTATTATGACTTGTTATTACAATACAATTTTAGATGTATTTAAATATAATGTTATCCAGATTGTTAAAATGTTGAGATTTTGGAGATTAAGAAAACGTTTGCTTGTATTTCAGTAATCTAATTTTTCATATAACATTGTAGTTGAAATATCGTTTTGCCTGGTAATTACACTATATAACTCTGCACCTAATGCTACTAATTAATTTTCAGCTTAGCTATATATTTTGTTGGCTCTTTACCGCATAAGCTATTACGATTTTCGATCTCTCAATGCACTTTCAGTTGCTTGCAGAATACACCGCTTTGAATGTTTACTGTTAAATGTCGTACCCTTTGGAGTAAATTGTGAATTTTCTCTGAATTTGATCGACCAATGCATCATCTAATTTATGACTATTATTAAACTGTAAAGAATTTTGCTGCTAAATTCGTTTGATACATTGTGCACCTTTGCAACCCCTGCATTTCTTTAAGTTCTAATTTAGAACCAGAATAAATCATGAGTTGGCTAACGCACTGCGTGTAGTATACAGAAACAACCAACAGCTAACACACACACAAACAAACAAACTCACAAACAAAAATATAACACCACCAGTTTCTAATGCTAAATCATTACCGGAAGTGATTACGGGAATTACAGGAATTTATGTTTCTTATAGTCATATCCGCATTGCCATCTTATAAATCTGGTTCTCAGAGGAATTCATGTTCCATGCTCGTTTTGTAGTTTATTATTTCAGAAATGGTTAACCTAATGTTCACAATTTCATTGGTCGCCAGCTTTACATGGTGCGAAATGCCCATCCCAGTTTTTGGCGCATTTACGGTATTTGCAAATTTGTTTTGTTTTTCTCCCTCAGTGGCAGAGGTTTCTCGTGTAGTCACATTTCTCACTGTGCTGATTTATTGAGTATGTGAAATTGTGCTGCGTCATCTCTGAGACGCTCCGGAATTGTCTGTAAATATTAGAAAGCATGTAGCTATTACCTTTTTTGTGTACGGCAGGTATTCGACACTTCCTCCTGAGTTCACCCAAAATACGCTTTTTGTAACATCGCCATAGGACGCCATTCTTAAGTCACTTTATTTTTTTTATTGTGCAGAAGTAAATACCGCTTGTTCCACGCATCGTAGTTGTCAGGAAGTTAATACTTCGCTATGGGAATAATTGATGCTGTAGGAAAAATAAAGCTTCCGTTTTCTCGCCCATTCGTCTGAGGTACGAAGATGATTCGCTCTCACCAGATTCCATTACCTATAGTTCTTCACAAACTAGCATGGTCCCAATGCTGTTATTTTTATGCACCTTCCTATTTGTTTTTTTATCTTCGCTAATAATGCTATTGATTAAACTCTGTTTATGCTCCCTTCTGCGGTATGACTCACATAGCAGTTTTTTTTTTGTGTATCAGTTTTATGTTTTCTATATGTTATGGCCCATTGTATTTCAATCTAGATACTGTATATGCTGATTATTCTTATGACTTCGCGGGTCCTGATTGCTCTGCAGGAGTTTCGCCGCCAGAGATTTTTGATGCTTACAACTATAATTTTGATATGCTGTTTTCGGGTGCCTTCACCTATTAAGACTCTATCCCCATTATTTTTAACTCTGTTCCCTAGGGATTAGATTATTTTAATGTCACTAGCTGTTACAGACCAGGATTTTCTGCATTTTACTATAGCTACTTCGACCATGTGGTCTTGTCGCTTCCACAAATAATGCGGCGTATTCGTTTATCAGATTACAAACTTGCATGTTTTTTTCTCTTTGCAATACTTTCCTTGCAGCTTAGTTACTTGTGACTAAAACGTGTTCCTTTCATGCTTAATTTTTTTGTTACTTACATAGGTTTTAAGTTTTGTTACAGAGCTTTTTGGCTCCGTAGTCGTATGTACCCTGTATGAAATCCTGTCACCCCGCTTGGAAGCGGCATGGGTCTGGTTACATCATCTCTTCAGCCATCCCCTCGAGTTCAACCCTCTTCAGGGCCTGCTACAGCTGCTACTTCGGCCACCACCAGGTATACGTCACTTGTTTAATGCAGAATGTATCTTCTTTTTAACGGAATAACAAAAAATTAGCAAACCAAATCGAACAACAGTAAGCAATTATACAGATAGTGTATCCTACAAGTTATGTTTGACTACTTTTTGGGATTTATTTCCGTTGGCTTTGCGTCCCTCACACACCTGTCACTTCTATAGAGTTATAAATTTTATGTGTAAAAGTTCTATGTAATCTTAGGTATTTTTCTGTTCTTGGCTAGGTTATTGTGCTTTTTCTAGGTTTAAGGTGTGACCTATCAGAGACCTAAATAATTATTTTTTGGGTTTTTTGCTTGAGAAGCCTTACGGCCCATGCGTATTGTTTTTTGAGGCGCTGTAATGTTGAACGTTTGTTCCAGAGTGTCAAACCTAACGGTCTCTGGTAATATTATTTATTGTTGTAATAAGTTTTGAAATGATGCTGCTGCTGATGATGATGATGATGATGATGGTGAGTGCGTGTATTATTCTTGTAGTGTTCAAGGAAGTAATGCTACACCTTTCAGTTCGCTCAAGTTAAAACCACAGAGTCTCGTTGTGATCTGATGTTCAGATATATTGAGCAAATACTATGATGTTTGTGGAGCTTTGAGTATATTTGCCATTGTTTTGTATGTGAATGTACACATTGGCGTCTCTGAATATCCGTAGGTTCTGTGACCTGGGAAGTGTGTGTGTGTGTGTGTGTGTGTGTGTGTGTGTGTGTGTATGTGAGAGCCCTGTTTTAAATAAATAAATTTGTTTTATATTTGAAGTATTACACAAAGATTGCTATGCTCAGCTAACGCTCAAATATGTTTTATTGTTAATGGAAGTCAATTTATGGATTTGTAATAATTTGCAGTGTCATCTCTAATTATTCATTTATGTTTTAGCATTATAATTCGCGCTCTGTATGCTAGCTCCATCTTTTATTTGTTTGGCATAATTTGATTGCACAACTGTAAACTATAACTATGTGCTACCTAAGTGAAAACACATAGCTCATGTATTTTTTTAAGCAATTTATGATTCAGCAACCATTTCTGTACTACAAATGTTTTAGGTTAATCAGAGAGCATGATGGACTCTTGCCTTTTTTGTTGATCTCTTTAAAATCTGTTTCCCTTTCATGCTTTTTTTTCTCTCGCATTTTTACAATCTATTTTTTTTATTGTCAGTCCTGGCCTCTATTCAGCTCTAGGCCACACCCTCCAGATTTTTCGATGGGTTTTAAACAGCGTCAACTTACTTGTTTCCTTGCTACGTATGTGTTATATTCATTTGGTATTTGTTGGGCCAACCCGCTCTTGCTGCTGCTGCTGCTGCTTGTGCCCCTAACTTGAACCCCATCCTCTCTCTTATTCCTTCATTTTCTGCTACGTTCTACTAGTCTTTTTTTCGGAGCTATACCTGGGTCGCGCTATCTGCTGACTTCCTCCCTATGCCGCACGGGTACTGGCTGTCACTGGATCCGCCATTTTAGGTGCCTCATGGTGAGCTCTTATTGAGAACACACCCGGAACGCCGCTTCTGCACTGTTTTCGACTTCGCGTCATGCACTGAAAATTAAATTGAGTTTTACTTATGGACGCTCCTTAACTGGTGTGGTCCTTAGTGTCCCTTTCTATATTGGGTGTGAAAGACCTGCAATGTTGCACAGAGGCCTCTTTCTCAGGCTTGAAGTTCTTTTACGTGCCGTAAATCTACGACATGGGACCACCCTCCACCGGGTTTGAACCCACAACCTCGGGAACTATAGACTAGCTAGTTTGGCTCCCATACGTGGTCTAAAATAACTACTGCAAGTTTGGCTCTCCAACAGTGGGGTTAAAGGAACAACATCCTCAAGTTTGGCTTCCATACGTGGAGCAATAAAACTCCCGCAAATTGGCGCCTAAACGTGGGTAAGAATAGGCTCCAATAGGTGCAAAGAAGAAAAGAATCGACGAAACTATAAGACTTCACTGCAAGAACTTCAGAGAACCCCAGAGAACTTCAAGAAATTCAAGATCAATATACATCATCCAAGGACAGAAAAGACAATTCTTTCAGGAGTACGGGGCACGCAGTCAACAATTCAACTAGAATCTACGAGGGAACACCAGAGTATAAAGATTTACTAACACAGTCAAAGAAAAGTTCAGAAAAATCCAATACTATATACATTTGTATAATTGTCAAGATAGGAATATATTGTTATTAAAATAAGTACATGTTGTTAAGAAGTGGAAGATTAAAGTTCAGCAATTCCAAACCAAATATAACAATAGAAAATATACAAAATAAAATGGAAACAGAAAACAATGAAAATATGAAAGTATAACTGGGGCAAAACTTCTGGAATCGTAACCTTGATTGCCACCCCAACTGCCGAGCCTAGGAATGGTTTATGTTTAGCTTAATCAACGAAAGCGATATAATACCTTTGCTTACTCACAGTGCGTAACAAATACAGTCTGCATAGAAAGTGTCTGCATCTGGTTGTAATTTCAAAGAGAGCAGTACCTAAATAGTGCTTATTTTATATTTGTTATATTTAAACCATGACTCCTACGTTTTCAAAGTTAAGTGGTAAGGTATTACATAGTCAAAGCAGGGAAATAATTGCAAATGTCCTCGACTTCATGAAGCAAGAAGCAGAGATGAAGGAAGAAAATATACGTTCACCCGAGCTCCACAAAAACTAAGAGAGTGAAAGAAAGAGTAGCCAAAGCATCTGGTGTTTCATTGAGTTCCGATTCCAGAGTTCTCAAAGATAGGAGAAAAAAAACACATGGATGAGGGAGTACCATTTAGCACGCCTGGGAAGAAACATAAGGCGTCTAAATGTGTTACAGAAATATACGATTTGGACAATTACATCATTCAGCGCAGGATTCACAATTTCTGTGTGTAAGAAAAAGCTGTGCAAACAATAATCAGATTGCTCATCAAGGTGAAAGACAGCATAAATTTTCAAGGCGACGCTACAAATCTCAGAAAAGTTATACAAGATTAAGGGTTCAAATGGAAGAAAACGAAATCAAATAGAAGAGTTCTAATAGAAAAGCACGACAAACGATCTCAGCTGGAAGAGTATCTTACAAATTAGAGGGTCAAACTAAGTGTATGAAGATGAGTCATACATACGCAGCAGTCATACAACATCTAAAAGTTGGACTGTCGATACAGCGAATTAGGTTTGCAGGCACCTGTTGCCAAAGGGCAAATACTTATTATCGTTCATGCTGCTGGAACGATCGGCTTCGTTTCAAATGTCCTTCTCATTTACAAGTCGCAACAAAAAGCAGGAGATTTTCATCAAGAAATGAATACAGAAAATTACATGAAGTGAATCAACACCATGTTGATACCTAATATGCCTGCTGGGTCTGTTCTGGTTATCGATAATGCTTCTCACCACAACACTCAGATTGACAAACCACCTACCTACCTACCAGATGATTGACAGGTTTTTATATTAAGCGCTTTTTACAGCGGTGGATTTAAATATACTGTATATAACTGTAAGTTTATCAGTGCAGCGCAATGTAGTGCTGTGCATAACCGGTGTGCGGATATTTGACAATGACTGTCTCACACACTCCTGCAGCATGCACACTACCTGTCACTCCTGATCTGGTACGCAACTCGCTTCATGGCTGTCATTAAGATTTTCACGTGTCTAGAACTGTTGCGCCAATTATAGGAGAGGATAGGCCAGCCATTACTGATTATTATATAAATTTACAATCAGAGCTAGAGGAAACGAATAGGTTAGATGTAGAAGAACAGTTATCTGTAAATTCACAGTTAGGTATAGAAAGAGATAGAAATAGTAGGCAAGGTCAATCACCTTTACATAAGTTATTGCAGGGAACAACAAATGAAAGAAATACTATCCCTCACACATCTAGCCAACAAGAGCACGAAAATTCATCACAACAAAATTTCATGTACATTCTAAAAGCAATATCCGAAATGAGAGTAAAGTTAAATGAAACCAGAAAAGATTTAAATAATAAACTAACTGAAACTAATAATAGGTTAACTGAAACTAATACGGAACTGAGAAAGGAGTTAAGTAAAAAGTTAACTGAAACCAGTAAACAGTTAAATAATAAATATGAATAGCAACTACATTTATAATGGATAAGATATAAACTGTTAGAAATATAAATGTTTCAGAAATAAGTTGTAAAGAAGATATAGACCTAATGCCAATCCAGCACAGAGAAAGAGAGAGAGAGAGATAAAAGAAATTTCAAGTTATCTACGTGTAGTGTGTCATAACAAGCAGAGCAGTTGCTATTCATACATTGATATTATTAAAAATCTACTTAATCAATCCGTAAATACAGTAACAGGATTTAAACCAATAGAACTTCATCATGGAGAATTATACAATACTTTGAGCCATAATGTACCAGAAGTTATTGAGACCAATCAGCTAAATTGCCAGAAAAAGAGGAACTTTTTAAATTACCATTCTCAAAAATACAAGCAAAGGCCCTGAAAAGAAAACAAAAACATGAAGATAGAAAAAGAAGCCTTTGGAAAGTAAAGATAGGATATCAAGTATTGGTGAAGAATAAGAGCTTGTCAAATAAACTTCGTAAGTAATATTGGAGATTGTTTCTCAGTTATCATGGTCCTTATGAAATAGTAAATATATTTGGAATAGATACATACGAACTTAGGAACAATAAAACAAATAAAGTAATTGGAAGATTCCACAAACAAATGTTGAAACCGTACAAAAGTAAACAGTCAGTGGCACAAGAAGAAACAGAAAAAGAAAAGAAAGTCTCTGGAACATAAAAGGGGATAGCAATGTAACTCAAAATATAATAATTATAGCCTTACAATGTATTAAGAAATATGTATTTAATAACTACAGCGTAATATCCACAGAATGGCTTAAATAATGCAAAGTAATATTTATAATTATATCTTTACTAAATGTAACCAATTATCAATCTAACAAAAGGGAGTATAAATTAAATGATGTAATAGAAGCAAATCCATTGTTAGTGAGAAAAACATAAGAAATCTGAATAGTACTACATTTATATGCATAAGGTATAAATTGTTAGAAATTGTTAGAAATATAGATATGTTTAAGAAATAAGTTGTAAATAAAGGGTAACAAGTGTTAATATGCCTAATTAAGTATTAAATGTCTAGCAAATATGATACTTAATAGTGGCTGTGTTAGTGAATAAACAAACTTTACTCAGGTCATTGAACATCAGATCGTTGACCTTAAAAGTGTCAAACATGTGGCAGACCAGTGATAAACTATTCTGCTACACGAGTGTAGTGAAAACCAGTGAGAGTTATATAAACAGTGACACTGAGAAATAGCAAGTGTTATAATAAAAAGGTTATGTTTCTTTCTTTCAGGAGACTTTCAGAAAATATTTTAAAAATTGAAAAAAACCATAGTTTTTAAATATTTCTAAAAGGGGGCAATTTGAGGCAGTATTTTTAACACTTAAATGATATCAGTCTAATTTTATAAATAAAACATAATAACAGCCCGCCTTAAAGCAATATATGTATATAATATAATACATAAAGTGTATGTAACAGTCATTGTATTATGTTTATATTATGTACATGTATAATAATGTTATGTGAATGTGTTATTTGGTTTAACAGTGTAGGAGCTGTGAGAATAGAAACAAGCTGCGTTTCGTAGCAAACATAATTATAAAGTTCAAGTCGGAAGTTGCAAACAATGAGGCAACCTTGAAGCAACAATAAATTAGAAAGTTTAATAAATGCTACTAATAATTCTTGGAACAATAATGTAATATTTAAAACAGTTTATAAATAGCCAATCAAAAACTAGAAAGTGCTTAAGTTAAATAAAAGTATTCTATTGGAGTAGTCTTAGCCAATCAGAGACTTGAAATGGAGGAAATGTGCAAATTCAGGTGGCAGACGCTACAAGATTGCGTACCCGATCGGTACGATACAGGTTCAATGTGAGACATGAAAAGTTATTGCGGTGAGAATAATATAAAGTTTACGTGTTAAAAGGTGTAATTAACAAAAATATCACAGCTCTACAGTAGGATATATCAATGAAGTGCTATTTAATCGTGTGAAGGATTAATAAACAAAGTACATTACAATTATAATTTTTGTAAGCCTTCTTCTTTAGCCGTACCAGCCCTGCTAAGAGATACGTGTTCTAAAAATTACTACTGACGCAGCCGAGGTATACATATATAATATTTAAATAAACATTAAAAGACAAAGTTGATTTTTTAAACGTGGGGCGAAGGCCACCGGAAGAGTGAACGTGGGGCGAAGGCCACCGGAAAGTTTGTATCTAACGTGCGGCGAACACCCCAAGAAACATGTCTCCCGCAATACCTGGTGCAAACAGCAACAATAAACAACTTCAAGTTTGGCTCTCCAACAGTGGGGTTAAAGCAACAACACCCTCAAGTTTGGCTTCAATACGTGGGGCAATTAAACCCCATCACCTTCTCTTGCGTGAAAGCTATTTTGTCTCCCCCGTCACCGTTCTTGCCCTATCCTCAGCTATCCGTTCTGTCCGGCCCAGCGTATACAATGCTAGTAATTTCTTATTATTTGTTTTTTTATCCCAGGTTAGGTATCCTTACATTTGTATTCTTTTTTCTCTCTTAGTAGGTTTTACTGCAGCTGTGGACAGCTGGAGTTTTCTAGCGCGGCGAAAATTGTGATGGTTATATTTTATTGTAGCAGATTTTGATAAATGTGATCGTACACAGTTCGAAATATTCAGGACAAATTTGTATAAATAACGCCAGGAAATTCTCTTTAGATTTATTGCTAGTAATTTCACGCATATTGAAGTAAGCAGAGACTAGGTGACAGGCAATTTAGTGTAAGAGATCACTTTTCGTCCGACACATGGGTGAGTTACGCAATTCCTGCTGACTATACGTACGTCAGTTATTAGCTAGACACTAATCAGCATTTTCTTGGATATTTAAATTTAGGAATTTTTGACAGCTCGCTCTCGACCAACCACGTGCCTAGCAGGACCTGTAACCCTCTTGAGGCCATCCTGTGTTACGTTCCCTATCCCTACGTGACGTCTGGTGAAGACGCTGATGGCGTCGTCGCCGGGCTCACGTGTCAATATTCTTGCCTGCTGGAATTCTTTATATTTACTCTGCATTTGGTCTGCTTTTCCCACTAGAGATAACACAGCTTAAAAATTCTGTTTGTTTTACCAAGAAAGCGATCTTGCTTTAGTGAAAGGAATTGCTCCTATTTTATGTGTATATGGTTCAGTAGGTGACATTTCAATAGAATGTGTGTAACTAATACATTTTCCAGGATTTTCCGAAAATATTTGTCAGGTTTTCATCAAAATTATAAATAATTCTTCCCTATGTTCTTCATCTAAGGGATTTGCCTGAATTCTAAATATATGTTCTAAATCTTCACAGTTTTCAGTATAATAGTACCTATTTGCTTCCTGATAATCAGAATTTTAAAGGGGGATTTTCTCTGGAATTTACTCGTATGCACTTATCAATTACTTTGATTTCTTCATCGTACCCTATTTCTCCGTCATTTTCAAAATCAAGCTCTTCTACATTTACTTCTTCTAGCTCCATCGCTCCTGTTTTAATATATTGTACAAAGAAAGTATCCCCCTTATTTCTTCCTCCTTTTGGTTTCGTAACACTTGTTCTGACAGGCTATCCACAGCCTTCTACATATAGTGTAGTGGGCTGTGGGCTATCCTCAATGAACGGTACTACAATGGCTTCCTTGCCGGTGTCTAATTTCACAAATCTATTTTGAAAGCTGATAATGATACCCATGGATATAAATAATCAAACCCAACTATAGCATCTGTGACTAATCTTGTTACTACAAGAAACAAAATTTCAATAACAATTCCATTCACTTGAACACATAGCATCACTTGAAATTTCACTCCTTCTTTCCTCTTGCCAATTGCCAATGAGCAAAGTATTCTACATTACTTTCATACCACATGTTATTAATTCCTCATAAAATTGTTGTAAGTACACTGTACTGTTTGCACCGGCATCCATTATTGCATTGTATTCTTTCCCATTGATTCCTATGTTTATCCTCGGCGGATCAGACACTTTTTTTCATTTTCGTGCCTATTTGAAATTTCTGTATCTTTCTTAATCATAAATATTTGCCCTCTGGAAAACTAACTTCCGTGTACTTAACACAATCGTTATTTTTATTTTTATTCCCAGCCCTTAATGATGGCGCGTTTGACTGGGACCAGCAATCCTGCTAATTGCACCCATTTCTGCTAAACTGTTTACATTTCTATTTTCATCCGTCCAATTCCGATAATTTCCCACTATTTTCTTGTCATTTCAATTGCTTCTGCCCTATCTTTTTGTACTGGTGAATTTTTCCCGCTTCTATTTCTTTCCTCTTGTCTATGCGATCTAGGTCGAAACTCATAATTATTTTCCGATCTCCAATATTCATTTCCTGAGATACATCTACATCTAAACTGCTGAATTCGTCTTCTAGTTCTATCAAATCTTCGTATATCATATATTCATATCGTCTAAATTTCTATATTGCTGTTTTTGTATCGAAAAGATTTCTGTATCTATTTTCCCGCTGTGCTGGTTCTGATCTAGGAACTGGGCTTCCGTATCTATTCCTAACTTCATTTTGATTTCCATTTCTATGAAAATATGCCCTTGCCCGAAGAAACGTAAGCTTTTCATTGCATTTCTTGTTTGATTTCTGTCAATTTCTGCCCCAGATATTTGTTTGTTACTCTCAAGGTTATCAGTAAATCAATCATTTCTGACACGTTACTTGGCTTCGCTATCACTAGATAGTATTGAATATTTTCTGGAAAATGTGTCATTACAATATTTATGAAATCTTTATCACTTATTGGTGGATCTAACATTGTCGATTTCCTTGTTAATTTCATAAAATAGTTAACATTGAATAATCCGTTCGCTAGTTATTTTTTCCGTTGATCAATCTAATCTAATGCTTGTTTATCTATTTGCTCCCCGGTATCTACTTATGAACATATTTGTAAACGCCTCGAAGTCATTGTCATTTCCTATTTAGCCAAGTTGCTGAATTTCTCTTAAAACATTTTGTAAGTATGGTCATTTAACTATACATTTAACAATCAAATATTCTTGCAATTCTCTAATGAAAGATTTCGGGTCGTCTGAGTTCTCATTTTCAAAAGCTGGCGGTGCAGTTTCATTTACGATATTAGGCCAGTACATGTTATAGTTCTGATCTCTGTTTCTCTATACATTAATTCTCCTAGGTTCACTATTGGAAGTGCTTGCAGCTATATTTGGCAAAGAGATGTCTGCTAACACATTCCGCATAGCTTCGTCTCTTGCTGCTTGTTCACTTACATTACAATTTGAATTTGATACGTTTATACCTATTCCTAAATGTTCTAATTCACATTTTATTTCTATTAGTTCTGTTTCTACCTCCTTAACTTGATATGTGACTTCTTAAAAAAGTTTAGCCTGTCTCCTACTTTCCCTTTCTGCTTTTTCATACCTACTTCTACTAACTTGTAATTCTTTCTAGCTATTTACCTACCCTTACTGTTTCAAAATTCTTTGCTACTTCCTTCCTTAATTCACTTTTTTCTATCCCTGATTTCTCACTTACTTGTTTACAAATTTTCTTTTCAAATTTTTCTATTTCTTGGCTAATTTGTTTTCTAGGATTTTCTATTTCTCCCCTAATCTGTTCTCTGTTTTCTGTGATCTTACTTCCAACATTGCTTATTTCCTCTCTAACTTCACCCTTGAATGCTAATACTTTCTGTTGATTTTCTAACTTCTTTCCTAGTTCCTGTTCATCTTTTTCTAGTTTCTGATTATTACTTTCCATCTTTTTCTCTAATTTCTTTCCTAACTCTTGTTGACCACTTTCTAACCTCTGGTTCGTATTTTATAATTTCCGCTTATAATTTTCCTCCATAGCTCTTTCCTCTTTTTGGTGGGGGGCATTTCTATCAATGCCATTAATTCGTTTCCTGCTATTATGAATTATTCATTTTTTCTCCCTTCCCTTAATTGTTTCTTGTTTCCTAAATTAAATTGAGGTTTATTTATGAGTTTGTTTTAAATATTATGGTTCTTAGCGTCCCATTTTATATTGGGCGTGAAAGACCGGAAATTTTGCTCAAGGCCTTTTATCAGGCTTGGGGTTCTTTTACGTGCCGTAAATCTACGACACGAGACCACCGGCATTACTTCCCTTCCGAAGGAAGCCATGCTAAGGATTTTTTGGCCGAAAAAAATTCCCCACCTTCCCCGGGGTTAAACCAATGACCTCGGGTCCTGTTTCTGTTCCCTTTCTAAGCTATTGTGCACATTTCGACTATTTCCTCCCATTTCTGTTACACTGTTCTGTACGATTTCATCCTACTATTACTCTTACTGAAATTATTTTGACCTACCATTCTTCTACTTTTCAGCCACATCTAAATAAATAAATTAATTTACACTCAGTACCTTGCTTGCTGATGTACTCACTGTTATCTACCGATGCTGATGTTCTTTCTCCTTTCTTGCTTGCCATTTATCTGTGTAGCCTGAGCTACCGCGTTCTAGATTGTCTTCCTTCCTTCTCGTGCTGTCGGCCACTGAGTTTGATTCTCGGTGTAGTCTCCTCAGCTTCTAGTGGTCCTCAATTCGAACTCCCGCAAAGGTGCGCTATTTTGATAACGTGAACGGTGATCGTCACAACCACGTGATGGTCGCCAGTTTGATTACGTATGTAGTCGCCACCTTTTCTCGTTGTCTCCAATATCTACTGTTGATTCTGCTGCCGGCTACTCAGTGGTAAAACTATGAATACTTTCCCTCAGGGTATGCATGGGTGCATTGTTAAAGGACAACAACAGTTTAAATTGACTGAGAAATTTACTGTGAAGCAGATAATATTTGAGTTATTGAAGCGAGATGCCGGCCGTTTGACGATAAAGAATGAAACTGATTATGAACCGTAGCACTCGAAATTGTAACAACTGAATTATTGTACCTACTAACTTCTGCATATCAAGGTTACGGTTGGAAATAACTATTTCCGCAATAAAAGAAACTAGAAGCGTAACTTCCCGTGAGTTGCTAAACTGTTGCTCGGAAAGATCCCTCGCGATAGCCGCTACTCACATAAGCATGTCACTAGGCGCTTAAAGTATCACACGAGCAAGTGCCGCTGACGGTACCAGAGAGAGTAACGACTGTAAGTACCAGTGCCGGCATCAAAAAAATAGCAACTGGTTTAGATGCTGGCCTTCTTATTACTTAAGCCACGCCTACATTAGAATTACTCCCAACAAAATTATTTCACGCCCTGGCCAATATTCGCCTTTCTTCATGCTCGTCTCTGTCTTTGTTTACTGGAGTCCTGCCTAAAATCTCGGAAATAGCTGTCACTTCCTTTTTCAGCATTTTAGCTTACGTGACTGCGTAAGCGTACTGAACTTACTTAACTCCGTTCCCAGAAATTCTTAAGCTAATATGTTTTCCTTCGGCTGATACTAATGACTTTCGTTACGCGACACGCAAATTACCTTCTTCTTATGGCAAATTTTCTCAACTCGTTTGTTATATTATACATTGATTTACTATACTGAATTATTTTTGCAATTATTTCACTATCTTACTGTTATTTAATTATCTATATATTCCCGTCAATAATTAAGGTATCAATTACGGTGTCTTACAGGAGAGGGTGTGATTTCTTTTTTGCCGTTATAGATTATCTTTCAGAAAGTTTGAGACACATCGGAAATCTCTAGAGTGATATCTAGTGCCCCCTTCCAGATGCAAACCAAACTTTATTTCATGTTATAGTTATTATGTATCTGATTTCTCGTTATTTCTTTTATTTTATAGCCTTCTGAAGAACGTGATAGGTTATATTCTGAAGAGTCCAACAATTTTCAAAAACAATGTTTAGATATTTATTTCGCATCACTATATACAAAGAAAATATGTTCTAATTCAGTAACAGTGAACACTTGTATTATTTTACTGACAATTCATATCTATTTATGAGAAACACTGTGAAAAGATCACGTATAAAAATGAAATATTGTGTGTAGCAAGAACTGAATGGATAAATAGGCTACAACTCTTTTGCTTGTGTACTTCTGATTTACATTAAAGTAGCTCTGAAATTCAATGAGGGCTCACAAGTGAAGTTAATTTTTTATCTTTATGAAGTAAGAAGTTTGACCACTCTTGAAGATAACTGCTTCTGCTTGTTCAATAAAGTAATATAATACTGTATAAATTCCAGAAAATCGCTTTTAAACAAGAAGACACTAAAACATTCTGCATGTTCATTAAACCCTCTTAAACTTCTTGGGCAATATTTACAACTCAGCGAATTGTACGATCAACAATAAGATTTGGCATCATAGCAACACATTGCTTAATTCATAAAAATTCACTTGCAGTGAAAGTATTGAAGTGGAGCGTAACTGACTGAATTGTCTATGAATATAGGTTTAGAGTATAGATGAAATTTAACATTTTAACATGGATTTATATGAACATGAATAAAAATTGGTTAAAAAATTGGCGCTCACTTTAATTAAAAATATTCTGTAACTATATAAATATACCTATAGCAAAGTAAACAGATGAAATGTCATTGTACTGTTTCAAGCTGGGAGTTTTAAGCGCATTCTTTAAAATACACAATACCGATTTTAATCAATTGAAATGCTGCTATATCATCCCTAGAATAAATGCTAAGTGACATCTAGATGTTTCTTATATTTTTATTAGACCCATGGAATATGCGCTATTGGAGGAGCTAGTTTATTTCACAAATGTATTTCTGAATTTAACAAAAATGAGATTTAATACCGTGATTTAAAATACGATCTGTTATGTTGCTTTCTCAACTCTTTTTAATCCGTCCGCATTAAATGAAGAAATGGCTGAACACTGGAATATGAAATATATCTACATAAAACTACTCTTTAATATCCAGGATTTGCGGTTTTAGAAATTGTTCTGCAATTAAATGCATGAGATTTTGTTGAAAATGCTCATAAAGCGTGTTTTTTTCCAAACCTAGTTCTTCAGATCTGGGCCCGGTTTGTGAGGAATTTCCATAAGAGAGTGATCGGTTTGTTGGTACTGAACACTATTCATATGATACATTTAACAATTAAATGTTTAAAGAATAACAGATGTTGGCACAATGGCGTCAAAAGGGCAAATCCTCATGTTCTATTTAGTTTAGTTAACGAAAGGACCGCGACCTTTCCAAATCTATTGCGCTACACCAACCTTGTGTCCATAATTTTAGCAGTTTAATGTTCATAATGAACTGAATTAAACCCTGGATGGCAATGGCTCTTCCAGCTTTTGCAAATTGTCTTTTTGCTGACGACGTTTCTGATCGGAACTGGTTTCTGTTATTCCATTTGACATTATTCCTGTTTCCTCGTATTCAAGCTCCCGCCTTCGAGCTTCGCCCTGCCTTCGTGCCGTCAGGTGCTTCGGGTTCGTCCGGCTCCCGTAACTTATTTGAGACCACTGGGCTCTGGGAGTTCGATTTGCATGTCATAAGGGTCGGGTAGTTGGTGAAGGTTCGTTAGCGGAGCGTTCTGTGAGTGGCTGCCATTGCCCTATGAGTGAACATTTTCTTTTGGACTTCTATCCAATATTGTCGATTGCTCATTGGGATGGGTGTTATTTCTAATAGTTTAACAAATGTATTGCTATCTAAGCGCGAGCGCAGGCGAGCGTCGCGAGTTATGGCCTGTCGTCTTTGTGGATATTTTTATATATAATATTACATTGTCATATGAGTTTTATATAGTTTATGCTAGGGAGAGTTTTAGCTGTTATTTGGTAGTTTATTCACAATTCCAATTCTAGGTCAATCTTCGTAGCGAAGGCTTACATTTAGGTTACATAGTAAAGTAATGTAGATGAGACAGTATACATGAGGAATGTGAAACCACTAAAAATTATATTGAGAAAGCAGCAGAGCAATCTGTTGGATGAAGCAGGTGGTACAGGGATGAGACCTAGAAGGCTAACCGTCCGCCTTTCTGTGTGAGGACGGCGGTTAGACTGGACGACACCCTAATGTCATCTACACGGCATGAAGCAGGTGGTTACAGGGATGAGACCTAGAAGGCTAACTGTCCGCCTTTCTGTGTGGGGACGGCGGTTGGACTGGACGACACCCTAATGCCATCTGCACGGCATGAAGCAGGTGGTACACGGATGAGACCTAGAAGTCTAACTATCCGCCTTTCTGTGTAGGGACGGCGGTTGGACTGGACGACACCCTAATACCATCTGCACGGCATGCAGCAGGTGGTTACAGGGATGAGACCTAGAAGGCTAACTGTCCGCCTTTATATAGGAGCGCGGTTGGACTGGACGACACCCTAATGCCATCTGCACGGCATGAAGCAGGTGGTTACAGGGATGAGACCTAGAAGGCTAACTGTCCGCCTTTCTGTGTGGGGACGGCGGTTGGACTGGACGACACCCTAATACCATCTGCACGGCATGAAGCAGGTGGTTACAGGGATGAGACCTAGAAGGCTAACTGTCCGCCTTTCTGTGTG
Source organism: Deroplatys truncata (assembly GCA_030765065.1). Taxonomy (NCBI): domain Eukaryota; kingdom Metazoa; phylum Arthropoda; class Insecta; order Mantodea; family Mantidae; genus Deroplatys; species Deroplatys truncata. Next base: position 30,358,556 of record CM060980.1, on the reverse strand, counting down.
GGGACGGCGGTTGGACTGGACGACACCCTAATGCCATCTGCACGGCATGAAGCAGGTGGTACACGGATGAGACCTAGAAGTCTAACTATCCGCCTTTCTGTGTAGGGACGGCGGTTGGACTGGACGACACCCTAATACCATCTGCACGGCATGCAGCAGGTGGTTACAGGGATGAGACCTAGAAGGCTAACTGTCCGCCTTTATATAGGAGCGCGGTTGGACTGGACGACACCCTAATGCCATCTGCACGGCATGAAGCAGGTGGTTACAGGGATGAGACCTAGAAGGCTAACTGTCCGCCTTTCTGTGTGGGGACGGCGGTTGGACTGGACGACACCCTAATACCATCTGCACGGCATGAAGCAGGTGGTTACAGGGATGAGACCTAGAAGGCTAACTGTCCGCCTTTCTGTGTGGGGACGGCGGTTGGACTGGACGACACCCTAATGTCATCTGCACGGCATGAAGCAGGTGGTTACAGGGATGAGACCTAGAAGGCTAATTGTCCGCGTTTATATGGGAGCACGGTTGGGCTGGACGGCACCCTAATGCCATCTGCACGGCATGAAGCAGGTGGTTACAGGGATGAGACCTAGAAGGCTAACTGTCCGCCTTTCTGTGTGGGGACGGCGGTTGGACTGGACGACACCCTAATGTCATCTGCACGGCATTAAGCAGGTGGTTACAGGGATGAGACCTAGAAGGCTAATTGTCCGCGTTTATATGGGAGCACGGTTGGGCTGGACGGCACCCTAATGCCGTCTGCACGGCACGAAACAGAAAATCCGGTAGCTATGCACTAGGGTCTCTGTGACACGTGACGGAGCGGGTGGTTACAGGAATGAGACCTAGAAGGCTAACTGTTCATCACATATCGTTCTAAGAGTTATCCACCAACAGATCCGTCGCGATATGACCAAGGAGTTAAAACGACGTAAAATAAAACAGAGTAAAAAAAAATGTTAGAAATATAAAGAGATTACGCAAGATAAATAAAGAAATAGAATTGGCAGTTGAAGAGAAATAAAACGCGTATAAATAATGGCTGCAAAAGAACTCAGAAGAATCCAGGGGGAAATATGTAAATAAAGATAAATAAAGCCAATAAATGCATAAATCCGAGGAGTTCATCAGCAATCGTGAATTAAATTCATAAACGAATTAGAGAATGACGTTCGTGGTAGACAAGACTTTTCATACAAAATTATCAAATTTTTTAATAAATCGGAGAAAGATATAGTGAAAATAAGTGCCATAAAAAAGAAAACTGGATAAAACACTGTTGTATGATGGAAGCAAAAAATCAAGGAAAGGTGATTAAGAGGACATTGAAACCGACTGGATTGCTTTTCAAAAGTTGAAGGAAGCATTAAAAGATACTAAACACAGAAAAGGTCCAGATACAATTAATATGGAAATTCTAAAACATGTTGGGGTATTCTTACACGAATGGGTTGAGGGTTGTTGCATTTAGTTAACGAATGTTGGACGAAATGTAAAATTTCAGAAACATGGAATACAGCAGAAGTTATATCGCTATTTAAAAAGGGAGACGGATGATAATGTAGAAATTATAGAGGTATTAGCCTTCTTAATTCAGTTTATAAGTATATGAAGGAATTATAAATAAAATATTCAAAGTAATAACGGAGGCATTGCTAAAAGAAAAACAGTGGATTTAGAATTGGACGCTCAATGACGATAACATACTTACATTACAACAAATATTCGGAAAATAAGACGAGAATACAATTTACAATACACATAGCTTTCATTGACCTAGAAAAGTCCTTCGACCGAGTGAATAGAGACAAACTATGGACTATTATGCAAACTCGAGGATATTAAAAAAAATTGATTAAAGTACTAAAATGTTTATATTGCAACTCTAAGGTTGTATTTAATACAGATACATCCCAGCCCATATTAACAAACGAGTAAGACAAAGGTGTAGTATCTCACCCACTCCTTTTTTTTAATTTCTCATATATATGAATGACAACATCCAGAATTGGAAAGGCACTTTGAACTACGGAAATAAAATTAAATAATTTTACCTAAGGTATTTTAACACATGCTGACGACGTTGTTTTAAATTAGCAAATGAACATAGTTTACAGAAGTCCTGTGTAGGCTAAAAATATATGTGAAGAATATGATTTTAAAATATCTAAAGAAAAAATCTAAAATAATAGCTTATTTTTTTGGAAATGAGCATTTAAGATCGAAAATTGTGATTGATAACCAAACTTTACAGCAAGTACGTCAGTTATTTAGGATGCAATTGTTTAGTGTAAATAGAAAATCATAAATGGTGATACATGCGAAGATGTCTAAATTCTAAGTGATGTGTGGAACGTTTGATAATATCTTAAAAGATAAAACAAAGGAACGCGTAAGAATAAAATTTTATAAATCTATGGCTGTTCCTGTGTTCCTTTATAAGTGAGAGGGTAATGACAAAGGTGTTGGAAAGTAGAATACAGACTGGAGAGATGAAAATTATAATGCGTAATGAAGATATAAGGGGAGAATTAAGTATATATTTATTAAATGATAAAATCAAGGTATATCAAGAAAACTGGAAGCGACATCTGGAAAGTAGAGCCAACTAGAGTACCTAAAGCAGCATATGATAATAGCCCGAAGGGTAAAAGGAATTTAGGAAGACCTGTAAGAAGATGGAAAGAACAACTATGAGGGCGGAACAGGCATGATTTTCCTAGTCCATGAAGTGGAGAAGAAGAAGAAGAAGAAGAAGAAGAAGAAGAAGAAGAAGAGGAGGAGGAGGAGGAGGATGAAGAAGAGTAAAAGTAATTATATCTAGTCATTTTATGCATTTTTGCGTTATTCAGGGGTTATTAGTAGACACCAATTCTAAAAGGTGGTTGATTTTTCGGGTCTTTTTGTTGACTGTTATGAAGCGAATCACTATATCTACGCAGTGTTTTCCTGACTTCCTTTTCATCATGGGAATATGTTATTGGATTAGAGAGTGTTGGGTACGTGTGATTAGTATGACGCTGTAATTAATAAGCTTGTTAAGTTCTATATTATATGCTCATTGCTTTGATTTGGCTTATGTTACGAAAAATCATTATTTTGCTAACGCAAATTTTGCGAGCTGCATTCCATTAACATGATTTTTCAAGGATTTGTCTATGCTGTTAGTATTTCGGTCAACATATGATTGTATTTATGAAATAAAGCTTGCTATATGGGACACTTACTTGTTTTGTACTCAGATTTTAAGGGTTTTGTAGATTGAACCCAAAGATTCTTAAACGTAGCTTATTGATCTCTCCTGTTAATAAGTAAACTGGAATAAACAGTGGGTTAAGATATAAATAGAGCAAATTTGGCGAAATTCCTGAATTAAAATGCAATTATCATTACAGAATTAAAATTTGGATTTCCGTAATTGTCGCTGATGGCAGAATGACCATGATTCTCACTTTACTTCCATAATCGAGGCATCTGTTGCTTCCCCTTAGTGGGAGGATACGATTCTGGTAAAATTTTATTTTAAAGATGGCAAAAAAAAAAGCGAGAAATGGGAAATATCTAGGTCTGCCTCTATTTCTTTCCTCTGCTAATATTTAGTCTTGATTCCATCCAGAGTTGTAAATAAGTGAATTTCTTGGAGTCCCTTTCTCAATACCAGGAGAAATTGCCTTATCACCACCCAGGACAATAATAAATTGGATTGTATTGTGAAGCGGAGGGGATTCAGCACCGATCCAGGGAATCCGAAAATTGTACCTACACCGGGCAGCCGGAACCAGGAGTGACTGCACAGCAATGACAGGGCTCTACAGAATCCAGATATAAACGCATCGGCAGACCGGTGACCCCGCCCCACATGGGTCCCAAAGCCCTCGCCGGTCCTTATACCCCGGCAAGCAGCCGAAGGCCGAGGAATGGAGAAAGTTCACAGAGAGCATCCTTTTTCCCTGCAACGCTGCACCAAAACTCCATCGTCCTTACTTCCAACCCTGAAATAGCCAAAAGGGGTGAATGATGAATGAAATGACCAATAGAACGAAATAAAGGGGCAGGAAATTCGGAGGGGTGAAAGAAACTACTACAGAATTCGCCTGACGACCCGAAAAAAACCCATGGCTCAGAATGGGCGGTCACCAGAATCGATCTCGGGACCTCCGGAACATGGACGCCAGATGTTGCCGCCTGAACCATCCCGCTCGGTGGACAATAGTAAACTTTGTTAGAAGTATTCATTTGAAATGGGACATTGATATATTAATTAGGGGTTTCACAATACATCTGTTTAAGTCGCAGTGTAAAGGCGTTAAAGATAGCCTTTACGACTCACTTTCTAATCTTTATCTAAGCGAATTTCCTCCTTATCAAAAGGAATACTATGAGTTAGATGCGCCGATTCACTTCCATAGAATGTGATTTTTCCTAAGAGATTTCTATAATACGCCGCTGAATGAATATGGAAATCGGAATTATATAGACAAATCGGTTTGGTCACAGTGAACAGTGTAGCAGAAAGTAAACTGTACGATATTTAGATGGCGGATGTGGGGGGGGGGGGGAAATCTCGAATGAAAAGAGCTGGGAATTGATTGTGATGGGGAAAAAATAAATTGGTTTTATTTAATTGCCCTTTTAATTGCTGTTGTTCTTAGAGTCCCATTATATTGGGCGTGAGAGGCCGAACATTTGCTCAAAGGCCTCTTTATCAGGCTTGAGGTTCTTTTACGTGCCGTAAATCTACGACACGGAACCACCGGCTTTACTAAGCCATGCTAAGGATTTTTTTACGCCCGAATAAAACTCCATCGACATCCGCCGGGTTTGAACCCGCGACCTTGAGAACTAAAGACTAACTTGGTGCACCTAAGCCACGGAGAACGACTCTGATGGGGAGATTGCATATTTAAAATACCTAATGGTTTTTAAAAATGTTCAAGCTCTGAAGTGATAATAGAATAAAATGTCAGTCTAGTCACAATGAAAGAGATGGGACATATACAGGCAGATTAAATATTTGAAGAAATATTAAAAGAAGAGTAGTAATTAAAAACGTAACACTTAAATAACATCACTTTCATAGATTTAGATTATAATTTGAGGGCATTCTTAAGAGGAAAACGGAAATAGTAACTATAAAAGACATTACCGAGCGAGATGGTTCCGCGGTGACGTGTGAGGCTCGCATTCGGGAATTCCCGGGTTCGGTTTTCGTCGGATCGGCCACTCTGATGATGGGGTTTTTGTGATTTCTCCAGGTTGGCAGGTGAATGCTGGGGTGGCTCCCCTTCTACCACGAATTTCCTGTCCATCATTTCCTTTCGTCGGTTTCAGGGCTATAGGACCAGGCGACTGCGTTTAGTGTGTTGCGGCAGGACGGTGAAGTTGCGCTTTGGAAAGATTTCTCCCTAGCGCTTGGCGGGATTACTGGGGCCCCCTTCCTTCCTGGAAACTGTCTCGTATATTCCCGGGACCCCCAGGTTTCCGCTGGCTAAGGCAGGACTACCCGGCATCAACATTGGTGTTTGTTGGAATCGTTAGGGACCCCGTCTTTACTAACGCACATGGTCGTCCGAATTTGGTCGCCTTTCGGGTCTCTCCTTCATCCCTTCCTACCAGGGATTACGTTGAAAACACAATAAAATACCACTGTGTCTTCAACGTAACCCCCACTATAGTCTACGTGGCCACTATACGTCTACATGCGGAGCTGTACTCCTGTTATTGGAGAACGCTCTGTCTGACTACCCCTAACTTCTCTTGATAAAGACATTGTTAAACTTAGCGGTACTAATTCTGCGTAAACTGTGGCGTGGAATCGTTGATCTATTTAAGAAATATTTACTTTGCTTGACTGGGGAAAGTGCTTTGCCGTTTCTAGGGAGGGAAGAAGAATCTGATATTTGGAAGAAAATCAAATTTGTGTCTAAAGGCAAAGGATTTTATGTGTAAAGTAAACGCCTTGCTCGGTTTACCACGTTTCCATTATTTACTGCGTCCTCTTCAAGTTAAGAGAACCGATCGGTGAATAATAAAAGATTTACACTTTGTAACCTATTAATGTGAGTATTTTTACATTCATTTTTCTGTCATGAAAATATCTTAAACATATGGCGTTTTGAGGCATTACACTTAAATGATTTCAGTCTGATTATATAATATAAAATTTAATAACAGCCCGCCTTAAAGCAATATGTGTATAAAATAGCATATAAAATGTATGTAAGTCATTGTATTTAATGTTTATATTATTATATACATTTTTAATAATGTTATGTGAATGTATTAGTAATTTAATAATGTAGGAGCTGTGAGAATAGTTGCTAAAAATGAGGTAACCTTGAGGCAATAATGAATTGAAGGTTTAATAATGCTACTAGTAATTCTTGAAACATTAATGTAATTTTTGAGACAGTTTATAAATAGCCAATCAACAACCAGAAAAACCAGAAAGTTAAATAAAAGTATTCTATTGGATTAGGAATAGCCAATCAGAGACTTGAAATAGATGACATTTGCAAATTCAGGCGGTAGAAATCAGTTCAGTTGCTTGTAGACAGTGTTCCTAACTGGCCGCGAGACGTGTCCTCGAGAAGTTTAATACGTATTCAGTGTGAGACGAGAATATTATAAAGTTTACATGTTAAAACGTGCAAGTAATTAATAAATAATCTCACAGCTCTCTATATCAGTGAAGTGTTATTTAATCGTGTCAAGGATTAATAAAAGGAGTGAAGTAAAAATTATAATTTGTGTAAGTACATCCTTTAGCCGCACCACTCCCTGCAAAGAGGCACATGTTTCTACAAATTAATACTGACGCAGCCGAGGCAAACCTAAACATATAATATTTAAAGAAACATTCAAATTACAAAGTTAATTTTTTAAAGTTGGGGCGAAGACCACCGGAAAGCGAACATTGGGGCGAAGGCCACCGGAAACTTTGTACAATATGTGGTTACTACTTCAAGTTCCGCTCCCCAACATTTGAACTACAATACAACACCTAAAATAAACCTCCTTCAGTTTTAATCAAAATCGTTAGAGCCAATTTTAAGAAATCAAAATTTTCGAAAAAGTTTCAATATAAAGAATAGTTTGGGAAGGGAACTTTCGTGAAAATGTTCGTGTCGCATCCTTGGAAGATGCTGAACATAAATGCCAAGTTTGATTTTAACCGGCATTTTGTTTTTGAGCTAAGTTGTTCATCACGCACACGCGCGTACACGCACACATACACAGACCTTTTTCTAAAGATGTCTTTTTGGGGGTTCGGGTCCTCAAAACATATCTTTCCAGTGAGATTTCGACATCGGGCTTTTGGGTGGTGGAATACAATAGTTCCCCTACTTACTATACGTGGTACAGATGCATTGTATATCCTGAATTTTCTAGGAATTCCTGTGCAGTCCTCTTCATTCTGAATGACTTAATGTACAATTAATAAACCGTAAGAGATAGAATAAATCGTACTACATAAAGCTGTAGATTTCGTTAAAGCACACAATTTAAGTCAAGTGCTTTATTTGTATTTTTTATTTATTTTTTTAAATTATATTCCTTGTTATTAGTTTGAATTTTCAAATAGTTATATCCTATTTTCAAGTGGAAAGTCATTTTTTCTCTCCTCACTCTTGGCAATGCAGAGAGAACGGAATTTCAAAGCCTTTATATAGCGACCCGTTCTTAAATTATTATACTTTCGCTTAAAGCCTACCGCATTCCCCTAATCCCGTTGTACCTACAAGGAAATATGAATAAGACAATTTCTGCAAATGTTTATCTCGATTAACATGAAGTCGATAGAACAAGGGTTTTTAAGAATAGTTTGTACAAAAATGAGTATACAAAGTCAAGTGAGTGCAACGTATCAGAGTTTTTTTAGTTTGAATTGTTTTACGTTTTATAGGAAATGGTATAACATTTTGAAATAAGGATTTTAACCAAGTTTCAGGGAAAACCAAAGAAAGATATTCTTACGATGCAATTTGGAATTTGTTGCCGAGAAATTGTTTATTAGGTCGTAATCAACTAACTACAGAAATGCATTCTAAGTAAACATCACTCAGGAAGCACATTGTTTTATTTTCTATTCTTTTTTTCGTATATTCTTTGTTTTTAAAAAACCGAGTGCACATATTTGAACTTACCAGCTCATTGAATGATGGCATACATCTTCGGAAAAATAGGTTTCAATTAGTGTATATATGTATATATACATATATATATATGTATTCAAATTGTCACCTGACAGGCTCCATTTCGCACATACTTCCCAGAGTCGTATTAAATAATACCCAGAAAATCTAAACGTTGATTTTCTTCGTCATTTATTGTCATTTTCCACCGATAAGGTGCCTTAATATGTAAGCGCTGTAACAGTTCAGACGCGGCTTGTTTAAACGCGGACACTCACATCACTGTTTAATCTATCTACCTAGAGAAAAGTGCTTGGGTGCTCATCCTGTATTAACGCCTGTTGTTTAGAAGCAAATCATTAAATGCATAATCTAACTCCGAGAACCACACAGATCACTTAATTGAAAGCAATTCATCAAAATTTACAATATTTTCATCAAAGTCATTTTACCGCTGATCCACCATTTCAGTTCGCCGCTAGTCAGATGCAGCCATTACCCCAGCATGCACACCAAGGGACCTTGCCGACATCAGTCGTGCTACCTCCTCCGCTGTGTCTTCGTAATCTACCACTTGTAGCACTACCGTTTGTTCTGACACTACTACTCACACTATGCGAACGTTCTCTTTCGTGTCGTGAAAGTTCGGGAGAGTTGCTGCGGGTTAAAATTCCACGGCCTGGGATGCTGCTGATCGAAACGGTGTCCCTCCTCTTCGAAGGCCCTGCAACAGATGCATAAAATCGATGACTTATACACTCTCTGGAATCAGTCAAGGAAAATGCAGCACCTATGTTAATAACTTATTATACCACTTTATCTGGCCTCCACCTACAGAAAATGCACGCCAAATATATTTTTTAAAATCTACGTCGTATTAATCGTGATTAGTATATTCATAAATATCTGATGTAATGCATTCACATGATTTTTCTACTGACTGTTCTACAATCTATTCTTACAAAAGTTTATTCTTCTATCCGTTTTTGTTAATACAGTCAAACCATCGTTATATTCGTTGTAGGTATAAGTAGAATAATTAACCTAAGGTGATCGTCAAATCTTTTCAAATCCGGTCGCTGTGTGATGGATTTGAAAATTCCGTTCTCAAATGCATGTATATCCCCTAGGGTTTACCAATTACACAAAAGTTATTCAGAATGAAGAAGACTTCACAGATATTCCCAGAAAATTCAAGATCGTATACATTTTACTTGTCATGCAATTTGAGTTACGCTGTTCACAGACTGACAGATACACACATAGAGACCGTTTTCTAATTATTTTCAGGCAGTCCCAAAACGTGTGTTTTCGGTGAAATCTCGATGTCGAATTTTTGGCTGAAATGCAATAGTAGTTATAAAATGATGAAGTTACACCAGAGAGCCAGCGTTCGAACCTTGTCCAAGGCACAAAATTAGCATAGAATGCACATAAAACAATCTGTCATAACAAATCGCCGTTCCCCTACATTCCTGGACAATACCAACAATAGGGGTCATACATTTTGTATTTTTTGTGCGAACAAAAGATGACAGTTTGCATTGCCAGGTGTTATACCACTCCCCTGCTCCCTATTGTCAAGATATGAGTGTAATTAATCTTGTTTTGTTGTCTCCTGAATGTGCTTTTCATTCGTGGTTGGTATTTTTTATATTGAGGAGGTGGGGTATGTTTTCGTTTTCACAAGTCATGTGCGGGTCTGTATCCCATTTAAAATACTATCATGGGCGTTCTGGACCAGTTGCAAATGCTAATGAATACCTCATTCCATTACCCAGCGTTGTGTGATACTGTGACATAGTTCCAGCTTTCTAAAACAAAACTTGCATTCCCACGCGGTGAACCCCTCAGCACTTACCAAACACTTCCATTTGGACTTTAAGGACACTAGTGCCGGTATATTGCATCACATTGTACCCCCGTACCGAAAAAAATCAATTGATCATTTATTTCCAAGTTGGGTTGCGAGATGGTGTGGATTAATTCTGTCTTTCTAAGGAAAAAACTGTCAGTTCACGGAAGAAACACCCCACCATATATATGTCTGTGGTAAGCGAATATATCGAACTCATTCCACTGTTAATTTTTTACAATAAAGCTTGGGTCCTTCTTGTGAATGGCATGCATACCTTCTTACAGGTTGTATATGGCCCGGAGGAGTGCTATTCGTTGCATAGATATCTGTTCAGCGTGAAAAAGGTCTATTGTTACGGTAACGTGATGCAGTGATACGCGTTTAACAGTTTCCGTCACAGTCCGAAGAGGAATGTTATCAAACTTAATGTCGGCTTACAAAATTTCGCATTATTTTTATTAATGCGAAAAATTACTAGCACTTAGCGTTATTAAAAATCTTCTTATAGAACATTTCATGGTTTAAAAAGTCAAGAAATCGCTTTTATCAGTCATAATATTCATTGTTATTTTATGCCTGCAGTTACTGCCCCGTTTCGTCTTGAAGCCGGCAGCAGAGGGATGCCTGCACATGGATTCAAAGCAAAAACATTTTATCGCTAGTACAAATACATTACGATAGTACTCTTACGTTCGTTCAATGCTAAAATGTCTTTTCTCCGAGAGAGAGAGAGAGAGAGAGAGAGAGAGGGGGTGTGGGAGAGGAAGGAACAGAGGCGCCTGTATACGGATTCAAAGCAAAAACCTTTTATCGCTAGTGTGAATACATTACGAAGATACTCAGTACGTTCATTCAATGCTAAAACCACTCCTCTGCGAGAGAGAGAGAGAGAGAGAGAGAGATGGGGTGGGGTTTTAAAAGAGAGACGCAGATCAGGTGATTATGTGAATTGAAAAACTAAATGTTATCTCCATAGAGACTGAGTATACATTACGATGATACTCAGTACGCTTGTCATCTGTCCCTGAGAGAGAGAGAGAGAGAGAGAGAGAGTGAGAGTGAGTTAGAGTTAGAAAGAGAGACGTGGAGTGATTAAGCTAACATGTAGTTGATGAATTGAAACAATGTTGGAATGAATTTTTACACTGTAACCAGTTTCGGGAACAGTCCTAAGAAGAATGCTGTCAAACATAAGTTCGGCGTACAAAATATAATATTCTTTTTATTAATGAGAAAAAATAATTGCAACTAGGTTATTGAAAATCTTCTGGAATTACTTTTCATCATTTAGATAAGTCAAGAAAACGCTTTATCTATCATAATATATATTGCTTTAGGAGCTGTCACTCTGACTTCAATCTTGGAGGCTCTATTGTATATCAGCCGTCGAATGCCCAAGAAAGAGAGCGCCTTCTTTGTGCACGATGAAGAAGGGTCTCTGTGAATGCATGACAGGAGATAATTTTTTTCAACAAAGCTAGAAAGAAAACCTCTCTCAATTTGTTTATTGCTTGTGGCCTTTCAAGTATTTCGGTTATATTCTTTAAAAAAATCAATTCGCTGGCATTACGATACCTCTGTGAGTTTAGGATGGTCACTGTGAATAGATGAGACTCTATATTTTCATGGCAGAATACAATAATCAATGTGTGTTCAGAATAGGACATAAAAAGTAATTGAATTTCCAGAAAATATTGTTCAAAGATTTTCGTGTTCTATTCAAAAATGAACGTATATTCACAGATAAAATGGTTTCGCAGGTAAAATGTTTTTGACGGATTACATTATTCAAGTATAACTGGTCGCCGTGTATATAGACCACCCCACCCCTAGCAGAGATCCTAAGTTGATATAATCTCATTGGGTAAAATAATCACGTGGCATGCAAATACTCCCTATAGGCACGCATGCGCCTTAAGGTGCTTTACCCTTATGTAACGACAGGATTAGGTTGGATAGAGCCATTCTTCGCGTATTAACTCAGTATAAATTAACAGTGAAATACTAAAACCTAGCTGTGTGCATCGAGGATCAACTAAATAGCTGTTTTTATTTCTACAGAACATTCTTCAATTAAAAATGCAAGGTGAGTTTTTAATTTTTGTACATATTTATAAAAACAGTGTAGTCATTCACAGAGTGTTTAATTTTCTTTAAACGATACAGTGTTTGAAATGCGAATCTGTGCATTAGAATTATATTTTCATGTGTAATTGACTTTTAAAAAATCAATTATCTAACACTGAAATGTTTTTAAATAAAAATGCTAAACTTTGCTTCTTGCCTGACACATTTCTTTAGGAGCTGATGCAGCACATTCACACTAATTTCTCTGCTGACTCGGATAGATGTAATCGGTTTGCGAACACATTCACGGGCTTTTGCACCTAGCACATTCACATCAGCTTTCCTACTCACTCAAATGATCTTCTTTACCAATGGTTTCATTTACATTCACAGGATTTTCACAACACTTTCTTCTTGCACTTACACCCACATGACTCTCCCACTTCAAACCTTTCGGACTCACATTTCCATGGTTTTTATGCGTCATTTTTCTTGGATCTAAGTTCAGACTAATTTCTCTATTAACCCTACATTCAGAGACGGCTTACAACTACTAAATAATATTTACGCGGCTTTCTCACCTCTCGTTTCATTTATATTCACACCCGTTTTTCTACAACTCTTCTACACGATGGCGTATTACAAAGACACAGGAAATGAACCATTGAATCGCGAAATGTCTTTTAACATTTCTTGGTCTTTCAACAGATAGAAAAAGAAAACATCGAGTTTACATACTTAAAAATTTTCCAGGTAACACTGCAAACAACAATGGGGCCGCCAGAGCCACATTCACCAGTGGTGGGGACTCACCGCTTAGTCTTGCAAACCTTAGACATAGAGAACCGCAAATGATGAGAGCTCAGCAGGCTGCAGCATGTCAGCACCCACTCGCGGGAGGTTCGTATCGTCTGCATCCCTGTATAACAGACCACAGGTATTGATATTATTAGCCCCGTCGCCAATCTTATCGGGGGTAATTATATCATACCACCGCCTCCAGGGTTTTAGGAAGTCACTCTCGTTACAGAGGTGGATGCCAACACGTACCTCTACAGAGAAGTTTTGCACATACGTTAGCTGTGAATCAAGACTGCGCTAATACAGATCCTTAACGAAGTGAATGTTAAGTTAGATATTTATCGTACATAAGCCTTTTTTAAAATAATATCCATCTTTAGGGGTATATAACCCGAAAATCAATGAATTATTAAACAAACATTCAATTTATAACATTCTTTTCCATTTAAAACACTCTGCGTGTAACTTACGTTTTAGCTAATTCAGTTTTGCTTCTATTGTTACAGTTCCTGAAGAGGATTCATCTGTGACTGAGGCGGTGGGCGATGATTATAGCTTACCTTCGCCCACCTTCTCGCAGGACTGGCTGTCTCCACCTCCTCCAGGATTTGAGAACGCGACCCAATGCCTGCAGGAGATACCCGGATAGCTATTCCAGCTGAGGTGGCATGCGAATTCGTGAATGATGCATACGGGACCGTGCTCTTGCAGATGCTTCGCGAATTTAACGGTGAACCTTAACCTCTATATATCTAACTCTACTACAATTATGTAAACAATTAGCGTAAGTTAACACATAATTTTTAATTCATTTTCTTCAAATATTAAATAAATGTACAATTATATAAATAATTAGCGTAACGTTAAGGCATATCTTTTTAATTGAATTTTTCAAATCATTAAGTAATATATATATACACATTTCTATTGTAGTTAACATGCATTCCAATTGATTCTGTTTTTTCTATTGTTATAGATCCTACGATAATGGTCACGAAACCGAGCCTGAGGATGAAAAATAATCAATCCTTTCTCCGGGGATCGAAGGGAACTCTCGAAGCTGAAGAAGAGGAGCACGGCCAAAGAATGGCCCCCTCTCCCGTCCAGGGCCCTCCACTGCTACGGCGTCGCCAATTGAAGGGCCATCAGGCGTCAGGCAACGTCATCAGCACCCAAACAGCAACAAAAACTAAAGGTTATCCATGCACAGTTAGAATGCAAGCTTATTGAATCGGCGTTCAAGGGACGACTTTTCAATAGTCGATTTGAGAACGTTCTAGAAATAGTTGTCCCCGTCAATTTCTGCAGGAGTGCAGACATCTTGTATTGAGGGAGATGGCTTCTATGCTCAGGAGGAACCCATCAGGGTTTAAAATAAGTTCTTCATCAGAGGTAACCTATTTAATTCGATCTCCTGGAAAAGAGCATCTTTTTAATAGCAAGACCAAGTTAGGTCTTCAGTGAAGTAGTCCTGATGCCTTATTCACCTCTAGGTCGACGAAATGATAGAAAACATATCTAATTTCGAGGGAGGCGCGAGCTCAAAATCTCTGCTCGTACTCCTGGCTGTTGTTATTGGAACTAACTTTTAGGACCCGTTGAATTCTTTGCGATTCAAAGAGGTGCCTGTCTCATTCAGGAATAAACACCTGCATTAAATACAAAAAACAACAATGAATACTGTTTTGCATGGTGTTTGCTCGCTGCAAAGTATCCAGTGAAGACTCGTGGTTAGAGAACGAGCAAATACCCCGCAGAGCAGTTATTCATTGCATACAATTACGGTGGTATACCCTTCCCAGTAAGTCTGTATCAGATTCCAGACTTTGAACGGCAAAACTAAAGCATTTCAATTTCTGTATTTGGAGTAGAGAGCGAAAGCTCGATTATACCTCTATATCAGTCCAGACAGTAGGAATAATTTAAGGTGAATTAATGTTTATTGAGCAAGATGGAAGATCTAACTACAGTGTGATTAAGGATATGTAAATGCCATCAACATCACAGTTCAGTAAACATGCGAGAAAACACTGTGTGTGCGAGCCCTGCCTGAAGCATTTTAATAATGAAGATTCTTTTAAAAACCATCAGTTGAAGTACATGCAGTGCCAGGTGCTCAAAATACCCAAGTAGGCTGAAGTGATCGAGATGTTATCCTATTCAAAGGGTACTCCTGTAAGTTTTGTGATAAATGCGATATTGAGAGCATGCTAACCAGAGTTCAGTCCTGCGAGCCGCCGACTCATCAGAACTGGGTTCGGGCTATCCAGCATCATGAGGCTATATCGATATCTCTCAAGCTTGTATACCGCCATGACGACTTCGTTGAGCTTCGGGTAATAGCCGATATGGTCATTGCCCAATATAACCGCAATGAAAACATGACATTGACTGCACAGGATGTGGTTGATTTTGACAATGCTCGTCATTACTACATATGCAAGGAGTTTCAGGCGGGCGTTTTGAAGTCCCACGATCAGGTCACGTGACGGTGTATTCCTGTGGGTTACTAATAGTGCATGCAATATGAATAGGCGAGTACCTAATTTTATACCCGTCTTTTTTCTTTGTCTTAGCATTTATGGCAGTCACTTCCTGATGCAGCACCTGATATATGATGATCAGCCCCATTTCGAGCATCTCAAACTCCTCAGAGGTATACATCTTATTCAGCTAAAATACACGAGTATCTCATTCAGGCTTCTAGATATCTTTAAGTATTTGGACGATACGCTATCTAGTCTAGCCTGTATGCTAGGTGGAGATGAATTGAACATACCAACGCTGAGTAACCCGATCCTGAACATAGCAGTTAATGAGATCTAAGGGGATATTCTCCTACAGCTATGTAGATCACACATCAAAACTAGAAGAAACCAAGCTGCCTCCATTCGAAAAAGTTTACAACGTTACCATGCAAGACTATGAACACGCCGTCAAAGTCTGGAATACCTTCAAAATATAAATTTGGGTGAATACCGTGATTTGTACCTGAAGACCGATACGCTCTTGTTGGCTGGTTTAGGGACCTCTCTACGGAGATTTATAATTTGGACCCCTGCTGATACTACATCCTGCCACGTCTTGCATTCGACGCTATGCACCACCAAGGTGAAGTTGGACCCCATCAATGACAAGGAAATAAACAAACTCGTCGAGGCCGGAATCAGGGGTGGTATGTGTACTGTGTCGAGGAGATATGCAAAGGCGAATAACGAACAAGCCAGGTCATGATAAAACATAGAAAAACAGCTATTTGCTGATACATTGGGTTGTTTTGTTACGTTTTGCTGATACGCCGGGTTGCGTTTTGTTATGTGGGGTGACGTTTTATTACTTTTTGTTGTTACGTCGGGTTACGCTTTGATGCTACATGGGTCACGCTTTGTTACGTTTTGGTTTGGTTAGGCGATGATAGGATAGAATAGATAATGACAGGATGTTCCAGAGCAGGTAAGACAGGGACAGGTTAGGTTAGCCTCTTCGATGTATGCTTAAATTAGACTGCTTCTGTATACCCTAAAACTGTAAAGCAATACACAGTTTATCCCTCTCGGTCTCACACGTTAACTGGTTAACAAAAATAAAGTTTACAAGATTTAGAAAAAGTATATAAAAGTGCTGTAACATTCGATAAGCAATATTTACAAAGAATTGAACTACTCTCTATATTACCACAAAACCTGTAATACTAATTGATATACCTGTTAAATGACTTAAATACCTTTGATACTATCTTATGCACCCGAAATTATCTTAAATAGCAGTGATACGAATCGCCGATCGAAATTACCCCGAACACCTGTGATACTACCTGGATGACCCTAAATACCTGCGGTAAACCTGACTTGCCTTAGAAATCATTGGCAACTATACTGCACCCCAACCCATGGAATCTACCTGTCTGTGATACTATCTTAATTACCCAAAATACCTACGATACTACCTGAATTATCTTTGTAATCATACGGAAATATGTAGCACGCAAACCATAGACTCTGCCCACCTGTGGTATACTACCTAAATAACTACGACACTACCTGAATTACCAGTGAAATCATACGGAACTATACAGCACCTAAATCATGGAATCTGCCCGCATGTGATAAACTAACTGAATTGCACTAAATACCCACGGTATTACCTGAATTACCCGTGAAATCATACGACTATGCTGCGCTCCAACCCATCGTATCTATTCGCCTGCTGAATGGTGCTACCCAAGAGAAGACGTTGTACATGCTGGAGATTGACCCTTCAATGCAATAGTGCAGCTTTCGATGCTTCTAGAATTTGCCGACGACCACAAGGATCTCTACTCAATAGCAAGTTTGAGTTGGTGCTGATTCGATCCAAGGACTCTAAAAACTGTATTAGAGCATCTCACGGGGAAGAGAATGCTACGGTTAAACTTGTACGTATCCAGTGGAGAATGCCTGTGATTCGCCTTTCTGATGCTGAAAAGATTGAAACCTCAAGACTGTCAAGTCGGACAAAGCACTGTTTCTCCCCTTTAGGACCATGGATATGCATAGTCAACCTGCTGTGCCACAAACTAAATCATTTACGTGGAATGTCGCAACCGCATCGAAAATGGAGAAGCCTAGATTAGCCATTTTGTGTGCTCAAACTTCATACATCTAAAGACTGTTCCCTTTTTTATCACTGTAACATAATTAATATGCGGTATTATCACATTAGTGAATGTTATCGTACCACGACCTGAATTTGGACTTTGGAAACACGAGATTTGCATCATTGCATGGAATGTATTCAAAGTTGCAAAACTCGTATTACGAAAAAGAGAATTACCCATTATTGAAGAGAAAGAATTTTCTTAAATATGCACCTGTGTTTGTTATAGACTGCTCACATCAACCCGAGGAGGTTGTAAATGGGACTGCCAACATTAGACTCGAAATTCAAGCTGGTGCAAGTATCCCTGCACAGGTATCATTGTGTTGCGTGATAATACATTATAAAGTATTTACATACAAGCCTCTAACTCATGTGATGCAGCTTTATTTTAAACGAATCATGTAAGGATTTTGTTTCATTAGGAATGTAAGGATTTTTAATTAATGAAATAAGTTGCAAAAGCATACCTTCATTATTTTTATTATTTTTATCATACAATTCTAGTACTTTTCTCCTACAACTCCTCGTTCCTACACATGGCATTACACTTGCAATGCATAGGTTACCTAGATGGTAATGTATACACGACTCCAGTCTTTTTAGATTGAAAATTTTATCGCATTTAAAAGTATTTCACAATCATTTAGATTGGTGTTCACAATTCTTATTTGGCCCTTTTCCATACACGAAATGGCATTATAAGAGAAAACAATATTTTCACTATATTCCACTCGCGGGCACTTTCTCCGTTGAAGGAATGCTTGGAATATAGGGAGACTCTCGAATTATCTCCCACACAAAATTGTCTCTTTTTATTAACTA
This sequence comes from Deroplatys truncata, assembly GCA_030765065.1. Taxonomy (NCBI): domain Eukaryota; kingdom Metazoa; phylum Arthropoda; class Insecta; order Mantodea; family Mantidae; genus Deroplatys; species Deroplatys truncata. The sequence continues at coordinate 30,340,232 of CM060980.1, read as the reverse complement.
TAAGCACTGGAATGTCCTAGAAGAACCCGATCTTAACACCATGGCTTCTGTAGATGCAGCACAATTTTTGCATGCAAGTTCCTTGGGAGTGTTGATGCTGGTTATTCTATTTTCCAAGAGCTTCAGCCTCCTTTGTAGATTCGGCAAAGCTGTTTTTATTTCCGCGTCTGAAACAATACACAATGAAAGCCTTAGAAAATATGCTTTTTTTGGAAATATAGGTAGCCTGAAAAACAATTACGAGATTATTTTTTCTTCTAGATATGAAAATGTTCACCTCAGTTTTTCCTGAGTTCTACCTTCTTGCCGGAGAAAGGCCCTGGAGTTTTCTGTATTAGATCTCCGTCCACCAGGGAATTGGTCTCCTTCGGCCCCCGTCTATAGGACTAGTAGCCTGCGCCGGTGCTGCAAGAGGGTATTCAATTATATCCTCTGTTCCTCTATCCCGCGAATCTATCTCGTTTTAGGTACAGGTGTTGTTATTTGAATTCTGTAAAGACAAGGATTTCCGGGGTTAGTTTTACCTAGATTCCAAAGCACGATAGTACTAATGTATCGAGATATCAGTGTACAATAATATTAATGTATCGAGATATCAATGTACAATAGTATTGCATACGTAATTAATTGCTTACATTAATGATTCCAATGTTACTTATACAGTGACCGAGGTACGACCGTATTGCATATACAATTAGGTTTACACTGCTACTTACTTTACGTTTTTCTGCCTGAACATGTATACGCTGCAGTTTTCATTGCACGGAAAGTACGATGTCACCTCCGGCTTGTCGCAAAGGACAGCCTGAGTATATCCATTGCAATCCTCGAATGACAAAAGTAGGCGTGGCTTAAAACGATGCTTTCCACCTCTTCGTCACTTTATGAATCAGCACGGCTGAAAAGAAGAAATACAATTCAATGGAACATTTTATTTTCTCTCATTGTAAACTTTTTTTAGAAATAATAGTCAAGAAAAACTGTACTTACGTCATACTTTTTGTAGACCGGACAGTTGTCCGTGCATATGCCGCGAGATGACATGATAGGAAGGCATGTTACACACTATAGAGCGCATGATGCCATTACACGACTCTTTATGGTAATAAGTGTAATGGTGTGTCTCTTCTCCGCACTCGCTCCAAAAATCGTCCCGCGTATTATCGTCTCGATTACGCATGAAATAATATTTTATGTAGGGGAGAATGGGATCCTTATATACGCATGATAGAGAACCGGTTCATTACGTTACATATAAAGACATGGGGCGAGGGTTTCGCAGGGGGAACTTTCTACAAGTGGGTGGTGTGTTTTTTATTGACACAAGAGAATCGAGAAGAGCCTGGGGCACGGAGTGCAGGGGGAAGTTTGCAGGAGATATTAACTCATATTGAAGAGAGGAATACACGGAAAGTTTTTTAATATCATTGTTTGGATGAGTCGAGGATGCAAAGCAGAGAATGATATGCAGAGGGGTAGGACGCAGGTGTGCGTTTCATGACTCACACAGGTGTTTGTAGTTTTATTATTGCGTTATTATTGTTATTGTAGAAGGTGTTTAGAAGAGTTGGACGGTGCAAAGCAGAGAATGGAATGCAGAGGGGAAAGGAGATGATGTAAGGGCGCGTTTCACATCATACATATGCTTGGGTATTGGAATGCAAAGCGCGGAAGGAAGAGCGATTCAAGTGCTTGTGTTCGAGGTGTTCAGGTCACAGTGAATAGAATCGCGTCTGCCTTTTGCCGGAGAGGATAACAAAGAAGGGAAGTCAAAGGAAGGAATCCACTGTTCAACAAAACAATATGCAGGTGACGCAGTGAATAGAATCCAGTCTTCCTTTTGTCGGAGAGGATAACAAAGAAGAAATGTCGAAAGAAGGTGTGGGATGGGGGAAAGTGGAATGGGGAGTTAACATACAGAAGTGGTCCAGAACTATCATTACAGTATTTTAAATGGGATATGACTCGTGTTTGTCCTGCAGAACGTTTTGACCTATCTCTTATGATTTATCAGTTATATTGATTTACCCTCAGCTGCAAGCAGAAAGTATCAGGAGGTGGGGGAGGCGGTGGGGGAGACCTCATTTGCATCTGAATACACATTCCTGCATATTAAGTAATCTAGAAATGTGATTTCCACCCTGCTGAGACTTAGGGCTTTTTCTCCTCCTCGAATACCGTGTAATGATCTATACTTAGACCTTTGATTGTTAAAGTTCTTGAACAATGCAGTTCTTTGTGTCACAGGTTTTAATCACAATCCCTAAGACCTATCATCGTTTTCCCTACCTCTCCCATATAAACGCATTTCCCTCTCCTTCAACCATCTCCTAGTATAGCATCTCTCTCCGATTTCCTCGTCTCTCCCATATAAACGCATACTCTGTCATTCAACTCTTGCTAGCCTAATATCTCTCCTCGGTTTCCTATCTCTCTCATATAAACGCATGCCAGTTTAACATCTATCTTAGAACCTCCCTTGTATTCCCTATCTCTCCAGTATAAGCCTATATCCCCCCTCCTTCAGCATCTGTCTAGCCTAGCACCTCTCCACGTATTCCCTATCTCTCTCATATAAAGCGCATTCCCCCTCCTTCTACCACTGTCTAGCCTAGCATTAGTCCCCGTATTCCCTATCTCCCCATATAAACGCATTTTCCTCCGCATCCACCTCGTTTTCCCTATCCTTTCCCATACAAACGCAAAAAACTGCGCCAGGATGCCTCTACGGTATCTACTCGTGTTGATTCGTCTCCATTCGGAAGGAGTTTGTATAATTTTGTCACACAATAAACCATAAAATATAGACAAAACGCTACTTAGTACACGCCAAATGTGGATCTCTAACACAAACTGTTTCAAATAGCCTCTTTGTAACATCAGCTATTTGGGACCTATTCGTTATTTGTGGCTAGAATATTTTTATTGATTCGTTATTATTATTATTGTTGTTATTACTATTATCATTAAGTTGTTTCTCGCGATGTCGTGACAGACTAATCAAAGAAAATTCAAGATATATGCTTTCTCATAAATATGTCGTAGATATAGGGTATTTTAATCAAAATTGTCACTCATTTATAGAAAACTAAAAATAACTATTTCTTTTCGATGTATAGTATAGCTTGGTGTGGAGAGATTTTCTTGAAAATCTATTGTTTCATCCTTGGAAGATGCTGAGTTTAAATACCAAGTTTGGCATTTATCCGACTTAATGTGTGTGTTATGCTTCTCTCCCCGTCTCACACTCACTCACACACAGGAGGGACTCAAAACGTGTGTTCCTGGCGAAAACCCTATGTCACATTTTTATGTAATTGAATACCTCCTATACATAATATAAGCAAGTCTTTTAATGTCCAGACTAGAAATGAATCCCAGTGTACGCAATACCCGATATGGATCATATCAACCACGCCATTAGACTAAAAACACTGAAGGATATATTGCTGTTAGCTGAGCATTTCTTCATTTCTAATACTTCGTTACTTACTCTGTACCTTGAGCCTAGGTTTATGGTGATACATTATTTAAAAACCTGTTTTTAGATTTTAGTTATAGCTAGACTTTTAATTTTAGACTAAATGCCTATCTTTCATGTGTACAAATAAGCTAAAGTAGTTAAATATTTTCAGTATTTATTTAAAATATAAATATACGAAAGGGTATTTGTAGTGCCTAAAATGCCTTTTTTACCATTGAGATCTATTTTAATGTTTTAGAACCCTAAAATTCCTATTTTAATACTTGCGTTGTTTCATTAATTTTTGTTTATTTTCATGCTGCAAGGTGAATTTACCGTTCATTTTCATGAAAGGTAAATTCTTGGATATTTTGGTGTATCTGCTTCAAAGATTTGTAATAGTTTCGTTATAGGAATGAGAAATTTCTGGAAAAGGAATTCGCATTTTAGCATATAGAGTCAATGTACTTCATATTGTCCTCTTGTGAATCACACTCTCTGTCCTTGTTATCCTTTGGTATCGGCAGTACGCCTTCCAAAGAGCAAGGGTCAATGCGGGTTTATCGTCGTTTCCTGACTCGCACATCTCGTCCGTCTTCTTTTTGCCTATCAATATTTCAAGTTAATGTTCGTATCACTGTCTGAGTTTTCAGCAAATAATCCTCTAAAGTATCCATCTCCCAATAAAAGCTAATGAGTTTTATGCCCATGTTGTCAAGCTTCTCATCAGGTTGTCTCTATCGCTTTTTCAGCTGCAATTGAAACATGATCTCCTCCATATGTGTGCTGCGGTATATCTGGGTAACATCTACATCTAAATCTATATATATCCATTCCGTTTGATTCTATATTGTGAATGTAATAGTTATGCATTTTATTATTGTGAACCTACATGCTTATGTGAAGGCAATGAGTGCTAATAGCTAAATGGGCTGGTAAAAGCTGTTTGCTGAAATCAATATGCAACTATTCTAAGAATTTTTAATTGTGGTAAATACCGAAAATCCCCGGTAAGGCATATTCCAGTGTATTCAGGAATCAATGTGAGTTTAAAGAAAGACTTTGAAGTAGTATATTTGTTAGTAGTTGGAAGTTGGAAGATGCTTCATGTTTATCTGCACAACGTATGGAAGCCTATTTGTCGCGGTCATTTCGTGTTATCTATTGCTGAGCGCCTGTTATTGTTTTATTATTTTGCATTTTGGGTTCATTGTGCTCCGGCTAGCTATTATTATTATTATTCAGCCGAGCAAATCTCTTAAACAGGGTGTGTAAGCGGAAAGGATTTTGTTACTCAAAGATAACACTGATAAAAGAATTTGTTTTTACACTTTTATTACCGTCACAATTAAGTTCACATATTGATTCGTGATACACGCCAAACTGAAACTGTTATATGTTCTAATATCACTATAGCACTTATTTACTGCACATTATTAATTCGCGTGTTTCACATTTATAATTAACTTTAAGACGCGAGAGATTCTGTAGAATTTCGTAACGTGTACTTTATGTACGCTTCCGTTGAACTACGCGACGTATAACTCACGAATACTTATGTTGAACTGATGAACGTATTACACACGAATGCTTCTGTTGGACTGAGCGACGTGTAATGCGCAAATGTTTCTGTTGGACTGACGAAATCTGCCTCTGACTTTAGCTTTTTATACTCCCACACCCCGATATGCCTAAAGATTATAACCGAGCTGCTATTGGTTAATAAAACGCGCCAACATTAGCGTCTATTTTTATATCCAATCAAAAATTACGAAAACATATGCTCTAGGAAAAATATTCCCGCTATTTCTAAGAAAAACGCGCCAATCTGACGTCATTTGTTTGCCTCTTCTAATTAATATTCAACTCACCCCCTCGCACATTGTTATCCGCTCCTATTGTCAATTTCAGTGAGGCCGTGTAAACTTATTTCCTAACAATGCTTATAATTAACAAACATCTCAAATCAATGTCATACAATAATGCTTATTTACACTACAATCACTCTGGCATTTACATTATTGTGATACAAATTACTGCCACAACTTAACTGCACTCACTATCGTGAACTAAATCTGTGAGAGGTTTCCATAAGACATATATTTCATATTACCAATTCAAAACACAGATATTTGCCATTCTTCATTTCTTCAACATTCCATTTTGTGAATCCGATATAAGATGAATTGTGGTTTGTGCTTTGATTGTATAATAGGAATTCAGAAGAAAGAAAATTATTAATTTTCAAACGTTAGCTATTTCTGTTTCTGATTCTCAAGTTCACAATTTAAATATGGGAAATAACTTCAAGAACAGTTTTTGAATATTATTTAAATGTTTACATTGGTAAATTTGTTATACACATTAAATTTATTGTTCACAAACATTTATAATAACAATTCAGCTGCAACTGATGTATGCAACTGTTGATACAACCTCCCTACCGGATCCTTGGACCTTAAATTTTAACTCATTCCATGAAATTAACAACCGAATGAGACCGGTTGTGGAGGGGTGAAGCAACACATAACTAATACAACGATGCTTTAATTCATTTTAGAAGGCCTTTGGTTAGTAGCGAAGGTCATTCAATTTGCTTACCTTTAATATGTTCTTAAGACAGATAAGATTGCTTACCTTTGTTATTGTTATTATTATTGTTGTTGTTGTTGAAATATATCGATACGCGGCGCCTTTGTTTGTTAGGAGATTCCTGCCCTGAAGTGGAAGAATGACTCAGATCGCTTGATGCCACTGGAGGCTCAGTGACTACAGACCCGGGGCCACCTCCTTCGTTGCTGCTAATCTTTCTGTGTGCAAGGGAATGAATACGACTGGATAAGTACAATAATATTGTGAGTATCCATTACCTTTAAATATTACTATTTGCGACTCTCAGAGCTTAAATTATTCATTGGTTTACCAAGATTGTTCTAAAGGTATTCCTACATATCATCAAGAATACATTATACATTAAGCACATTAAAATTATCTTACTTATTGCAAAACATCCAATTATTACTTTACGAATCGGGATATTTCTAGGAGGCCCTGCTTTAATATCAGCAACCTTAGGTGGGATTTAAAATGAGGAAACATAGGTTTTCTGTGAGCACTTTGGTAGGATTCATCACATTTTTTGCCCTTGTTTTCATTGTCATTCTCAAAATTAACTTTCCATTGAACTACTGTGAACCATTTAAAAATAAACCAAGAATTAATATGTTTCCGTTCCTCTATATTCTCCATGAAAAACAGCAATTCCTTATTTATCGGCCAACCACCACAAAACTAAATAATAATTGATGACGAACAGTGCATAAGGCACCCATTTTCCTGTCATTCAAAGATTTTTACCCGACTGTTACTTTACTGAAACCGAACGGAATGGCTCAGGTGGTTTCGCTGTGGCCCGCATTCGGAAGGTCCCGGGAACGATCCCCAGCGACTGCGCACTCTGGTCCATGGGTTTTTCGTGGTTTCTCCGGGTCGCCAGGCGAATGCTGGGTTGGTTCATCTTCTACCACGACTCTCCTTCCTCTCATTTCTTGTACCCATTATCTTCCTTCTCATCTGTTTCAGAGTTGTAGGACCAGACGACGGTGTTCGGCGGGTTGCGGCTGGGCGGTAGCTTGCTCCCTGACTTCGCTGCGGTACCGCTTAGTTAGGTCTTTCCTCAGCGTGGGGCTCCGTTTTGGGGATCCTGGAGTTGGTGGCTTGTGGGCTGGGACCGTGCGGCGTCGGATGCGTTCTATCTGGAAACGTTAGGGACTCCGTCCATGCTTGCGCCCGTCGGCATCCGGATCTGGTTGCCCTTCGGGTCTCTCCCCTCATCCCTCCCTTCCAGGGGTCACGTTGGAAGCACAATGGGCCGACTGGCCCGCATGTGGCGCCCTGTCTCGGTTCCGGGGGGCCCTTGTTGTCAGCAAATGTTTCTTAGAAACTCATAGCAGACCTTAAAATTTTGAAAAACTACACATCATAACTTTTTCCATAGCTGAGTTTTGAAATAAAACTGAAATCTCATAGATATCAGTGCTATTTGATGCATCGTTTCTGTCTACCGTGTTTCTTCAGTGCAGTAGCAACTAATGAAATAAAAACATTAATTGAATTGCCGAAAGAAAGAAAAGTAAACGGAATCTTAATTTTGCATTTTATTTCTAAATTATCTATACATTAAGTAGTGTATGAAACACTAATTCTAAGTAATATTAAAATTGGTTACAATAGCTGATGAAAATATGACTGGAATAAAGAAACTTGTTCGAGTTTGCTCTTCCTATATCTGCATATAAATATGGTAACATGGAAGCATGTTCCTATCAGGTTTTATTCAAGTCAGTAATTATACATTTTTTGCAACGATGTTGGCATTAGCCTACCCTCGTGATGTGGAGGTAGCGTGCTTGCCTCGCATTCAAGAGGTCCCCAGTTTGAGACTCAATTATGACGAGTTATCTCCCCGATTCACTCAAGCCATTGTTCATGGATTTGAAAATTGCCAAGATACACCGATATCCCCAGGCTTTTGATAAAGTGTGGCACAATGGTTTTATGCTTACACTTTTTCGTGTATGCCATTCCCAGTACTTGCTGGAAGTTATTACTAGATTTCTTACGGATCGACAGTTAGTCTCCATATTCTTATCACATGCTCCTCACCGAAATATTGCTTAGTGTTTCCCAGGGCTCCATCTTGGCTCATCTTCTGTTCAGTGTTTTCACTTCTAATCTCCCGAACTTCGAGCTTGCAGAAGTGGCGTTATATGCCGACGACACAGTTCTTTACTACTCCCAGCTAGATCTTCCTACGGTTATAGCTGCTTTGTAAGAAACCTTGGATTCTCTTATTCAAGGGTGTTTTACATGGCGCATTTCACTTAATTTCCACCAGACAGGTGCAAAAATTATCCCTCTCCATGGTGTCCGTTCCCTCCATCCTTGTACTCGTACATCCATAACAGCTGCATTCGCTGATTACGTTCTGCTGTTGTGGTAAAGTATTTTGGAATGTTATTCGACACCACCCTTACTTGGCGCCCACATGTCAAACGTGCTGTTAACCTGGCTTCAACCCGGATTTCTCAGCTCTGTCTGCGGCTCAATAGATATTGTACATCTCTTGGAATTGATTCCTCTCAGTTGTTACCCTACCATCCCCTACTTCGAACTATTCTAACATACGCTGCTCTGAAGCGGAACTTGTAAATCGCACCTACATCGTCTGCAGGTAGTTCAAAGCAAAGTGATGCGGTGCGCTACCATTATTCTCTTGGTTTGTGCGAAACCTCAGGTACACCCGGAACTGGGCCTTCTCCCTATACAGCAGTTCATTTGCCGAACAGCACGCTGTCTCTTCTTCCGCCAACAAGAAGTTCCTGGAGCTGTGGAGTAGCACCTAAGCGTCCGAACACGCCGCTAAAGCGCCTCATGAAACGCCTACTTCAAGTTGTGTTACTTAGTTCTACCTAAAACTCCGAAAACTTCTCTTAGTTTCAAATAGATTGCTCTGCTCCGCAGTTGCGTAGTTCTTCTGATCTATTGTGTTACTACCCATTATCCTACTGTGAAACATTTTGTTTGTTACGTTCCAGGAGCTACATTGCTGTGGCCGGCCTCTGCACATTTATAACTGTGCTTTACTCTCCTAGGTCTGTAAAGCTTTGTGTGTATAAAGTATCGATCTTTTATAAATAAATAAACGAGTTATATGATAAGATGTATTTTTTCTCCTTTTTATCTCAGAAGACGAATGTCAAATAATTCTATGTATATGAATCCTGGGCTCATTTGAGTATAACTTCGCTCATTTCATCCATTCCCCTTCCGAAATCACCTGCCTATTAAAGGATAGTTAAAGCTGCAATAATTAATACATGTTGAAATTATTAACTTTGAGATAGAAATTTCAGAGTTGGTTTTTCGAAACAGCAGATATGAGTAAAAGTTATGTTATTATTTTTATTATGCACAATCAATGCAATTAATTGTACTCTAAACAACCTGTCCGGCTAGAGAATGTGGTAGAGAACCAGTTGAAAAATTCATTGGCATAGCGAAGATTTGAACACGATTCTCCTGCTTTTCGTGCGGTTGCTCTAACCACTGAGCTATCATGACAACATGTGAATAGAACATTGAATTCCATAACTGACTCGGGGTTTATTCCAGGTAGGCCAACCAAGGCATATCACTATAGAGAAAGTAATCTTGACGGCGACTTGTAATTCACAAGTACTTTGTCCCTGGGTACTCATATAGTTAAAGCCAACTATGTGGAAAATGTAATGTTATTATTTTTATTAACTACAATTAATGGAATTAATTAATTTTACTTTTAATGGCCTGCCCGGCTAGGGAATGTGATGCAGCACCAGCTGAAAAATTCAATGTCATAGACGGCATTTGAACATGGTTCTCCCGCTTTCCGTGTGATTGGTTTGGTCTGTCCATTGAGCTACAATGACAACATGCCGGAACGACGTTGAATTTCGCAACTGGTTCGCGGTTTTGTGACAGTGTTCAGATAGTAAACACTGTATTAAGACTATTTGAGAAAATCTCAAAATAAATCTCTTCCAAGCAATTCAGCTTTCTATTATACATTATTTCGTAAATAAATTCAAATTTGATTAAACTATAAACTGTTTTTGAATCCGTTTAAACAAATCGCTATATTAGCAAAATCAGAAATTCTAAGATTAATGAATGCTTCATATAACTTTAGTTTTTTCGAATTACATGGACGTGCACATTCTTCCTTTTCCCAGTTGCTGATTCATTTTATAGAAATACAAACAGTATTTAAATCCGTTACTTTTAGTCCAATAAACATTAAACCTTAGATGTAGGCTGTTTAGGAAATAATTGATTTCATACGTACAGTATAAATTTTAAAACTATACTTTTGGATGGTTTTAACTTCGAGTCCATCAAGCTTCTTTTGAGTACTTTATATTATCCACCTTATTCCATTATACTTACGTAACAAGGTGCCTTTATTTTTTATCAACATAGCAATCTGTCACTTGCATTGCAAGAATGTAAACATTCAATTTTTAAATTGTAAATAACAATACAGTGATCTCCTTCAGCAATATAAGTAGAAGAGTTGTATGCTACTTGCCTTCAAGCATTACTTCCGACACCGCAAAATTCCTATAATTGTTCTCTAAGGTGGATTTTAATCAAAAGATAAGAGTATAGAAACAATAGAAATAGATTCGTGTCTCATTCTTGGAAGATGTTGAACTTAAATACCAAGTTTGTTACTTAAACGAGTTTTCATTTTTGGGCTATGCTGTTCAAAGAGACAAAGGCAGCCAGACACACAATCCTCCCCACGCACACAGGCCTTTTTCTAAAGAACAATAGGAAATAATGACAATTTAACTACATCTTAAGAATGTACTCGGAAATTCTTCCTGATAATCATACTTTACATTAAGAGGAATACACAGCAAACTAATATACATACGAGGTGTGATCAAAATGTTTCCGGAATGGCTTCACAACAATGCTGACGCTGAGATTTCTTTAATTCTTACCCAGACTGTACATGCAGCGATCCTTCCCGATAAAAATGAAAGGTTATGTGACTTCCTGTGACCATGCAGTGACGAGGTAGACGCTCTGAAGTGAACACGTGTTTTGCCTGCGTTGCGATTTTACCGCGTAGCAAAAATGTCAGATTACGAAGAACAATGAGCGAACATCAAATTTTGCTTTAAATTCGGTAAAACTGCAACAGAAGTCTATGAAATGTTAAGAACAGCTAATGGGGCGGACGTTATGGGCAAAATTCAAGCATTTGAGTGTTTTCGAAATTTAAAAATGGTGTGACATCAGTTAAAGATGCAGATCGTTCGGGGCGACTCTGTTACAGCAAAACAGATGAAAATATCAATCAGGTGAGGGAAATGGTCTTAAATGATAAGCGCATTACAATAAGAGGACTCTCCTTTGGAAGTGTTGAAAGCATTTTGAAAGACAATTTGGACATGAGAAGAATTGCCGCCAAGCTCGTGCCCCGCCTGCTCTCAAATAACCAAAAGGAAAGCCGTGTGATTGCCTGCACAGATCTTAAAGAGCAGCTACAAAATGACCCACAGTTTATGGAGAAAATTATTACTGGTGATGAAACATGGATTTATGGGTACGATCCAGAAACGAATCAACAATCTTCACAATGGAACAGTCCTTAGTCTCCACGCCCGAAAAAGGCCAAACAAGTTCGATCCTAAGTGAAGTCAATGATGATTGTGTTTTTTTGACATTAAAGGCATTGTAAATAAGAAATTTGTGTCACAGAGTCAAACAGTGAATCAAGTGTTCTACAAACCAGTGCTACAAAGATAAAGGGAGAATGTGCGACGCAAACGGCCGGAGACTGGTTCCTGCATCATGACAATGCGCCCGCGCACAAAACCCTTTCTGTTAGCCAATTTTTGGATAAAAATAGGATGAATACTGTTCCCCATCCCACGTATTCTCCAGATTTGGCACCAGCGGACTTTTTTCTTTTCCCGCGACTTAAAATGCGGCTCCGAGAACATCTCATCCATCGCGAATCGCAGAAGGCTCTAAACATGTTGAAAGAAGAGGACCTCCAGAGGTGCTTCCAGCAGTGGCAGAAGCGCTGGAAGTGTATCAACTCCCAAGGAGACTATTTCGAGGGTGACAGTGCAGATTAGACAAACAAACTGTTGAGTAGTATTGATGACGTCATTCCGGCAACTTTTTGATCACACCTTGTATACGGTGAAGAGACCAAATTGCTGTATAGATTGGAGTAGGATCGGTTCGTATAGGCCAAATATGCTGGTAATTATGCTGACAATGTGATGATGATGGCGAGTTTAATAGTTCTGTGAGAGCCTATTAAATAGCTCTCTTTTAAGTGTTAAAGACCTGATAGCTGATCCTAGAGAATCAATAATCTCTGGAGAAAGAATATACTTACCTAATGGTATTTCGATGTTTGGAACTTGGTGAGGAGGTAGCGTTGGGCTCATCGTGACTACTGGAGCTCAACTTCCTGGGTTTCCTCTGAATCAAATTTGACGAAGACACAGTACCCTCGTCTCCGCTGCTAGTTCTTGTGCTGACCTGCTGCTGTAACTTCTTCGTTGACTTTCTTGATAGCTTTGGAGAAATAGGGGCCTTGGATTTAATCACTGGACTTTCTGCTTCATCGTCAGCAGATTCGTTTGAAGTGGGATTCCTGGACTGTGAAATGGGGCTTGTTGGTACCTTTGGACTAGGAACCACCGATGGTGGAGCGAGGAGTGTCGTGGATGGTACTGCAGGCGTGCTCGGAAAGTACTGTTGGAACACCGGTTCTGCAGGTTGAAATTGCGAAAGAGGAAGTAAGGATGGTGTTGCTTCATAGGGAATAAATCCAGCGACCGGTGGTTGATAAGGACTTGCGGGGCGGACATAGTACGGCATATCTGGCCTACCCTGCTGGGGTATAAGCATATAGGCACCACCGTCCGCGGGATACGCAACGTGAGGCGTGACGGGTGAAGAGAAAGGGTTTAAAGAGTGATCCGGAGGAGACCTGGAAAACACATTTGAGAAAGGATTATTCGCTGGGGTTTCTGTCGGAGAGAGTAGAGAAAAGTACCCTGTTTCTCCCCCGGATTCTGTTGAGTCATTCATTATGTTGTTCACAACGAACGCTTGTTGATGCAGCTTGTGCTGTGGAGCTGAGGAATGTGGTATCTTGGAAAAGAAAATATTGGGTGGCGAAGTGGTGCGTTGGGTTTGAGCATGCATATCCATCGCATGGTAATCCGCTCTCCTTGGTAAAGGCACGGTGGATGTTGGAAACGGCGTATGAGGTCGACCGGAAGCATTAATGCATGTTCCCTGTGGCGTTGACTTGTGCTGAGTTAATGGCGATTTCAGGGATGCCTGGACCATTGCAGGGATTGGCGTCTCCGGTCTTGATAAGAGAGACTCGATACAAGCTGCTGGAGTACAAGCCGGTGTTCTTAAATACATGCCAGAGGACGCTACGCCGATATCAGGCAGAGAGGTATTGAGTCGTTCTTGGGGGTGTTTTTCTTGCAAGAGGTTTTCTAAAGAGCTGGCACCGGGTTGTCTTAGAGTGACAGATAGTTGAGATCGGTACCTGCCGATACCATCCTTGTTGGAATGTTCACCTGCACAAACAGATTAAAACAATAATGTAAATGTTGGCATAGTGTTAAGTTTCAATTATGCTCATTTTGTGGTGAAAAAATAGTGCGGTTGCTTGGTAAAATTCTCTTTATGGATATTGGGAAATATATTCCTAAAAATCGTGAATTTTTATACTTACTTAATTTTGCAGCTATTATTATAAACGCATTGACCATTTTTGCCAAAGTCATACACAACATTAAATGTAACGGTCCGCCTAAAAGTGTGCCTTTTCATGTGTAAATATTTGCTTTTAATTTTGTGCCACTCTCAACCAAAGGTAAAATCGTGTACAACCGTTTTTATCACTTTATATATACCTTGAACTATAGTTGCAGAATCTTGACTAATTATTAATTACATAAAATAGTGGATTATTCTGTGATTGCAACTATTAAAATGGCTTCGCAAGAGCGGCGTATTAAGGGAGTTACATGCGAGTTGAGAAGCTACATTTTCAACCACCAGCTACGCAAGAAATAGGTTAAAAATATTAATTTATTTGTTAACGTTTAGTTCTAGTGTTTTCTTAGCTTTGCGGTACCCATTTGTGCTGTATAATTGTGCTCATTGTAGATTAACACCTATAATTATATAACTTGGCAGTGTGCTCAGGGTGTTTCCCAACGCCAATACTGATATGGCGTTAATGGGCGAATTCACTGACATCGCATCAGACTTTGGGTATAGTGAAAGAAAAATTTTTCGATTCCAGCCGAGAATCGAAGCCGGAACCCCTCGCACAGCAAACATCTGCTCCATCGACTGAGCTACGGGACCAGTCTTTAATAATTATAGTGACATTGACAATGTTGAAGCATCAAAACGATCTGAAATTATGAAAAACTGGCATTATGACATAACCGAGCGGGGTGGCGCCACGGTAATATGTGCGACTCGAATTCGATCTCCGGCGACTGCCCACTGTAACCCAGTGTTTTTCGTGGTTTCCTCGGGGTCGGAAGGCGAATGCTGGAGGGGTTTCTTTTCTACCACAATTTCCTTTCCATCATTACCCCTTAATTCACTTTCTTTCTCATCGTTCAGGTGTGCTTCTAGAAATCGTATGACGGTGCCAATCAGTTGGTGCGAATGCATGCTCGATGGAAAGAGTATTATTTCCCGTGGACACCAGAGAATTCCTTGATAGGTGGGTCGTTCTTCGCCCTCTCTCGGCGGCTCCAGCAGTAGTACGCGTCTGTAAGCTTGGAAATATTAGGGACTTCCATGCGTCTCTGTGGCCTTTATGCCTTCGTCCTGCAGCCTCTTGGGTGTGGTAGCCGCAATGGATCTGTGCAGGTCATGGCGTTCGCGATGTCCCTCCTCGGCTAAATCACCTCTATCTCTACCTCTCATTACGACATATACTACGTGATCAAAAGTATCCGGACACCTGGCTGAAAATGACGTACAAGTTCGTGGTGCCCTCCATCGGTAATGCTGGAAGTCAATAAGGTATTGGCCCACCCTTAGCCATGATGACAGCGTTCACTCTCGCAGGCATACTTTCAATCAGGTGCTGGAAGGTTTCTTGGGGAATGGCAGCCCATTCTTCACGAACTGCGGAACTGAAGAGAGGTATCGATGTAGGTTGGTGAGCCCTAGCACGAAGTCGGCGTTCCTAAACATCCCAAAGGTGTTCTATAGGATTAAGTCAGGACTCTGTGCAGGCCAGTCCACTACAGAGATATTATTGTCGTGTAACCACTCCGCCACAGCCCGTGCAGTATGAACAGGTGCTTGATCGTGTTGAAAGATGCAATCGCCATCCCCGAATTGCTCTTCAACAGTGGGAAGCAAGAAGGTGCTTAAAATATCAATGTAGGTGTGCGCTGTGATCGTGCTACGCAAAACAACAAGGGGAGCAAGCCCCCTCCAGGAAAAACACAACCACACCATAACACCACCACCAACTCCGAGTTTCACTGTTGGCACTACACACGTTGGCAGATGACGTTCCCGGGCGTTCGCCATACCCTCACCCTGCCATCGGATCGCCACGTTGTGTACCGCCATTCGTCACTCCACACAACGTTTTGCCACCGTGCAATTGTGTAATGTTGAACCTCCTTACACCAAGCGAGGCATCGTTTGGCATTTTCCTGCGTGATGTATGGCTTATGAGCAGCCGCTCGACCGTTTCTCACCTCACCCCTGTCATAGTACTTGGAGTGGATCCTGGAGTCCCACGGAGCGTCCCATTCTGCTGTTTTACGATGTCTAATGACTACTGAGGTCGCGGATAGTGAGTACCAGGCAGTAGGTGGCATCAAAATGCACCTAAGATGAAAAACGTAAGTTTGTGGGGTGTTCGGATACTTTTGATCACATAGTGTAGCTTCGCTTTTGTGAGTTGTGTTCTTTGGCTCAGTGTAATGTTGTCACGTTTCAGATATCAACAATTTGGAAACTTGGAACTATTTCAGCACATCTTGAATGGGAGTAACTATGACTGTGGTTAAATAGTGCGTTAAATCCATTTGTAGGTAAATGAAAATATGTACAGAAATGAACCACATTACTGATCGCGCACACCAAAGGACTAAATGGCATGGTTCATAATCCAAAAGCATCATCTAACATACTTGTACATAAATGCACTTATCAAATTAAAAGCTACAAATATAACTATTGACCTCTTTCTGCGAAAATAATGAACATATAGTTAAGATTTAAAGTTGGAGAGCAAACAGAAAAGATTATCTTATTTAAAATATAAAATGGGAAGAATCAGAAATTATTCAAAGCAATTGTCGTTATTATGAACCAAAATTATTATAAATGTATGTAATTACTAAGGCTCTGATTTTTAGGTGTTAAAATTTTGGGAAATGTTTATTTGTGCTGAAAATGTAAAAAAATATGTGCTGTAAATACCAAGAATATGTGCTAAAGATTAAAACATTTGGTAGGATACGGAGGCTCGCTTAATGTAAATACATGTGGTGCTCACCAGACATCATTCCGGAAGGGGTCACTAAGGATTGAGGAGTTACAGTATACGGTAACATGGTTACTGAAATTGTCCATCCGAATGAAGCCTTGAATTTGGAATGTGACTGCTTCGCGTCACAAGAAGCAAGTCTGGCATAATTATAGCAAGGAATGTCACTCTCACTCACATCAACATGTTCTTCATGTTGGCGTTCCAAAGGATTTGAAATTTTACACATTATAGTAAATCCACTATTGCACTGGGGAACAGTGATTTGGTGCCTTACAATTCTGACCTATTTCTGACTATATTTGGGTCACTGAGGCTCTCAGTTTTGCTCTCTCAGCTCTAGTTTTTGAGATACAGCTTATTCACATTATACACCAATTTAACCTCACTGGTCCGCATATGCAACTATATTACTCGCACACAATTAAATACAGAATACATTTGGATGGATCAAGCACATTATTTTTCATGAAGCAACTTTCTATCAACTACCAGAATTTATTTATACACTAGTTGCATTAGGTTCATTGATTTTCTTCCACCAGGTCGCTGAATCATCGTTTATGTGGTTTCCTCCGATACAATGATATTGGACTTTCGTTCTGGATGCTCCAACAGTAGTCCGCCATCACATGTATATCCCATCGTCCACGATACCGTTCTTCCATTATACTTATTTCCCGCTGTAAACGCTCACCCTGTTCCTCGCTTACATCTCCAAGATTGTCTGGAAATCGGTCCAAATGACTGTGCAGGTAGTGTAATTTATGCTCATGTTACAACCAAGTGCACAAAAAGCAATGAGGATATTCTTAAACAGTTCTTTATAGGAACGTAGGTTTTCACGGCCGGTGTCACAATTATAACTAATATGATTTTCCGGGCTGTTATGCCGTGGTCTGCTGAAGAAAGATTTCCCAGACGTTTCGTCCACAACTGCGGTGGACATCTTCAGTGGCGCGGACGAAGTCTTCTCGGTGAAAGTATCGCAGCGTCTGATGCGTTGGCCGTTAGTGCCGCAGTCGCCGAACATGCCATTGAAGCCGAGGGCGAACACATTATTAGATTTCAGGACACCAACATTCTTTCCTCCATAAAGCATTACCATACCAGGCTACAACGCGAAGCAATAGAGATTTATAAACATCCCAATAATTTCAATAGGAAAGAAGAAGCATTGAAACTCAACAGTAACTGGCATCTAGTCATCAAAAACAAGAAAGGTCATACAAAACCGAAAAACACTGCGAGCCAATCAGAAGAGAACAACAACACAGCCGGCGCCAGCCCCCTCATACCAGCGGGCCAATCAGCAGAGAGCGCCCACACTATAAAGAGAGCGGCACTAACGGCCAACGCATCAGACGCTGCGATACTTTCACCGAGAAGACTTCGTCCGCGCCACTGTAGATGTCCACCGCAGTTGTGGACGAAACGTCTGGGAAATCTTTCTTCAGCAGACCACGGCATAACAGCCCGGAAAATCATATTAGTTATAATAGTTCTTTATAGTTCAGATCCTTATAGTTTCCAAGGAGATTCTTTACTACCATACAGAATGATGACCACGCAGTTGCCTCAGTATCGTTCATAGACTCTTTCTATTCCTCGCCATTTATGAGTTGTCGGATTTGTGGTCCATCAAATATACCTGCTTTTATTTTCTCCATACTCAATGCAGGAAATTGTGTACATACATAACCAAAACATGCTCCATCTCTATGCCTTGATGAACTGCTTCATTAACCCAAGTTTGTTATGCAGTGGTGGCAATATAATCTTGTTTCTGTCAACCAAAGGTTCTGTGATGGTGTTTTTTCTCCAACGATCATGCTTTCTCTAAGAGGTCAGTGTCTTATCACCCAATATTGATCTTTAACTCTAGAGTTCCATAGGCATATAAAGCATGGGTATTTGGTGTACCCACCTTGTTGTTCTAGAAGAAAATTCATCATCTTAATGATAACCCATTGGTGATCACGGTATGAGATCTTATCTCGGACTGTAGCTTATGTAGCTTGATTTTCAGGCATAGTAATGGAGTGACCAATTGGTAATGACCTGCATTTGTTCCTATTATGCAAAAGAAAACATTTCAAGCTCCGTTTGGAGCTGTCCAGAAATAAGCACCACTCCGTTTGTGTTTATTTTCTTATTCCAGTTTCATTATTTATAAAGATATCATCAGTATCTCATAAACTAGAGCTACTAGGATTAAATGGAACACATTTTCGGAATCAGCAGCATCAAAATAACCATAATTAGGTAGAAAATTCAAGGCACCACGAAAAAATTTTTTTTGTTCCCCAGTGTTATCTTCATACCCTTTCTTGTATTTTCTTTGTATATTTCTGCTGCAGGACAGAAAGGATATTCAGGTTTTTCTCCACATCCAGAACCACTTTTAACTTCTCTCAAAAGAATTCCTACTGATTCAGATTTCTTTATGGAGTCACAGAGGAAACACAGACTTGCAGAAGTGTAAGCTAAGTTATTTTAAACAATGTGTTACTTAAAAATTCTTGAAGAATTTTAATTGAACTGGCATCCTTAATATTCAGCTCATTTACGCACCAGCAAAACCGGATATGGCAATTCCACACTCTTGTCTATCTGGTCATGAAGATCAAATATGGGTAGTAGATACTGTGTCTATTGCCTTCCTGCTTAAGCAAGCAGGATGTTCATATTTTGTCTCATCTGGAGGGATACTACAGTTGACATGTCAATTCTTACACTTCTTAATAATAAATTGTGACATCTGGCCTACGGAACTGAACATTCAATAGGTTGGATGGCAACTTGCTAAAAATTATTGTTAAAAAGGCTTACTTTTATGTGATATTTATGTGAATATCTAAAATATGTGCTCCGAGGTAAAACTCCAGAACATTTAACTCAATTTCAAGTTTATATTACAACACAAACAAAATATGTATTTACCTAAAAATGCGAGCCCTAGTAATTACTGAGTTTTTTGGCATATAGCTAGTATACTTTAAAACATTTTATAATTAATATCTTACGTTTCGATGTGGTATTTTTTCACGTATCATAAAGAAATACAGGAAGCCTAAATTAACGTAGTGTGTAAATAGCAATATTAGCCTGGTAAATATTCCGATTTACTTAGAACAGAAACTACGTAACTTTCGTATATAGAACGCCTACTACGTCACAAGCATTACAGTCAGTCTTCACAATAGAAAAACACAATAAACAAAAGTTGTACGTACAACGTTAATCAGAATAATAGCAAGAACCATGTTTCTGTGTACAAACATTAATACATAAGCTAAGATACATTCTATGAGTTTATTTTCTTGCTTACATGTAAATACGGCGACCAAGTTAACGCGCATGCTACCATTATAAATAGATGTGCTAGCAGAAGCATATTTATTACACCGCAGTCCCTAGCTAACATCAAATAGTAGGGCAGTATTACTCATCATTAACAGTAGTCGAGAAGGAAATATATTAAAATGTGTAGTATAGGCTATACAACGGAGACGGACACCTCGCGCACTGCGATCTACACAAGAAGAAAGAGACCACAGGAGGCTACAGGCCACAAGCAGATAGGCTAAAGAGACACCTGGAAGTCCCTAACAGTTCCTGGTTTGAAGACCCGTCCCACTACTGGAGCTCCCCAGAGAGGAGGATGAACAACCCAGCAGCCCTCCTGAGTCCATGGTGCAGCGGTTCCCGTAGGTAGGTAGGTAGGTAGGTAGGTAGGTAGGTAGGTAGGTAGGTAGGTAGGTAGGTAGGTAGGTACATATATCAACTTTCTACTAGCCTCCGGATTTTTGTGCACGTACCACGTCTTCTTCCCTTCTCATTGGTGCTAACAATTACTCTGTAACATTATTGGCTCTCCAGTAGAAAATTCGAAGCTTAAACGGGAAACGTCCGTTGCCTACAGCGTCTACTTTCTCTTAAAACTAGGTTCTTCCCCTCGAAGTACAAAGAAACGTTGGAATTTTATGGCCCCACGCTCGGAAAAATACAATGAACGTTTTCAAGCGAAGCTGCTGTGTTTCGCCTAAATCTTGCATAGTTTCCTACGTAATTACGCGTTTATTTATTGAAAAATATTAATGAAACTTAAAACATATACATACTTTTTGACGGGCTCTTGATTGATGTGGCTTTTAATCCAATTACTTTAAAATTGTAGAAAATTATCAAATTGCGTGTTAATTAATCATTAATAATTCATAAACTACAATTATTCAAGAATTCCTTTTTGCGTAGGTGTAATCAGGCAGAAATATCCCTACAACGGGAAGTACTCTTTCCTTGAAGCAAGCATCCCCGCCATCTGTCCGCCACTGCCATAAAACACGAAACAGAAGCACAACTGGTACGTGAGAAGGAAACGGATTGAAACGAAATGGGGGAAAGTAAATCGTAGTAGATGAGAAACCACCCCAACATTCGCATACCGACCAGGGAAAACCACGATAAACCCATAGTCAGAGTCGGCGGACGACGGGAATGGAACCTGGACCTCCCGAACGTGACCTCATGTGTTGTCGCGGAGCTATCTCCCTCGGTTATTAAAATAGTAACAATAGAAGTCATACCTTGAATTCTATACTGTATACATTGGATACACAGAATATTAATTTAATACACTATACATATGAGTCGTCTTTAAAAATATAAGGAAGAAAAGGTTTGTTTGACATAAATTGTGTGCTTTAACGAGATCTGCATTTTTATGTAGTAAGACTTTAATCATACGTTTTGCCAGCTATGCAAAAGTCATTTACAATGAAAACACTTCATAGAATTTTATTAGGTTGAGATGGATTAGGTTTAGTTTCTTAATGTCTTGTTATTTATTACACTAGTCTGCATTTTCAAACTTTTTATTGCATGATTTCTTAAAAGTAGGTGTTCTTGAATCAAGTTTTTATGCTGATTCCAGAAATAACTTCCGTTTTTTCTATCACGTCAGGTTTTTACACAAAATAAATAATGTTTTGACAATTTTACTAATGAGCGTAGAAAAGTATTCAAATACCATTTCACATAAGGTAAGTTTTTATTCAAGAAACATTTTAAGAATACCCTCAAGAACTCCCCTAATTTATTTCATGACTACATTTTAACAAAACAAGAAGCCAAAGTGTTTCATTTAATTTTTTTCAAACTTTCTCTTCTTTGACTTCCTTGCAGATCCTTGAAGATGACTGTCCCTCCTCAACATCCAACAGTAGTCGGCCATCATCGTTTCATTCCATAACCCCTGGTACTTCCTTAATATCTTGGTGAAAACGTTCACCCTGCTCTTCACTATAATGTCCCAGATTTTCTGGAAAGTAGTCGATATGTGAATGCAGAAAATGCACCTTTACACTCATGTTACAACCCACCTTCTTGAAATTTTTTCCAACATTGTTTCGACAATGGCCTTGTAATTAGGATCTTTGTTATTGCCTATGAAGTTTTCAGCAACTGATCGGAAGGTGGTCCATTCTTCTATTTCTCTCTCATTCATTGTCTTCTCAAAATCTTCGTCCTTCATCAATTTCTTTATTTGAGGACCAACAAAAATGTCAGCCTTTAATTTGTCTTGTGTAATGAAGGGAAATTTCTTGGAAAGGTACTTGAAGCAGGGTCCAACTTGTGGTAGAGCCCTTACAAATTGCTTCATCAAGCCCAATTTTATGTGTAGTGGCGGAAGCAATATCTTTATATCTCTATATTTTTGAAGTTAAATTGTGAAGAAAAAAAACTGTACGTGATAGAAAAAACTAAAGTTAGTTCTGAAATCAGCATAAAAAATAAGTCAGAATCACTTATTAGTTTTCTGTCATCCGATATCATGCAGACTAGTGTTATCAAAATGTTAAGTCTTACAATGCTGGAATGAGGCTATCCCTATAAATTCAGGATATAAGTTTATTTGTCATGAAAATATCTCAAACATGCATTATTTTAATAAAAATTGTTGGAGGACAATTTTTGAGAACATCTAAATTTTCTACAAATTTTCTATGTAAATGATAGTTTGGGGCGCGGAAATTTTCTTGAAAACCTTCGTGTCGCATCCTCTGAAGATGCGATTTAAATACCAGGTTTCACATTTAACAAGCTTTTCGTTTTTGAGTTATGCTGCTCGTTCACACACGCGCGCGTACGCACACTTACACTCACACATGCGCGCGCGGACCTTTTTCCAAAAATGCTTTTGGTGAAATATTTATTTTTGTTGAAATCTCGGTATCGACCTTTTTAATGAAATACAACAGTTTCTCTGCATACTGTAACTATGTTGTAGCGAAAGCAATAATATTGATTTATATAATCGCCGCACACATATGGAAGGTAAGTTGTTTAATCGTCGACTATTGGATTTATGAATTCTACTTCATAAGGAAAGTAGAATAAGTTATTATTGCAACATATTGAACAGGCAGACAAGAATATAACTCCATAAGCTTCAAATAAGTCAACTTTATCTACATATTATCTTTGTAATTGTAACAGCTATCATATAAATAAAGATTTCTGGTAGTACAGCATTTTCGATTGCTGATTATTAAAATTTGCTGATTTCCTTCCCTGAGCATCATCGGCGATGAAATAAAGGACTTCTACGTGCAGAGTGCATCAGCATCAGCCACCGACATACATACGTATTACAAACAATAACCAGGAACAAATTAAGATACGCCAGTTTTCAGCTATTAGTCTAACCATTCCTGTGTGAAGTTTTTAATGATGAAATGTCAGTGTTAGCACAGTGTTACATCGGCATATCTGTCTGCAGACGGTAAGCATTCTTTACAGGTTAATCACCTAGACAGACACCCATGCCAAGTTGGTATGTAAATAAGTTACAAACTAAATATCAATCGCTGGGCATGTTTGATATTCTTTGTGGCAAACTCGATAGCATTTAATTTACACATTAATGAGCATGTATGACATTTGGAAAAAACACGGTATCATTACATTCTTTCCGCTTATCAACACACTTCATATTGCCTTTACCGTTTATGGAAACCACTGTAGGATAAAAAACTTTTCTTTATATTGATCTTAATTTTGGAAGTATTTAACGCCCATTTTTATATGTATGGACCTAAATAGTCGGACATTATATTTAAAGGGCTGCCGGACTCAAAGCAAATGTATAAGAATATTTGCCAATGATTAAAAGTCAAATTATCATGAAATATAATTTCACTTGGGATTTAATAAGACTGTATTTGTCTAGATGCATTTCTTTATTTTAAGTGGAACCTTTCATTAGTTGCTCACTGATGAAGCATCTGCTTATGTTAAATTTTAAGTGTTCACGTTAACCGAAATGATCCTGTTGCTCTCCCTTATTATATGTTTTAACAAACGTATTTGGTATTATCCATTATTTGTTTTGCCCCATATTATGTACATCTCAATGCGTAAATTTTGAATTTCTCTTCCATATTTGACGTAACAGTAAGACAATATAGTTGTAATGCTAGGCTTACCGGAAATGCTAGTAGTTTTGGAGTTCCTTGGCATAGTGTCCTCCACAGCTGCCAAATTTAGGTTGCTATCTTCGACTGCCGACTTGTGGCCACCATCTTCGACTGCTGCTTGTCCCTATGGAAAGAAACACTGAGTAGAACTTTTTTCCAATTAAAACTGTGAAAGAAATACAGTTGCAGCGGAAATAAACGAAGATAACTTGTTCAGTGACAAATCCAATTTCATGGGAGTACAACAGCGATTGCACTGTAAAGAAGAAACGCAGCATGTGAGCATTTTGCAGTAACAGGATAATTTTGTACATCAGCATGACCGGGTGACCGGTTTTACTTTCTCTACTACGTATATAGATGTTTCAGAAATACTTTTACAAACTTCGGGTATGGGTTCCTTACACCACAAGAAGGAAAAAAGTTCATATGAACATATGTCCCATAATCCTTTGTTTTCTCGTTAGGAGGTGTTCAACACAGTGGTACACTTATAACACAAAACTCATAAGAAATTCTCGAAATGTCCTCCTCTTGCTTCTATGCATGCCTGTACTCGTCGAATCATGGAATGTCGCACCCTGTCAAAAACTCCGGGATGGTGTCGAATGGTTTCGCAGGCTTCCATGACACGTCGATGAAGCGTTTCTGCATCCGGGATGGCTGCTCCATAAACCAGTGATTTAAGATGCCCCCAGAGGTAAAAATCCACAGGATTGAGGTCGGGAGAACGTGCAGGTCATGGAACTGGTCCTCCTCTGCCTATCCATCGGCCATGGTAGATTCATGTTCACGAAATGAATATCCAGCCATGGTGGAATGAAACACGTGCAGTTAACTCACTACATGTACACAATTGAAACGTTGAAGACAGACTAATGACAAATGACAAACGTAAATAAGTCTTCATGGCAACACTTCGCCATCTACCGTATATAGTACAATGGGTCAACGCCTTCTATGAATGCATAGAGAAATGAAGTTTTGAGGTTGGACCCCGAAGGCCGTTGAACTCACACTTTCATTGTGACAGGCTCACGCGAAAACCAAGGATTATGGAACATATGAACTTTTTTCCTTCTTTTGGTGTGAGGAACTCATACCCGAAGTTTGTAAAAGTATTTCTGAAGCACCCGGTAGAGAAGCTATTACATTCCATCTAAAAATTCGATACCAAGATTTCATCGGAAATACATGGTTTGAGGCTCCTTATTAAGAAAAAAAACATTTTTAGAAAAAGTGTCGTGTCTGTGAACAGCATAACCAAAAACGAAATATCGAATAAATACCAAACTTTGTATATTTAGAGAGGTAGAATCAGATGACTGAAAAATTCAATGCCATAGCCGGGATTTGAACCATGGATTTCCCGATCTTCGTCCGGTTGCTCTAACCACTGAGCTACCATGGCAACATGCAGGTACGGCATTACATTCCCCAACTGATTCGCATTTTTCCCCCTGTAAACCACAAGGATATCTCAAATTGTATTGAGATGACATACCCCAATGGCGACTTACATTGTTTTAAGCACTTTCAGTCCAGGGCTTCATAGTTTCAACCGCCATTAGGTCAATTAATGGAATTAATTGTTCTTCCACACAAGCCGTGTGTTGGACAGGGTTGGAAAATGCGAAACAGTTGGAGAATTCTTAAGTAGAAAATTCCAAAAACAACGGGTGCTTTAGTCCGACAAGTTTTTTCAAGGCTCTATAGAGGGAAGTGGGGCTGATGGATCAGTTATATGTAACAAAACTTAATGGCTGCGTAGGTAACTAAGCATAAAAGCACAGGCGTCTACAAAAAGGGAGAAAAAGGACCATTATTAACTTTTTCCATCAAAACCGTGTTGTGCTTACCTCTAAGCTGATGCTGTAAAATTGTGCTTCTACATAAGAATTTGTTGAATTAGAAAAGCATAAATCATGGAAAGTTGCAGAGATAATTGATTTTCATAAACCATATAAGGCTAAACACCTACCATCGAGTTATCGTCCAACCAGTGTGCTACCAACTCTATCAAAATTATTAGAAAAGGTAATCCACGCGCCCTTAGCACAATTTGTTTACAGCAATAATATTATACCATCCTTTCAATTTGACTTTCGTTCTCAGCATTCAACAATCCTCTGTTCCGTCGTGGTATGGATTGTGGTCGTCTATAATAAAACTCACAACCTAAGTGGATGTTAAAGGAATTATTTGGATTAACACACTATGATTCGAGATACTGCCCTTCGATAATCTGCTCTTAGTCCTCTTCCTGAGTGAGGAAAATGATGTGTTATATGTCCAATAGATGTCACTCTAGCTAGCTCTAAGGCAATGCTGGAAACATATGAATAACTAATGCCGCCAAAGCCTGTGAGATACTCAGCCTCAAGGCGTAACCGAGAGATTTGAGGGCCCTCAGCCTCAAAGCGTAGCCGAGGGATGCTTTTTAGAAGGAGAGGAGTGTAGCAGTTGCGTTCCTAAGCTTAGGTTTCTGATTCACGAGAGTTTAGGTTAGTTTTAGTTTCTTTTTTTATATCAGCTTAGGTTTCTGATTTACTTATATATATATATATATCCTTGTTTGAAATTGTTACCAGTGGTTACATCAAAGCACGCGAGCGAAGCGAGCGTGCGTTCCTAAGCTTAAGTTTCTGTTTCACGGGAGGTTAGGTTAGGTTCAGTTTTTTTATATAAGCTTACGTTTCTGAAGTCACGTTTCTGGAAATAACATATTAATATAACAAACTTTCACAAAAAGAATACAAAAATTACAATTTTGGTGCATAGTCTTTCTTACTATGAATGCGTTGCGTTTTTGTCAGCGGCAACACTAAACGAAGAAGAAGAAAAAGAAGAAGAAATTCTAGTAACAACACATCGCATATTTAGCGGATTTCACCTTTTCTTTTAGGTTGGCTGTTCCCACTTTGCAGGTGATTTAGGGAAAAAGTGGCCACGTTTGTTGTGTTCATAACGCGAATTGCCTATAAAAGTAAAACACCTAAAAGGGGCGGGTAGGTGGGCACCAGCTATTGAAGAGATCACATCCACTTCTAAAGTCACTCTTAAGGTAATTTATTCACTTTCCTATTGCTTTTATAACCATTTTTCAGGAAGAGGACTAAGAGCAGATTTCCCCTGCCCTTTAATTCTTCCATCACCAGAACACTAACCATAACACTTTAACTGCATTATACGTATATACTGTAGCAGCAAACCATGCAATCTTGTGCAACTCACAATAAATTATTGCAGCTCGCTATGTCTCCTGCCACATTAAGCTCTCCCTCCCTGCGTATACAGGTGCACCAACTCTCGACAGTTCAATAGAGCCAACTGCCAATGAACATACCGGC
This sequence comes from Deroplatys truncata, assembly GCA_030765065.1. Lineage (NCBI taxonomy): Eukaryota > Metazoa > Arthropoda > Insecta > Mantodea > Mantidae > Deroplatys > Deroplatys truncata. The sequence continues at coordinate 30,312,803 of CM060980.1, read as the reverse complement.
CGCCAAGAAATAAGTCTTATTCCTTCAATAACATAGGTAATGGAAATATAATTAAATAACTACAAATACAATATACATAAACATAAATCTGTCTCTTGAGGAAGAGAACGCATCTTGACGATGGACCTCTGAAATGACACGCTAGCTGTGCGAATTGTTGCAACCAGAGCTAATCCGTCGTCTCCTGGATGTGCTCGCTCACCACTGTCAGCTTCCAACAGAGTGGAGGAACATTGTATTCCTTAACAATGACAAATGCCCGGCTTAACATTTGCAACTTCACTGGTCCACTTGGCTCGCTGCTGAATATGATTTAGATACTCGCATGACTATCTGGACTAGAAATCCAGTAATTGTTGCTGCATTTTTCCCCACCTTACTAACAAAGTAAGTTTCACACCACCGAAATATGGCTTAGATAAACTGGTTAGAGAAGTGCCAATGAAAAGATAATATTAGAATCAGATTAGAGAGGAATTAAGAGTCTGGAATTCAGACAAGCTTCACTTTGAGGGTATAAAACCCCTCATAGGTAAGACATGATGCACCCATCACAAGTCTAAGATGGTGTTTGAATGTCTTCATCCCTGCCTCCCAAAGACCGCCGAAATGTGGTATTCAAGGTGGCGTGAAATGCCTATTTATGCCCTCAAGATTTGCAAAACATTGTATTTATTGCTTAGTCTGCTCACATCTGAACAGCTCTTGCAGTTCGTTGAACTTTCTTCCTGCACCTACAGAATTTGTGCCAATGTCACTATAAATATTCTGACCTATACCACGACGAGAGACAAATCTCTTTAATGCCTCACTAAATTCTTCTGTAGACGTGTTATTAACGACTTGTAAGTGTACTGCTCTTGTACTAAACAAATGAACAACGATACATAACATTTTACCTTTGTCTTTGTTCTGTGAATGCCATACTTTATATAAAATCGTTCTATATAATCAATGCCACAATTCCAGAATGATCTAGCTGACTCCACTCGTGCACGTGGTAACTCTCCCATACGCTGCTTTGCTGCATTTTCTTTCAGTTTATAACAAATAAGGCAATTATGAATCAAGTTTGAGAGTGCTTCTACCGTTCAGTATCCAATATCTTTATCTAAGTGAGGATAATAGAGGTTGAGAAACTGCATGCAACAATCTTTTGTGTTCATGTTCAATACGTTTTGTTAAATGGTAATGACTTGACAGAGTCAAAGGATGTTTCTGATCGTATGTTACGTCAGCATGTTCTAACCTCCCACCAACTCGAAGTAATCCTTTGCTGTCTAGAAAAGGTTTCAAAGCAAAGGTTTTTAGGTAGATCGGAAAATCTTGTTCGCAAATTACATGTGATTACAACATGGCAAGCTAGTTTGGTTCTTTCTTCTGGAGCTTCCTGCTGGCCAAATTGTAGCATATGCACATAGTCAAAATGGTCCTTCCCACTAAAATTTATCTTCCATCAGATTCTCAGGAAGCATGCCTCTTGATATTAAATCAGCTGTGTTATTATGAAGGAACATGTCTCCATACTGAACCTTCTGAAATTTCTTGAATATCAGACACCTTATTGGCAAAAAATGTTTTCCATTGGGTATAGGATGCTGTCAACCATGTGTGTTGGAATGAGAGGCTCAGTGCCCATTTCGCCTTCTTTAGTAGTCTTCCTCCGTGGTCTAGGGTCTAGCTTCAAATTTACGAGGTCACGGGTTCAAACCCGGCGGAGGGCAATGAATATTTTCGGGAGTAAAAATCCTTAGCATGGCTTCCTTCGGAAGAGAAGTAAAGCTGGTGATCCCGTGTCGTAGGTTTTACGGCACGTAAAAGAACCTCAAGACTAATAAGGAGGTCTCTGAGCAAAAGTTTTGTTCCTTCACGCCCATTATGCAATGGGCGCTAAGAACCATAGTAGTTAAACAACGTCCAAAAACAAAACTCAACTACTTTAGTAAACCAGCAAGGAGTAATGCGCCACATAGTTCTAAGCGTGGTAGTGATAATCACTTTAAGGGTGCAATTCTGACTTTGAACAAAGAAGTTTTACAAATGTTATGCCTTTCTTATTTGTGGAGTGTACATAGATGCATTGACCATACACTTTTTCCGATGCATCGCAAAAACCATGCAACTTTGTGTTGCCTGTTGAACCATAACCAATTACTTTGTGATCAATAGGGATACTGTTAATCAGAGTAAATTCACTGTGAAGTGTGTTCCAATCTGCGACCAATTCCTCTAACATAGGCTGATCCCATGCCGCTCGTTCCTACTACAACCTTTGAGGAAACATCTTGTATTAAGTAACATTAGGACTTATGAACCCTAAGGGATAAAAATGCCAGAAATTACCGACAAAACTATTCTTTTAGTGAATTCATGCGTATAATATATTGTGTTGAGACTGCTTGTAATTTGAAAGTTTTCCACACTCGGATGCCACAGTAATACGAGGGGTAGACTCCATTTTTATCAGACTATAATGGTAAATTAGTTTTTTTTCAGGTCTGGTGGAATGTTCGCTAAGAATTCTGAATGGTTGCTAGACTATCTACGCATGAAAATCCACCCCTCCTCAGAATAGCTATCAATTCCTGTTGAAATGCCTCACCTAAAATTGCACATCCTGAAATGCAATCGTCAACATAAAAATCCCTAAAAGTGACTGCAGCTGCTTTGGAAAAGATATATACTTCTTCATGAACTAGTTACTGCGGACAACGAATAGCTAGAAATGTGGCACTAGCCATACCACAAGTTACAGTATTCAACTGATACCCTTCTATAGAAGTTGCAGGGTTGCTTCTCCATAGAATTTTCTGATAGAATTGATCATCAGTGTGTACCCAAACCTGTGTGTACATTTTTACAAATATCAGCTGTAAATGCTATCTCATGAGTCCTAAGCCTCAGGATGAGAGAACAAATACCCTGCTGAATAGTATGACCAACAAGCAATAAATTATTCAGTGCAACTCCATTCCTAGAAGCTGCGGAACAGTCAACCACTACTCCCGTCTTTGAGCTGTCTGTCCTTACAACTGCATGGTAAGGCATGTAATAGCAAAGTGTTGCGTAGGTTTTGCGACTTTCATGTGAAATAATGCTTCATATTCTCGTAAAAACTCTGTATAACCTTCCTTCATTCTTCGGTTTTTGACTAGATTTCCTTCTTTGTAATCTTCTTGTAGCTTCCATCCTTAAGTGATCTTATTTTCTAAGATCCCCCTTAAATGGAAGCTGAACCACAAACTTTCCATCAGAATCCCTTGTTGAATTTTGAGGGGAATAGCCTTCACATGCCCTTTCATTCTTAGTTTTTGGAGTCTGACGCAAACTCCTCAATCTCCCAGAATTTCTGCAGTTGCTACTGAATATTGACATCAGTCTTAGCAAAACAGGATACTAATAGCCGCTGTGGTGCATCACAGGACCTTCCAGCATCTGAGTATCCTCCTGTAAGTACCAACCAAACTCTGTTACCATTATAACAGGATGGTCATTATCCTGATGCAATTTGCCTTGACGTTGAATGTATGAGCTAACTTCTGCACCCAATAAAATATATATCCTCCCAGGCTCATAAAATCTAGGATCAGCAACTGAAATATTCTGAGGTAGTTTCCCATCACTGCAGTCAATTTGCTGTACTGGCAGATTTTGTAACCTTTAGCAAAACTAAACAATCTACTGATATTACAAAGTCACTTGCAAGTGATCCAATTGAATGCAAACACCATGTTTCGTTTCTGGAACTGAACTTCGAGTTCCTTGAACAGGTTTAGTATCGCGATGCCGTAAGTCTTAATCTCTGAGCACATTCCTAGATATGAAACATGATTGAGAATCTGTATCCAACAAAGCTCTACGAGTCTTCCAGTGACCTTCGTTATTCTTAACCTTAATTCAAAGCTGTAGATAGGAAAATATGTTTTCGAGGTTCAATTTTAAATGCGGAGTAACTATTTGCACCATTATCTGTCCCTGAGAGGCAAAGTTTGATGAAACTGCATTCCTACTAGTATTGTATTGCTGTTTAGCACCATCAAGGTGAAAAAATTAAATTAAATTGGGTTTTATTTATGGACGGTCTTTAACTGCTGTGGTCTTTAGCGTCCTATTATATGTTGGACCTGAAAGAACGTAATTTTGCACAGAGGCCTCTTTTTCAGGTTTGAGGTTCTTTTACATGCCGTAAATCTACGACACGGACCACCGGCTTTACTTCCCTTACAAAGGAAGCCACGCTAAGGATTTTACGCCCGAAAAAAAATCCAACACTCTCCGCCGGGTTTGAACCCCGACCTCGGGATCTAGAGGCCAGCATGGTAACCAGTACACCACGCAAGATGACATCCATAGTTTAACTAAATTGTGATACCTTTTACTGCAGATACGACAGTTGTTTGATTTGCAATTTCCTACTATATGACCCGTTAGCAAGCAGTTGAAGCACAGATTAGCATTCTTAGCAAATTATCTGCGTTCTAAAACAGAAGCCTCAATAAAATCTTTACATCCTGCTAAGATACGCGCATTATTGAATATGCGCACTTCACTGTTGAAGCAGCGTAAACCTGTGGAAAACTGGATTTGTGTTTGTGATTTGCAGCTTTATGAGTGTAAGCATTAACATTGCTTGCGCCATTTGTATTTAACTTAGAGCTTACTATTTCCAGTGATTTACATTTCTTCTCTAAGAATATAATAAGATCCTAGGGAGAAGGGAACCTTTTTGCATCTAAAGTATCTTCAATTTCCTTTCTAACCGTTGTATCTAACTTATCTAATACAAGCTGTGACATCAAATCTTCCAGTGAAATTTCTAAGTTTAATGCCTTAATTGCATTTAAGTTATTCATGGTTTGATTTATCAGTGACCTGAGCTTCTTTGAAAATGATTTGAGAGCCGTAGGTAAACTTAACAAACGTATAAGATGAGCAGAAGCAATAAGTCTTAAGTTGTCATAACGATTGCAACCTTAAAATTAGAACTTGTAACTGGAATGTTAGCTATCAAATTATGTGCTTGGCCAACGTGGCTAACGATATAGACAGGCTACGCCCGAACTGAAATCAGCTGATACCTCTAGTTCAGTCATGGCCCGAGGAAGTGAAACCACAGTCGCCTAATGCATCAATATTCTAAATAAATAAATAAATTGCTCGTTAAATGCATGAAAAATGCGTTATATCACGAAGCTATTCAACGTCAGCCATGTTTAAGGCTACCATTACCATGTAACTCTGATTCGTGCCGTAGCCTCTTTATCTCGTTAGCCACATTCGCCAGTTAGTGACGATAACAGGTAAAGAAACCTCTGAATGTCATCTAAAATTTCACTGTTAACTACTAAGCTCTCAAAGGTATTAAAAAGGTGCTTAAAATTGGTTACATCACCACTAAATGAAGGTAATTTGATTGTAGACAGTTTAATTGATTTCTTGCTAACACTTGTATGTGACAGAGGAGGCTGCTGGGATTGTTTTCAGCGTTTGTTTTTGAAATTTGTGCTATAGATTTAGACATTCTTGCTTCTTGGTTATAATAAGCTAATTCAAAAGTTTTTCTATTGGCAGCATGACTTTCAACATTTTCAAATAATTCTAGCTGTGATTAAGCACCTTAAAGTTTATCTCTAATATTGAGCAAGACTTTCATTCTAACATTTATTAAGTAAATATCTAAGACTGCTTGAAATTCATCCAAAAAATTTGCGAGGCGAGTGCACTTTTGCCATTCCTCGTGTTTAACTAATTCGTCCTTATTTTGTTCATCTATGCTAATATCAGTTTCAATAAACTTTTAATAACCGTATATCAACACACATAACTCTAGGTGATAAGAGGACATAAGCATTGGGAAGTGTGGATAGTAGGAATAACAATAAACATTAAAACCAAGATGGATGTAAGGTAAAATGGTCATAAAACCATAGCAATACAGTCAAGCAGTCAAGGTAGACTACTACTTAGCTACTAATAGTACTGGAATTCAAACCTGGTGCTGCAGAAAGATACCACACATACCCTTAGATCGCTCCATGGGGCTGCGTAGAATATTCCATTCTTTTCGGCAACATCATATCACATCTGATGGATTTGTGCATTGCCGTCAACTAGTGTGAAGAAGAAAAAATGGCCAGCGCTTAACGGTCTCAGACATCACAAAATACGTGGAACACAGCTTCCATCCGGTACACATTCATCTGACAATTCACAACCACATCCGGCCCGTGGGACAAAAGTGTTCCGTTGTGGTATGGATTGTGGTCGTCTATGATAAAACCCAGCCTAAGTCGACTTTTAAAGGAATTGTTTGGAACGCCGGATAAACATACTATGATTCGTAACTCTGCCACTTTAATTATTGCATCTTCACCTTTACCAGAATACTTTAACAATATAACGCTTTAACGTCATGATACACACACACAGATACTGCAGCACCAAAGCATACAACCTTGTGCAATTTACAATAAATTATTGTAGCCCGCCATGTCTCCTGCCACATTAAGTTATTCATTCCCCTTCCCCCTTTCGTACAAAGGCGCACCAACTCTCCACAGTTCAATGCAACCAACTGTCATTGAGCACCATTAGTTGCTAAGAATTACTGAAAATAACATCAAAGCCTTTGAGAAGAAGCAATACACTATTGCCGTCTTGCTTGGTATAGCGCAAGCCTTTGACACCGTATGGCATAGAGTTTACTGGTTAAATTACATCGAATTGGACTTTCAGAATATCATCAACATAACTAAAAGTTTCATCTTACAGCTGGTGCGAATAGAGAATTACAAATCTACACTCAGCAGGAGTTCCGCAAGGATCAATTCTAGCACCGTTACTATTTTACTTATTTATGTACGTACCAAGTATATCTACTGCTATGTATGTAGACGACACAGTTATTTGCTGTTCACATCCCGTCTTAAATACTGCAATTAAAAGAGTACAAACATCGTTAATTCTACTATCTAGAGTTCACACCCTGGAGAATGAAAGTGAACACCAACAAGACCGAAACTAAGAACACCTTAAGACTATATAACAACCCAACCACATTACTACTCCAGAAAAACAGCTTACATGAATGCTTCCAGAAACGCCAGTTAAATATTTAGGGTAATGCTAGACACAAAACCAACCTGGAATTCTCACATATCCTAGATTTCAACACTAGCTACTACCAGAATCAAAAAGCTATACCCACTACTACACAAGAGATCACAGCGCAATATAACTATATAAGTCTCTCGTATGTCCTATAATATCATACGCCACTCCTGTGTGGGGTGCAGTTAGCAAAACTCACATTCATCGACTTCAGGTTACACAAAACAAATTTTTCCGCACAGTTACAATGACTCCATTGTTCATAAGAAATGATCAGCTTCTTCAGGAATTTGTAATTCTACCCATACAACGGTACTTCAAATTGCTCACAAAGAAACTCTTCTTCAGATTAGCTGGAATACCAGGCGCTGCAATGTATCACATTGACTTAGAAATCCACAGAAGAGAAGATTAAAAGAAAAACTACCCCAAGACTTCCTGCTCACTGATTCTGAGGATAGTGATTTCTCAGACTAATAAATTAACCTCAATCTTCCAAACCCTGTTCTCAATCATTGATTGTAATTAGTTGAGTATATTTGTTAACTTTGTTTAATACTTTGTTACTGTTATCTAGTCAAATATAATTGTTAATATCATTTACTTGTAATTATTATCCAATTGTTAATGATATCTTCTTGTTATCTGTGGACATGTTAGAGGTAATATCCTCAGTTTATTATATTTAAAGAAATTGTTAAATTAATTTATCACTGGCTTGTATAGCAATCTTGTTGATCGGCTAAATAAATAAAAAGAAAAGCATAAGCTTCCCTCCCCCTTTTTAATTGTGAGAAGTATGTTAATGAAAACAATGATCTTTATGCGGCGCTTTCTTGCGTATAGTTATTTATTTCTTCTCTTTAATTCCAGCAAATGCGATGCCAAAAATCTGGGAGATGCTAATTCAATTGTGACTGAAAACATTATTGCAATACCTACTACAGTTGACTGGAGATATGGAGTGAGTAAACCAACTGTTAGTAATTTTTATCGTAGCAATAAACGCGCCCCTGGTGATGCAGTAGTGTTGCTTCTGAGGAACAGGAGACCGATGCCCTTTACCTCCTATCGGTGTATAATTTTTCTCATGCTGGGAACTCTAGAACGGAATGCACTCAGTCTCATTCCGCTAGGTCTTTGGAGACTGAGTAGCCATTCGATTGAAAATGGTGGCTTGAAACCTGTAAAACTTCGGCAGGGAACTTTGCATGCTGCTCACGATATCCTTTAGGGTTTTGCAAATCTATTTGACGCCGTTTAATTTTGTCCTAGATTGGTTAGTTAATATTAAATAATCATTAGAAACATATGGAGAGTAACCTTCATCGCCTAAAATGTATTCAGTGGATTGAATATTATATCGCAAAATCAGTTCTTTACTTCTTCCAGAGCCAACGGTGTATGGAAAAGAAATGCTAGTTTCGCGATACAGTTATCACGAGTTAAATTATAACTATTATTGGTATCTTAAATGGAACTTAATAAACCATAACTTTCTGAACATCTGAAAACTGATGTTTCGAGACTGAGACAGCTGAGCACCAGGCGCAGTAATTTCATCCACTATTTAGCAGCGAAGTCAAGATTGCTTGAAATTGAGGCAAACCCTTTTATTGGATTGGTTAATATCAAATCGACAGAATGGTTGCTTTAGCCGTCAACCAGTTTAGCTGCCTAACCTCCCAACAATACAGAAACAAAGTGGAATCATGATTCACAGTTATTGAAGAAATTTTGCCATTGTTTTGTTTTATCTCTCTGATTTAACCTTGTTTAACCTCTGTGGTCATATCGGAGTTTTGACTTCAGGAACAACTAGTTAACTGTAGGTTGTTGCGGTTGGTTTTACTCATTTCCATCAGGAAATTCGATTGCACATTCATATTTCCAACTTTGGGGAGGAAACATTCTGCCACCCCAGGAGGGAATGGAACGTGAGACCTTTGGTTAGAGAAGCCGGAACGCTGACCACTGGATTACAGAGGCATCCTAATCATTGGTACCAGTATTTGGATGCAAATTGAATTGCCGCTCGGCTTTTTTATTGCTCCCCTACTTTGTTACAGAAAACACTTCTTTATTATTGACGAGGGAGAAGCTACGAAGGAGAAGCGACTTATTCCGAGTTTATTTAACAGAGGTAGTTAGTGTTAGCAGAAATTCCCGATTATTGAGCCTGAATCATTGTAGCTAACAATGTAATCTCGGTTTCTCTCTTCTTCTTTCATTACGTTACTCCAAATTGTAGCCTCAACTATATGTTATTTTGCGCTTTTGGTCAAATTAGTAGTTAACTCTGTTATAGTCATCATAATCGAAATAGCTATAATACACCTTATAAACATATAGGATGTTTCTAAATTAGACCGACAAACTTTGGGATTTCATACGCAACCTCCTTTGAAGTACGTTTTGCTAAGGCACCCGTGGGTGTGACGTTTCGTTTCAGTGCATGAGGGGTTTATGTGATTATATTGATCGGACCTACAGAGGGGGTTGAAATTGAAGTAATTAGGTATTTGAAAATTGAATACACAGATAATTAATGTTGCAGATATTGTGTTATATCTGCACCCAAATCATACTGAAAGAAACTTAAAACAATTCAGGTTCAATAAGCCTCATCAGTACAACAAATGCTGATATACACTCCAGTGACTTCCTTCGACGTACCATACTTTGTCGCACCCTTTCAAAGTCGGCAGAGGTTTTCCTGATTTCAACTGCTGCGCTGCTGATAGAATTTCCAAGTCAACATACTCTTCATAAACCACAGAATTCATGTAAATCCCCCAAAAAGAAATTGGATTAAGTCATGTCAGCATGTCGACCAGGCAACGATACATCCCGATCTATCCAGTGAGCACTGAACGTAGCGGTCAAACGGACGCGTACTTCATTCCCAAAATGAACTACTGCCCCCTCATGTTGAAACCACGCTCCTCGTCTGATATTAAAAGCGAGCGGGCGGTCTAGCTCAGGCGAATTTCTTGTAAGAATATTTCATAAATATTCGCGCTAAGTCGTCGCGGAAAAGAAGTCATTCCTCATCCCTGCCCACACATTGACACCAAATCTCAACTGATGTGACATGGGAATTAAACAATCCCTCGCGTGTAAACAAAGTTGCCAGGCTTCTCGGGTTTTACGGGACAGTCCCGGATTTGTGCTAAATGTTTCACCTCCCGGAGAGTTCCTCAGTATTTTTTACCCGTATTTTGAAGGGTGAAAAAAAGTTAATGCTTTCAGCTCTGGTATTGCTATATTTCATTACTGCAAAAAGAAATTCCCGGTAAGTTTTATCCTTTATAATAGTTGATAGTGTTGGTATATTCTGACTCACTTACAATACTATTGGTTCATTGTATACTAATTAGCTATTTTTGGGGTTTGGCCAGCCAGGCGGATATAATGAGTAATAATCAGCAAGTGTTGTGCTGCTATTTAACTTACATTTCCCCTTTGATTGATACCCGTCAACAATGAAAGATATTTGTTAGAAGCTTGTGAAGCGAACACGAACACGTGGTTATTTGTTAGAAAACAGGAAGTATATTAGTCGTGGAAATGGATAGGAATTTGAAACGCAAAGGTGATCAAGGTAAAAGGCTGTGTTTTTCCTAAGGATTGGGAAAGCGAAACTGAATTTAGCGGTTGTTTAGTATGCAATGGCGACGATAGGTATTACTCGAGACATTTAGCAATACCACTGGTTTGGTAGCGCTGTTAACGTCTTCGCATTCAAGTACCTGTGTTCACTATACACAGCAGGGATAGTTGCTACGTGGTCGCAAGTAAAACAACACTAAAGCGCAGCACAAAGTATTTTGTGATTATTGCCGTGTGTTTCAGTTTCACATGGCGGACCAAATGCGCATCTGCCCCTTATTTTAATTTCAGATATCTGGCAATCCTGCGTGTAAAGCTTGTTTCATCTGTGAATGAAACACGGTTAGCAAAGTCTGGTTGGACTGCAGATTGGTTCAGATGTCAATTACAAAACTATGTCGCAATGGATACTTACCTTACTTAAGGTACTCGTCCACGATGCCAGTTTTATGGCATGCCACTTTCCTTGCGGGCCACAAATGTGGCACGTTCTGTTTACACACAGCTTGCAAAGTTGCACGATTTGGAGTTGCGTCACTATAAAAGTGGCATGTCCACAGAAATGTTGCACCGAGCGTTTACACGATGCTATATTTGTGGCGGTAATTTTTCTGCATGCCACTTTCTAGTCAGCTGTGTGCTTGGTATGGCGAATATGTCGTCTGATAATGAAGTTTTATCCGTAGCATGCCTGTCTCTTGTTTTACTTCGTCGACGTAGAGAAAATCGTAAAAGGACGGCCAGAAAGTGTTGGGTAAGAGAGTGGATTTTAAGTCGCGAATATTGTGGGGTTGTAAGCAACTTGCTGCAAGAGCTCTACGACGGAGATCAAAATTTAGAATTTCCTACGTATCAGCGGTTGATTTTAATTATCTGCTAGAAGAATAGCACATGTAATACAAAAGCAAGATACAATAATGAGGTCAATATCAGCAACAGAACGTCTCGTGTTGACACGGAGATTTCTAGCCACAGGTAATTCGGCTTTAAATAATGGAGCGGCAACATTACCGAGTTTAATATATAACACGTTCGGTTGTCATCTATATAATCAATGTGAGTTTTTTTAGGCAGCAGCTATCAGTCAAAGATGTATTTATTTCTTATATTTGGCACAACAAGAACTAAGACTTTGTGCCATTGCAAAGAACTGTAAGTATGAATCCTCATACTGCAGCAAAAAACGTTAGGAATTCAAGAAGTATTTTTTGCCATGAAGGAGAGGTTCCATGCCAATATCGCTACATTTAAAGTGAGTGTGTTGGTACTTACCAAAGAATCCACTCATCTACTGCACCATTATTGGTGCTGGTGTGGTAAAACATAAACTGCAGTGCATCGTAAAATTCCCATTTTGTTTTATACTTGTCTTTTTCACCACTTTCAGATTTCCCTGCCTTCATTTTGTTCCTTTCGTTGGTGAACTGGGTCCTCAACCTAAGGATTTTTACTTTAATTTGCTCTGCTGATATGTAGAACTCTATTTCTATATCATGTAACGCATTTTGTCGCTTTTGTTTATTTCTGTAATCCGCAGTGTCTACTCTCCACAAACAATCTTTGGTCTCAATCAGTTCAATAAACGTTTTTGTCATTTCCCTCGTCCATTTATTGTTAAGGACATTATTAGCTATGAAGAAATAAATAGTCACCGTACTACAATAAATTGTTCGTATTGTTAAGGAAATAAAATGCACGTATCCATCTTAATTCTGTACTTAGTGTAACACAAATTATAATCCTTGTACCTACCTCTCAAACAGCTATTTACTGTCACAGCGGACGACATAACAAAGTTGCACGGAATACGCCACAAAAGTTTTTTAAACTGTTCAAGCTACTTTAAGATGGCGCAACTTTCTTTTTTTCGCTGCGTACACGAAGCAACTTCTTAAGTTGCACGCCACTTAGAAGTTGCGCTGAATTTGAGTTGCGCGTGCAATTTTCCTACTTGCTTGACAGTTTACACGATACAACTCTGCGCAGTTCGAAGTTGCAAGCCATTTAAGTTGCATCGTGGACGAGTACCTTTAGTAGCATGAACATTTTCAAGATGATATAGATGCAACAGCTGTTCCTGCTGAATTCTGCAGACCGTGGAGTGACTAATGTTCAATTGGTGAGCAAAGCTTGAGTACTTACCGAAAGACTGCTTTCTGCACTGCTTCTTCGGGCTCAGGTGCTCGCAGAGAACGCGCCTAATGCATCCAGTTCGCATCGTCTGAGGTATATGCTGCATATGTACTGTGGTGTGCCTTTGATGCGCTTGAGAGAACTCCGTACGCAGTATGTCTACTAATTAATTCCATGCATCATGTTCTGTGTTTGTTGAATTTATAAATTTCACTGTTCTGCATATAAGTAAGAAAGCATTATAGTACTGAGGAGAAATAGATAACAATGAGCGAGTGAATGAAACGGAGCACAAGAAGTCAACAAATGGAAGTAAACAAACCTACTGACTTACAACAATAACAAAATGGGGTGGATTCATCACACGAGCTCCAGAATCAAACAAAATGTGGCAGCATTATAACACCGCAAAAAAACTTTTTCTGTTCCCTGGTATGTTATGTATGAGTTCTGTATTTTGGGTCAATAAATAGAATATCCGTAATATTAACTGTTTAGTTATTCAAATTTCACATGCCCTTCCTGTAAAAACTGATCAATTAAAATTCTTTTGCACTGAAACGATGTCGCAGCCCACGAGTAGTGTAACAAACAGCGTTTTAAATTAGGTTCCTATCGGATTCCAAATTTTTAGTCTAACACCTGCATAATTTCATTCTCAGCGTTGAAATAATTACAGATATCAACATATTGAAATGAATAGTTGGACATTCATTTACAGAATAAAGAATCAAATCTTGTTGGACAGAAGATGAAAGAATGATTGTGGTATATTCATTGAGTAGCTTCTGATATTGCACTGGATGTACAAACGTCACTATCATCGTCGTATTCGTCGTGGTCATGACCATTACCATCGATGTTCCAGTAGTGTCATAATGATGATGATAATAATAATAAATATTATTATTCTTAACGCTTTAAATTCATAAACGCAATTAATGCAAATTCCAACTACAACAAACGAGAATATACATCCGTAAGTGATAATATGCAAGGCATTTTTCTTGTAAGCGACACGAAATTTCACTAACTCCTCTAGGGTTCAGTGGTTAGCGTTCTGACATCTCAACCCAGAGGTCCCACGTTCGATTCCCGGTTGGATCGGGGAACTCTGCTTTATCCAGAATCATTCCCTATCCTCCTCAGAGTCTGGTAATATGAATGCGGGAGTGAATGTGAGTGTGCTCAATATAAAAGTTAATAACACTAACGTTAAGAAACCCCACAGTTCAGAAAGTGAAACCGCCACCAGTAAATTGTTTATGAAGCCCCTCCTTATATAAACATAGAAAAAAATCTGATGTGTTACACTCACATGACTTTCTCTACTCTTGTACAAACTATTTTTACAAACGCTTATTCTCCATCTACTTCATTAATCGAGATAAACATTTGCAGTCTATCTTACTGCTAATTTTCTTGTAGATGTAAGGGGAATATATATTTACAAGGGCAATATAGAAATACAGTAGCCTTTAAGCACATACATATCTCTTAATAGCTGGTTGCTAGCTGCAGCACCATTCCCTTTGCCAGAGATTGATTAATACTCTTTGCATATACAAGACAAAAAAAATCTGATGTGTTACACTCACATGACTTTCTCAGCCCTACTCTTGTAAAAACTATTTTTACAAACGCTTATTCTCCATATGCTTCAAGATAATCAAGATGTCAATCTTATTGCTAATTTTCTTGTAGATGCAAGGGGAATACGGTAGGTTATAAGCGATAGTTAAATCCTTTAAGCGCTGGTTGCTATGTGGCGCATTCCATTCTGTTTGCATATCCAGGACATAAAAAAATGAATAACGAATTTGAGAAAAAGTATAAGTATTGGAAAGTTTAAGGGAATAACAAGCAATATCTCGCAAACGGTTCACTCAACAAAAGAAATGTATATGACATAAATTGTGTATTTTAACGCGATCTACATTTTTCGTGTAGTAAAATTTTGTCTATCTCTTATGGTTTACCAGTTATGAAAAAGTCGTTCATAACGAAGAATACTTTTGGAGACATTCCCAGAAAATTCGAGATATACATTTTATTTGTCATGCCAATATCTTAAACATATGATATTTTAATCAAAATCGTTAGAGCCGTTTTTGAGAAAATTAAAATTTTCGATAAAATGTTCCATGTAAAGGGTAGTCTGGGGTGGGGGGATTTTCTTGAAAACCTTCGTGTCGCATCTCTGAAAGATACTGAACCTAAATACCAAGTTTGGTGTGTATCCGACTGTTCGTTTTTGAGTTATGCTGTTCACAGACACACAGACAGACACACAGAAAGACACACAGACACACAGACACACAGACACACAGACAGACACACACACGGACATGTTTCCAAAAATGCTTTTTTTGGATTCAGGAGGTCTCAAAACATGTGTTTCCGGTGAAATCTCGGTATCGAATTTTTGGGTGGAATGCAATACTTCCCCTACTTACTATACGTAGTAGAGAAAGTAAAAAATCTGATGTGTTACTCTCACATGACTTTCTCTACTCTTGTACAATCTAATTTTACAAACGCCTATTCTCCATATGCTTCAAGTTAATCGAGATATCGAGATGTCAATCTTATTGGTAATTTTCTTGTAGATGCAAGGGAAATATCGTAGCTTTTAAGCGATAGTCAAATATTTTAACGCTGGTTGCTATGTGGCGCATTCCATTCTCTTTGCATGTCCAGGACATAAAAAAATCTGATGTGTTACACTCACATGACTTTCTCTACTCCTGTACAATCTAATTTTACAAACGCTTATTCTCCATATGCTTCATGTTAATCGAGATATCGAGATGTCAATTTTATTGGTAATATATGGTAGCTTTTAAGCGATAGTCAAATATTTTAACGCTGGTTGCTATGTGGCGCATTCCATTCTCTTTGCATGTCCAGGACATAAAAAAATGAATAACGAATTTGAGAAAAAGTATAAGTATTGTAAAATTTAAGGAAATAACAAGCAATATCTCGAAAACGGTTCACTCAACAAAAGAAATGTATATGACATAGGTTGTGTATTTTAACGCGATCTACATTGTTTGTGTAGTAAAATTTTGTCTATCTCTTATGGTTTACCAGTTATGCAAAAGTCGTTCACAATGAAGAATACTTTTGGATACATTCCCAGAAAATTCGAGATATACATTTCATTTCTCATGACATTATCTTAAACATATGATATTTTCATCAAAATCGTTAGAGCCATTTTTGAGAAAATTAAAATTTTCGAAAAATCTTCCATGTAAAGGGTAGTCTGGGGTGGGGGGATTTTCTTGAAAACCTTCGTGTCCCATCTCTGGAAGATACTGAACCTAAATACCAAGTTTGGTGCTTATCCGACTGTTTGTTTTTGAGTTATGCTGTTCACAGACACACACACACACAGACACAGACACACACACACACACACACACACACACACAGACACACACACGGACATGTTTCCAAAAATGCTTTTTTTGGATTCAGGAGGTCTCAAAACATGTATTTCCGGTGAAATCTCGGTATCGAATTTTTGGGTGTAATGCAATATTTCCCCTACTTACTATACGTAGTAGAGAAAGTAAAAATGAATAACGAATTCCCATTTGAGAAAATAAGTATTCAAAAATTTAAGGGAATAACAAGCAATATCTCGAAAATGGTTCACTCAACAAAAAAATGTATATTACATAAATTGTGTATTTTAACGCGATCTACATTTTTCGTGTAGTAAAATTTTGTCTATTTCTTATAGTTTACCAGTTATGCAAAAGTCGTTCACAATGAAGAATACTTTTGGAGACATTCCCAGAAAATTCGAGATATACATTTCATTTCTCATGACATTATCTTAAACATATGATATTTTAATCAAAATCGTTAGAGTAATCTGGGGTGGGGGGATTTTCTTGAAAACCTTTGTGTCGCACCTCTGGGAGATACTGAACCTAAATACCAAGTTTGGTGTTTATCCGACTGTTCGTTTCTGAGTTATGCTGTTCACAGACAGACAGACACACACACAGACACACACACACACGGACATGTTTCCAAAAATGCTTTTTTTGGATACAGGGGGTCTCAAAACATGTATTTCCGGTGAAATCTCGGTATCGAATTTTTGGGTGGAATACAATACTTCCCCTACTTACTATACCTAGTAGAGAAAGTAATAAAAAAGTTGCACTGAAGTAGATCGTGTAAGGAAATGTTAGGCTTTAAAACATTTACGATCAAAACAGCAGTTGGAAGTTGGATGTAGTGATTCGACCGCATGCTTACAGCATTTTCAGTGAGATTACTTTAATGCGTAAATCCAAATGTTAGGAACTGTTGTTGCAACAAGACTGCACATTCAGCTAACTATTGCAGGGAGAGCTGATGCAAACGACAAACCTTTATTGTTACGCCTCTGCGTGTGCTTAGGAATAAATGGTCTAGCTACGTATGTGCTTCATTGCTTCTAGTCTGTAGTTATTAAAACAAAAAGGTTGATATGTTACGTTCACATGACTTTCTCTATACTATCATTTATTGCTTTGTCTACTACGTATAGTAAGTAGGGGAAGTATTGCATTCCACCCAAAAATTCGATACCGGGATTTCACCGGAAATATATGTTTTGAGACTCCCTGAATCCAAAAAAAGCATTTTTGGAAACATGTCCGTGTGTGTGTCTGTGTGTGTGTCTGTGTGTCTGTGAACAGCATAACTCAGAAACGAACAGTCGGATAAACACCAAACTTGGTATTTAGGTTCAGTATCTTCCAGAGATGCGATACGAAGGTTTTCAAGAAAATCCCCCCACCCCAGACTACCCTTTACATGGAACATTTATTTTTCGAAAATTTTAATTTTCTCAAAAATGGCTTTAACGATTTTGATTAAAATATCATATGTTTAGGATATTGTCATGAGAAATGAAATGTATATCTCGAATTTCCTAGGAATGTCTCCAAAAGTATTTTTCATTATGAACGACTTTTGCATAACTGGTAAACCATAAGAGATATACAAAATTTTACTACACAAAAGATGTAGATCGCATTAAAATACACAATTTATGTCATATACATTTTTGTTGTTGAGTGAACCATTTTCGAGATATTGCTTGTTATTTCCTTAAATTTTTCAATACTTATTTTCTCAAATTGGAATTCGTTATTTCTTTTTTTTTGTCTTGTGTATGCAAAGAGTATTAATCTGTGGCAAAGGGAATGGTGCTGCACCTAGCAACCAGCTATTAAGAGATATGTATGTGCTTAAAGGCTACTGTATTTCTATATTGCCCTTGTAAATATACATTCCCCTTACATCTACAAGAAAATTAGCAATAAGATAGATTCTGCAAATGTTTATCTCGATTAACATGAAGTAGATGGAGATAAGCGTTTGTAAAAATAGTTTGTACAAGAGTAGAGAAAGTCATGTGAGTGTAACACATCAGAGTTTTTTTATATACTTTCTGCAGAAGTTATTCCTACGAAAGCTTATTTTTCTATCTATTTCCTCTAAAATGAGATAAATTTTTACAGAGTAGTTTCATTACACATTATTTGTAAATACAGGGATAGAGAACACCGAACCAATAGTAAGATCTTCAACAGCGCGTCGCTATATGCTGGGCTTGAAATTCCATACTCCGTTTCATCTCGAGAAATATCTGAATAGCGACAGCACTTTGAAAGTATTGAACAATTCAAACCAATGATAATGGAAAGTCGAAAATGGATAATGCCGCAAACAAAGTGATTTGAAATAAATTGTGTGCTGTAAAAATATCTATATCTTTTGTGTAGTAGCTTTTTGTCTATCTCTTAATGTTTATCACTTATATAAAATTATACAAAATTCCTTCCAAATGAAGAGGAATTCACAGGCTATTCGCAGAAAAATATAAATTTTGTATATAAATTTTATTTGTCATATAAATATCTTTAATGTATGGTATTTAAATCAAAATCGTTAGAGCTATTTTTGATAAAATAAAAAAATTCGGAAAATTGTCCATCTCAGGGGCAGTTTGGGGTAGGCAGATTTATTGAAAATCTTTGAGTCGTATCTTTGGAAGATACTGAATGTAAATACTAAGTCTGGTATTTATGGAACATTCTATTTTTAGTTGTGCTGATCACAGATACACGCAGGGACCTTTTTCTACTTTGGATTCAAGGACCTCAAAACATTTATTTCCGTGAAATCTCAATATAAAATTTTGGGTACTTCTCTATTTACTAGGTACGAGGTAGAGAAAAAAAACTTTCCATTCTTCTCAAGATGTAGGATATTCAATTGTTCTGACAGCCGGCGTCCAGCTGGCAGTTGAACGTACACGGTGGGGGATCGAAGTGAGAACCTCAGGCGGTACGTAAATAGCAGCCAACACTTCGGTAAAAAGTCAACAACTGAGAAGTCTGGTTGTGTCGCATTCCAGAGAGAATTGCACTGAGCATAACACCACGTACTAACTGCCTAATTTAAACATTTATATAAGCTTTGGATGAGTAGAAACAAAGCTTTAACTCCCTCTGAGCCAGAGCTCAGCTGTAAACATTAATGAGCCTAGAAAGTGTGCTAGTAACTTGTACAGTGTTGCCACTAACGATTATTCACTTCGCTAGAATGCGTTAATTCCTTAACATTTGTCTTTTGCGCTTGAGCTCTTCTACGCTTTGCAGTTCTTCTCTGTTTTGCTAATATCTTCAACATCTCGAGTGTAAAAGTAGGAATGTGTTAAGTGAGACAGTCCTTAGCTAAGATCCACTACGAATAAATATGGAACAAATGAGGCAGATTTACGATTAACTACCAAAAAACATCTGTGTACAAATATCTCCCATTAAATTGTAGCACTTAAAATACTAACATAAGAACAGATGTTAAATTTCAGTCTGCCAGTTTCATATTAAAGAGTAATCCTAAATCATAAACGTGTATTTCTAAATGAATCAGCAAGAGTACGTGTTTTGGCGTTTGTGACTTGATCAACTCCGAAAATGGGTTGAATTATAGTGCCCTGCCCATCGTCAAGATGTGGACCCTTGTAATCTTGAGCCAAAGTTCTAAATAGGTGCTGAATGGGAGGCTACGGGTACTAATTATACCATAAAATATAAAATGTGAAGTATAGCAAGCATGCAAAAATATATACTAAACATCATTTATATTTTCAGATATTCTGGGATTAGAATAAATTTCAATTTTCGAGTTTGTTGTCCATGTTCTTGCGTTTCAACTGATTTTACAGAGATCATCTTCAATGTTATAGAGAAGCAAGACAGCGATTGACAATAATGCCTGGCAATATAAGGCTTAAGTAGGGAGTAAGCGGAGCTCAACAAAGTGATGATAGGTTCACGTCTGTGGATCAGTACCTATTGGGTATCTTGCAAGATGAGCTGGACTTCGATACATTGTACTGCATCATTTTTGAAGTCAACATCATTTAAATAGTTTACTTTTTACTGATGTATGCTCAGTTCAAAAATGTAATTGATTTTTCTTCGTTTTGTTTTCACATTTTTAAAAAATGTGGTGTTACAGACTTAAATTTCCTTATAGTTATGATAATAGACTTACATCTCCATGGATTACACTAATCTGCATGATATCGGATGACTGAAAACTAATAAGTGATTCTGACTCACTTTTTTATGCTGATTTCAGAACTGCTTTTAGTTTTTTTTCTATCACGTACACGTTTCTCGCAATTTCACTTCAAAAATATAGAGATATAAAGATATTGCTTCCGCCACTACACATAAAATTGGGCTTGATGAAGCAATTTTTAAGGGGTCTACCACAGGATGGACCCTGCTTCAAGTGCCTCTTCAATAAATTTCCCTTCATTACACAAGACAAATTAAAGGCTGGAATTTTTGTTGGTCCTCAAATAAAGAAATTGATGAAGGATGAAGATTTTGAGAAGACAATGAATGAGAGAGAAATAGAAGCATGGACCGCCTTCCGATCAGTTACTGAAAACTTCTTAGACAATAACAAAGATCCTAAATACACGACCATTGTCGAAACTGTTGGAAAATTTCAAGAAGATGGGTTGTAACATGAGTGTAAAGGTGCATTTTCGGCATTCACATATCGACTACTTTCCAGAAAATCTGGGACATTATAGTGAAGAGCAGGGTGAACGTATTCACCAAGATATTAAGGAAATGGAGAGGAGGTACCAGGGGAGATGGAATGAAACTATGATGGCCGACTACTGTTGGATGTTGAGGAGGGACAGTCATCTTCAAGGATCTGCAAGGAAGTCAAAGAAGAGAAAATTTGAAAAAAATTAAATGAATCACTTTGGCTTCTTGTTGTGTTAAAATGTAGTCATGAAATAAATTAGGGGAGTTCTTGAGGGTATTCTTAAAATGTTTCTTGAATAAAGACTTACCTTGTGTGAAATGGTATTTGAATACTTTTCTACCCTCATTAGTAAAATTATCAAAACATTACTTCTTATTTTGTGTAAACACCTGACGTGATTGAATAAAACGGAAGTTATTTCTAGAATCAGTATAAAACTTGATTCAAGAACACCTGCTTTTAAGAAATCATCTGAAAAATGCAGACTAGTGTTATAATTCATTAAATATAAAGACCAATATTGTGGAAGGAATGACGTATTCGAGGACTTTCGTGCATGTCTTGCATCTGGAACATTCCTCTTGAGACACCAGCAATAGTCTCCAAGCACGTTCATGCCTCAAAGGTCATGGCACCTATCTACCATCACTCGAATGTCTTTAAGGAAGCGCTCACTTTGTTCATCACTATAATCTCCACAGTTTTGAGGAAAGTAAGATAAGTGTCAGCTAAGAAAGTACATCTTTATGGAAGTACGTGCACCAAATGCCTGGTAACTCTGCAGGAGTTTCTCTACAGCAAATTTATATTCTGGGCTCCTATTCTGGGCCCAGAAAGTTTTTAATAACTGACTTCATTGCAATCCAGGCATCTCCACCATAATACCAACCGCTGATTTGTAGACCATAAAAATGCCACCTTTTGTTTTGGCATCACTGACATGCGAAACTTCTCTGGTAAAATAGTAAGAGCGCTACTTTTTGTTAAGTGCCTTAACAAAATTTTAACATTCTTCATTGGGCTAAGTTTGATGTGCAGAGGCGGAAATGGAATTTTTGAGGATCACTAGAGGTTTTGACAGAGCATTGTGTAAACCTGGTTGCAGACTGGTCTTGTTTCCACATGCGTTGAACATAGTGCTTCGGATCTGCAGTGAACAGCAGTTAGCAGATGCTCCAACTTACTGTAAATTTCAGTCATCTGAAACTGACGAAGCCACTGGAACAGACGAAATATTGTTAAGATTGTAGAGCTTATACTTGAATAATCCATGAAGAGTCGCCACTCTTTAGGATAAAATGTTACATCCAAAATTTCAATGAGACCATCTGATATTATGGTAGTAAACCATAGAAGATTCGTCATCCCTTCTGAAATATTATGCAAAAGGTTCGTCCTTTTAAAACCAAAGTAGGAATGATACATTTTTCTCACAAAAGGAATAATCTTCAATTTTCGATCTGTTATTGTGTCTTTACCACAAATGTAGCAAAACAGGCCTGGGTGATTTTTGCACTTTATATTTATTTTGTAGGAAAATCAGGGTTATAGGTCAGAAAGCTCAAGCCAGATTACTGCAGTTGTATGAAAGAACGCTTTTTCCCCTCTTCCTACCAAGGAATTGTCAGTATACCTCAAGCGTGATTTTAAGGTCCAAAATGAAGTGCCTTGAAAAAGTGATTTCCTGCATTAACTGTATTTATATGTTATATCATATACTTAATGTACATCTGATATGATTTTAAGCCTGTTGCATGGCAATAAGTACCTATACTAGTTCCGTACCAATTTCACACCATATTTCTGTAATATATCATATCTAATTTTGGTAGTAAACAAACCTGACCTGAATGAGTGAAATGAGTTATATTTTCGAATTCCGTATACAAAATATGCAAAACATCGATTATAAAATCCTTCAAACGCAGACCACTGCAGAGTCTGGAAGAGCAATCTCTGCTGTACTTATCACGAGCAAAAAGCCCGGGAATTGAAATGTACTCTACTGACTCCGATTGTGAACGCCTTCTAAACTTAATACTCTAGGATTATTTATATAACAGCTTGTTTTCCATCTAACCACCATTAATAACGACAAATAATGCCCAGAAATAGTTTTGTTATAGCCACACAGAAACGTATGAGAGGCTGATACGACAGTTCAGCTATTTTAAAAGCAGGTCACCATAATATGCTAGCCTCAGTATTACAGTTACGCATAAGACCATCGGAAACGTAAGAACAGCCGGTTAATATTTGGAAAGTGGAACTTAAAGCATTGAAAAATTCAAATAACAGTGAATATTTCCAAAAGTATTAATTCCACAAAAATATACCAACTATACATTTTAACGAGATGCATGTATATCACTGTAAGGTTTAGTTTATTTTTTATGGTTTCCGATTATTACAAAATTGGCTGAGAATAAAAAGGACTTTATAGCCTACTTATAAGAAATTCAAGATATACATTTTATTTATTATGCAAATTTCCCCAAAATATGAAATTTAAAACATTAAAACCACTTTGGAGCAAATGAAAAATAAGAAAGTTTATCAGGTGAAGGTTTTTCGAATGTGGGAATTCATTGGAAATCTTCGCGATGAATTCGTAAAAACTTGTGACTTACGTGTTAAGTTGATATCTGATAGTCATTTCGCTTTTGAGTTGTGCGGTTCAGACAGTTCTGTGCAGGTAAACCGGCAGGTGGGTACCCTCAAACATGGAATTTTTCAAAAAAATGTTCCTCCTCTTTTGGATTCTAGGGGTCTCAAAACTTGTATTATCGGTAAAATCAGAGTTTCAGATAGAACGTAATAACTTGTGTACCTTAAGTAAGCCATAGAGAAATAAAGTTTCCTTGTATGATAGTGCTATATGAACCACATTCATGGAATTAAAAGTTTGCGGAAACAATCTTGGAACAGTAAGATGAGCTTGATGATTAAATAAACCCTTAAGTGTATAGCCCTTTTTCTCAACATAAAATGAGGCAGGAAGATTTCATTGCTAAAGACAACTGCTTCGAGGATCAAGTAGTACCTAACATGTTCGATAAACTTTGCTTCTCCCGCTAACTAAACTACTGTTTACATCCAGAATACATTATTGAATGTGTTTTAGTGACACTGGTGATGAGGAACAGCATGGCTGACACATTATTTCCTCTTCTTACTAATTCAGAAATGTGTTGCAAATACGTCGATGCTGCACTTCAGATACACACAGATTTCATTTATCGCTTGTATTTATTTACGTTACACAATCATGGAAACAACCAATATGTTCCTGTATGCTGCGCATAATTAATCAAAATGCTTAATACGTCCTCCTGTGTTCACTCAAGCTTTCTGGTTTTGACTAGGAAATAATCATCCTTAAAATGTAATTTTCCTTCCCCAAATCAAAAACTTCATTTTTTCCATTTATTCACTTATTTAAGGTCGCCTTAGCACATAGGTTGTGAGCGACTACAACGTATATTTTATGTTTACATTTACTTTCATTTTCGATGCATAAATTTCAATGGTATTTACAATTCTTAGCGATGTCAAATAGATATTACATCTAATAATAGATTGGTATGTGAATAAAAATAAAGTCTCATGTATTATATTCACATTACTTTCTCTGCCCACTCAGTTTTTTCACAAAGCCTTTATCATTGCAAAAACTTATTCTTCTATCTACTTCAAGTTAATTGTGATAAGTTTTTGCATAAATACTTTGATTACACACTTGGTTATAGTTGCAAAGGGGACAGTTTTACCGCGACATCGCGAGAAACAGCTGAATAGCAACAGCATTTTAAAAAGGACGAGAAGAGTATTGAAAAATTCAACCCCATAACGACGTGTATCTCAAAAATAGCTAATGCCACAAAAAAGTGGCATTGAAATAGATTGAGTGTTTTTATGAGATCTGCATTTATTATTATGCTCATTTTTTGTCTCTCTCTTATGGTTATTCAAAATTATACGAAAATTATTTTTGCAAGAAGAGAACTTCACAGCCTATTTGCAGAGACATATTATATAGATGATATGTTAATCAAAATCTATAGATCCATTTTAGATACAATAAAAAATGTTGAAAATGTTTCCGTGTTAAGGGTAGCTTCGGATGAGGGGCTTTTCTTGAAAATGCCCATGTCACATCTTTGGAAGATACTGAACTTAAATACTAAGTTTGCTATGTATCCAACTTTTAGTTTTTGAGTTAGGCTGATCGCGCACACACACACACACACACACACACACACATCACACACGTACCTTTTTCTAAAGATGTTGTGTGTGTGTGTGTGTGTGTTCAGGAACCTTATAGCATATATTTCCGGAGAAATAACGACATCGAATTTTTGAGAGGAATACAATTTCTCCTTTTATCTTCTATAGATAGATGACAGATGAAGCAAAATATAACCAAAAAAATCTGGTTTGTTACACTCACATGACTTTCTCTACTCTTCTACAAACTATTTTTACAAACGCTTATTCTCCAAATGCTTCATTTAATCGAGATATCGACATGTTAATCGTATTGCTAATTTTCTTGTAGATGCAAGGGGAATTGGTAGGCTTTAAACGATAGTCAAATATTTTAAGAGCTGGTTGCTATGTGGAGTATTCCATTCTCTTTGCATTATCAGGACAAAAAAAATGAATAACGAATTCCCATTTGAGAAAAAGTATAAGTATTGGAAAATTTAAGGGAATAACAAGCAATGTCTCGAAAATGGTTCACTCAACAAAAAAATGTATAGGACATAAATTGTGTATTTTAACGCGATCTACATTTTTTGTGCAGTAAATTTTCTCTATCTCTTATGGTTTACCGGTTATGCAAAAGTCGTTCACAATGAAGAATACTTTTGAAGACATTCCCAGCAAATTCGAGATATACATTTCATTTGTTATAAAAATATCTTAAACATATGATATTTTAATCAAAATCGTTAGAGCCATTTTTGAGAAAATTAAAATTTTCGAAAAATGTTCCATGTAAAGGGTAATCTGGAGTGGGGGGATTTTCTTGAAAACCTTCGTGTCGCATCTCTGGAATGTACTGAACCTAAATACCAACTTTGGTGTTTATCCGACACACACACACACACACAGAGGACATGTTTCCAAAAATGTTTTTTTTTTGGGATTCAGGGGTTCTCAATACATATGTTTCCGGTGAAATCTCGGTATCGGATTTTTGGGTGGAATGCAATACTTCCCCTTCTTACTATACGTAGTAGAGAAAGTAATATACAGAAAGGAGCGTTTAATTTTGCAATAATATTGATAATTTTATATAGGTAATATTAAAGTTTTTAACATTAGTATTACATAAGTGTTAAATCAATACTCCAAAATACTTTGTTCATGTACCTCTCATGTTTGTTAGAATGGTGTGATAGTATAGTTGAATGAAATTTAGTATCAACGTGTTCTAAAGCAAACAGTGTTGGAAAATGTGCACAATTTACATCTTCTCGCGTTCATAGAAACTAGCGAAATAGAGGATTGTTTCTCGAAAAGCTTTAAGGTCCAAGCCTGATGTATTGTGACTGCATTTTCTTTACCTGTCTTCCATTTGATATCAGGCTCCCCCATCGTTATAGGGTATCAAAAACTTCGATGAACTTCGAGAGAACATGATATAATTCTTTTTAATGCGAGAATACTTCAAAGTTCCAGCTGACTGTGAACATAAAAATAAGGATATACAGAAAAGCATTCATTTTAACTATACTATGCATCACACATAACCACACAAAAGCATTCGGCGAAAAATCTGAGACTAATGTTAAAAATTCGATGTTAACGATACTTCTGAACGTTCAAGGGCAACGCTGAAATTTTTTAGAAAATAGAGCAAGGATTAGTTTTAAAACATTGAAACGATTTTGTTGTTTTTCAAAATATTTCCCTTTAACATCAATACATTTTTGCGTTGGAGAAATCAGCCCTTAAAGCAATGATGCCACTCTTCCTGAGGTACTTCAGAAACCAGGTTTTTTATAATGTTCCACTGCTTCATCTGATGACGAAAAAGTGATTCCACACATTTCACCTTAATTTTTGGAAACAAAAAGAAATTACAAGGTGCTAGATAGGGCTATATGGTGGAGGGTCCATGGTGATGACCTTTAGGGCATCCAGATACTCAGTTGTTAATGCGACGATGCGCTGTCATGATATAGCATTATTTTTCCTTTTGGGCGTTTTTCGCGAACTTTTCAAAAATTTGCGGTAAACAGACATTTGTGTATCAGTCGGCAATAACGGTACGCCTATCTTCTAGTCGTCCTCCATGCTGTAGTGGTTACCTGCTAGCCTCTAGTTCCCGAGATCGCGAGTTCAAATCCGGCAGAGTGCGATGGATTTTTTCGGGCGTAAAAGTCCTTAGCATGGCTTCCTTCGGAATGGAAGTAGATTTACGGCACGCAAAAGAACTTCAAGCCTGACAGAGCCTCTGAGCAAAATTACCGGTCTTTCACGCCCAATATGGAATGGGAGGTTAAGGACCATAGCAGTTAAAGAGCGCCCATAAATAAGTAAAAAGAGTGTATCTTCTAATGCTATAGTAGTAATTATGGCCTGTTTTAGAAAGTAGCTAGCAACCATCTTCTTACCAGTATTGCGAACTGTATGCTTATGTTCTGTTGAGCCGATTGACTTTTCTTTTCAGGATCATAACAATAAATCTGAGGTTCATCACCAATAACGGTATTCCAAATCAAAGCTGAAGTGCCGCCTTTGAATTTTTCCAGAGTTTTTCTGCACCAATGAATGCGTCGTTGTTTTTGATCGGGAGTCATTTATGTGGAATACATGACAACAAAGTTTTCTCAGATCTAACTGTTGAGTAAAATGTTTTGGATTTGACTCATACAAATGCCCAATGTCGTCCGAATAAATTCTGTGCTGATCGCACATCAGTTGTTTCACAAACTCCAAATAATTTCACTAGAAGCCGTCAGGCGGCATTGTTTTTCCTCGGTATTTCGATTATTCCCCGCACTTGGTGTGTCCATGGTTTTTGCAGCTTGGGTCCGGTGGCTTGTGACCGAGGTCAATAGTTCGTTTTTGCCAGTGGTAAGGCACACGTCTTTATTAGGTGAGTTTCCGAGTAGCTTAGTAAGTCGTGAATTTTGTATTTTTATTTTCTCTACTACGTATAGTAAGTAGGGGAAGTATTGTATTCCACCCAAAAATTCGATACCAAGATTTCACCGGAAATACATGTTTTGAGACCCCCTTAATCCAAAAAAAGCATTTTTGGAAACGTGTCCGTGTGTGTGCTGTGAACAGCATAACTCAGAAACGAACAGTCGGATAAACACCAAACTTGGTATTTAGGTTCAGTATCTTCCAAGGATGCGACACGAAGGTTTTCAAGAAAATCACCTCGCACCAGATTACTCTTTACATGGAACATTGTTTGAAAATTTTAATTTTCTCAAAAATGGCTCTAACGATTTTGATTAAAATATATATTTAAGATACTTTCATGACAAATAAAATGTATATCTTGAATTTTCTGGGAATGTCTCCAAAAGCATTCTTCATTGTGAACGACTTTTGCATAACTGGTAAACCATAAGAGATAGACAAACTTTTACTACACAAAAAATGTAGATTGCGTTAAAATACACAATTTATGTCATATACATTTTAGTTGTTGAGTGAACCATTTTCGAGATATTGCTTGTTATTCTCTTAAATTTTCCAATACTTATACTTTTCCCAAATGGAAATTCGTTATTCTTATTTTTGGCCTGGTAATGCAAAGAGAATGGAATACTCCACATAGCAACCAGCTCTTAAAATATTTGACTATCGCTTAAAACCTACCAATTCCCCTTGCATCTACTAGAAAATTAGCAATAAGATTAACATCTCGATTAACATAAAGCATATGGAGAATAAGCGTTTGTAAAAATAGTTTGTGCAAGAGTAGAGAAAGTCATGTGAGTATAACACATCATAATTTTTATTTATGGACGTTTTTTAAATGTTGTGGTCCTTAGCTTCGCACTCAATATTGCGCGTGAAAGACGGGCAGTTTTGCTCAGAGGCCTCATTATCAGGCTTGAGTTCTTTTACGTGCCGTAAATCTACGACACGGGACCACCGGCTATACTTCCCTTGCGAAGGAAGCTATGCTAAGTATTTTTACACCCAAAAGAATTCATCGCCCTCCGCCGGGTTTGAACCCGCAAATTGTAAGTGGTAACGTGCAAGGAGATAGACAAATAAAGGTAATTTTTAAGTACATATTTTTCTTTTTAGGTCATTTTTATTCAATTTTAAATTTATAAATTTGAGGTCATTTTTAGTATTTTTAGGCCATCAAGACTGGGCCTTAGTTATCACAGCTGAAAATGTGGAATTCTATTGACAGTGTTTCACAACAGATGATCAAACAGCCCTTG
This sequence comes from Deroplatys truncata, assembly GCA_030765065.1. Classification (NCBI taxonomy): domain Eukaryota; kingdom Metazoa; phylum Arthropoda; class Insecta; order Mantodea; family Mantidae; genus Deroplatys; species Deroplatys truncata. The sequence goes on along the minus strand of CM060980.1, from coordinate 30,283,422 downwards.
CCAAGCTTATGATACATATAGAATGTACGATGAAATCTCAACTTGAACAACATAACGGGTTTCTTAAAAAAAACAAAAAAAAAAAAAAAACAAGCACTGCTTCCACAATTATGGGGGCAGCCTATTCCTGTAATAGTGAATATTTTACAGTGAAATATGTATGACAATGGTTGCAGGAACATACCCTGGAATAAACGTCAGATACCTGAATTTAAAAATTTCATACAGAAACACTGCAACCCCAGCATTCCCTACGAGTCATCTCTCCCGAAGAATTGCTTTGATTCTTGTTATGTTGACTTCGTAGAAAAAAAATCAGGGCTGACAGAGGAAAATCACCTCTACTGATTTCTGCTGATGAGACAATGGATGCTGTAGGCCCTTTCATCGCGATTCTAATTTTGGACAAGTTTGCATCTAAACCGTATTTGTTTTACAATAAACTTTTGAAGGCAGCAATTAGTTCAACGATTGTGACGTTCGTTAATAACAGACTTAAGGTACCATAACCAGATGGACTTAAAGAAGAGAGGGTACTGTTTATGTACACAGATGTAGCTGCATATATATTGAAAACGGGGAAATCGCTTATTGGATATTATGCAAACTTGGAGCATGTTGCTTGTATGACTCATGCGTTGCAATGAGGGCAGAGTCAGACAATTTCCCGGAAGTAAATAAACTGACATCAGCAACGAAAAGGGTTTTCTTGAAATGTCTCTAATGTATACAATACTATACAAGCATTGACGTACTTCTTGTCTCCGGAACCTGTAGTCACAATGTGGACAATTTGAATTTTCTACAGCAAACACTTCAAAGCTATGAAGTCAGTTCTTCATTCAGAAGTCTATTCTTCGCATCCTTGCAGTGTCTGTGAGTAAATCGTTATCAGCATTCAACAATTCTAAAGTACTCAGTTCAATTTCATACATTGGGAGTCACTTCAGTTGGTTTCCCGATAGTATCAAGAAGTTGTAGACTTCAGATGTGACTCTCCAAGAAGCTGTGGGAATAATGGACGATGCAGTTCAGAAGGTCAATGTTGTACCAGGTGAAGCAGTTGGTGTAGTTTTCACTGTACTGAATAAGAGCCCTGGATACTCAAATCGTCTTATTGTGTCTCGCGTATTTAATGATGAAGTTGTATAACCCGTCAGAATATCATTCCTGGCACAATCCCTCTAGATAAACAGCACCGTTGGCTGCTTATGAAGTTGAGCGATCCTTCTCTACGTATAAAGGCATATTATCAGACAGAAGACTACATAACAGAATATTAAATTTGGTAAGGTACATTATAAGTAATTGTAAATCCTGTTCCAGTGTAACTTCAAAGCTTGAATGGGGAACACTTGCCTTTCAGTACTTTGTAGTAAATTTGAACTGATTGTGATTAATATAGTAAGCTCACGTTGACTCTGTATACTTATATTTTATAACAAAGAAGTAAAATGTCTTATTTTGCATATACAGGGTGTTTCAGAAATACTTTTACAAACTTCGGGTATGGGTTCCTCACACCAAAAGAAGGAAAAATGTTCATATTGAACATATGTCCCATAATCCTTGGTTTTCGCGTTATTCCTGTCACAATGAAAGTGTGAGTTCAACGGTCTTCGGGGTCCAACCTCAAAACTTCATTTCTCTATGCATTCATAGAAGGCGTTGACCCATTATACTAAAATACGGTAGATGGTGAAGTGTTGCCATGGAGACTTGTTTACGTTTGTCATTAGTCTGTCTTCAACGTTTCAATTGTGTACATGTAGTGAGTTAACTGCACGTGTTTCGTTCCACCATGGCTGAATATTCATTGCTGAACAGGTAGACATGATTTTTATGTCTGGTCGCGCGAATGGTAATGGACGCGAGGCTGCACGGCTCTATCAGATGGAGTTTCCAGACCGAAGACAACTGAGTCATCCAACCTTTGTCGCTGTTTATCGCCGCCTTGCTGAGACAGGAACCGTTGCACCACGGACTATTGATCGAGGAAGAACAAGAGTTGTTCGTGCGCCGGAATGCGAAGAACAGATGTTAATGTGTGTCGAAGACGATCCAGGTATCAGTACAAGACAATAGGCTGTGAAATCTGGTACATCACACGTGACAGCATGGAGGGTACTTCACGAGCAGCTCCTGTATCCATATCATATTCAACGTGTGCAGGGCCTTTTCCCTGCCGATTATCCACCACGGGATAACTTTTGCCAATGGTTTGTAGCACAAACAGCCAATCCATTGTTTGTCGCGTCAGTTTTGTTTACAGACGAGGCAACATTTGTGAGAGATGGAGTTACTAATTTCCACAACGTACACGTATGGGCAGATCGTAATCTTCATGCAGACATCAGCAACAGTTTAGTCTTGAGTGTGTGCGCTGGCATTGTAGGTGACTATCTGGTAGGTCCATACATTTTACCGGCACGTCTTACTGGTGCTGTCTACAGGGACTTTATCCAGCACACTCTTCCCGTCTTACTTCACGAAGATGTGCCCCTGTAAATAAAAAAAAAACATGTGGTTTATGCATGATGGGGCTTCAGCCCATTTTAGTCGCATTGTTCGAGATGCACTGACTGGTATCTACCACGACCGATGGATAGGCAGAGGAGGACCAGTACCATGGCCTGCACTTCTCCCGACCTCAATCCTGTGGATTTTTATCTCTGGGGGCATCTTAAATCATTGGTTTATGGAGCAGTCATCCCGGATGAAGAAACGCTTCATCGACGTGTCATGGAGGCCTGCGAAACCATTCGACACCATCCCGGAGGTTTTGACAGGGTGCGACATTCCATGATTCATGAGTACAGGCATGCATAGAAGCAAGAGGAGGACATTTCGAGAATTTCTTATGAATTTTGTGTTATAAGTGTACCACTGTGTTGAACACCTGCTAACGAGAAAACAAAGGATTATGGGACATATGTTCATATGAACTTTTTTTCCTTCTTGTGGTGTAAGGAACCCATACCCGAAGTTTTTAAAAGTGTTTCTGAAACATCCTGTAATTGCATTATTATACATTTGTTTACCTATGTAGCCAATTTTGGTTACATACTTATGTACATATATTTTTTTCTGTGAAACCCATATTACATAAAATCCGGGCCCTAATAATGAGGCATCAGTTTGACTCAACCACTAATTAAGAAGTAGAAGCAGAGGATTTTCCATACAGTTGTTGTTTCAGGAACTTTTGCGTCCACACGGTGATAAAGACTGGTTGATTTTTTATCACTGCTACAAAATCACATAAAAGTTGATTGATATATTGGACTCTATCAGAACTCTGCAACACATTTACCAAATCTTACAGCAGGTTCTTGAAAACGTATAAAGAGTTACCGTCCTAATTTTCCTGACGCTCAAAAGCGGCTGAATTGTGTATGAATGTATGATTGACGCTACAGACAGCACAGCTACTTCTGTAGTTCTCACTATAGTGAGCGACAAATTGCGGTTAACAGCGATTTCATATTCAAAACAGCTTTATTCGATGTTGCATTCAGAGCCCTCTTCAATGTCATTACTGGCGACGTACTGCTGAACTCCCTGTTCGAAAACACGCACTCCGTTTAGGATGGTGATAGTGCTTTCAGCCTGGTGTTTAGAAACAAATTCCGTAATTTTTCTGGGCGTTATCTTTTAGGGCCTTTTAAGGTGTCTATGAATATATTGCATGCTTTGAAGTTGCACAGTCTATTTCCCAATGTCCCAATGTTCTTTGTCCGATTTTCACAGATGAAAGTAATAGGGAGTTAAACCTGCATTGTACGCCTCTCTGAATTTTTAAAATGTGTACTTGTTTATATCCGTGTGCTTGCTGGTCTTTCCTCTACCCATATCGATAAATGTTAATTCGTGATACTTCACAAACTGTCGTATATTTCCATACAATTGCACTCGCGGATTTATGTTCCTGTTTCACAGCTCTGTTATGCTGTAGCACAAGAAAACTGTCCATTTATGTTCTGCCATGAACGTTTAGGAGGACTTAGATAACTTTATATTCCGTTTTGGAAGTAGATTCTGTGCATTTTTCTCGCACATTTTAAAGTTTCTATCCGTCGCGAATGCACTGCAATCATGACCTATAACAGTGACATCACCACATACATTGGACAGAAGGAGATGATAAAGTGCTCCGCAGTTCTGTAGTCAACAATTGATGGTTACGTGGAGGTTGAAACTTCTGAGTAATCTCCTGCGTACGGATTGTATACCGCATTTCAGTACTAGAGCATTCTAATCTTGTAAATTCAGCGCTGTTTGCTACCTGTAACAGGTGAATGATGGGTTGCCTATGTCCGGGGCGCTAGTAGTGCTGAGAAATTCGACAAGAAAAGTCAATTGGGTGTTCCAAACGTATGCCACTTGAGCGACAACGTATGGAGGAATCTTATATAATTCTTTAGATGTTTTGGGATGTTCGTTGGGATCGGAAGCGGCTATTTGCACGAGTCCTTTAGAGTTTGGAGACGACATTCACGGATTGATGTGTCTGTTCAGGTGGGGAAAAGAGAAGATAAAATATTACATCACTGGAAAATGTTTGGGCTTTAGAGTGACACAAAAACATTTTCTAGCCATACGTTGTAAAGTATTGCTCATCAATTGGGAAGTTTAGGCGCGCAGGTAAATACAATTTCATCAATCCAGAGATTCTCCACAGCGCTTCGTGGTAATTGTGCTTCTATACTTGAGAGTATTGACAGGATGGCAGTCAAAAAGGAACTTCATCATTACTTTCCCAAAACTTAGTGGTAGCTTAGTAGTTTCTAAATAACATTTCCTCCAACATCCGCAGCTGTGAAGTGGAAAACCAGCCACACAACTATAAACAATAAAACTGCAATAGACAAATATAATCAACTGCACTTTCCTCCTTCAGGTTTCAGTATCTTCCGCATTTCGCGCATCTTCAATTCACTACTCGGAGAGAAGCATATTATTTATATTGGTAGAAAGTGTTTACAGTCCCCTAACCCCAGCACATGCCAGATTTATTGGATAATTGTTCTTTCACATTAGCTGTGTATAAGCCTATGATTTAAAACTGAATCAGATTTGAAAACTTAAAATTCCAAGGCTGGGATTTCAGCCACGGATCTTCTCCTCTCCATGCCGATGCTCTTACTGGGATATTTGAATCAGACGAGAAGGCTTAATGAGCGTCCGAGCATCTCGACATGGTAGCTCAGCGGTAAGAGCATTGACCTGAAGATCCATGGCTCCAGTACCAGCCCTGGCATTGAATTTTCTAAGCCTGATTTAATTTTACAATCTGCAAGTTTGTTTTTTCAGCATAGTTTCGCACACATTTAGCTATCGCACAATGAAATACAGAGCATGAGGGATATCATGTCATTAATTCCTGAAGGCCAGGTTAGATGTTCATAAAGTTATCGTGAATAACAATAAAATTTGTCGCAGATAGATTATTTTAGAGGTACCGAGATATCAAGGATTAGGATGTTGAGGTTAAAGATTAGGTACCTAACTCAAGACATGGACAAAATAATTAATGTAGTCTTCTAACTCAAAGAAAGGAAAGTGGATATCCTTCCTTAATCTATGCATGCAAAAAATCAGATGATTTGACTATTCAAATTAAGCCAGATTAGTTAACATTATTACAAAATCTTTGAGATGTTTACGTTGATTGTGTAACATCAAATTCTGAATTTATTAGCTATTCAGTTAACTTATTATTTAATATTGATTTAAACAGCTTTAAAGGGCATTAATTATGCAATTAGCGTTATCTGATACTGCTGCACTGCTTTGCATTTTTACTTTCTCTGCCGCTGACCTATAATAAGTAAAGAAAATAGTGTATTTCACTCATAAGTTTGATGTGAGATTTCACCACGTTGAGTTCATGAACACAAAAATGCTATTTTAGAAACAGGTTCGAGTATGTGTTAATGATTGTACTTGTGTGAGCAGCATAATTCAAAAGAAAAGGTGGAGTGAAAAACTAAACATCGTATTTAAGTCTAACAACTGCCGGTAATGTGTGGCGTAGGTTTTCCATGAATTTCTCTTAGCCCAAATAACCCTTTAAATGAAAAATAATCATTTTCTAGTTTTCCAAAAACAATTATCATGAGTCGCATTAAAATATTATATGCTTGAGGTACCGGCAAATAAAATCTATGTCTTGATTTAAAACAGAATCAGACGATTGAAAAATGCGATGCCAAAGCCGGGATTTGAATCACAGATCTCCAGGTCTCCATCCGGTTGTTCTAACCACTGAGCCATCATGGCAACATACCGGCACGACATTAAATTCCCCAACTGATTAATTGACCTAATAGTGGTTGAAACTATGAAGCCCGCAACTTAAAGTACTTAAAACAATGTAAGTCGCCATTGGGGTATGTCATCTCAATACAATTTGAGATCTTCTTGTGGTTTACCGGGAAAAAATGCGAATCAGTTGGGAAATTTAATGTCGTGCCGGTATGTTACCACGGCAGTTCAGTGGTTAGAGCACTCGGACGCAGACCGGGAGCTCCGTGGTTCAATCCCGGCTATGTCATTGAGTTTTTCAAACGTCTGATTCTACCTTTCCAACCTTGACCAATACACGGCTTGCGTGGAAGAACAATTAATTCTATCTGTAAATAGTCTAGGATACCCTCCTTATCATTTCCGAATTTGTTTAAGTGGGAGAACTGTAATAGAGATATAAGTATCTACTACAGAAAAATTATAATATTAAAGTACGCATAGATAACTTTCTTGCATCATTAGTCGTTTCCGAGACATTTCCTATCGTTCGTTTAAATGTTCCAATATATTCATCAATACAGTTTTGATATGGTCATCCATTCTTGTTTGTCATCAGCTCATGCAAAGAGGCTTGCATATTTGGTTTACTTTTTAATACCAGACTGTCACCCCTCTTCTATTACTGACATACCTCTAACAGTATACTGATAAGGTATTTGGCAAACTATGATTAGCAGAGAGTATATAGTAAAATAAGCCTTTATGTGAATAATTTGTAGACTGGCGAAGAAAGTCGTGTGTTTGCTACGCCTCAGGTTTTCAACAACGAAAGCTCATTTGGAAAGTTTCATTTCATTGAGAGCATCTATACAACTTTACTCAACTTAAAGTATAATTTCTAAAATATTAAAACCAATGAATCCATAAAGGCATCATTCCATTAAAGTATCCCAAAATATTAAATATCATTGTTGCACCCTGAATATACGAGAAATGCTGATAAAAGATAGTGCAAAATGAAATTGACTGTAATGCGTTGTAAATTTTCTGATTTGTTTAATAATAAAATTATTTTGAACGTTTGAAATATATGCTTGTCAAATAACCTGAGAACAATTTCTACTCTGACCATAGCTACTTCTTCCTGCAGTTAATCTTCCCGATGGACGTATATTAGGTAAATTATTTTGCTAAAATGACCAGAGCTTGAATCTTATTTCCTAGATAAGCAAATAAGAGTTCTCGTCATGGAAACGACCGTGAGTGATTCTTAAAGAGGGATGACATAAACCAGTGTTAGTGGCCAGTTAAAAGAAACACCAATTCTCTCTTTTGGAATACCTCTTGGTAATGTGCCTACCGTGCGCGCATTTGGGTTTCCTAATTATCAGTCGGTAGTGCTTCTCCGTAAAGCCAAAGCCCAATATATCATGCAAGAATAGTGTATAATATATTCGCTTCTCTTCTGGAACACAAATATGGTTGTTTTTCCTTGTTCAACGGTAACTTCGTTTAAAATATTTTTTTTCCAATTTATCGTCCTATGTTTGACATTGCTAAGCAACTAGCGCTATGCTTTGACTTATCAGTTTTGCAAATGGAACATCGCAATATGCCATGGCATTAGTCTAACGTATCACAGCACACGGTGTCGTCTTCCATGGTCTAGCGGTACCATGCTAACCTCTGGTTCCCGTCGTCGCGGGTTCAAACTCAGCGGAGGGCGATGGATTTTTTCGGGAATCAAAATCCTTAGCATGGCTTTCTTCGGAAGGGAAGTAAAAGTACCTCAAGCCTGATAGAGGCCATGAGCAAAATTTCCGGTCTTTTACGCTAAGAACCATAGCAGTTAACGAGCGTTCATAAATAACTCAATTCAATCTTTTACAGCACACAGTACTATGCCAAGGGATATTATGGAATGAGTATCATCTCCGCAATGATTCCCTAGAATAGTATTCTACAAACAAATCTAAAGCAGAACAGTAAATATACCTTCTCAAGTTCCCCGTACGTGTTAGAAACTTTTAACCGAAAAATTTCTGGTAATTTTTTTTGAACGAAAATTACGTTGAGCATGTATTAAGCACTCTCTGCGGTAAAAACATCTGATGTGTTACACTCACATGACTTTCTCTACTCTTGTACAAACTACTTTTACAAACGCTTATTCTCCATATGCTTCATGTTAATCGAGATGTTAATCTTATTGCTAATTTTCTTGTAGATGCAAGGGGAATTGGTAGGCTTTAAGCTATAGTCAAATATTTTAAGAGCTGGTTGCTATGTGAAGTATTCCATTCTCTTTGCATTACCAGGACAAAAAAATGAATAACGAATTTCCATTTGAGAAAAAGTATAAGTATGGAAACTTTAAGGGAATAACAAGCAAAATCTCGAAAATGGTTCACTCAACAAAAAAAATCTATATGACAAATTGTGTACATTTTTTGTGTAGTAAGATTCTGTCTATCTCTTATGGTTTACCAGTTATGCAAAAGTCGTTCACAATGAAGAATAAACATATGATATTTTAATTAAAATCGTTAGAGCCATTTTTGAGAAAATTAAAATTTTGGAAAAATGTTCCATGTAAAGGGTAATCTGGGGTGGGGGGATTTTCTTGAAAACCTTCGTGTCGCATCTCTGGAAGATACTGAACCTAAATACCAAGTTTGGTGTTTATCCGATTGTTCGTTTCTGATTATGCTGTTCACAGACACACACACAAACAGACACACACACACGGAATGTTTCCAAAAATATATTTGTTTTGGATTCAGGAGGTCTCAAAACATGTATTTCCGGTGAAATCTCGGTATCGAATTTTTGGGTGGAATACAATACTCCCCTACTTACTATACGTAGTAGAGAAAGTAAAAACGCAGCATCTGTCGTAATACACAAACTTAAAAACGAAAAAAAGAGATTTTATTCAGTTGCATTTATGTTAATGTGTGAATCGTGTGCACGTAAGCATGTTTTCCCCTTTAAAACAACTGTATCTCGATACACACGTTTTGAGGAAAATATCGGTAAGCCTTCTGCTGATAAGATGGTGCCACATGGTAACACAACACGTGCACTGAATCGATAGCACATCGAAAAGTTTTGACTTTGAGGGTGCTGACAGGAGAGTTAGCGTACCTTGTGTCGTGCCCATTGTCGCCTTCTCCTGTCACGCAGAGATGTCAACTCCAGGGAATCCCGTATGATCTTTCCATCCCGAGTGCTGAAGTTCAGGGAGAGTTCCGCCAGCTTCTGTACCTTGCTGCACTTGCCAAGATCTCAAGGCGAGCACTGAGCTCACGGCCAAGAAAAGACAGACAGGCGCATTGCACCACGTGCTGCTAGGCTGATTATAGCCCACCTCCCTTCCAGTTCGTAACATCAACACCATTGCACTCTAACCTTATAATATACTACTCATCCCCTTTTTGTGTTCTCTTTTTCTGTAACTCTTGTTTTCTCTTTCCTTTTCCATTTACCCTGGCTCCAAATGCAGGTGGTGAAATTGGAGGGTTGTTTCAATACGGAGGTGCAAGTCACGCCAAATTGAACCAGTGCTTTAGAAAGCTAGGGGTAAGTTTGATTTGACGACGCTTAACCCAAGACAGGAATGAAATTTAGACCTCAAAGGGCTCCAACGATTGATACTGAAAGGTGGCATTTTTTCAATGATGTATTAAAGGAAACTATGCATGCCATTGTAATATTATTTCTCAATTAAAGCTTACCTTCAAAAGCACCTTTATATTGAGCACATCGGATTAGAGCTCTTTGGGAGGGCTGGAAACTGCGCTCCCATTTCTGCATTCGGAGGTTGCACTTTAAGGTCTAGATCCATAAATGTTCTTGGCACTGTTCAAATAGTGACTGTGCTATACCTCTCCGTAAATCTGAAACATTATTACCGTTTCTGCTGATGAAGTTCCAACTCATAATTGGTTGTTTCCCCATTTTTTCTAAAACCAAATTCCTATTTTCCTAGTCCTTCATCTTTTATATGTGTGGTACTTCAGGATGATAGAGCGCAGTATGTTCTGCGATGTTAACCACTTTTGTGCAGGTACAGGTTTCTCGAGCGCAAATTCTGCTAACATGCACTCAGTATCACACTGCTAAGTTCACCTAAAGCTGGTAAGAGTAGGGTGTTGTTTATCAACAACAGATTAGAGTTTGCTGTGCCATCCTTCGTTGGTGTTATTCGTTCTCTGTGCATATGGAGGGTCGCTTCATATTGGTTCTATAGCGGAACAGGATAACGTAGCGCAGCAGTTTTCTACTATCTCTAGTTCGTACAACATTGGTATAAGTCTCGTCAAAGTACTTGTGTTTCTCATTTGTCTCCGTATGTTACTCTGCGTTTCATTGAAAGGTTTGGTACATCATCTGTTGAGATTTTCAAACTTTTTGTCAGATGTTTCTTAAAAGTAGGTGTTCTTGAATCAAGTTTTTATGCTGATTCCAGAAATAACATCCGTTTTTTCTATCACGTCAGGTTTTTACACAAAACAAGAAATGTTTTGACAATTTTACTAATGAGCGTAGAAAATTATTCAAATACCATTTCACACAAGGTAAGTTTTTATTCAAGAAACATTTTAAGAATACTTTCAAGAGTTCCCCTAATTTATTTCATGACTACATTTTAACAAAACAAGAAGCTAAAGTGTTTAATTTAATTTTTTTCAAACTTTCTCTTCTGTGACTTCCTTGCAGATCCTTGAAGATGACTGTCCCTCCTCAACATCCAACAGTAGTCGGCCATCATAGTTTCATTCCATCTCCCCTGGTACCTCATCTCCATTTCCTTAAGATCTTGGTGAAAACGTTCACCCTGCTCTTCACTATAATGTCCCAGATTTTCTGGAAAGTAGTCGATATGTGAATGCAGAAAATGCACCTTTACACTCATGTTAACAACCCATCTTCTTGAAATTTTCCAGCATTGTTTCGACAGTGGCCTTGTAATTAGGATCTTTGTTATTGCCTAAGAAGTTTTCAGTAACTGATCTGAAGGCGGTCCATGCTTCTATTTCTCTCTCATTCATTGTCTTCCCAAAATCTTCATCCTTCACCAATTTCTTTATTTGAGGACGAACAAAAATTCCAGCCTTTAATTTGTCTTGTGTAATGAAGGGAAATTTCTTGGAAAGGTACTTGAAGCAGGGTCCATCCTGTGGTAGAGCCCTTACAAATTGCTTCATCAAGCCCAATTTTATGTGTAGTGGCGGAAGCAATATCTTTATATCTCTGTATTTTAATTGAATTGTTAAAAAACTCTACGTGATATAAAATAACTAAAAGCAGTTCTGAAATTAGCATAAAAAAGTGAGTCAGAATCACTTATTAGCTTTCAGTCATCCGATATCGTGCAGACTGCTATCTTCACAGTCCTGTCTGCAGATTGCTTCTTGAAGATATTCTGGCTGGATCTCGCGATACACAGGCTGTGATAAATTGATAGACATCAGCTAGTGACGGAAATACCTCCCTACAGCTATTTACGATGGCTTTTTCGGAATCTATCATTATCCTGTTTCGAAGAGTTACTGCGATTCTGTGATGTCTGACGTATTTCAGGAATTTATTGAGGACAATAGCACTAGATCGCCTGCTCTTAAGAAGACAGCAATGGAAAAATTATAGGGACTGGAACTTCCACATCGTACTCAACCACAGTGTTGAAGCTGTCCGGGCCACTTGTTTACGTAGGAGCTCGCGAGTATGAGTCAAATACTATCAAGTATTGGCATGTTTCTTCCGCATTACTAAGAGACTGTAAAATAGTATTATAAAATGTTTGTATAATAAAGTTGAACAAATTCATTCATTCATCCACATAGTACTCTCCAAGCTGTCTGCCATGTCCTTTTATAATTTCTATATTAGTGAAAAATTGCGAAACTATATTTGGACTTGCCTTAAAAGATCCATCGATGGACCAAATATCACTGCGCACGAAGAAGAATTCTTCTTCCTCTGCCAAAGATCACAGCTCTTCTCGCATCATCATCTTCACTGTGAAAGTCGAGTAGAAAACATTCCACACCCTGTAGAGTGCGTTGGTATCGCTCTGGAATTTCCTATCGGTCCGACCATGCCTCAGAGTCTGTTTAACTCTCCCGATTTGGGAAGTGACTATGGACTTCAGGTGGAACATCGCGTAACACACTTCTAAGAATCTAGGCCGGAAGCAATTCTGGCCGATCTCCTGCCATTCATTTAAGCCTGCTCTTCACCGTTTCCACCTCTGCATCTTCCGGTTAGGAAGGTGTGAATGTGGAGACTCAGAAGCTCCTTGCAGAGCTGTTAGGTGACCATTCCCTTGAATTAGCATTACAAACAGTGCGGTCGTTTTAATATGCGGCCACAGACCGGCTATATGTGTAGCAGGCTGTACTGTAGTGACCTCGGTACTTTTGCGATGCGTAACTGGCGGTGCATGACGTGGTCAAGGTTATCTTTATAAGCTGCGCTTCAGTCGCTGCTGTGTTCGTGCTGTAAAGAGATTTGGCATTTTACATCTCAAAGGTGAAAGTTTATTGAAGACATGTGTTGTGTGTGATTTTCTTAAGAGTGTTAATGTATCTGTTATTAGCCCACTGCGATGCCTACCGACAAATTCACGTTTGAACAACGAATTTTTATATGCGATATCATACTAAAAACTAAATCAGGTGTGTTGACAATTTCAGTAGAAATTTCTTGGTATTCCATTTCCAGGTAGAGAAACTGTTAGACGTCTGATTAGTAAGTTTAGGAAAACGGGATCGCTTAATGCTAAACCGAAGAAGCGAAAACGAGGTGTTCTAACGCAGGAAAAAAATTGACGAAACTAGTGCATCTATTTGTGGGGAACACTAAGAAAAAAGTTTATAGGAACAATCCCCACATCATAAACAAACTTGTGGACAATATAAAAACAGAAATTATAAATATTGCACACAAAGAACTTAGGCATGTGAATGGATATTTCATCCGAAGATGCCAGGAATGTGCTTCACGCAGATGAACACCACTGCCAACAACACTTATAACAAGGTTAGAACTCATTAGAGTGCATGTTACTATCACTTGTGAGTAAATGACACGGGAGTTACGGTACGAAAAACCCTCAGCAAGATAGATTGTGCCGTTGCCTCACTATAGGAGTAAAACGACGGCAATGTACTTCAGTCTTCACCTTCCGGCTTTGCTAATATTCCTTATTGTATTTTCGCGTTTTATAGTACACGTATCCATCAATAAGCAATAATATTCCTCCTCTGTTTGTACCAATGAACTGTTGAATTTAGTATAATTACACACAGGCACCGTGAATTTTATCTTGCGTATTTCTGCACTGAAGTTTATGTAAATCACTGCGTGCATTTTGTATAAACATTCGCAATTCCGTGAAAATGAAATCTTTTTGTTATACATATTTCCATAGATACCCAAGGCAATCAATTTAGAACAAACTATTAGTTTTAGGAAAAATATTGTTGTTTAGGAAATAGATTTGTACGAATAAAACCTCTAGGAAATATCTGATGTGTTATACTCACATGACTTTCTCTACTCCTGTACACACTATTTTTACAAACGCTTATTCTCCATATGCTTCATGTTAATCGAGATATCGAGATGTTAATCTTATTGCTAATTTTCTTGTAGACGCAAGGGGAATTGGTAGGCTTTAAGCGATAGTCAAATATTTTAAGAGCTGGTTGCTATGTGGAGTATTCCATTCTTTTTGCATTACCAGGACAAAAAAAAAGAATAACGAATTCCCATTTGAGAAAAAGTAGTAAGTATTGGAAAATTTAAGGGAATAACAAACAATATCTCGAAAATGTTTCACTCAAAAAAAATGTATATGACATAAATTGTGTATTTTAACCGATCTACATTTTTGTGTAACACAATTTTGTCTATCTCTTATAGTTTACCAGTTATGCAAAAGTCGTTCACAATGAAGAATACTTTTGGAGACATTCCCAGAAAATTCGAGAAAATTAAAATTTTCGAAAAATGTTCCATGTAAAAGGTAATCTGGGATGGGGGGGATTTTCCTGAAAACCTTCGTGTCGCATCTCTGGAAGATACTGAACCTAAATACCAAGTTTGGTGTTTATCCGACTGTTCGTTTCTGAGTTATGCTGTTCACAAACAGACACACACACGGACATGTTTCCAAAAATGCTTTATATGCATTCAGTGCACCTCAAAACATGTATTTCCGGTGAAATCTCGGTATCGAATTTTTAGGTGGAATGCAATACTTCCCCTACTTACTATACGTTGTAGAGAAAGTAAAAATGAATTCAAGAGAAATGATGTTAGGAAAATTAAATTTAGGAATCGTAGTTTAGGAAAACTTAGTTGGAGCCATTTTTACGTGTTCAGTTTTACAAAGAAACTCTCCATTATGACGATCGCTTATCCATACTAGTAATAAGAATAAAACACGCTTCATGGAAAGTAAAATGATGGTGGAGTTGAGAAAATTCTTTAACTCTCTATTTATATAACCTGTGCTTTCACCGTTTTCATTCCTGCTTTTATATTCTTTTCCAAAAAAATTATTATACGTTCATGACTATGATTTTGTACTTATCGCACCTTTCTTAATTTGTTTCCACTCCTTTTCTCTACATATTTTCATATATAATTTCTTGCTTTCAGTTTTTATATTCTATCTTTTGCATATCTTTGTCTTCCCTGATTTACCGTACAGCATAAGTAACGACAGCATCGCAAGAAGACTGTAGTAGCCTCGAGTACTTGCGTGCTTCAAGTATAGCACCGATCAATTGCAATACCTTAAGCTCCGGATATAACATTTAATCAAAGTTTCTGTAAAACCTAATAATCTAAATACTGATAATCTAAAAACCAGAATTCATCTGGTGCCAATACGATATCAGGTTCCAGAAACTCAAAACCGACACTTCCTTTTACGTTCTTGAATCCTTTCTTAAAAAAAACGGAGAATATAATAGACACGGATAATATTCTATAAATCAAAATAGAGGCAACTGAGATCCCATTATTATTACTCCATCCTTTCATAGTTTGTGTATTTCTCGATCTACAACTCTTGAATGATCTGTGCAAGCTCCCACAGCCCTTATTGTCGGATTTGTATTCATTAAATTTTTTGAACTCTTGTTTCTTGTATTCCCTGTATTCTTGTTTCTTGCATGCTCTTTGAAGGTAGGAGTATTGTAGTTCCACTTTTGGGTTGCCAAAACTTGAAGTAGTTGCAACCACGTACAATACAAGCTTTCCGGTGGCCTTCGCACCAACGTTTAAAAAATCAACTTTGTATTTTAATGTTTCTTTAAATATGATATATTTATGTTTGCCTCGGCTGCGTCAGTAGTAATTTGCGGAAACACGTATCTCATAACAGGGGGTGATGCGGCTAAAGAATGTAGGCTTACACAAATTATAATTTTTACTTCACTCCATTTATTAATCCTTCACACCATTAAATAACACTTCACTGATATAGAGAGCTGTGAGATTATTTATTAATTACTTGCACTTTTTAACAAGTAAACTTTATATTATTTTCGCCGTAATGAATTTTATATGTCCCACACTGAATACGAACCGAGCGAACTGCTCAGGAAAGTTGCTTTATAGCATATGCCGTCTACCGCTTAAATTTGTAAACTTCTCTATTTCAAGTCTCTGATTGGCTAATCCTACTCCAATAGAATACTCTTATCTAACTTTCAGTTTTTCTAGTTTTTGATTGGCTATTAATAAACTGTTTTAAATATTACATTATTGTTCCAAGAATTACGAGTAGCATTATTAAACTTTCCAATTCATTATTGCCTAAAGGTTACCTCATTGTTGGTAACTTTCAGCTTCTATTCTCACAGCTCCTACATTATTAAATTACGTAATGCATTCACATAACATCATTATACATGTACACAATAATATAAACATAATACAATGACTTGCATTCTTTTTATGTATTATATTATACGCATATTGCTTTAAGGCGGGCTGTTATTTTTTTATATTATATAATTAGACTGAAATCATTTAAGTGTTAAAAATGCTACCTCAACTTTTCAATGTTGTTCATACTAATCTGTTTTCATTTGTTGATAATGATTTTAATCTCTTTCTGATTTGTTCATTAGATAATTTGTCCATTACCGTATCCTAAAATTGCTTAATCTCTTATTGAATGTAGCTAATATATTCATCACCCATGATTCCGTTCCACCGAGTAGAGTTGGGTATAATGTTTTAGCCTGTCTTCTGGCTTTGCGTGTACTGATATTTCTAGCATAGGCCATAAATTCAAGGTGTATTTCCTCGTGCATGAGATGAATTCCAAGCTACGCTTAAATAAAGTTGTAAGGTTAGAATCAAAGTACGGGTTTAAATCAGTTTAAATATATTAATACTGAAGAGAATACTTTGGGGCTATATATATATATATATATATATATATATATATATATAATAGTATATTTTCTTCTAGTAAAGCTCTAAATGCTCTAACAAATGTATCCCATTAAATTGTTTATGCTCAATACGGACCCTAAAATCAAATCTCGCAATGAATTTTCATTATTATTTCGCAAAACTGTTTATTGTGAATGTTTGTTATGGTTTGTAAATAAAATCATGTGCGCAAGTTCAGCGTAAATAACAATGTTAACATATTCTACATATTATCTTAAATTACACCCTTGTGAGTGGACACTTGGATAGCTAGTACTCTTACACACGACCCATCATTCCCTTTGTGTTTTCCCTCCTTGCTAGGAAGCTTGGCTTTGCGATGCGTGTGATAAATGAACATCCGACAATCACCCAGATGAGGCAGTTTGCTCTGTGGTCTGTTGCAGCTGGGCATTC
Source organism: Deroplatys truncata (assembly GCA_030765065.1). Classification (NCBI taxonomy): domain Eukaryota; kingdom Metazoa; phylum Arthropoda; class Insecta; order Mantodea; family Mantidae; genus Deroplatys; species Deroplatys truncata. The sequence continues at coordinate 30,266,292 of CM060980.1, read as the reverse complement.
CATGCCAGGGTACACAGAGCTTCATGGGTGTTTAATGCTATTATAGTTAATTGTCCTTAGCGTTAACACATTTGTTTATAACCGGAAATGCACGCTGCATTCCAACTAAGCGAGATTCTTCCGACAGTTGTTTATCGTTCCTGAACCGCACGGTGCTGCCAGTTTTCAGCCGATGCCCTACGGCTTTATGTCTATGTACGCAGTGCCGGGAATTTACGCCTTCAGCTGTATTCTCAGTTTTCATCGTCGTTAAATTTTTTTTTCACTTAAGAATCACTTTATGCATTAATTAAGAATGTAAAGTAATATACTGCTGACGTATATTTAAAATTTATTACGTGCAACACAAAAATACTGTCAGAATTTTTACCATCAAATTTCTTTTATATTATATATATGTTTTAGAAGTTTAAAATATCATATCTTGATATGTAACAATGCATTATGCTTCAGGAATATTTGTAATCAACAGTGTTAACTTAATTCTGCAATAGATGGACCTGCATTATCTGAAAGTAAATGTTCATTCACAATCTCACTGAGATGTTTTTCCTTTACCAAGCATACCTTATATTCTATCAATCATGTTTATCTAATTTTCATTAATGGCTCATTTTCATTTTTGTGTGTGTACTTATTTGGCAAAAGCTTTTACCGAATAAGATCTGAACAATATCTTCACCATGAGCTTGCCACAGTAGCCTAAATAAAATTACTGAAAGGGCAAGAAGTAGAGTGGTGAATCTACTGCAACTTATGTGAATAAAATTAGTGCGGACTGACCAAATTTGAGAGGATGTTGTAGTATGGCCTTATAGGGATGGGATGAAAGTAAACAACGAATAGACTTTTCCCTTTAAAATCACTCCTTTTTCTATACTTTGAGAGACAGAAACGAAAATCTTATTTGTTACACTCACACGACTTTCTCTACTCTTGTACAAACTATTTATACAAACGCTTATTCCCCATATACTTCATGTTAATCGAGATAAACATTTGCAGACTCTATCTTATTGCTAATTTTCTTGTAGATGTAAGGGGAATATGTATTTACAAGGGCAATATAGAAATACAGTAGGCTTTAAGCATAGACATATCTCTTAATAGCTGGTTGCTAGGTGCAGCACCATTCCCTTTCCCACAGATTAATACTCTTTACATATCCATGAATAACGAATTCCCATTTGAGAAAATTATTGAAAAACTTAAGAGAATAACAAGTAATACCTTGAAAATGGTTCACTCAACAAAAAAACTGTATATGACATAAATTGTGTATTTTAACGCGATCTACATTTTTTGTGTAGTAAAAGTTTGTCTATCTCTTATGGTTTACCAGTTATGCAAAGGTCGTTCACAATGAAGAATACTTTTGGAGACATTCCCAGGAAATTCAAGATATACATTTTATTTGTCATAAAAATATCTTAAACATATGATATTTTAATCAAAATCGTTAGAGCCATTTTTGAGAAAATCAAAATTGTCGAAAAATCTTCCATGTAAAGGGTAATCTGGGGGGATTTTCTTGAAAACCTTCGTGTCGCATCTCTGGAAGGTACTGAACCTAAATACAAAGTTTGGTGTTTATCCGACTGTTCGTTTCTGAGTCATGCTGTTCACAGACAGACACACAGACACACACACGGACATGTTTCCAAAAATTCTTTTTTTTTTGGATTCAGGGGGTCCCAAAACATGTATTTCCGGTGAAATCTCGGTATCGAATTTTTGGGTGGAATACAATACTTTCCCTACTTACTATACGTAGTAGAGAAAGTAAAAACAGAAAATCTCTGGAACAATAAGAAAGAGTTTGACATTTCAATACGAATTGAAACTACAGTGTGATTCTCTCGCTAAAGGCCCCAAACTTTTGCCTATATGTTAGGCATTTATGTGAGTTTTGTGATGAAACTTTGTGTACACATACCTTGAACAATGTAATGTAGTGTCACACCCCTCCCAATAGACTTGGACTGTTCCACTGACCTTGGCTGTGCATAGTAACAGGAACGTCTCCACGCGCTATACTCCAGTGTTGGTTTGGAAACAGCATCGACAATGTCGTACAAGGGTGGCGAAAACGACTTTCTTCTGCGAGTCACCAAATATGCAACACGCATTGCATCACTCACAGCATGTGAAAAACAAAGGGACTGTTGCAGAGAGGGAACGGCGCCTGCGAGTCAAAATAACTCGCGAAGCACTTTTTCAACACCTCTGTACGTACACAATTGCAGAACGCGTGTTTCTCGTTCATAACTACTGGCAAACGGGTTCATTTAAATTGAGGCAGTATTTTTAACAATTAAATGAATGCAGTCTAATTATATAATGTAAATTCAAAAACAGCCCGCCGTGAAGCAATATGTGTATGTAATAATTTGTAAAAAGTGTATATTACAGTCATTGTAAATGTTTATATTATTGTATCCATGTTTAATAACGTTATGTGAATATATTACGTAATTTAATAATGTAGGAGCTGTGAAAATAATAGGTTAAAAGTTGCTAACAATGAGGTAACCTTGAGGCAATCATGAATTTGAAAGTTTAAATACTACTAATCATTATTGGAGCAACAATAATGTAAATTTTAGTGACAGTTTATAAAAATAGTCAATCAACAACCAGAAAAAGCTTTAGTTAAATGAAGGTATTCTATTGGAGTAGGATTAGCCAATCAGAGACTTGAAATACATAAATTTACAAGTTTAGGCGGCTGAAATCAGTTCAGTTGCCTGCAGACAATGATTGTAACCGGATGCGAGATGCGTCCTCGAGAGATTTAATACGTATTCGTGTGAGACGAAAAATAAGTTTACGTGTTAAAAAGTGCAATTGATTAATTAAAGAATCTCACAGCTCTCTATATCAGTGAAGTGTTATTTAAATCGTGTCAAGCATTAATAAATGGAGTGAAGAAAAACTTTAAATCTGTGTAAGCCTACGTTCTTGTCGCACCACAAACCTGCTAAGAGAAACGTGTCTCTAACAAATACTGACGCAGCCGAGGCAAACATAAGTATATAATATTTAAAGAAATTTTTAAATTAGCATTTTTAAACTTGGGGCAAAGGCCACCTGAAAGTACATTTGGGGCGAAGGCTACCGGAAACTGTTTATATACGTGCGGTTGCAACTACTTCAAGTTCGGCTCCCCAACAGTTGAACTATAATACAACTTCTTCAAATTGACTCCCAAAGCGTGGTGCAAATAACTACTTCCTCAAAATCACGACAAAGGGTATTTCGGGCCGAATTTGGTACGCGACGTGTGCCCTCAAAACTCGGGGGGGGGGGACCTTCCTCTGCCATAACATTTAGCAACTCCCTATAATTTCCTCTATTTGAAGAGCTCTGACTCATTGTGAACTCTGAAAGGTAGTTCCTGCACAGCTAAAAAACATGTAGGATCAATTAAAGACTTCAGAAATTCACAATACTTACCACTCTGGCATTGTATGTTTCTATATTAGCTTTATAAGCTTTTCCTAGACACAATTATAATCTTGTCCCCGACTTTTCAAACTCTTTTAGCGAAATTGAAGCAACAATGTCTTCCATTGTTTGTTGATGACGTTTACGTAGAATATTTCCCAAATTATTTAAATCAGTTACACCTTCATTGTTCCAAGTACATTTTTGGTTACAAACAATAAACATGGTCAACTAAACAGTTTACTTAAATGTTTACAACCACTTCACCCCGGTATTTCTCTATACTTAGATATATAGAAATTAAGTTTCACTGTTTTACCACTTGTCTTACGAAACTGATTTAGATTTGGTGATGATGGTGTAGGTCGCCCCTTAGAAATTACTTCCTTTATTTCTTCGTAGTTTAATAAACCGAAAGATTTTTACTTTCTCTACTAATATAGTATAGTAAGTAGGGGAAGTATTGTATTCCACCCAAAAATTCGATACCGAGATTTCACCTGAAATACATGTTTTGAGACCCCCTGAATCCAAACAAAGCAGTTTTGGAAACATGTCTGTGTGTCTGTCTGTGGACAGCATAACTCAGAAACGAACAGCCGGATAAACACCAAACTTGGTATTTAGGTTCAGTATCTTCCAGAGATGTGACACGAAAGTTTTCGCACCCCAGATTACCCTTTACATGGAAGATTTTTCGACAATTTTGATTTTCTCAAAAATGGCTCTAACGATTTTGATATTAAGATATTTTCATGAGAAATGAAATGTATATCTCGAATTTTCTGGGAATGTCTCCAAAAGTATTCTTCATTGTGAACGACTTTTGCATAACTGGTAAACCATAAGAGACAGAAAAAATTTTACTGCACAAAAAATGTAGATCGCGTTAAAATACACAATTTGTGTCATATACATTTTTTGTTGTTGAGTGAACCAATTTCGAGATATTGCTTGTTATTCCCTTAAATTTTTCAATACTTATTTTCTCAAATGGGAATTCGTTATTCATTTTTTGTCTTGGATATGCAAAGAGTATTAATCTGTGGCAAAGAGAATGGTGCTGCACCTAGCAACCAGCTATTAAGAGATGTGTATGTGCTTAAAGGCTACTGTATTTCTATATTGAGCTTGTAAATATATATTCCCCTTTCATCTACAAGAAAATTAGCAATAAGATAAGAGTCTGTAAATGTTTATCTCGATTAACATGAAGAATAAGCGTTTGTAAAAATACTTTGTACAAGAGTAGAGAAAGTCATGTGAGTGTAACACATCAGATTTTTTCATTAGATTTCAATTATACAATCACAAGATTCATTTACGCCACACTTTGAAGCACTCCCATTACAAGACATTTTATGCTGCGGTACTGTCAAGCGCTAGGAAAAGAAGTACAATTCGGATGAACGAATACATTCTCATACCAGGGTTAGAATTTTTAGGTGCGTACCTTTTTTCTTAGGGTAAGTTAAAGCTGTGCGGAAAGATATCACAGTGTGACATTTTGTTTCTAGTTGCGAAAAGAGGCATTTTGTCTCGCACATTTTTCCCTTTTTTGGGACCTTTATTCCTTTTTGGCACCTTTATCCCATTTCCCCCAACCATACCCACATCCCCCTTTTTTCTTTTAACTTTCATTCCAATTTATTCTTTAAGTTTCAATTAACGTCTCCTCAGCTTGCTGTGTACCTGCGAATAGTAAGCCTACCTCTTTCAGTTAACGCCGCGCGGTAATTGAAAGCACACCCGCAACAATGGAAAATATTAGTGTGTTCAGCGAAAACCTCTTTCCCTCGCTTTACCGCTATAAAGTAGCCCGCAATAATGCAATTGACAATGAGTGATTCTATCCCACAAGAATCAGTAGCCTGCTGTTCGTGAATGTGAGCTGGTTACTGTGAGAGACGTCATCTGTTTGCGTGGAGGCGAAGGCTGGGCACGCAGAGACAGCAGTACCCTCACCCGCGCAGTTCCGAGAATTATTAAGACTGTGGTTTGCTCGAAACTACTAGAAATCGCTGAGACTGAAGTTCCAGCACGAATGAGAACATTGTCGCGGTGTTATAAGAGAATGTGGACAGGAATGGTCGCAAGAGTGAGTTGTGTGACAGTCGCATTCTGTTAGCAAGTGAACTAGTGTTAGCTCTATGTTACATTACCAAACGAGTGTGCTAGTACTAGATGTTTACCATGCCAAAGGTGTCCAATGCTCGATTTGTTGTTCTGGCTGAGGAATTCAAACAAGATTTCATAGACACTGATGGAACTGTTATGCGATGTACTATTTGTGATTCAGGAATTTTGTTAGATGAAAAACATCGGCGAGATCGCATCAAACAACACATTTCCAGCTCTATGAACAAGACTCTTCAAGCAAACAACCTCTATTACGAAATGCGTTTCAACACAGTTCTTCAAAAAGCCAAAATTTGAAGGAATTAAACATTGATTTGTGTGCAGCTCTTACACAAGCAGGAATTCCACTCAATAAGGTGAACCATCCAGCCTTCAAGTGATTTCTTGAAAAATACACAAAGGGTGTCAATGCCCGATGAGAGTACTTTAAAAAAAGCTACATGGAGCTTGTTTACCAAGAAACAATAGAAAGAATCAAGGAGAAAGTGTCTGATTGCGATGTGGGGATCATTGTGGATGAAACCATAGACTCAATGGAACGATACGCTTTGAGCATTTTAGTTTTTCCCTTAGCAGGGGAGAAAGTTAAGCCCATGTTATTAAAAATCTACGATCTGCAGAAAGCCAATGCCAGTACAGTAATGCAATCCATTATGGACTTCTGCCAAAAACTCTGGCCTACTGGTATCGAGTTTGAAAAACTTCTTCTTGTGGTCACCGACCAGGCTCCATACACGGTTTCAGCTGTTAACCAATTGAAACCTTTATTTCCTAACTTGAAGCATGTGATATGCTTGGCTCATGCCCTTCAGGGTTTTGTGAATCCATAAGAAACGAATACGACATCGGAAAGCAATTCATCTCTGCTCCGAAGAACATTCTACTGAAAGCTCCAAGCCGTGTTTACTACAGGGAAATCACTGGCTTGCCGCTTCCAAATTTTCCGGTCATTACTCGCTGGGGATCTTGGATTAGGTGTGCTGCTATGATGTGACAAAATTAAAAAGTTTGTGCTTTCTTTGCATCCATCCAACGCAGGTGCAATTTACAAGGCACTGGAGCCTTCTGTTACTGGAGAAAATACATAATTTGCAGACAGAACTATATTGTGTCCAAGTTACAAGTACCTGGCTGCAGCTATTAAACGATTGGAAGAACATGTTTTGTAAAACGAAAAACAATGAGATATTTTTACTTCTGTGAGGGAGCAGTTAGATGGCTTTACCAAAGACAAACTTGAATCCAGTCTTCAGCAGAATCCAGACATTGAGGAATTCGCCACATCTGTAGAGTTGCCATTCCGAGTGAATACAAGGTTTGCCCCACTGGTTTCTGTGGATGTTGAAAGAAGCTTTAGCATCTACAAAGACATTCCATCTTCTAATAGAAACAGATTTACTTTTAAAATGTGGAGATGCTTAATGTCTTGAAGTACAACAGCTTCATATTTTTTCCTTCTTTTGGTGAGTGATAATTTGATGTACTTGTTTGTAGTTCAATAAATTAGTATAGAGGAAAGAGAATGCACAACTGAAATTAATTCAAAATCTTAAAAAAATCTAAAAAAATATATTATGTTCCCAAAATATTCTCAATTGCTTGTAGTTTTAGAATCCACTTTTATTTTTGGCCTAGCAAACGATTCAGGATCGTTACGAGACTTTTTAAATACCCTTGCGCATTTGGTTGCTAGCTCTTTATATTTTTAAAGCTTCATTTTAAGGCGTTTCTTATTTTCAGCATTTCTCCATATTCAAAATGTTCCACACGATGTAGTTTTCATCCATTCATATTGACATTTTTTGTGCTTATTTCAAAAGCCCAAATAAATGAAACTGTCATAATTTTTCTGTCTAATGAATAGTTTTTACGGTACTAATTTTTGAATATAACAGTGTATACTATAAAATACCAAAAAATGCAAATAAAAAACTGCAAAACTTTTTCACTTAAACTAAATATGATAGAAAAAAATTATATGACAGATTTGTAGTTCCTTGACATGGAAGCAACATAAGATTTTATTTTTTTAAAAAATTCTTCATGTGTTGCATTTTGCATATACCCATAATTTTATATTTTGAAAATTAATAACTTGAATACTAATTAATAGTTTGGATTGAAATTCACAAAACGACTATATCTAAAGAAGACTAACATGTGGTTAAACTTTCAGCCCAATTGAATGGATAGTTTAGAAAATAGCAATTTGAGTTGTGCATCCCCTTAAATAAACCAGCACCTTATTGTCCCTTTATTCACCTTATTTGAGCACCTTTTCCCTTCCTTTTTTGATCAAAATTTGTACCTAAAAATCCTAACCCTGCTCATAACAATCACCAGACTGCGTGGAAATTCTCCAACCTCCACCTCTGTCTTCCCCTAACCGCGCAGTCAGCGTTATGTGCATCACGTAAGATGAGTTAAGGATATCCTGCTCACAATAAAACCGTTAACTGGCTATCATGAGCGCTTTCAGTAACGCTGTGTTATTGTTTAGTTGTTAATTGTGATATGTCATTTACAATACTAAATTGTGGCAATGAATGCTAATAAAGGCATATGCAGAAGTGTAGCGAAGTATAGGAGATCCTCACATCCTATATGGAATAATCGCCACTGCCGGAGAGGTCTATCTGGGTTAAAATGAAGTAGACATTCTAGCAAGTATAATTTGTATACTAACTAATAAGCGGTGAAGAGCAGGGAAAGTCGGGTGAATGTATCACAGATTTTTCTCCATAAGTACACTTCCTAATCTACATTCCGTACTTTGAGGGTAAAACACAATTTTCTTTCTTGCAAGGAAGAGAAAAATAAAGGATAAAAAGGATTCAATTTATATTGTACCATTTCTTTTCTCATTTGTGTGTTTATTTATTTTGGTTCATCATTACGTTTCTCTTCATTTATATAATGCATAGCACAAAAAATTCTCCATTTTACTGAACATACTTGCTTGAACTACTTAAACTTCTATCATATTATGCGCACAAAACTCGTTTTACTTTGGAACCGGCGCCTGTATGGCATGCGCTTCCTAGCGTGCGGTGTGCACTTTTTGCACAGAAACTACTTGAGAATACAAACAGTAAGCGATAATTTAATATTGTCAACGATTCGTTCCTGAAAAATTATGATGTAACATTGACCTCCGTAACCTTTCATTTACTCCTGGTTTGCACTTGTATGGGTTTTATTAATTTCATTTTGTATGACATAAGGAAGAGAAAAGGTTGCTGAGTAGCCCACCCTGTTTCCTCTACGATTGAATGCTATCAGTGTTGGTAGTTCACTCTGGTACATTCTCTGTACTTCGGCGTGCAATAATTGCGCCAGTTGCCCGGAATCCAGGGCGCACCAGCTTCATTACTCGATTCACCTGATAATTAGGGATCCGGTGCTCTAGATCTATAGGTTACATAGGGGCGAAACAATTCAACCTGGATGGACAAGGAGGACCTACACACGGTGTGAGGGAGTGTGGAAGTTAATGCGGGTATGTTTATAGGGATCATGTGACACCCCAGGGCATCATCCTTCATTTATCCCACTCTTAGGTGTGATACAAAAAGCTCATACAATGCGGCTGTGTCAAGGGTTGCCCACAAGGGCTCTTCCCACAATTCAAACCGTGTTACAATCACTACTCTTTTGCTGTCACATGATAACTATATATGATTAAGCTACTTAAAAGATATATTCGGTTTAATATTTATTAAGTCAGCCTGTAATTCTTCACAGTTTACCTATGGTAGGCAAAGGAAGTACTGTATCCATCCAAAAATTCGATAATGAGATTTCACCTAAAATTTACGTTTACATGCATGAACGTGTGTGTGTGTGTGATAATACCAAAACTCTCTCAAGATGTAAGGAGAAGATTTTCATGAAATTCTCTAACTCTGAATGTCGTCCTCCGTGGACTAGTGGCACCGTGCTAACCTCTCATTATCATGCAGGAGAATAACGTCATTGGACAACATGCCTGGGCGTTTCGATTTGATGGCTCGTCTAAGGTTGTGTAAAGTGGATTGATAACGCTGCGCATTGATGGTGGTTCACAGGAACTCGACAAGCAGTGGGCCCTTGTGGTCAAAAAGGACATCATAACATGAAAGTCACACGGTGAAAGGTCTGGACTGTACGGTGGATGTACCAGCGTTTCCATCGAAACTGCTGCAATGTCGTCTTCACCGCATTGGCAGTGTGTGGGCGGGCATTATCATGCAGGAGAATAACGTCATTGGACAACATGCCTGGGCGTTTCGATTTGATGACTCGTCTAAGGTTGTGTAAAGTGGATTGATAACGCTGGGCATTGATGGTGGTTCACAGGAACTCGACAAGCAGTGGGCCCTTGTGGTCAAAAAAGGACACCATGAACGTACCAGAACTGGTGTGCACGGCCTTTGATTTCTTTGGCGGTGGTGAAGTCGCATGTTTCCGACTCACTCCTCGTTGTTCCTGCTTACTCACCTTCATGTTCAGTAGTGGACGATAACTTGTGTGACCTCCTCTTAGCGTGAAACCACACTGCCGCTATGCAACGTCAAACGTTGCACACGCTGTAGTCGTTCTACCAATAGATGGTGCCACCATACACGCAGTTACGTGGTGCCACCTTACGTGTAGTGCAAAGTTAGACGCACTGACCAGGTTTCATTTGAATGCCCCTCATATTAGGCGAGAAATGCATGTACCCATCATTTAAATGTAAAAGCCAAAGCTGTTGTGGCATTAACCATATCCGAGATATTCGTTTATGTTCCTGTGAATTTTCTAATATTTTAAGCAAGCACTTTGAATGCTACGTGATTGTTTTTCCTAGATTTTGCAAAGAGTACGTAGTAATTAAGCTAGCAGAGTCGTTCTCTGGTTACCTACAACAAAATGCATTTTGAAAACAATTTCCATAAACACTTATCATGGGCAATATGAAGTAGGCAGAAGAAAATATTTTTTACTACTAATTATTGTCAAATAGATATGAAAATGATGGATATTGCCTGGAGAAATTCGTGCGATTACAATCATCGGAGTTTTTAAATAACTTATGAAAGGCTTTTAAAACTTCTCAGCCAGCCGAGTGGCTCATTTTGGAGAGTCGTCATACCAAAATTTGCAATTAAATAATTCTAAGCAGCAAGTGCCTTCAAACTAATTTTGGTCTTGTTCTATATATCTCTGAAGCATAGGGAATGGTGGATGACTTCGGTCCAACGCTTTCTATACGGAGATGAGCAAATCAAATCAATTTACAGTTAATAGGATGCATGTCTCACTATCTGAACGCCAATGCCGTTTCATAGCATCAATGAAGTGAAGCCAATGCATGAAATTAGGAGACAGTTCAGTGAACTGAGTCATCCAGGAACTCTTTGTTCAGAAAACTTCACCACGGAACCTAGTATAACTAAGCAGCCTCTGATGGAGTCTTGCAGCGATGAGGATGAGTTTCAATTGCAAACGTAAATGGTACTCTTAGCATTAAGGTGCTCTAACCCTACGTTTCATAGAAAACATTCAGCTTTCAGCATCCGACGCTTTCCACCGCCTTGTGTAATAACAGTTCCTGCAACTATTTTGCGGATAAATGCTGCGTATTCTAATGAAGACTAGCTTGTTTGTCCATATTGCCAGTACTGCTTTTGCATTCCACATACAATAATAGGTACAAACCTGTAGCATTGTCATAAACCATTTATTTCTGCATTTATTTATGCCAAGTTAATTAATGTTAACGTGACTTGGCATTCAGCCAGGCTGTCAGTCATATTCGAATTTATGAAATACACTTAACCTTCTTATACATACTGTGGCTGCTTCTTAAACAACGTATTGTGACGCATCTGCTATGGGCCCGGCTTCGTCCTTCAACGCTATCAGACTAGTTGGTTGAAAAGGAGAGGACGGTGCTCTCGCACGACGTAAACCCAGAAGCGCTATCGAGATGCAAGATATTTCTGTATGTTTGTTCTCCCATTCCGCGAACTTTCCAGAAAGCTCTGAAGCTATGTATTAGCAAGTGTACTCGCGACTCAGTGAGTTTTGTTGATGTGACATACAGTTGTGGTTAATTAGTGCGATAGGAAAGAGTCCTGTGTTTGACGGCTAGCAAGTGAGTGAAGGGAGGAGACGAGTACTGACCACGAGAGATATCCCGCGTGTTTTATTACAACTTTACGCGCAAGAAAACAAAACTGAATTATAGTGAGCATGAACTGAGACTCAGGTACCAACTATAACAGTCTAACCGCTGTAGAACTGGAATCCGTGTGCAGCTTAAGGACCTGCTTTGTCTCGCGCAGAGGTTCTCAACCACCACCTGTACAAATTTATTCAGACGACTATCCAATGTGTTGGTATTCCGAGGGCTCTTGGTGTGTCTGGTTGCAGGTATTATACAGGCCACCGGCTCAAAATTCCCCAGGGCAGTCCTGCTAAGTAATTCCTAATTCCGATCGGTGGCATTAAGTCTAAGAAGCCTCACCAGGTCGCTCTCCCGAGCTGGAAGTAGCGTCCTCGCGACGTAAGGCCAATCGACGTAGGGTCCTCCTCCGTCCAAAAACGTGTTCCTCATTAGGAGTTTTTCTGTCCGCACGGTCACCACCCTCTCGCTCCAAGCCGGAACCACTTTTAGCTCTGCAAAGAAGAGCGTCGCTGGCTGAAACCCCTCCTCCGAATGCTTCAGGAGGATCTCGTCGCCGCTCACATGGAGAATGCGGCCCCGACGTCTACTTAGCATAGAAGAACCTAAGGGTATCCTGGCCCAGGATGATTTCCTCGGTGATTGCTGCAAAACGAAAATCCCCAGCTCTTGCTTGACTGCTCCTGCCAAGGGTCAACTCCAGGTAAGATGCCTCTGTCACAGGCAGGGTTTTATCAGAGACCATTCGCAGCGCCTGACCAGTGTTCTCTTGTGTAATTTCCGTACCGGCAGCGACGGTCCCGAACCTATCAATTTGCTACCAGATCGTCTTCTGCTTCCCAGCATACTGTTTAACGTGAGACGATGAAAGGTGATGACGGCGTCGTCATATCCCTCTCTACCTTTTTACTTTTACTGATCCTCGTCGGAGTACTTCTGTAGTCCGCCCTTAGGTGCCCGGGCTCTCCGAAACTCCAGCACCTAGGTTTCCCACCCTGTCTTCAGTATTACCAATAGAGTAATGCATCGCATCAACACCAGCGATGCTTGACCAATCAGGCAGACGGCTCGCCATGTCCCACTACCGCATCGGAAGGAAATAGACGACCGCATAGTGGACATGTAGAGGAAGAAGAATCCGATAGCTCATGTCCGATCACCGGAGAAAAGCTTTTGCTTTGACTTCCGGAAGCTGAATGAGTAACTACGAAGGACTGCTTTCGCTGCCAAGTAATGATGATACTCGGGACACCTTAGCTGGGGCATCATAGTTTTCTACCCTGGACCTAAAGTCGGGCCCTTCACTTTGAACAAGGAGAAGACAGCGATTTTTTCTGCTGGTCTGTGGCAGTCCAGGGTAATGTTCCAGAGACTCGTGGAGTCTTTGATTAGAGTGTATAACAATAACATTGCCTCTTTTATCTCGGCAATGTTATTGTAGTAGCAAGACATTTGAGGATCATCTGACTAACCTGAGGAAGGAGTTCGAAAGGTTTTTCCAAGCCAAGTAAACATATAGGAGTAACTGTGGAGCTCCCGAAGCTGCGAGCCGCCAAGGAATAGGCCAAACCAAGGAATAAACAAGAATTACAACGGTTCCTGGCTCTCTGCACACACATAATAACACAACTGACACAGAGACGTGGAGCTTCCAGTGGTCCGACCAGCTGAGGCAGCTTTCCATATCTTGAATAACACCCTGTGCACATCCTGGTACTAGGATACCTATTCCCGATAAGAAGTTCGTCGTGGACATGGATACCAGTGAGGTCGGTATCCGTGGTCTCAAGAAAAGGCCGGAGAAGAGAACTAGAGAGAGTACTGTCCTTCAGTAAAACCCTGTCCCTGTCCGAAACTAGTGGGCAACACGACGAAAGCTGCGGACTACTGTAGCAAGTGTGAAGCATTTCTACAAATACCTTCACGGGCAGGTGTTTCTCTTAGGAACGTACCATTCTGACCTAACTGCTGTTGAGATTTTGTAACTTGGGAGGACAGACGGCATGCTGGCTCCAACGCTGCAGAAGTACAATTTTACCCCGGTACCCGGACAGGAAGATGCCATCTTCCGAAGACTGCGCCAGGAAAACTGCAACCATCATGTGAATGAGGAAGCGAAGTGAAGCGGAGTGTTTTAGCTTTATTTCCGGTCACGGTGCAACCTGCAGTCGTTTGAATGAAGAGCCCTTGAGGAAGAAGCATCGAGCTATAAGGCCGATCCTAACGGATAAAGAATCTGGCTATCGGTCTGCATGGGCGAACCTCGTTCTAGAAGCCTTAGCCATAAGAGCTATGGATACAGTGGCATTCCCTGGTGGTCAGAAAAGGTGTGCCAAAGAAAGTGTGGGAGTTCAGAGACAGGAAATCTAAGGTGGAGCAACTAGTGCTCACGAGGAATAAGGTGAAGGAATTCCTCGAGGAGATTCATGCCACCACTACCGAAGGATACTTGGTTGTAAATCAGACCCTGGAGAAGTGCATCGCCGATTTTATTGATTGCGTCTTCAGAGTGACGTGGACAGGTGATGCTGGGAATAACATACCTACACCAGCAAGTTGTGGACATAGACACGCAGATGGGGCTAAATTATTCTACAATGTTGTAGCGCCGTTCGAAAGGATTGCCATTTATGTGGCAAAGACAATCGGTTATTTCACCAGGTGGCTACAGATTTACCGATTCCCAATTAAGAGGCTTCGACTGTGACTAATGCACTGTCAACGACTTTCTGCCGTTCGGGATCCCCAGGAGTTTCACAGTGATTAGCGAAATAATTTCGAATCGAATCGTATGAGAGAGGTCCTCCAGCGCTTCTGGATACACAAGACCCGTACTTTTTCCTTCATTCATAGTAGGACGGAATGTTGAAGCGCTATATCAGTATGATCGAGGAGTACGTCCGGAAAGTGGTATCCAGCATCAGCGAGATTGGAATTTGGACATGCCATTTTTCCTTCTGGACTATGGACTATCAGTACATGGGTCTAGTCGTATGAAACCTGCCAACATGGTATTTAGATGGGAGCTACGGCCACCATGTGATCTGTTGTTCGGCACGACTCTTGATGCTGACCAGTCGGCAACGCATTATGTGGGGCGATAACGGCTAGAAGACATTTTCTATCTCGATAGGGAGCACCTGAAGCTGGCAAGTGACTGCATGAAGTCACTGTATTACCGTCTGACGAACAATGCCGGATTCCAGGAGGATGAGATCATATGGCTCCCCACAGAACTAAAGGGAAGCCGCCAAAGTTGCAACCTTCCTAGGACATCCCGTATAAGCTAATCACCCATATCAACGACGTGATAAACCGCATTTGACATCAACTCCGGGTGAAGCCAATAGAGATATTTCTGCACGTTTCTTATCCCTCTTCCGCAGACTTTCCAGAAGTTCTGCAGCTATATATAAGCGAGCGTACACGCAAGGCAGTGAGCTTTGTTGTCCATGTGACGTACAGTGATGGTTATTACGTGTGATCTGCGAGCGTCAGTCCTAAAAGAGAAGAGTCCTGTGTTCCGCAGCTAGTGAGCAAGCGTCCGACCGACCGGAAGAGATAAACGTCCTGTGTTATGACAACTAGCAGTAACTGGAAGAGAGAAGCGGAGTCTTGTGTCTAGTAAGTGATCGCGCGAGAGACAGGAGGCTACTTCTCACGTTTTTACTTTCTCTACTACATATAGTAAGTAGCGGATGTATTGTATTCCACCCAAAAATTCGATACCGAGATTTCGCCGGAAATACATTTTTGAGGCATTTTTGGAAACATGCCGTGTGTGTGTGTGTGTCTGTGAACAGCATAACTCAGAAACGAACAGTCGGATAAACACCAAACTTGGTATTTAGGTTCAGTATCTTCCAGAGATGCGACACGAAGGTTTTCAAGAAAATCCTCCCACCACAGATTACTGTTTACATGGAACATTTTTCGAAAATTTTAATTTTCTCAAAAATGACTCTAACGATTTTGATTAAAATATCACAAATTTAAGATACTTTCATGATAAATAAAATGTATATCTTGAATTATCTGGGAATGTCTCCAAAAGTATTCTTCATTGTGAACGACTTTTGCATACCTTGTATACCATAAGAGATAGACAAAGTATTATTACACAAAAAATCTAATGTGTTACACTCACATGACTTTCTCTACTCTTGTACACACTATTTTTAAAAAACGCCTATTCTCCATATGCTTCATGTTAATCGAGATATCGATATGTCAATCTTATTGGTAATTTTCTTGCAGATGCAAGGGGAATATGGTAGCTTTTAAGCGATAGTCAAATATTTTAACGCTGGTTGCTATGTGGTGCATTCCATTCTCTTTGCATGTCCAGGACATAAAAAAAATGAATAACGAATTTGAGAAAAAGTATAAGTATTGGAAAATTTAAGGAAATAACAAGCAATATCTCCAAAACGGTTCACTCAACAAAAGAAATGTATATGACATAAGTTGTGTATTTTAACGCGATCTACACTTTTTGTGTAGTAACATTTTGTGTATCTCTTATGGTTTACCAGTTATGCAAAAGTTGTTCACAATAAAGAATACTTTTGGAGACATTCCCAGAAAATTCGAGATATACATTTCATTTCCCATGACATTATTTTAAACATATGATATTTTCATCAAAATCGTTAGAGCCATTTTTGAGAAAATTAAAATTTTCGAAAAATCTTCCATGTAAAGGGTAGTTTGGGGTGGGGGGATTTTCTTGAAAACCTTCGTGTCGCATCTCTGGAAGATACTGAACCTAAATACCAAGTTTGGTGCTTATCCGACTGTTCGTTTTTGAGTTATGCTGTTCACACACACACAGACACACACACAGACACACACACACACACAGACACACAGACACACACACGGACATGTTTCCAAAAATTCTTTTTTTGGATTCAGGAGGTCTCAAAACATGTATTTCCGGTGAAATCTCGGTATCGAATTTTTGGGTGGAATGCAATACTTCCCCTACTTACTATACGTAGTAGAGAAAGTAAAAATGTAGATCGCCTTAAAATACACAATTTATGCCATATACATTTTTTTTGAGTGAATCATTTTCGAGATATTGGTTGTTATTCCCTTAAATGTTTCAATACTTATACTTTTTCTCAAATGGGAATTCGTTATTCATTTTTTTTGTCCTGGTAATGCAAAGAGAATGGAATACTGCACATAGCAACAAGCTCTTAAAATATTTGACTATCGCTTAAAGTCTACCAATTCCCCTTGCATCTACAAGAAAATTAGCAATAAGATTAACATTTCGATATTCTGATTAACATGAAGCATATGGAGAATAAGCATTTGTAAAAGCAGTTTGTACAAGAGTAGAGAAAGTCATGTGAGTGTAACATATCAGATTTTTTAAGAGAGCTATTAGTATATTGCAAAATTTGGGAGACCTGCAGCAAATTTCATATCGTGGATTATCGCTGGTTGTTCGTAGCGCACATACTAGGACGGTCCCCTATAACTAGACATTTAATTCGCTACATGTTTTTGTTGAGGGTAAATTTGTTTCGCAGGGATACAGGTCTTTCCCCCTGAAATTCTTGTGCAACCCTGTTACTCTAAGAACCCTTTGCCCGCAACAGTTTGCACACGAGGTTGGCATGACAACGGCGTGCTTGTAATCATTTGTCACGCTTAGTGCGGAGCCTAAGCGAGTGCCCGGAGCGTTCACGTAGTTATTTACGAGAAATGGTGACGCCAATGTGGATCTGATGGATTACTAGAGTCTTACGAGGGATATCAGGTTAATATTCGTAATACATTCGCTCCAGAATGAAACAGAATATTTAAATCAAGGGAACGTAAAAAACATTTTCTAGCCCTAGTATGTGCAGATTTTCCAACGCTAAGATGTATAGAAGTAAGCCACCTCTCTGTTGTGCAAGGCGTTTCCTGAAACTAGCAAGAGGAAGCAGTAGCATGCCTTTGTGGTGTGCGGGTAGCGCGTCTGTCTCACATTCAAGAATACCAAGTTCGAATTTCGGTTAGGAGAGTTGCCCAGACAAGGTAACCGGGGTTGTGCCTTATCCGGATAAGACGGATGTCGGATAACTCTTAAGCGCTAAGGATCCCGGACTCCTTTGTCGCGGTAATCTCTCGTGTTATCTTATTTGCTGGGCGCCTGTTATTATTTTATTTTAAAATTTGGTTTCTTTGTCCTCCGGCTAGCTATACTCAGTCAAGCAAGTGTCTAAACAGGTCGTGTAAACGGAAAGGAGTTGTTACTAAAAGATAACACTGATAAAATAATTTGTTTTTACACTTTTATTGCCGTTACACTTAATTAATGATTCGCATATTTAATCTTTATACACGCCTGACTGAAACTGTGATATTTCCGAATGTAACTATAATCACTTATTTGCCGCGCACCAATTACTTCGCGTACTTCACAGTTTGTAACTAACTGCGACGTGTACCTCGCGAATGACTTTTGTTTGCCTATTTTTAATAATAAACAACTCACTCCCTCGTTTTATTGTTACTCACTTCCATTGTCAGTTTCAGTGAGGCCTTGTAAACTTATTTCGTAACAATGCTTATGGCTAACAAACATCTACAATCCTGTACATACAATAATATTAATTTACGCTACAATCACTCTGGCATTCACAGCATGTTATGATATAAAATACTGCCTCAACTTTGAGCATCATTTTACCCATTTCAATCATCATCCCATATGACCTACCAGGTTAAAGGACGTTAAACTTAAAAATAAAAAATAAATAAAAAAAATCTGTCACTTGAGGTTTTCTCATGCTCCAGGCATGTCGTTTTGTGTCACTAGGTAATATGCCCATCTTTCTGCCTCCAACTTCGTGTTTTGCTTGTGGCTGGACTCTACGGTGACTCTATCTAGTAGATAAGAACTCCCTAGAAGATAAGCATGCCGTACTGGGTGACGAGTAAAACATATTTTCCCTCCGACGTCACCCCTATCCAACTGTACCTCCTAGAGGTTAACATGCTCTCCGGTTCCGTTCGACAGGTAGACTATATTGCACTATTGTCGAGTACCTCAATATTTATTTATTATTTAACTTCAGAAATTCAGATGGGAGCAACTCGCTTAGGAGAGGGATCGTTGATCAAACAAAGAACGTTAATTTAAGAGGCACCGACGAAGGGACGCAGCTAAAGTTATATTCACAACATAATTCCTGGCTGAAGGGAGAGGCAAGGATTCTATTCTACTATCATAATTAGAAACTGCAAAGGAATGGACAACTAGTAGATTTATTATAATAATATCTCTTACCCCATGTGTCTGCCGGGCGAGGACGCCATGGTACAGTTATCCGTCTAGCTCACGCGAAGACTCGTCACAGACTATCTGAAAAAACGCTAAGCTTGGCGTCACTAACGCCATATCCCCTCCAATGAGACTGTTTCCCCTTAATCGCCCCTCCTCGGATAAACTGCCAACCTTCGACTTGGGTAACCAGAGGACGTATTACTATTACTATAATCTGTGCACATGCCACATCTCCCCCTGGCCACCGAAGTCGACGTCCTCGTCGACAGAAAGAAAATGAATACAATAAACAGGAAAAAACAAAACAAAGACATACCAAAAATGACATACAAATGTGTGATGAAGTAAAATATAACAGTAATATATATGTGTGGT
This sequence comes from Deroplatys truncata, assembly GCA_030765065.1. NCBI lineage: Eukaryota > Metazoa > Arthropoda > Insecta > Mantodea > Mantidae > Deroplatys > Deroplatys truncata. The sequence continues at coordinate 30,246,889 of CM060980.1, read as the reverse complement.
AAGCACCCAGCCGACGACACAATATTGCTGGGCGATGACGAGAGGCGAGGAACGTAAGTGCTGTCGAGTTAGTATTGTTAATGCACTTAGCTTTAGCATCCCAAACGCTAAGCTTGGCGTCACTAACGCCATATCCCCTCCAATGAGACTGTTTCCCCTTAATCGCCCCTCCTCGGATAAACTGCCAACCTTCGACTTGGGTAACCAGAGGACGTATTACTATTACTATAATCTGTGCACATGCCACACTATATCACACCGTTTTCCATTTCCTGTGATAAATATTGCATAATTAACCGCCAGTAAGCCTAAGCAAAAAGTAACAAATTGGAAGACAGTGACGAAAACATTACGACAGAAAAAGTCTCAGTACTGGGAGTGTGGCGATGACAAGCAAAATAATCGACTAGGAACTGCGGCAAAAGTGAAACTAAACGCATGAAAATATACCTCAATATTCCTGTTTTCCAAAAAGTAAATTTTAAAACACACAGCTTTTTGTAAAATCCCAATAAATGGACACTTTAAAAACAATGCTGGCATTATACCAGGTGAGTCAGCTGCCCCTATTTATTCATATCTATGCAACCCGCAGTTTATAGTCTAATGTGAAAACATTGACCCTCTTAGCAAACAGACTGTTATTTATTATAGTTCTGCCCTTCTATTCGGCACTATACGCAACTAGCATTCATGATTAAAGGCCTGAATGAGAACCAAAGAGCTGCGAAAACCTTAAAAAAAAAAGACTGCGTTGCATGGATATAATGCTTGCAAGGAGATAGAAGAATGTTTTCCTGAAGAGCGGCAGGGACTGCGTGGGTTCTGGCCGAGTGGGTGAAGCAAAGGTTAGCTTTGGAGGTTCGAATCTGATACAAACATGAAATTGTTTTGGTTCCTTTTTTATCCTTGTGTTTAGTTTCTGTATTTTAGTATACTAATTTATTTATTTATTTTTACTGGCTCTCCTGTAAGCCAAAGACACAAGAATTACAATCAGATAATTGTGTATCATGTTTACCCTAATAATGTGTACCGTATCTGGTGTTGTAAACCGTGTTACTTAGTCAGCTTTCATTCTCTTGGGCGCATATCGACGATATTAAATATAACAGTTTTTGTTTCATGTTTAAACCTTATGTTTCACTTCCTCCGTTGATAAAGGAGTTGTAAATGTGCTAAGTTCACGGATAAACCGAATAGTAAATTGTTAAAGAGCGTGGATTTCATGAAGGAAGTAAATGTTCAAAATGACGAACCCCTTCATCAATGCACATTTGTGACGTTGCCGGATAGACCTTCTTGCATGTTGTAAATTGCGCGGTGTAATCTGCCTGCATTCTTCACGTATGAATGTACCTGTATATGATTTGGGCTTTGCGTTCTTCTTCTTTGCGGTGGAAAACATGATGATTATTCTATTTTGCACATACTTATAATGTTATAAAAATGTTATTTATATCATAATATAAAATTATAGGCCCAAAGGAGATAAAACAAAAGGTAATAAGAAGTTTGAAATTCACCCGAAGGATTTGAATCCGAATTAAAGTGGATCAGTGTTAAAGCATCCATGATACCATTCGGCCAATGCTACCTTGCGAGCTGGGGTTCCTATACGAATTAGTAATCGCAGAACTAGACCCCACCTCGAATATTTACACGATTTTTGCACCGTCATACAGTGTTTTGAGCTCGGTTTGGTGGTTTTAATTCAAAGAAATAAACTGCATCAGTCATTACAATTACTGTATGATCTGAACTACCCTATAGTTTGTGATATAAGAGAAATTATCTACCTAATACTTAACATTTTTTGACAAGGCTGTACATTGACTAATGGCTTAAATCCAATTCGTCGCACTGCGTAGATCTGCCATTTTGTTTTCAAATGGTTTTGTCAACCGATGTATGTGATAGATTGTTCCTTCAGGGGCATTTTCAAAGGGGTGCATGGATGTATGCTAAAGAATAAAAGTTTGTAAAATTGGCTAAAATTGCTAATGCAGCTCTCAGTGTCAGAGTGAGATGCTTTTTGCATCGACATACATAGCGATTGCATTCTATACCGTAAAACACTTATGCACTAAGTTATGTATTCCTCCTCTATAAAGTGTTACGCAAATCAGCCATTAGAAGGCATTCAAGAAAGGCGGAAGTCTCACATGTCGCTTAGCACGTTGCATAAATTCAAAAATAAATAGACACAGCTAACTCAACTGGTATATTTGCTAATTATACACTTTTTGAAGACAACGCACTGGCTTTTCTTATTTAGAATAAAATGCCTCAAACAATGCTAAATTTATTGCATGTTCTCGCTCCCCACTTCTTTGTATGTTTGCCGATGTAAAGTTGACATCACTAACTCTCTCATCTAACTCCGTCTTCTGCACCAGTAAAACGCTAAGACTGGACACAAGATGAGCTTTAAATCCTCTCTCAGTATTAGATGATGGCGCTTGTGACGAAGTATCCGCATTTTTGCCAACATATTGCAAAAATATTGCCTCAAGGTCGTTGAGTCAGATTTTTTACTTTCTCTGCTACGTATAGTAAGTAGGGTAAGTATTGTATTCCACCCAAGGATTCGATAACGAGATTTCACCGGAAATATATGTTTTGAGGCCCCCTGAATCAAAAAAAGCATTTTTGGAAACATGTCCGTTTTTTTGTCTGTGTGTCTGTCTTTGAACAGCATAACTCAGAAACGAACAGTCGGATGAACACCAAACTTGGTATTTAGGTTCAATATCTTCCACAGATGCGACACGAAGGTTTTCAAGAAAATCCCTCACCCCAGATTACCCTTTACATGGAACATTTTTCGAAAATTTGAATTTTCTCAAAAATGGCTCAAACGATTTTGATTAAAATATCTTACATTTAAGATACTTTCATGTCAAATTAAATGTTTATCTTGAATTTTCTGGGAATGTCTCCAAAAGTATTCTTCATTGTGAACCACTTTTGCATAACTGGTAAACCATAAGAGATAGACAAAATTTTACTACACAAAAAATGTAGATCGCGTTAAAATACACAATATACGTCATATACATTCTTTTTGTTGAGTGAACCATTTTCGAGATATTGCTTGTCATTCCCTTAAAATTTCCAATACTTATACTTTTTCTCAAATCGGAATTCGTTATTTTTTTTTTTTGTCCTGGAAATGCAAAGAGAATGGAATGCTCCACATAGCAACCAGCTCTTAAAATATTTGACTATCGCTTAAAGCCTACCAATTCCCCTTGCACCTACAAGAAAATTAGCAATAAGATTAACATCTCGATTAACATGAAGCATATCGAGAATAAGCGTTTGTAAAAATAGTTGGTACAAGAGTAAAGAAAGTCATGTGAGTGTAACACATCAGATTTTTTAAAAATACAAATCGCAATGACAAGCGATGAAATGGAGATGAAAACCAATCGGGTAGAGTAAGGTACGTTTCAATGAAAGGACAGTCAGCATTTTGTGATCACAAGAAATCTCACGTTCATTTGAGCAGCAACACCATATACGACGGAGCGACACGATTAGTATACGGGTTTCTTCGCAGACGATTCGAAAATGTGTGTGCGTGATAGAATGGTTAAGATCGCTGGGCTGATCACCTTTATGAGCAGAGAACAGAGCATATAAACACTTCTCCCCAAATGAGTAAACGCATTAGGCTGTTGTACCACGGTAAAAGGCTAGAGAAATAAGCAACAGGCATTAAGACGGTACACTCCCATGCGACAGTCTGAATTTTCAGGTGTAGTCGTATACGTCGGTCGAGATTTAAATTCTTCAAAATGGTGTAATAGTATATTGGGATACCGGCAAGTGCATATATGCATTTGAGGAAGAAGTTTGAAAATACGAGTGATGTCGAGTATTTTCACCTCCAAGTTTCTTCAAAGCATTTAATGCATGTGTACTGTATACTATTTTTTCGACCTTAGTGCATAACAGAAATGCTTACGCGAGAACTAAAATTAATCACTTTCAGCTGTTCAAAAGCAGTATCAAGGCCGATAGCGCTAGCCTCTGCGGACTAGTGATCGATTGATCACCCTGATAGTGTTGTCCAAGACAACAACTGAATGTGACATGGTTGCTTGCGCCGAAAGAGTTATATTTAAATACTGCATGAATTAAATCGTAAGTAAGTGTTAAAAAATAAAGGGAAGTAAAGATGGTAAAATTTAAACAATAAAATTCAATTACCGACAATCAATATTATAACTACTGAAATCATAGATGAATTCAATATTCAAAAAGGCATAATATCTTCTACATATACTTTAATTTTTTATTTATTTTTGAACAAAAAAACGATCAGGTAAATTCGCTACTAATGGAAATATGCTATTATATATTCTACCCTTTGTATAGGTACCATAACCGTTTTCAAATATCACAGAAGCTTAATGTTAGCCAATTACTAAAGTGAGGAATCAAGAATGGCATTGGTGCTCTGTGAAATCAAATGTTCAACTCCTTAAGTAACATATAATACTGTATCAATAATAATAATAATAATAATAACAATAATAATTCACCTTTATTATTTTAACAACTCACTTAATCGCACGTTTATTACAACTCTTCCTTTAAAATGAGCCTGTGGAGAGGAATTATACGACAGCTTGAAGATGAAAACCATGAATCTTTTCTTCAAAACCAGCATATGTCAAAATGTCATGTTGCATGTTCATAATTTAAATTATTTAAACTTGAGTGTATCATGCTATTTATTACTGCATAATTATTAGTTATAATGCGGGAAATGAACATTCTCTAGATACACTGATCATACAAAACGCAAAAATAGTTCTGAATGCAATTTCTCTTATGGTTACAGTCATTTTTATGTTCAGTAATTGTAATCGTATCACAACATTTTTGCAAAGAGTTATATTGCAACTCTTACTTTGGGGCATCGTCTTGCAAGGTTTTCAGAATGCTTCCAAAATATGGAACCCTCCTCAGTTGTTGCTTGTTTCAGCCGGACTTCTGACAACCTTGTCGTCATTATTGTCGTTATCATGGGTACCACCGACATCGCAATACTTACCTCCTTATTCTGAGGCCGCCTTATGGGTTTCACGCTTGCATTAAATCGTCACATACTGTTGTGGAAAAGGAGAATATAACTTCAACATATACCTAGGTATTGCTATGTATTACTTTCATCTCGGAAAATAAATTTAATTCTCAATATTACTTTCTCTACTACATATAGTAAGTAGGGAAGTATTGTATTCCACCCAAAAATTCGATACCACGATTTCACTGGAAATATATGTTTTGAGGTCCCCTGAATCAAAATTTTGAAAACATGTCCGTGTGTGTGTCTGTGTATCTGTCTGTCTGTGTGTCTGTGAACAGCATAACTCAGAAACGAAGTCGGATAAACACCAAACTTGGTATAAGTTCAGTATCTTCCAGAGATGCCACACGAAGGTTTTTAAGAAAATCCCCCCACCCCAGATTACCCTTTACATGGAACATTATTCGAAAATTTTAATTTTCTCAAAAATGACTAACGATTGTGATTAAAATATCATATATTTAAGATACTTTCATGACAAATAAAATGTATATCTCGAATTTACTGGGAATGTCTCCAAAAGTATTCTTCATTGTGAACGACTTTAGCATAACTGGTAAACCATAAGATATAGACAAAATTTTACTATACAAAAGATGTAGATCGCATAAAAATACACAATTTATGTCATATACATTTTTGTTTTTGAGTGAACCATTTTCGAGATATTGCTTGTTATTCCCTTAATTTTTCCAATACTTATACTTTTTCTCAAATGGGAATTCGTTATTCATTTTTTTGTCCTGGTAATGCAGAGAGAACGGAATACTCCACATAGCAACCAGCTCTTAAATATTTGACTATCGCTTAAAGCCTACCAATTTTCCTTGCATCTGCAAGAAAATTAGCAATAAGATTAACATCTCGATATCTCGATTAACATGAAGCATATGGAGAATAAGCGTTTGTAAAAGTAGTTTGTACAAGAGTAGAGAAAGTCATGTGAGTGTAACACGTCAGATTTTTTATTCTTATGAAGTTATGAATAAGCAATGAAGTGAGTGACGATGTTGAAACACTAGAGAATGTTCTTTTCAGAAGGACTAGATCGCAACCAGCCATTTCTGAATGTTGTGTCAATGTATTTAGCTTTGAGTCAAATAGAGATAATAAAGTATTGTTATTCAACAATTGACTCTAACGAATACTTAGATTTTGTTAGGAGGCGTACAGAATGCAATCAGTTTCATTTTTACTTGCTACTAGTTGACTTACGTTATCCGAGAGTTTTTAAATGTCAATTAAGATGTAATTAATTTAAATTATGCCCCTCCTCCACCGTATTATTTATGAAATTGTTACACTGATCTCCCCTTATAAATGAAATGCTGAGCAGCATGTTCTTTTAAGAATCCAAACTGTTTGAATTCTTATACACACTCTGCAAATCCTTTTTAGTCGTTTAGTCATTTGGAAATTGAAATCAGTTGCCTTATAGGTTATACCTACGTCTGGAACGGGGCTTTTGGTGAAAAATTTATCAAAATCGACCCAATGGTTTTCGAGATTACACGCGTTTATAGCATTAATAGGTATAGATTATATTTCCTGCAAAAGATCTTCGAAACGAGAAAAGGGTGTTACTAATGCACCGATGCAACAATAGAATACTTTAGCACCTATCGAAATATTTGCTCCTACAAGGCGAGAAAAAGCCAGCAGAAACAGTTGCAGTCGTGCTTTTGCCTGGCTACTGAGTAATCGGTCTTACGCCCAGGCCTCAACAGCGCATTATGTTCACATACCAGTGGCCCACACAAGCTGTCCTTAGTTGATGTTAGTTTACACCGGATTGCGCGGAAGCCAAAAGGTTTGCCTAAGCAGAACTGCAGAGGGGACCCGGTACTGCTAAATGAAAGATCAAAGCTTGAAAACGAACACTTTAATTGCTATTACTGGTCCCAGAGCGGTAGAGAAACTGTCTGCTATATGAGGTGTTTCGACTTCGATTCCCTGCTTGGGCTCCAGAAAGTTGTCTTAAAAAACGAAATCACGGTATGCCCAGGGAGTGGTGTTTGAATGTGAGAGTACCGATGTGTATGTGTGTGTGTGTGGGAGGGTGGTATCGGATATTTAATAAGCAATTCGCCCATTAACAAGAATTGAAAACTGTCGCTTGATGCAAACCTGAGCACAATGTAAAGTCATTTAATTCTATGACAGTTAATCTACACTCAGTACAACTATGTGGCGCCAATTGATGCCGCTAAGTTAACAAGATTAAACTAAATTCTTTTTTATTTATGTACCTTTAAAGGTACGTTACAATTAAATTATTTCCTATTACTGCATTATTCATAATAAGTATGTGAAAAAACATGACCGCCGCTTGGTGGACGAATTGATGTAAGGGCCTCTCAGGGCGACGTTTTACCTGGAATGATCCATCATTTCTTAATATCATCTCCGTTCGTAAAAAAAATAAATAAAACTAAAATAATAAAAAGCGTGCAGTAGACAGATGCCGCATATGAAAATGTTCAGAACACAGCCTTCGACCCTCAGCTGCATTTTGGCAAGTCTATTACAGTAGTAAATTTTGCATTATCGTGTAGAAAACATTACACACTGCATGTTTTTTGTGGCAAGATATTCGGAAATACGAATGCCATCTTCGATTGGCTTTGTTTGTTATATTATTTCTCTATTATTTACGACTACCCAACTGATTTTGTAATTATATGTGGTAACTATATATTTAACCGCATTTATAATGATAGCTGATATAGCCTCTCAAACTCTCGCTATTCTTGTGTTTTCCCTGACTTCTTCGGCTTACACCTTACGTTTGATAATATACAAATTGCATATAGACACACAAATACCTATTCTAAGCAGCTAATTTCCTTTTATAAAGTTAAAACATTCATAGAGGTATGAGGGAGATTTGGTTTGTTAATGCTGGTCGTTGATATTGTCTTCCTAAGTATCAGTGTTCGTGTAATAATTATATTAAACTTTTGCAAACAATATTGCGTTATTCATTTATTTACGTTTTTTCTTTCCATTGTTACTTCTAGTTCTACGTATAGTAGCATGGATATTTTATAAAGTAATTTTTTCTTCCTATAGTTCGTATATCAGTAGGAAATTAATCTTCATTCCTCAAATTAATACTTTTCTTGTTTTATTCGGAGTAAGAAACGGATAACATCGAGGATGTCTCTAAACATATTTTGAATGTCAAGCTTAAAGAAACGAGAGCATCAAAAAGAAAAGAAAACAAATCTTTCTTTTGTCGGCCCTTTTTTAAAAAGAAAGAAAAACAAAAGTAAAAATACCTTGAACCAGACTGTTGTGTATCGATTAGAATGTTACCAGCAAAGTTGTCTGAAGAGACATAGTTGCTAACAAAGGTACACTTAACTGTCGATCCAACATCTTGGGAGCTATGGCAGATCTTCAGATGACACCAGAAAGACATTCAAAGGCACCACCATTACCGTAGCAAGCCCTGTTGAAATGTTTGTATTTGACTGCATCGAAGTTTTGCTGCAATGCTGCAAAGATGACAGGTTCCTCCTCCACCTGAACTTTTTCTTACTACTTCACGGTGTCGGAAAAAATTCCTATAATATGTGTTCACAACAAGATTTTAGGGAGAACAAAAAGTATCAGTCCGCTAGAAGATGCTTTTATAGGCACGGCCGAGAGATTCTCGTAAATCGGCCAAATACGAAATCTTTTGTATCTTTTGTATCCTTGCACATTTGAATAAAAAGTACAAGAATATACACTACGTGATCAAAAGTATCCGGGCACCTGGCTGAAAATGGCGTACCAGTTCATGGCGCCCTCCATCGGTAATGCTGGAAGTCAAATGGTGTTAGCCCACCCTTAGCCTTGATGACAGCGTACATTCTCGCAGACATACTTTCAATCAGGTGCTGGAAGGTTCCTTAGGGAATGGCCTGGCACGAAGTCAGCGTTCCAAAACATCCCAAAGGTGTTCTATAGGATTAAAGTCAGGACTCTGTGCAGACCAGTTCATTACAGGGATGTTATTGTCTCGTGTTCAAAGATGCAATCGCCATCCCCGAATTCCTCTTCAACAGTGGGAAGCAAGAAGGTGCTTAAAATATTAATGTAGGTCTCCGCTGTGATCGTGCCACGCAAAACAACAAGGGTTGCAAGCCCTCTCCAGGAAAAACACGACCACACCATAACACCACCACCTCCGAATTTCACTGTTGGCACTACACACGCTGGCAGATGACGTTCACCGGGCATTCGCCATACCCACACCCTGCCATCAGATCGCCACATTGTATACCGTGATTCGTCACTCCACACAACGTTTTGCCACTGTTCAATCGTGTAATGTTGACGCTCCTTACAGCAAGTGAGGCGTCGTTTGGCTTTTTCCTGCGTGATGTGTGGCTTATGAGCAACCGCTCGACCATGGAATTAAAGGTTTCTCACCTCACGCCTAACTGTCATAGTTCTTGGAGTGGATCCTGATGCAGTTTGGAATTCCTGTGTGATGGTCTGGATAGATGTCTGCCTATTACTCTTTACGATCCTCTTCAAATGTCGGCGGTCTCTGTCAGTCAACAGACAAGGTCGGCCTGTACGCTTTTGTGCTGTACATGACCCTTCACGTTTCCACTTCACTGACAGATCAGAAACAGTGGACCTAGGGATGTTTAGGAGTGTGGAAATCTCGCGTACAGACTTCTGACACAAGTGACACCCAATCACCTGACCACGTTCGAAGTCCGTGAGTTCTACGGAGCGTCCCATTCTGCTGTTTCACGATGTCTAATGACTACTTAGGTCGCGGATAATGAGTACCGGGCAGTAGGTGGCGGCACAATGCACCTAAGATGAAAAACGTATGTTTGTGGGGGTGTTCGGATACTTTTGATCACATAGTGTATGTTGCTCATAACTGATATTTGTAATGGAAGCAGTGGTAATGCTTTAAGCACAGAAAATGTGAGCGAGAAAAGATAGTGGCAAGTAAAATGACGATGTAAATGACTGAAAGCTGACATATTATGTGTCATCAGTTGTTAGAGACGAGGATTGATATTTTCATTCAACTGGGATTGGCATAGATAGGATACTAAGAAGTTGAAGCATTAAGATACCAAAATAACGAAGATCGAATGATTAGAAATGCTTCTGTGGTTTGGAATGTTGCCGGCAGAATTAAAAGTCTAGGTATGGGTATATAGACGTATGGATACACCACTCTTATGTATGAGCATAAAAACGTGTTTAAATAATGACAAACGTTCATGATCGGAGTGTGTGTTATTAAGTTAATTTGATTTCTATCTTTGATTCTTTTAACATTTCATCCTGCTCTGTGTTGTACATAATCGAACACAGCAGTGAAGCGGTGTTCTTGCCGTACTTTCAATGACTATGACGATTTCAACCACGAGCATGGCAAAACGTTGGGTTTAATAAAAGGTACTATTGGATTAGACCCTCTAAGCAGCCCGAAAGCAATTTCCTAAATATGACCTTGTTTACTTTCTCTACTACGTATAGTAAGTAGGGGAAGTATTGTATTCCACCCAAAAATTCGATATCGAGATTTCAGCGGAAATATATGTTTTGAGACCTCTTGAATCCAAAAAAAGCATTTTTGGAAACTTGTCCGTTTGTATGTCTGTGAACAGCATAACTCAGAAACGAACAGTCGGATAAACACCAAACTTGGTATTTAGGTTCAGTATCTTCCAGAGATGCTACACGAAGGTTTTCAAGAAAATCCTCCCACCCCAGATTACCCTTTATATGGTACACTTTTGGAAAATGTTGATTTTCTCAAAATGGCTCTAACGATTTTGATTAAAATATCATATGTTTAAGATATTTTCATGAAAAATGAAATGTATATCTTGAATTTTTTGGGAATGTCTCCAAAAGTATTCTTCATGGTGAACGACTCTCGCATAACTGCTAAACCATAAGAGATAGACAAAAGTTTACTACACAAAAAGTGTAGATCGCGTTAAAATACACAATTTATGTCATATACATTTTTTATTGAGTGAACCATTTCCGAGATATTGCTTGTTATTCCCTTAAATTTTCCAATACTTATACTTTTTCCCAAATGGGAATTCGTTATTCATTTTTTTATGTTCTGGACATGCAAGGAGAATGGAATACTGTACATGGCAACGAGCTCTTAAAAGATTTGACTATCGCTTAAAGCCTACCATATTCTCCTTGCACCTACAAGAAAATTAGCAATAAGATTAACATCTCGATTAACATGAAGTATATGGAGAATAAGCGTTTGTAAAAATAGTTTGTACAAGAGTAGAGAAAGTCATGTGAGTGTAACACATCAGATTTTTTCTACTCAATTTAAATGTACAGAAGTCAGACACTTGTCCCTAATGGATGGCAGGTAAGGCACAATAAGCGTATTTGCTATACATTATAGACACGGTGTATTGAAGACTTGCATTGCCATTAATGTCCCGGCACTCTCAGTTATAAACTAAGATAACTGCATTTGCTTTTCAAAACTGCGTGTTTATTTGCCCTGCGTATTGTGTTAAACTGATCGCATGGCATATTTTAAACCAGAAGGTTTTTGAAGTACGTAATAAACTTTAGGTTGAAAGTTAGGTGAAATGTGTTCTGTGGTATGCATGTAAGGAAGTCTTATGTTTCTTCCTCTGTTTGGTACTTTAGCGGGAATTATTGCACAGGACTTACTTCAGGGATTCGTTTGCTATTGCATTTCCGTATTTCACATTTGTCCTTCTCTCTGGTCGATGCTTTTATCTGCTGTCACCCGACATGTTTTCCTATCCTATCTTTCTTTTCGGATTCACTCAGCACAATCCAGTTACTTTTTCACTTCATCTACCCAGTTTCTACCTCTCTTCCTCACATCCTCCTATATGTCTCGGTTTTGTTTTTCCCCAGTGACCCATTGGCCCTCATCTAAAATATGGGAGTTAAACTTATGCTGGTATCACAAAGCTCAATAGACACACCAAAGGAAACATATTTACAGTAATACCATATGGGCAAATAAATTTCATGATAAAATAAACACTGCACGCCCTGCAAAGCAAGATGATCGGTAAATAGTAATTATTGGGAGGAGTAAAGCGAACTGTGGAAACATAAAATGAGAGGGCATGATTCAATTGGCTAATACCAATCTATAATATTATAGAAATGAATTCGATATTATTAAAAACAAGTATTTCGTATATCATTGAGTTAAAGAAAACATTTTTAATTCATTCTACCATCCACCGAATGCTGTGAATGCTCATTTAACACAATAAGATCGATTAAAGAAAAGTTTAGATTTGGCACGCATACGGCAGAAGAGAGAGAAAAATTATGTACAAACATCACCAAAGAAAATCTTCGGCAGATTTTGTATCGTTTTCTGGGGTCTTTTGTGGCGTTTCCTTTACTTACCTATCACAGAGCGTTGTGGCTTGATAACACAGTAATAAGAGGGAAAAGAGGGGAGGCTGGTGTCTTTGCTTTTTATGGTGTTATTGAAATCAAAACATGTTTATTGTCTCAGAACCAGTCATGCCGTATCCTAGCAAAATTACTCGTGGACGTATCGTACGTATGTGGGAGGCTAGTCGCATTGTTACAGCAATTGCAACGGCAGTGCATAAGTGTTTTTATAGTAAGTTACTGGATAAAAATGTTTCAGGAAAGTGAGGAAGACGGTCTACATACTCGTCAGAAAGTGGGCACACCCCGTAAAACATCCGCAGAGATGATATTCGTTTACTAAATGCAAATTATCCTTTTGTTATAATTGACTGATCATGTTTAGAAACTAGAGATAAATGTATATATATATATATATATATATATATATATGGTTTACCGAATATGACATACATATTATGGCAATAAAATTGTGTTATATTTTTTCTATAATCTGTTGTATTCCTATGATCAGCAATACGCTAGTAAAGGTATATTAACCTATTGTAGTTTGAATTAAAGCGAAAACATGCTGCTTTATTAATTTATTTAGTTATGTTTGCTTCTATGCAACTACAAGTATTGATATCACTGTGAGATTACAGTTCTGTTTAGTTTTTGTTATAAAGTATTGCTATGTATTTAATGGATACCATTAAACTTTAATTTGAAAACCTTCTCACACTGCACATTCTACATTTCGCTACCCTGGCCACTCATTACGTTTTCCCCTTAGCTTTTAGCCCTTACAAAGGCGTGTCGTGCACTAGCCGATAAGGTATGGGCTACCTAACACGATAAGAGGTCTGCATGACAAACTGAATGCACTCGCTCTGCCTCTTTCTCTTTTAGCCAATACGATCAAGAGCATAAACATATATTTCGTTTCTACGCCATTTCGTAACCTTTGTTGTGCTTATTGGTGCAACTATTTAGCAGAAGGACTGGCGCATCCCTGCACCGTGACATAAAGCAACCAATGAAATGGCTATGGCGTCACAAGGCCACGTACAACGATAAAAAATGTGACGGAGACGCGAGGTGCAGTGAGATTTTCTTTAGCGCTCTTTGTACCTATATCAAGTGCGGCGTCGAAAAATGGATTCGCCTACAGATCACAATTTAATAAAAATAGAATGCGATAAGTTAAGGTTTACGTATAAATAGGTCCCGGCAGCACTGCAAATAGTGTTGAAACTTCCCAGGACATCGTCTAAACAGCAATGCATGAGTGAGAGTCAATTATTGACAATTAGTGTCATTATCGATATTGGGCCTATTTATCAACTCTACATTGGAGGGCAGGAGTGTTCGTAGTAGTTTCTTTTTACACAATTGCTAACTTTGAGTTAAATACACTATGTGATCAAAAGTATCCTGAGACCCCACAAACATACGTTTTTCATCTTAAGTGCATTCTGCTGCCACCTACTGCCTGCTACTCACTATCCGCAACCTAGTAGTCATTAGACATCATGAAACAGCAGAATGGGACGCTCCGTGGAACTCACGCACTTCAAATGTGGTCAGGTGATTGGGTGTCACTTGTGTCAGAAGTCTGTACGCGAGATTTCCACACTCCTAAACATCCCTAGGTCCACCGTATCTGATGTGATAGTGAAGTGGAAACATGAAGGGACATGTACAGCACAAAAGCGTACAGGCCGACCTCGTCTGTTGACTGACAGAGACCGTCGACATTTGAAGAGGGTCGTAAAGAGGGTAATAGGCAGACATCTATCTAGACCATCACACAGGAATTCCAAACTGCATCAGGATCCACTTCAAGTACTATGGCAGTTAGGCGTGAGGTGAGAAACCTTGGAATTCGTGGTCGAGCGGCTGCTTATAAGCCACGCATCACGCAGGAAAATGCCAAACGAGGCCTCCCTTGGAGTAAGGAGCGTCAACATTACACTATTGAACAGTGGCAAAACGTTGTGTGAAGTGACGAATCACGGAACACAATGTGGCGATCCGATGGCAGGGCGCGGGTATGGCGAATGCCCAGTGAACGTCATCTGCCAGCGTGTGTATTGCCACCAGTGAAATTCGGAGGTGGTGGTGTTATGGTGTGGTCGGTTTTTCCTGGAGAGGGCTTACGCCCCTTGTTTTGCGTGGCACGACCACAGCGCAGACCTACAGTGATATTTTAAGCACCTTCTTGATTCCCACTGTTGAAGAGCAATTCGGGGATGGCGATTGCATCTTTCAACACGATCGAGCACCTGTTCATACTGCACGGGCTGTGGCGGAGTGGTTACACGACAATAACATCCCTGTAATGGACTGGCCTGCACAGAGTCCTGACTTGAAACCTACAGAACACATTTGGGATGTTTTGGAACGCCGACTTCGTGCCAGGCCTCACCGACCTATATCCATACCTCTCCTCAGTTCTCCGCACTCCGTGAAGAATGGGCTGCCATTCCCCAAGAAACCTTCCAGCACCTGATTGAAAGTATGCCTGCGAGAACGAACGCTGTCATCAGGGCTAAGGGTGGGCCAACACTATATTAACTTTCAGCATTACCGATGGAGGGCGCCACGAACTTGTACGTCATTTTCAGCCAGGTGTCCGGATACTTTTGATCACCTAGTGTATAATTAAGGGCAGGGAATTTCTGAAACCTGCAAGAACAAGAGACGTAGAAATTGTAAATTAATTATGTGGAAATGGACAATGAATAATTAATTCGTTCATGCTTCATTTGAAGCAGTATTTTAACACTTGAATAGTTTCAATTGAACTATATAATATGTAAATTCAATAACATATGTATGTAATAATTTATAAAAATATATGTAACAGTCATTGCATATGCTTATATTATTGTAAACATGTTTAATAATGTTATGTGTATACATTATGTAATTTAATAATGCAAGAGCTGTGAGAATAATAAGTTTAACGTTGCTAGCAATGAGTTAACAATGCGGTAACCTTGAGGCAATAATGAGTTTGAGGTTTAAACGTTACTAGTCATGATTAGAGCAACGTAATGTAAATTTTGTGACACTTTAAAATAGCCAATCAACAGCCAGAAAAAACGTTAGTAAAATGCAGGTATTCTATTGGACTAGGATTAGCCAATCAGAGACTTGAAATAGAAAAGTTTATGGGTTTGGATGGTTGAGATATATTCAGTTGCTGGCAGATCTTGGTAGTGACTGGATGGAAGATGTGTTCTCTAAAGAAATATTACGTATTCGTGTGTAACAAGAATTAAATATACGCGTTAACTAAGTGCAAGTATCAAGTAAAACAATCTCGCAGCGCTTAATATCAGTGTAGTGCTATATAATTTGTGCCAAGGATTAATAAAAAGAAGTGAATTTAAACTTAAAATCTGTGTCAGCCTACATTCTTTTCGTACCACGCCCTGTCTAAGAGATACGTGACTCTAAAACAATACTGAAGCAGCCGAGGCAAACATAAACATAAATACTACCTATAGGAGCAGTTTAATAACAAAGTTAATAAATATTTTTAAACTTGGAGCGTAACAACAAAAATACATCTTCAAAAATCGACTTCTCATACGTAACAGCATATTACGTAACAAACAATCTATTTCAAATTAACGACCAAAGCGTGGTGCAAACTCCTACGTAATTATTAATAAACAATATAAAGACATCATCTACTTCAAGTTGGCGCCCAACGTGGGGCTAAAATCAACAATAATTTACGTAAAGACAACTACTACTTCAAATTAATCCCAACGTGGGGCTAGTAAGTAAAATTACGTAAACAATAACTACATCAATTTGGCGCACAACGTGGATCAGTTAAAACAACTGTAAACAAAATAAACATGCGTAATCTACTACTGCGTGGGGCAAGAAGAGACAAGAATTAAAAGGCGACGACATCTGAAAAGAAGGAATCAACGAACAACGTAGAACTACCATAATCGACGAAACTACAAGAATACATCGCAGAACTTCAAAATTAACAACAGCATCCAAGGACAGCAACAATTCTTTCAGGAGTACGGGGCACACAGTCGACAATTCAACAACAATCTACGTGGGAACACCGAGTATAAAGGTTTGCTAACAGCCGGAACAAAAGGTCAGAAAATTCCATTGTACATTATAATAATTGTCAAGTTTAGAAAATTTATTGTTATTAAGATAAATTCATGTTATTAAGAATTGGTAAATTAAAATTAAGCAATTTTAAAACAAATATAAAAAATAAAATGGAATCAGAAAACAATGAAAGTATGGAAGTAGGAGAGGTTAGGTCAGCCATTACAGATTGCAATGTAACTTTACAATCAGAGCTAGAGGATACAAATTGGTTAGATGTAGAACAGCTATCTGTAAATTCACAGGTAGGCTTAGAAAGAGATAGCAGTAGTATGCAAGGTCAATCACCTTTACATATGTTAGTGCAGGGAACAACAATAGAAAGAAATGCTATCCCTCAAACATCTAGCCAACAAGAGCAAGTAAACTTATCACAAAATTTTATGTGCCTTCTAAAAGCAATAACAAACTAATGCAGAGCTGAGAAAAGTAACTGAAAGTAATATACAGTTAAATAATAAGATAACTGAAACTAGTGCAGAGTTAAGTAATAAATTAACTGAAACAAATACAGAGCTATCTAGTATTAAAATTGATCTAGCTAAACAAATAGAAACCCGTATGAAAGAAAGCAAAGCTGAAAGCAAAAGGTTGGAAATAAAAATAGAACAATCTTCCAAAGCACTTCAAAATGATATAGATTTAAATGTAAACAAAGGTTGTAAGCAGCTAGAACAAAAATTGTCAAGTCATACTGATAAAACTGTAACTGAAATGGAGTTAAAACTCACTGATACTAAACAGGGTATTTGTTACAAGTTAGATAAACAGGGTGAAGAATTGAAAACAATGGTAGAAAATACAAATGCAGATCTTGTACAGGTACAAATAGATTTAACTGGGGAAATAAATAAAATGCATGAAATGGCAAAAACAAATGCAAATGCAATGAAAGAAGCAAATACAGGGCAAGGACAAGTAAAGTTAATGATAGATGAAATTAAAGATAAAGTACAAGAAAGTAGCAAAGAAATTGATAAACTTAGAAATAGTTTTGAAAATTTAAGTACAAGTTTACCAAGGGTAAACGCAAATGTAACTAGTTCTGTAAATGCTAATCAAATGCATGACAATAATGCAAGTACAGAAAGAAGTGTGTCACCTTGGTTAACTAACAATACAAGAGACGCTACTGCTTTTTCCATAGCATCAGCCTCTCAAACACACAACAATAATGATGACACACATGTGCATGAACCAAACCAGATGTCAAACTATTATTCTGTGCTTAATGAGTTACCATTACCTAATTTTAATGCTTCAATCAAGTCCAGTACAATTTATTAATGATCTTGTAGAATATTTTAAATTGAAAAATGTGCCTGAAGCATTAAAAATGATCCTTGTTAGAAAATGCTTGGACAACAAAATCTTAGAATGGTTACATATGGTAGATGTCAGTGAAACGAATTTTGAAACATTCAGAATTTTATTCATGAATAAGCTTTGGAACACAACTGTGCAACATAAGATTATGGCAAGGCTAAAAAGTCTGTGGCATAAGACGAAAAAGAAAAAGAGAATAAAGTATTAGGTTATGTGTGGAACAAAAAGAAAGAAAAAAATGTAAACCTTCTGTGGAGCAAAAAGAAAAAGAAAGTAAAGTATGCAGGTTATGTGTGGCACAAAAAGAAAGAGAAAATAAATGTAAACAGTCTGTGGAATAAAAAGAAAAAGAAAATAAAGTATGTAGGTTATGTGTGGCACAAGAGAAAAACAAAATAAAGTATCTGGAACATAAAAGGGGAAAGTAATGAAATTAAAAAATGTAAAGTACTTATTAGTATATATCTTTTACTAACTGTAGCAAATAGTCAATAACAAAGCAGAGTTTAGATAAAAAGAAGTAATAAAAAAATCCATTGTTAGTAAGAAAATCTAAATAGCAACTACATTTATATTGTATAAATTAGAAATTGTAAGAAATAAAGAGGAAAAAAGTTTAAGAAATAAATTGTAAAGAAAGGATAACAAGTGTTAATATGTTTAATTAAATTACATGTAAAACCTATAGCATACAAAATGCTTAATAGCGGCCGTGATAGCGAATAAACAAACTTCACTAAGATCATTGATCTTACACCAGGTCATTGATCTTAAAAAGTGTCAAACAAGTGTATCAGAAAAAAAAACAAAATATGAAGTATTCTGCTATACACGAGTGTAGTGAAAAAACAAGTGAGTGTAAAAAAAGTAAAAAAAGAAAGTGACAGTGAAAAATAGGAAGTGCAATAATAAAAAAACAAAGGTATGTTTCTTTCCTTCAGGAGACTTTCAGAAAATATTTTAAAAAAATCTGATGTGTTACACTCACATGCCTTTCTCTACTTTGTACAAACTATTTTTACAAACGCTTATTCTCCATATGCTTCATGTTAATCGAGATATCGAAATGTCAATCTTATTGCTAATTTTCTTGTAGATGCAAGGGGAATATGGTAGGTTTTAAGCGATAGTCAAATATTTAAGCGCTGGTTGCTATGTGGTGCATTCCATTCTCTTTGCATGTCCAGGACATAAAAAAATGAGTAACGAATTTGAGAAAAAGTATAAGTATTGGAAAATGTAAGGGAATAACAAGCAATATCTCGAAAACGGTTCACTCAACAAAAAAATGTATATGACATAAATTGTGTATTGTAACGCGATCTCCATTTCTTGTGCAGTAAAATTTTGTCTATCTCTTATGGTTTACCAGTTATGCAAAAGTCGTTCAGAATGAAGAACACTTTTGGAGCCATTCCCAGAAAATTCGAGATATACATTTCATTTGTCATGACATTATCTTAAACATATGATATTTTCATCAAAATCGTTAGAGCCATTTTTGAGAAAATCAAAATTTTCGAAAAATCTTCCATGTAAAGGGTAGTCTAGGTTGGGGGGATTTTCTTGAAAACCTTCGTGTCCCATCACTAGAAGATACTGAACCTAAATACCAAGTTTGGTGTTTATCCGACTGTTCGTTTTTGAGTTATGCTGTTCACAGACACACAGTAACACACACACACACACACACACACACACACACACACACACACACACACAGACACACACACGGACATGTTTCCAAAAATGCTTTTTTTGGATTCAGGAGGTCTCAAAACATGTATTTCCGGTGAAATCTCGGTATCGAATTTTTGGGTGGAATGCAATACTTCCCCTACTTACTATACGTAGTAAAGAAAGTAAAAAGAAAGATCAAAACAAAAAGAACAATTGCTAAATATTTCTAAAAGGGGGCAATTTGAGGCAGTATTTTAATACTTGAATAGTTTCAATTGAATTATATAATATGTAAATTCAATAACAGCCCGCCTTGAAACAATATGTATGTAATAATTTATAAAAATGTGTGTAACAGTCATTGCATATGCTTATATTATTGTAAACATGTTTAATAATGTTATGTGAATACATTATGTAATTTAATAATACAAGAGCTGTGAGAATAATACGTTTAACGTTGCTAACAATGAGTTAACAATGAGGTAACCTTGATGCAATAATGAGTTTGAGAGTTTAAATGTTACTAGTCATGATTAGAGCAACGATAATGTAAATTTTGTGACAGTTTAAAATAGCCAATCAACAGCTAGAAAAAGCTTTAGTAAAATGCAGGTATTCTATCGGACTAGGATTAGCCAATCAGAGACTTGAAATACAAAAGTTTACGGGTTTGGACGGTTAAAATATGTTCAGTTGCTGGCAGACCTTGTTAGTGACCGGATGGAAGATGTGTTCTCTAAAGAAATATTACGTATTCGTGTGTAACAATAATTAAATATACGCGTTAACTAAGTGCAAGTATCAAGTAAAAGAATCTCACAGCTCTTAATATCAGTGTAGTGCTATATAATTTGTGCCAAGGATTAATAAAAAGAAGTGAATTTAAACTTAAAATCTGTGTAAGCCTACATTCTTGTCGTACCATGCCCTGTGAATCTAAAACAATACTGAAGCAGCCGAGGCAAACATAAACATAAATACTACCTATAGGAGCAGTTTAATAACAAAGTTAATAAATATTTTTAAACTTGGAGCGTAACAACAAAAATACATCTTCAAAAATCGGCTTCTCATACGTAACAGCATATTACGTAACAAACAATCTATTTCAAATTAACGACCAAAGCGTGGTGCAAACTCCTACATAATTATTATTAATAAACAACATAAAGACATCATCTACTTCACATTCATACCTATCACAAGTATATCAGAAAGTATGAGTAGCCCTGGCATTTCCTGGAAGAACGTTTCTTTAAAATACAGCAATTTGGATTCAATTATTGCTGTGGCAACAACATACACCCAGGTGCTGAGTACGTTTCTTGCACGTTGATACTGACTACAGTTTCCAGTAAATAGATATGCAGCCCTATCAATGATGTTCGAACTAAAGGTGCGCGTTATATTAAACTAACAGCCATTCTAGTCCCATTACAACTTTTATTTAAAGAAGAACAATCTTGTTCCTAGAAAAGCGATTAAAATGCTATAACGGAAATTTAACGATACTGACATGAGAGTTTGTGTTACGAATGTTATTCTTTAGACATTCTGTATAAGTACTTTGTTTCATAATGTGAATTAGTATGTACTTCGGAGATTATTACTTTAAGAATAGTTTTATGCGGTATTGATGTCGCCTAAACAGTCTAGTGTATTCTATTCTTCTAAATAGAGCAATAGAGCTTAACGTTAATATTGTTCTCACTAGACTTCGGAACTTTAGGTCCTAAAAAATGTGATTTTAGGCGCCTAAAAAGGTCTTAAAAAGTAAGTAAATAGACACAATAAATAAACAAATTTGATGCATCACGCCATGCAAAACACAGTGATTAATGTTTTATTTCAAAACACACTTAAATACAATAGGATAGATAATATAATATAGTAATTGAACAATCATTCTATAAAAAAATCTGTGTCACTGTCAGTTAATTACAATATAAAGGCTAGAATTATGTCTTACATGAATTTTAAAAATTAATGCAACATTGTTATTTTTAAATGACAGATTCTTCAATTTCATTTTTGGCCGTAATTTTGTCCACAATAAATAACAAGAAGCATTTCCAGATGCTGTGGGGTATGTTTGTCTTTTGTCGGTCAGAATTAGCTTAAATGCTGAAAAAGCTCTCAACGTCTGTGGTGGTGACTGGAACATATTTGAAAAGAGAAACCATATGCGCATTAAATCCTGTAGGGAGATCTGCCTCACGTCCGCTTAAAATATCTGATATTCCTTTCAGAACCATATATCTAGGATCTGTTGTACTGTTAGACCCCAGTATTGGACTTAACAAAATGCATCAAACCAATTTGAGATTATTTTCAGATAGAAGAAAAAGTCATACGGTACAATTAATCGCGGGAGTTAACATACATGGTCTCATGTGAATAATAAAAATGACAGAAAATACAGTAAAAAGCTTACATCTTTATTGCAGACCTGACAGAAGATTATTTTTCCATCTGTTGTATAAGACTGGAAATCCGAAACCATATACTTATTAATGCACTTCTGGTAGATTTGTTCTTAGGCATTTTGCAGCACTAGCAGGAAAATTATCACAGCAACCAAATACTTTAATATAGTTATATTATGAACACGAACCGACACTTTGTCTTATTTTCAAATAACTGTTTCTGAGAACTAGACGTGGGCCAATTGTTGTTATTGTATTCCATTACTGAAGTTCCGATTTCGCATGCGGCATCTTAAGATTTCACTAATTGTTGCGATAAGCCTTTTAAAAACGACACCACGCCGCGCTTTATCAAACAAATCAAATAGGTATCCAGTCAATGAGAGTTTGTTGTTGATTAAATAATTATTTAATGACTACAACAGTGTAGTGAATAAATTCATTCGAATTTTAAAAAAAAGACATTTATAGGTACCAAAAGGCAGAAATAGACATTTATGTTGAAATAGGTGCCTATAGGCACTATAAAAGTTGGTTAATACATTTTAGGTCAATTATACGTGCAATTATCTATGCTAGGCTCAATAGGCTGTAAAGGAAAACAATAGGTAAAAACCTAAATATCCGAAGTCTAGTTATCACTATTCCTTTCGTGTGCCAGACATATGATATTGAGAGGTTTTGACAAGTTCAGGAACCCAGCGCATGCATTCGGTAGGTTCCGGGTTTAAATCCCGTGGCCCGACCAATCTGATTGGAGCTTCTTTGTAGCTTCCCTCAGTCACCAAGGCAAATACCGGATTGGATATTTAATGCCAGGAGCCAAAATTCCAGTTAAGTCTAAAACAATATAAAAATCTATAGTGATAGCGAATGCTCTGCCATCTGCCCGGCACGTGTAACAGCAGGGATACGGTGCTGTGCACTAGGATCCATGTAAACACGTGTCGAAGCTACCATCTGCCCGTCACATAAGCAGAGGTACAGTTGCTATGCACATGCCTCTTTGGACATGTGGCGAAATTGGGTGGTATGGTACAGGGAAGAGACCGAGAAGCCTAACTGTCCGCCAACACCGAGCTACGAGGTATCTCCTAACAGATATGTCCACGTAGTTAAAGCGACGTAACATAAACGAGAGAAGAAAGTTCAGCAATGGAGAATCTAAGATGCCAAAAGGACATGATTTGGGTAACACGCCAAATGAACACGTTAAATTGTAATTACTAGCCATTGTTGCCATTTTTGCCATTCTTATCATTATCAGCATTTACTTATTTATTTGTTTGTGTTATAGACCTTGTACTTGACTGTGCATGGCATATTTTTGTTTTGTTTTTGTTTTTACATGGTCTACTAAGGAAGCGCAAAGAGTGGGTAAAGGAGTACATTTCTTATTTCATGGAATTGTTGACCAGACTTGGAATATCTATCTTCCGAATATTTTCAGAAAACGCCCTTTTCGTACCACAAAACGGAACATAATTAAAATACATAGCTGTCAATTTTTAAGTACAGTGGAAAAGAGAATTTGAAATAATACGAGAGCCTGTGTTGGCAGGTTGGAACATGTATACATATATAATGAAAAGAATAATTTCCAGACAAATAAAAAATTAACATGAAAACAAAAAAAGAGAGAATGTCATAAAACTGCTGAAGTGCACAAAAAACCACGTGTTCTTATGACATCTCACTTAAAGTCAACCGACAATATTATTTTGTTTTCTGTAACATTGTGCTTTAATAAAAAATTTTATTATAAGATATATTTTGACCAACTAATATAATTATAAGATATATTAGTTGAAGCAAAATATATCTTAAACTATAAACTTTTTAAAAATAATTTCTGGAGTCGTGGGAAATTAAGCTCACGGAATGATAACGTCTAAGTATTTGTGGCGATAGAAAATTGATGACTGTCATATCATGAGCATAACAACACATTGCTCCTAAAGGTTACTTTAAAAGTATGGAGTCAAATGGCAGTTTCGTGACAATTGTTTGAAATAGCAGGTGACACAAAAGACAATTAAAAATAATTGTTAATTGGCACACTAGTTAGAAACGCTTCCCCATCGCTGGACCATTCAATGTAAGAGTGGATGCAGTTTCTACCACCGTCTGTCGAAATGAGATTATCACACCTGATGCTCACCTGTCTATGAAATTATCACACCTGATACCCAAAAGTCCGCATCTTAATGCATCTGATGTTGAATTGTTCGTAGGGGTATACAAACAGGAAATGTCAATGCTTTATACGAAGTTACATATGCAGATAACTTAAACTGATAATGCGGCATTAGTGTTAATACTGTTAACGAAATGGTCAAAATTAGCCACTCTTTAATTGCTGCAAATTAGTTTCCTCGAGCTAAGTGCTCGTTAAACTATTTGAAGCATGAAAGCCATTAGAGGTGCTAGTATAGACAGTAGTAAAAGAACAAAGATTTGGACTCTTGTGTATAAAATAAGATTCTTCTAATTTTGTATTCCTTTTCCTCGCAAAAAACAATGTGTGTGACATTGTGGGGCTAGAACATGAGCAACCGATACATATTAGTATATCTTTGTAGATTTATAAGCACTAAGAGTATTATTAGTAAGCGCAGTAATAACAATATCCAGGAAAAACAATCTATAATTAATGCATGAACATGCTAAGTAGAATTATTTCAGCAATACGTTCACGTTTGCAAGCTCTGTTCATGAATATTCAGGAGTGCAATCATCTAAGAATGCCTAAGACTAAACAATACAAAGTACTACAATGCAGGCACTCCTCAAAAACAATTATTCACGTACATGTCCCTGTAATCGCACTAAATGCTACAGAAGCAATTGTCTTCACATGATGCTTTTGTAACTTGCGCTATCAAAGCCTAAAGCATTAAATGTGCTTCATTTACATCATGCCTGCCTGCAAGGAATGTGATTACCTTTGTGTGAACAGTCTATGGTCCCTGATTTCGAAGTCTGTAGCTTCAGCTTCCATCAATAGATGCATATCCTGAAGCTCTCGCTCTTCTTATGGGCACATTTTAGCCTCAAAACGTTACAAAAATCTAACTTGAGTAACACATACACCACGTGATCAAAAGTATCCGGGCACCCGGCTGAAAATGACGTACAAGTTCATGGCGCCCTCCATCGGTAATGCTGGAAGTCAATATGGTGTTGACCCACCCTTAACCTTGATGACAGCGTTCACTCTCGCAGGCGTACTTTCAATCAGGAGCTGGAAGGTTTCTTGGGGAATGGCAGCCCATTCTTCACGGATTGCGGAACTGAGGAGAGGTATCGATGTAGGCCGGTGAGGCCTGGCACGAAGTCGGCGTTCCAAAACATCCCAAAGGTGTTCTATAGGATTCAAGTCAGGACTCTGTGCAGGCCAGTCCATTACAGGGACAGCGCGTGCAGTATGAACAGGTGCTCGATCGTGTTGAAAGACGCAATCGCAATCCCCGAATTGCTCTCCAACAGTGGGAAGCAAGAAGGTGCTTAAAATATCAATGTAGTACTGCGCTGTGATTGTGCCACGCAAAACAACAAGGGGTGCAAGCCCCCTCCAGGAAAAACATGACCACACCATAACACCACCACCTCCGAATTTCACTGGTGGCACTACACACGCTGGCAGATGACGTTCACCGGGCATTCGCCATATCCACACCCTGCCATCGGATCGCCACATTGTGTACCGTGATTCGTCACTCCACTCAACTTTTTGCCACTGTTCAATCGTGTAATGTTGACGCTCCTTACACCAAGCGAGGCGTCGTTTGGCATTTTCCTGCGTGATGTGTGGCTTATGAGCAGCCACTCCACCATGGAATTCAAGGTTTCTCACCTCACGCTTAACTGCCATAGTACTTCAAGTGGATCCTGATGTAGTTTGGAATTCCTGTGTGATGGTCTGGGTAGATGTCTGCCTATTACTCTTTACGACCCTCTTCAAATGTCGGCGGTCTCTGTCAGTCAACAGACAAGGTCGGCCTGTACGCTTTTGTGCTGTACATGTCCCTTCACATTTCCACTTCACTATCACATCAGAAACAGTGGACCTAGGGATGTTTAGAAGTGTGGAAATCTCGCGTGCAGACTTCTGACACAAGTGACACCCAATCACCTGACCACGTTCGAAGTCCGTGAGTTCCCCGGAGCGTCCCATTCTGCTGTTTCACGATGTCTAATGACTAATGAGGTCGCGGATAATGAGTACTAGGCATTAAGTGGCAGCACAATGCACCTAAGATGAAAAACGTATGTTTGTGGGGTGTCCGGATACTTTTGATCACATAGTGTACATGCGATGTCAAGGGATATGCGCTCACACACACACACACACACACACACACACACACACGTAAGCACATCGTCTTTCTTTGCAATATTAGTGTGCATACATACATACATGTGTGTGTGTGTGTGTGTGTGTTTACGGTAACGAAAAAAGAAAAACAAATGGGAGAGAGGAACCAAAGAGGTTTGTAGTTTTCTGTTTTGCACCAACTATTCAAAATGTCGGACAATGGCTTGGATGCATCGCTTCCAGGATCTGTTTATGGAGTGATGAACTCCAATTAATATGTCTTAACATCTCCACTTACTTCTGTTCAGCGGGCTTTCATAGAGCAACATTTTCAAGAGTTTCCGAAGAAAGATTCCACCGTTATGAAGTGTGGGTACTTTGGTGAGCTTCCAGAAGTAATATCAGAAACATACTCGTACTTGTCCGAACTGCATTTAGAAGTATGATGAATCACTTCGTGTGAATTTATGATGCCATAGTGCACTTTTGATAACAAAGTGATAATTGTATCTAAATTTCTGTGGTAAAGGACATATAACTAAGCTTTGAAAAATCTATAGCAAGTTGTTATTAAATTATCAAGCTGGCATATGTAACTGGGTATAAATAAAACATTATTGTTTGTGACAAACTTATTAGCATGTCAGAATTTGTATTTAAAATAACAATAAGCTATATGCTTTCATTATTATATTATTAACAAATAAATATCCTCACCTACTAAGCAAATAAGGCACATACAACTTAAAACTGTGGCAACTAGAACCTTACTCCTTGCATTTGAAGGCGCTTGTAGCACTAAATTAACCTGGCAACACACCTGCTACACTGAGATGTCAATCCTCAGGTGAGAATTGTTAATATATTACAAACCTCAGGTAAGAAAAAGGTGTCACATGTTTCTGCCATTGTTTTTGGTTGGAATATCAGTAATATCTAAATTGTCCTAGAAGTCATTATCAAGGGTGACAAGATAACAAAACAAAGTATTCTGTAAGTCAACATGGTGTCATGATGTCGCTAATTTACTACAGGGGCATTGTATCCTGGAGTCTTCGTTACACAAAAAGGTAATGCCATCATTGTCTTACTCTTTCTTTCCTGAATATAGCAAGGAAAGGACCTCAAAGTGACTGTCCTGCGACACTTATCGGAGCTCATGACATACATTCGTATTTCTTCAAAACAATTCTAACTTTGGGTTGCAATAAAACTTTTCTAGAAATTTCTATTCTCTCGTTAGCTATCGGATCTGTAAACTCATTCTGTGTTCAAGTTGTAGATCATTGCGCAATTGAAAAATTGTTGAACCAACGTAGCCGTGCCAACAGTTTCTTCGTGAAACTCAGTACGCTGTACATCAGCACGAAAATGGACATCAGTGATATCATCAATTAGAACCTGTATTATAATACAAAACAGAAAGACAGAAAGCAATTGTAGTAAATATAGTTGCATAACTAAAGATGTTGGAAATAAAAATATGGATGTGGTTACCAACAAACTAAGAGTATAAGACTGTTAATATCCGTAAGGAATCTAATAAGTTTTATTTTACATTCTTCTGAAAGTTAATTTTTGGATGCATATTAGTGAACACACAGTTGTGATTTCCTATAAAAAGGGTTAGAAACATGTATTCGGTTCGCCAGCACCAATCTTGAGATATTCTGGTTGATTAATTTAATAGACAGAATAAACATAGAATATATAATCACCTAAAAACATACAATCTGAACTTTATTAATAAAGGAAATTATGAAGTATACGGGAATTGAACCACAGCATGCAAATGTGGTTAACAACGTAGTTACATGCACATCAGCATATGAAGTTAATTGCAGTGTAATGTATTACAGGGCATATATTTGTTACATTCAGTTATTGTTCGACTGTGTGTAACGACAGTCGAGCAATAGCGACATTATTTGTTGAGGCAACTTGGCGGAATGCATTAATACAAATTCGTTATCAGTTTATACCCAGTTTTCGACCTATAACTTAAAACACTCTTACAAATCAGTTATGCTTTATTCTTGGAAACCAACTGATACAGGTGGTATCAGCTGAATTAAAATTATGTGGGCCAGATTCTCGTCGTTTGTTGACGCAACTTTGTTAGACAGAAAGCCCAGGCTAATCAAAAATAATGCTTGCCAAGCAAGCCATATCAATTCTCGCAGCAGAAGTGATCTAAGACTGCTATAGTTTATATTGTACCTATGCACTGAACGGTACAAGACAAGTAAATTGATTTCGTGATCGTTTTAATGACCCAGGGATGCGTCTTGATGCTTTACTTTATGGTAAAAAATTTAACGTTTCCTCTTCTGCTATGCCCTTAGTTTGCCGCATGTGCTTTTTAATTGTCCTCTAATTGTTACGAATTTTAAATAATGTAAGAATAAGTATCCACGCTTCAAATGTCGTCGTTTCTAACGCTCCCCGTATGGCTTATGACCTTCGGGGGATACCTCATTCCATCAAGCAATGACTGGACCCATTTCTGAGGTGGAAGCAAACATCAGAAGGAATCCGTTGCTTCCGATGGTAGGGTGATGGGAATGGCGGTAGAAGAGAGAACCTATAACTTTTATCATGGAATCCGAACCACGTTGGAATACTTCGCATGGGCAAAAGTGAAGGCGTGGATAAGGCCGACTTAAAATCGTCACTCCAGAGCCGGAAGCAAAACCACTGCGCTACGCTAGCGCCACAGCATCAAATGTGACATACATAAAATGGGACAGAAATATTTAAATTGTAAGAAATTACTGCTATATAAAGAGCACATTCGTGGGGAGAAATTTCTCGACTGTTACTAATTCTGAGCTTCCTTGACCTTTCTGATCACCATCATCAATACTCGGTTGTTTGCAGAGCTCTGGAAGAATTAAAGAAACATCTTAGAAATTGCCATATATCTATATATTATTATGTAAAGAGTAGATATGTTCCCTTTTGTACTTTACCTGCCACGCGTCTAGTAGGAAGTAGGTATTGTATTCCACCCAAAAATTCGATAGCCAGATTTCACCGGAATTAAGACCCCTGAATAATAATAATAATAATAATAATAATAATAATAATAATAATAATAATAATAAATCTAATAATAATAATAATAATAAATAAATAAATAATAATAATTTAGAAGAAGGCCCATATGTATGTATGTGTGTTGTGTTGAACAGTATAACTCAAAACGTAAAGAGTTAAATACCAAACTTGGTATTATGGCCTTACTACAGGTAAGAAATAGGTCTTGCTATGCAGAAAATTTAGATCTCGTTAAACTACTCAATTTATGTCAAATACATTTTTTTACTATTATATATACATGTATATACATATATATGATCGAGTTAACCATTTCTGAGATATTCCTTGTTATTGGTTTGCATTTTCAAATACTCATACTTTTCTCAAATGGGAAGTCATTATTCGTTTCCTTCTTTCTTTCTTTCCCCTCCGCTTTTTTTCTCTCGTGGTCATGCAAAGAGTATGGAATTTCAAAACCATCATATAGCGGCACGCTCTTTAAAAATGTGACTATGGTTGTATCGTACGAGTTAAAAGTTTATCTGGGTTAACAAGAAGTAGATAGAATAATAAGCTTTTGTAATAATGGTTTGTAGAAGAATTATTACGAAAAGTAATGTGACTGTAACGCATTGTGTGCGCGCGCGCGTGTGTGAACATCATTAAATACTAAAGTTGGTATTTAAGCAATGCAATACAAAGATTCAAGAAGTTAAAGAAAATCCTCCCACTTCAAGCTACCCTTTACGTGGAACATTTTTTGTTATTTTTTATTTTCTCAAAATTGGCTTTAACGCTTTTGATTAATTACCATATATTTAAGATATTTATATGACAAATACAATGTAGATCTTAATTTTCTGGTAGTGAAGTCCTCATGGTTTTGTATAATTTTATACAACCGTCAAGTCATAAGGTAGAGACAAAAATTGAAAATGCAGATCTCTTTAAAACACACAATTTATTAAAGCTTTTTGTGGCTTAGTCATTTCCAATATATCTGTTGTTATTAGTTAGTATTTTTTAATACTTTTAGTTTCTTTAAGTAGTCACCATTCAGTTATTTCTGAAAATATCAGTATGGAAACAGTATGGAATTTATGTCCAGCAATGTCTTTTAAACATTTGACTATTGCTTCGGTTTTCTTGTACCTACAATCGAATGCGTATGAAACTATTTCCACGAACGTTTATCTCGATTAATATGAAGCAGATAAAGCTTTTGTAAAAATAGTTTGGAGAAGCTAAAAATAAACGATAATGGGTAGATAAATTATGTGAATGTAACACTTTGGATTAAAAAAAATGTATTGCCGGTGACAACTTTTAGACAAAAGTATAACATTATAGCACACTAATGCATTTAGAATAAACTCAAATATGCACAGTTCACTGGAAGTGTTGGTTACTCAAGAGTTATGAGATTTGGTTGTCAACAAACCATAATTAATAATGTCTTAGTATTTACATGGAAACATCCTTTATGCACATAGGTTACTTTGTCGTTATCACAGTCATTCATTGTTAAAATAGCTTAACCATTTTACTAACAGTGCAATTTTCATCACAGCTTGCAGAGATGAAGTGAGATATCCTGCGAGAGGGTTAGTGTGTTAAGTCTACCGCTTCCAGCACACACAGCAGAGAATGCCGCTCTCCCTGGTACTCACGTCGACGTTCGATGCATCTAACGAGTGTTCGTCTCCAGACACCACACCCAGAGCGCCACCCTCTGCAGCATAATCCGTCACAACGACGTGCGTGGTGTCCTCTGGCCGGCCACTCCGGTACTTGATAAGCTCCTCGAGCAGCATAGAAGGTGTGGGCGATTTGGGTCGCGGTGGAGCCGGTACAAGGAGCAGATCAGGACCTCCCCTCCTGAAGCCCTCTCCTAAAACATACCTTCAAGTTAATGTTCCTCGTACATCAATAATGACCTCAAATGTCTAAATAACCACCAATTAAAACATCTAACTATATTTAAACTTCATAAAGACGTCACTTCTGTAGTTATAAGAAACTGAATCAAGGAAAACATTAGTGAACGTTCTTTAACTTCAACATTCAATAAAAATCCTACCAAAAATTAACACATTTTCATAGAATGTTAAGTCATTTAGGTGTGCAACCGTGTATCTCGTATGCAAAATACCTAAGGGTGTGTTAGTATTCAAGTAGTAGTGATCACACAAAGTAAGCGTCGGGCAAGCGTAAGACCTCTGCAATGTCATGTATTTAATTATACACTACCTGATCAAAAGTATCCGGACACCTGGCTGAAAATGACGTACAAGTTCGTGGTGCCCTCATCGGTAATGCTGGAAGTCAATATGATGTTGACCCACCCTTAGCCTTGATGTCACCGTTCACTCTCGCAAGCATACTTTCATTCAGGTGTTGGAAGGTTTCTTGGGGAATGGCAGCCCATTCTTCACGGAGTGTGGAACTGAGGAGAGGTATCGATGTAGGTCGGTGAGGCCTGGAAGAAGTCGGCGTTCCAAAACATCCTAAAGATGTTCTATAGCATTCAAGTCAGGACTCGGTGCAGGCCAGTCTATTACAGGGATGTTATTGTCTTGTAACCACTCCGCCACAGCCCGTGCAGTATGAACAGGTGCTCGATCGTGTTGAAAGATGCAATCGCCATCCCCGAATTGCTCTTCAACAGTGGGAAGCAAGAAGGTGCTTAAAATATCAATGTAGGTCTGCGCTGTGATCCTGCCACGCAAAACAACAAGGGGTGCAAGCCCCCTCCAGGAAAATCACGACCACACCATAACACCACCACCTCCGAATTTCACCGTTGGCACTACACACACTGGCAGATGACGTTCGACGGGCATTCGCCATACCCACACCCTGCCATCGGATCGCCACATTGTGTACCGTGATTCGTCACTCCACACAACGTTTTGCCACTGTTCAATCGTGTAATGTTGACGCTCCTTACACCAAGCGAGGCGTCGTTTGGCATTTTCCTGCGTGATTTGTGGCTTATGAGCAGCCGCTCGACCATGGAATCCAAGCTTTCTCAGCTCACGCCTAACTGTCATAGTACTTGGAGTGGATACTGATGCAGTTTGGAATTCGTGTGTGATGGTCTGGATAGATGTGTTCCTATTACTCTTTACGACCCTCTTCAAATGTCGGCGGTCTCTGTCAGTCAACAGACGAGTTGGCCGGTACGCTTTTGTGCTATACATGTCCCTTCACGTTTCCACTTCACTATCACATCAGAAACAGTGGACCTAGGGATGTTTGGGAGTGTGGAAATCCCGCGTACAGACTTCTGACACAAGTGACATCCAGTCACCTAACCACGTTCTAAGTCCGTGACTTCAACGGAGCGTCCCACTCTGCTGTTTCACGATGTCTAATGACTACTGAGGTCGCGGATAATGAGTACCAGGCAGTAGGTGGCAGCATAATGCACATAAGATGACAAACGTATGTTTGTTGGGGTGTCCGGATACTTTTGAGCACATAGTGTATGTAACAGCTCACTGTCATCTCAACAATATTAACCGGAAAGGTAGAATCAGACGACTGAAAACGTCAAAGCCATAACCGGGATTTGAACCACGGATCTCCCTGTTTCCGTCCGGTTGCTCTAACCAACTTTGCCACCATGGCAAAGTGCTGGTAGGATATTAAATTCTCCAGCTAACTTTCATTTTTTCCCGGTAAACCACAAGGTGATCCCAATTTTTTTTTAGATAACATACCCCAGTGGCGACTTGCAATGCCGTAGGTACTTTAAGTTCCGGCTTCATAGTTTCGTCTCTTTTAGATCAATTAATGAACTATGAAGCTCGGGACTTAAAGTACTTACGGCATTGTAAGTCGCTATTGGGTTATATCATCTCAAGAGAGAGAGAGAGAGAGAGAGAGAGAGAGAGAGAGAGAAATCTATTTGTGGTTTACTGGGAAAAAATGCAAGTCAACTGAAGAATTTAATGTCCTACCGTCATGTTACCATGGTAGCTTAGTTGATTAGAGCTACCGGACGGAAAACGGGAGTTCCATAGTTCAAGTCCCGGCTATGGCATTAAATTTTTCAGTCGTATGATTCTACCTTTCCAACCTTGTCCTACTGCAGCTTGTGTGGAACAATAATTAATTCCAGCATTAACCTCTCCAATCAAGTAGCGGTTCATATCATAACAGAGCAAAATGATCACCTTCAGTATGTCGGAACTGAGTCGCGGCTTTTGAATCAAGTCTGCTAAAAATGAAAATACTATTGACCGTAGCTTGGTAAGCTTAAGCCTAAACAAATAGATAACTAGTTATAACGGTAGGTTTTGACATACCCTCCTTAACGACAAAGATGATTTAGTTCAGATACCTAAGGTGGTTTTACACGTGTAGGTGCTTAAATGGATTGTTTCATTCACACACACACACACACACACACACACACACACACACACATATATATATATGCCTAAGAAAACGTTAAACTAATGAAGAAAACCTGAAACAAATTAATTCAGAATAAACGAGAACGGAAACACTATGGAATTCTATTTTGTACGCCTATTTGGTTATAAATTATTGATCAGTTATATTTTTATCGCTTGCGATTTGGTCAACATAACCAGCTTTCGGATTCCTGGCATCTTCTTTTAAAAATGGCTTCATTTTGTCTAGTTCGTATATTAAAAGTTTGGAACGTTGAATTCTCATTAAAGTGGAATGAAATTCCTCATTACATATTCTATATGCAATAGCATATGTTCCCATCATTGAAACATTCAAGTTTTCTTTTGGACTTTCTCTGTGGTTAGCATGCCAGCTTCCAAATCCGGAAGTCCCAGGTTCGATTCCCGTTTGGAGGGTGGGAATTCTTCAGCCAGTATTATTCTCCCTTCTCCCTAGTCTGGAAGTATGAGTGAGAGTGTAAATGTGCGAGTGTGTGTGTGTGTGTGTGTGTGTGTGTGTGTGTGTGTGTGTGAAATTAATGTTTAAGTAGAAAACCCAAAGATGAACACGATAGTAAACAAGTGGACATCATGGCGATGAGCAATTGCTCCATAGTAAAACCGCCTTTATGACCATAGAAGTTAAAAGCGGCATATAAATGGAACAAACAAACAATGTTTTCCTTTAAAAATTATACAGATGTGAAATTGCAGTATCCCTTTGTGACGAACCTGGTTCATTTTCTCTATCTTCCTATTTGCGTACATTCTCTAACTGTCTGGTCTAAAATGTATGATTAGTTACTTGTCTTATGCGTTAGAGATTTCCGTCGTTGCTCCGCACGGACTTCAGCCTTGGGCTTATTGTGCTACCTGTATCGTTTTAAAGCCAATTATTCATGATGCCTGTACTCTTTATCAAGGAATACAGTCTCATAATAGATATGGTTTCAAATTCTTCTGATTCTAAAAACATTTCTCCAAAAGCAATATATCTCCTATGAGCCAAAGTCACGCAGGAGCATATAATGTGCTGGTCTGCTTCATCTTTTCTTCTTGCACAATCTGCAATCTAAGTTATCCTGAAATACTCCCATCGCGTTAAGATGCTTTTTCACAGGAGCATGCCCTGTGAGAAATACAATAATTGTTCCCAGCTGAAGTCTATTACATTTAAGTAAGCTTTCAGCTCTTTTCTTACATGGTCTTGCAATAAATACACTGCCGTTTGTGAAAATTGCAACATCAAGAAAGAATTTCCCGAATAACTCCAAACTTGGTGGAAGTGTAGAAGAGTGTGCAAGCAATAAGTGATTAGGTTTGCAGAGAGATGGGGTACACATAGGCCAAGCAGAGCCCTCTCGTGTCGGTCCGACAAGGTCAGTGTTGCGCCCAGTGTAGTCAGTGCAGAGCTGTCAAACTGCCAGTATGGCTCGTCGACGTCAAAGGGAGCCATACCGGCATGTGAGTGAGTTCGAACAGGAAAGGGAGCCATACCGGCATGTGAGTGAGTTCGAACAGGGTAGAATGATCGGTCTCCGGGAAGCGGGTTTGTCATACTGTGACATTTCGGCTCGTACAGGGCATGCTGTTACGATAGTGATGCGTGTGTGGAAGCAGCGGATAGATAAAGGTCGTACGCAGCGAAGAGCGGGTACTGGACTACGGAACATGACCACAGCACGGGATGACCGTCATCTTGTCCGCATGGCCAAAACGGACCGTACAGCTTCATCCACAGTGTAGGCTCGACGCTGGAGCATTGCAACAGGTGTGAACTTGTCTGCAACAACGGTTCGTCGCCGTCTGCTGCAGGTTGGATGGTTGCATGCAT
Source organism: Deroplatys truncata (assembly GCA_030765065.1). Classification (NCBI taxonomy): domain Eukaryota; kingdom Metazoa; phylum Arthropoda; class Insecta; order Mantodea; family Mantidae; genus Deroplatys; species Deroplatys truncata. The sequence continues at coordinate 30,211,194 of CM060980.1, read as the reverse complement.
GCCATTACGTCGGCTTCCATTGTTCAGAAACCACAAGCTCCTCCGAACTGCAATGGGCACGTGAACACCGTCACTGGGGTGCTGAGTGGCAAAATGTAGTATTTTCGGATGAGTCCCGCTTCAACGTGTCCTATAGTGATGGCCGCATACGTATCCGGCGGTACCTTGGTGAGCGCAACCTGGAGGGCTGCATTGTTGAGCGCCATAGTGGACAAACACTAGGTGTGATAGTTTGGGGCGCCATTAGTTACAACAACCGATCTCGCCTCCTACGAATTGAGGGCACTTTGAACAGCAACCGGCACCTAACGGTGGGTGTAGAGCCTAAGGTACTCCCCCTGCTTCAGGCATCTCCACAGGCCACATTTCAACAGGACAATGCCCGGCCACATATTGCGAGGAATGTACAAGCCTTCTTCGAAGAGCGACGGGTACCATTGCTTCCCTCGCCTGCACGTTCGCCTGATACGTCGCCCATCGAACATGTCTGGGATATGGGTGATCGGCACCTGGTGCGTCACGGTCCTCCAGTAACCAGTGTCACGGATTTGTGGGCTCGAATATAAACTGCGTGGAAGGAATTCCTTTAGGATCTTATTCAGAACCTTTTTTATTCAATGCCACGGCGTATAGCAGCTGTAATTGCAGCGCATGGAGGCCACACCAAATACTGAATATTAGGGCTCAAAGATCATATATAGATTTGAAAAGTTTATCATTTGTTACTAGTTATGTACCTAACCTGTGGTATAAATTCATTGAATTCATGCGTTTCCTTCTTGGTGTTACAATTTTTACAAATGACAGTGGAATTTACTATGTTTGTTTCCTGGAGTTTTAAGCCAGGTTTTACGATGTTCTACTTTGGACAGGTTCTCTTACTAAACATTGGGATGTTCCTAGAGCCAGCTCTGGCTCAATAAATGTTGAAGTTGTTCCTTGTCTTGCATTTCATTTATTTTTTCATTTCCCTCTATGCCACTATGACTCGGCAGCCAGATGATTTGAACTTCATTTTGTTCTGCCAAGCTTGTGAGCATGTTTAGGCAGTTTAAAACTAGTCCTGACGTTACATAGAGGCTTAAGTGCAGTCTGGCTATCTCAGAAAAGAAGGATATGTTTACCAATTAAGCTCTCCTTGTTTTCGTGTAGACATTGAATAATAGCACAAGTTTCTGTTTAAAAACCAGCAGCGTATTCACCCAAAGAAAAAAAATTGCACTTTTTCCATAGTTAATTTATACATTGGTTGTTTAGCAAATTATCACATTGTTCTTTGTTTCAATTTTTCTTTCTTTCTTTCTTTCTTTCTTTCTTTCTTTCTTTTTCCCCCTTTCTTATTTCTTTGTAGTCGTAGCTCAAAATATCGTATTAAATGGAATTAAATAAACTATTGTTGACATAAAACGAGAAATAGCAGTCAGCTCTCGTGCGTTTGCAAGTTAGGGCAAAAGTATTAATTAAAATAATACTAACTGAAAGCGCTCAGCCTCCAAACCTATTCCTAATCACATTAATGTTAGTAGTTATTTGTATACTGATTTTTGAGCTTAAGTTATTCCCGTACGTTAAAAAGAAAATGAATCAGAAAATTAGAAAACGGAGGGAAATTTGTATCGCAGAATTTTGTTCCAATGGTAAACAAAGCAAAGCAAAACAAAACAAAAAAGTGCAGCTACAAGTTTATCTCTATTTCCTAGGGGTGTTAAATCATTCCGTCAGTTTTATCCGGCTAAGCACTCGAAAATGTAATAAGTTAGCAGTTTGTTAGTATGTACTGTACTTTAAATATCAGAAAATAAACCCTTGCTTTTTGAAAAAGAAATAAAATGAAACAAAAAGAAATTAAATGTATGCACTTTGAAATCTCTGAAGTTTAAGAACAATTTTCTGCTCATACTCCAAACAAAACGAACATTTATGCTGGAATTTTGGTTCTTCGTCAATAAAATGATTTAAACAAAAATGTTTAAGGAATAAAGAACATTGAAAGTTTGCAAACAAATCACAAATCACAGCCAAATCACGCAACCCAAAACAAAGGCAAGTTTAACTGGGGAATCAAATTGCTTCTGTCATGGCTGTCGCAAATCCCTAAACCAATTTTGGCTAAAATACTGGGTGGATTGCTTTGTAAACTGTCATTTACGCATCTCGTCTTTTCATAGTGAGAACAGAACCGGAAAAATTGGTATTTGCCCGAAAATCAAATATGTTCTAATCTTAGAGATATGAAGACGTATGGATTTTCTAATTCTACTAATCAAAAGTTTCTTTACTGATACATAGAGTACAATACGTATAGTCTCAAATGTGTACTGCAGACATTTGTTATTCTTCCTTGTGATATCTTTATACTGTGGTACTAATGCCTCTGGGAAACATCTAGCTAAAACGATAAATAAATGGGAATTCTTTTACAATCACGCCTACGGCTATTGAAATTAACTTTTTCTTTCGTTCCATCCTCTCTGTAAGATTCGTGTTGTTATCATGCATTAAAATTCTAATCTGGAAACAAGGTTTCCTTGAGTAAAGACCAGGGTTAGGGTTTTTAGGTGCGCACCTTTTTTCTTAGGGTAATTTAAAGCTGTGCGGAAGGATATCACAGTGTGAAATTTTGTTTCTAGTTGCGAAAAGAGGCATTTTTTTCTCCGCCTTTTTACCTTTTTGGGACCTTTACCCCTTTTTGGCACCTTTATCCCATTTCCTCCCAACCATGCCCATAATCCCCTTTTCCCCCTTTTTTCTTTTAAGTTTCATTCCAATTTATTATTTAACTTTCAATGAACGTCTCCTCAGCTTGCTGTGTACGTGCGAATAGTAAGCCTACCTCTTTCAGTTAACGCCGCGTGGGAATTGAAAGCACACCCGCAACAATGGAAAATAATTGTGTGTTCGACGAAAACCTTTTTCTCTTGCTTTACCGCTATAAAGTAGCTCGCAATAATGCAATTGACAATGAGTGATTCTATCCCACCAGAATCAGTAGCATGCTGTTCGTGAATGTGAGCTTGTACTGTGAGAGACGTCATCTGTTTGCGTGGAGGCGAAGGCTGGGCACGCAGAGACGGCAGTAACCTCACGCGCGCAGGTCCGAGAATTGTTAAGACTGGGTTCTGCTCGAAACTACTAGAAATCGCTGAGACTGAAGTTCCAGCAAGAATGAGAACATTCTGGTAATTGTCGCGGTGTTATAAGAGAATGTGGACAGCGAATGGGCGCAAGAGTGAGTTGTGTGACAGTCGCATTGTGTTAGCAAGTGAACTAGTGTTAGCTCTATGTTACATTACCAAACGAGTGTACTAGTACTAGATGTTTACCAATCCAAAGGTGTCCAGTTCTCGATTTATTGTTCTGGATGAGGAATTCAAACAAGATTTCATAGACACTGATGGAACTGTTATGCGAAGTACTATTTGTGATTCAGGAATTTTGTTAGATGAAAAACATCAGCGAGATCGCATCAAACAACACATTTCCAGCTCTAAGCATCAAATGAACAAGGCTCTTCAAGCAAACAACCTCTATTACGAAATGCGTTTCAACAGAGTTCTTCAAAAAGCCAAAATTTAAAGGAATTAAACATTGATTTTTGTGCAGCTCTTACACAAGCAGGAATTCCACTCATTAAGGTGAACCATCCAGCCTTCAAGGGATTTCTTGAAAAATACAAAGATGTCAATGCCCAATGAGATAACTTTAAGAAAAAACTACATGGAGCCTATTTACGAAGAAATCATAGAAAGAATCAAGGAGAACGTGTCTGATTGCGATGTGGGAATCATTATGGATGAAACCATAGACTCAATGGAACGATATGTTTTTAACATTTTAGTTTTTCCCTTAGCAGGGGAGAAAATTAAGCCCATGTTGTTAAAAATTTACGAGCTGCAGAAAGCCAATGCCAGTACAGTAATGCAATCCATTATGGACTTCTGCCAGAAACTCTGGCCTGGTATCGAGTTTGAAAAACTTCTTGTGGTTACGGACCAGGCTCCATACATGGTTTCAGCTGTTAACCAATTGATACCTTTATTTCCTAACTTGAAGCATGTGACATGTTTGGCTCATGCCCTTCACAGGGTTTGTGAATCCATAAGGAACGAATACAACATCGCAAATCAATTCATCTCTGCCCTGAAGAAGATTCTACTGAAAGCTCCGAGCCGTGTTGTTTACTACAGGGAAATCATTGGCCTGCCCCTTCCAAATTTCCCGGTCATTACTCGCTAGGGATCTTGGATTGAGTGTGATGTTATGTTGTGTGAGAACTTTGACAAAATTAAAACGTTTGTGCTTTCTTTGGATCCATCCGACGCAGGTGCAATTTCCAAGGCACAGCAAGTTCTGTTACCGGAGAAAATACATAATTTGCAGATAGGATTATATTGTGTCCATAGTTACAAGTACCTGCCTGCAGCTATTAAACTATTGGAAGAACAAGGTCTCGAAAAGGAAAAACAATGGGATATTTTTACTTCCGTGAGGGAGCAATTAGATGGCTTTGCCAAAGACAAACTTGAATCTAGTCTTCAGAAGAATCCAGACATTGAGGAATTCGCCACATCTGTAGAGTTGCCAGTCCGAGTGAATACAAGCTTTGCCCCACTGGTTTCTGTGGATGTTGAAAGAAGCTTTAGCATCTACAAAGACATTCTATCTCCTAATAGAAACAGACTTACTTTTAAAAATGTGGAGATGCTTAATGTCTTGAAATACATCAGCTTCATGTTTTTTTGTTTTTTTTTGTTCTTTTGATGGGTGATAATTTGATGTACTTGTTTGTAGTTCAATAAATTATAATAGAGAAAAGAGAAATCGTTGAATTAGTTAAGGGAATGCACAACTGAAATTAACCCATCTCAAAAAAATCTAAAATAATAATAATAATAATAATAATAATAATAATAATAATAATAATAATAAATTATGTTCCCCAAAAATTCTCCATTGCTTGTAATTTTAGAATCCACTTTTATTTTTGACCTAGCGAACGCATCAGGATCGTTACGAGACTTTTTAAATACCCTTGCTTATTTGGTTGCTAGCTGTTTATATTTTTAAAACTTCATTTTAAGGCGTTTCTTATTTTCAGCATTTCTGCATATTCAAAACGTTCCACACTATGTAGTTTTCATCCATTCATATTGACATTTTTTATGCTTATTTCAAAAACCCAAATAAATAAAACTGTTATATAATTTTTCTGTGTTATGAATAGTGTTTGCGCTTAATTTTTGAAGATAACAATGTATACAAAAAAATGGAATTATAAAACTGTAAAAAAAAATTCTCTTAAACTAAGAATGGTAGAAAAAAATTATATGACAGATTTGTTGTTCCTTGACATAGAAGCAACATAAGATTCTTTTTTTGTGAAAATGCATCATGTGTTGCATTTTGCTTATACCCATAGTTTTATATTTTGAAAATTAATAACTTGAAAACTAGTTAAGATTTTGTATTGAAATTCACAAAGAATTATATCCAAAGAAGACTGACATGTGGTTAAAATTTCAACCCAATTGAATGGATAGTTTAGAAAATAGCAATTTCAGTTGTGCATCTCCTTAAATAAACTAGTACCTTATTGTTGCTTTTTTCACCTTATTTGAGCAACCTTTTCCCTTCCTTTTTTCATCTGAAATTTGCACCTATATATGCTAACCCTGGTAATAACTAAAATGAAAACAGAATAAGGTTGTAGCAAGCTGTGTAAGACCTAGAACAGAGATTTGAAACTTCAGCAAACTTCCTGGGCTGTGGTGAACTTTCCACTTGAATGCATTTTAGAAGACATATCTTTCAACATTTTCCCCGCCGTCGTTTTCGCTTTCATTACCCTTTCCAAATTTATTTTGGATCAGCCTTTTAAATGTGACACAAAGAAAATGTACTTAAAAACCTTTATACATTGTTGGATAAACCTAAGAAATTTCCACTCTGGATAAAACTTCAGTTTCGTAATTGCATGGAGTCACATTAATACAGCACTACTCTTTCTTGTTCATGATTTCCTTTGCTAATGAGATAGCGACTTAGTCCTCACCTGGAATTCCAAAATAGCCATCTTCATCGTCCTCTCTGCCGCACTCACTCGAGCCATCTATCGTTATAAGTGGAGCATCCACCCGACCCTCTCTGCGTACCTTGGCAGGCACTGCGCTGGAATCGCTCACGTACACACCTTCTTTGCCGCTGGGCAAGGTTATCTTCCCAAAGAATGGTTGCTGCGGTTGGGGAGGAACCAGATTGACATATAGTGGCAGGCTGTTGGCACCGTTTTCTGGAGTGATGTCGCGCTCCGTCTCCTCGTCCACTACACTCAGTCCGTCGAACTGAACACCGATGGCGGTCTTGTGCGGGGGTGCGCTCATCTTCTCCTGGTTCTGAGAACTTTCGTCGTCGTCTTCTTCTTCCTCCTCCTCCTCGTCTTCCTCGTACTCCCTATCCTCGTCATCCACGCTCTCCTGAAAACGCATAATGCATAATTCGTAAGGGCGGCTCACATAGATAGGTCTTGTAAAGGGACGTATGCAACAACTTACATATTTTTGCTAAGGACATACTTAAAATGTGAACATACACAAGGTGATTATAAGATGTTGAGACCATAGGAGAATTGATACTTAAAGAGGTCGCCATCGAATCGTAATTATTGGACAGTTCCATTAGACAAGAAGTTTGTTATCATATAATATGCCTTAGCAGTTTATGCTACATAACATTACTTTTTTGTGTTACGTAGATTGAAAGTCCACGAATACCTTTCGCTGACACCACAGATGAGTGAGTCATCAGGCTGACCTTGCTTCACGAGAGTCAGCTTTTAAGCGAACCATTTTGTTTCTTCGCTGCGATATGATACATACTAATTTCAGTTTCAAAAAGCCGTCTTAGGAGAAGAGAGTTGGTTTGGGGAAATGGGAAATGTGCTAAAAGATATTGGCATGAGGAATATTTTCCTATTAGATAAACATAATAACAGTGGGTTTTGGAAAGAAGTTAGATTGAGGGTGGAAGACATCGAGAAACAAGAGATATGGGCTAGTTTTGAGGATAAAAGGTCATTGATCTTGTATAAATCAGTTAAAAGAAATTGGGGAAGGGAGAAGTATGTAGATATATGCAATCAATTTGGTAGAATAGGTCTTGCGTGGATGCGCACAGGAGTAATATTTTTAAAAAGGAATGGATATAATTGTTCGGGGAGATGTATTATGTGTGATGATTTGGGTAGTACTTTTCATTGGCTAAGAATGTGATAAGGTTAAAAGGTGGAGAGAGGTTATATGGAATAAAAATGGAACAAGCTAAACAAAGAAATAGTATAAATAAGAATGTTGGGAAACACAAAAGCAGAAACAATTAAAATGATGTGGACATTTTTAGGCAACATAAGGGATAAGTGGATAAGGAGCTTAAGAAAGGTACAGCAGAATGGGCACAGTTTGGAAAGTGGTGAGATGGTATAATAGCTTTATCCTATATAAACAGCCTAGGGGTTAAATATGGGAGAGCTAGAGAACAGAAGCACTAGATTTTAAGCTTTAGATGTAAGTTTTATTGTATTATTGTAATAAGGATAGAAATAAATATTACATATTACTAATTTGATTGTTAGCTGATAGTGTTTTGATACCCGTATGTTATTAAATTGTATAGCCAGCAATAAACTGCTTCTATTGAGCTAAGGAGAAAAGAATTGTAATTCTTTGATCGGGAATAGCCACAGTTTATAATATAGGGTGTTGGCCGTTTTAAAAATTAAATTTGTTGCGAGTTCTAAATTTGCATAGGTAGGTATATACAGTTTGCTAATTGTGCGAGTGTGCGCGTTGTGCACTGGTTTATTCGGTATGTGCGTGTGAATGTATGATGTCGGCTGCTCCTTTACTAATATAATTTAATTATGTACTAGACTAATTCCAATAAATGGCCAATAATTGGGAAATGAACGCACTCGGTGACGTTTCTTTGTTCCGTAAGCTCCCAAAGGATATGTAATTATTTGTGCTTTACGCGATACCAATGGAATGAAGAGTTACCTCCTAAGCATTTATTTTGTCGGCACTTTTCACTGCTGAACCCTTCATTTGTTAGTTTTATTTAGGATCTGTGTATGTATCAAATTATCCACAGTTTCAAAACCACTAGAATCAGTATAGCACAACAATGATAGGACAACGAGAAAATAATACATTTACATCTTACAAAAACTAGGCTAAGTAGCAAAAATGCGCATACTTAACCCCCCCCCCCCGTGGTTTCACAATTTATATCTAACTCCGTGGCAAAACAACCCAATTTTCCAGTCTAGTACGGAGTCGCTATTTTCTCTGCCTCCGTCCGCGCAGGTCATCATTGGCAGAATACAGTACGTAATTGGGATTGTGTGTTATCAGCAAACCGCATCCCCTTGGCCGCTTAGATGTGCTTTTCGAGATAGGGAGTCGCTATTTCTCTATGAAGCAGCTTCTCAATTGATTCCTAAGTATCTCACGAGGCAGAGTCTACCTCGCACCAGACCTCCTAGGAAGGAAATGTCTCCGTGCCCACACTGGGAATCGAACTTACAGGCAGAAGCTACCACAGCGCTACCAAGACGGCTCTAATGATCTTTGGCATTATATCGCATGAAGGACCAAGGCCTATCAACTCGAATGCCGGCCTCACGCCCGCATGCATATGGCAGATCTTTCAACCCATATAGGGAAGTGATGTGGTCACCACCACGCTTACCCCAACCGGAATGTTGGTTTTCGTGACCCATAGACCCATACACCTTATTCCTATGCCGAGCGGACACTAGTGTTAAATATGGGCTCGATCCCAGTCGCATTCCATGGCCAGGAACCGCGGTATGGCCAAGACATAACCATCCTACAGATACTTTTAATTTAAAGCACCTATTGTTCACATTTATGCAAAAAGAAACAACATCTTAATCCAGCGAGAGTAAAGGAATAAGCTCTAAAAATCGGATGTATTACATTCAGATTTTTTACACACTATAATTTTATTTATATCTCGCCTGGAAACTATTCTTACAAAACCTTACCGTTTTATATATTTCATGCTAATCAACATAAATGTATACAGAAATGGTTTCATTACACAATGCTCTGTACATGGGAAATACAGTGAAGTGAATGTTTAAAACGCTCTAAGCTGGCTTTGAAATTCTGTGCTCTTTGCACTTCACGAGAAGTGCATATGTGTGTGTGTATGTGTGTGTGTGTGTGTGTGTGTGTGTGTGTGTGTGTGTGTGTGTGGGTTCGGTAATTTAAAAAACGACTTAACCGATTTTGATTTTCCTTTCACTATTGAAAAGCCCTATTCTTTCTGACAGACATGGGCTACAAAACACTTTCTTATTTCAGTTCATAAATTACTAAAAGACTAAAATGAATTTTGCACAACCTATGCACTAAATAGGAATACATTGAAGTTATAAGGAATACACTTGCGAAGAAGGCTTTAACTTGACGTTGAGAATGTCATGGAGCAGAAAATTGCGTTACTTCATAGAAAATATATGTAAAATAAGACAAATGCGATGGACATTTCATTCCAAGTAATATAGATGGTGGGCGGGTAAGAGGGCAGGTTGTCAGTAGATTTAGCACCTAAGACACAGCAAAACAAAAGATAATCGAATTTGCTTATAACAGTACGATACGCTTGCAGCACCAATTCCAAAATATTTTAATGACTGCCGTGCATAAAAGTTTTGCTTTATTTCCTTTGTCTGTTGTGATCAAGCTCGTCAGCAGGGAGGCTAAATAATTTTATAAAGAGAGAAAATTATGTCCGGCTCACTTTAGAAATCCTCAACCGATATTTTATAACTAACATTTGATAAGATTATTTTTCCTTGTGGTCGCAGAGTACGTTTCTTCTCCAAAGCGGTTAACTTGGTGGCCTCGAAATGTGGAATGTTCATAATCACAATTCTCACCTCTATTTCGTTGTATATATTGAGGATTTCTGTATTATGTGAAAACTACTAGTCTTCGTGTTATTAACTAACTATGAGGTGTGATCAAAACGTTTCCGGAATGGCTTCACACCAACACTGGCGCTGAGATTTCTTTAATTCTTACCCGGACTGTACATGCAGCGTTCCTTCCCGATTAAAATGAGAGGTCACGTGACTTCCTGTGACCATGCCGTGACGAGGTAGACGCTCTGAAGTGAACACGTATTTTGCACGTGCTGCGATTTTTCCGCGTAGCAAAACTGTCAAATTACGAAGAACAAAGAACGAACATCAAATTGTGCTTTAAAGTCGGTAAAACTGCAACAGAAGCCTATGAAATGCTAATAACAGCTTATGGGGAGGATGTTATGGGCAAAACTCAAGCATTTGAGTGGTTTACGAAATTTAAAAGTGGTGTGACATCAGTTAAAGCTGCAGAACGTTCGGAGCGACCCTGTTCCAGCAAAACGGATGAAAATATCAATCAGGTGAGGGAAATGTCTTATATGATAGGCGCATTACAATAAAAGAACTTTCTGACTCATTAGGACTCTCCTTTCGAAGTGTTCAAAGCATTTTGAAAGACAATTTGGACATGAGAAGAATTGCCGTCAAGTTCGTGCCACGCTTGCTTTCAAATGACCAAAAGGAAGGCCGTGTGATTGCCTGCACAGATCTTAAAGAAAAGCTACAAAATGACCCACAGTATATGGAGAAAATTATTACTGGTGATGAAACATGGATTTATCGGTACGATCCAGAAACGAAGCAACAATCTTCACAATGGAAGAGTTCATCTCCACGCCCGAAAAAGTCCAGACAAGTTCGATCCAAACTGAAGTCAACGATGATTGTGTTTTTGACATTAAAGGCATTGTACATAAGTAATTTGTGCCACAGGGCCAAACAGTGAATAAAGTGTTCTAAAACAAGTGCTGCAAAGATTAAGGGAGAATGTGCGACGCAAACGGCCGGAGAAATTGGAGGAGTGGTGATTGGTTCCTGCATCATGACATTGCGCCCGCGCACAAAGCCCTTTCTGTTCGCCAATTTTTGGATAAAAATAGGATGACTGTTCCCCAACCCGCCTATTCTCCAGATTTGGCACCAGCGGACTTTTTATTTTCCCGCAACTTAGAATGCGGCTCCGAGGACACCGTTTTGAGGACATTGATCTCTCCATCGTGAATCGCAGAAGTCTCTGAAAATGTTGAAAGAAGAGGACTTCCAGAGGTACTTCCAGCAGTGGCAGAAGCGCTGGGACAAGTGTATCAACCCCCAAGGAGACTACTTCGAGGGTGACAGTGTAGATTAGACAAAACAAACTGTTGTGTAGTATTTGTGACGTCATTCCGGAAACTTTTTGATCACAGCTCATATAGGACCAAACAGAATTACAAAGTTTCAACTCTCACGTACTGTGGTTATCTAAACCATTGCTCAACCATTCCGAACAATGATTGTTTCCCCGCCGGATACTTATAGGCTATACAGCGTTTCCAGAATTTGGAACACTATCGGGGGAAGGTTAAGGAAGTATCCGATGTTTCCCATACTTTTGCGTGAATATTCATTATAGTTGGGACTGTACGAATTTACACAGTTATAAGAGGTAAAGGAGACGATTCAGCGTAAAAGTCCTCTAGATCATTGTACAATAATTTCACAAAGAACGTTTTGAGGTAAATGAAATTCATTAAACTGTCATTCGAGTTTAAAAAGTTATCCGCGCAACCGCGGGTAAGCTGTGTGTGTGTGTGTGTGTGTGTGTGTGTGTGTGTGTGTGTGTGTGTTTATTCGTTTTTCTCTGCAACTTCACGTTACTTTTTTCTTTTTTTGCACGTAGCGGCATAATGAACCACGCGCTTCTTCTCTCTTACGGTTGCTCACTAACTGTCTAACACAGGACTCCTCTTCTAGACTCTTCTCCATAACTTGCAGAACAGAGTACGGCGTTGAACGTCGCATTAATAAACTCGTTAATGCTGACGCGAGCACGCTCTTACTGTGGGAGATTTCGAGAATGTTCGCCACACCGCCGCGCCGGGAGAAACGGAGATGGGCTTTAGAAACTCATCCAGGCCGGGAGGAGTGAAGGACACGCTGGCCATCCACGGCAGGCCTCGGCCTGAGAGCTGCGTCATATACATACACTACGTGATCAAAAGTATCCGGACACCTGGCTGAAAATGACGTACAAGTTCGTGGCGCTCTCCATCGGTAATGCTGGAAGTCAATATGGTGTTGGTCCAGCCTTAGCCTTGATGATAGCGTTCACTCTCGCAGGCAGACTTTCAATCAGGTGCTGGAAGGTTTCTTGGGGAATGGCAGGCCATTCTTCACGGAGTGCGGAACTGAGGAGAGGTATCGATGTAGGTCGGCGAGGCCTGGCACGGCGTTCCAAAACATCCCAAAGGTGTTCTATAGGATTCAAGTCAGGACTCTGTGAAGGCCAGTCCATTACAGGGATGTTATTATCGTGTTGTAACCACTCCGCCACAGCCCGTGCGGTATGAACAGATGCTCGATCGTGTTGAAAGATGCAATCGCCATCCCCGAATTGCTCATCAACACTGGGAATCAAGAAGGTGCTTAAAATATCAATGTAGGTCTGCGCTGTGATCGTGCCACGCAAAACAAGGGATGCAAGCCCCCTCCAGGAAAAACACCACCACACCATAATACCACCACCTCCGAATTTCACTGTTGTCACTACACACGCTGGCAGATGACGTTCACCGGGTATTCGCCATACCCACACCCTGCCATCGGATTGCCACATTGTGTACCATGATTCGTCACTCCACACAACGTTTTGCCACTGTTCAATCGTGTAATGTTGACGCTCCTTACACCAAGCGAGGCGTCGTTTGGCATTTTCCTACGTGATGAGTAGCTTATGAGCAGACGCACGACCATGGAATACATGGTTTCTCAGCTGAAGCCTAATTGTCATAGTACTTGGAGTGGATCCTGATGCAGTTTGGAATTCCTGTGTGATGGTCTGGATAGATGTCTGCCTATTACTCTTTATGACCCTCTTCAAATGTCGGCGGTCTCTGTCAGTCAACAGACGAGGTCGGCCTGTACGCTTTTGTGCTGTAGTACATGTCCCTTCACGTTTCCACTTCACTATCACATCAGAAACAGTGGACCTAGGGATGTTTAGGAGTGTGGAAATCTCGCGTACAGACTTCTGACACAAGTGACACCCAATCACCTGACCACGTTCGAAGTCCGTGAGATCCACGGAGCATCCCATTTTGCTGTTTCGCGATGTCTAATGACTACTGCGGTCGTGGCTATTAAGTAATAGGCAGTAGGTGGCAGCACAATGCACCTAATATGAAATACGTATGTTTGTGGGGGTGTCCGGATACTTTTGATCACATGGTGTATACAGCATCTTGTATGTGTATTTTAACGGATCCACATGTTTCGTATAGTAGGCGTTTTACCCTTATGGTTTAACCTTTATACAAAATTATACAACATTCCTCCGAATGAAGGTTTAACAGGCTATTCGCAGAAAATTCAATTACAGAATTGCAAATTTTATTAGTCGTGCTACTAATTTAAATACATGGTATATTAAACAAAATAGAGAAATTTTTAGTAAATAAAACTAAAGAAAATTTGCCTATGTAAACAGTAGTATAGGGTAAGGGGTCCCTGAAAATTCGGGTCGCACTTTTGAAATTGTCGAACTTTAATTACTCAGTTTGGTATTTAATCGACATTTAATTTTAAAGTGATGCTGTTCCCACACGCGCGCACGAAGCTTTTTCAAAATTTGCTTCATTTTGGATTCAGGAGAGCCGAAACATGTTTTCGGTGAAATATCGTTACCGGCATTTTGGGTGGAGTAGATTCAAAATTCTCTGTACATATAATTGGTGGAATACAAGATAAAAATTCTTGGTCATTTCTTCCTTTTGCTCTATAAATGCATTTCTTTCATCGAAATGCCAAACCCAGGCCGAAATGAAGCAGACCTGTGTCTACAGTACATAAATAAGAATGCTGAAATTTTTCAACAGGAGCTTCGCAAACAAAATCAAAGTTCGAACTCCTGAGATAAGGCGGATGTTATAAACAGGAGTTTCAGCTGTCATGACATGATCAGTCAAACAAGCTGTAACTCATACTGTATGGTGAATCTTATTCAATAAAGCAAACAGAAACTGCGTTCTCTTTTCTGTAAACAAAATATCGCTACGTAGGTCACTGCTTGTGTTTATAAAAATGCATCCGCCCAGGATATATGTAGGCGTTTATTAAATGTTACAAAACGGTGATCTGACGCACTTAGATTACATCACTTCGACGTAAGCAGTTCAGTACACCATTAATTTGAAGAAGTTATGCTTTTGCCACAAGTTTAAAAATATTAACTTTATAATTTTGACTGTGTCTTTTAAATATTATATGTTTATGCTTTCCTCGGTTGCGTCAGTGTTAATTTTAGAGACATGAATTTCTTAACAGGGCGTGATGCGGCTGAAGAATGTAGGCTTACACAGATTATGATTTTTAATTCACTCCTTTTTACTTTCTCTACTACGTAGAGTAAGTAGGAGAAGTATTGTATTCCACCCAAAAATTCGATACCGAGATTTCACCGGAAATACATGTTTTGAGACCCGCTGAATCCAAAAAAAGCATTTTTGGAAACATGTCCGTGTGTGTGTGTCTGTGAACAACATAACTCAGAAACGAACAGTTGGATCAACACCAAACTTGGTATTTAGGTTCAGTATCTTCCAGAGATGCGACACGAAGGTTTTCAAGAAAATCCCACCACCCCAGATTACCCTTTACATGGAACATTTTTCGAAAATTTTAATTTTCTCAAAAATGGCTCTAACGATTTTGATTAAAATATCATATGTTTAAGATATTGTCATGACAAATAAAATGTATATCTCGAATTTTCTGGGAATGTCTCCAAAAGTATTCTTCACTGTGAACGACTTTTGCATAACTGGTAAACCATAAGAGATAGACAAAATTTTAAACTGGTAAACCATAAGAGATAGACAAAATTTTACTACACAAAAAATGTACATCGCGTTAAAATACACAATTTATGTCATATACATTTTTTTGTTGAGTGAACCATTTTCCAGATATTGCTTGTTATTCCCTTAAATGTTTCAATACTTATTTTCTCAAATGGGAATTCTTTATTCATTTTTTTGTCTTGGATATGCAAAGAGTATTAATCTGTGGCAATGGGAATGGTGCTGCACCTAGCAACCAGCTATTAAGAGATATATATGTGCTTAAAGGCTACTGTATTTCTATATTGCCCTTGTAAATATATTTTCCCCTTACATCTACAAGATAATTAGCAATAAGATAGAGTGTGCAAATGTTTAGCTCGAATCACATGAAGTAGATGGACAATAAGCGTTTGTAAAAATATCTTGTACAAGAGTAGAGAAAGTCATGTGAGTGTAACACATCAGAATTTATATGCCGCCTTTAACATCTTAACTTGTAAGGCCGGATTTTTACCTTTGGAGTAATGGTTCATTACAATGAAGTTGACTCGCTTACAGTGGTGTTAATCTTTGGATTGGTAGTAGTTTTGGTTATTACATTAAGTTCACGCACACACACATTCACATTCGCATTTATACTTCCAGATTCTAGGGAGGATTCGAAATAACCTGGCTAAAGAAAAATTCCCACCCTCCAGCCGGAACTCGAACCCGCGACCTCCAGCTTTGGAGGTTAGCATGTTAACCACCAGACCACAGAGGCAGTCAGTCAATTGTGTTAAAGCAGATACACGTTCTATTTGTGAGACAGTTATTTGTCAGTGCCTCACATTTATCCTGCAAACATCATGAACGTAAACTGTAAAATATTAGAAACAAAAGACAGCTACAGAAATCGCAGCTTAGGAGAAAAAGCAGTTTAAATCCCAATGCATATTTGCTTGAAGACACGGTAGAAACTCACGAAAGGGACTTGCCACGTACAAGTATTTGTCTGTGACCCGCATTCGGGAGGTCCCGAGTTCGATTCCCGGTGACCGCCCACTCTGGCCATTGGATTTTTCGTGGTTTTCCCCCGGCCGCCAAGGCGAATACCGGGGTGGTGTATTCTACCACGATCTTTCCTTTCCCTCATTTCCTCTCATTTCATCCCCATTTCACATTTCAAGTGTGATTTCAGATCCTGCGGTGCTAGCGGTGCCAGGCAGATGGCGTGGATGCATGCGCTTTATAAAGGTTTCTGCCCGTGAATGCCAGAGTGAAATGTACTGCTGGTTAGGTACAGTGACTTTATTAAACACAGTGGCCATTGCTGTGTCGGTTTTTATTGGCTATTGTGATCACGTGGAGCAGTCTCGCCAATAGGATTCCAAACAAACCCTGGAATCCCTTGCAGTTGTTAGTGAAGAAGCAGAAAATCGAGAATTATAGACAATTTTCAACTGGTTTTGGGGATATACTGCAAATATGAGCTCATTAAGTTACCTAGGCGTGTAAGGATGTATGCGTTTGCATGTTTTAAACCTAATCTAGCTAGATTTTGAGCTATGACAGGAAAAGCTGAAAGCACATGTTTTATTCATAGATTTTATACATTTTAAATTCCGAAGTTAATATTTAAGGCTTCGCGCATATACAAGCTTGGAAAACAGATTAAACTGTGTTTTATTTATGGACGCTCTTTAAACGCAGTTTCGTTGGTTATTTTAGGAATACAAATTGCATTTAAAGAAATTTTCGAATGCAAATTGATTCGAATATAACTGGACTCTATTGTTATTCTGAAAAGATATTGGAGGATTAAATTTATTGCACTTATACCTCTTGTTTATTGCATTTCTGCTTTCGAAATACACAGAGGTTGAATGTTCACGAATTGACGTTGCAGATGACAAATCTCGTGTGCAGTACACCTCCAATATTTTGCATAAGTGTGACATTTTGGGAATTGGTCCAGCGAATGACGTAAAGTTTCAATATAGAAAATTGCGGAAATTGGGCTTAGTTTGCTCTGAGTATGATTCATAGCAAACATGGATACTATTAGCAAAACTTTTAATAGGGAATGGCATTTTCTTTGCCAATGCACTTAAGGTATATTTTCAAACTGGCCAAGCTTGGGCACATACTTAATGGAAGTACGTGTACTAAGAGATAAGGTGTTTATGTAATTTTTCTTTAAACATATGTGGTGCTTGAGTACTTGTGCGCGACTGAGTGTGTGTGTGTGTGTGTGTGTGTGTGTGTGTGTGTGTGTGTGTTTGAGTGTGTGATTCAGAGTGTTTTTTCAATTTTATATGTATGTATATAGTGCGGTGATTATAAAAAAAAATAATTGTTTTCTGGTTGATACTGCAAGTCACGTATACAGACCAGGTATTTTTCTAGAGAGCATGTACGGTCTTATGACCCATGCGACTGTGTTATGCAATTAATGTAATACTAAATACTTAATAAATACCACCACTAGTAAGGTATATTCTCGGTTGTATCTTATTTATGTATGTACAGAATTTAAAATAAAACTGATGAGTTTGAGAATTCTCTTTGTAATTTCAATATTACCTCTTAACAATTCCTGGACTTTGCATAAGATTTTACTTTTTGTCCCAATTAAGAAACCAGCCAGTCAAAATCATAAACTCCCAAATGATATTTTATGCCAATTGAGTTCACAAAAGCGCCCGCTTGTATTATATGTTGATGTGAGTAGTTGGTTGGTTAAGTATTGGCTTTCGCGGTTTCAAATCTAGGCTAAATCAATGGTTTTTAAGTGTGCCTAAAAACAACAGCCTCATGTCAGTGGATTAACTGGCATTAAAAGCTCCTGCACACCACTTCTTCTGATATGATCCTGGCAATTGACAGCATTGTTAACGAAATAAACTATTCATGTATTTCTGTTACGTTATGTGGATCTTATAAATGTAACATTAACTCTAAACTCTAGTTTGCAGAGCAACGCAATGTTAAAAATAAATTAATTGAGTTTTATTTATAGACGCTCTTTAACTACTTTGGTCATTAGCGTCCCATTCTATACTGGGCGTGAAAGACCGGTAATTTTGCTCAAGTGCCTCTTTATCACGCTTGAGATTCTTTTACATGCCGTAAATCAACGACACAAGACCACCGGCTTTACTTCCCTTCCGAAGGAAGCCATGCTAAGGATTTTTACGCCCGAAAAAATACCAGCGCCCTCAGCTGGATTTAAACCCGCAATGTTAAAAATCTGATTTGTTACACTCACATGACTTTCTCTACTCTTGTACAAACTGTTTTTACAAACGCTTATTCTCCATATGCTTAATGTTAATCGAGATATCGAGATAATCTTTCCTGTAGATGCAAGGGGAATTGGTAGACTTTAAGCGATAGTCAAATATTTTAAGCGCTGGTTGCTATGTGGAGTATTCCATTTTCTTTGCATTACCAGGACATAAAAAAATGAATAACGAATTCCCATTTCAGAAAAAATATTGGAAAATTTAAGAGAATAACAAGCAATATCTCGAAAATGGTTAACTCAACAAAAACAATGTATATGACATAAATTGTGTATTTTAACGCGATCTACATTTTTTGTGTAGTAAAATTTTGTCTATCTCATATGGTTTACCAGTTATGCAAAAGTCGTTCACAACGAAGAATACTTTTGGAGACATTCCCAGAAAATTCAAGATATACATTTCATTTTTCATGAAAATATCTTAAATATGTGATATTTTAATCGAAATCGTTAGAGCCATTTTTGAGAATATTAAAATTTTCGAAAAATGTTCCATGTAAAGGGTAATCTGATGTGGGGGATTTTCTTGAAAACCTTCGTGTCGCATCTCTGGAAGGTACTGAACCTAAATACCAAGTTTGGTGTTTCCCACTGTTCGTTTCTGAGTTACGTTGTTCACAGACACACACACACGTACATGTTTCCAAAAATTCTTTTTTTGGATTTAGTGGGCCTCAAACATATATTTCCGGTGAAATCTCGGTATCGAATTTTTGAGTGGAATACAATACTTCCCCTACTTACTATACGTAGTATAGTAGTATGTGTAGTTTTGGTCTGGGATAATACAGTGATATCTCTTGCCCGTTCTTCCTTAGAGGAAACGTAACTTTAAGTATGAGATTTGCTATTTCTGCGACTTTTCTCTTTTGAGTTAGGCTACTCACAGACCTTTTTCTGAAACTGTCTCATTGGATTCGATCCCAAGCCGTGTATATCCACTAAAATGGACCTGTGGAATATTTGGACCAATAATATTCTTACTCTACCTATAGTTTCGGGTAGAGGCAGTAAGAAACAGTCCAATACTACTGTCAAATTATATAAGCATATTGTTTGCCGAAAAATTCGTAGTCGTGTAAACATACATAACCTAGCTGTCCCTTTAAGGTTGGTATTATATTACGTCAACGTATAGGAGGTGCGGGTAAATACTACTGTGCTGATTATTACACATTTTACATGTTACTTAAAGAAGTTTCATGCCAGTAATACCAAGTAAATGTATACTAGGTGCAAATTTCGGTTAGCCTCTGTAAGAGCAATGATGTTTTTTGGAATCCTCGGTGGAGGCGGATGTGTCCGCTCCAATGGCCACACTGTGGTTGTCGCAATTCTCATGGCTCGTGTTATCTTATTTACTCGGGGCCTCTTGTTTTATTATTGTAAACTTGGGTTCATTGTCCTCCGGCTAGCTAAGTATCTCTAAGCAGGGCGTGTAAACGGAAAGGAATTGTAGCTAAAAGATAACACTGATAAAAAGAATTTGTTTCTACACTTTTATTACCGTCTCATTTAATTAATAATTCACATATATTAATCTTTATACACGCCTGACTGAAACTGTGATATTTACGACTGTAACTACAGTCGTTTAGTTGCCGCGCACCAATTACTTCGCTACTTTACATTTTTGTAACTAACCCTGCGACGTGCACCTCGTGAGAGATTCTTCAAAAACTGCGCGACACTTGCTTATGGCTCGAGAATATATACTCCTTCACCTCGAATTGCCTAAACATTATAATAGAACTGCTATTGGTTACAAAATTGCACCCACTTTAGCGTCTGTTTTAGTCAGCCAATCACTACTACTAACATATATACTCTAGAGAAAATATTCCCTCCATTTCTAAAAAAAGGTACGCTACCCTGACGTCATTTGTTTCTTTCTTCTTAGTGATAAACAACTCACTCCCTCGGTTTATTGCTACCCACTTCTATTTCAGTTTCAGTGAGCCCGTGTAAACTTATTTCCTAACAATACTTATGGCTAACAAACATCTAAAATCCTGTAAATACAATAACATTAATTTACACTATAATCACTTTGGCATCAACAGCATGTTATGATATAAAATACTGCCTCATGGCAAATAGAGCCACTGTACGGTTAGGATCGTTACGTCGCCCTCTTGCGGCTTCCTCGCTCAGTGATGCGCGGATGTTCAAACTGAAAATATTAGGGGCTTCTGCGCGTATCCGTGGGCCTTTGCCAGCGGGCCTGGAACCTCCTCCGGATCTCAGCCTCATCACTGCCACCTAGGATGTAGCCACAATAGATCAAGATGGTCGCAGTACGTGAGGTGTCCCCCTTCGATAAACACCTCCTACATTCATTGTGATCAAAACTATCCGGACACCCCCACAAATATACGTTTTTCATCTTAGGTGCCTTGTGCTGCCACCCACTGCCTGGTACTCATTATCCGCGACCTCAGTAGCCATTAGACATCGTGAAACGGCAAAATGGGACGCTCCGTGGAACTCATGGACTTCGAATGTGGTCAGGTGATTGGGTGTCACTTGTGTCAGAAGTCTGTACGCGAGATTTCCACACTCCTAAACATCCCAAGGTCCACTGTTTCTGATGTGATAGTGAAGTGGAAACGTGAAGGGACATGTGCAGCACAAAAGGGTACAGGCCGACCTCGTCTGTTGACTGACAGATACCGGCGACATTTGAAGAGGGTCGTAAAGAGTAATAGGCAGACATCTATCCAGACAATCACACAGGAATTCCAAACTGCATCAGGATCCACTCCAAGTACTATGACAGTTAGGAGCGAGGTGAGAAACCTTGGATTCCATGGTCGAGCAGCTGCTCATAAGCCACGCATCACGCAGGAAAATACCAAACGACGCCTCGCTTGGTGTAAGGAGCGTCAACATTACACGATTGAACAGTGGCAAAACGTTGTGTGGAGTGACGAATCACGGTACACAATGTGGCGATCCGATGGCAGGGTGTGGGTATGGCGAATGCCCGGTGAACGTCATCTGCCAGCGTGTGTAGTGCCAACAGTGAAATTCGGAGGTGGTGGTGTTATGGTGTGGTCGTGTTTTTCCTGGAGAGGGCTTACGCCCCTTGTTTTGCGTGGCACGATCGCAGCGCAGACCTACATTGATATTTTAAGCACCTTCTTGCTTCCCACTGTTGAAGAGCAATTCGGGGATGGCGATTGCATCTTTCAACACGATCGAGCACCTGTTCATACTGCACGGGCTGTGGCGGAGTGGTTACACGACAATAACATCCCTGTAATGGACTGGCATGCACAGAGTCCTGACTTGAATCCTATAGAACACCTTTGGGATGTTTTGGAACACCGACTTCGTGCCAGGCCTCACCGACCTACATCGATACTTCTCGTCAGTTCCGCACTCCGTGAAGAATGGGCTGCCATTCCCCAAGAAACCTTCCAGCACCTGATTGAAAATATGCCTGCGAGAGTGAACGCTGCCATCAAGGCTAAGGGTGGGCCAACACCATATTTACTTACAGCATTACCGATGAGGGCACCACGAACTTTTACGTCATTTTCAGCCAGGTGTCCGGATACTTTTGACCACGTAGTGTACTGCAGAGGAGAATACCTTGATGAGTCATTCTTGACAATATTCTGCTATACATGTGTCTAAAATTCAAAGAATCTATACTCTGTGGAAATACACATTCTTCTAATTATTTACTTAACAATCGTGTTCGGAATTCCATTTTTGAATATGCATTTTATCAAGAAGTTCAGTGTAGTTGCAATTATATTTAAATGCCGCATCATTTACGTAACTCTCAACATTTTGCAAATAAGTCGAAACTAGAAGCCAGAATCATCACTTTGTTGTCACGGACATAGTAATGGTTAATTTTTCCTTTTTGCATGGTAAGGAGTTAAATAATTACACCGACAACTTGTTCAAGAATTACTGGCTTTATTTCTATTTCATAAACAACTCCCGAAGAACCCGTCTACCTAATTTTATTAACGCACTCCGAACCTACTTCTCGGAATCAACGCCTCATTTTCCCGATTTAGAAGATCTACAACCTAGTGCCACCACAAACCAAAGCGATGAAAGACAGCAAACGAAACATTTGGGTATGTGAGTAATGTCAGATGATTTTAACTCTTGCCTGTCTTTTGATTGAAAAATCCTGAAACCAAACTACTCTTTCCGCCATTTTACAAGGACATCTTAAAATTGGTTTATTACGTTTTAATTTTATTATATTTTCAAACGAGTAAAAGCTAAGGCCGTTGGTTCATTCAGAGAACGCCTTTAAGAAGATATGACTCTTAGCAAATTTATATAGCACGTCACTTTCGTGAAAACTCTTATCTTTTTCTACATATTTCTTTCTTGTTCCATTATCGGGTTCTCCGGGCCGTCCTCTTTTGAGCAGTTTTATCCAGATAGCCATATTGAGCTCTTCTTTGTACATTTAAGTGTTTCCAAATTTCTTTTACACAATAAATTCATAAAATTATAAGAATTATGTATAATATATATTATATACATATTAATATGTATTATATGTAATACATATGCATGTGTTGCAACATATCGACACAAACTATAACAACGTTCAAAATGCGATGTACATTCACTTTATACCTTCAGCAGTTCTCTTTGTATATGAGCAGTCGATGTGAAATATTTTCGGCACTTTCATTTAGAATTTAAACAAATAATCTGATGTGTTACATTCACACGACTTTCTATTACCCCTTATCGTTTATATTTATATTCCTACGAAAGCTTACTTTTCTACCTGCTTGATGTCAATCGAGATGAACCTTTGCAGAAATGATTTTATTACACATTTCGTTGGAAATAGGTACAAGGGGAATAAAGGAAACAGAATCGAGTCAAATGTTTAAAAGGCAGTCACTATATGCTATCCTGGAAATTCCATTCTCCTTCCATGACATCCCGAGGAAGCAACTGAACAGTACTTTAAGAAAATCTGATATTACACTCACATGACCTTCTCTACTCTTGTACAAACTATTTTTACAAAGGCTTATTCTCCATCTATTTCATATTAATCGAGATAAACATTTGGGGAATATGGTAGAGCCTCCGAGTAAAATTTTCGATCTTTACGCCCAATAGGATAGAATGAGACGCCAAAGACCATAATAGTTAAAGAGCGTCCATAAGTACAACTCAATTTAATTTTGAATATTATATATTTGAATATTTGAATATTTAATTTTATAACAAATTCCAATTTGAGAAATAATATAAGTATTAGAAAATTCAAACAAACAACAAGGAATATCTTGGAAATGGTTCCCTACACAAAAAATATACATATATATCGCATAAATTGTGTGTTTTAACGAGCTCTACATAAAGATGTAGACCAATTGAGTAGACCAATTTTATCTATCTCTGTTTACCAGTTATGCAAAAGCAATTCAGAATCAAGAAAACTTTTGGGAACATTCCCAGAAAATTTACTATATACATTTTATTTGGCATGAAAATATCTTAAACATATGATATTTTAATCAAAAACATTTTCCATGTAAAAGGTGGACTGGGGTGGGTGATTTTCTTGAAAATTTTTGTGTCACACCTTTGAAATATACTGAACCCAAATCCAAGTTTGGTATTTATCCGACTTTTCGTTTTTGAGTTATGCTGTTCAGACACACATACACACACGACCTTTTTCGAAAAGTATTCCGTTTATTCCGGGGGCCTCAAGACATGTATTTCCGGTGAAATCTCGGTATCGAATTTTTGGGTGGAATGCAATACTTCCCCTACTTACTATACGTAGTACAGAAAGTAAAAATGTCAAAGTAGCCAAAAATTCATACCAGTAACGAGGCATTTTTCTGTAATGGTTCATTCCACAGAAAGTTATTACTTTTTCTACTACGTACAGTAAGTAGGGGAAGTATTGCATTCCATCCAAAAATTCGATACCGAGATTTCACCGGAAATATATGTTTTGAGACCCCCTGAATACAAAAAATCTGATGTGTTACACTCACATGACTTTCTCTACTCTTGTACAAACTATTTTTACAAACTCTTATTCTCCATCTATTTCATATTAATCCAGATAAATATTTGCAGAAACGATCTTTTGACATGCAAAGAAAATTACATTTTAAACATGGTGACTAGTTCTAAGAATATTTGACTATGACTTAAGGCCTACTAAGTTCTCCTTGTTTTGTATTTGCAAGGGCAATACAGAAATACAGTAGCCTTTAAGCCTCGACATATATCTTAATAGCTGGTTGCTAGGTGCAGCACCATTCTCTTTGCCACAGATTAATACTCTTTGCATATCCAGGATAAAAAAATGAATAACGAATTCCCATTTCAGAAAATAAGTACTGAATACTTATACTTCTTCTCACATTCGTTATTCATTTTTTTTATGTCCTGGACATGCAAAGAGAATGGAATACTTCACATAGCAACCAGCTCTTAAAATATTTGACTATCGCTTAAAGCCTACCAATTCCCCTTGCATCTACAAGAAAATTAGCAATAAGATTAACATCTCGATATCTCGATTAAAATGAAGCATATGGAGAATAAGCGTTTGTAAAAATAGTTTGTAAAAGAGAAGAGAAAGTCATGCGAGTGCAACACATCAGGTTATTAAAAAATAAATTTTGTAATTTAAACAGATCTAATTTTACGTGTAATCCCTTTTAATCCATTTCTTATGGTTTACCAGTTCCTTAAAATGATACCAAGTTCCTTCCAAATGGAGATTAGTTCACAGGCTATTTACAGAAAATTCAGGATATAAATTTTACTTGCGATGTAAATATCTTAAACATTTGGTATTTTATTTAAATTCGTTTGAGCTGTTTTTGAAAATGTAAAACATTAGGAAACATTTTACATATAAAAGGTAGTCTGAGAAGGGGAAATTATTTTGAAAATTCCCGTGGAAGTTCGTGGAACAAATTCTCCTTGGGAAATTGTGAACCTAAATTCAAAGTTGGATATTTATCCTAGTTTTTGTTTTTCAACTATGCTGTGCAAACACACAAGCACGCATAAGCATGTGCAAACATGCACATACACACACACATACATGCGGACCTTTCTTTCTAAACAATGTTTTTTTTTTTTTTAAATCAACGGACTCGGAATAAATAGTTGCTCTACCCCATGTGTAGGTAGAAAGGAAGTAAAAAAATCTCCAATTTCGACATGTGAGTTGTGTATATATTTTTTCTGAATAAACCAGCAACATGTTGTTTGTATTTAAACCAAAACTAAAGTGAGTGCAACTATTGATATACACTACGTGTTCAAAGGTATCCGGACATCTGGCTAAAAATGACGTACAAGTTCGTGGCTCCCTCCATCGGTAATGCTGGAAATCAATATGGTGTTGCCCACCCTTAGCCTTGATGACAGCGTTCACTCTCGCAGGCATACTTTCAATCAGATACTGGAAGGTTTCTTGGGGAATGGCAGCCCATTCTTCACGGGGTGCGGAACTGAGGAGAGGTATCCATGTAGGTCGGTGAGGCCTGGCACGAAGTTGGCGTTCCAAAACATACCAAAGGTGTTCTATAGTATTCAAGTCAGAACTCTGTGCATGCCAGTCCATTACAGGGATGTTATTGCCGTGTAACCACTCCGCCACAGCCCGTGCAGTATGGACAGGTGCTCGATCGTGTTGAAAGATGCAATCGCCATCCCCGAATTGCTCATCAACAGTGGGAAGCAAGAAGGTGCTTAAAATATCAATGTAGGTCTGCGCTGTGATCGTGCCACGTAAAACAACAAGGTGTGCAAGCCCAGTGCAAGAAAAACACAACCACACCATAACACCACCAACTCCGAATTTCACTCTTGGCACTACACACGCTGGCAGTGACGTTCACCGGGCATTCGCCATACCCACACCCTGTCATTGGATCGCCACATTGTGTGGCGTGATTCGTCACTCCACACAACCATGTGATTTGCCACTGCTCAATCGTGTAATTATGACGCTCCTTGCACCAAGCGAGACTCGTTTGGCATTTTCCTGCGTGATGTGTGGCTTATGAGCAGCCGCTCGACCGTTCCTCATCTCACGCCTGTCACAGTACTTGCAGTGGATCCTGATGCAGTTTGGAATTCCTGTGTGATGGTCTGGATAGATGTCTGCCTATTACTCTTTACGACCCTCTTCAAATGTCGGCGGTCTCTGTCAGTCAACAGACAAGGTCGGCCTATACGTTTTTGTGCTGTACATGTCTCTTCACGTTTCCACTTCACTATCACATCAGAAACAGTGGACCTAGGGATGTTTAGGAGTGTGGAAATCTCGCGTACAGACTTCTGACACAATTGACACCCAATCACCTGACCACGTTCGAAGTCCGTGAGTTTCACGGAGCGTCCCATTCTGCTGTTTCACGATGTCTAATGACTATTGAGGTCGCGTTTAATGAGTACCAGGCAGTAGGTGGCAGCACAATGCACCTAAGATGTAAACCTTTGTTTGTGGGTGTGTCCGGATACTTTTGATCACATAGTGTGTGTTAGTGCATTAAAACAGCAAATATTTCTTAGGATAAACTTTACATGGCACTGATGACTAACACATTTCTAATTACCTTATATAGTTCCACTTGAATTACGACTCTCTTGCAAAATAGTTACCTCATTGTCCGTGGAGCCCTGACGCCGTACAATGGTTTCAAGTTTATCGTACTCCTCCCGAAGTCCCCATATTTCTCGCCTCAGCTGTTGATTCTCCCGCTGCAGCTTCTTGATGTCACTCTGACCTAGACAGATAATTGGGAACATTTTTGCATTATATCTCAGAAATGTCACATGAAGGTAAACATATTATATGTTACATTACATAACTTTATCCACACACATTCAAAGAGGAATCAATAGACACACTTCCACTTTCAACAGCTAAAGATTTAGAACTGT
Organism: Deroplatys truncata; assembly: GCA_030765065.1. Classification (NCBI taxonomy): domain Eukaryota; kingdom Metazoa; phylum Arthropoda; class Insecta; order Mantodea; family Mantidae; genus Deroplatys; species Deroplatys truncata. The sequence continues at coordinate 30,183,986 of CM060980.1, read as the reverse complement.
TTTATAAATACTAATGATATATCGCTGTACTAGACAATGATAAAAAGTGTTATTTGCGTCCCCAGTGTTCGACCAGCTGCCTTGTCAGATTGTGTAGAAGACCATAGAATGATTGTTTTAATGTAAAGCAACTATGTATCATCGCTTATAAGCTAACACGTAACGACCGCAGACACAGAACTTTATGGTCACTATTTTGGTTTGAAGCTTACTGCCGGTTTTGCCATTACAAAGAAATTATCCGCTCTAATTAAAGCAGGGACACCCAATCTTACAGAAAGAGAGGGGATGAAAAGAGTTTCCCTTCCCACTCATTTCCACTCGTGTTGCCAAGGACTGAAACTTGATTGGTTTAATTTGTCAATCTCTTCAAATATATTAGGAGGGGTGAACTATAGACTTTGAACCTCGGCTCTTAAGAGAACGGCTTGGACTTCACTTCACTGGATTAGAGACTGAAGAAAGAAAGATTATGTTTTCGGCTCTATAGCAGGCGATAAAGTAATTTCGACAGATTTCTCAGTGAGCTAGGTGTGAAGTGGATTAATATACAACATACTTTGGAGGGTAAATATAATATCCAAATATCTCTTTCACACCAGACACAACTTATCGGACGGCGAATGAAGGTTCAAGTTAAGGCGCGGTCGAGAGCGCGGTTTCTCGCCACGCTTGAACTAGTTTTAATACTAATTCATCTGCATGCCCATTACAAATTGTAATACTCGTACTTACTCCAGAGGGAAGGGTGAAATAATAGGGTATTGCAGGCCTGCTGCACCAAGAAAAACGGAAGATGGGCAAAGGCGGTCCATAAGGGCAACGGTTCGCGACATAGCAAAGGTACACTATGTGTTCAAAAATATCGGAAAACCCCACAAACATACATTTATCATCTTAGGTGCATCGTGCTGCCACCCACTGCCTGGTACTCATTATCCGCGACCTCAGTAGTCATTAGACATCGTGAAACAGAAGAATGGGACGCTCCGTGGAACTCACGGAATTCGTACGTGGTGTGGTGATTGGGTGTCACTTCTGTCAGAAGTCTGTACGCGAGATTTCTACACTCCTAAACATCCCAGGTCCACTGGTTCTGATGTGATAGTGAAGTGGAAACGTGAAGGGACATATACAGCACAAAAGCTTACAGGCTGCTCATAAGCCACACATCACGCAGGAAAATGCCAATCGACGCCTCGCTTGGTGTAAGGAGCTTCAACATTACACGATTGAACAGTGGCAAAACGTATGGAGTGACGAATCATGGTACACAATGTGGCGATCCAATGGCTGGGTTTGGGTATGGCGAATGCCCGGTGAACGTCATCTTCCAGCGTGTGTAGTGCCAACAGTGAAATTCGGAGGTGGTGATGTTATGGTTTGATCGTGTTTTTCCTGGAGAGGACATGCACCCTTGTTGTTTTGCGTGGCACGATCACAGCGCAGACCTACATTGATATTTTAAGCACCTTCTTGATTCCCACTGTTGAAGAGCAATTCGAGGACGGCGATTGCATCTTTCAACACGATCGAGCACCTGTTCATACTGCACGGGCTGTGGCGGAGTGGTTACACGACAATAACATCCCTGAAATGGACTGGCCTGCACATATTCCTTACTTGAATCCCATAGAACACCTTTGGGATGTTTTGGAACACCGACTTCGTGCCAGGCCTCACCGACCTAAATCGATACCTCTCCTCAGTTCCGCACTCCGTGAAGAATGGGCTGCCATTCCCCAAGAAACCTTCCAGCTCCTGATTGAAAGTGTGCCTGCGAGAGTGAACGCTGTCATCAAGGCTCAGGGTGGGCCAACACTATATTGACTTCCAGCATTACTGGTGGAGGGCGCCACTAACTTTACGTCATTTTCAGCAAGGTGTCCGGATACTTTTGATCACGTAGTGCACATACTGCGAGATAACTGCATTGCGTCACAGTTTGTGTAAATCGTCGTGACAGTCCCCCACTCCTGAAGCATATATGCGCAATAGCAGTGACCAGTGCACTTCCATTAATAAGAGAGGTGGCGGTCAGTGTTCCAACTGCTGCGAGCTCAAATGCAAGGAAACCTTACACATTTGTTTACAATGCGATGTGTATGTAGCTTCCTCCGAATGCTAATATCAATTGCTCCCTACCACTGTCACCACTACTGCTCATTTCTCCTCTCTTGCGCATATGTAGTGTCACGACAATTTACATGCATGTTCACAGACGCCATTACCGCTTTATGTAGTTTCGCTACAACGCGGTTATCGCGGGTCACTACAGTAGTATAGAATTGCGGAATCCAGGCAAGTTAATATGCAGGAATGTGTATTCATATGCAAATGAGGTCCCCAGCTCCATGGTACTTTCTATTGAAGCTGAGGGACATAAATCTTGTTGAGTATTATGGAAGCTTTACAAGTAAGCAATTAAGGCTATCAGTCAACTGTCAAAGCGAAGAATAGAATAACAAATTACATTACTGTAACAAACGCGGAGGCGTTATTCTACTCACTGCATATCCGGACACGTGTGCACTTCCCAATCGCATTGTTTAACTACCACGTGTAAAATAACAAAAGGCCATCCATCAACTGTCAAAATGAACAATAGAGTATGCTGGACAAAGGATCAGACCCTATTGTCCCAGATCTATTGAATACTTTTAGGAATGCCACCTGCAAGCTCGTAGTCGAACTAACAAAAGGGACAGATGCTATTGTATCCCTTTCTATTGTCCAGAGCAAGGCTACTTTAGAAAGACCACCCGTGTAGCATCCAATTCCACAGCCGTATAACAAAAGTACAAAGCTGGACCCTTCTAACAAAAGGGAGTGGACGTTATTGCCATCCATTCCATTGTGCATGTTATAACAAAAGAAACTTGTGGAGTCTTTATCGCTGGTCCTGCCTTTGTTTGTCCGCGTGAAAATCACAGAGGTCAGTTTACCTGCTACACCATAAAAAATTTTACCACTGCTCGAGTCCGCCGTCATGGCGTTGGCTTTGACCCCAGGCCAATTCTCTCTGAGTATCTTCACGAAGTCCTACGGATATACCGGAACGGATATACCCATAGTTATACAAGCTCTCTATGCAGCTGACTCTTTTCAAATAACGATATTATATGCATTTAATGTATATCATTACATATATTAAACCTCTGTGTATACTTGGATATCCATAGATCGGTGTTCGATTCTTACTGCAATCAAAAAGTTTAATGTTTTAATTGCTAATGAGAAATTGATGATTTGATAATATTATATCATTACCTTGATTAAAGAAAGGATGTTCAGGGGGTTCTAGTTCGATTCTTACCGTGCGAAAATCTAATGCTTAATAACTTTTAAACTATGAGAGTATGTACGGTCAGATTAAAATGTATTTAACAATTATGATTATATTAAACACGAGTGTATATCTGGGAATATCTCAAATTGATACTTTGTTAGCGTAAAACATTATTATATCATTACTCTGATCAATGAAAAACGTTCACGGGTACCCAGAGGTCCAACTTCGAATCTTACCCTGAAACTCTAATGCGTAATAATTATTAAATTATTGAAGCATGCAAGGGCAGATTAAATACATATTTAACAAGTATAATTTCATTTTTATATGACATTACAATGTTTCATGAGCTGTATTCTTAGGGAAACAGAGGCCCTAGCTCGAATATTACCCAGCGAAACGCTATAACAAATATTAAACTAGGTGAGTATGGGCGGTCGGATTAAAAATGCATTTAACAAATATAATTATTTATATTAAACCCTGGTTTATACTTAGATATCCCGACGCCTAGACACGATTCTTTCTCCTTCTCTCTTTTTCTTTCTTTCTATCTATCTATCTATCTATCTATCTATCTATCTCTTTTTTTTCTTTTTGACTTACACGCATCCAAGCGTTCACATATACACGAGCACACGCACATACATCAACAAGCATACACCAGTACATGCGCTCATGCACCAGTGAACACGCACACACACCCGCACACACATGCACACACATACACACACGCCTACAAACATAGACACATACACCAATTTACACACACATATACCAGTGTACTTGCACATACACACTCGCATCCACACACCTCATAGGTATACAAACAAACACATACATACACCAGTGCACTTACACACTCGCACAGCCACGCACGCACACACACACGCATATACATACACCAGTACACTTACACACTCTCACACTCACGCACATACATATATACATACACCAGTACACTTACACGTTTGCACACACACGTAAATACATACACCAGCACACTTATACACTCGCACACTCACGCACACACATACACGCACGATAGCATTTCACTGTAACCTAGCAAAAATGTAATTCTTTTCAGGCTACCACCTTCACACGGCTTTTATCACCAACGCATTTTTATAGATCATCCAAAGACATTATGGAGGTATTCAGAGCGAGAGAGAGAGAGAGGAATTGAAGCAAGTAGGGATAGAAGTGCTGAGAGCCTCTGCGCATGCGCAACAAGTGATAATTCCATTGGTGTAATAATCACGTGATGTGTGTACATATCCCCACCATTATGATGCGCTGGCATCGCCTGGAGGGGTTTAGATCCCTATATAAACAGATATCCGCGCATGCTAGAACGGTTGTGAACTTATTAACTCTACATTTAAATTTTAAATAACTTTAAAAAGCAACGCGAGGTGTTTTTGATTTAAGAAGAGGTGCAGGCCATCTACACGTACAGCACACATCAACACAAAGCAATACAAGGTTTTTGAGTTTTTACATAACTATACAAAATCACTGTTGGCTTTTACAATACATTTAATTTTGTTTAAACGATGCAGTACATAAAAGACGATCCGTTGCAAGAGCATCATATTTTTTAATCTGTACGTTACATTCACGTGGATTTCTCTGCGTACTCTTCTTCAGTTCACAGGATTTTCTCTATTCGTTGTTCCTCTATTAACATATACATGATTTTCGCTACACATTCTTCTTACATAAACAATCATACGATTTCTCCGCTCATTCTTTGTTTATCATTCACACGATTTTCTCTACTCATTCTTTGTTTCTCTACACGTTCATACGATTTTCCCTACAGATTTTCCTTGCATAAACATTCATATGATTTTCTCCACTCATTCTTTGTTTCTCTACACATTCATAAGCATACTTACAAAACGTTTGGTGATGTAGCACAACACACACTTTAGTTCTAATATAAACAGTTGTATAACTTGTCATTCAACTTGATTAAATCATCTAAATAATAATTAATGTCAATATCTGTTACAGATTGTTTAACAGATAGATTTAACAAGATGGCTGAAGAGCGTAGTTTCCTACCGACTCACCGAGTTCAAGATCTCGAAATAGGTCTTCAATATGAGATAAAGTCCTTAAAGAGAGCTCAAGCAAGATACGGTACCAGGATCGTATCTTCGGTGGAAGATTGTCAAGTCTTCTTGCCAGAGCGCTATAGTTTGTTAACCAATCAAGAGATTGCAGAAATACCTGAGAAAGTATACCTTGAATATAATGGTATGGCAGAGATGGGGAAATTTAAGACATGTAAATTGTCTTTTTTAGCCGCGGAGAGGGTATGTGGAAGTGTCAAACATAAGTATTGAATGTTCTCCTATTTTAGCATGAAAAAAAATTATAAATAAAACCACTGACTCAGTGATATTACATATAAAGATACAAAAGATGAGTGTTATAGAATTTCATAACAAATGTACCAAATCATAATATCATATGTTTCGAATTTAGTTAAACCTATCACATTGAAATAACGATCAATATCCGAATGTTTATACAAATCTTTTGTTTCATTTTACGTGTATCATAACAAAAAATGTAATTCTTTTCAGGTTACCTTTACTTGCCCAAAGCAGTTTTATAAGACTTTCATTGTGCAATGTTTCAGACTGTGCAATAAGGGCAAGAAGAAGAGGAACAGATTTGCAGACCTGCAAAGAAGGCTGATGCTATTGGAAGATAGAATAAGCAGCATCGACACCTCCAAGAAACATTTCGGCAAGAAGCGGGTGCTGAGACATCTACATCACCGAAACGCGTTAAGACAGGATTCTTATATAACATTCCAGGGAATACGATGTAAAAACACGGACAATTTTGTATACAAACCAATGCATAGCTGAGAGCTCGATCGAGTCTCCCTATATTCGGTGAAAATAAGAATTGTGAGCAGTAACTTAAATGATTCTGAAAATACTTTTAAATAGTGATGAAATTTGTACTCTAAAAAAACTTGAATCCTGTATACATTAACAATAACAAAACTGTTTGCTGTGTGGGAATACAAATTATGAAAATAAAGGGACTTTCATTTAAAGTTGCATAACCTATTCGTTACTAGTGAAACGTCATATGCTGGAACAAAGTGATGGAAGTGCACGTTAAATAATAATAATAATAATAATAATAATAATAATAATAATAATAATAATAATAATAACAATAATAATAAAAATAAAGAATGAAAGTATGCTTTTAATAATGTTTTTATTCATTAAAAATTCTCACATTCCTAATGAAAAAATAAATCCTTACAATGATTAGTTTAAAATATAAGCTGCGTCACGTGAGTCAGAGGCTTGCATGTAAATACTTCATTATGAATTATTAAACAATACAAGGAGGTCTGTACAGAGATATTTGCACTAGCTTGAATTTCTATTCAGATGTTGACACAGCCATTTACAACTTCCTCTGTGTGATGACAGCAATCTATAACACATATAGGAGCAAATTTAAGTAGTCTCTTCTCTTCACTAAGGAATAATTCTCTTTTTTATAATAAGAGCTTGAGTACATATCATGCAATGATGTAAATCTCGAGTTTCCAAAGTCAAAGGATAACATTCACTGTTAAGATAAAGTCTCAAATTAGCTAGTTACAATGATCTAAAAGCGAACAGTGTTTAGATGCAGTACTCGATCTTAAAGTCAGAGCACCAAAAATGACAAATCTCGTCTTCTCCTTTTTTCAGATGTGGTGGCGCCATTCCAGGTAAATGCTTGCGGCACAGCAGATTAAGTATGCAGATCCATGACCCTAAATGGATGAAACAGAGTTTTATCCAGCTTGGTAGTCTTGAGGATCTCAGCATCAGAAAGTCGAATCATAGGCCTTCTCCATTCGATTAGTACAGGTTTAACAACAGCATTCTCTTCACCCTGAGGCTGTATAATGCAGTTTTTAGAGTCCTTGGATCGAATCAGCATCAACACCGACTGTCTCTTGTGTATAAGCTTCTCAGTACTAGCTGCTGCATTAGGTTTAGTAATACTTCCATTGATGTATAGATAACTTCGATTAGATAAAGTATATAAATGCTCAGCTGGACAAGGGATTCTAATCTCGTCATTAGCGTCTAGACTGATGTATTATACGGTAAAAACCCATGTTCCTCTTTTTAGCAATCTCGTCTTCGATTTTAGGTGTCCCGGTAACACTGGTGATATCCATGATTATAGGATTCTAAAGCCCAATGCCTGAAGAAACTTTTGATTAAATGGCGTTAACACACTGGGTGTCAATGGCAGAGTATGGAGCGGGCGTCGAGTCAAGTCGTTGTTAAACCCTCGACGTCGCTGACTTCTTCTAAAATCTATGGGCATTATGCTTATATTTCCTTGTTTCTAAATTCAATGATATTGCTGTTATGATCTCGTATACGAAGGCTGATTTGCTCTATGAAGCGGGTGTTTTTGAATGGCAGGTAAATTGGATTTGATGGATCTCGTGAAATATGATATCCAAGCGTAACAGATGTGAAAACTCATAGATCGAGTGTCCTCTTTTACTATCGAGGAAGGAGACTGATGTAATACTGCGCTAGATTCTTATGATGCTCAACTTAAATATATTCACACGAAATCAGATTTAGACAGCTGATTAGCTGGAATAACTTTGTCACTGAAGACCCAGAACGTTCCTATAGAACAATCATCGGAAAAAATGAACAGTGAAAGGACATTTAATTTCAGATTTCATGGCATTATTATTAATTGATCTAATAGAGAAGACATTCTCATCCATCCTAGTTTATATCTGATGTATTCATTAATATCAGTAATCTCATAAGTTAATCAAGTATATCAAAGATCTTAATTTCATATTTGTGTATGTGAAGAAATTCATTATTACTCCGATCAATATACGGAATGGAATAGAAGGTTTCAAAATTCAATAGAGCAACCTAATAATGATCCTTTGGATCTATCTTAAGAGGAGGATTCACGTGTGTAGCAAGAACAGATTCTTTGACACTGACAGCGATAGTATAACTCATTGTGATGGAAATTGCAATCACAAGTGACCGCAGATCCCTGAACTGAAACTCTGTAACCTCTTAGTGTTACACCGCACGTTAATGGCTATGAGGGATCTTTCTAACTCTTTCGCTGGTTTCAAGGTTCCGCAGATGCTAATCACGCTATAAAGCAACCCAGCTTTAACTTCTGAATAATCTCGCTAATCGCATCAGAAAAGTCATTTTTATCTGGTGTATGGAACATCATTAGCAACCTTAGCAAATCTACCAGGTCATTAGGATCATTGTAGCGGTATAGCATCTCCTCAATATTCGCTTTGGATATATCTTCTAATCTTGGCAAGTTGACACTAGAATGACTGCTTTCATTTATGCATTTATTCCAAGTTTGCTCATTCAAAGAAACTGTTCTTATTGATTCATCCGTGCTAGCTCTTGGTGGTATTTCAGGATCACTTGAATTGGTTCCAAGTACTGTACATCTTGAGTCCTGCACTTCGGAACTGAAGAGATCGCGTGCGGGGTTTGTAGTCACTACACAGCTGGTCATCTCTTTACAGCATCTTCTCCTATGTTGCTTGAGTCTTGAAACAGTTCTGTTTTTTAAAGTTCTATTGCATATGCAGCACTTAACAAAACGATTGCTTCTCCCTTGGAAAATATAGGAAAAATCAAGATTCTCGTAAATTGACTGTAATTGAGCATCTTTATCATGCTCAAGCTGTGTATATCAACCAGTCGATGTGAACTATCGATGTTAAATTCGTATACGACAACAGCAGACATTTACGTATTTATATATGATCTCAGGCTTTGATACATATAAACAATCATATCCAAATTAGACCAAACGAAATATTTTAGTATTCACACATTAATGTTGTCATTCTGTTAATTATAACTATTTCATTAAGTACACGCAGATTAAGTAGCATGAAATGGATTCATAGGGGTAGGAGTACAACTTTGCTTGATAGATAGCTCTGAGAATGTCCAAGCTGAGTGAGATACGGGTCTAGTTTGCTCCAGTCTGAAGCTCATTCATCCTACTTTAGCGAAAATGGTACACATATGTGATAGCTTTTAGAGTGAGGGTCACCTTTTTGCGAGAGTGGGTCACCTTTTTCCGTGAGTGGGTCACCCTTTTCCGTGAGTGGGTCACCTTTTTGCGTGAGTTGGTCATCTTTTGCGTGAGTAGATCACCTTTTTGCGTGAGTGGGTCACGTTTTTCCTTGTTGGGTCACCTTTTTACGTAAGTGGGTCACCTTTTTGCGTGAGTGGGCCACCTCTTTCCGTGAGTGGGTCACGTTTTTACGTGAATGGGTCACCTTTTTGCGTGAGTGAGTCACCTATTTACGTGAGTGGGTCACCTTTTTCTGTGAGTGAGTCACATTTTTGCGTGAGTAGGTCACCTTTTTTCCGTGAGTGGGTCACCTTTTTTGCTTGAGCGGGTTACGTGATGCAGATGTCTAGAAATAGCGTTCTAGCATTGAGAGGAAAATGCTTTCCATGAAGTTGGCGTCTAAAGTCGCTTTCAAATTCTAACACCTGAATAGGCAGCGAGCAATATTGCTTCACCGGCTCCATCCTGCCAGCTAAAATAAAATAAATCACCCTTAATGTATATATGCTAATGAATGCAAACAATGACAGTGTATAAAAGAACTATGCAGCAATAAAATCAATTAGTATACGATGAGAGCTAAGGGGTTAAGGTCGCAAGAGGTTCTGGTTTAATTAACTCTCTCATTAACCGGCTACCATTTGAAGCACATTTGCCTGGTTACAGATACTGCGGATCTGGGACAAAGCTAGAAAAAGATTAAAGAAAGGAGACATTGGAATCAACCCATTAGACGACATTGCTTACGCTCAGCATAAGGACTCTGGTTCGAGAAACATTGCACACAAAATTCTGGCTCAAAGGGTGTATAAAAGAGTGCAATAAACTGATGCTACATTAGGCGAAAAGTTGGCAACGCGACTAGTAACAATTATGAAGGGAAAGGCAGCTGTTGGTGCTGGATCCAAGAAGAAGAAACGAGGAGAATTTCTACCTCTCATTCCAACTCTAGCTGCCGCCGCTGGAGGTACAGCGCAAATTGCCTCGGCAGCAAATAAGAAAAAGGTAGCAGATAAACAACTCGCCAAAATGATGAGGCATATAAGAGAAATTGCGGGTAAGGTGTCTGTTGGCGCTGGATCCAAAAAGAAGAAACGAGGAGGATTTCTACCTGTCATACGAATTATTGCAGCCCTACGAGCCGCCGCTGGAGGTTCATCACAAATTGCTATAGAAGTAAATAAGAAAAAACCTGCGGATAAACAACTTGCCGAAATGATTAGACATAACAGAGAAATCGAAATAAGAGGGAGAGATTTTCGAGTGAAGAATAATAAGGGGAGGAAAATCGAAACGAAGAGCAGACAGATCAAGAAAGGGAATTCAAAAAGCTCTGGTAGAGGGCTATACTTGTCCCGGAAAAAGCATTGAGTAACATAGATCCCTACTTGTATGTCCAATGTTTAAAGATTCCTCATTTTAGGCAGTAAGTCTTCTTTATTAATCAATTAATAATGATAATGCCATGAAACCTGAAATTAAATGTCCTTTCACTGTTGATTTTTTTCCAATGATTGTTCCATAGGAACGTTCTGGGTCATCAGTGACAAAGTTATTCCAGCTAATCAGCTGTCTGAATATTATTTCCTGGTGAATATATTTAGGTTCAGCATCATACTAATCTAGCGCAATATTGCATCAGTCTCCTTCCCCGATAGTAAAAGTGGTTACTCGATATATTAGTTTTCCCATCTGTTACGCTTCTATATCACATTTCACGAGGACCATCAAATCCAAGTAACATGCTATTCATAAACACCCGCTTCATAGAGCAAATCAGCCTTCGTATAGGAGAGCATAACAGCAATATCATTGACTTTAGAAACAAGGAAATATAAGCATAATGCCCAAAGACTTTTGAAGAGGTCAGCGACGTCGAGGATATATAACTGGCGCAACAGTTCTAGACATGTGAAAATCTTAATGACAGCTATGAAGCGAGTTGCATACCAGATCAGGAGGTGACCGTCGTCTGCATGCTGCAGGAGTGCGTGGGACAGTCATCGTCAAATATCCGCACATCGGTTATGCACTGCACTACACGATAAACCTATAGTTATATACAGTATATTTAAATCCACCGCTGTAAAATGCCCTTAATACAAAAACACACCCAACCATCTGCCTCCAGTTCTTCCACACCTGACAGCCCTTCCTCTTGAGCGGAATCACTCACATCATTGCCGCCATCACTGCTGTCGCTACTTTCTGCACCATTATCCTGGATGAGAATTTTTTTCTAATTGATTTTCTGCAATTCCGTATTTTTTTAAATAATGATTCTCAATTTATTCATCATGTCGATATACATTTTCCCATTCTGGCCTTCCAATTTCTGCAAATCGCTGGCGACATAACTGCTGCACATCTTTTAGTTTAAAGTGATATTTCTGCAGGCCACCCAGTTTTTTACATCAGCTCAGATTAATTCGATTGGGTTTAGATCTGGGTGATACGGTGGCAGTCTAAGTACTTTATGGCGATGTTGTATTAATATCTGGCCAAGTATTATGAGTTATGACTTCTGAAGGGATTTGTTGGTTTTAACTAAGTTATATTTGTTTTACTCATTCTTTCATCAAAAGCTGTATTATGCCTAAGCAACCAGGTTTTTATTTCTTCTTTCAAGGAATTTGAGATAGGTTGTTTGTCAATTTGAGTGTTGCCATATTGTGAAGCATTGTCGATAACCAGAATAGACCCAGCAGGCATATTTAGTATCAACATGGTGTTGATTCACTTCATATAATTTTCTGCATTCATTTATTGATGGAAATCTCCTGTTTTTTGTTGCGACTTGTAAAAGAACGGCATTTGGAACGAACAACATGAACGATAATAAGTATTTGACCTTTGGCAACAGGTGCCTGAAAACCTAATTCGCTATCGTCACTTCAACTTTTAGATGTATGACTGCTGTGTATGTACGACTCATCTTCATACACTATAGTTTGACCCTCTAATTTGTACCTCTGAGTAAGGTACTCTTCCACCTGAGATCGCATATCGTGCTTTTCTATTAGAACTCTCCTATTTGGTTTCGTTTTCTTCCACTTAAACCCCCGTTTTTTATAATTTTTCTGAGATTTGTAGCAGCATCTTGAAAATTTATGCTGATATAAGTACATATAAAATATAGTCATTTGGAAAGCTAGAATCAAGACTGCAAAATTCAGTGCCATAGCCGGGATTTGAGACTTGTAGCACCACCTTGAACATTTATGACATCTTTCAGATTCATGAGCAATCTGCTTATTGTTGGCACAGTTTTATCTTCCACATAGGAATCGTGAATCGTGCGACGAATGACGCAATTGTCGAAATCGTCTATTTCTGTAATACGTTTAGGGACCTTATGTTACTTCACAGGTGTGTCAAATGGTACTCTTTCATCCATATGGTTCTTCTTATCTTTGAGAACTCTGGAAACGGAACTCAGTGAAACACCAGTTGCTTTGGCTACTCTTTCTTTCACTCTCTTAAGGCTTTTGTGGAACTCGGGTAAACATATATTTTCTTCCTTCATCTCTGCTTCATGAAGTCGAGGACATTTTCAATTATTTCCCTGCTTTGAATACATAATACCTTACCATTTAACTTTGAAAACGTAGGAGCCATGGTTATAAATATCACAAATATAAAATAAGCACTATTTACGTACTGCTTTCTTTGATATTACAAGATGCGGACACTTTCTATGCAGACTGTATGTGTTACGCACTGTGAGTAAGCAAAGGTATTATATCGCTTTCGTTGATTAAGCTAAACATGAAACATTCCTAGGCTCGGCAGCTGGGGTGGCAATCAAGGTCACGATTCCAGAAGTTTTGCGCCAGTTATAATAACGACTTGATTCGACGCCCACTCCATACTCTGCCATTAACAACCAGCGTGTTAACACCATTTAATCAAAAGTTTCTTCAGGATTGGTCTTTAGAATCCTATAATCATGGATATCACCAGTGTTACCGGGACACCGAAAATCGACGACGAGATTGCTAAAAAAGAGGAACATGGGTTTTTGCCGTATAATACATCCGTTCTGGACGCTAATGACGAGATTAGAATCCCTTGTCAAGCTGACGATTTATTTACTTTGCCTAATCGAAGTTATCTATACATCAATGGAAGTATTACTAAACCTAATGCAGAAGCTAGTACTGAGAAGCTTGAACACAATAGAAAGTCGGTGTTGATGCTGATTCGATCCAAGGACTCTAAAAACTGCATTATACAGCCTCAGGGTGAAGAGAATGCTGCTGTTAAACCTGTACTAATCGAATGGAGAAGGCCTATGATTCGACTTTCTGATGCTGAGATCCTCAAGACTACCAAGCTGGATAAAACTCTGTTTCATCCATTTAGGGTCATGGATCTGCATACTTAATCTGCTGTGCCGCAAGCATTTACCTGGAATGGCGCCACCACATCTAAAAAAATGGAGAAGCCGAGATTTGTCATTTTTGGTGCTCTGACTTTAAGATCGAGTACTGCATCTAAACACTGTTCGCTTTTAGATCATTGTAACTAGCTAATTTGAGACTTTATCTTTACAGTGAATGTTGTCCTTTGACTTTGGAAACTCGAGATTTACATCATTGCATGATATGTACTCAAGCACTTATTATAAAAAAGTGAATTATCCTTTAGTGAAGAGAAGAGACTACTTAAATTTGCTCCTATATGTGTTATAGATTGCTGTCATCACACAGAGGAAGTTGTAAATGGCTGTGTCAACATCAGAATAGAAATTCAAGCTAGTGCAAATATCTCTGTACAGACCGCATTCTATTGTTTAATAATTCATGATAAATTATTCACATACAAGCCTCTGACTCATGTGATGCAGCTTATATTTTAAACTAATCATTGTAAGGATTTTATTTTTTCATTCGGAATGTGAGGATTTTTAATGAATAAAAACACTACATAAAAGCATACTTTCATTCTGTATTATTATTATTATTATTATTATTATTTATCGTGCATTTCCATCACTTTCCTCCCCCAACTCATCGTTTCTGTATTGACTGTATTGTAATGACTGTATTAGTCATTATACTTGGAACAGCTAGATTACCAAAATGGTAATCTATAAACGATTCAAGTCTTTTTAGCCTGCAAATTTCAGCGCTATTTAAAAGTATTTCACAATCTTTTAAATTAGTATTCAAAAATTTTATTTCGGACTCTTGGATATAAGCAACAGTATTAGAAGAGAAAACAATATTTTCACAATATTCCACTCTCGGACACTTTCTCGATTGAAGGAATGCTTTGATTGTAGGAAGACTCTTTCGAATTATCTCCCAATCTTGAATTCTCACGTTAGCAAATTTGTCTGTGTTTTTCATTATGAGCACTGGAAGATCGTAGAAGAATCCCTTATTAACGTTTTGTCTTCTAGAGATGTAGGCGTCTCGAACCCGCTTCTTAGCGAAATGTTTCTTGGAGGTGTCGATGCTGCTTATTCTATCCTCCAATAGCGTCAGCCTCCTTTGCAGGTCTGCAAGGCTGTTGCTCTTCTTCTTACCCTTATTGCACAGTGTAAAAATTTGCACAATAAATGTCTTAGAAAACTGCTTTGAGCAAGTAAACGTAACCTGAAAAGAATTACATTTTTTGTTATGATACATGTAAAATGAAGCACAAAAGATTTGTATAAACATTCGGATTTTGATCGTTATTTCAATGCGATAGATATAACTAAATTCGAAACATGTGATATTGTGATTTCGTAATTTTTTATAAAATTCTATAACATGTAGCTTCTGTATCTCTATATGTAATATCAATGAGTCAGTTGTTTTATTTATGAATTTTTCATTGTAAAATGGGAGAACATTTGACGCTTCTACATACCTTTCTGCAGCTAAAAAAGACAATTTACATGTCTTAAATTTCCCCATCTCTGCCATACCATTATATTCAAGGTATACTTTCCCAGGTATTTCTGCAATCTCTTTATTGGTTAACGAATTATAGCGCTCTGGCAAGAAGACTTGAGAATCCTCCAGCGAAGATACGATCCTGGTACCGTATCTTGTTTGAGCTCTGTTTAAGGAGTTTATCTCATATTGAAGACCTATTTCGAGATCTTGAACTCGGCGAGTCGGTTGGAAACTACGCCTCTTCAGCCATCTTGTTAAGTCTATCTGCTAAACAATCTGTAACAGACATTGACATGAATTATTATTTTCGATGATTTATTCAAGATGAATGACAAGTTATACATTTGGTTATATTAGAACTAAAGTGTGTGTGTTGTGCTACATCACCAAAGGTTTTGTAAGTATGCTTATGAATGTGTAGAGAAACAAAGAATGAGTGGAGAAAATCGTATGAATATTTATGCAAGGAAAATCTGTAGGGAAAATCGTATGAATGTGCAGAGAAACAAAGAATAAGTATAGAAAATCATGTGAATGTTCATGGAAGATGAACCTGAAGAGAAACAAAGAATGAGTAGAGAAAATCTTGTGAATGAGAAACAAAGAATGTGCGGATAAAATCGTATGAATGTTTATGCAAGAAAAACGTGTAGCGAAAATCGTATGAATGCGTTGAGAAACAAAGAATGAATAGAGAAAATTTGGGAATGTTAATGAAGGATGAACCTGCAGGGAAACAAAGAATGAGCGGAGAAAATCGTATGATTGTTTATGTAAGAAGAATGTGTAACGAAAAACGTGTGAATGTTAATAGAAGAAGAATGAGTAGAGAAAATTCTATGAACTGAAGAAGAGTACGCAGAGAAACCCGTGTGAATGTAAATTTCAGATAAAAAAATATGATGCTCTTGCAACGTATCGTCTTTCACGTACTGCATCGTTTAAACAAAATTAAATGTATTGTAAAAGCCAACAGTAATTTGGTATAGTTATGTAAAAACTCAAAAACCTTGCATTGCTTTGTGTTGATGTGTGCTGTACGTGTAGATGGCCTGCACCTCTTCTTAAATTAAAAACACCTCGCATTGCTTTTTAAACTTATTTAAAATTTAAATGTGGAGTTAATAAGTTCAGAACGGTCTAGCATGCGCGGTTATCTGTTTATACAGGGATCTAAACCCCTCCAGGCGATGCCAGCGCATCATAATGGTGGGGGGATTTGTACACACATCACGTGATTATTACACCAATGGAATTATCACTTGTTGCGCATGCGCAGAGGCTCTCAGCACTTCTATCCCTACTTGCTTCAATTCCTCTCTCTCTCTCTCTCTCTCTCTCTGAGTACCTCCATAATGTCTTTGCATGATCTATAAAACAATGTGTTGGGATGAAAGCCGTGTGAAGGTGGTAGCCTGAAAAGAATTACATTTTTGCTAGGTTACAGTGAAATGAGACAAAGATTTTTGAATTCTGTAAAGGCAATAATTTCCAATGCTATCGTGCGTGTATGTGTGTGAGTGTACGTGCACTGGTTTATGTGTCCATGCTTGTAGGCGTATGCGTGTGTATGTGTTTGCATGAGTACGCGAGTGTGTAATTGTACTGGTGTATGTATGTACGTGAGTGTGTGTGCGTGTATGGGTGTGTGTGCGTGAGTGTGCGAGTGTGTAAGTTCACTGGTGTATGTATATACGTGTGTTTGCGTGCGTGGCTGTGGGAGTGGTAAGTGCACTGGTGTATGTATGTGTTTGTTTGTATACGTATGAGGTGTGTGAACGCGTGTGAGTATGTGCAAGTACACTGGTGTTTGTGTGTGTAAACTGGTGTATGTGTCTATGCTTGCAGGCGTATGCGTGTGTGTATGTGTGTGCGTGAGTGTGCGAGTGTATGTGTGTGAGTGTGTTCACTGGTGTATGAGCGCATGCACTGGTGTATGTTTATTGTTGTATGTGCGTGTGCTCGTGTATATGTGAACGCTTGGATATGTGTAAGTCGAGAATAAAGAAATAGATAGATAAATAGAAGGAGGGAAAAGGAATAAAAAGAGCGAAGAAGAAAGAAAATAATGAAGCGTGTCTAGGCATCAGAATGTATAAATAATTATATTTGTTAAATACATTTTAATCTGTCCGTGCATGGTTCAATAATTAAATATTAAGCATTAGATGGGTAAGATTCGAGCTAGCACCTCGGGTACCTAAGAATACCGCTAATTAAACATCGTAATGACGTATATAGATAAAATTATATTTGTTAAATACATTTTAATCTGCCTGTGCATGCCTCCATAATTTAATATTTATTAGGCATTAGAATTTCCGGGTAAGATTCGAACTAGGGCCTCTGAACACCCTTTCGTTAATTAGGGTAAGGATATAATATTATCAAGCATCAATTTCTCATTAGCAATTAAATCATTAAACTTTTAGATTGCAGTAAGAATCGAACACCGATCTATGTATATACAAGTATACAAAGAGGTTTCATGTATGTAATGATGATATATGTTAAATGCATTTTTGATATCTCGTTTTGAAAGAGCCAAACAGAAAGCTTGTATAACGATGTTCGGGTATATCCGTAGGACTTCGTGAAGACACAGAGAGAACTGACCTCGGGGCAAAGCCAACGGACTCGAGCAGTGGTAAATTTTTTTATGGTCTTGCAGGTAAACTAACCTCTCTGTCTTTCATACGGACAAACAAAGACAGGGCAAGTATAAAGCCTCCACAAGTTTCTTTTGTTATAACATGCACGTGTCCGAACAATCAACGTCTGCTCCCTTTTGTCAGAAGGGTCCATGTTTGTTCGTTTGTTATACGGCTGTGGAAGTGGGGTGCTACACAGGTGGTCTTTCTAAAGAAGCCTTACTCGGGACAATAGAAAGGGATACAATAGCATTTGTCCCTTTATTAATCAATTTTTTGATAACTCGGGTCCAGTCTGTTCTATTGTTCTTTTTCACGCGTTCATCAAACAATGGGACTGCGAGCTTGCAGGTGGCATTCCTAAAAGTATTCAATAGAGCTAGGACAATAGCATCTGATCCTTTGTCCAGAGTCTCTATTGTTCATGTTGATAGTTGATGGATAGCCTTTTGTTCTTTTGCACTTGGTGGTTAAAGAATGCGATTGAGAAGTGCACACGTATCCGGATATGGAGTGGGTAGAATAATGTCTCCGCTTTTGTTACAGAAGCGTAATTTATTATTCTATTCTTCGTTTTGACAGTTGATTGACAGCTTTAATTGCTTACCTGTTAAGCTTCCATTATACTCAACAATATTTATGACCCTCAGCTGCAAACAGAAAGTAGCATGGAGCTGGGGGAGGGTTGGGGAAAGGGGGTGGGGGACCTCATTTTCATATGAATACACATTCCTTCGTAATAGGTGGCCTGGATCCCGCAATTCTATACTACTCACAGCAATGCAGAGGTACCGCGTAATTGTCCTTCCCGACAGTCTCGGAACGGCAATCATGATGTCTTTATCAGAAGAGGATTTTCATGCTTATTTGGCTGTAGCTGAAGATGAAAACATTAAATTAGGCGCAGTTGTTAATTACCATGCTTCTAACCTATTAAGATTAAACACAAACAAGGCTATACAACTAATACACCTATTCTCTTCATCGAGTAAATTGCTAAAGGAATGGCAATTATTTTTCTAAGTTGCTAATTATTTATTATAATATGTATGTCCAGTATTTTATTTATTGTTATCTATAATTTATGCTAAAGTTGTGGTTGGCCATTTCAGGACTTCGGACATGAAAGTTTTGATCAATGGAGAACAACCGAAAACATAAGAAATTCAATTTTTTACTAACAGCTCATGAATATATTTCACTCTATAGTTTATAACATAAGTGAAATAATCTAGTTCAGCAACTATTGAAATTATGAAACAGAAAGTACGACATGAGAATGTCATGGCTGTCTAACTCGAATGGGGATTCCTTTGTCGTTTCAGGAATATTCTTCCACTAATTCAATGTACTTTTCTACATCTGCTTTTAAACAGCATCTAGCCATATATTAAACGTGCTCTCTGATTTTACATTAGGGTCACGCACTGACCGAATCTGTATGAATGTTATCGTGTTACGCGAGACCCCTAACCGTTCCAGATGCAAACCACTGCATCACCCCGACAGAGAGAGCGGGTATCTCTCGGATGTATTTCTGCCCTCTGTAAGCCTCAATGAGAAAAACTAAACAAAGCATGCACGTCGCCGGCATGTCGCCACTAGTACAGATAAACGTTCAAAGTGCAATAAAGTATGAAGATTCTATGGAAGAAGTCAATGAAACCATTCACCTAAGCAACTAAGGCAAATTATAATAAAAGAAACTTAAACTCTTCTAAAAAAGAAGGTTAATCGGTCTATGGAACTCGAACCTATAATCTCCGAGGAAGAACCATAAGCACTATATCCTGAACCACCTCGCTCGGTTGACGGTGGCGCAAATGAATTTGGAGACCCAAAACTACAGGGGAAAGTTTAGAATTAAACATTCAGTAAGGTAGCCTGACCCAACCAGGGTTCAAATCTGGCCCAAAAAGTGAGAAGCAAGAACGCCACCTCTTGACTGTTACATGCCTCACCTAACATATTCCTGCCTGTAATTTGACTACGTGAGATGACTGATTTATGCGTGAAACATTCAAGGAATTCATTTTCAAGAAATCACATAACCTATGATACTCCATCTTTTATACCATAAAATAATATCTAATGTTTGTGGAAGGAGAGAAAATATATTTGTTGCGGCGGCTGTCTCATTCTTCGCGGTTTTGCATCCGATGATACAGAACAGGCTAGTGGATAAAACAGATATCCAGCAACACCAATAAAAACAGAAGGCAGACAGGCAACATGACTTCTGTTTTTCCTGATGTTTGGAAATATACCAGACAAAGAACCAGGAAAGAAATAGGCTACGCAGTGCATAGGGAAGTTTATTTAAGCAGTATTCCACGACCACAACGTAAATAAAGGGACAAATATAGTAATATTAACAAGTTTATATTCTAATTACCCCACTAATTTACCAACATACTTCTTGGACAATAAACCGTTATTGTTGCACATCCAAATATGTTAAATGTGAACGAATATATGATACTTACAATCCAACAGACAACTAGTATCTCTTCGTAAGAAAGAAATAATATTTAACAGTTTGAGATATTTAAGAGAAATCTTGGTTTTATTGCAGTTTCAATTTTTGAACTGCAATACACATCAGGTACATACTTGAACTGTTTGTACTCAGCTATACAGTATAGTGTAAAATAGTACTTTCTTTTTACATCAACCCAGTGAGTGCACAACTATTTAACTTTTGAATACACACGCATGTATATTACATTTGTTATAAAGTTATTAAGTGGATAATACAAAATATCTCAGATTACACGTTCCGTCTTTTAAAGTAATTACTTTCTCTACTACGTATACTAAGTAGGGGAAGTATTGTACTCCACCCAAAAATTCGATACCGAGATTTCACCGGAAATATATGTTTTGAGACCCCCTGAATCCAAAAAAAACCATTTACATGTCCGTATGTGTGCCTGTGAACAGCATAACTCAGAAACGAACAGTCGGATAAACACCAAACTTGGTATTTAGGTTCAGTATCTTCCAGAGATGCGACACGAAGGTTTTCAAGAAAATCCCCCACCCCAGATTACCCTTTACATGGAACGTTTTTCGAAAATTTTAATTTTCTCAAAAATGGCTCTAACGATTTTGATTAAAATATCATATGCTTAAGATATTTTCATGACAAGTATATCTCGAATTTTCTGGGAATGTCTCCAAAAGTATTCTTCATTGTATACGACTTTTGCATAACTGGTAAACCATAAGAGATAGACAAAATGTTACTACACAAAAAATGTAGATTGCGTTAAAATACACAATTTATATCATATACATTTTTGTTGTTGAGTGAACCATTTTCGAGATATTGCTTGTTATTCCCTTAAATTTTCCAATACTTATACTTTTTTTTTAAATGAGAATTCGTTATTCATTTTTTATGTACTGGACATGCAAAGAGAATGGAATGCGAGAGAGAGAGAGAGACTGTGCTCGTGGAGTTACCCTGTAGTTGCGGACCTCCCCAGAATGGAATGCGCCACATAGCAACCAGCTCTTAAAATATTTGACTATCGCTTAAAGCCTAACAATTCCCCTTGCATCTACAAGAAAATTAGCAATAAGATTAACATCTCGATTAACATGATGCATATGGAGAATAAGCGTTTGTAAAAATATTATATACAAGAGTAGAGAAAGTCAGGTGAGTGTAACACATTAGATTTTTTTAATATAGGGATTTATTTATTTTTTGCTGCAGAATTTGTTGGAGGATTAACAGAATAGGACTTTATTCAACTAAATCCGCTATTTAAAAATGTGTGTGTCATTTTCGTTGTTTCGGTTGATACTGAAATTGAATTCAGAATAGATATGCAGGGAACAGGATTTTAGATAGTGGCACGTTGGACGGTTAGGCTAAGAAAATTAAGAGTAACACTCATATAATAATGCCATGTATTTGGATGTTATCAGCTCCACAAAAAGGTTTGATGTGTTACATTTACATGATTTTCTCTAACCACAATGGTTTCTTTTTATATAACTTCTACAAACTAGATTCGCATTCTTCCCAATAAAACACAAGGAGATCCCAAATTCACTTTGAGATGACATACCCCAATGGCGACTTAAAAGACTACTTGTGTTTGTCCTACACACGCGCTATGTGCGAAAAAACAGTTTAATGCCATTCTACAAGATATATTAACGAAAGTTTTTTTCTTCTTTCTTTCTGTTAATCGAGATAAATCTTTGCAGAAATACCTTAATTACGTATTTTATTGAGAGTACAAGAGAGATATAGGAAATAGAATCGATAGTCGGATGTTTAAAAACCGGGTTGCTATGTGTAAGCCTAGAAACTCATACTCTTTCCATAACATCGCGAGTAACAGTTGAATAGCGGCAGCACTTTTACATAATACAAAATATTGAACATTTCAAACCAATAATGGAACCTCGAAAATATCTGATGCTACAAAAAGTTATTTGAAATATATGGTGTGCTTTAAAGATATCTACATTTTTATTAATTAATTTGTTTAGAACTAACTGGACACAACACTTAGAAAGAATGTCATGAAATAGGATACCCCGAGCAACATATACCTACAGACCCCAAGGATACAGAAACTCAGGACGACCAAAAAAGAGATGGACACATCAAGATTTTGAGCCGGAACAAGTTAAACGGCCTAAAACCGTGAAGTAGATTTATTTTGTTTAGTGCCTTTTTTTGTCTAGCTCTTTAACGTTTGCCAGTCATACAAAATAGTACAAAATTCCTTCCGAAAGGTCTTCACAGATTAATCCCGGTAAATTGAAAATATAGATATTTATTTATTATGTAATTATTTTAAATATAGGGTGCTTTTAATTAAAATCACTATATTCATTTGAGAAAATCTAAAATTTTGAGAATCTTTCATGTAAAGGATATTTTGGGATGGAGGACTTTCTTGAAAAGCTTCGTGTCGCACTTTTGGAAGATGCCGAATCTAAATACCAAGATTGGTAGGTACTGACTAATTGGACGTTTCCTTTTGGGGCTATACTGTTCAGATACACAAGAACACGCGAGTGTGCGCGCGGACCAACTTATGAAAGCGATTTTTTTTTATTCAGGAGGCCTCTAACATGCATTTCCGGTGAAATCTCGAAATTGAATTTTGGATGTAATAGAATACTTCCTCTACTTGTTGTAAGTACATTGTTGGTAAATTGAAAAATTATGTACATGACTTTAGAAACAGATGTTTTGCAGAACAGATTCGAACCAGAGATTGTGCTTCATGTAAAGCTGTAACGTTCTTATTCTTCGGGGAGGGGGAGGGTTGCAATGAAATGTTATACTCGAAAGTATATCTACCAATGTTTCTAATTAAGCAATGGGTGGTTTCGATATACCCAATTATTCCTTTGGTTGCCGCTGAAGTCATAGCGGGTTCCTCGACGGCATAAGGTGATTTACCCCTTCATGTATAAGCCCGAAATGACACAGTATATACAGTACGTGAAGTTTAAATTGAAACATGACATTTTGACGCTACCTGACCGGTTTAGGAGAGGAGGTGCACTAATGCTGAGAAACCCTGTCACAGACTCCCTTCACTGCCTAGTCTCTCAGTACAGTTTTACTTGTCAGTTGCACTTTTGGCAGTGAAATATGGAAAATATCCTTCAGCCGTCCTCGCATCGCTGTCTTCGTATTGTTACAAGCGGGTGTTGGTTGTTCTCTTCTAAATTCCATGTTTCAACCTAACCCAGTTTTTGAGATTAGGCAGTTAAGGATTACCAACTGTCGTGTGGAATATGGTACTATCTCTTTATATTTTCTATGTTTCAACTTAAACTAAATGCACTATACACGTGCTGTCAAAGTTCACTAATAAGTAGGAAAACTTATATAATACTAACGCTGAAATTTTATTTTCAGTGTTTCTGGATTTAGAATACAACCCATATCCAAACCCCGATTTCAATACTCTTTCTCTAAGTCGAAGTTGGTTTACAAACAACATATTACTGGCACCTGTACTGTTTGTTATACTTTGAAATTATGTCTGAATACTCTTGCCTTACAGGGATTTCATGTACAGTCATGTCCAAAAAAGGTGCCGATGCTTTTGGTTTCCTATAGTGTTTTTCTTTGTTTAATGTTGGCAGAATCCCCTTATCAGTTGTTCCACACCTACTCGGATGTTCTAATCTCTTATTGGTTTGAACAAAGTGAGCGGCGAAAGGGGTGGGAAACGGAAGCATGTTACCGGAATGACTGCAAGGTACTTGCCAGACATTCGCCAAATCAGTCCATCTGGTCTGATGTCGAAAGTCTGCCACTGAAACCCTAACCAATAAAGAGTGGTCGATTTCCGACTCAGGAGTGAAGGAAGCCGAGGGGAGGGGTGATAGATCTAAGTGATAGATAGATAGATATTTTTTCTTGTAGAGCTTATAAGCCATAAGATAAATCACATAAAATTAAAATTAAGTGCATGCAAATCATAAGGGCACACTTTAATTACAAGTAATTAACAAAGTGAAGTGGTGGAAAGAAATTGGCTTGTAAACAACGTACTCTTTATCACATATGTCATTTGAAAAGAACAAAGGATATGGACAAGAAACCGAAAATTATTGTCCCTAATGAGCAAGTTTATAGCACAGCGAGGGCTGCTGAGCTATGGAGCACTCCAAGAACAGCATCAAATTGAAGCAATACCACGAATGTGGTTATTGAACACGCAAACCAGGTGATGTATTTAATTATAAATGCATAATGCAGGCCGGGTAGTACCAGACGCTTCAAAAACATATCATAACGGTATACAAAGTAAAATTAAAGGACACGTGAAGGAAGCAATTTAATAAATAAAGTTATTAGGAGATATAAAAGAGTATTTTACTTTGAATAGTTGTCATTTAATATGCTATGACATTATAGGGTTATTATTATTATTATTATTATTATTATTACTATTATTGCCTTCTACTAATAATAATTGTTTGCAAAGCAACAAGAGCAACTTACATATTGATTTTGAATTATAAAATATCACAAACAAGCACGGTAAGGAACTGAGTTATACGACATGAACCACGTAAAAGGAAATAGCATTACAAAAAGGTCGCAAAACATAGGTAACATTTATGTATTGCTTGAAAAGGGTTGGCAACTTCCTTTATATTCCTTTTCTTGAACATCTCTGATAATAAAATTTATTTAGGTTAATACTAATTCCGAATTAACTATGGAAAAGCAAAAATCAGAATAAACAATTTAACGCCATAATCGGAATTTGAATCACCGATCTTCAGCTTCCCGTACCGCTGCTCCGCGTCTGAGCTACGATGTCGATATAACATGTCATGTAATTCTCCATGTGACTCTAATTTCCCCGGTGAAACAAGGCATCCTTAACTTCTCTTGATATAACATACCCCAGTGTCGACTTAAATACTTTTTTCATTCGATTCTACCTTGCAGCCTACGGAAGAACAATTAATAAAACTGAATTGATTGTTTTCTCAACGAATCTGAAAATGCCTTGGATCCTAGCGTCTGGCGCACACCCGCCATCGCGAAAAAAGGGCTATGCAAAAGCCACCAATCAATTTGGGTTGCTATAACTAGATAAGGGGTGAGATGGAGCCATGAATGGAGAGGAATCCCTTGCCAACTTAAACACGCAGTTCATTATATCGGCACATTATTTGTACCCAACTGTACAGCAGTAACACGAAGGGGAAACTTGTCACCAAGAAGCTCATCTGTTTGGTCGAAAGTACCTTTAGTGAAACGAAAGTTACAGACTCTTGTTGCACCATTTACAAAAGCTTACTCTGAAGATCCAGTAATGAATAATGCAGAATTGGAGATTGTGAAGCTTAAGAATACACAAAGGATTAAGAAAACTTCTGTGATGAGATATTCAACTGGTCAGCTACTAATTCTACACTTGATCGTGATCCTGTTACTGAAAACCCAACCCATTACATGGGCACAACCGGATTGTTTGATCATCCATGGTAAGGTATTCCTGCTGCACTACCAGGAACGGAAATTTTAATAACCATGTAAGCTCCTTGAGATAGCAACATTCAATTTATAATACAAATATAGCATAAAAGTTTAGAATACCCTTTATTCTTATTCTTCCCCTCTAAAACTATCAAATGTCGAACATGGGTTTGATATCAGCAGTTTATTTACAGGGCTTATATGCATTTTCGCTTTCTCTTTCAACTTTTATCCTCCACTACCGAGTATTAACATAGCCTTTACAATCAGAAACAGAACACGTCTGCTGAATGAGGAAACAAAGCGATTGCCTAAAATACGCCCTTTTAGGAAAACGTCCTTGTTTGTGTGTGTGTGTGTGTGTGTGTGTGTGTGTGTGTGTGTGTGTGTCTGTCTGTGTACTGTCTACGAATAGCATAACTCAAAATCGAAAAGTCCGTTAAATGTCCAACTTCTTATTTAAGTCCAGCATCTTCCAAGAATGCGACATGAAGATTTTCGAGGGAATCTGCACACCCAAAATGTTTCCTTATTTTATATTCTCTCAAAAACGGCTTTAAGGATTTTTATTAAAATACCATATGTTTAAGATATTTGCATGACAAATAAGATGTTCATATTAAATTTTCTGGAATAGCCTATGCACCTTCATTCTGAAAATCTTGAGTATAATTGGTAAACCGTAAGAGATTAACAAAATCTTAAGGCACAAAAAATGTAGATCTCGTTAAAGTGCACAACTTATGTGAACTTATTTTGGGCGTTAACGCTTTCCGAGATATTCTTTGTTATTGGTTTGAATTTGCAAATACTTGTACGTTTTACTTTCTCTACCACGTACCTAGTAGGTGGAGGAAGAATAGCATTCCACCCAAATATTGGCTACCTATATTTCACCGGAAATACATGTTTGGAGGCCCCCCTAAGTAAAAAACCAGGTTTAGAAAAAAGCCCGTGTGTATGAAGAACATATCTTAAAAGAAAAATGTCGTACAACTATCAAACTTGGTATTTAACTTCACTATCTTCCGAAGATGCGACACAAAGGTTTTCAAGAAAATCCCCACTCCCCAGATTACCCTTTACATGAAAAATGTTTCGACATTTTTGATTTTATAAAAAATGGTTCTAATAATTGTGATTAAAATAAATTATCTTTAAGATGTTTACTTGCATTGCCAATAAAATGAGTATCTTGAACATTCTGGGAATAGCCTGTGAAGATCTTTAATCGGAAGGAATTTTGTGTATTTTATAAGGGCTAAACCATAAGAGATACATAAAAATGTACTACTCAAAAATGTAGATTGCTTTAAAACACAATTTCAAAAACTTTTTTGTTGTAAATATCCGAAGATTGATATGGTTTCCTACATCCCCTGGTACCTACAACGAAAAGTGTAATGAAGCTATTTCTGTCGGGTTGTTTCGATTAGCATGAAATGGACAGAATATAGCCTGTAGAGGCTATACAAAAATACACGATAGTGGGCAGAGAAAGAAATGTGAATGTAACATATCACATCTTTTTCCAAGTGCTAAGTCGCTATTCGTTTTTTCCCCAGAATTGTGCAAGAGCACGGAATTTCAAAGCCATCACATTGCGTGTGAAGAACCAGAAGAGTCTGCGCCACCTATGGCCTGACGCTAATGCCAGCCTCCTGGTGACCTTTGATGGAAGACAAGACGGCGGATATTTTTATAATTTATTTATTTATGGACACTCTTTAACTACTGTGGTCCTTAGCGTTCCATTCTATATTGGGCGTGAAAGACCGGTGATTTTGCTCAGAGGCCTCTTTATCAGGCTTGAGGTTCTTTTACGTGCCGTAAAATACGACACGGGACCACCGGCTTTACTTCCCTTCCGAAGTAAGCCATGCTAAGGATTTTTACGCCCGAAAAAACCCATCGCTCTCCGACGGATTTGAACCCACGACCTCGGGAACTAGAGGCTAGCACGGTACCACTGCACCACAGAGGACGACAAGATCGCGGAAGTGTCTGCTGTTGAGAACTAGGGCTATATCTTGAAATGTAGCTCATGAGCTTTTAGACGTTCTAATAAATAAATAAATAATTATAAAAAAAAGCTCGCTCTCGTTCTTGGTAAAACCTCACATAGCGATCCGCATTTTAAAACTGACTTTCGCTTTAGCCTAGTGTATTCTTCTTACCTACAAGGAAATGTGTATATGTTTATCTCAAGAAGTAGATGGAAGGATAAGCTTTTTAAAGAATGATTTGCATAAGAGTGGGTAGAGAGAGAGAGAGAGTCATGTGAATGCACATCATATTTTTATTCCAAAATAACCGTCTGTAGTGAACAGGTTCGTAGCACAGCAAACCGTCGAGTCAGTTCTAATAGAAGCTCTGCCACTATCGCAGGCGGGTGGTGATGAGTTAATAACTTACATGTACCCGGTCTCTGCCTAATTTCGAGGGAGCAGTCTTGTCCGCTTGACTAACACTTAACACCGTCGGTCTCGCTCCTCTCTCTCTCTTCCTTCCATTCTCTGTCCCTAGCTCTCTTTATTCTCTTCTCCTCGCGTGATGCTATGATCGCTATTATTATTCCTGAAGGCTGAACGGCTGCATTAGCCACAGGAAAAGGAAACAAATTTGACATGGGATAAATATAAATATGTGCTGATTTTGACAATATAATATTAGATATATTTTGTTGTTAACCCACAAATACCGCTTTAATAATCGATAAAATACAATATTATGAAAATATTACGCATAGTTAAGTATGAACGTTATCTTTACAATTTAATGTTAGCTAATCATGTTTTAATTTTTAATTAGTGTTGAAACAAATACGCGCATACATAACATTGTGGCAGTATTTTATATCACAATAATGTAAATGCCAGAGTGATTGTAGTGTAAATTAGCATTATTGTATGACATTGATTTGAGATGTTTGTTAATTATAAGCATTGTTAGGAAATAAGTTTACACGGCCTCACTGAAACTGACAACAAGAGCGGGCAACAATGAAACGAGGGGGTGAGTTGTTTATCAATTATAAGAGACAAATGACGTCAGATTAGCGCGCTTTTCTTAGAAATAGAGGGAATATCTTCCCTAGAGTATATGTGTTCGTAATTTTGATTGGATATAAAAATAGACGCTGATATTGGCGCGTTTTATTAACCAATAGCAGCTCGGTTATTATCTTTAAGCATATCGGGTGAGGGAGTATAAATTCCGTGCCAGAGACGGGTAACGCGCAGTTTGACAGAACAATTCGCAAGGCAAACGTCGTTCAGTCCAACAGAAGCATTCGCGGGTAATACGTCGTTCAGTCCAACAGCATCATACAAAAGTTATGCGTCGCACAGTTTAAGAGAATCGTTCACGCGTTATACGTCGCACAATTCTACAGAATCTCTCGCGTTGTAAAGTTAGTTATAAATGTGAAATACGCGAATTAATAATGTGCAGCAAATAAGTGATTATAGTGATATTAGAAAATATAACAGTTTCAGTCTGGCTTGTATCAAGAGTCAATATGTGAAATTAATTAATTGTGACGGTAATAAAAGTGTAAAAACAAATTCTTTTATAAGTGTTATCTTTCAGTAAAAACTCCTTTCCGTTTACACACCCTGTTCAAGAGATTTGCTCGACTGAATGATAATAGCTAGCCGGAGGACAAAGAACCCAAATTTAAAAACAGTAATACAATAACAGGCGCTCAGCAAAAGATAACACGAGATACCGCGACAAATTGGCTCCCATACGTGGGGCAGATAAACATGAAGCATCTTCCAACTACCAACAAATATTGTACTTCAACATGCAGGTTTGTTTAATCATAAATTAATAGTAACAACTTATGAATAATTTCCAAACGGATGATATTCCACTTGTCAAGTTATAAGGAGGATTAAATAACTGTCAGCATTTATTTTATATCCGCTGCGTCGGAGGAGGCGAGTTAAACTGCATGCTTACCTCGAACGTTTGCATTCGGGTAACGTATGCCGCCACGTCCAACCAGTCATTTAAGATAATCAGCCGAGTTATACTTACTGTATCTGTGCTAGCTTACCCAGACTTGCAGAATTTTAAGTCATTTCGCACTGTTAGTCAGTATTTCATCTTAGGTGTATTGTGCTGCCATCTACTGCCTGGTACTCATTATCCGCGACCTCGGTAGTCATTAGACATCATGAAACTGCAGAATGTTTTGTTTTCAACGCTAAGTTATGCCTGACAATATTCAAAGCATCACGATTCATAACTACTCTGTGAAAATTAGGATCCTTTGTGATACAAAATCACTCTTCACCAAGTTTTCGTAGTCCGAGCAACACATTCTCTCCTCATCATTATTCATAGGTGTACATTCCTTACACTTACACAAACGGCTGGAATCAGCACGGTTCTCGGAATCGTGTCAGAATGGTGTAAATCTGCAAAATCGCTCTTTTTTGGTTCAACTGATAAACGTTCACTCATTTTCAAAGCAGATTGTTGGATTATTGTTTATTACTTAGTAGGTATTAACTGAATTATGAGGCAATATTTTTAACACTTAAATAATATCAGTCTGATTATATATCAAATATAATAACATCCTGCCTTAATGCAATATGTGTATACTATAATATATAAAAATCATCTGATGTGTTACACTCACATGACTTTCTCTACTCTTGTACAATCTATTTTTACAAACGCCTATTCTCCATATGCTTCATGTTAATCGAGATATCGCGATGTCAATCTTATTGGTAATTTTATTGTAGATGCAAGGGGAATATGGTAGGTTATAAGCGATAGTCAAATATTTTAACGCTGGTTGCTATGTGGCGCATTTCATTCTCTTTGCATGTCCAGGACATAAAAAAATGAATAACGAATTTGAGAAGAAGTATAAGTATTGAAATATTTAAGGAAATAACAAGCAATATCTCGAAAACGGTTCACTCAACATAAGAAATGTATATGACATAAGTTGTGTATTTTAACGCGATCTACATTTTTTGTGTAGTAAAATTCTGTCTATCTCTTACGGTTTACCAGTTATGCAAAAGTCGTTCACAATGAAGAATACTTTTGGAGACATTCCCAGAAAATTCGAGATATACATTTCATTTCTCATGACATTATCTTAAACATATGATATTTTCATCAAAATCGTTAGAGTCATTTTTGAGAAAATTAAAATTTTCGAAAAATCTTCCATGTAAAGGGTAGTCTGGGGTGGGGGGATTTTCTTGAAAACCTTCGTGTCGCATCTCTGGAAGATACTGAACCTAAATACCAAGTTTGGTGTTTATCCGACTGTTCGTTTTTGAGTTATGCTGTTCACAGACACACACACACAGACACACACACACACACACACAGACACACACACGGACATGTTTCCAAAAATGCTTTTTTTGGATTCAGTGGGTCTCAAAACATATATCCGGCGAAATCTC
This sequence comes from Deroplatys truncata, assembly GCA_030765065.1. NCBI lineage: Eukaryota > Metazoa > Arthropoda > Insecta > Mantodea > Mantidae > Deroplatys > Deroplatys truncata. The sequence goes on along the minus strand of CM060980.1, from coordinate 30,152,571 downwards.
GGTATCGAATTTTTGGGTGGAATGCAATACTTCCCCTACTTACTATACGTAGTAGAGAAAGTAAAAAGTGTATATTACAGTTATTCTATTATGTTTATATCATTATGTACATGTATAATAATGTTAAGTGAATATATTATGTAATTTAACAATGTAGGAGCTGGGAGAATAGAAACAAGCTGCTTTCCATAGCAAACAGAATTACAATGTAGAAGCCGAAAGTTGCTAACAATGAGGTAACCTTGAGACAACAATAAATTATAAAGTTTAATAATGCTACTAATAATTCTTGGAACAATAATGTAATAGTTAACAGTTTATAAATAGCGAATCAAAAACTATAAAAGGTGAAAGTTAAATAAAAGTATTCTATTGGAGTAGGCTTAGCCAATCAGAGACTTGAAATAGAGGAAATGAGCAAATTCAGGCGGCAGACGCTACAAGATAGCGTACCCGATCGGTACGATACAGGTGCAATGTGAGACATGAAAAGTTATTGCGTTGAGAATAATATAAAGTTTACGTGTTAAAAGGTGTAATTAACAAAAATCTCTAAGGTAGGATATATCAATGAAGTGTTATTTATTCGTGTGAAGGATTAATAAACAATGTACAACACAATTCTAATTTACGTAAGCCTTCATTCTTTAGCCACACTACCCCTGCTACGAGATACGTGTTCTAAAAAAGATACTGACCCAGCCGAGGCATACATATATATTTAAATAAACATTCAAATTACAAAGTTGATTTTTTAAACGTGGGGGCGAAGGTCACCGGAAAGTTTGTATCGTACGTGGGGCGAACACTCCAAGAAACATATCTCTCGCAATACGTGATGCAAACAGCAGTAATAAACAACTTCAAGTTTGGCTCCCATACGTGGGGCTACAACCCTCTCAATTATGAAAAGTGATTGGCCGGCTTTAGCTGTACTCTTTTTTATTCAGAGAAGTTAGGAACTTCTAGTGAAATTAACACTAAACTTATTAGTCATTTAAACCACCTATGCTGCATTCGTCTTATCTGGGAGCAGTGTAGCTCTCATGCCGTCACGCGTCGACTCAACAACAGGCGTAACCTGATAACCATTCACCTTGGGATGGGGAAACTGCATGCGTTGTTGTTTATTCCTGACGACAAATAAACTAACGTGGTGAATGGAATATTCATTTTTGTGTTTCGTTCCCCTTTAACAAAACATATCGATGAAGCTGTTTTCCTCTTTTTTGCACTAAATAGAACACAATTTCATACATAATGTCTAAAGTGGGGCATTTTTCCCAATTGTATTAACATTATATCAATGTGGAGCAATATTAATTATGTGTAGAATTTAAGATAAGTTTTACTCAAGTTGGTTCATGAATATCATGTCAAGCACCACAATGCCTTTTGTAAACTGCCTAAGAAGTTAGACTGAATAGTGCTGAAATCACGCGTCCTTAAGATGGCTCATGATCAAGGTTTTTAGGATAATTAAAGTTGTGTACTAAAAGACCATGCACCTGCGAAAATTTACATAGCAGAAACGGAAGCTTTATAACCCTATCATAAAAGCTAACTTCTGCAAATTCCAGCTGAATGACCTTCTTTGTCGGACTATCTGCTAATGGCAGACCGTCAAGTGCGATGACAATGAAGTTGAAAGCCAATCAGATAAAACATTTAGACAGATTGCCAATTTAGTGAGTGTGTTCAGAATTACAATTACATAAAACTAACCTTCAGTAGCCTCTTTTTTTGTTTAAACTGTGAGCATCCAAATAGTTTTACGAATTCGAGTGGCAGAGGAAACCTAAACTTTGAATAACATCCAGAACCTAGTGAAAATGCTAATAAAAGATTGTATTTTGGTTCGCTCCTTTCCCTCGAAATCGGTAATAGCTTCAATTTGGAATGACTGATTGTGCGATACTAAGGCAAGTATCTCGTTACAGATTACCAACAAAAGTGAAATGGATTATTGCCAAAACTTACCCCGCTCTACCTCGGCGTTAATGTTAATGGTGCGCAGACGTAGTTCCTCATTCTCATACAGCATTCCTCGGGAGGACTTTCGGTCGAGCTTCCGGTTCGCCTTGTAATTGTTGTCCTTCCGACGCGCCCGCAGCATAGCCGAGGTCCCTGGCGCCATCATGGGTAGAATTGATTCTTATACAATAGCTACAACAATGCAAAACAAAAATCACACTAGCACTGGAGTTTTAGAAGCGACATTCGAATATGGCTCAATATTTTTTTAAATCATTTAGTTTGGGCAAGTAATCGAAGACTTATCCATCTACTGAAAGTGTTTTTATTTTACTTGAAGCGCAAAAAGCTATCACAATAAGTAGCATCTTATTATATTATGATTGTAATTAACCTATTAGCTGTTGTTGCCTAGTTGCACACAGATTGTTTCTATCTTTTATTTGATCAAGTGCACTCAAAATGACTATATTAATAAGCATTCTTGAGCTAATTTATATGTAGCTTAGGATTTGGTAATTAGTGTATACTAGTAACGACTAAAGTCCTCGGGACTGCGTATAATAATGTCATTTTAGTTCTGAAAGCTTCCTTTAATCCCGGATACACATATGCAGACACCGCCCTTCTCGGTTCGAATCCCGAGGACCTGATTATGAGATCCGGAAGCTTAGCTGAGATCAGGTCTGATTTTCTTAAACTTTCGTGCCCCTCGGTTCTTTTGTTTCATTTCCATAGCCCTTTGTCTCTTTGTTGGGCTTTCAAGTTCATGCCTATGTGATGGTGTATTGATAAAATGGTTGCGTGCATGCTTTCTGCAGAGGCCTTCCCTGACGCCTCCTTGTGGGGGCCTAAGAAGGGCCTTCCTTGGAGTGGTAGCCCAATGCGAACCTGCGATTTTGACCTGTAACTATTGGTGATTATCATTGCCTCCAATGGCTTCCTCTTGTCTTGCAGCTGCCTTAAAGCATCCTCTCATTTCATCCCTCTCCTAGTAGGCACAACAAATCTGGTCGAGAGAGAACGCATTCCGACGCTTCAAATTGCTTATTTGAAAACTCTGAGCTCTACGATACGTCGGTCCTAGACGAACCAACACCTACCGCACGAGCCGCCTCCTCTTCCACTTGCAAGCTCCTCTTGGGAATATAGGAGTTGCGTATGGTCAAGACATGAGCTTGCACTTATAACCGCCTATCTGCAATTCTCGTGACCAACATCTGTTGCTTCCAACAGCCCTCCTATTGGTTCCCAAGGGCTTCCTATCGCTGTATACCCCCAACTCCAGAGCTCCTTTAGAAAAATATCATGACATTGGCCAGAATCCAAATCTGAGAATCAATGCGATTAGACGAAGCAAAAATATGGAGCTTAACAGAAAACATATGACGTCTCTTGTAGTTTGTAGTTTGAAAAAGGGGTGGGGTTTATGCCCAAGCACTGCGACCTTAAAGATCTATTGCGCATCCCCCCTTTCATCAGTTAAGTAGTCTGTTGTTCGTTATGAACTTAACCAGACTGCTAACTGAGGCTTTCGATAGTTCATCTATCTTTGGAAAGTGATTAACAAAAATACTTGCTCTTTGATTCGCAAGAGCAGGGCAATCACATAACAGATGAGTAACAGTCTCATCTCCTTCTAAGCATCTTCTACAGATAGGGTTGTTAAACAATCCCATTCTGCATAGATTAAACTTTAGGGTACAGTGTCCTGTAATCAATCCTGTTGCCCATGCAAGTCTTCTTCTACTAAGACCGCGCAGGTACTTTGCCCTGTTGTTATCCAGGTCTGTAATGAACAACTTGGAATGTCTGCAACCCTCAATGGAGTTCCAGTAGTTCTTGTGTTTTGCTTGAGCCCAGCACTTAATAGCCTGTTTCTCTGGTCTGTAGGACACCCCCGTACAGGCTCCGGACCCAAAAATGGGATTTCGCTGCCAATCTTGGCTGCTTCATCTGCTTTTCATTGCCTGGTATACCTGTATGTCCTGGCACCCACATAAGTTGAATCTTATTGTTTTCCACCAGTGGCATTAAGGATTCCCGGCATTCTGAGACGAACTTTTATTTTATTGATGGTGATTCAAGTGCTTTAAGAGCAGCTTGACTGTCTGAGAGGATAAGAACACTTCTACTCTTATATATCTTTTTAATGCTTTCCATGACACTGGCTAGGATTGCATAAACCTCAGCCTGGAAAACTGTAGCTAAGGTATCCAGACTATAAGAAATCTTGGTGCCATTACCGCAAAGTCCAGCCCCCGTTCTTGATTTGGTTCAAGAATGTCAGTCCTCATGTTGAGTATCTGTTGTACATTCTTATCCCAAGGAAGCTTGAGATGATTAATATGTCCAGTATTAGACACTTTGGTTTGGCGACAAATACGGTGATATGCGATCATGGCTTCTGCCTTCATCCATATGTGGAGAGGTGTGAGCCCAATCAGCATCTCCATTACCGCAGTTGGAGCAGTTTTGAAAGCTCCTATAATTGAAATGCAGAAGGTCCTCTGTAATTTACAGAGTTCCTTTCTGCACACCTTTAAATTAACTCTAGGCCACATCAGTGCGGCATAGGAGAATATAGGTCTCACCATGAAGTGCATATCCAATACACTATACTAGGTTTCAGACCCAATGTCTTACCAAGCATACCTCTACATGTCCAAAAGACTCTGTAGGCTTTGGTAATACATAATTCCATGTGATGTTTCCAAGTTAATTTCTTGTCTAAAACAAGCCCAAGATATTTAACTTGTGTTGAATAGGGCACTACCACACCAAAGAGAGAGAGAGTCTGGTTAAATCAGGCCCCGTTCTCCTGGTAAAGGGTACCACTACTGTTTTGCTTGGATTAACAGTTAGATTATTCATCTTGCACCAAGCTTCCACTTTTTTAAGTGCCATTTGTAGCACTTGAGAAACTATGTGAGGAAATTTTCCTCTTATGATTATTGCAATATCATCTGCAAAACCAACTGTGAAGTAACCATCACTATTGAGTGCGCAAGGAAGTGTGCCCACTACAAGGTTCCATAGCAGGGGTGATAAAACACCCCCCTGCGAGCAGCCCCTCTCCGTGGACACATCCAGATGACGTCTCTTATTCATTGCTTATCGGCAAACTAAGATACAGCAATATAAACGTGCGGTCCTGAATCGCGCGTAAATCAGTCAACATTAATCGAGTGCGATCGTCTCGGTCGAACCGATATTATGCGCTCAAGCATATAGCACTGAGCAGCGTGCGTCGATCTCGGCAATGACGGTGCGACAGTCATAAGTTTTCTATCCATGCTGAAATGCGACCGAACTGTAATTTATTATCCAAGATTAATGGTAAAAATAGTTCATTGTGCATCTGATATATCCGTAGAAGAATACGAATTTGTTTATTATCAGAAAAACTTTACTTGTAAAACTGGCCTTAATTTAACCCCTGAGAGCAATATGTCTAGGGTTTACCTGGTATATTTGGTGTATCTCTATAAAACTCAGGTGTTCTTCAGGACCAACCTGGTTGCAGCGCTACTTAGAATTCTTTATATCGCTCAGCTGCTAGCGTCTGTAACAGCTGAGGTTAGGTAAGTGACTCTGAGTGACCGGATTTATATTTATCAGGGGCAGTAAAATGAGGTTCAATGGCTGGCATTTAGCGTCGTTACTTAGCTTTACTGAGAAATAATGTTAATTCCTGACCGTTATCGATAATATCCTAGGTAGATTATCCGTGGATAAAATAACATTGCCCCGGCAATATCGTTATTTCAAGTGATGCTGTGAACACGCTATGCAGTGAAATTAATGTAACCCTCACGGAATTGACAAAGCACGACAGTTACACATACACGTAACTTGTACTACTAGTAAATGAATGCCACAAAAATATACTATATTTAATTCCAAAGAAAGTTGGAAACTTGTGTAAATAAAAGATGAATGGATTGTGGAATTGAATTCCTAATAACCACTGGATAAGCACGGCCTTATTTGTTATTTGAAACATAATATAATAAAGAAGTGACGTTCAATGTGGTATATATATGTATATATATATTCCTTTTTATGTTATATAATATTATATTATGCATAAAGGGAGAAGGAATGAGAGAGATAGAGGGGGAGAGGGAGAGGGAGGCAATTTCTGTACAAAACACATATGCTTAAGACGTTAGATTAAACCTGCAAATATATCAAAACAGACATACATATCTGCAACTATAGAAATCAATAGAAAAGTATTAAAACAAACAACAAGCAAAACAAATAAAGAAAACAATATCCAGAAGAGCAGATAGTAAAGCTCATAGGATAAATTCGAATAAATACACACGTTGTGCCAGAATCGCCGTTCAGCTGTTCACGTTAAACACTCGGAATTTACTTCTGCCAGATAACTATAAGTATGCCCAATGATCAGGTAAAAGATCGTCATTTACACATTCCATGTCTTTTTGTATGAGTAGGTTTACCTATATGGAAAAGTTTGACGACGATTGCGGGACACCGTGTTTAGGCACATTGAATAATGGGTAAAAAGTAAAGGTACATATTACGGAAGGGCCCCCGAAATTGGGGCAGAGCACCGCACGTAGGGCATGTGGCCCTTTGTGCTTCGAACGCGACCCGCGGGAGGAAAGGATGAGGGGAGAGACCCGAAGGGTGATCAGATCTGGGAGATGACGTGTGCAAGCGTGGACGAGGTCCCTAACGTTTCCAGATTGAACGCATCCGACGCCGCCGTTCAAGCCCACCCAAAGCCCCTAACCGCTGGAACGGGGACCTGTTCCGAGAGCACCCGGAGGTCCGTGAGCAGTCCGACCGACGCCAAGGAGAAACCTTCACAAAGTGCAACTCCACCGCCCAGCCGCAAGACGCCAAACACAGTCGCCTGGTCCTTCAACCCTGAAACAAAGATGATGAACATGAGCGGCAGGAAAGTCGTGGTAGAAGAGGAACCACCGCTTCTTTCGTCTACTGACCCGGGAAAACCAGGAGAAATGCATGGTCAGAGTAGGCGGTCGCCGGGAATCGAACTCGACACCTCCTGAATGTGAGCCTCGCGCATTACCGCGGAGCCGTATATCTTGGTGAATAATGGGTAATATACAAACTGATTAATGAATCACATTTAATCGTAATCAAGAAGTGTCAATGGACTGTACAGCAGGATCGATGGATTTGTGCCGGTGAAGACTGCGTGCGCAATCGTTTAGAGCCCAGTTGCCGAGCCATGTTCTCGGTCATGCGCAGTATACTGAAATGGCCAGTATCGTGGAGAGCTTTGACCGTGCAACATCCGTCTTCTACCGCTTCGGTGCCAGCACGTTAAGTTTTACAAGTTTTAGAAAGTGATTATTAATCGTATTCGTGATTAGTGTTTTGTGTCTTGTGTGTATGTGTGTGCGCGTGTATATGTATTTGCTTATTTAGACTAAAATGCCTCCCATTCAAAGCAAACTTGGTGGAAAAACACTGCACAGCCAAACACGTGAAGTTGTTAATAACATCCATTTCTTCATGAAACGGGAAGCAGCTTCTGGCAATATTCTAATTCCATTGAAGAAAGTGCAAGGGAGGGTGAGTGCAGCAACAAAAGTATCTGAGAGGACAATACGTAAAATAATTAAAGAAGGGGGAACATGTGAGGAACAGGGACAAAGGTGTCCTTTGGGACACCTGGAAAGGTACATCGTGTACCAAAATGGATCACAGACATTGATGACTGATAGGTGTGTGATTCGGCAAACAATTTACAATTTTTATATTCAGGAGAAAACCGTGCCCACTGTCAGAAATCTGCTCCTGAAGCTTAAGGATTCCATTAACCTTAAAGGGGGAAGCACTAGTTTAAATATTATCTTACGTGACATGGGTTTCGCGTGGAAGAAAACAAGGAACAATAAGGTCTTGCTACAGGAGAGACATGAGATAAGAGATTGGCGCGTGTCATATTTGGGTGCCATTAAAAAGTTTAGAGACGAAGTGCAATACATTGTTCTGTGAGCAGCGCGATCTCGCACCCGCCCGTAGCAGCCGTCATTCTAGGAATGAACAACAATACGGTGAGTCACATGATAGTATACTACTTAGTTATTCTTTTGCCGGTTTATTTTCCCGGGTTTTCTGTTTTACTGTTTGTTTACCGTTTCCATACACCACATTTACAAAGAGCTGCCTGGCATTAGACATAGACTCGCTTCAGTGCGCGAGAAAACAAGGTCACCGGCACAAAACCATCGTTTCTACTGTATATACGAATTTGTTGTTTCTATTTAGAGATATCCGTCTGTTTTGGCGAGTATATACCGTAATGACTTTATTAAGTGGAATTGCTTCGTTAGTTCTATCGTATTGTATCGGTACACTTGGGATTTGTGAGTTTGTATTTGGCCAGATGGAGATGTATCGCTTCTTTTACGAACTCAAGTGGAAATTCATTGAGCGCATGAGGTGGTTATACCGCATACAAGGTCTAAAGTGTGAAATGTTACATTCACTAACTTGAAAAAGACTATCTCTGTGGTCGAGTGGTCAGCGTTCTGCCTTCTCGCTGGGAATTTTTCTTTCATTAAAGTCATTTGCTATCCTCCGCAGAGTCTGGAAGTATGTATTTGAAAGTGATTGTGAGTGCATTTCCTAATGAAAAAATCTGATGTGTTACACTCACATGACTTTCTCTACTCTTGTACAAACTATTTTTACAAACGCTTATTCTCCATCTACTTCATGTTAATTGAGATAAACATTTGCAGACTCTATCTTATTGCTAATCTCCTTGTAATATCTTCCAGAGATGCGACACGAAGGTTTTCAAGAAACTTCCCCTACCCCAAATTACCCTTTACATGGAACATTTTTGAAAATTTTAATTTTCTCAAAAATTCTCTAACGATTTTGATTAAAATATCATATTTAAGCTACTTTCATGACAAAATGTATATCTTGAATTTTCTGGGAATGTCTCCAAAAGTATTCTTCATTGTGAACGACTTTTGCATAACTGGTAAACCATAAGAAAATTTTACTACACAAAAAATGTAGATCGCGTTAAAATACACAATTTATGTCATACACATTTGTTTTGTTGAGTGAACCATTTTCTAGATATTGCTTGTTATTCCCTTAAATTTTCCAATACTTATACTTTTTCTCAAATGGGAATTCGTTATTCATTTTTTTTGTCCTGGTAGTTCAAAGAGAATGGAATACTCGACATAGCAACCAGCTCTTTAAATATTTGACTATCGCTTAAAGCCTACCAATTCCCCTTGCATCTACAAGAAAATTAGCAATAAGATTAACATCTCGATATGTCGATTAACATGAAGTAGATGGAGAATAAGTGTTTGTAAAAATAGTTTGTGCAAGAGTAGAGAAAGCCATGTGAGTGTAACACATCATATTTTTATATTTTGTTCTGAACACCTTCTTTTAAAGGATTTGCTATCCATACAGAAACAAATACTAGCAATTCTTTATTCTGCAATCTTGAAAATATAAGCTAATACATATTTTTCAGGAAATTGAAACAACAAAAATGACAAATGTTTCCATGCGCTGTGTGCTTCTATCCATGTTTCCATCCGAAATCTCGATCAACAAGAATTAGATAGAAGAATTAGCTATTGTAAGAATAGTTTGTAGAAGTGTTAGTAGAGAAAGTCATGTGAGTACAATATATCAAATTTTTAAACGAATATTTCAGGAACAGCTGCTACGTTGTTGCTTACGGGTGACAAGAAGCGTAGACGGAATAGCATAGAGAATTGTAAAAGAATTCGAGGAAGCATTAAAATTTGCTTAAATAAATGGAATAAATTCTGATGTGTTAAATGCGCATGACTTTCTTTACCGTCTATTCTTTAATAGTGGGTATACAAATTATTATTATTATTATTATTATTATTATTATTATTATTATTATTATTATGAAGCTTTATTTTCCTATCTACTCCATTTTAATTCAGTTAAACCTTTTCGGAAACATCCCTATTACACATTTCATAGTAGATACAAAGGGAATAGCGATGGTCAAATGTTTTAGAACTGGACGCTATACGCTGTCCTTAAAATTCTATACTCTTTCCATTACATCGCGCAAAATAATTGAAAATCGACAGGGCTTGAAAAGAAAGGCTAAATATTGAACAATTCGAATCATTAATAAGGGATATCTCGGAAATGGCTGATGCCACAAAAAAGCTATTTGAAATAAATTTTGTGCTTTAAAGAGATATACGTAGTAGAGAAAGTAAAAAAAATCGGATGTGTTACATTCACATGACTTTCCTTTACTCCTGTAGCTTACTAGGGGTTTACAAATTATTCTTATGAAAGTTTGTCCTTTGTAAGTTAAAACTTTGCAGAAATAGCTACATTACACATTTCGTTTTACCAGGTGAGTCAACTGCCCCTAGTTATTCGTATCTTTGCAACCCGCAGTTTATAGTCTAATGTGAAAACATTGACCCTTTTAGCAAACAAACTGTTATTGTACCTCTGCCCTTCTATTCGGTACTATACGCAATTAGCATTAATGATTAAAGGTCTGAATGAGAGCCAACGAGCTTCGAAAGCCTTAAAAAAGAAGGCGTTTCTAGATATAATGTTTACAAGGAGATAGAGGAACATTTTCCCGAAGAGGAGGACAGACGAAGTGGGTTCTGGCCGAGTGGTTTAGCTGCCGGAATAAGGTAAAGCAAAGGTTGGCTTTGGAGGTTCGAATATGATATAAACATCAAATTCTTTTTTTTTTTCGTTCCTTGTGTTTATTTTCTGTATTTTGGTTTACTAATTTATTTATTTTTGCTACTGACTCTCCTGTGAGCCAAAGACATAGGAATTACAATCAGATAATTGTGTATCATGTTTACCGTAATAATCTGTACCCTATCTTGTGGTGTAAACCGTGTTACGTAGTTAGCTTTCATTCTTTTGGGCGCATATCGACGATATTAAATATAACAGCTTTTGTTTCATGTTTAAACCCAATGTTTCACTTCTTCTATGACAAAGGAGTTGTAAATGTGCTAAGTTCACGAGTAAACAGAATAATAAATCGTTAAAGATCGTGGATATCATCAAGGAAGTAAATGTTCAAAATGACGACTCCCTTCATCAATGCATATTTGTGTACGTTGCCGGAGAGCCGTTCTTGTATGCTGTAACATGCGCGGTGTAATCCGGCTGCATTCTCCACGTACGACTTCCCGTAGATGCTTTGGGCTTGGCGGCTCTTGAGCCTAGACCCGTTCCTTTAAATGACCCCACAGAAAGAAATCCAGTGGGGTGAGTTCAGGTGATCTAGGTTGCCATGAGATTGGGCCCCCTCGACCAATCCATTTTTGCGGATACGTTCTATGTAAGTGATTCCTTACAATCAGTGACCAGTGTGGTGGAGCTCCATCCTGCTGGAACCACATTCCTGTCCGTGTCACTAGTGGCAGAAATACAAGGTACCGTGGTCCTGTGAGGTTGCCTTCAAGAAAGTACGGTTCAATTAGTTGGTCTCCTATTATTCCGCACCAGACATTGATGCTCCACTGTACCTGGAATCCATCTTCTCTCATCCAGTGAAGATTGCCTATACTCCAGTAGTGCACATTATGGCGGTTAACAGTTCCGATATTGTGGAATGTGGCTTCATCACCGAAGAGAACATTTCCTAAAAACTCTGCATCCATTTGCGCTTGCTGCTGTAGCCATTGTGCATATATCACTCGCGTTTAAAGTCGCGTCCGTGGAGAGCCTGGTGTAATTGTAGATGGTACGGATGATATTTATTACGATGCAATGTGCGCATCACTGAAGACTGACTTATGTACAGATCTTCTGCTATGGCTCTCGAACTGGTATGTGGATTGTTTTCTATTGCGTTTCGCACAGCTTCTTCATTGCCTCCAGAGGTTACTGGAGCTTCGCAAGCAGGCGGTGTTCTTCCAAATGATCCTGTTTCACGAAGGCGTCTTTCAGCCTTTCGAAATGTGTCTGCAGTAGGTGCCCTCCTTCCTGGAAATCGTTATTCATACAGGCGCTTTACTGACAGTGCATTACACCTTATTTCTCCATAGATTAACAGCATGTCAACATACTCGTCGTTTATATGCATTATGACAGCAGCCGTGTCTCGTAGAAAGGCTTCAGATACTGAGTAGACAATGGAGAGAGACTTATTTATTGACCAAGCGTTGACGCAGGCACAAATAGCTAAAGCCACTTTGCTGTGTGAAGTGTTTTAAACTTGGTTGAGTGGGTCAAGCTAATACTGACCACGATAAAATACCTACCACGGAGTCAAATTATCCACCTGCCAGTGGAAAACATGACGACTATTCTATTTTGTACACACTTATAATGTTATTAAAATGTTATTTATATCAGAATAGCAAATTATATGTCCAAATAGATAAAACAAAAGGTAATAAAAAGTTTGAACTTAACCCGAATTAAAGTGGCACAGTGTTAAAGCCACTATGGTAATACCATTCGGCCAATGCTACCTTGCGAGCAGAAGTTCCTATTGGAATTAGTAATCGCAGAACTAGACCCCACCTCGAATCTCTACACGCTTTATGCAGCGTCATACAGTGTTTTGAGCTCGGTTTGGTACTTTTCATTCAAAAAATAAACTGCATCAGTCATTATAATTACTGTATGATCTGAAATACGCCATAGTTTGTGAAATAAGAGAAATTATCTACTGTTGGACAACGAGAAGAAAGCGAGCGGGGCCTGAGGGGCGAGCGGGGTTCTGTAACTGTTTATCTGCTCACGTACTGTCGATTGTTTACTACGCTTACTACGAAATGTGTTTATGTGTGCAAATGAACCACCCATGCTGCCAAATCTGATACTAGTAGAACAGCAACCGCCGTAATAGGTGTTAACGCATTGGCTCTTTCCATGGGTGAGTACTTGACAACACCGTGTAGTAGTTTATAATCTTCTAACATGCTTATCGTAACCACACGGCGAGCGTAAATATGATACGACGCAGGAAAGTGTTGATGTTACACATTCCTCTCGTTTGCGTTCTTCTCGTGGTCACCCTGTACCTAATACATAGCATTTTTTGACAAGGCTGTACAATAACTAACGGTTTAAATCCAATTGGTCGCACTGCGTAAATCTGCCATTTTGTTTTCAAATGGTATTGTCAACCGATGCATGTGATAGGTTGCTCCTTCAGGGGCGTTTTCAGAGGGGTGCATGGATGTATGCTAGAGAATAAAAGTTTGTAAAATTGGCTAAATGTGCTACTGAAGCTCTCAGTGTCAGGGTGGGATATATTTTTTTTTGCATCGACATACATAACGATTGCATTCTGCCCTATAAAACACTTATGCACTGAGTTATGTATCCCTTCTCTATAAAGTGTTACACAAATCAGCCATTTGAAGGCATTCAAGAAAGGCGTAGGTCAATCTCCATAAGACTGTAAAACATTGACCAAGTATTGAACAATTCGAACAATTAATAACAGATATCTGAGAAATGACATAATCACAAAAAAGTTATTTGCAATAAATTGTGTGTTTTAAAGAGACGTCTATTTTTGAGGGAGGTAGGACGTTTTCGTCTATCGCTTAACGTTTACCAGTTATACAAGATTATACAAAATGTATCCCAAATTAGGAGGACTTCGCAGGCTATTTCAAGAAAATTCAAGATAAACGTTCTATTTGTCATGTAAATGCCTTTAATGCATGGTATTTTAATAAAAATTGTTACAGCCATTTTTTAGAGAAAAAAAATTGAAAAATATTGCATGAGTCTGGGGTGGGAGATTCTTAGAAATCTTCTGTCGCATCTTTGGAAGGTGCTAAATGCCAACTTTAACGTTTATCTGACTTGAATTATGCTGTTCACAGACACACACGCACACACACACACACAAATAAACCTTCTTTTTTCTTCTAAAATGACTTTTTATTTATTCATGGGGCCTCAAAACATGCATTTCCGGTGAATTCTCAGTATCGAATTTTTGGGTGGTATCTTCTCTACCTACTGTATACGTGATAGAGAGAGTAAAAAGCAGCTGCATACATAATGCCCATGGAATCGTTGACGTATCGTGGGAAAAGTTTTAAAACTTGAAGCATTGTTTATCCTTATTTATTTGTTGTTTTTTTTTGAAATAATATAACAGACAGTGGTTTGTTATCTGCAGTATACTTTCCTTTTAAGAAATCAAATTCTAAGAAGTGCAATAATTTCATTATAAAGCTACAGTATCCTAGATGCGTAATGTAAATCTAAATTTATCTACTTTAGTTACATAATATGATTTTACAATCCTAAAAAACCTCATTACGCAACTAATTCCGTAATGAAGCTTCTATTACGCAACGATTTGCGTAATGTAACTCTTATCACGAAACTCGTTGCGCATTGTGAACAATACATAAATATAAACAAAATTGAAGCAATTTTATTTATTATAAACATTGACAATATTTTTGCAACATCAATAATTTTGCGTTTGCAATATCTTTGTCAGAACTCATTTTTCAAAGTTTATTTAATTCACATAGTACTCAAGTTCTGTTTTAAACAAAAACCTAACAAACAGATCCTCTATCAAACCATATATGGCCCACTACACACCCGTATCAACTATGTATCAATGTAGTGTACTGTTTCAGTGATTGCTAATACTACATCTAAGTAAATAAAAAAAATCGATACTACGTAACTAAAGTGGACAAAACGTTGTACGATACACATATCGTAACTACATATTACAATACTCGATTGTAATATGTGGCCCGGTTTGTTAATCTTCCAATCGCATATTGTAATATGATACGTTACGATATTCGTAAATTACTATTTCAGATTGAATGCCCATTAGAATCTTCCTTTCTTTCCTTCTTTTATCTCATTTTCGTATTGTTCTTAACACTCTTGCAGTGGATTGCAGCAAACATTTGAGATAGCCACATATAATGGAAGGTCCCAATTACATTATAATGTGCAATAAATACTTGGACGGTCAACACCATGCTTCAAAAATTAGGCCAATCGCAACACATTCTTTATGCTTTTCAAAGGCATTTGTTCCACCATGTCCTACAGCGAATTCTGCTTCTGTTTATAGGCTGGTGCTGACACTTCAATTGTGTGGTTTAGAATTATTATATACATAGAAGAAGAAAATAATTTTATCTTTAATGTTATCGTTTTTATCGTCTGAGCTCGGAGGTAAAAATAATAAAACCAGGGTACTTTCAAAAGTTTCCCAGCATCAGGAAATAGTTTTAGCAGACGTGTGACAAGGAATTGTATCTAGTTCAACGCTGGGAGCGATAGAATTGAGAAGTCACTAAACGCAGCCAGTCTCAAATCGACAAAATTTTATATATTTTATCGTGAATATACCAGGTGAGTCAGCTGCGCCTATTTATTTTTGAATTTATGCAACGTGCTAAGCGACATGTATGACTTACGCCTTTCTTGAATGCCTTCTAATGGCTGATTTGCATAACACTTTATAGAGGAGGGATAGATAACTGAGCGCATAAGTGTTTTACGAGACAGAATGCAATCGCTATGTATATCGATGCAAAAAAAAAAAAATCCCACCCTGACACTGGGAGCTGCAGTAAAACTTTTAGCCAATTTTACAAACTTTTATTCTTTAGCATACACCCATGAACCCCTTTGAAAACGCCCCTGAAGGAACAACCTATCACATGCATCGGTTGACAAAACCATTTGAAAACAAAATGGCAGATTTACGCAGTGCGCCCAATTGGATTTAAGCTAGTCAATGTAGCCTTGTCAAAAAATGCTAAGTATTAGGTAGATAGTTTCTCTTCTTTCACAAACTATGGCGTACTTCAGATCATACAGCAATTGTAATGACTGATGCAGTTTATTTTTTTGAATTAAAACTACCAAACCCAGCTCAAAACACTGTATGATGCTGCAAAAAACGTGTAAAAATTCGAGGTGAGGTTGAAACGGCAACTCTAGGCCGAGCCCGAGAACTGTAATTATAGATAATTTATTAATTAATTTTTATTGATGTTAAATCCTACTATGTACATATCTTTTTCTTATACTGCTTGTATATTTTAAGAAGGGTGATTTAACGTTATGTATGTATCTAGGTTACTAATATTAGAAGAGTTATAAATGGTTTAATGTAAATAATTTAAGCACGATGTTAAAATACTGTCCACGACGAAATGTTTTAGCTACAGGAATAGTGCCTTCGAAGGCAGAAAATCTAGTTTTATGACGTATCTTTGGTCGCAGGGCCATTATTCCTACAGAGAGGGTGTATAGCTTTTGTCCCTTTATTTCATAATTCGCCGTGACCAAGTGAGAGAGACAGATAGCTTAACGGTAAATTTAGGAAAAGCCGCGATTTATATTAAACTTGGTCCAATGAGATCCCTGGAAGTTTATACGAAATAGTGAGACGCGTCGAGTGGCGCTAAAAATGGACCAATAGGAAAGGAAGCAGCCCCAGAAGTCTGAGACTATAAATGGATCTGCTAGGAATAATTTTGGCAGTTTTGGCATTTCATTGCAGTTTGGCATTTTGTCATGTGTGGTCAGGGAGAGATGCTGCAGGGTGTGTGAGATATCGCGCCAAAAAGGGAATAAAGACAGTTTTAGAAACACACCTAAGAACCGCTACTCGTAAAGAGATAATAAGCATATTTAAACGTCGTGTCATATCTGCGCCGCGTTTTAACAGCGGTGGACAGTATTTTAACGGCGGCAATACCAGTGTTGTATACTACGTGGGTTAGTTAAATAAAAAGAAACGGCACTGTCATCTTTTCATAACCAAAGCACGTCTATGTCTTCCTATATCACCACCCGAGATCGATGCTTCCTTTACCAAGGATAAGTCCATGCTCCCATATAGTTTAAAGAAAATTACTGCAGCTAGCCGAGGATAAAATTGCAGAGAACCAGCACACTGCGAACTTCTGGAACCAACATGGGAGATGCATCAAGGTAAGCCAACAGCAACGGACAGGATTCCTCCTGTCTGTGACTGCCACAGGGTCTAGTTCTGCGATTACTAATGCGTATAGGAAACTCAGCTCGCAAGGTAGCATTGGCGAATGCTATTATCATGGTTGCTTTAACACTGTGCTACCTTAATTCGGGTTCAAATCCTTCGGGTGAATTTCAAACTTCTTATTACCTTTTGTTTTATCTCTTTGTGCCTATAATTTGATATTATGATATAAATAACATTTTTATGACATTATAAGTGTGTACAACATATAATAATCGTCATGTTTTCCACCGCAAAGAAGAAGAACCGCAAAGCCCAAATCAAGAAGGTCTCTCCGGCAACGTACACAAATGTGCATTGATGAAGGGGGTCATCATTTTGAACATTTACTTCCTTGATGAAATTCACGCTCTTTAACAATTTATTATTCTGTTTACCCGTGAACTTAGCACATTTACCACTCCTTTGTCAATAGAAGTAGTGAAACTAAAGGTTTAAACATGAAACAAAAACTCTTATATTTAATATCGTCGATATGTGCCCAAGAGAATGAAAGCTAACTACGTAACACGTTTTACAACACCAGATACGGTATGAATTATTAGGGTATACATGACACATAATTATCTCATTGTAATTCTTGTCTTTGGCTCACAGGAGAGCCAGTAACAAAAATAAATTAATACGCTAAAATACAGAAAATAAATACAAGGAGAGGGAGAAAAAAAAAAGAACCAAAACAATCTTATGTTTGTATCAGATTCAAACCTCTGAAGCTAACCTTTGCTTTACCACATTCCGGCAGCTAAACCACTCGGCTAGAACGCACGTAGTCTATCCCACTCTTCGGGAAAACGTTCCTCTATCTCCTTGCAAGCATTATATCCATGAAACGCCGTGTTTTTTAAGGCTTTCGTAGCCCTTTGGTTCTCATTCAGGCCTTTAATCATTAATGCTAATCGCGTATAGTGCCAAATAGAAGGGCAGAGGTACAATAACAGTTTGTTTGCTAAAAGGGTCAATGTTTTCACATTAGACTCCAAACTGAGGTTTGCATAGATACGAATACCTAGGGGCAGCTGACCCACCTGGTATATCACGAAGGTTTAATTGTATTGTTTATTTATTGCATACATGTTTTAATTTTGAGAACAAAGATATTGATGTGAGGCAAGGTACTTAAAGAGTCCTATATTGAAATAAAACAGAATATCTATTGTATTCCTTAGGTTATTTCATTCATTAAATTCAGAGAAGCAGCGTCTGAATATAATATTCATAATAATAGAATTACTCCAGGAAATGTTTTATATGTATTTTGATTTATATTTAGTGAAAAAATTCTAAATATCTCGTTAAGATAAATCTTTATGTCGTGAAAAACTATACTTTTCGACTAAACCAAAATTCTCAAAGATGATTCTTTATTGTTTTCTGTACTTAACCAACAATTAGCACGTGTTTTGGGTCTTGAGCCTAGCAAGCACTCGCTTTGTTAGAAACGTTATCATATAAACTACACCATTGAGCTGTTGCTTACTTACAGCTTAAGGTTGCACAAACAAAAGAACTAAAAGGAGAAAAGCTGAATTAATAAAACAGGAAATAGGATAAAATTTAAATGATAGAGAAAATGTAAAAAGAGGACTGGAAGAAAAAAGGAAACAAATTGAATGAATCAATGTTCATTATGATGATTCACCATTAATTGCAGTTTCCTGTCGTAGTCATAGAGATGAGAGGTCGAAAGAAATAAACACGTGTTAGTCCGTGAGCAAACAAGTTTCCATACAGTAGCGCGGTGTGAAATATTCTAAACAAAACGAGATTTGTTGTTTCCTCGAATAAACTGTCGTGTAATGTGCCAGCTTCATGTTCGTGCCTACAATTCACACGATAGTGCGCTAGCAGACAAAATGGCGTCTAGCGATTTTGGTAAAGCGCCAGATAGTGTGGCATGTTAACACCTGTTACGTAACTACCGTGAACACACTGCCAAGGCTGCCATCTACATACAACTGAGTATGTGTCTATGTGCATTAGTGTACCATTTAACTTCTTTACAACTTCTGTCAAAACAATGAATATAAAACATTCGCATAACCATACAGAATTTGCATCCTTTTCTACCTGAGGCCAACTGGCTATCTTTCTCAGTTAAAATAATAATAAATCAGCACATTGCAAGACGAGGAATCGCTCGGATAGCTAGGCTGCAGTAAATTAAACAACAATCAAAGGGCAAAAATCTGATATGTTATACTCACATGACTTTCTCTGCTCCAGTATCAACTATTTTTACAAACGCTTATTCTCCATATGCTTCATGTTAATCTAGATATGGAGATGTTAATCTTATTGGTAATTTTCTTGTAGATGCAAGGGGAATTGGTAGGCTTTAAGGGATAGTCAAATATTTTAAGAGCTGGCTGTAATGTCCAGTATTTCATTCTCTTTGCATTACCAGGACAAAAAAAAAAAAAAAAGAATAACGAATTCCTATTTGGGAAAAAGTATGTTTTGGAAAATTTAAGGGAATAACATTCAATATCTCGAAAATGGTTCACTCAACAACAAAAATGTATGACATAAATTGTGTATTTTAACATGATCTACATTTTCTGTGTTGTAAACGTTTGTCTATCTCTTATGGTTTACCAGTTATGCAAAAGTCGTTCACAATGAAGAATACTTTCGGAGACATTCCCAGAAAATTCAATATATACATTTCATTTGCCATTAAAGTTTCTTAAATATATGATATTTTAATCAAAATCGTTAGAGCCATTTTTGAGAAAACTAAAATTTTCGAAAAAATGCTCCATGTAAAGGGCAAACTTGAGTAGGGGGATTTTCTTGAAAACACTCGTGTCCCATCTCTGGAGGATACTGAACCTAAATACCAAGTTTAGTGTTTATCCGACTGTTCGTTTCTGAGTTATGCTGTTCACAGACAGACACACACACACACGCGCGGACATGTCCCAAAAATACCTTTTTACTTTCTCTACTACGTATAGTAAGTAGGGGAAGTATTGTATTCCACCCAAAAATTCGATACCGAGATTTCACCGGAAATATATGTTTTGAGACCCCCTGAATCCAAAAAAATCATTTTTGGAAACATGTCCGTGTGTGTGTGTGTGTGTGTGTGTGTGTCTGTGTGTCTGTGAACAGCATAACTCAGAAACGAACAGTCGGATAAACACCAAACTTAGTATTTAGGTTCAGTATCTTCCAAACATGCGACACGAAGGTTTTTAAGAAAATCCCCCCCAGCCCAGACTACCCTTTACATGCAACATTTTTCGAAAATTTTAATTTTCTCAAAAATGACTAACGATTTTGATTAAAATATCATATGTGTAAGACATTGTCATGAGAAATGAAATGTATATCTCGAATTTTCTGGGAATGTCTCCAAAAATATTCTTCATTATGAAGGACTTTTGCATAACTGGTAAACCATAAGAGATAGACAAAATTTTACTACACAAAAAATGTAGTTCGCGTTAAAATACACAATTTATGTCTTATACATTTCTTTTGTTGAGTGAACCGTTTTCGAGATATTGCTTGTTATTCCCTTAAATTTTCCAATCCTTATACTTTTTCTGAAATTCATTATTCATTTTTCTATGTCCTGGACATGCAAAGAGAATGCAATGCGCCACATAGCAACCAGCGTTAAAATATTTGACTATCGTTTAAAACCTACCATATTCCCCTTGCATCTACAAGAAAATTAGCAATAAGATTAACATCTCGATATCTCATTAACATGAAGCATATGGAGAATAAGCGTTTGTAAAAATAGTTTGTACAAGAGTAGAGAAAGTCATGCGAGTGTAACACATCAGATCTTTTGAAACATGTCCGTGTGTGTGTCTGTGTGTCTGACTGTGAACAACATAACTCGGAAACAAACAGTTGGATAAACACCAAACTTGGTATTTAGGTTCAGTATCTTCCAGAGATGCGACACGAAGGTTTTCAAGAAAATCCTCCCACCCCAGATTACCCTTTACATGGAACATTTTTCGAAAATTTTTTTTTGTCAAAAATGGCTCTAACGATTTTGATTAAAATTTCATATGTTTAAGATATTTTCATGAGAAATAGAATCTATATCTTGAATTTTCTGGGAATGTCTCCAAAAGTATTCTTCATTGTGGACCACTTTTGCATAACTGGTAAACCATAAGAGATAGACAAAATTTTACTACACAAAAAATATAGATTGCACAATTTATGTCATATACATTTTTTTTGTTGAGTTAACCATTTTCGAGATATTGCTTGTTATTCCCTTAAATTTGTCAATACTTATTTTCTCAAATGGGAATTCGTTATTCATTTTTTTGTCTTGGATATGCAAAGAGTATTAATCTGTGGCAAAGGGAATGGTGCTGCACCTAGCAACCAGCTATTAAGAGATATGTATGTGCTTAAAGGCTACTGTATTTCTATATTGGCCTTGTAAATGTATATTCCCCTTACATCTACAAGAAAATTAGCAGTAAGATAGAGTCTGCAAATGTTTATCTCGATTAATATGAAGTAGATGGAGAATAAGCGTTTGTAAAAATAGTTTGTACAAGAGTAGAGAAAGTCATGTGAGTGTAACACATCAGATTTTTTTGGATTCAGGAGGCCTGAAGACATATATTTCCGGTGAAAGCTTGGTATCGAATTTTTGGGTGGAATACAATACTTCCCCTACTTACTATACGTAGTAGAGAAAGTAAAAAATACCATAAACTCGGGAAAAGGTGGTGATGCTACTACAAATTAGTACAGAGGATAACTGTGACAGGAAATAACGCTATAGCGCAGGTTTCGTTAACCTGCATCAGTTCTGAAATTCCTCATCCCTCTCCTCGAATTTATCTTTCTTATTCCTTTTATTTTTAATGAATGCGAAGGCTTTACGGCCGGGATCAATATTATCTTGGTATTCAGGTGCAGACCGTGCCTTTCCTCTAGTTGATGTTAGGCGCATTATTTGACGAGCTTCTTCTAAGGCAATGTGCAAAGAAATTTAACCCTAGCCCGATATTTATACCCGAATGTCAATTAAGGCACGCCAACTTCTCGCGATGCTACATCAAGAGCAACCAATAACAGCATTAACGAATTAGTAGATGATTCCATTAGGAAATTAACCCTCTTTCACTGTAGTTATTTAGGTTATTTTAATTATTTAGTGACGATCGCACTAGTGGAGCATAGAAAAAATATTCTACGCACAGGAGATGAAAGCTAAACCGATAGGAAACGTCATGCGGAGATCGACAAAATAACGAAGAGAGGGATTCCCAAAGACCTACGTGATTATAACACAAGAGTAACTACACAAATCCTGGAAACGACCAACTCAATATGGAAAGCAAAATGACAGATGAACAGAGGAAGGCAATAGATTCTGGGCGCAAAAGGAAGACAGCAGAAAACAATTCAAGGAAAGTTATCATAACTGCAGCAACTTCTACCAATCCCTATACTCAAGCTCTATACAAAGCCACATACTTTCCACTGGGAGCCATTCAAGAAACATCGACGATAGGGAGGTACCTCCAATTATACAAAGTGAAGTGAGAGCAGCCATTGAGGAACTCATGAACTCCAAAACACCAGGCGAAGACCGCATACGGAATAAACATCTGAAGATGGGGATAACACAACATTGAAACCGCTCACAGAATCCTTCAACAACATCCTTCAAACCGAGGAATTGTGAGAACTGTGGAAAATAAGCAAAATCATACTATTACGCAAAAAAGACGCCAAAGACGATATAAACAACTACAGACCCATCAGCCTAATGTCAAACCTTTACAAACTCTGCTTAAAAAAATCTGATGTGTTACACTCACATGACTTTCTCTACTCTTGTACAAACTATTTTTACAAACGCTTATTCTCCATCTACTTCATGTTAATCGAGATAAACATTTGCAGACTCTATCTTATTGCTAATTTTTTTGTAGATGTAAGGGGTATATATATTCACAAGGGCAATTCGGAAATACAGTAGCCTTTAAGAACATACGTATATCTTAATAGCTGGTTGCTAGGTGCAGCACCATCCCCTTCCCACAGATTAATACTCTTTGCATATCCAAGACAAAAAAATGAATAACGAATTCCCATTTAAGAAAATAAGTATTGAAAACTTTAAGGGAATAACAAGTAATATCTCGAAAATGGTGCACTCAAAAAAAATGTATATGACATAAATTGTCTATTTTAACGCGATCTACATTTGTTATGTAGTAAAATTTTGTCTATCTCTTATGGTTTACCAGTTATACAAAAGTCGTTCACAATAAAGAATACTTTTGGAGACATTCCCAGGAAATTCAAGATATACATTTTATTTGTCATAAAAATATATTAAACATATGCTATTTTAATCAAAATCGTTAGAGCCATTTTTGAGAAAATTAAAATTTTCGAAAAATCTTCCATGTAAAGCGTAATCTGGGGTGGGGGGATTTTCTTGAAAACCTTCGTATCGCATCCTTGGAAGATACTGAACCTAAATACCAAGTTTGGTGTTTATTCGACTGTTCGTTTCTGAGTTATGCTGTTGACAGACACACAAACAGACACATAGACACACACACGGACATGTTTCCAAAAATGCTTTTTTTTGGATTCAGGGGGTCTCAAAACATGTATTTCCGGTGAAATCTCGGTATCGAATTTTTGGGTGGAATACAATACTTCCCCTACTTACTATACGTAGTAGAGAAAGTAAAAATTACAAGTAGAACAACAAAGAGTTTTAGACGAAAGTCGACCGCCCGATCAAGCAGGCTTCCATAGGGGCTACAGCACGGTACACCATCTACAGACAGTGAACAAATCATTGAAAAATTAGAGGAATTCTCCTCTATATCTAGAATTCATAGATTACACAAAACCCTTTGAACGCGGAGAACACGATGTATTTTACAGGCAATAGGAAGGCAAAGAGTTGAGCCAAAATACTCTCGAATACTAGCTAAATCTACAACGAATCACAAGCCAAAGTAGCCACGGAACGAGAGGAACAACAATTTAAAATAGGGAGGGGAGTGCGGCAATTTCCCCGAAGTTATTTACGGGCTTGCTGGAAGAGAGATTCCGAGAACTGAACCGGGGAAAGAAATGCAGTATCACATTAAATGAGTACAGGCTCACAAACTTAAGATTTGCTGGTGACGTAGTGCTGCTATTCGCCAATAATACCAAAGATCTGCAAAATATGACCCAGGAACTAAACAACTGCAGCAAAAAAAGCCGGCCTATCGATGAACATGAGCAAAACCCAAGTTATGACAAACAGCCAACACATGCCAATCACAATTGACATAAAGTACTACAGTATGTATCAGAATACGTATACCTAGGATAAGTAGTTGGAATGCAGAACAACATGGTCGAAAAACTAAAACGCAGAATATCAATAGCATGGAAATCATTTTGGGTCCTAAAATTCATTCTACTGGAAAAAAGTTCAACCATAAAATAAAAATAAAAACACTAAGCTCCTGCATATCCCAAACTACTATATGGGTGCGAAAAGTTGGAATTTGACGGAAACCCAAAAGAAACGTATTCAAGTTTGCCAGAGAAAAATGGAGATAATTCGTTAGGACTATCCCTCAAAGACAGAGTGCCCAACACAGGTTAAAGGAAATAACAAAACTGGAATATGTATCCCAACGAGACACCAATTTAAAATGTGTTGCGGTTCCCTGTCGTAGGTAGGTGGTTCTTACCTTGCATCGTTGTCGTCCTTGCCGCCACATCGTAGGGGGTCGTCTTTAGGAATCTATTTCACCGATGTCAGCAGGAAGCACGTCATCGCCGTATCTCAGGGCCATCTGTCGGCGAATCGATCTGATATACCCTACTGTGATTATGTCAGGGTAGGATACGGAAGTGGTGACACCAGGATATCGTCGAGAAAGAAACACTGATTTCACTCTGGCGCGTCTTTATGCTAGAAATCCTGCAATATTCTCAAGTTAACAAGTGTGATTCTTTTAACACTGTCTTTCCACTATTGTGTCTTGGTCCACTAAAATTTGCTCCGGCTGTTATTTAATATCTAGGCGCTCTACCAGCGTTCTTAAGTTTCGCAGAACTTGAAGTAGTCAGTTGACAAACATTAACGCGTTTATGAGCATGGATATAATTATATCAACGAATACCTTTAACACGTTATATAAATATTTCACCTATAATACTTTATAATTGCATAATTGCGCGGCACTTAGCGTACTTTTCTGACCCGGAGTGCTACGTGTTACCTTAACAAAAAATCATGACAGACTGTGTGAAATCTACTCTTACGTTTACAGTTTACACATATCTACCTGCTACTCGCCTCCGGATCTTTGTATACGCAACCATGCCTTCCTATCTTCCCATTAGTTCTAGCAATTATTTTGTATCTTTATTGGTTCTCCGGTTGAAAATTCGAAGCTTAAACGGTAAGAAAGTTCCGTTGCCCACAGCGTCTACTTTCTCTTAAAACTAGATTCTTTCCCTTGAAGTACAAAGAAACGTTGCATTTTATGGCCCCACGCTCGGAAAAATACAATGAATGTTTTGAAGCGAAGTTGCTCTGTTTCGCCTAAATGTTGCAGACTTTCCAACGCAATTACGCCTTTATTTATTGGACAATATTAATGAAACTTAAAACATTTACACACTTTATGACGGGCTCTTGATTGCTGTAGCTTTTAATCCAATTGCTTTAAAATTGTAGAAAGTTACCAAATTGCGTGTTAATTAATTAATAATTCAGAAATTATAATTATTTAAGAATTCCTTTTTGTGCAGGTTTAATCAGGCAAACATGTCGCTACAAATGGAAGCGTGGAGGCGAGGCTGCAGAGCAACAGATAGGCATTCATTTGAACAATGTGGACCCCCTACGACAAGGCAGACCGGAACAAGATGGGACGACACGTTCAAGAAAGCAGTAGGAGCACACGCCCGCAGCAGCTGGAGAGACATCCGAAGAAGGCAGGAAGTGCTAAACACAATAACCTAGTGACCGATGCGAATTGAGGGAAGAAGTGTGCAAAGAGAGGAACCTCAAAACAAGATCATGATGTGTTAATAGCCAAGAAGTGAGTGAAGTGCGAAGTGCGTAAGAAAGAACGCAACGAAAAACACCATTTATGCGGACTAGCTCCCTGCATGAGTCATATCGAGCTACTCCTCACAAGAAGAGACCTACGCGCTTCAGGCACAAATCGGCTGTTCATTCATTGTTAAATATTTATACCCTCTCGAATCATTCTGTGGGAGAAGTTGTCGCAAATGAACTACCGTAACTTCTCCAATTGGGTATCTCGCAAATACTCAATCTTTCAGATAGCCACCACAAAAAGAAAAGAAAAAATCTGATGTGTTACACTCACATGACTTTCTCTACTCTTGTACAAACTATTTTTACAAACGCTTGTTCTCCATATGCTTCATGTTAATCGAGACGTTAATCTTATTGCTAATTTTCTTGTAGGTACAAGGGGAATTGCTAGGCTTTAAGTGATAGTCAAATATTTTAAGAGCTGGCTGCTATGTGGAGTATTCCATTCTCTTTGCATTACCACGACAAAAAAGAATGAATAACGAATTCCCATTTGAGAAAAAGTATAAGTATTGGAAAATTTAAGGGAATAACAAGCAATATCTCGAAAATGGTTCACTCAACAAAAAAAAAAGAATGTATACGACATAAATTGTGTATTTTAACGCGATCTACATTTTTTGTGTAGTACAATTTTATCTATCTCTTATGGTTTACCAGTTATGCAAAAGTCGTTCACAATGAAGAATAATTTTGGAGACATTCCCAGAAAATGCAAGATATACATTTTATTTGCCATGAAAATATCTTAAACATATGATATTTTAAACAAAATCGTTACAGCCATTTTTGAGAAAATGAAAATTTTCGAAAAATGTTCCAGTTAAAGGGTAATCTGGGGTGTAGGGATTTTCTTGAAAACCTTCTTGTCGCATCTCTGGAAGATACTGAACCTAAATACCAAGTTTGGTGTTTATCCGACTGTTCGTTTCTGAGTTATGCTGCTCACAGACAGACACACACACACACACGGACATGTTTCCAAAAATGCTTATTTTTGATTCAGGGGGTCTCAAAACATATATTTCCGGTGAAATCTCGGTATCGAATTTTTGGATGGAATACAATACTTCCCCTGCTTACTGTACTTAGTAGAGAAAGTAAAAATGTTCGACTTAACATATTTGCCTTCATAAGTCAAGAAATTTCTACATTCAACTAAACTGACTTGTTGCAGTCACAAATGAGACAAGTAATGTCAGGATTAAACGGAATTTAATAACAGCAGTAGGCCTTACGATGATTTCGTTGGGTTAACCATATCCGAGATATTCTTTGTTATTAATTTGAATTTTCAAATACTCCCTCTTTCTATAACAAATCGCTATCCTTTTTGTTCGCTTTCTTTCTTTTTCGTGTTCATCCAAAGAGAACAGAATTTCAAAGCCATCACATAGCCATCGACTTCTCAAAAATTTCCTTATCACTTCAGTTTACTGCATTCTTCTTATTCGTACAATTAAATGTGTAAGAGGTTATCTCAATTAACAAGTGGATTGACTGCCTCTGAGGTCCAGGGGTCTAGTGCTAGTTTTCAAATCCAGAGTTCGCTGGTTCGATTCACGGCTAGAAGATGAGAAATCTTTTAGCAAGGATTATTCCCCATCAAAAGTCTGGAAGTACGAGTGAGAGTGTAAATTTAATGTTAGCAAATAAAACCCTACGTAAAACAAACCCAGATATATAAAAGTAAACGAGTGAACATCATTGCTGATGAACAATTGTTCCAAAAGGCAAAGCCACCGATATAACTTTAAACTTGAAGGTGTTAAAGGCATATAAATGGAACAAAAAAAAATCTGATGTGTTACACTCACATGACTTTCTGTACTCTTGTACAAACTATTTTTACAAACGCTTATTCTCCATATGCTTCATGTTAATCGAGATATCGAGATGTTAATCTTATTGCTAATTTTCTTGCAGATGCAAGGGGAATTGGTAGGCTTTAAGCGATAGTCAAATATTTTAAGAGCTGGCTGCTATGTGGAGCATTCCATTCTCTTTGCATGTCCAGAACATAAAAAAATGAATAACGAATTCCCATTTGAGAAAGAGTATAAGTATTGGAAAATTTAAGGGAATAATAAGCAATATCTCAAAAATGGTTCACTCAATAAAAAAAAGTATATGACATAAATTGCGTATTTTAACGCGAACTACATTTTTTTTGCGTAGTAAAATTTGTCTATCTCTTATGGTTTACCAGTTATGCACAAGTCGTTCACAATGAAGAATACTTTTGGAGACTTTCCCAGAACATTCAAGATATACATTTTATTTGTCATGAAATTATCTTAAATATATGACATTTTAATCAAAATCGTTAGAGGCATTTCTGAGAAAATTAAAATTTTCGAAAAATGTTCCATGTAAAGGGTAATCTGGGGTGGGGGAATTTTCTTGAAAACCTTCGTGTCGCATCTCTGGAAGATACTGAACCTAAATACCAACTTTGGTGTTTATCCGACTGATCGTTTCTGAGTTATGCTGTTCACAGACAGACACACACATGGACATGTTTCCAAAAATTCTTTTTTTGGATTCACGGGGCCTCAAAACATATATTTCCGGTGAAAGCTTGGTATCGAATTTTAGGGAGGAATAGAATACTTCCCCTACTTACTATACGTAGTAGAGAAAGTAAAAAGATGATCTGCTTTTGTAAGAATAGTTTATATAAGAGTGGTTAACACTTCAGATTTTTAAATTAAGAACGGGTTTGCCATAAAACAATGTGGAATATTTTACAAGGTTCAGTATTCATCGTAACTTTTACACACAGTCACCGTTGTTAATGGAACGTCTGCTGTAGCATAGGATACATTCTTTGGACTTGTTGGTATTATTCGTGCCAATCATGTCATTGGTTATTTATTTACTTCCTTTCAACAGGACGGAACTTCCAATTACAAAAGATAAATCACGCAAACACACACACACATATATATATACATACTTATGTATGTATATACATACATAAGTATGAATACTTAACAAATATAGTTAAGCGCTCTAAAAAATTTGCATTTTTAAATTCACGGAAACTCGTGAAAATCAAGGTGGTAAATTTAATCGAAATTTTGTTATATGCAAGATACATCCTTAATAATACGAAATTCTTAAAAGCTGCTGACCTTGGAATTTGTCACACAAATAGTGGTACTCTTAAAGCAGATTTATATTAAAATTCAGATAATGAATAAGTGTGGAATCATCCTCTAGATTGTTTATTAATTTATATATTGGAATGTATTGTCTCTTCTGGTTCTCAGTTGAATTAATTGGAATTTGGTTAATATTCCTTGAAAATTCAAGATGTACATCTTATTTGTCATGTAAATATCTTTAATATGATATTTTAATCAAAATCGTTAGCCATTTTTATAAAAAAATCAAGATTTTCGAAAACTGTTCCATGTAAACGGTAATTGGGGCGGGGGATTGTCGTGAAAATCTTCGTGTCGCATCTTTGGAAGTTACTGACCCTAAATACCAAGTGTGGTATTCATTCGACGTTTCGTTTTTGAGTTATGCTGTTCACAGACACACACACACACACACTAACCTTTTCTAAAAGTGCTTTTTTTATTAAGAGTGTCTCAAAACATGTATTGCCAGAAATCTCGGTATCGAATTTTTGGGTGGAATGCAATTCCTTCTCTACCTACTGTGTGCGTGGTAGAGAAAGTCATGTGAATGTATCGCATCAGTTTACATTAGGAAATGTTGGTTTAATAATAAATTAAACAAAGCGGAACTCTATTCGCTGTAATTTTTTCTGTATCGAAGATATGCAATGAGAATTTCAACATTGCAAATCGCGAAACCCATGGGAAAATTTCATGAATCTGGCTGATAAGTAAACTGCTTGTTGTCATGAACATGGACATCAGACCCTTCTTTCAACTTTTACGTGATGAAATACAGATATCCAGGGCTCATTAATTGTCTGAATTAGGATTTAAATATTTACATTATACATATATGTGTGTGTATAAATAAAGTTGTGTGTGTGCAATTATAGAAAATATATCCCTACAACAGGTGCTTAATTTTAATTATCTGGGATGCAATATAAAATGTCGGTAGAGACAGTGATGTAGGTAACAAGTTAAATAAATTTCCGGTTTCAATATACCGGACACTCAAAAAAAAAAAAAAGAGAAGCACAACCAAAATTTTTAAAACTGCTGCCGTTCCAGCTTAATTGTACGGATTTGAATCTTGGATTATTACAGAAAAGGGTCAAAGAAAGCTGCAGGCAACAGAAATGAAGGATTAAGAGGGATTTGATAAAATAAAAATAAATATACATGTGAAGAGTTTAAAATATGTAATCTAAATGACTAAATGGTACAAAAAGAGAACTGAAAAGTCGCTTTAAATCGAATGAGTGAAGACAGAATACCGCATATTATTTCTAAACATCAATCGGTGGTTAAAGGAGATGTCGGTCATCCTAGAAAGAGGTGGAGCTAAACAAAGTGTGAAGACGAAACAGGCATAGATATGTAATCCGTGTTTCTGAAGAAGAAGCTGCAGAAGAGTTTGAAAAACAAGAAAATAAATTGTTAAAGAATGAAATTTATCTAAATAAAAATATACAAAATCAGAATTTACTTATATGGGAAGTTCTGCCAATTTTCAGAAACCGGTGCATGTTGTGTTCAGAGTATGTAGGTAATAATTGTTTTCCTCCCGCGATATCTGTTGCGCTATAAAATATAAAAAAACCGGATATATTTATATCGAAATAATACCCTATTTTCGGGAAATTGTATTTAGACTTTTCAGGGAATATTAAACCTCGTCTCCCAGGCAAAACTTTTACCTCTCACTAATAAATATTCCACGATATAAAATGTAAAATACTGAGCTATTATAAGCAAGTTTTATTTTAACCATAAATCATTAACCTGCAAAAAGCTCGCTTCCTTCCCTTGAACTTTGCAAACAAACGCCGATGGAAATAAATAACAGCCTAGGTATCTGAAGTTTCTCTTTACGCTCCAAAGGAGAATGTGAGTAGACTAAAAAGTTGAGAGTAACAATTGGTATATTTGTGCCATGATTCATTCATTCTTCGTCTCGAAATATCTTCTGAAGTGTTGGGGAATTGAACACCTACAAAAATTAAAAGGCATACGCTTACGGAATTTTCGCATTTGTTAGTGAGGTTAACATAACCGTTTTACAGAAGTTTTTGCACTGTGAATTTCCAGGTACTGCTTCATGTCTTAAATATATAAATGAAGGACTGGATATATGTGAAATTCAAATTACAGAAACTTTACTGTCAGTAACTTCAGTAATCACACTATGCTTAAAAGTTGCTTACTTCCTTTGTATACTATTCGCGTCTTGGTTATTGGTGGATAAAAGTCCAGTTTATAGCAGCTAAATACTTCGTATTTTATTCATGAAAGTATAAACACATATACAAACTGTTATGATACCCAGTTTTTACGTACTATGGGTTTTAATGCGTCACGCGTCACAGGCGGCATCATTCTTTGACGAAGGCATACAAAACTTGGTTTCCCATTACAAGTGCCTGAATAACGACGTTGACTGTGTAGAGAAGTAGTGTAAACTGTAAGGTAATGATAGTAATAAAGTATTTGGAAAATAATGTTCTGATATATTTTTTTTTAAAATTACCGGTGCTTTAAAACACGCCTGGAATATAACAAGAATGATCTCAAGTGCTTTAGGACTTCCAAGTAGAACCTCTATGTAATTGTGGAGCTAAACTAAAATAGTTTCATAGAAATTCTCGTGGGAATATGTTAATAGCATTGCAGTTTCAATGCCCAAAGTGATATTTTAATTTAAAATGATCATATTAATGCTTACTGCAGAATCTAAATGTTATTGGGATGAACCTAATAGGTGCTATGTCTTTGTAGCTATACATGTAGCTTTAGCTTTCTATAGGTAACATAGAAAGAAAAAGCTGGCAACATAGAAGCAGAAGTTGCCTATGCAAAGGCAGAAGTTCTACCAGATTGGACTTCAGAGAACGGTGGTTAACAAATTTCTATTTGAGCGTCAGCCATTATTCTTCAACTTCAAAGTGGAGATGAGAAGTTGTTTTTTTTTATTGACCCACGTTTAGGTGCGAATTTTGAAGTAGGTGTTCTTTTGTAGTTCAACTGTTGGGGAGCCGAACTCGAAGTAGTTGCAACCACGTGCGATACAAACTTCCCGGTGACCTTCGCCCCAACGTTCATTTTCCGGTGGCCTTTACCCCAACGTTTAAAAATCAACTTTGTAATTTGAATGTTTATTTAAATATTATATTTGTATGCCTCGGCTATGTTAGTATTAATTTGTAGAAACATGTATCTCTTAGCAGAGGGTGATGCGGCTAAAGAATGTAGGCTTACACAAGTTATAATTTTTACTTCACTCCTTTTATTGATCCTTCACGCGATTAAATAACACTTTACTGATATAGATAGCTGTGAGATTATTTATTAATTACGCCTTCTAGCGACTGGCGTTTACCGCTTCAATTTGTAAATTTTCTATTTCACGGCTCTGATTGGCTAATTTTACTCCAATAGAATACTATTATTTAACTTATTTCTAGTTTTTGATTGGCTATTTATAAACTGTTTTAAATTGTACATTATTGTTCCAAGAATTACTAGTAGCATTATTAAAGTTTCAAATTCATTATTGCCTCAAGGTTACCTCATTGTTAGCAAATTTCACCTTCTATTCTCACAGCTCCAACATTATTAAATTACGTAATACATTCACATAACACAATATATAATGTACACAATAATATAAACAATGACTGTAATATACACTTTTTATATATTGTATTATACACATATTGCTTTAAGGCGGGCTGTTATTATTTTTATATTATATAATTAGACTGAAATCATTAAGTGTTAAAAATAGTGCCTCAGAGAGAATACTAAAAAAGAATAAAAATAAAGAAGTGGTGAAGGAAATGAAGAAAGAAGGGAAGCTAAACTACTACAGGAACAACAAAGGAAACCCATATTGCGTGCTACTAGGTTCTGTACTCCCTAACCGCATGCGACACCGTGTAGTGTTCTGACGTGAAATTAAACTCTTGCTCATATGAATTATCGCTATTATTTGTAGCTCTAAGCATTTATTAATGGTTTTCACACACGTATGCGGCGTATGCCACGGTCTTGGTATTCAGCCAAAGCCGAAACAAACCCGTAGCATACTACTGCATCATTGTCGCCATCTTCAACCATATCTGTGGCACCCGTTAGTATCTTTTAAAATACGAACTGCCTAACCAACGCCGCACAGGTACAGTTTTAGCTCTCCATTAAAATTGTTATTACTTTCATTAACCGTTGCCGCTCACATTTTTCCACTTCACGCTGCATGATTATCGCAAATCGTTTGAAGACAACACGCGGAAATTAAACTGAAGATCCAAATTTTCCGAGCTTTAGATTCTGCTGCTGTTTCATTAAGTAACTTGTGAAGTCTATTTATATCAACACTGAATTTGCAAAACGACTTAAGTCCACATTTTCATGGATTGTAGTTACGATTACAGAGATGGTTCTGAGGCCCAAGCTGCATCGTTTGATGACAAAATTACTTTAGTCCGTGGCTTCTGTACCACATTTTCATTGTTGGATTATTCGTGATTAGCAGTAAAACAACTTTAGTCCAGGACTTAAGCTGTTTTGCTTGTAATTAATTTTAGACATAGATCAAGGTTGGAAATACATTACTTTGTTTGTGTTGTAGACCTAAGTTTAGACAGTAGAAAATCACAATGGCATCTAATAGCAGCGATTTATGTACGGATAGTGCAGAAAGTTGTGGTGATAATAGTGGAAAAAGGGGGAGGGACATTAAAAGAAGTTCTGAATATAAGAAAGCTACAGTAAAACGTGTATAAATTAAAGGCTTGGTGCACATAAATCATGTGGAAACACTGAGGTTCATTATCTAAACAGTGAACTGACTGTAAAAAATCTGATGTGTTACACTCACATGACTTTCTCTACTCTTGTACAAGCTATTTTTACAAACGCTTATTCTCCATATGCTTCATGTTAATCCAGATATCGAGATGTCGATCTTATTGGTAATGTTCATGTGGATGCAAGGGGAATATGGTAGGTTTTAAGCGCTAGTCAAATATTTTAACGCTGGTTGCTATGTGGCGCATTCTATTCTGTTTGCATATCCAGGACATAAAAAATTGAATAACGAATTTGAGAAAAAGTATAAGTATTGGAAAATTTAAGGAAACAACAAGCAATATCTCGAAAATGGTTCACTCAACTAAAAAAATGTATATGACATAAATTGTGTATTTTAACGCGATCTACAGTTTTTGTGTAGTAAAATTTTGTCTATCTCTTATGGTTTACCAGTTATGCAAAAGTCGTTTACAATAAAGAATACTTTTGGAGACATTCCCAGGAAATTCAAGATATACATTTTATTTCTCATAAAAATATCTTAAACATATGATATTTTAATCAAAATCGTTAGAGCCATTTTTGAGAAAATTAAAATTTTCGAAAAATCTTCCATGTAAAGGGTACTCTGGGGTGGGGGGATTTTCTTGAAAACTTTCGTGTCGCATTCTTAGAAGACACTGAACCTAAATACCAAGTTTGGTGTTCATCCGACTGTTCGTTTCTGAGTTATGCTGTTCAGAGACAGACACACAGACAGAACACAGACACACACATGGACATGTTTCCAAAAATGCTTTTTTTGGATTCGGGGGGTCTCAAAACATTTATTTCCGGTGAAATCTCGGTATCGAATTTTTGGGTGGAATACAATACTTCCCCTACTTACTGTACGTAGTAGAGAAAGTAAAGAAACGCATGGTATGTTTCTTGTCAAATATCCTAAGAGCAATGTTTCTTATCACTATAATCACAAATATTTCAATACCCATTTCCGTTTAAGGTTTGGTAGGCCCAGTGTAGACACATTCATTACATGTGAAGAACTGAACGTTAAAATAAAAAGCAATTCACCAAAGAATTGTGGTGCAGGTGCAGCAGAACTCTGGTTCATAAACGTTTCAGCAAAGGTTTTACAAAGTACTGGAAGACGCAACCAAGTTAAATGTCGAGAGAGAGGATTTTCTTGGTGTTACGTTTGACATGCAAAATGTATGCTTGCCTAAAATACCAGTACAGGACATGTATTATTATCGACAAATTACTCTTCCAGTTTTCTCTGTACATAACACGAAAACTGATTTAGCATCCTTCTATATCTACCATGAGAGACAGGCTAGAAAAAGCCCAAATGAGGTATGCAGTTTCTCCTCCATTACTTCAACACCTCTGTTAAACCAGTATTAAAGAACTCTGGTTGTTTTGCAATGGTTGTCCGGGGCAAAATAAGAACAACACTTATCAGGTTTTTAATGGCATTAACTGCTAAGAAGCGTTTCTTGAGCATCAGACTTCTTCTCCCTATCAGAGGACACTCCTTTTTACCATCAGATAGGGACTTTGCAGTAGTGAAAAGACGTTTGAGGCGTGTGGACAGACTTTATACGATGAAGGACGTGTGTGAACACATGGTTTGTTCGAATGCTAAAGGAAATTTTACAGTTACTATAGTTGAAACTGAGGATGTGTATGATTTCAGTAACTGGTGGCCACATGTTTACAAAAAACTGCCAATTCCATAGAGACTTCTGTTAAGGACGTTCCCAGAGTTCCTTCAGTGTTTCAACCTTCATGGAATTCTGCTTTTCTGCAGAACAATTGGGTTTAGTAGTGGCAAAATCACTCATTGAGGGAGAATTTAACATTATTTCATACTTGGGCCAACATATCCACATTTCCCTGACCTTCCTATCAGAAAGGCCTATCCTAACGCTGTATGTTCAATCATTGAGATCAAACTTCAAGATATACATAACATGTTTAAATACATTTCAGACAATGGAAACATCAAAGCATTTTATGAAGGCATTTTAGCCTGGGAAACAAAAAAGAATCAATAAAACCACAAGGTATAATGTGGGTGGATTTTGAAGAGTATTTGTTACGTGCTTATACACACTGGTGATATTGTTTCAGATAATTTAGTTAAGCAATTTCTATGTATTCTTTATATATTAATGAATAACTGTCATACTATAATATGTTTTTATACTTCAGAATTACATTTCTGTGAACCAAAATTACAGTTAATTTGAAAAATGACTTAAGTCCCGCTTACATTTTTTTTAAACTGAAGAGGGGTTGAAAGGTATATACTTCTGTGGTAGTTTCATTCGGCATGCATCTATATTTAAATTTATATTATAGTTCCTTACAAAACACGCTTCTGTGCGACTATAAACAGTTCTTTGTTGTTCCTGAAAATTTATGCCTAGGGACTTAAGTCGTTTTGCAAATTCACTATTCATATGTATTCCTTTGGTGAACAACCTTAAGTGTCCAGGATATTCACAGTTAAAAATTTCGTGCAAGATGGGGGACCGATGAGAGCCCAGTTACGGATATTTATGTTCCTTTCTTACACAAGAGATGTAGTGCTTAGAGTGGTATTTTTGTTTATTAATCCGTTTAGTGATGAATTAAAACTAAATGTTATCTGTTCGTTTCGTTACTATCAGGGTCCGGATTTTGATGACATGCCATATTCTAAGTGTTGCATCATAACCATTGCTAATGTATGCATAAATCCTTATCATGGATCCCAGATTATGAAAATATATTTTCATTCGGTCTTTTTTGTAATTTTATGCCATTTTCTGTTTTTAAGTTGTTTTTTTTCGATTTTACGTCATTATTTTATTACCTTCTTACACTTTGCGTCTTTATTTAATAATTTTATTGCATTTCCGTTGAATATATAATGATTCTTATATTATTGACAATTTTCGTAAGCATAACTTTTCAAACATATGAAATTTCAACTGAAAAAGTCTTGTGTCTTGCACTCACATGACTTTCTCTATTCTTGTACAAACTATTTTTACAAACGCTAATTCGCCATATACTTCATATTAATCGAGGTAAACATCTGCAGAAACTATCTTATTGCTAATTTTCTTGTAGAAGCAAGGGGAATTGCTAGGCTTTAAGCGATAGTCAAATCTTTTAAGAGTTGGTTGCTATGAGACGCATTCCATTCTCTTTGCATGTCAATGACATCTCCTACTGGGAAATGGTAGCCGCAGTATATTCATGTAGACTGCAGTGTGTGAGGTGTCACCCCGCCTTTGTTTACCCTAAACCTTATAGATGTGTCATTACAATATCTAGGTATACATTTTAGAAGCCATTTATATATTTTTGCTACCTTATCCGGGCTTGCATCTCTGGTTATACATAACATTTGTATTAACACAAACTTAGCCGACCACATCCTCATTCTCTTTAGGCATAGTATCTATGAGCTATGCTATAGAAGATTTCTTTCGTCCATTAAAACGATAATTTCTCAAAACTCAAATGATATTCATAATCACGGATCAGAAATCCCTCAATATCAATACCTATAGGAAATGGAAGATAATCGGTGAATGTTGTGTCTCCCTGTACATAAAACATTTGCTGTATTTGACATAAGGGAGAAAATAATCCTGAGATTTTATATTCAACGAAACAGGGGCAAAATTAGTTTATGTAGAATTTATGCTCTTCCACAGCCCAATTTTTACTTTCTCTACTACGATAGTAAGTACGGGAAGTATTGTATTCCACCCAAAAATTCGATATCGAGATTTTACCGGAAATATATGTTTTGAGACCCCCTGAATCCAAAAAAAACCTTTTTTGAAACATGTCCCTGTGTGTGTCTGTGAACAGCATAACTCAGAAACAAACAGTCGGATAAACACCAAACTTGGTATTTAGGTTCAGTATCTTCCAGAGATGCGACACAAAGGTTGTCAAGAAAATCCCCCAACCCCAGATTACCCTTTAACTGGAACATTTTTCGAAAATTTTAATTTTCTCAAAAATGGCTCTAACGATTTTTGATTAAAATATCATATGTTTAAGATATTTTCATGACAAATGAAATGTATATCTCGAATTTTCTGGGAATGTCTCCAAAAGTATTCTTCGTTGTGAACGACTTTTGCATAACTGGTAAACCATTAGAGATAGACAAAATTTTACTACACAAAAAATGTAGATCGCGTTAAAATACACAATGTATGTCATATACATTTTTTTTGGTGAAGCAATTTCGAGATATGCTTGTTATTCCCTTAAATTTTCCAATACTTATACTTTTACGTAAATTCGTTATTCATCTTTTTTTTTCCTGGTAATGCAAAGAGAATGGAATACTCCACATAGCAACCACCTCTTAAAATATTTGACTATCGCTTAAAGCGTAGCAATTCCCCTTGCATCTACAAGAAAATAAGCAATAAGATTAACATCTCGATATCTCGATTAACATGAAGCATATGCAGAACAAGCGTTTGGTAGGCTTTAAGCGATAGTCAAATATTTTAAGAGCTGGTTGCTATATGGAGCATTCCATTTGATGCAGTATTATTGCTTACGTAATATGTTTTTACGTAAATTATTAGAACTTGAAGATCTTATATTGTGCTGCTTTTGTTTTGTTTGGTTACATAATTTTAACTGCCCCACGTATGGGAGCCAATTTGTAACGGTATTAATGTTATATCATTTAACATTATTGATAGCCCCACGTTGATGCGGTATTGCTTATAATGTTTGTTTACATCACGTGTTGAAGCCATCTTGTGACGTCATTCATTTGTTTGGTTTGTAGCTCCATCTAGTGTTAGCAATTTGCGGCAGTATTAGCTTTTGTTTGATTTCATTTCAAATGTCCTCCGGCTAGCTATTATCCTGTTGGCTTGGGCACGTATCTCTATACAGGTTGTGTAAACGGAAAGGAATCTTTTATCCAAAAATTACACTGATGAAGAAATTTGTTTTACACATTTATTGTCGAACACGTTAACTATCGCATTTATACATTGATCTTAACACTCGCCAAACTGAAACTGTTATAATAACTTCTTACTGATAATTCTTTCAATCCACGTACTTCAATCTTTTATATAATTAACCTTACAATACTTTAGATCTTTCATAATTCTGCTGCGCGTAACTTGTGAATCTATATCCGATGTATGACGAACTGACTGACTGAAGATGACGTGTAGTGTATACAGATTTTTGATGAACTGACAAACTGACGACGACGTGTAATGTATTGAGAATTTTGATGAACTGGGCGACCGACTGACTTTACCTCTAACTTGGCTTCTATTTATACTCCCACTCCCCGATATGCCTAAAGATTATAAATGAACTGCTATTGGCTAATAAAACGCGCCAACATTAGCGTCTATTTTAATATCCAATGAAAATTATGAATACATATGCTCTAAGGAGAAAACATTCCAGAAGTTTCTACCGAAAACGCGCCAACATTACGTAACTTCCTCGTTTCCAATAATGATAAACAGCTCACCCCCCCTCTTTGC
Source organism: Deroplatys truncata (assembly GCA_030765065.1). Taxonomy (NCBI): domain Eukaryota; kingdom Metazoa; phylum Arthropoda; class Insecta; order Mantodea; family Mantidae; genus Deroplatys; species Deroplatys truncata. The sequence continues at coordinate 30,112,962 of CM060980.1, read as the reverse complement.
ATTATTGCGTTATTATTGACAGTTTCAGTAAGGCCGTATAAACTTATTTCCAAATAATAATTACAATTAATAAACATCTGAAATCAATGTCACATAAAAATGCATATTCATATTACAATCATTATTTACATTTAAGTAATTTGTGATACAAATTACTGCATCATATGCCCCACTAGAAACATAATTATAAATATTTACAACTTGTTTGGAAATTTTATAATTGGGTTTTTAGTCTCCTAAATCTTGTAACACACGCTATCACTTTCACTTAACACTTAACACTTCACACGTATTTAACACACGACATATTTTTTTTTTATCCCGCCACTACTTACTGGCTCTTGTTTAATGTGTTTTGACATTTACCTAACATTACAATTTTTTTATAGCAAATACTGTACCCTGAATTATTTAATTACTGTTACAAAATTACTTTCTTTAAGTTGTTGATAACAATTTGTGCATTTAAGAATTTTTTTAATTACTATACATTTTTACCAAAAATATTCGCCCTCTACACATAAATATATTTACATCTCTTAAATCTAGACAATGTTTCACCTTTTCTGTTTGCTACTAAGTATTTGTTTCCTTTATTATTATTTTTACCCATTTTTGTTATTTTGTACATTATTTTAACAATACTCTTGGAATTGTATTTACGTACTTTTACTTTAATATCATATTAAGTTTCAATCTTTGCATTCTTAATTTTCAAATACTGTTATAGTTACAAAAAAATGTTATTTTGTTTTTAAATATTTATTTCCCCTTTTTTTTTTAATTAAATTTCTGTTTTCTCATGACATATATATTTAGTTAACCCTCTTACGTTCCAATACATTTCTCTGCAAGTCATCTTTAACTATCCAGCATTTACTTTACATCTCATTGCTATTTACCCTCCTGGATCAAATTGTGTGTGGCTAAACATTACTCGTAGCCGTATCCTAACCTTCAAATTTTTGTTCATGAATAACCTCTTGTATTCATTTGAAATTTCATCACATGATAACATTTGAAAACAATCTGAAGTTTCCTGAACTACACATCTTTTAACAACTATCATTTTCAATTCTTCTACTATCTCTTTAATTTGATAATACTCTGACAAATCTTTCATAAGCTGTACTGGATTGGAGTTTTCATTTTGAACATCTTGGTACAATTTATTTCTTTGCATTACTGTCTCATTCTGTATTTCTGATATCTCCCCTCTGAAATTAACTTGCGCCTGATTCACAACTACATTCATAACCTCTTTCATCTCTCTTAGCTCACTTGAAATACTACTCACTCGACTACCTGACTCTGTACATTCTACATCAACATGTTCAATTTTAGTATTAACCTCACTTTCTTTGTTACCTATTTCCCTGCTCATGTCTAACATTTTCTTCGAAATTTCTCTTATCTCACTTGCTATTACTTCCTCATTTTCATCACTCATTTTTGGCATACTACTATCTAGCTTCGTAACTTTCTTTTCAATTTCTTCCCTGCTTTTATCTACTTTTTGCTCTAATATCTCATTACTCCTACCAATATCTTCAATTGATTTCCTATGACTCTTTTCCATACTCTCAGTTAGTTTTTGTTCTAATTTCTCATAACTCTGAGTTAGTTTTTGTTCTAAACTCCTATCAAAATCTTCCCTCAATTCTTCCCTCAATTACCTCTTATTCTTTTCCATATTCTCATTCATATTTCTCAGCAATTCCATCATTTCCTTCATCATACCAGCATCAATAGTAATATTTCCTGCTATTCTATTCATACTTTCTGCACTAACATTTCCTTCCTCAAATATTACATTGCTTGAATTATTTTCTGTAACCTGTATTGAATTACAGCTAACTGTTACACTATCTCCCTCCATAATTATTTCTTCTGTATTATTAGTGGACATTGTTTTCTTTATCCTACCGCTCCTAAGGTACATTAAAAAACAATTTTTTACCCCTTTTTTTAGAATAAAAATCACACGTTTCTAACCTTTCTGATGGTATCTGCTGATGTTGCTTTGATGTCCAGCTTTCTGCCCCTCTCTCCTAGATTTGTATGTCGCTTCTGCGTTGTGTTATGATGAGTCCACGTCGTTTTGTTGTCCTGTAGTTTGGAATCTGCGTCTTGTAGATCATTTCACTGCTGCATTCGTTCCACGTCCTGGTTCCTTTCCTGGTCACTCTGCTACTTTCCTGGTTACTTTGCTTCTTTCCTGGTCATTGTGTTCCTTTCCTGGTCACTCTGCTTCTTTCCTGGTCATCGTGTTCCTTTCCTGGTCATTCTGCCCCACGTTCTGGGTGCCAATTTGATGCAGTATTATTGCTTACGTAATATTTTTTACGTAAATTATTAGAACTTGAAGATCTTATATTGTGCTGCTTTTGTTTTGTTTGGTTACATAATTTTAACTGCCCCACGTATGGGAGCCAATTTGTAACGGTATTAATGTTATATCATTTAACATTATTGATAGCCCCACGTTGATGCGGTATTGCTTATAATGTTTGTTTACATCACGTGTTGAAGCCATCTTGTGACGTCATTCATTTGTTTGGTTTGTAGCTCCATCTAGTGTTAGCAATTTGCGGCAGTATTAGCTTTTGTTTGATTTCATTTCAAATGTCCTCCGGCTAGCTATTATCCTGTTGGCTTGGGCACGTATCTCTATACAGGTTGTGTAAACGGAAAGGAATCTTTTATCCAAAAATTACACTGATGAAGAAATTTGTTTTACACATTTATTGTCGAACACGTTAACTATCACATTTATACATTGATCTTAACACTCGCCAAACTGAAACTGTTATAATAACTTCTTACTGATAATTCTTTCAATCCACGTACTTCAATCTTTTATATAATTAACCTTACAATACTTTAGATCTTTCATAATTCTGCTGCGCGTAACTTGTGAATCTATATCCGATGTATGACGAACTGACTGACTGAAGATGACGTGTAGTGTATACAGATTTTTGATGAACTGACAAACTGACGACGACGTGTAATGTATTGAGAATTTTGATGAACTGGGCGACCGACTGACTTTACCTCTAACTTGGCTTCTATTTATACTCCCACTCCCCGATATGCCTAAAGATTATAAATGAACTGCTATTGGCTAATAAAACGCGCCAACATTAGCGTCTATTTTAATATCCAATGAAAATTATGAATACATATGCTCTAAGGAGAAAACATTCCAGAAGTTTCTACCGAAAACGCGCCAACATTACGTAACTTCCTCGTTTCCAATAATGATAAACAGCTCACCCCCCCTCTTTGCATTATTGCGTTATTATTGACAGTTTCAGTAAGGCCGTATAAACTTATTTCCAAATAATAATTACAATTAATAAACATCTGAAATCAATGTCACATAAAAATGCATATTCATATTACAATCATTATTTACATTTAAGTAATTTGTGATACAAATTACTGCATCACATTCTCTTTGCATTACCAGGAAAAAGAATAAAGAAAAAAATGAATAACGAATTCCCATTTCAGAAAAAGTATATTAGAAAATTTAAGGGAATAACAAGCAATATCTTGTGAAGCAGAATATTTGTTGGTAGTTGGAAGATACTTCATGTTTATATGCCCCACGTTGGGCGCCAATTTGAAGTGGGATAGTAGAAATGGAATAGCGACTTGAGCACAGAGAGAGATGCCGACAAGCGATAAGGTTCTTTGTTCTACGCCGACAAGCCCCGCCCCCTCCCTTTGAGGGCTTACATGCCGCCAGGTCTCGTGTCGTTAGGCCCCGCCTCCTCTCGCTTTGTGTGCTTACCTAATGCCGACAGTGTTTGTGCTAACAGGTTCTACCCCCTCCCCCATGCGTTCTACTGTGGCGTCCTGACTTGAGGGAATTGTTTTCTCGAGGCCTGCCGCTGCTCGGCAAATTAATTAGGTAAGGTTCGTCAAACATTTTTTATGACTACTAAGGTCTGCATATCTAAGGCTCCTCGAGCAATTAAGTTTTTTGAATAATGAATTGTTGACTCGAGCGTGAGTATAAGTAGTCTGCTCACGGGAACAGTCTGTCATGTAATGAAACACTGCAGCCTTCTTCTATCTGGGGAAAGCGCTTGTCCATTAGCTGGCCATGTTAGACGCTTTCACCACATTAATAGACTTTTAAGTTTGCATTCCGGATCTGTTTACATACATTAGCGAACAACATCCTACTTCTGCCTGGTGGTAACGGTGACCTACATTAGCTGACCACGTTAGACGCTTTCACCACATTAGCGAACAAGAGCCCAGCATGTAATGAAAAAACCCGTAACCTACTTCTGTCTGGTGGTAACGGTGACCTACATTAGCCGACAACGTTAGACGCTTTCACCACATTAATAGACTTTAAGCTTTCATCGCGGATCTGTTTACATACATTAGCGAACAATGTCAGTAATTGTTTTCCTAAGTGCTCTACACAACTCTCACCGCTTCAACTTTAGCGGGGGAAATTATATAAAAGCAGCAGCTTCTCCAATGATTTTCACAGTATCGTAAGAACACTGCGATCTAAGCACTCTGCAAACTTTATTCTTTCAACGTGGAAATTACATCGACCATCATGTCTGGTAAGTTGTATCACCAATTCATCTTCATTAAAAAGTTAAATTATTACTTAGTACATTTAACTTATATTTGCGTTCTTGTTTTTAATGACGGCCCTTTATTTGTAAATAGCTGAGTATTCTAAAAGTTAATAGCTAGACAGTTGAATTTTTTCTGAAATGTGAACAGTTTAGTTAAGTATTCATTTTAGACAAGCTTATTCTACATTTAATAGCTAACTGCGCGAATTCTCAAAAAAACGTGAACAATTTAGTTAAGTATTCATCTTGTTGAGTAATTATTATTCCAGATATTTAAATACAGGATTTCACAGAGTGAATTATATTATTTCTAGACAAAATACAATTACATGATTACCCTACGATTCGAATAAAGAATCTTCTGTATAAATATTCTTCCGAGGGTAACCGGCGGTATTCGATCCGGGGACATCATGTTTGCATGCATTGATCGAACATTCATCAGTTAATGTTTCATTCCTCTTATGCAATTAATTTAGTAAAATTTCCAGCCTGTTTGCATCACGTTAAAAAGAGATATTTTCCATGAGTGTGTCGAATAATACAAATGCTTTATTTTGTCATAGAAATTTCTCAGGTGTTTAAAAATACATCGACATTTCCCTGTATAAGCAATGCGCAATAAAGTAAATTAACTTAATAATATAACTTTTCTTAAAAAAACAAGTAAATAAATAAATAAATAAAAATCTAACGCGTAAATTAATTACGTTTTCAGCATTCAGTTCTGCTAACGTAGCTGAGGCATACATCCAGCTCCAGCAGGATCGTTCCTCAAATACAGCTATGATTCAGGCACCCGAACAACCGAATCGTAAGCATTCTTCAGAGTTTAAAAAAATTAATGTAACAATTCATATTAACTTCTTGATCATATTCTTTATTATTATTATTTTATTTCCAGGAAGCGGTGTTTATTCCGGAGTCTGTCATCCATCGACCGCTGCAACGGCACCAGCAGGCTTCCAAACCTTCCTGGTGCCAAATCATCATGGATGGGGCTCTGGCCCGTACATACAGCAACACTCGATTGGTAAGAATTTACAGACCGGTGTTTGAGCAATTGTAACTAAAAAGTATTTAATAGTAGGTATAGAAGGGCGATTCTAGCATACAAAGACCTACCTACGACAGCCTAGAGTTCTGGATTGTATAAGGAGAAAAGGATATATTTAAGGGGAGTTTCTCACCACATGGGCAGTCACCTAACTCTTCCGGTCTCCCAGAATACCATGTATTTTCACGCATGTGTTTAAAACATCTATTTTTCACGTATAGCGTATAGATTCTTTAGAACTCTGTACTTAAACATGCTATACTATTAATATTATTATTAATATTATTTATTTTTTCCAGACCTCGCAACCATTGCACCAGCACCACAACGCTTCGCGACCGCTGCACCAACACCCCCAGGCTTCCAGACCTTCATGACGCCAAATCAGCAGGGGTGGGCCTCTGCCCCTTACATGCAGCAAGCACCGAACGGTAAGGGTTTTTCAATATTTTATGAACTTCTTGCTTTACACATTCTATATTATTATTAATATTATCATTATTATTATTTTTTCAGGAAGTGGACTTTATTTTGGGATGAGTCAGCTATTGTCCGCTGCACAGGCACCACATGGCTTCCAAGCCTTCATGGGGTCAAATCAGCAGGGTTGGGTCCCTGTCGCATACATGCAGCAACCACCGACAGGTAAGAATATTTTTCAACATTTTATGAAGTTCTTTTACACATTTTATATCATTATTAATATTGTTATTATTATTTCCAGGAAGTGGTCTTTATTTCGGAGGCGGGTTTGTTCATCACGCACCCTCTGCACCACAAGCTTTCCCTGCATCAAATCAGCAGGGGTGGGGCCCTGCCCAATACATGCAGCAACCACTGGATGGTAAGAACCCTTCAACATTATATGAACTTCTTTTACACATTCTATATTATTAATATTGATGTTATTATTATTAATATTATTATTTCCAAGAAGTGGACTTTATTTCGGGCGCGGTATCGCTCAACATGCGAGCGCTGTACCATCAGCCTTCCCTATACAAAATCAGCAGGGATGGGGGTCTGACATATGTGTGCAGCAACAATCGAACGGTAAGAATCCTTCAACATTTTATGAAGTTCTTTTACACATTGTATATTATTATTACTATTATTATTATTATTAATATTATTATTATTCCAGGAAATGATCTGGGTGACGCTGGAAGCCAGCCTATGGACCTGGCAACACAGCGATCAGCATCGCCAGAGATTGGTGAAGACTCGACCAGTGCACGGTCCGCCTCCTCAACGCTCGACACTCTGGAGGAAGTTATACAAGGTGAACCATCGACCTCCTCAGTCGCAGGCAATGAAACCGCTGCACCATCGACCTCCTCAGACGCAAGCGATGAAGCCGCTGCACCGTCAACCTCCTCATCATCATCCAATGATGTAGAACCAGTTAATGGAAAGAGAGGACCGACATCGGATGGGAGGGAACAGCTTACAATAAAAAAAGCCAAGGTTAGTGCTAGCAATTGCCTGGGTCTAGAGTGCAATACCATACAATCAGCATTCAAGGGACGTATTTTTAATAGTAGAATAGAAAATACATTAGAAATACTCGAGCCCAGAGTCTTTTTAGATGAGTGCAAGGAGCTTATTATTAAAGAAGCGGAAAACGTTTTACAGAAAAGCAGGAGTGGATTAAAGATGCATTGTTCCATGGAACTTGAATATTTAATCCAGAAACCTGATGAAGAGAAGTCTCTTCCCACTGGCTTTAATTCTAAGCCTGTACTGATTCTTCCATCAAGCGACCTCAATCAGATCTTCTCTTCAATTGCGGGGGATATTTTGGAAAACATTTCTACATTTGAGGGGGGAGCATTGTCAAAGTCCTTGTCAAAGATACTCAGCCTGGTGATGGGCTTTACACACTACGATCCTTTACATGCAGGTTCATACATTGAACTACCACAGAAAATTAGGCATAAGTATGCTGTTATAAACATAAAGAATGAAGACAACTTCTGCTTCGCATGGTGCATGCTTGCCTCTAAATACCCTGTTAAACGCAACTGCCAGAGAACCACAAAATACCCTGAGGAACTGCTTTTCGAGGCATTCAATTATGAATATATTGAATTTCCGGTACCCTTCCATCAAATTGAATGCTTTGAAAAGCAGAATAATGGAGTATCCATTTCACTGTTTGGTATAGAGGAGAATGACAACATTATTCCCCTATACCAAACACCTGAAAAGAAGCAGCACCACGTAAACATGCTATATATTGAAGAGGATGATAAGTCGCACTATTGCCTCATTAAAGACCTATCCAGACTAGTAAGGAGTCAAGTTACTAAGTACCAGCATAGAATATGGACATGTGAGGCATGTCTCAAGAGATGCACCAATGAAAAAGCTCTGGAAGCACATAGGTTAAGATGCGGGAAATGCCAACTGCTTAAAATGCCCCAACAGGATGAATACCTTGAATTTAAAGCATTCTCTAAAAGCGTTCCTGTACCTTTTGTTATATACGCAGACATTGAATCTGTTCTGGCGAAGGTTCACTCTTGCGACCCCTCAAGCAGCTCGAGTTGGACCCGAGGCATTCAAGAGCATGAAGCAATGTCTATTGCCTTGAAGGTGGTATGTAGGCATGACGAGGCCATGTCAAAATTCTTCCTCTTTAGAGGTCCGAATGCCGTCGATGACTTTATCAAGCAATTAAAATCAATTGCTGATGACGTCATCGATGTGTATTCCAATCCTAAACCCATGGATTTAACCCTTGAAGAGCAACAGAAATTTGACAATGCCTCTGAGTGTCATATATGCCTTGCTGCTTTCACTGTGAGCAATTTGCGTGTGAGGAATCACGATCATGTGACAGGGGAATATCTGGGTGCTGCTCATAATAGATGCAATTTGAATAGAAAGGTCCCGGATTTCATACCGATCTAATTTCATTGTCTATCTATGACAGCCACTTTTTGATAAGACGCCTGGCGTATGATAATAAGCCCATATCGTGCATCGCTCAAAGTGGTGAAAGGTATATAGCGTTTAGCAAACGGTACAGAAACATCAGCTTCAGGTTTCTGGACAGCTTTAAGTTTCTTGACGACAAGTTGTCCAGCCTGGCTGACATGCTGGAGGAGAGTGACTTTAAAATAACAAGGGCAGAATATCCTGTTGAGGAGCATTTTAAGCTGGCGAAGAGCAAGGGAATATTCCCATATGATTATGTTTCAAGTCTTACCATACTCAAAGAAACTTCTCTACCACCGAAGGAAGCCTTCTATAGCACTCTCACTGACAGCCACATCACAGATGAGGAATACAGGCATGCTGAAAAAGTCTGGGATACCTTTAATATCCGGAATCTCGGAGAATACAGCGCTCTATACCTGAAAACAGATATACTGCTCTTGGCTGATATTTTCGAAAAGTTTCGAGATCTCATCCTGGGGATGTATAAACTTGACCCAGCATGGTTTTATACATTACCAGGACTCGCCTTTGACGCTATGTTGAAGATAACAAAGGCAAAAATTTCCTTAATATCCGACAAGAGCATGCTGGAATTTTTCGAGTCGGGAATTAGAGGCGGACTGTGCACAGTGGTGAAGGGCTATACCAAAGCTAACCACAGGTACATGCCCAACTTTGATCAGCATGCTCCCGTTAAACACCTGTCCTATTGGGACATAAATAACTTATATGGAGCTTCTATGGAGTCTGCCCTCCCGTACAAGAATCTGAGATGGCTCACCAGAGAAGAAATTGATAGTATAAACTTTGCTGAAATCAAAGAAGACTCTGAGACTGGCTATGTGCTAGAGGTTGATATCGAATACCCCGACCATATCCACGACGCCCACAACGAGCTTCCTTTCTGCCCACAGAGTGCGATACCACCGAATGGCCAATACAAGAAACTGCTTGCGACATTAGAACAGAAAAGCAAATATGTCTTGCACTACAGGGTGATGCAGCAGTGTATTGAACAAGGTCTAACTGTGAGACATATTCACAGAGTGGTATCCTACGACCAGTATAACTGGTTGAAGACATATATCGACGTGAACACAGAGAAAAGAATTCAAGAGAAGTCAAAATTTGGTCAAAAGTTATGGAAAAAGATGAATAACGCCGTATATGGGAAATTTATAGAAAATGTGCGAAAATACACTGATTTCAAAATAGTTGGATCCTGGGATCAGGCAAAGAAGTTGATAGCACGCAGCACTTACCTACGCACCATAATTTTTTAGGAAAATCTTGTAGGAATCGAGCTGGGTAGAGAGGAAGTGCATATGAACAAGCCAATCTACATAGGACACGCAATTTTGGACATTTCAAAATTTATCATGTATGACTTCTTTTACAATATCATGAAACCAAATTTAAAAGACTTGCTGCTGAATTACATGGATACAGACTCATTCATCTTTGAAACGAGTTCTGATATCTATGATTTCATCAGGGAGAACCCCCAATATTTCGACACTTCAAACTTCGAAAAGGATAATGCATATGGCATTAAGCAAGCCAATAGGAAAAAGATTGGGTTGTTCAAGGATGAATTGCGTGGCTTGGTTATGGAGGAGTATGTCGGTATAAGAGCAAAGTTATACGCATACAGATACGGAGGGCAGACAATTAAGAAAGCTAAGGGCATCACCAGGACAGGCATGGATAAAATCGATTTCGGCCATTATTTTGAATGTTTAAAAGACCATAGCCTAAAAATTTATTCGATACAAAAGCATTTCGGAGTAAACACCACAAAATTACAACAATTGAAACAAACAAATTGGCTTTGAAGGGGGGTGACGATAAGAGGAAGTTGATGGAAGGAAGCTATAAGACTGTAGCGTGGGGCCATTATTCCCTTAGACCCGGTAATTGCTAGTGCCTAAACTTTTAAATAATGTATATATTGTGTAAAATAGATATCAAATGTGTGAGGGTTTTTTGTGTAACACTTTTCCCTCAAAAAAGAAAGAAAAATATGAATGCTTTTAAAATAAAAATACTCATGATTTTACAATCATAAAACTTTAGTCTTTATTAATTCTTCACATATTACAACAAGTCCTTTATATCAATCCATTGAGTATCTGGAAAACCATACCACTTTACAAGAACTTTGTTTCCAGTTTACGTATAACCTTTTCTACTAAACATGTATTAGGATAGTTAGTCTTTTTTAGTTCATGTCCATAAAAGCCACCTTTTATGATTTGACCATTCCTATCCTTTAGTATGTATGTTGTAGGCTTGGTACGGTTCACACGAAATACTTTGAAGATTTCAACGCTCCAGTTAGATTCATAACCCTTTTCAAAATGTCCTTTATGTTTAGATATCCTGACATAATCACCAACACTAAACTTCCTTGAAGCCTTCTTCTCTCTTCGTTCTTGATTATAATTATACACAGTCAGAAGAAGATCGTTGTTTTTCACTTCATTAGGTTTCATGCGGATAGTTGAATGAAAAGTATCATTGTACTTTACAAGGATTTTAGGTAAAAGATCTAGCCACTTGTATGAGCCTTGGACTAAAAACTCTCGGTACATCATATTCTTCAAGGTTCGAATTAAACGTTCAACAGCCGCAGCCTTCACATTGGTATAGGTGCTGTAGTGGTTAATATTATACTTAAATATTAGCCGTTTAAAGAATTTGTTATAAAATTCTTTCCCGTTGTCACTTTGAATATTCCGGGGAGGGACATCCATTTCTTGAAATATATCCTCCATTGCCTTTGCAACATTAGCTCCGCTCTTATCCTTTAAGGGTTTTGCATATGCCATTTTAGAGTAAAAGTTGATTGCGATCAGAGTGTACTTGAAATTTTTGTTCACTCTTGCATATGGTATCATTTCAATCAAATCAATTTGTAATAAATCGTTCATACCTTTGCTGATAATTTTGCGTCGTAAATAGTTCCTCCTCGCCGACCCGTGAAGCTCTCTGGCGATATTCTGTTTGGCTGCCATGCTATAACTTTAGATGCTTTCAACTCCCTGATAATTTCCTCAATCTCTTGAGTGTGACTATTATTACCAGCGTCCCTCGAAGCAATAAGTAACCTCAGCCTATTCACTAATGTGTTAGGGTTTCTCCAGAAAATGTAGTCAACCTCCTTATCAGACTTATGCTCCTTCCATGTCAGTCCTAGACCTGAATGTGTATTGAGCAAGGGGCGTATTATATTCTTGTATTTATACGATTTACCAGATTTCAAACGACCGTATCTGAGGTAACCAGATCTATGAAGAAAAGTACTTTTCATAATCTTAGCGTACGTCTCCAAGTCTTCACTGGTGTATGCAGAAATCTGAGGCGTTCGCTTAAAGATGAGCTCCGTCACACCGTCTGTAGACTCATACGTTTCATCACCTATCAATATTTGATTATTTATAAAATGAATATCTTTATTTCCAGGCATATAACTTCCATCCTGATATCTCACCCCGTACAATGTATCAATGCGGTCCTTGTCTTTTGAGCGAACGTGTTGAAGGAAAGTAGGAATACTTGTAGAATCATCATCTTCATTCTTGACTGTCTCCACAGCCAACCCTCGTAGACTGTCCAAAATATCCTTGAGGGGAGCGGTTATAGGCTTCAAAGCTTCGGACATGACATGCTGAGTCTCAAACCTGAGACCTTTTAGAGCTCTCAGTTTTTCTTTTACAGCCCTGGTATGCTCGGCTACAGACTCTTTAAATCTTATGCTTTCACTATCCATCTTACAAATGACGTGAAAATAGACGATTACATTCAATTTATAGTCTGCGTCCACCTTGAGTTCTCATCGTATCGATAGCCTTAGCTAACATCTCTATCGAAGTTCTCAGTTGCTCGGTTTCTTTCTTATGTTCCTGCGTATGTGTCTTGAACGCTTCAGCAAAGATTGCCGTATTAGCGTACTGGCTTCTGGCTGATTCTTCTAGACTCGTCATTTGCTGCACATTAGTTTTGTAAGCGTCCATCATCATATTTACATTTTCCTCCACTTTCTTAAGTTTATCATTGCATGAATCAGTTTTGAGAGTATTCAAAACCTCTGTCTTTAACTGTCCGACTGTAGCCTCTAAATCTGAAACTCGCTTCATCGCTAACTTTTCTAAATTACTAATTTTCTGATTGCAAAGATTCTGAAGATTTGTTTTTTCTCTATCAAGCTCTGCGGTAACTTGTTTAATGGAGTCCATTACAGAATCCACTCTGTCTTTTGTAGAGGTTGTTAGAGTATCCACTTTACTCGTAGTTTTATTCAGATTTGCTGTGATGTCTAGCAGCTTCTTACCTATTTGCATCTCGATTTTCTTTGGTAAGTACCTATTTAACTGCTGTCGCGTCTCGTTCGATTTCCTAATGATCATAGCTCTAGCATATCTTTTATTTACAGCATCTGTATCTCCGAGAGGATCTGCTATATCAGTGATTCTCTTATTGTCGAATATAATGTTACCATTACCATCTCTCGTCTGCGTGAGTGAATTGACATATCCAGTGATGAACTTTTTATTCACAACATCGTTATCGTGAACAGGATCTAGCAATACCTTCAATCTAACTTTATCAATCACAATGTTATTTTCCTTATCTCTCTTGAGGATATATCTTGAAATCAATTCATCGATCAGGGTCTTAGCCATAACTTCAACATTGTTAGCAGCTTGCTGAGAGAAATCTTGCATCCTAATTTCGACTGTATCCACATAATTCTTATTGGAGGCATCATGATTATCTTCAGGATCGTGAACGTTACACAATCTCTTATTCTTGAATTGATAATTTCCTTTGACATCTCTATTTATGATAAAACGATCAAACACTCTTCTAACTGGACCAGTTCTCTGAGAACCGAGCCTGTCGATGCTCATGGTTAACTACGAATGATCATTTCTTTTTTGTCGAGCTTAATATATACATCAAAACCATTCCTATATCGTCCCTCATTCATATGAAATTCAGGAACTATCACAACAAAGGGTCTTCCTTCTGTAGAGCTCTCCCAAACGTTCTTACATAGATCTTTAAATTCATTGTAGGTCATGTCGGTATTTACATAATCTTCGTAAATGTGCTTTAAGTTTAAATTGTCTTGTCTGAAGAGTATTATCATGTTTGTATTATCGCGAATTAAATGTTTTGGAACTTTAGCATAGGACTGCGCTAGATATACAGAATCGACATTTCGATGTCTACCCATACTGTAAAAGGATGCTATCTTTTCCTGCTTTTCAGTGATGACGTCATCAAATATAAAGATTGAATTTTCTTCGACTTCAGAAGGATGCAAAACATCATCCCCGTTGTCGAAGGTGTTCACTTCTATACCTTCGATGTTTCCGAGCACTTTAATTAGATATTGGTACTTTGGTTGATAGAGAGACTTTGAATAAATATACAAATTTTCAAAACGTAGTCCATTCTCATGGAGTAGCATATTGAGTAATACGTTTGTTTTCCCTGCACTGGAGCTCCCTAAAATAAGAGCTCTGACATTAGATGGAAATAACTTGCCATGGCGATCACTTCTAAAGTCACTTTCAAAGTCTAATACCTGAATAGGTAGAGAGCAGTGCTGCTTAACAAGCTCCATGTTAACAACTAACCTATAAAATGTATGTGCATTGTTTATATATATATATATATATATATATATATATATATATATATATATATATATATATTACCGTTTGTAAAAGTAGATAATGATTGACTGCAATGATATAAAAGGGCTAATGCATTCAATTACTCGTTTAGTCTATCATGAGAGCTAAGAGAGGGAGGTCGTTGCAGTATAAGCGCGGCTCTGGAATTATTAATTCCATAATTAATTCGCTCCCCTTTGAAGCTCACTTACCTGGATATAGACATTGCGGTCCTGGTACTAAATTGGAAAAACGTCTAAAAAGAGGAGACCCCGGAATTAACCAATTAGACACAGCCTGCAAACAGCACGACCTCGCGTACGCTGAGAATAAGGACACAGCTTCAAGACAAATAGCGGATAAGATTCTTGCAGAGAAGGCTTGGAAACGTGTGCAGTCATCAGATTCAACTTTTGGTGAAAGGTTAGCTGCAAGGCTAGTAACTGCAATCATGAAGAGAAAGGTTGCAGTGGGAGCCGGAAAGAGGAAAAAGAAGAGAGGAGGGTTTTTACCGTTGATACCCATCATTGCTGCTTTAGGCGCTGCAGCAGGTGGCGCTGCTCAGATAGCCTCTGCAGTCAATAAAAAAAAGGCTGCTGATAGGCACTTAGCAGAAGTTGCGAGGCATAACAAGGCGATGGAGACCCTAGGAAAGGGACTCCGGAAGGGCAGGTGTAAGAAGAGGAATAAAGGAGGATTCTTACCTGCAATGCCTCTGATGTCGTCTTTAGCCGCTGCGTCTAAAATAGCAAGGTCTTTGAAAAAAGAGGATCTAAAGGCGAGGGTTTAAAGAAGGCAAAAAACGGAGGAAGAGGATTGTACATATACCGGAGGAAGCCCTAAGTAACGTAGCCCTCGAATATTATGCTAAACGTTTAAAAATTCCTTATTTTAGAGGGGTTTATATGATTGACAAACTTCCTTTAAAACCGCACTGCAAAGAGAGACTTATTACCAATCTCGATACATCAGATAATGAAGGAACACACTGGGTTGCTATAAGGAAAGAAGGTGATGTCGCATACTACTTTGATAGTTTCGGTAGAGATTGAGAAATATCCACAAGACGTTAAAATCTACTATAATACACAGAGATACCAGAATTTCGATTCAGTCATCTGCGGACACTTGTGCTTGCAATTTCTTTTATCCTAGAAGCTGCTTCATCGTCAAGATGAGTGATACAGTTACAGTGAGTGGGTCAGACACTGTTATTTCAACGTATCTAAACCCTCCTCTACAGCTAGATCCTCCAGGTCATTATGAGATTGCTCTCTTGAATTTTGAAACATTCTATTCAATACCAAATGTCGATGAAAGTAATAATAGATTTCATTATATTCATAATGGTAAACCTGAAACCATTGTCATCCCTCATGGAACCTACGAGATTGCTGATATCAATACATTTCTAAAGGATAAACTAGAATTGAATGATGAAGTCTTCTTCATAAGGCCTAACAATAATACAATGAAGGCTGAAATTAAATGTCCTTATACAATAGACTTTTCTAAGGAAAGATCTATTGGTTCGCTTCTAGGATTCACAGACACTAAAATAATTCCTGCTGGAGAAGCGCTCGAATCTGACGATCTTGTGAATATATTTAAAGTGAGTATCATACTTGTGGAGTGCAGTATTGCAACAGGCTCTTTCATTGACGGTAAAAGCGGACATTCGCTCTACGAGTTCTTCCCTTCTGTTCCGCCAGCTATCATATCTCTCAAGAACCTTCGAACCCCATATATTTACCTGTCATAGATACAAACTATATAGACCAGATCACTATTCGAGTGGTAGATCAACACGGTAAGGCTATCAACTTCAGGAACGAAGTTATCACTACAAGACTCCACATAAGACGTAATGGCAATACATTTTAAAAGACACCTCAAATACTATAATAGACGACGTACACAGCGATCGAAGCATACTACCTCTCCAACTTCCGAGGAGTTAACACGTGCTAACCGCAAGTTCCTCGAAGAGTTAGGTTACAGGACGCTATAATGGACATCTTAAACGTGACAGAAGTTCCAGCCTTTGACGACAAGATCACCAAGGAGGAGGAGCATATTTTTCTTCCATACAACACCTCCGCTCTGGATGTAAACGATGAAATTAGAATACCATGCCAAGCTGAAGATTTGTATACGCTACCTAACAAGAGTTATCTCTACATCGAAGGTGCTCTTACCAAGGTAGATGGATCCCCTACTACTACATCGAAGCTCACTAATAATGCTATAACCTTCATGTTTGATGAGATACGTCTAGATATGAATGCTACAACTATAGACAGAACAAGGAATCCTGGAATTACTACAACTATACGAAATTATGTGACTCTCAACGCTATGGAATCGAATCGTCTGCTGAATGCTGGATGGGCCTATCCTGGTGAAGAAGTTGATATAGTACACGCGACGAATGGAGCTTTCAATGCTGTAGTCCCTCTCTCGATGCTCCTAGGATTTGCTGATGACCACAAGGAACTTATACTCAACAGCAAGTTTGAATTGATTCTCATAAGATCCAAAGATTCTAGAAACTGTGTCCTGAGTTCGAATGGAGAGGAAGCTAATGTAAAATTAACTAGAATCGAATGGAGGATGCCTGTAATTCGCCTTTCCGATGCTGAAAGAGTTCACATTCTAAAAATTGTCAAGTCTGATAAACCTCTACACCTTGCCTTTCGATCTATGGATCTTCATACCCAGCCTGCTGTACCCCAGACAAGATCTTTCACGTGGAATGTAGCAACAACATCTAAGCTCGAGAAACCTCGCTTCATCATAGTGTGTGCTCAGACTGCAAGATTGGGTGATTATAGCAAGAACAGTTCCGAGTTTGATCACTGCAACATTACTAATATGAGACTATTCCTCAACAGTGAATGCTACCCCTACCATGATTTGAACTTGGACTTTAAAAATTCAAAGTTTGCTTCACTATATGAAATGTACTGTAAATTTCAAAATTCCTATTATGAAAGAGAGAATTATCCTCTCTTGAAGAGAAAGGATTTTCTTCACCGTGCACCATTATTCGTAATAGACTGTTCTCACCAACCCGAGGAGGTTATAAATGGAGCTGTGAACATCAGAATCGAGATTCAAGCATCTGTAAATATACCAGCCCAGACGTCACTGTACTGCCTGATTCTACACGACAAAGTATTTACCTACAAACCTCTTTCTCACGTGATGCAAGCACTTATATAATTATGCATACGTTTGGGTGAATGGTTTTTGTAAAGGAATGTACAAGGATAAGTTTTATGAATAATAAATTGAATTCATATACTAAAACACTCTTTTATTGACTTTAGCATACATTTCAAGTATTTTCCTTCTTCCCCTCCTACCCCCTGAAAAACTAATTGCTCCTGACTTGCAGAAATCATTTAAAATATTCAAATGTCTTTCAATATAATGCAATATCCGTTTTAGGTTCCTTACACCTTCAATGTCTAAAGATATTACATTATTATTTAAACATGTATTTATGAAATGAATTGAACTGTCAAAAAATACAATAATATTGTATGCATAAATTACATTGTGATGAATATTGTCACAATATTCATCACACGCAAACTTTTTTTCTTGGCGTAGGTAATCTTCAATCATTGAAATGTTTTTGAATATTATATCCCAGTCTGATTTTGTAATATAAACAATTGATTTATCACTTTCACAATTTATGTAGAGGGGAGGAATGTCATAGTATAGTCCAATGTTCACGGAATGGGAGGGGGAGATGGTGACGTCATCAAGCGCATTTGATCGATTCTCCATGCTCCTCCGGGGTATCTTCAATGAATAAGAAGACCATAGGACCTTCGTTGAGGATTCTACTCTTACAACTCCTCTTCTGCTTTCTCTTCCCAGTCTCGTTCTGCCTCTTCCTCCGCTCCCTCCTCACACCCCTGCAACATATATTCAAAACAATGTTAGAAATATGATTTCATGTCCTCTGAAAGAGAAAAATACATATATTAGAAAAATCCTCTCCCCTTGCCACGCATAAAATTACTATCAAAGTGTGTCATACTCACTTCAATGGTTTGCACGATTCTGCGTGTATCTCGGGCGAGCAATCTGGAATCGTCTGATTTATCCCCTCCTGTACCCTCGTTGCTTTATCATCAGAGGTAGTAGTAATGTCGGGTAGTGGAGCAGCATCCTCGTCCATAGGCTGCGTATTGCGCTCTGCGATTGGATATTCCTCTATATTGACAATACGTCTCTCAGGATCCAGCTCCTCTATTGGCACGGGTACCTTAGGTTCAGTCATTCGCAGTCTGTAATAATTTAATTTTAGGTTAGACATAGAGTAGCATTAGAAGCAGTAAATGAATATGTAATTTAACATTTCTTCTACTTACTCGAGTTTTCTCCTCCTGCGCTGGTAGACCTCGCAGTTGTCCTTACATAGGAAGAAGGATGTCATGCGTTCATGCTGGGCCGGGTTAGTACAAAGTACAGAATGCATGTATCCCGTGCACGACTCTGTATCACATTCAGTTAGATGTTTCGAGACGAAGACATCGTCATCTTCATTGACATCGCTAAGATCCTCCGCATCATCACCCATGCGATTTTCACTGAAAGAATAAAATAATTTCAAGTTAGTTTTCATTTAACATGCGTACAATATATTACCGAGTTATAGAAATATATATATATATATATATATATATATATATATATATAAATATATATATTACTTACATGTTCGCTCCTCGATAAACAGGACAGCTCTCTGTACACACTTCCAGTGTAGTCATCTGATCATGATGCGATGGTTGAGTACACAACACTGAATGCATTAAACCATTGCATGTTTCGGTATGGAAGTATATGTAGTGAAAATAATCTTCTCCGCACTCGCTCCAGTAATCATTCATCTCAGATGCACGATTATCACCAGCCATTTCGATTATCACTGAACGAACAATAAATTGATCGCTCTGGCTGCCGACGTTCCTTATATACTGTTGACGGTGACGTCACGCGGCTGTGGAAGGGATTGAATGCATGTTGAGACCTGTTATTCGCCTTCGGGCAGAAGCCGGCTGTCTATTTTTGAATACAAAGGCCTTTTTTATAAGAACATTTATAATATTTTACTCTAATGTTATCCGTATTTATTTTATTTTAATAACATATGTGGTATTCACCGATCAATGAGACGCTTCTGAATTCTGAATACTTTATTCGCAATATTTTATTGAAAGAAATAAGAACTATGAAACTTAATCATTAATTATCAGTGGAAAAAATTGTCTAGACTTGGGTTTTTCTACAGTTTGTGATGGAAATTCTACGAGCTAAAAGGTATTTACATTGAGTGTCTGGATGTTTTTCAGAGCACTTAGGAAAACAATTACTGACATTGTTCGCTAATGGGGTGAAAGCGTCTAATGTTGTCAGCTAATGGAGGTCACCGTTACCATCAGACAGAAGTAGGTTACGGGTTTTTTCATTACATGCTGGGCTCTTGTTCGCTAATGTGGTGAAAGCGTCTAACGTGGTCAGCTAATGTAGGTCACCGTTACCACCAGGCAGAAGTAGGATGTTGTTCGCTAATGTATGTAAACAGATCCGGAATGCAAACTTAAAAGTCTATTAATGTGGTGAAAGCGTCTAACATGGCCAGCTAATGGACAAGCGCTTTCCCCCGATAGAAGAAGGCTGCAGTGTTTCATTACATGACAGACTGTTCCCGTGAGCAGACTACTTATACTCACGCTCGAGTCAACAATTCATTATTCAAAAAACTTAATTGCTCGAGGAGCCTTAGATATGCAGACCTTAGTAGTCATAAAAAAATGTTTGACGAACATTACCTAATTAATTTGCCGAGGGGCGGCAGGCCTCGAGAAAACAATTCCCTCAAGTCAGGACGCCACAGTAGAACGCATGGGGGAGGGGGTAGAACCTGTTAGCACAAACACTGTCGGCATTAGGTAAGCACACAAAGCGAGAGGAGGCGGGGCCTAACGACACGAGACCTGGCGGCATGTAAGCCCTCAAAGGGAGGGGGCGGGGCTTGTCGGCGTAGAACAAAGAACCTTATCGCTTGTCGGCATCTCTCTCTGTGCTCAAGTCGCTATTCTATTTCTACTTGGGATATTTGTTTGTATTAGTTAGAAGATGCTTCATGTTTATCTGCACAACGTTTGGAAGCCAATTTGTCGCGGTAACTTCGTGTTATCTATTGCTGGGCGCCTGCTATTGAATTACAGCTAACTGTTACATTATCTCCTTCCATAATTGTTTCTTCAGTATTATTAGTAGACATTGTTTTCTTAATCCTACCACTTCTTAACAACATTTAATTTCTCACAATTTTTTAGGATGAAAAAAATTTACAATATTCTAACCTTTGTGATGCTGTCTGTTGATGTTGCTTTGAT
This sequence comes from Deroplatys truncata, assembly GCA_030765065.1. NCBI lineage: Eukaryota > Metazoa > Arthropoda > Insecta > Mantodea > Mantidae > Deroplatys > Deroplatys truncata. Next base: position 30,092,231 of record CM060980.1, on the reverse strand, counting down.
GTCCAGCTTCCTGCCCCTCTCTCCTAGATGTATATGTCGCCTCTGCGTCGTACTATGATGAATCTGCGTCGTCTCGCTGTTTTGGTGTTGTGGTTGAATTCCCCTGTTGCCTTCTATTCTCGTAATTACGATGTCCACTCATCCGCGTCGTCGGTCATTCTTGTGGTTTTTTCTGGAACCTGCGTCTTGTAGTAAATTTCACTGCTCCATTCGCTCCACGTCCTGGTTCCTTCGTCCCTTCCTGGTTATTTTGCTCCTTCCTGGTTAATTCGCCCCTTCCTGGTTATTTCGCCCCACGTTGGGCGCCAATTTGAAGTAGAATATTTGTTGGTAGTTGGAAGATACTTCATGTTTATATGCACCACGTATAGGAGCCAATTTGTCGCGATCACTACGTGTTATCCTATTTCTGAGCGCCTGTTATTGTTTTACTACTTTGAATGTTGGGTTCATTGTCCTCCGGCTAGCTATTATTTCTCGGTCGAGCACATCTCTTAAACAGGGTGTGTAAACGGAAAGGATTTATTACTGAAAGATAACACTGATAAAAGAATTTGTTTTTACACTTTCATTACCGTCACAATTAATTAAGGTCACATATTGACTCGTGATACACGCCAGACTGAAACTGTTATATTTTCTAATATCACTATTATCACTTATTTACTGCACATTATTAATTCGCGTGTTTCACATTTATAACTAACTTTAAGACGCGAGAGATTCTGTAGAATTGCGTAACGTGTACTTTATGTATGCTTCCGTTGAACTACGTGACGTAAAACTCACGAATACTTATGTTGAACTGATCGACGTATTACACGCGAATGCTTCTATTGGACTGACGAAATCTGCCTCTGACTTTAGCTTTTTATACTCCCACACCCCGATATGCCTAAAGATTATAACCGAGCTGCTATTGGTTAATAAAACGCGCCAACATTAGCGTCTATTTTTTATGTCCAATCAAAATTACGACCACAAATGCTCTAGGGAAAATATTCCCGCTATTTCTAAGAAAAGCGCGCCAATCTGACGTCATTTGTTTGTCTCTTCTAATTAATATTCAACTCACTCCCTCGTTTCATTGTTACCCGCTCCTATTGTCAGTTTCAGTGAGTCCGTGTAAACTTATTTCCTAACAATGCTTATAATTAACAAACATGTCATACAATAATGCTTATTTACACTACAATCACTCTGGCATTTACATTGTTCTGATACAAATTACTGCCACACTTGAAAATGGTTCACTCAACAAAAAAAAGTATATGACATAAATTGCGTATTTTAACGCGATCTACATTTTTTGTGTAGTAAAATTTTGTCTATCTCTTATGGTTTACCAGTTATGCAAAAGTCGTTCACAATGAAGAATACTTTTGGAGACATTCCCAGAAAATTCGAGATATACTTTTCATTTGTTATAAAATATCTTAAACATATGATATTTTAATCAAAATCGTTAGCCATTTTTGAGAAAAGTAAAATTTTCGAAAAATGTTCATGTAAAGGGTAATCTGGGGTGGGGGATTTTCTTTAAAACCTTCGCGTCCCATCTCTGGAAGATACTGAACCTAAATACCAAGATTGGTGTTTATGCGACTGTTCGTTTCTGAATTATGCTGTTCACAGACACACCCACACACGGACATGTATCCAAAAATGTCTTTTTTTGGATTCAGGGTGACTCAAAACATATATTTCCGGTGAAATCTCGGTATCGAATTTTTGGGTGGAATACAATACTTCCCCTACTTACTATACGTAGTAGAGAAAGTAAAAAGCGGCCAGCGAAATAAACGGTCAAAAGGAATGTTGCAAAATAAGTGGTCAAAGGATTATTTGGTACCGGAGCACACTGTTTGGATTTAAGGAAAATCCAAGAATGTGAAAAACCCGGTCAGGTATGTTACACTGCATGTCAGGTAAGCACTTATACGAAATCACATATTATAACTGTTTTTACCACTTATGTTTCACTGAGAGTGATCGAGTAGATGGAAGCGATTACTACTAAAAAGGAGAACCCATGTGCACTTCACAATAATTAAGCATACCGAAAGTACAGGACAACATTAGTTGGCATTATAACATTAATCTGTGTGAAAGAAAAGCACGAGAAATGTGGCGGAAGTAAGAGAAATGATATTTTGAGAGCATCCGAGCATCAGCTTGGAGCACACAATGAAGCCTATTTAGAGGTGAAGAAGCGCACATATCAGGCGAAGAAGGGAGCTCGGGAGGAGCACTTTTAATGTACTTCTAAAACAATCTATTGTGTTGAATTCACATGACTTTCCTTACCTTCTATCATTTACAAGTGGGTATACAAACTATTACGGAAGTTTATTTTTCTATCTACTTCATTTTAATCGTGATAAGCTTTTGCAGAAATAGCTACATTACACACTCCGTTAGGATACAAAATGAACCGAGATAGTCAAAATGTTTTTAAAAGCTTTGGAAAATGCCATAACTTTTTCATGCAATCACGAGAAATGATTGAATATTAATAGGACTTTAAATTAAGGACAAAATTATTGAATAGATCCAACCATTAATGACGGATATATCGGAAATGGACTTATGCTACAAAAAGCTATTTGAAAAAATTGTGTGTTTTAAAGATTTTGTGTAGTACGTTTACGTCTATCGCTTAGTGTTTACAAGTTATATAAAATTCATTCCGAACGAAGACGACTTCACAGGATTACCAGAAGATTTAAGACATATTTCATTTATCATGTATATATTACTTTCTCTACTACGTATAGTAAGTAGGGGAAGTATTGCATTCCACCCAAAAATTCGATACCGAGATTTCACCGGAAATACATGTTTTGAGACCTCCTGAATCCAAAAAAAGCATTTTTGGAAACATGTCCGTGTGTGTGTCTGTGTGTGTGTGTGTGTCTGTGTGTGTGTCTGTGTGTGTGTCTGTGAACAGCATAAATCAAAAACGAACAGTCGGATAAACACCAAACTTGGTATTTAGGTTCAATATCTTCCAGAGATGCGACACGAAGGTTTTCAAGAAAATCCCCCCACCCCAGACTACCCTTTACATGGAACATTTTTCGAAAATTTTAATTTTCTCAAAAATGCCTCTAACGATTTTGATTAAAATATCATATGTTTAAGATAATGTCATGAGAAATGAAATGTATATCTCGAATTTTCTGGGAATGTCTCCAAAAGTATTCTTCATTGTGAACTACTTTTCCATAACCGGTAAACCATAAGAGATAGACAAAATTTTACTACACAAAAAATGTAGATCTCGTTAAAATACACAACTTATGTCATATACATTTCTTTTGTTGAGTGAACAGTTTTCGAGATATTGCTTGTTATTCCCTTAAATTTTCCAATACTTATACTTTTTCTCAAATTCGTTATTCATTTTTTTATGTCCTGGACTTGCAAAGAGAATGGAATGCGCCGCATAGCAACCAGCGTTAAAATATTTGACCATCGCTTAAAAGCTACCATATTCCCCTTGCATCTACAAGAAAATTAGCAATAAGATTAACATCTCGATATCTCGATTAACATAAAGCATATGGAGAATATGCGTTTGTAAAAATAGATTGTACAAGAGTAGAGAAAGTCATGTGAGTGTAACACATCAGATTTTTAATATTGTTAGGGCCATTTTTTAGATTATCAAAAATTTCAATGTTCCATCTAAACGGCGGGGGATTTTCTTGAAAACCTTCGTGTAGCATCTTTGGAAGGTACTGAATTTAAATACCAATTTAAATATTTATCCGACTTTTCGTTTTTGCTGTTCACACACACACGCGCGCGCGGGCGTTTTTCTAAAAATTCTCTTTTGGATTCAATGAACGTACGAAAACTAAAAAGAACACGTATTTGCGGTGAAATCTCAGTTTTGGATTTTTGGATAGGAATATAATACTTCATGATAATATACAGGTTGTCTCTGGATTCCAGTAACACCTTTCTTAAATCGTTATACAAAGACTAAAAATTACACAGGTTTCGTATTTAAAGAGGAACTCAAATGGTTTTGTTTGGATTTTACTGCCAATGCTCGTACTTACTGCATTTTCTACAGTTGGCATTTTGTAAAGATGGCGACTTCTGTCGAAAAGTGCGCTTGCTGCGTATTGGAATTCTACAAAAAAATTTGATGTGTTACCCTCACATGACTTTCTCTACTCTTGTACAAACTATTTTTACAAACGCTTATTCTCCACATGCATCCTGTTTATCGAGATGTTAATCTTATTGCTAATTTTCTTGTAGATGCAAGGGGAATTGGTAGGCTTTAAGCGATAGTCAAATATTTTAACGCTGGTTGCTATGTGGAGTATTCCATTCTCTTTGCATTACCAGGACAAAAAAAATCAATAACGAATTCCCATTTCATAAAAAGTATAAATATTGGAAAATTTAAGGGAATAACAAGCAATATCTCGAAAATGGTTCACTCAACAACAAAAAATGTATATGACATAAATTGTGTATTTTAACGCGATCTACATTTTTGTGTAGTAAAATTTTGTCTATCTCTTATGGTAAATATATGATATATTAATCAAAATCGTTAGAGCCGTTTTTGAGACAATTAATGTTTTTGAAAAATGTTTCACGTAAAGTGTAATCTGGGGTGGGGAGGATTTTCTTGGAAACCTTCGTGTCGCATCTCTGGAAGATACTGAACCTAAATACCAAGTTTGGTGTTTATCCGACTGTTCGTTTCTCAGTTATGCTGTTCACAGACACACACACACAGACACACACACACACGGATATGTTTCCAAAAATGCTTTTTTTTGGATTCAGGGGGTCTCAAAACATGTATTTTCGGTGAAATCTCGGTATCGAATTTTTGGGTGGAATACAATATTTTCCCTACTTACTGTACGTAGTAGAGAAAGTAATAAGAGTGCTACAGATGTCTAACGGAAATCCAGGACTAAGTACGATAAAGAAGCACCGAGCAGGAAGTCTATTTACGCCTGGCATGACAAATTTGTAAGCACTGGTTGCTTGTAACCTAAGAAAACTAGTGGCCATCCTAAAATGAGTTAAAAGACGGTTAACCGTGTGAGAAAGGCATTCATAAGAAGTACGAAACAATAATCGCGTAGAGTACCCCACGAGCTGTAAGTACTACATGTCACCTTTACTACAAACTCTGGAAGAACTCAGGTGTAGGGTTGAAGAAGTTACCACCGCTGATTCTAAGGGTATGATCCAAAGAGTATGGCAAGAGTTAGATTATCGTGTAGATATATGCCGAGTTAGACGTGGTTCCCCTATCGAGTCATTGTGAAATCAAACGCTGAAAACAAAACCATTTGAGTTCCTCTTTAATATGACGTATATACGAAAGCGATATCATTTATAGTTTTGGTGTCACAAATTAAAAAATGTGTCACCGGTCTTCCGCTTATTTTGCCATTCCAAAGTCAAAAGTGTGAAAGGAATCGGTATTTTTAATCGATTAAACTTAAGAATAAGGATATCTTTCAGTATTTATAATAGCTGTTAACGTTCAGCAGTACGTTAAAGTGATCGAGGCTGACTGCATATTTCACATAATGCAAAACCACCACAACATCCCGCTTCCTGTACCTGCTCTAGAAGTTTGGTCGCTTTTTTCACAGACCGTAATTTCTAAACCACCACAACATCCTGCTTCCTGTACCTGCTCTAGAAGTTTGGTCGCTTTTTTCACAGACCGTAATTTCTAAACCACCACAACATCCTGCTTCCTGTACCTGCTCTAGAAGTTTGGTCGCTTTTTTCACAGACCGTAATTTCTAAACCACCACAACATCCTGCTTCCTGTACCTGCTCTAGAAGTTTGGTCGCTTTTTTCACAGACCGTAATTTCTAAACCACCACAACATCCCGCTTCCTGTACCTGCTCTAGAAGTTTGGTCGCTTTTTTCACAGACCGTAATTTCTAAACCACCACAACATCCTGCTTCCTGTACCTGCTCTAGAAGTTTGGTCGCTTTTTTCACAGACCGTAATTTCTAAACCACCACAACATCCCGCTTCCTGTACCTGCTCTAGAAGTTTGGTCGCTTTTTTCACAGACCGTAATTTCTAAACCACCACAACATCCTGCTTCCTGTACCTGCTCTAGAAGTTTGGTCGCTTTTTTCACAGACCGTAATTTCTAAACCACCACAACATCCCGCTTCCTGTACCTGCTCTAGAAGTTTGGTCGCTTTTTTCACAGACCGTAATTTCTAAACCACCACAACATCCTGCTTCCTGTACCTGCTCTAGAAGTTTGGTCGCTTTTTTCACAGACCGTAATTTCTAAACCACCACAACATCCCGCTTCCTGTACCTGCTCTAGAAGTTTGGTCGCTTTTTTCACAGACCGTAATTTCTAAACCACCACAACATCCCGCTTCCTGTACCTGCTCTAGAAGTTGGGTCGCTTTTTTCACGGACCGTAATTTCTAAACCACCACAACACCCCGCTTCCTGTACCTGCTCTAGAAGTTTGGTCGCTTTTTTCATAGACCGTAATTTCTAAACCGCCACAACATCCTTCTTCCTGTACCTGCTCTAGAAGTTTGGTCGCTTTTTTCACAGACCGTAATTTCTAAACCACCACAACATCCCGCTTCCTGTACCTGCTCTAGAAGTTTGGTCGCTTTTTTCACACACCGTAATTTCTAAACCACCACAACATCCCGCTTCCTGTACCTGCTCTAGAAGTTTGGTCGCTTTTTTCACAGACCGTAATTTCTAAACCACCACAACATCCCGCTTCCTGTACCTGCTCTAGAAGTTTGGTCGCTTTTTTCACAGACCGTAGTTTCTAAACCATCCTACATCCCTCATCGTGTACCTGCCCTAGAAGTTTGATCGCTTTTTTCACAGACCGTAATTTCTAAACCATATCACACACCTCTTCGTGTACCTGCACTAGAAGTTGGGTCGCTTTTTTCACAGACCGTAATTTCTAAACCATATCACACACCTCTTCGTGTACCTGCTCTAGAAGTTTGATCGCTTTTTTCACAGACCGTAAATTCTAAAGCATCCTACATCCCTCATCGTGTACCTGCACTAGAAGTTTGATCGCTTTTTTCACAGACCGTAATTTCTAAACCATATCACACACCTCTTCGTGTACCTGCTCTAGAAGTTTGATCGCTTTTTTCACAGACCGTAAATTCTAAAGCATCCTACATCCCTCTTCGTGTACCTGCCCTAGAAGTTTGATCGCTTTTTTCACAGACCGTAATTTCTAAACCATATCACACACCTCTTCGTGTACCTGCCCTAGAAGTTTGATCGCTTTGTTCACAGACCGTAATTTCTAAAGCATCCAACATCCCTCTTCGTGTACCTGCCCTAGAAGTTTGATCGCTTTTTTCACAGACCGTAATTTCTAAACCATATCACACACCTCTTCGTGTACCCGCCCTAGAAGTTTGATCGCTTTTTTCACAGACCGTAATTTCTAAACCATCTCACATCCCTCTTCGTGTACCTGCCCTAGAAGTTTGATCGCTTTTTTCACAGACCGTAAATTCTAAAGCATCCTACAGCCCTCATCGTGTACCTGCACTAGAAGTTTGATCGCTTTTTTCACAGACCGTAATTTCTAAACCATATCACACGCCTCTTCGTGTACCTGCACTAGAAGTTGGGTCGCTTTTTTCACAGACCGTAATTTCTAAACCATATCACACACCTCTTCGTGTACCTGCTCTAGAAGTTTGATCGCTTTTTTCACAGACCGTAAATTCTAAAGCATCCTACATCCCTCATCGTGTACCTGCACTAGAAGTTTGATCGCTTTTTTCACAGACCGTAATTTCTAAACCATATCACACACCTCTTCGTGTACCTGCTCTAGAAGTTTGATCGCTTTTTTCACAGACCGTAAATTCTAAAGCATCCTACATCCCTCTTCGTGTACCTGCCCTAGAAGTTTGATCGCTTTTTTCACAGACCGTAATTTCTAAACCATATCACACACCTCTTCGTGTACCTGCCCTAGAAGTTTGATCGCTTTGTTCACAGACCGTAATTTCTAAAGCATCCAACATCCCTCTTCGTGTACCTGCCCTAGAAGTTTGATCGCTTTTTTCACAGACCGTAATTTCTAAACCATATCACACACCTCTTCGTGTACCCGCCCTAGAAGTTTGATCGCTTTTTTCACAGACCGTAATTTCTAAACCATCTCACATCCCTCTTCGTGTACCTGCCCTAGAAGTTTGATCGCTTTTTTCACAGACCGTAAATTCTAAAGCATCCTACAGCCCTCATCGTGTACCTGCACTAGAAGTTTGATCGCTTTTTTCACAGACCGTAATTTCTAAACCATATCACACACCTCTTCGTGTACCTGCTCTAGAAGTTTGATCGCTTTTTTCAGAGACCGTAAATTCTAAAGCATCCTACATCCCTCTTCGTGTACCTGCCCTAGAAGTTTGATCGCTTTTTTCACAGACCGTAATTTCTAAAGCATCCAACATCCCTCTTCGTGTACCTGCCCTAGAAGTTTGATCGCTTTTTTCACAGACCGTAATTTCTAAAGCATCCAACATCCCTCTTCGTGTACCTGCCCTAGAAGTTTGATCGCTTTTTTCACAGACCGTAATTTCTAAACCATACCACACACCTCTTCGTGTACCTGCCCTAGAAGTTTGATCGCTTTTTTCACAGACCGTAATTTCTAAAGCATCCAACATCCCTCTTCGTGTACCTGCCCTAGAAGTTTGATCGCTTTTTTCACAGACCGTAATTTCTAAACCATATCACACACCTCTTCGTGTACCCGCCCTAGAAGTTTGATCGCTTTTTTCACAGACCGTAATTTCTAAACCATCTCACATCCCTCTTCGTGTACCTGCCCTAGAAGTTTGATCGCTTTTTTCACAGACCGTAATTTCTAAACCATCTCACATGCCTCTTCGTGTACCTGCACTAGAAGGCTAAAAGGTTGTTTTTCAAACACCGTATTTTTCTTCGACCATTTTTTCGCGACACGTTTAATATCTACGCGTTTAGGATATAAAGTAATCTTTTAGGAGTTGAAATTAAAAGCTGTAAACAACACCATTAGGCTCCCACCAAAAGTCGTTTATGGGCACAAACGTTTAGTGAAATACATTCAGAGATCCGTATATGTATATGGAAGTTACAAACAGACAAACAATATTTTATATATTCTTGCTTTGAAAAATCTTATATTTTATCGCTTCACAAAATAACGTGTCATTTTCAGCATTATATATGCTAAGCATTGAATCTCAATGCGTTTTAACGTATTTAGAATATTTTAGCAAATGCATAAATGTTCCAGGGCCTACAAGAGCCATGCTTCAAATTAACAAATAAAGTGATGAAAGGTAAGTTTACAAGTTGTCTGTTCCATTAGCAGAAATATAGAGGATACAGAAATTATATTCTCCGGTCATTTTGTCTAAGCTAAATCGCGGATCACTACAAATTTTGAGATATGAGCATAAGCGTTAAAACGTCAATAATTAATTAATTTATTATTATTAATAATAGTAAAACAATAACAAATATAATCCACTCCCATGCGGTAATAGCTTGTCTGCGTAATGTTCTGCAGGATCCGAGAACAAATCTCGCTTGGAATGAATGGCTAAGATTAGGCCTTTTTTCCGGTCATCAGGGTTGTCGTGCAAAAATAAATGTCGGATGTATCTAAGCACGTTAGATCCGGGCTGATGTGAGTGCTTCATTATTCATCATTTAAATTATATGGGAAAATAAGATCTCATAAAGATCGTTAAACAAAAAACTATACATTTGAAAGTGAACTGAATTAATATATGTCTACTTTGAGAAACAAATGTATACCTAACATGAAATTACTGCCTGGGGTTGTACGTTAGCCACACCAAATCCATCCATTTGTTTATAAGTGAAAAGTGAAAATGCTTTATTAAAAAGTAATAGTCTTTGGTGTTCAAGCGACGTGTTACGAAATAATACTAAGTTATATACATTATTACAATATTTACACATCGTGTTCCATAAGTTTTATTTTTCTTCTCCACTGACCCCTGTCATTCCATTCCTCTTCCTCCTGTTCTTTCGCTTTCATTCCCGTCCTTGTTTCTTGCATTCAATTATTTCTGGGTCCACCCCTTCCTCTTCCCTCAGTTGGACAACATTCCCAAACTTTTCTGGGTATTATTTCCTGTGGTATCCTCTGATATGAGCCTGCCGGTTTAGTTATATCTTACATATTCTACCACAGAATTCCTAACTTTCATTTCTTTCTTACTATCAGTGTTCCTATTTTTTCTAATTTTGAATACCTCGCTGACCTTAAAAAAACTATTTCCATTGGCATTAACTTCGATGTAAAATCTATATCGAGTTTCCAATTATTAAAGCAAGATCATGATGATGGTGATAATAATAATTAATAAAGTCTTTATTATTGTCGTGTTATAGATTCCGCTTCCTAGTCATATTTACATCAAAACGACCTAGTATTTGCGAAGACTGTTGACCTACATTAACGTGTATTTAAAGAAACAGTAGCAAAAGAGATTGGACGGCTACCAAAGTGCAACAAGTTTTCAGCTTTAGAACTGGGGCATGCCAGAAGCATAATGTTGTGATTTATACATGTACACAAGCAAAGGCCACCTGTACGGCCGCACTATGAATGGGACAGTTACAGGCCCGAGTGTATGTGTGTAAATCCATCCACATCCGATTTTCAATGTTTCCTTTGAATGCCCAGAGCGCTTTTTGTTCGGTAATCGCGAAGAAGTTTACATTCATTGTCCTGATTTCCATGTGTTTATAATGCAAAGTAGGCTATGGATCGAAGCAAAAAAGTGCTGGCAAGGTCTCCGGAATCGAGTCGTAACGAAGGGATAGTTTGTTGGCACACCACAGTGTTTATGGAGGAGGCCATGGCAAACCGCCAGATGCATCGGCACGCAGATAGCCAGAAATTAATGCTAGATCGTGTTCTCCAGTGTTTTAGCAATTTCTTGATCCAGAGAACAGTCTTGCCAGTCTTGCAAAACGCCAAGTGTCAAACGAAGCTTTTGTTGTGATTTGGAACCCTGCGTCCGTAAGAATAGCATTTCCCGCTGTTGGCTAATGAATGAGCGTCGTACGTTGAACTTCGGGTAATTTGTGACGTAACACGGTGACGCTTTGACGCGACATACATAGGCCAAGTCTCGCAGTTCCACTACTACTACTGGCACAACAAGTTAGGGAAATGGAGGGAGGGGGAGAGAGAGAGTATGTAAGGTCCACTTTTATTGTCCAGACTGCTAAATCCGTTTGCCTACTAGGCCTTAGCGGAGGCATTGTTACTGAATATGCGGACTGATAAGGAACCATTTTGGAAAAAAAAAATGTTAAAGGAATTTAAAATCTGGTTTCATAATGTGCTATTAAATCTTACATATTGAGGCAATATTTTATATTACAACATGCTGTGAATGCCAGAGTGATTATAGTGTAAATATTAAAAAGTAAAAAATAATATTATTATATGCACATGCTTTTAGATATTTGTTAGCCATAAGGACTTGATAGGAAATAAGTTTACACGGCCTAGCTGAAACTGACAATAGAAGTGGGTAACAATAAACCGAGGGGGTGAGTTGTTAGTCACTAAGAAGAGAAAGCGGAAATTGAGGTCAGGGTAGCGTGTTTTTTTCAGAAATGGAGGGAATATCTTCCCTAGTGCATATATGTCAGTAGTAGTGATTGGCTGACCAAAACAGACGCTAAAGTTGGCGCAATTTGGTAATCAATAGCAGCTATATTATAATGTTTAGACAATTCGAGGTGAAGGAATATATACTCTCGAGCCATAAGGAAGTGTCACACAGTTCTGAAGAATCTCTCACGAAGTGCACGTCGCAGAGTTAGATAAAAATGTGAAGTACGCGACGTAATTGGTGCGCGGCAACTAAAACGACTATAGTTACATTCGGAAATATAACGGTTTCAGTCAGGCATGTATAGAAATTAAATATGTCAATTATAAATTAAGCGTGACGGTAAGAAAAGTCTAGATTCAGATATTCTTCATCAGTGTTATGTTTTAACAACTCCTCCTTTCCGTTTACACACCCTGCTTAGAGATACGTGCTCGACTGAGTTACAATAGCTAGCCGGAGGACAAAGAACCCAAATTTAAAATAATAAAACAAGAGGCACAACAAATAAGATAACACAAGCCATCGAGAAACTGCGACAATATTTTATGTATGGAAGTTGTGTTCAGGGTAACAAGCGCATTAGGGTTGCCAGAATCTAAACTTTCCAGATCAGTTCAGAAGTAAATTTTCTATACTTTATTATAGGTATTATCTATCACGCAGTAGGTTTCTACAACCAATTTTTACTTTCTCTACTACGTATAGTAAGTAGGGGAAGTATTGCATTCCACCCAAAAATTCGATACCGAGATTTCGCCGGAAATACATGTTTTGAGACCTCCTGAATCCAAAAAAAGCATTTTTGGAAACATGTCCGTGTGTGTGTCTGTGTGTGTGTGTGTGTGTGTGTGTGTCTGTGTGTGTGTCTGTGAACAGCATAACTCAAAAACGAACAGTCGGATAAGCACCAAACTTGGTATTTAGGTTCAGTATCTTCCAGAGATGCGACACGAAGGTTTTCAAGAAAATCCCGCCACCCCAGATTACCCTTTACATGGAACATTTTTCGAAAGTTTTAATTTTCTGAAAAATGGCTCTAACGATTTTGATGAAAATACCATATGTTTAAGATAATGTCATGAGAAATGAAATGTATATCTCGAATTTTCTGGGAATGTCTCCAAAAGTATTCTTCATTGTGAACGACTTTTGCATAACTGGTAAACCATAAGAGATAGACAAAATTTTACTACACAAAAAATGTAGATCGCGTTAAAATACACAACTTATGTCATATACATTTCTTTTGTTGAGTGAACCGTTTTCGAGATATTGCTTGTTATTTCCTTAAATTTTCCAATACTTATACTTTTTCTCAAATGCGTTATTCATTTTTTTTATGTCCTGGACATGCAAAGATAATGGAATGCGCCACATAGCAACCAGCGTTAAAATATTTGACTATCGCTTAAAAGCTACCATATTTCCCTTGCATCTACAAGAAAATTACCAATAAGATTGACATCTCGATATCTCGATTAACATGAAGCATATGGAGAATAAGCGTTTGTAAAATTAGATTGTACAAGAGTAGAGAAAGTCATGTGAGTGTAACACATCAGATTTTTACTTTCTCTACTACATATAGTAAGTAGGGGAAGTATTGCATTCCACCCAAAAATTCCATACCGAGATTTCACCGGAAATATATGTTTTGAGACCCCTGAATCCAAAAAAAGGATTTTTGGAAACATGTCCGTGTATGTGAGTCTGTCAGTGTGTCTGTGAACAGCATAACTCAGAAACGAACTGTCGGATAAACACCAAACTTGGTATTTAGGTTCCGTATCTTCCAGAGATGCGACACAAAGGTTTTCAAGAAAATCCCCCCCACACCTGATTACCCTTTATATGGAACATTTATCGAAAATTTTAATTTTCTCAAAAATGGCTCTAACGATTTTGATTAAAATATCATATGTATAAGATATTTTCATGACAAATAAAATGTATATCTTGAATTTTCTGGGATGTCTCCAAAAGTATTCTTCACTGTGAACGACGTTTGCATAACTGGTAAACCATAAGAGATAGACAAATTTTTTTCTATACAAAAAATGTAGATCGCGTTAAAATACACGATTTATGTCATGTACCTTTTTTATTGAGTGAACCATTTTCGAGATATTACTTGTTATTCTCTTAAATTTTTCAATACTTATTTTCTCCAATGGGAATTCGTTATTCATTTTTTTGTCTTGGATATGCAAAGAGTATTAATCTGTAGCTAAGGGAAATTGCTGCACCTAGCAACCAGCTATTAAGATATATGCATGTGCTTAAACGCTACTGTATTTCTATATTACCCCTGTAAATATACAATCCCCTTACATCTACAAGAAAATTCGCAATAAGATAGAGTCTGCAAACGTTTATCTCGATTAACATGAAGTAGATGGAGAATAAGCGTTTGTAAAAATAGTTTGTACAAGAGTAGAGAAAGGCATGTGAGTGTAACACTTCAGATTTTTACTTTCTCTACTACGTATACTAAGTAGGGGAAGTATTGTGTTCCTCCCAAAAATTCGATACCGAGTTTTCACCGGAAATACATGTTTTGAGACCCCTGAATCCAAAAGCATTTTTTGAAACATTTCCGTGTGTGTGTCTGTGTGTGTGTGTGTGTGTGTGAACAGCATAACTCAAAAACGAACAGTCGGATAAACACCAAACTTGGTATTTAGGTTCAATATCTTCCAGCAATGCGACACGAAGGTTTTCAAGAAAATCCCCCCACCCCAGATTACCCTTTACATGGAACACTTTTCGAAAATTTTAATTTTCTCAAAAATCGCTCTAATGATTTCGATTAAAATATCATATGTTTAAGATATTTTTATGACAAATGAAATGTATATCTTGAATTTTCTGGGAATGTCTCCAAAAGTATTCTTCATTGTGAATGACTTTTGCATAACTGGTAAACCATAAGAGATAGACAAAATTTCACTACACAAAAAATGTAGATCGCGTTAAAATACACAATTTATGTCACTTACATTTTTTTTTGTTGAGTGAACCATTTTCGAGATATTGCTTGTTATTCCCTTAAATTTTCCAAAACTTTTTCTCAAATGGGAATTCGTTATTCATTTTTTTGTCCTGGTAATGCAAAGAGAATGGAATACTCCACAGAGCAACCAGGTCTTAAAACATTTGACTATCGCTTAAAGACTACCAAGTCCCCTTGCATGTACAAGAAAATTAGCAATAAGATTAACATCTCGATATCTCGATTAACATGAAGCATATGGAGAATAAGTGTTTGTAAAAATAGTTTGTACAAGAGTAGAGAAAGTCATGTGAGTGTAATACATCAGATTTTTTCAATTTCTAATCCACTAGTTTCACCTGCTTCTATGATTGATTGCTAATACTTAAATTTAATGAACATTTTAATTTCCTCATTAATAACCTTTAATTTTTCATTCGTGTTCAGTGTTGATGATAATAAATATTGTATTTTGTTGAAGTTAATATTAAGTCTCCACATTTTATATTCAATTAATTTTCTCGTTATGTATGAAGCGTTCCCAATATCCTCTGTTATTATTACTTGGTCGCCCGCAAAAAGTAATTGATGTAGAGTGTAATTTTGGTTCGTTGGAATTCCCATCGTATTGAATTTTTTGTCCATTGAAGTAAACAAGCTCTATATGTATTTTAAAGAGTACTGGTGATAGACAATATCCTTGTAACAGTCCCTTCCTCTATAAAATTGACTGGATACATAATTTCCATAGATACACAGGGTGGATCATTTAAGTTGAGACTGTATAATGTCTCCAAAACTAAGCGCTGTAGAAAGAAATGTCTTGAATAAAAGTTGCTTGATGTAGGGAAAGCAAATGCCATTAGTCGTGTTTTATTTGGAGGACGTTGTGATGGTCATTTTAGGGTTCATTTAAATTGACCTTAAAATGACTATCATAACGTGCTACAAACAAAACATGACCAATGGCATTTGCTTTCCTTCAAAACATCAAGCAACGTTTATAAAAGACATTTCTTTCTACAATGCTTGGTTTTGGAGACATTATACAGTCTCAACTTAAATGATCCAACTTGTGTAGCTTTTAACATTTATATCATATCTTCACTTAAGGAACACTTTCGTAATGCTTACCATATTAACTTTCTGAGAATACTTAAAATCTCAAAATAATTTTTCCCTGCATTTTTCAAGGAGGATTCTTACACTAAAACTTCAGTCAACAGTTGAGGGAAAGCCGGGAAACGGGATTGACTAGCAACCCAATTGGAAGAAACAGAACACACAGCAAACAAATGAATCAAACGGATGATAAGAGTCTTACAAGATTAGCCGAACATCTTCCCAGGGTGGTCCAAAATTGTGGGGGGGGGGGAAATCTCATCCAAATACGTCCCAATTGGAAACAACTCTAATACGCAGTTTGGCCTCCGTTTTGCCGAAGTGGGCGTTTAGATAGCTTCTCGAAGATATTCATCACTGTATATTGCCATTCTATATTCAAGAGAGGTGGCCAACCATCCTGAGAGCAAATTACGCACCCTGAATAAGATGGCGGCGAAAGCAGCACGGTTATAAGTAGTTACTCGTATGATATAAGCCAAAAGAATGCTCAAGACTCCATTTAAGCGTTTATTATCTGCGAGAATACAAGCAACGTATATCTCTTTCTTTCGAATCTGGTCGAATAATTACACTGCCTACATTACCTTTAAGACAATCTTTATATCTATTGAAATTATGTTTATTTAAATAGCGAAATGCTGTGTCCAATTGAGTATCTTTATAATTATTTTTTATGCAGTTGAAATCTTATTGCTGAAAGAATTACTTAAAACGCCTGTACTACAAACGCAAAGAGATATACAAAGACTAAGAAAACAGTAAATCTTACTTCCTTCAATAAACAAATTATTTGTACTGAAAAATCCCAAATTAAGTCTGGCAAATAATATCCTTTGTTACCTACGGTAATGCTTGTCTCATATTAACACAACAAAGCGGTAAAACTGAACTGCTTCGTCGTGTGGAACACTGAGAAGAAAATCAGGCAAACAAGCCAGGGTCCCCAATCCACGTAAGGTTGTACCTGGCTTGGACGGGAGTGCAGCAACCTGCTTATGGGCCCATTCACAATGAAATGTAAGCGCAAGACTTTGCATTCATGTTATTTAATGGAAGCATTCACATAGTCACGCAACGCAAGAGTTTGCAAACTCCAAACTTTAAGCTTGCGTTGCGTGCATAGAGGAAGAATTCTGCTTTCTTTCTCTTTGCATTGCCTGCTGTACAACCGCAGCCGATCGTGATGCGGGACTTTAGCCGTCTAATGTACGTGCGTGCACTCTTCCATTAGGCCGTGCCACATAAATTGTGGGTGAGCATCTCTCATTACCCTTAAGAGGTTATGGTAGTGTCCTTACTGAATCCTCTTTCATTTAGTGGATGAACCCGGCATCTGTGCCTATATTTCTTGGCTCAGGCGCAAAGAGATAATGAACATTGCATTAATATAACTTGTGCAGCTATATCTTTACATGTATAACTTGTTGCAGTATCCGGACATTATTCCGTACGCGGGAATGAGGTATGGCATTTTAAGAAACGTACGGAATCGAGGTTTTCTAATACGCAGAGTTGATTGTGTAGTATCCTGGGTTCTTACATTCTATAGGAGTTGTTGCTTTATCGAAAACATTGGGCCCTTCTTGGCGACCGCTTAGCTTTTTTGCGGAAATCTAGTCAGAAGATATTGCGAACGTGATGAAAAAAAAATTCTGGCTAACGGGGTGTCGCGAAGCAAGGAAAATGTAGCTAAAGTGGATCATTCGAGTTTAGACACGCAGATCCTACGGCTGTTCTGTGTCTACGGCTACATCCTGTCGTCCCTCCGTAGCTGCGGCCCTTGCGGCTTAGGTCCCATGATGTTACAATTTTGGCAGCAGAATGCCAACGATAGCAACGCTAACATGATGCAAGTACGTGTGTTACATATTGATAACGCAAGTGCTCACTACCCACATACGGAAAAATTGCCCTGCTTCCATAGTACTTGTACTACTTTTAATGTTTTGAGCAAACAATCGTGATGTCACTAACGCTACGGGCGGCTGTTGGACGTATGTATGTATGTATGTATGTATGTATGTATGTATGTATGTATGTATGTATGTATGTATGTATGTATGTGTGTATGTATGTATGTATGTGTGTATGTGTGTATGTATGTATGTATGTATGCATTTTTTGTGACTACTTATTTATAAAATATTGAGTGAACTTTAGTTGGTATTGTTGGTTTAGTTATTCAATTTGAAACTTACGGTGCACTCGAAACATTTCCGCAGTTAGTTTAAGGATCTAGAAGCCTGTGCAAACTTGTTGCGTTACGCCTACGGCTGCATTGTGAATGGTGTTTCCTCACGCCTGCGCTTATGCTGCATTACGTTAGCGCTTGCATTTCATTGTGAATGAAGACTAAAAGTGTTAACGTGCAACTGGCTTGCTTGCCTGCGCTCGAGACAGGCCGTGCCAGTCAAGGGTAGGATTCTTACACTTAAAACGTGGATGCTGCTGATTTTCACTTCGAATTACTAGCGTGTGCTACATAGGTGTTGAGCGTCTTACCGCGATCACAACTTTAAAAATTCCGGAAGGGGGGAGAAATCCATAGGAAGTTCGAAGAATACACCAGATATTTTTACAGAATCAAATGCTAAGTACGGTAGAGTAGTGATGCTGACTCCAGGCTTACAGATCTCGAATAGTTTGAAGAGTTAAGAGAGTGAGTTAACTAAACTGACTTTTTCTGCTCCTCAGTAGATGTCATGCTGAAGTTTTTCCATATACTTCGTGACATGGGTGCAGCAGCACCTTTACAATCTACAACAAGCGCGCGTGCGCTCTTTCAGGGTAACAATTTTCTAAAGCATTCCCTTTACAACTCAATGGCGAATGGAGTGGATGGAGTTGCACTAAAATGAGCCGAGGTCCAATGTGCTGAGAGCTGTGCAAGAGGATAAGAGAATACACCCGAAAAAAAGGTAACTGGTGGTTCATCTCAACTTTGAACCTCGGGCGTACAGATTAGAATACAGTTCACGGAAACCCCGTTTACTCAGTGTGGTAGAGTTTCAATATGTTAAATTTAGAGAAAATGGGATTGGCTTCAGAGTTATTGACAGTTTTTACTGACAGAGAAGGTCACAATGGATAGGAGTATGTATTTGAGGATTAGAATTTACATGCATTTCAAATCCATTAACTCTTGTTATATAATAGTTTTGATTCACACGACTATGAACATGTAAACTTGATAATTCCCTCCGAATATATTAGGATAAATGGTCATGTTAAATATTGATCTATTTTGTATCGCACAACAACCTATTCCAGACAGCAGCCGATGAGAGTGGACTAGTGCACGTGACAGTTCAGAGAATATTCAGGGATATGACTTCCAGTTTCTATATGCTTCTGCATTATGCCCATCGGGGGACAAAATAAGCACATGAGTACAGCTTGAAGAAGATAGTTTTGTTGCTGCTACGTATGGAAACCTTATTTGACGTAGGAGTTGTATTGTAGTTCAAATGTTGGGGAGCCAAACTTGAAGTAGTTGCAACCGCACGTATGGTAAAAAGTTTCCGGTAGCCTTCGCCCCAAAAAAGTACTTTCAGGTGGCCTTTGCCCCAAATGTTTAAAAAAATATTAACTTTGTAATTTTGATTGTTTCTTTAAATATCATATATTTATGTTTGCCTCGGCTGCGTCAGTAAGAGACATGAATGTCTTAGCAGGGAGTGGTGATACTGAAGAATGTAGGCTTAAACAGATATAATTTTACTTCATTCCCCTTATTGATGCTTGACACGATTTAAATAACACTTCACTGATATAGAGAGAGAGAGAGCAGTAAGATTTATTTATTAATTACTTGCACTTTTTAACATGT
This sequence comes from Deroplatys truncata, assembly GCA_030765065.1. Classification (NCBI taxonomy): domain Eukaryota; kingdom Metazoa; phylum Arthropoda; class Insecta; order Mantodea; family Mantidae; genus Deroplatys; species Deroplatys truncata. The sequence goes on along the minus strand of CM060980.1, from coordinate 30,072,592 downwards.
AAACTATTTTTTGTCTCACACAAAATACGTATTAAATTTCTCGAGGACGCATCTCGCGTCCGGTTAGGAACACTGTCTACAAGCAACTGACTTCTGAATTTGTACATTTTGCTCCGTTTTAGTTTCTGATTGGCTAATTCTAGTCCAATAGAATACCTTCATTTAACTAAAGCTTTTTCTGGTTGATGATTGGCTATTTTATAAACTGTCTCAAAAATGACATTATTGTTGCTCCAAGAATTACCAGTAGCATTTAAACTCTCTAATTCATTGTTGCCTCAAGGTTACCTCATTGTTAGCAACTCTTAACCTATTATTCTCACAGCTCCTACATTATTAAATTACGTAATACTTTCACATAACATTATTGAACATGTATACAATAATATAAACATATATAATGACTCTAATATACACTGTTTATATATTGTTACATACACATATTGCTTTAAAGCCGGCTGTTATTGAATTTATATATTATATAATTAGACTGAAATCATTTAAGTGTTAAAAATTCTTAGATTACTGCATTAGCCTCTTTAACTTAACATACCGTGGCCGTAAGGAAGCGAATGTTTCCAATAGCTTCTTCACACCGTAGAATTCGAAACTGTGTTGCAGTGACCATTAACAACGTGGAATGAGCCTGTGGCAAAATATCTGAGTGTTACCAATTTGTTGAAACAGTAAAAGTGGCCGATTTCTGTTCATAGGGCATTCCAGTCTAGTTCATTTACTTACAATATTTTCAACGCTTTGATAATCTGCAACGAGTCACAAATTTTACGTCATGGTTTTGAAGAAAAATTGATTTCTATTCCGAATAAAACGTTGTGGACCCATATTTTTACTTTCTCTACATACTAGGTAGAGACGGTATTGCATTCCACCCAAAAATTCGATACAGAGACTTCACCGGAAATGCATGTTATAAGGCTCTTGAATCCATTTAAAGCACTTTTAGAACAAGGCCCGGTGTGTATCTATCCGTCTGCGACTGCATATGTGTCTGTGAACAGCATAACTAAAAAATCTGATGTATTATACTCACATGACTTTCTCTACTCCTGTACAAACTATTTTACAAACGCTTATTCTGCATATGCTTCATGTTAATCGAGATGTCGAGATGTTAATCTTGTTGCTAATTTTCTTGTAGATGCAAGGGGAATTGTTAGGTTTTAAGCTATAGTCAAATATTTTAAGAGCTGGTTGCTATGTGGAGTATTCCATTCTCTTTGCATTACCAAGACAAAAAAATGAATAACGAATTCCCATTTGAGAAAAAATAAGTATTGGAAATTTAAGGGATTAACAAGCAATATCTCCAAAATGGTTCACTCAACACAAAAAAAAATGTATATGACATAAATTGTGTATTTTAACGCGACCTACATTTTTTGTGTAGTAACATTTTGTCTATCTCTTATGGTTTACCAGTTATGCAAAAGACGTTCAAATGAAGAATACTTTTGGAGACATTCCCAGAAAATCGAGATATGCATTTTATTTGTCATGAAAGCATCTTAAATATATGATGTTTTAATCAAAATCATTAGAGCTATTTTTGAGAAAATTAATATTTTCGAAAATGTTGCATGTAAAGGGTAATCTGGGGTGGGGGGATTTTCTTGAAAACCTTCGTGTCGCATCTCTGTAAGATACTGAACCTAAATACAAGTTTGGTGTTTATCGGACTGTTCGTTTCTGAGTTATACTGTTCACAGACACACACGGACATGTTTCAAAAAATGATTTTTTTTGGATTCAGGAGGCCTCAAAACATGTATTTCAGGTGAAATCTCGGTATCGAATTTTTGGGTGGAATGCAAAACTTCCCCTACTTACTATACGTAGTAGAGAAAGTAAAAATGTGAATCTCTTTAAAACGCACAATATATTTAACTGGCCTTTTTTGTGGCATCAGCCATTTTCAGCTATTTCCGAGATAATCGTCATTAATAGTTCGAATTGTTCAGTTCTTTGTCATTCTTTCGAAGTCCGATTTACATTCAGTTGTTTCCCATAAATGCATGGAAAGAGCGTGGAATTTTAAGGCCAGCATATAGCGTCAAGTTCTAAAACATTTGAATATCGCTATTTCCTCTGTATCTATAACGAAATGTGTAATCTATTTCCGGAAAGGTTTATGTCGGTTATAAATAAGTAGATAGAAAAATAAGCTTTCGTAAGAATAGTGCATAACCATTAATAAATGACAGAGGAAAGAGAAATTCATGTGAATGTAACGCATCATATTTTTTATAAATTTAGCATTTTAATATCGAGAATATCCATTGCTCAATAGTGGAATGAAAATAAATGCGATGGCGTTTCTCAAGAGCGAGAATACGTACGTAAACTTTTAAACTAATTGACGGAGCATCAAGGATCTGAAGGAAGGAAAAGTTACAGGAACTTCGGGGGTAAAATGTTGATGCACGTTGGTGAAACAGCACTTCCGCTATTGAAGAGCCGCCGACAATTTGACGATCTTCAAATACCTTGACTCGGGGCTAGAGTCTACAATCTATAAGGCTGTCGAAATGAGCTTTCTGAGATAGGTTAAAGGGTTCCGTAAAAAGCTCTCCTACAAGATAGGAACCGACAAAAGTCGCTAATCCACGAGTACCACTATGAACTACTGTTGGATTTTGCCTTTAATCAAGTCGGAGACTTACCATTCTGCAGAAGTCTTGTTGGAGCTTCCGAAAGCGTCGTACAGCGCAGATTGCTGCAAACACATTAACAAGCGCTTCGCTGAGAGAAGCACGCGCCTCGGTAGCTAATTGCGAACTACTCCACTTGTATTTGTATTCTACGAGTTGAACTATTATTCTTCAACAAAGCCGGCAAGGGCAGACAAAATATCTGACGCAAACAACTCTATTATTAAACATGGAAAGGGAAAGAATAGCATATTGTTGAACGTGATGGTGCATTCGTCATTTGTTATGTTCTCCCCACGCACTACAAGAGAGAAATCGTGACCGGAAAGTATAAATCTCGGCGAGTAAAAATAATAATCAAATGTGACCTCGAGAAGTTTTTACTTTCTCTACTATGTATAGTAAGTAGGGAAGTATTGTATTCCACCCAAAAATTCGATACCAAGATTTCACCGGAAATACATGTTTTGAGACCCCCTGAATCCAAAAAAAGCTTTTTGGAAACATGTCCGTGTGTGTGTGTGTCTGTGAACACCATAACTCAGAAACGAACAGTGGGATAAACACCAAACTTGGTATTTAGGTTCAGTATCTTCCAAAGATGCGACACGAAGATTTTCAACAAAATCCCCCCACTCCAGATTACCCTTTACTTGGAACATTTTTCGAAAATTTTAATTTTCTCAAAAATGGCTCTAGCGATATTGATTAACATATCATATGTTTAAGATATTTTCATGAAAATGTAATGTATATCTCGAATTTTCTGGGAATCTCCCCAAAAGTATTCTTCATTGTGAACGCTTGCATAACTGGTAAACCATAAGAGATAGACAAAATTTTACTACACAAAAAATGTAGATCGCGTTAAAATACACAATTTATGTCATTTATAGTTTTTTTTGTTCGGTGAACCATTTTCGAGATATTGTTTGTTATTCCCTTAAATTTTCCAATACTTATAGTACTTTTTCTCAAATTCGTTATTCATTTTTTTTGTCCTGGTAATGCAAAGAGAATGGAATACTCCACATAGCAGCCAGCTCTTAAAATATTTGACTATCGCTTAAAGCCTACCAATTCCCCTTGCATCTACAAGAAAATTAGCAATAAGATTAACATCTCGATATCTCGATTAACACGAAGCATATGGAGAATAAGCGTTTGTAAAAATAGTTTGTACAAGAGAAGAGAAAGTCATGTGAGGTAACACATTAGATTTTTATACCTATTTTACACTTGATTTATTTTCGACTAACATACCTCTTAGGTTGTATCATTTCTATAGCTTTCTGGAAAAGTTTTGAGAAATGAGGAGGGTGCGTTGTCTGCTTCTCATCTCTGAATATAAAACTCTTTACAGTAGGACTGCTAGGAAGTAAAACTTTGCACACCTCACTAGTGTCGTAAGGCTTGGAAGAATTCTTGCTAGCTGTATGATTTTATCTGTAGAAGTCCTGCAGCCTTTTTGCGGCTAAATAGGATTCAACAGCGCAGATATAATTATTCTGATCCACGCACACAAGAGTTGTAATTTAAAATGCTATGGAGACAACGCTTATCACAGTTTCAAAATTTATGAAACTTGTACAATTAAGGTGATTAAAGCCGATACATCTTGCTAAATCTTAACTTTCCCTAGCGCTTACCTTCATTAGAAGAAGCGTTTTCGGCACAAAAATTAGATTTAGAGGCTCCCCTGAATGAAAAATAATGTTTATAAAAACATCTCGTGCCCGCGCGTGTATGAGAAAGACATGACTGTAAAACGAGATGTGAGACAAATAGCGAATTTCATACTTAAAACCGGCGATAGTTTTAGAAATTTCCCTCCCCCCCCAAACACCTTTACATGGACAAGTTTCTATGTTCTCAATGATTGCTCTAGATTTCGGTTTAAATAACATAAGTTAGACATAATGGAGTAACTCAAATTGAAAAGTACGAAAACGGCCAGATTTAATACTTAAACCAAGCACAGTTAATGGAGTACAGTTCAAAAGTTTTCAAATAATTCCCGACCCCAAAGAACTATTTGTATGAAAAAAGTTTTATTTTTTTCGTGAAAACTGCTCTAACGGTTCTGTTAAAATATCCCATGCTAATCTGACATATCCGGCGTTTAATTGTGAATTTTTTTCTCTCGAGGTGCGATTTAATTAATTTGTTACTCGCACCCTCCGTAACTGAAATTATTGACAATGATTCAGAAGACGCTTTTTATTAACTTTATCCCTTAGAACCGAAGTTTTATAATGGCCTATAGATTTCGTAATTGTAAAGCAAAATCCCTGATATTAACGAAAATGTCAGGAATTGAGCTTGGTTCATCTCAACCACCTTTCGGGATTATTACATTTGTGCCCTAATAATTTACTTCTTAAACATATGCGAGTATTGTGTTTCTAAACTTCTTAACCTCCGCTGACAATGTTCCAAATTCTGTAAATCATGTATATTTCAGCGTTGAAAAATTATTGAAACTGTTAAATAATAAGTGAAGTATGTCTTTCGAGCTAGAATACGAACTTGACATTTCGTCCGCGAAAGGCATTCCAGGCCGAAAGAGATGTTGCAAGATTTGACCACATCGGCCATAAAAGTTTACGATCTTACTTGGTTGAGTGATTTTTATATGGTAAGTAAAGTAGATGAAAGTTTGAACGCTTTTAGCTCCTCTTTGGTACCATTAATTATTTAACATCGTAAAGCCTCCAGTTTTCACATTATGGAAACACACAATCCCCCCGATGTCAATATTCAACGATTGGGGCGGAAAGGGTGAGTGTTATTTTTGTTGTGTAGCTATTCTTTTTACTTTCTCTACTACGTACAGTAAGTAGGGGAAGTATTGTATTCGACCCAAAAATTCGATACCGAGATTTCACCGGAAATATATGTTTTGGGACACCCTGAATCCAAAAAAAGGCATTTTTGGAAACATGTCCGTGTGTGTACTGTGAACAGCATAACTCAGAAACGAACAGTCGGATAAACACCAACCTTGGTATTTAGGTTCAGTATCTTTCAGAGATGCGACACAAAGGTTTTCAAGAAAATCCCCCCACCCCAGATTACCCTTCACATGAAACATTTTTCGAAAATTTTAATTTTCTCAAAAATGGCTCTAACGACTTTGGTTAAAATATCATATATTTAAGATAGTTTCATGACAAATGAAGTGTATATCTTGAATTTTCTGGGAATGTCTACAAAAGTATTCTTCATTGTGAACGACTTTTGCATAACCGGCAAACCATAAGACATGGACAAACTTTTACTATACAAAAAATGTAGATTACGTTAAAATACACAATTTATGTCATATACATTTTTGTTGTTGAGTGACTCATTTTCAAGATATTGCTTGTTATTCCCTTAAATTTTCAAATACTTATACTTTTTCTCAAATTCGTTATTCATTTTTTTTGTCCTGGCAATGCAAAGAGAGCGGAATACTCCACATAGCAACCAGCTCTTAAAATATTTGACTATCGCTTAAAGCCTACCAATTACCCTTGCATCTACAAGAAAATTCGCAATAAGATTAACATCTCGATATCTCGATTAACATGAAGCATATGGAGAATAAGCGTTTGTAAGAATAGTTTGTACAAGGGTAGAGAAAGTCGTGTGAGTGTAACATCAGATTTTTACATTCTCTGCTACGTATAGTAAGTAGGGGAAGTATTGCATTCCACCCAAAAATTCGATACCGAGATTTCACCGGAAATATATGTTTCGAGACCCCCTGAATCCAAAAAAAGCATTTTTGGAAACATGTCCGTGTGTGTGTGTGTGTGTGTGTGTCTGTGAACAGCATATCTCAGAAACGAACAGTCGGATAAACACCAAACTTAGTATTTAGGTTCAGTATCTTCCAGAGATACGACACGAAGGTTTTCAAGAAACTGCCCGCACCCCAGATTACCCTTTACATGGAGCATTTTGTCGAAAATTTTAATTTTCTCAAAAATGGCTCTAACGATTTTGATTAAAATATCATATATTTAAGATACTTTCATAACAAATGAAATGTATATCTTGAATTTTCTGGGAATGTCTCCAAAAGTATTCTTCATTGTGAATGACTTTTGCATAACTGGTAAACCATAAGAGATAGACAAAAGTTTACTACACAAAAAATGTAGATCGCGTTAAAATACACAATTTATGTCATATACATTTATTTTGAGTGAACCATTTTCGGGATATTACTTGCTATTCCCTTAAATTTTTCAATACTTATTTTCTCAAATGGGAATTGGTTATTAATTTTTGTCTTGGATATGCAAAGAGTATTAATTTGTGGGAAAGAGAATAGTGCTGCACCTAGCAACCAGCTATTAAGAGATATGTCTAGGCTTAAAGGCAATATTTCTATATTGCCCTTGCAAATACAAAACTAGGGGAACATAGTACGCCTTAAGCGATAGTCAAGTATTTTTAGAACTGGTTGCTATGTGTAAATCGTAATTCTCTTTGCATGTCAAAAGTTCGTTTCTGCAAATGTTTATCTCGATTAATATGAAATAGATGGAGGATAAGAGTTTCTAAAAATAGTTTGTACAAGAGTAGAGAAAGTCATATTTTTACATCGTTACCTTGTTAACGGAATAAATAAATCAAGAAGAAGAAGAAACATTTTTGCGATGTGTATGTTAATGACAGGAATAAACTTTAGTTTGGTACTAGAATAGTTTATTTAACAAGCTTGCAACAGTTAACTGCTTCTGAGTTAGTGAGTACTAGTGCTGGAAACTTTCTGTGATCGGTAGTATGCTGATTCAAATTGTCTTAAGGCACACAAAATGAGCTTGGCAGTGCAATATATAAAACTGGGCGAGAGGTCTTGATTGCGGTAAGAATTATAATGCAAAAAGTGTGTTTTGACACGCCCTCTAAGTTCTAACAGAAAGAAAGATTCTTTAGTTAATTCGATCCACAAACAAGGTTTCAGAAAACAGCTTCCCTAAACAATATCACACTCTGCTGTGTTTTCTTACAAACCATTAATTGTTGACATAAATGATCCTAGATCTTCTTTCTCAGGGTCTCGGAGACCATGATTGTATAAAAAAAATTGATGCTTTACACTCACATGACTTTCTCTACTCTTGTACAAACTATTTTTACAAACGCTTATTCTCCATATACTTCTGTTAATCGAGATGTTAATCTTATTGGTAATTTTCTTGTAGATGCAAGGGGAATTGGTAGGCTTTAAGCGATAGTCAAATATTTTAAGAGCTGGTTGCTATGTGGAGTATTCCATTCTCTTTGCATTACCACGACAAAAAAAAATGAATAACGAATTGAGAAAAAGTATAAGTATTGGAAAATTTAAGGTAATAAAAACCAATATCTCAAAAATGGTTTATTCAACAACAAAAATGTATATGACATAAATTGTGTATTTTAACGCGATCTACATTTGTTGTGCAGTAAAACCTTGTCTATCTCTTATGGTTTACCAGTTATGCAAAAGTCGTTCACATTTAAACAATACTTTTGGAGACATTCGCAGAAAATTCGGGATATACATTTCATTTGTCATGAAAATATCTTAAACATATGATATTGTAATCAAAATCGTTAGAACTATTTTTGAGTAAAATTAAAATTTTCCAAAACTGTTCCATGTAAAGGGTAATCTGGGGTGGAGGGACTTTCTTGAAAACCTTCGTATAGCATCTCTGGAAGATACTGATCCTGAATACCAAGTTTGGTGTTTATCCGACTGTTCGTTTCTGAGTTATGCTGTTCACAGACACACACACGGACATGTTTCCAAAAATGCTTTTTACTTTCTCTACTACGTATAGTAAGTAGGGGAAGTATTGTATTCCACCCAAAAATTCGATACCGAGATTTCACCGGAAATACATGTTTTGAGATCCCCTGAATCCAAAAAAAAGCATTTTTGGAAATATGTCCGTGTGTGTGTCTGTCTGTGAACAGCATAACTCAGAAACGAACAGTCGGATAAACCCCAAACTTGGTATTTATGTTCAGTATTTTCCAGAGATACGACACGAAGGTTTTCAAGAAAATCTCCCCACCCCAGACTACCCTTTACATGGAACATTTTTCGAAAATATTAATTATCTCAAAAATGGCTCTAACGATTTTGATTAAAATATCATATAGTTAAGATATTGTAATGACAAATGAAATGTATATCTCGAATTTTCTGGGAATGTCTCCAAAAGTATTCTTCATTGTGAACGACTTTTGCATAACTGGTAAACCATAAGAGATAGACAAAATGTTACTACACAAAAAATCTGATGTGTTACACTCACATGACTTTCTCTACTCTTGTACAAACTATTTATACAAACGCTTGTTCTCCATTTACTTCATGTTAATCGAGATAAACATTAGTAGAGTCTATCTTATTGCTAATTTTCTTGTAGATATAAGGGGAATATATATTTACAAGGGCAATTTGGAAATACAGTAGCCTTTAAGTACATACATATGTCTTAATAGCTGGTTGCTAGGTGCAGCACCATTCCCTTTCCCACAGATTAATACTCTTTGCATATCTAAGACAAAAAAATGAATAACAATTTCCCATTCGAGAAAATAAGTATTGAAAAATTTAAGGGAATAACAAGTAATATCTCGAAAATGGTTCACTCAACAAAAAAATGTGTATGACATAAATTGTGTATTTTAATGCGATCTACATTTTTTTGTGTAGTACAATTTTGTCTATCTCTTATGGTTTACCAGTTATGCAAAATTCGTTCACAATGAAGAATACTTTTGGAGACATTCCCAGGAAATTCAAGATATACATTTTATTTGTCATAAAAATATCTTAAACATATGATATTTTAATCAAAATCGTTAGAGCCATTTTTGAGAAAATTAAAATTTTCAAAAAATCTTCCATGTAAAGGGTAATCTGGGGTGGGGGATTTTCTTGAAAACCTTCGTGTCCCATCTCTGGAAGATACTGAACCTAAATACCAAGTTTGGTGTTTATCCGACTGTTCGTTTCTGAGTTATGCTATTCACAGACACACAAACACACACACACACACACACACACACACACACACACACACAGACACACAGACACACACACGGACATGTTTCCAAAAATCCTTTTTTTGGATTCAGGGGGTCTCAAAACATGTATTTCCGGTGAAATCTGTATCGAATTTTTGATTGGAATACATTACTTCCCCTACTTACTATACGCAGTAGAGAAAGTAAAAATGAATAACGAATTCCCATTTTAGAAATTAAGTATTGAAAAATTTAAGGGAATAACAAGTAATATCTCGAAAATGGTTCACTCTACAAAAAATGTATATAACATAAATTGTGTATTTTAACGCGATCTACATTTTTTGTGTAGTAAAATTTTGTCTCTCTTATGGTTTACCATTATGCAAATATCGTTCACAATGAAGAATACTTTTGGAGACATTCCCAGGAAATTCAAGATATACATTTTATTTGTCATGAAAATATCTTAAAAATATGATATTTTAATAAAAATCGTTAGAGCCATTTTTGAGAAAATTAAAATTTTCGAAAACTATTCTATGTAAAGGGTAATCTGTGGTGGGGGGATTTTCTTGAAAACCTTCGTGTCGCATCTCTGGAAGATACTGAACCTAAATACCAAGTTTGGTGTTTATCCGACATTTGTTTCTGAGTTATGCTATTCACAGACACACACACACACATACACACACACAGACACACACGGACATGTTTCCAAAAATGCTTTTTTTTGGATTCAAGGGGTCTCAAAACAATTATTTCGGGTGAAATCTTGGTATCGAATTTTTGGGTGGAATACAATACTTCCCCTACTTACTATACGCAGTAGAGAAAGTAAAAAGGAAATTCTACAATGAATTGGACTATAAGCCGTTAACGACAGAAACAATTAAACATGGCCTGTTCGGGGTGTCAAAACAAATTTGAATGAAGCAATTAATTGATCTTCTACACAAGCCGTGTGTTGGACAGGGTTTCTTACCTTTCCAACGAATGCAACAAGCATGTTTCCGTCAATTGCACGATGCTCTGGTAACGTGTCAGATCGCGTGTCACTTTGACCTGTACGAGGAAACCGAGGTAAAGGTTTTACAGAACGAAAAATATACCTAGCGTGAGTTAAAATTACTCCTCTTTGATCCCTACCTGATATGGCTTCACTATAACAAAACAGCCTTTGTTTATGTGACCCTAGTGTAGGCAGCAGGAAAATCATTATAATTATAAACTCAGCATAAATATGCATGTATGAGCTACAGTTTGATCGCGTTAGACAGCTGGATTCTCTGTCACTACTCATACGAGTAACATATGTATATGCAACCTTTATCATATCCGTGGCATTGGCAGTGATATTTACTCGTTTGCATTGGATTCTACTCCTTGTATTTTGTTATTTTATGGCTTTAAGTGTGAATCACATAGTTAATCACATTCATTTGATCCTAGGCAGTATAGAAATAAACCTAATGATAGAAAAATCTCTTCTCCAACTGGAAATCGAAACCGGAGCTCTGGATTTGGAGGCTTATTGGCCTAGCCACTACACTACGAAAGCAGTTGAATGCTAAAACTTTTCTTTCTTTCTCCCCCCCCCATTTCTCCTAAGGTGTTAAGATGCACGAGAAATTTTCTTAAAACCATGTCTAAAGCTTATAGCTGAAACAAATACAGTTTTTCGAATATTAGAAGCAACTTTCAGTGGGGTTTATAATACAAACCATATTTGTCTAATACAATATGAATTTTTCATTTAAGTAAGAATTCGTTTCAAGGAGAGGAGCGGGTGGAAATTATAAAACCTGTATGTAATATGTGCCGCTTTGGAGGCCAGGGTGTAATTATTATTTTATAATTTAGTTAAATTTTTTATGTTAAATTAGAAAATGATATTGTGTCTTCAGCTTTGGTAGACCGTATTTAATTAGATGAAACGAGTAATGCGATCAGAAATACAAACATTTCTTTCTTGTTCTGTGCTGCATTGCAGTAATGTTTTATCCATGTGACAGCATAAAAGTTGTCACATCCTATACGAGAGGTCTTATTTCGCAAACACAAAATGTAACGTTACAATTTTAACCGCGGTGCATTCCCAAAATAGTAATACGTCGCACCAATATCGCAAACGGAGAGCATAGTTATATGTTGCACTGGATTGCTGTGCATATTTATAATTGGCGCAGTAGTTCTAGACATGTGAAAATCTTAATGGCAGCTATGAAGCGAGTTACTTACCAGATCAGGAGGTGACCGGTCGTCTGCATGCTGCAGGAGTGCGTCGGACATCATTGTCAAATATCCGCACACCGATAATGCACTGCACTGCACCACACTGCGCTGCACTGCACTGATAAACTTATAGTTATATACAGTATATTTAAATCCACCGCTGTAAAAAGCGCTTAATATAAAAACCTGTTAATCATCTGGTAGGTAGGTGGTTTGTCAATTTGAGTGTTATGGTAAGAAGCATTGTCGATAACCAGAATAGATCCAGCAGGCATATTAGGTATCAATATGATGTTGATTCACTTCATGTAATTTTCTGTATTCATTTCTTGATGAAAATCTCCTGTTTTTGGTTGCGACTTGTAAATGAGAAGCGCATTTGGAACGAAGCCGATCTTTCCACCAGCATGAACGATAATATTTGCCATTTGGCAACAGGTGCCTGCAAACCTAATTCGCTATCGTCACTCCCAACATTTACGTGTTGTATGACTGCTGTGTATGTATGACTCATCTTCATACACTATAGTTTGATCCTCTAATTTGTACCTCTGAGTAAGGTACTCTTCCAGCTGAGATCGGACGTCATGTTTTTCTATTAGAACTCTCCTATTTGATTTCGTTTTCTTCCGCTTGAACCTTAAATCTTTTATAATTTTTATGTGACTTGTAGACCCACCTTAAAAACTGATGGTGTCTTTCAGCTTTATGAGCAATCTGCTTATCTTTGGCACAGTTTTTTCTTACGCATAGAATCCTGCGTCGATTGACGCATTTGTCAAAATCGTCTATTTCTGTAACACATTTAGGAGCCCTATGTTTCTTCCCAGGTAGGTCAAATGGTACTCCTTCATCCATGTGTTTTTTCTTATCTTTGATAACTCTGGAAACGGAACTCAGTGAAACACCAGTTGCTTTGGCTACTCTTTCTTTCACTCTCTTAAGGCTTTTGTGGAACTCGGGTGAACGTATATTTTCTTCCTGCATCTCTGCTTCTTGCTTTATAAAGTCGAGGAAATTTGCAATTATTTCCCTGTTTTGACTATGTAATACTTTACCACTTAACTTTGAAAAAATAGGAGCCATGTTTATAAATATAACAAATATAAAATAAGCACTATTTAGGTACTGCTCTCTTTGAAATTACCAGATGCGAAACACTTTCTGTGCAAACTGTATGTGTTATGCACTGTGAGTAAACAAAGGTATTATATCGCTTTCGTGGATTAAGCTAAACATAAACCATTCCTAGGCTCGACAGCTGGGGTGGCAATCAAGGTCACGATTCCGGAAGTTTTGCGCCAACTATAAAACAAAGTATGAAGAAGATACACCCTGTCATACAGATATGTCTAAATTAAACTGACCTCAAGGGAAGGGCATTCGTTGTAAATACAAAGGGGATACAGGAAACCGAGGCGACAGTCAAATGTTTGCCTCGCATCTTTAGAAGACACTGAACGAAAATACACACATAACACGCACACATAAGATATTTTTCTAAAATGCCTTTTTTAAATTCAGGGGACCTCAAAACAAGCATTTCCACTGAAATCTCGACATCGATTTCTGGTTAGAATGCAATTCTTTTCTACCTACTAGGTAGGTGGATGGCAAACCGATTAAAAAGTGGGTCAAGGCCCATATTACTTTCTCTACTACGTATAGTAAGTAGGGGAAGTATTGCATTCCACCCAAAAATTCGATACCGAGATTTCACCGGAAATACATGTTTTGGGACCCCCTGAATACAAAAAAGCATTTTTAGAAACATGTCCGTGTGTGTGTCTGTGTGTGTGTATGTGTCTGTGTGTGTGTGTGTGTGTCTATGTGTCTGTGAACAGCATAACTCAGACACGAACAGTCGGATAAACACCAAACTTGGTATTTAGGTTCTGTATCTTCCAGAAATGCGACACGAAGGTTTTAAAGAAAATATTCCCACCCCAGACTACTCTTTAAATGGAACATTTTTCGAACATTTTAATTTTCTCAAAAATGGCTCTAACAATTTTGATTAATATACCATATTTTTAAGATATTGTTATGAGAAATCAAATGTATATCTCGAATTGCCTGGGAATGTCTCCAAAAGTATTCTTCATTGTGAACGACTTTTGCATAACTGGTAAACCATAAGAGATAGACAAAATTTTACTACACAAACAAGTTGATCGCGTTAAAATACACAATTTATGTCATATACATTTTTTTTGTTAAGTGAACCGTTTTCGACATATTGCTTGTTATTCCCTTAAATTTTCCAATACTTATACATTTTCTCAAATTCGTTATTCCTTTTTTTTATGTCCTGGTAATGCAAAGAGAATGGAATGCGCCACATAGCAACCAGCTCTTAAAATATTTGACAATCGCTTAAATACTACCGTATTCCCCTTGCATCTACAAAAAAATTAGCAATAAGATTAACATCTCGATATCTCGATTAACATGAAGCATATGGAGAATAAGCGTTTGTAAAAATAGTTTGTACAAGAGTAGAGAAAGTCATGTGAGTGTAACACATCGGATTTTTTTTAAAATTAAAATGCTGATTTTTGCACATTAGTGAAGCTTTTTTCATAAAACTTCTCCTATAAAACTAATTCGTTTTGAGTTGTGACCCTTTAACACTTAGTGTGTGACAGCGGTTGCTGGTGTAAATATAATTACAATTGGCACACTAATGTATAAATTTTGTGTATCTCCGAAAACGACTTTATTTGTATTAGATATTATATTTTGAAATATGAGTAATCTCCAAGCCTTTTACAGAAATGTGAATTTTTAATTATCCTGTGTTGATCGGACATTAATGTGTATGAAATATATGTAAGAAATTCATTTGGTATCAATTGTGGCCGCTATTTACGTGCGCGAAGTTAGTTCCGTTTGTCGTCGTGTGCGGCGCCAGGAGAGGTGATTGAAGTTTGTCCGAATTATGGTTTTGTGACGAGTAAGGGTGGTATTTTACGGCCTCAGATGTGCACATGTCAGCAATAGAGTTCTCCCATGGCGTATAACGGTTCTTTTGTAAATTTTGCTGGTTTCTGTTTCTGATAGTGATCTTTTCTGGAGCTTGTGTTGTAATCATTCGAAAGCAGACTGGCATTTAGATTATTTACTATGTTTTTGGCAGTCAAACGCGTTTCAGGTCTCATTATTCGTCATGTACCTATTTGGGAAAGTCGAGGGGAACTGATACTATAAGTGCTAATTCCCATGCCGTGTCACATTTTGCCTGGGCGTTTTTACCGTTAAATTATTTTCATTACTATTTTGTTAGTGTTGTTAATAGTTTATTCTTGTTGTTATTGCGCGTTTATGCCTTTGGATTGTTAAAGTATTACTTTATATAGCTGTTATTCCTTTAAAAGTGTATTCTATGTTACGTGTATTGAGCACTGACGTTCCTCTCGCCGCTAGATTATTATTCTGGCGCGCGTGTTGTGACTAGGTACTTTAGTTTACCAGAGCGGGGCGTTGCCGAGCAATATTACAAAGATTTAGAGGATGGTTTCCATGTCATTCTCCTTTCCCGTATTCATCAAAATTGTAATTTAGTGGTGTAATTATGTTAATGTAAGTGGATTACTAAACCATGTTAGTGATTTTGTAATGAGCAGAAGTGATATCTCATATGTCCTGTCTGATTATAACTTTTGAGCATTAAATCTGAATATATCTGGTCTTGCTTTGTAATATTCGAAGGTCAGTCCTTTCCCTGTACTGGTCTTGTCGTTTCCGCAATATTACGTCTGAACGTTTACCGGTATTAGAACCGTAAACTCAAAATGTGAGTAAAAGTAACTATAATAGTGCAATCTATTTCTGTATATAACCTGAAAATCTAATACATTCGGGTAGAAGTCTCTCAACATAGGACATTTTTTTTTTTTTGCTGAAACGTACTGAACGCTTTCAAAGCTTCTAATATTATAGATCCACGCTCTTCTGAAGCCGCTAACCATCCCAAATAATCCTAAACAGAACGTACAACATGGTGTTCAAAGTTATAATAATTCGTTTTACCTTCTAAACAACCTTAGAGTAGGTAAGAGAAGTATCGCATTTCAATAAAAATTTCTATATTGGAATTCCATCGAGATTCCGTCGGAAATACATGATTGGGATCCTCTGAATTCATAAAGGAAAATGTATTTTTAGAAAAGCATCTGTGTGTGTGTGTGTGTGAGTGGCGGACAGCATATCAAATATCTTATGTGTTACATTCACATGACTTTCTCTACTCTTGTACAAACTATTTTTACAAACGCTTATTCTCCATATGCTTCATGTTAATCGAGATGTTAATCTTATTGCTAATTTTTTTGTAGATACAAGGGGACTTGGTAGACTTTAAGCGATAGTCAAATATTTTAAGAGCTATTTCTATGTGGAGTATTCCGTTCTCTTGGCATTGCCAGGACAAAAAAAATGAATAACGAATTCCCATTTGAGAAAACGTATAAGTATTGGAAAATTTAAGGGAATAACAAGCAATATCTCGAAAATGCTTCACTCAACAACAAAAATGTATATGACAAAAATTCTGTATTTTAACGCGATCTACATTTTTTGTGTAGTAAAAGTTTGTCTATCTTTTATGGTTTACTAGTTATGCAAGAATCGTGCACAATGAAGAATGCTTTTGGAGACATTCCCAGAAAATTCAAGATATACATTTTATTTGTCATGAAAGTATCTTAAATATATGATATTTTAATCAAAATTGTTAGAACCAGTTTCGAGAAAATTAAATTTTTCGAAAAATATTCCATGTAAAGGGTAATCTGGGGTGTGGGATTTTCTGAAAACCTTTGTGTCGCATTTCTGCAAGATACTGAACCTAAATACCAAGTTTGGTGTTTATCCGACTGTTCGTTTCTGAGTTATGCTGTTCACAGACAGATACACACACAACACACACACACGGACATGTTTTTTTCCAAAAATACTTTTTTTTTGTTCAGGAGGCCTCAAAACATGTATTTCCGGTGAAATATCGGTATAGAATTTTTGGGCAGAATACAATACTTCCCCTACTTACTATACGTAATACGGAAAGTAAAAATCGATTAAGGCCCAAGCTGGTATGTCTGCAGCATCTAAGGACGCGACAGGTAGATTTTCAAGAAAATCTCAACAAAAAAAACTACTACTTACATAGAAAAATTTCACAACTTTTTATTTTCTGAAAAATGCTCTAACAATGTACATTAAAACGCCATATGTTCAATTTATTGACATGAAAAATAAAATGTATATCTTGAATTTCTGTGAATATTCCGTAAGCATCCGTTATTTGATTGATGTTTCTATTATCTACATTAATGTTATAAATAGAAAACTTGAATGTAGAGTTATAGGTTATACAGCGGATGGGACACCTTGTGCTCTCCAACCAACCTAGATCTATTGTGATTACCTTACCCTTTACATGGAACATTTTTCGAAAATTTTAATTTTCTCAAAAATGGCTCAAACGATTTTGATTAATATACCATATGTTTAATATATTTTCATAACAAAAAATGTATATCTCGAATTTTCTGGGAATGTCTCCAAAAGTATTCTTCATTGTGAACGACTTTTGCATAACTGGTAAACCATAAGAGATAGACAAAATTGTACTACACCAAAACTGTAGATCGCGTTAAAATACACAATTCATGTCATATATATTTGTTTTGGTAGAGTGAACCATTTTCGAGATATTGCTTGTTATTCCCTTAAATTTTCCAATACTTTTCTCATATGGGAATTCGTTGTTCATTTTGTTATGTCCTGGACATACAAAGAGAATGGAATGCTCCACATAGCAACCAGCTCTTAAAACATTTGACTATAGCTTAAAGACTACCATATTCCCCTTGCACCTACAAGAAAATTAGCAATAAGATTAACATCTCGATTAACATGAAGCATATGGAGAATAAGCGTTTGTAAAAATAGTTTGTACAAGAGTAGAGAAAGTCATGTGAGTGTAACACATCAGATTTTTTTCTTTCTTTTGCACCCAAGCGTACAAGGCGGACAGAGGAAAGCGAATCGCTAGTCAGGTTCTTAAAAAGCCGGGACGCTATATGTTGACCTCAAAATGCAATACTCTTTCCATGACATCGTTAGAAACAAGTGAATAGCGACAGCACTTTAAAAAGTCTTGTATAACATTCACATGACTTCCTTTAATAGTTTGTTTTATATAACTTCTACTACTTTGATATTTATCAGACTTTTTGTTTTTGAGATATGCTGTTCACTCACACACACACACACACACACACACACACACACACACACACACACACACATAGGGATATTTTTCTAAAAATCGGATGTTACATTCGTATATTTTCTCTGCCCTCTAGCGCTTATTAGTTGGTGTACACATTATTCTTACGAAAGTTTATTTTCCTCTGCACTTGACTGTAATCGAGATAAATCTTTCCGGAAATAGCTGCATTACACATTTACTTATAGATACAAAGGGACGAGTGATAGTCAAATGTTTTAGAACTGGGCGCTATACGCTGGCCTTAAAATTCCATACCCTTTCCGCGACTTCGCGAGAAAAACTAAAATCGATAAGACTTTAAAAGAATGGTTAAGTGTTGAATAATTCGAACTATTAACAATGAATATCTCGGAAATGGCTGCTGCCACAAAAATATGACAATCCTGTTATTTAAAGAGATCCACATGTTTTGTGTAGTACGTTTTTGTCTATCATATAACGTTTACCAGTTATACGAGATTATACAGAATTTATTGCAAATGAAGAGGAAGCCACAGGCTATTCTCAGAAAATTCAAAATATACATTTTATGTCTTGTTTTAATCAAAATCGTTAGAACTAGTTTTTAGAAAATAAAACATTTCGAAAAATGTTCCATGTAAAGGGTAGTTGAGGGTGAGAATTTTTCTGTAAATCTTTGTGTCGCATCTTTGGAAGGTATTGAATGTAAATACCAATTTTGGTATTTATCCGATAATCGTTTTTTAGTTACGCTGTTCACAAACATGGACACAAACAGAGACACACGTACGGACTTTTTCTAAAAAATCTCGGCATCGAATTTTTGGATGGATGTAGCTACTTCTGTTAAGGTTTGTCTCAATTAAACAGAAGTATATAGAAACATAAGCTTTCGTAAGAATAGTTTTTATACCCAATAACAAATGATAGAGGGAAGAAAAGGTAATTTGAATGTAACATACATTTTTCTTCTGGTGTTTTCTCTTATCCTAAACGAGCATTGAGTAACTCCAAGGTCTCTGAAGCCTTGGTTCATTTAATTACTCATTAATGATAGTATCTGATTCATTGGTGTGTAAAAAAAATCCGATGTGTTACACTCACATGACTTTCTCTACTCTTGTACAAACTATTTTTACAAACGCTTATTCTCCATATGCTTCTTGTTAATCGGGATATCGAGATGTCAATCTTATTGCTAATTTTCTTGCAGATGCAAGGGGAATATAGTAGGTTTTAAGCGATAGTCAAATCTTTTAAGCGCTGGTTGCTATGTGGCGCATTCCATTCTCTTTGCATGTCCAGGACATAAAAAAATGAATAACGAATTTGAGAAAAAGTATAAGTATTGGATAATTTAATGGAATAACAAGCAATATCTCATAAACGGTTCACTCAACAAAAAAATGTATATGACATAAATTGTGTATTTTAACGCGATCGACATTTTTTGTGTAGTAAAATTTTGTCTATCTCTTATGGTTTTCCAGTAATGCAAAAGTCGTTCACAATGAAGAATACTTTTGGAGACATTCCCAGAAAATTCGAGATATACATTTCATTTCTCATGAGAATATCTTAAACATATGATATTTTAATCAAAATCGCTAGAGGCATTTTTGAGAAAATTAAAATTTTCGAAAAATGTTCAATGTAAAGGGTAGTCTGGGGTAGGGGGATTTACTTGAAAACCTTCGTGTCGCATCTCTGGAAGATACTGAACCTAAATACCAAGTTTGGTGTTTATCGGACTGTTCGTTTCTGAGTTATGTTGTTCACAGACACACAGAGACACACACACACACACACACACACACACCTACACACACGTAGGACATGTTTTCAAAAATGCTTTTTTTGGATTCAGGGGGTCTCAAAACATGTATTTCCGGTGAAATCTCGGTATCGAATTTTTGGGTGGAATACAATACTTCCCCTACTTACTATACGTAGTAGAGAAAGTAAAAAGGAACAAGCTCTTGACTGGACCCTTATTAAGCATTTTGTTTACACAGAACACCTCAAATACTGCATTTCCAATAAAATTTCCATATCAAATCTCTGGGTTAAAAGAAATAACTATTTCCTCTATTGTAGGTGTGGCAATAGGGTAATGCGAAGAGAAGTCTGGAAAAAAATAATGATTTGTTTATTGGTGCAATACCATTCTTCTCTCTGTCATTCGGCTCTCTCCCTGAAGTTAGATTGATGCAGTAATTTGTATCACAAATTACTTAAATGTAAATAATGATTGTAATATGAATATGCATTTTTATGTGACATTGATTTCAGATGTTTATTAATTGTAATTATTATTTGGAAATAAGTTTATACGGCCTTACTGAAACTGTCAATAATAGCGCGCAATAATGCAGCGAGGGGGTGAGCTGTTTATCATTATTGGAAACGAGGAGGTTACGTAATGTTGGCGCGTTTTCGGTAGAAACTTCTGGAATGTTTCCTCCCTAAAGCATATGTATTCATAATTTTAATTGGATATTAAAATGGACGCTAATGTTGGCGCGTTTTATTAGCCAATTGCAGTTCAGTTATAATCTTTAGGCGTATCTGGACGAGGGAGTATAAATAAGGTAGGTTGGAGGTAAAGTCAGTCAGTCCTTCAGTTCGCCGAAAGCATTCATACATTACACGTCGTATTTAGCGCAGTTCATCAAAAATCTGTGTACACTACACGTCGTCTTCAGTCGCTCAGTTCATCGAAAGTCTCAATACATTACATGTCGCCTTCAGTTGCTCAGTTCATCAAAATTCTTTGTGCACTACACGTCGTCTTCAGTTCGTCAGTTCGTCAAAATATTTGTATGAGATACGTCGGCTATAGATTCACAAGTTACGAAAATCTAAAGTATTATAAAGTTAATTATACACAAAGTTGAAGTACGTGGATTAAAAGTGATCAGTAAGAAGTTATTATAACAGTTTCAGTTTGGCGAGTGTTAAGATCAATGTATAAATGTGATAGTTAACGTGTTTGACAATAAATGTGTAAAACAAATTTCTTCATCAGTGTTATATTTGGATAAAAGATTCCTTTCCGTTTACACAACCCTGATCAAGAGACATGTTCGACCGAGAGATAATAGCTAGCCGGAGTACAGTAAACAAAATTTAAATCATATAACAGTCGCATTCTTTCGAACACTAACACTGATGCAAATTGCTAACACTAGATGGAGCTACAAACCGGACAAATGAATGACGTCACAAGATGGCTTCAACACTGATGTAAACAAACATTTGTAAGTAATACCGTCGCAAATTTGCTACCACAACGTGAGGCTACAATAATGTTAAATAAATACAACATTAATACCGTCGCAAGATATGAAGCCGTTTGTCTTCGTCTGGCTGTAACGTCAAGTATGATCGTGTACCTACCCCTTGATATGCTTAACCACGTCTTAGGGGTTGTAAGATGACTTGAGCTGAGACAAGTTTTTTTTAAGTTACTTATCAACGGCATTATTACATTACAGATAGGTTTTTTTCCCACAAATGAGCTGTTTTGGAGATGCTATTTTTAATTTCAGTGTGAAAGAAATCCCTTTTATCGATGGTCGCGCCTACTTCCCTTTGCCCTACAAAGCGGGGGCTTGTAATCAGCAGATAAACCAGAGGACTTTGGCACCATCTCTGCTTTATTTCCTTAATTGTTGTACATGGTTGCCTTTGACGGGGTGATCTTACAGTATTTTCTGTTATGTATTTTATCGTATGATGAACATAAGTAGAAATATAAGGGCGGTTCTGGCGCACAGAGAGATGCCGAAAAACTGATAAGCTTCTTTGATCTATGCCGCTAGCCCCGCCCCCTCCCTTTGTGCGCTACTATTTGCCGCCCGGTCGCGTGCCGCTAGCTCCGCCCCCTTCCCTTTGTGCGCTTACCTAATGCCGACAGTGTCTGTGCCGGCAGGTCCTCCCCCCCTCCCCCTGTGGTCACGTGCCGGTGTCCCCGCCCCCCTCCCTCCCCCATACGGGTGTCCTCCCTCCCCTTTGTGTTCTGGTTGGTTCCCTGTGGATAGGTGGGAGAGTGTGTATTGTTCCTATACGGTGACTACATTCCCGCCCCTCATTGTGACTTATCTAAATCCCTGCCGTGTGATTGGCTTGGGGTAGGGGATGTGTCGCTCGGGTGATGGGGTATAAGGGAATGGGGTTCTCGGTGCGTGACGTTGGCGGTGTGGGAATGCGATTCTCGATGCCTGCCGCACATCGGCAAATCGTTTGAGTACATATTTGTGTCAATCAATTAGGTAATGTGTGTTATTGAAAAAAATAAAAAATAAGTATGCCCATCATATTACTACTAATGCAATTAAACGCTATTCTTCGAGCAATTAAGTATTTTGATTGATTCGCGCGCACCTGTTCCTAAACCGACATTTATAACCTACTATTGTCAATAATTTACACGTTTAATGAAACAAGGCTAGTCGGCCGATGAAAACAATTAAGTATTTTTGAATGATTAATTGACTCGCGCGCAACTGCTCGTTATCGTATATGTGTGATAGCATGTGTATAATTATTACGAGTAATAACATTTATTTAATTCTACTTTTGAGGGAAAATATATTTTGGATTTATAAGAATATTACAACACTTAGATGAAATGACAGACTTGACGTAACACTCGTTATCGCGTGATAATTGAGGTGGAACACCGACCGCAACCTTCCGCTGCGAGACGTTTCACTGGAATGACTAACTCTCGATATTTGGACTGGCAAGTCGACTTCCGCATCCCCTCCACATGCGTTTCAGTTCGCCAGCTACACTAGCGCGCCAAGTGGTAATACGAGTGAAACTCCAACGAGTGTTCCCCCACAGCGCCCCTGGTGGTCATACCCGAAAGTTGTGAATTCACCATATTTAAACTCATTATGGGTGCAAGACGGCCATCTTAACTCTATATAATTCTGCGAAATATGATTCCGGAAAAAAAAAATAAATAAAGGCGAATTAACATGCGAGGTGCGTTCATGTTGGCTCCGGAGGAATTGATTATGAAATAAATAAAAAATAAATAAGACTCGCTGATCGATGAATACAATTAAATATTTTTAATAAATATTGTAATTGACTCGCGCGCCTAGAGATATCTCACCCAAATTATTCATCTACCATGAATATCTCACTTCTAATGAAACGACGCAGTCTATCGATTAAAAACAATTAAGTTTTTTTTGATTGATTAATGTAATTGACTCGCGCGCAACTGTTCGTTATCGTATATGCGCGATTATTACGCGTATATAACTATTACGGCTAATAACGCGTGTTTAATTCTTCTTTTGACTGGAGGGTTTATAAAAATATTACATTGCTTAGATGAATTAAAAAGCAACTTAAAGCGAAATTGCAAATAGCTTGTATGAGACGTTAACACGAGAACCCTTTACGAAAAAACAAGACGCAATGTGACAGCAATGCCCCGTCCATCATGAGAGGCGGTTAAACCAGGACGCGTGGGTTTTCCCCACTACCTGCTCTTAATGGCTAGGGGTATCCAGCACATAGGAGTACGCTTCAACAAAGCCCTCTATGTCTCTTCTCACACGAGAGAAGTAATAATTACAATTCAAAACAGGCGTACCTGTAAGTAACACGCACGAAGACTACAAATATAAATTTTATATTCGTTTTAAATGTTCTTTCTAAAGACGTAGCGAACTTTGAGAAATTCAACGAATTATTCACTGGCGTACACTGCCTGAAAGAAATATGGTGTACACCCCTGAAGAATGCATATGTAGACCCATTAGCAGACAACGGCAAACTCTTCCGCACCATTAATTTTCGTCAGAAGAATGTAAAAACAAGGTCTTGTATAGAGCTCTTAGTGAACAATAACACCCGTTTCCAATTCATTAAACAGCCTAAGTGCTCTGAAAAACCACAGACCCTCGGGGTAAATAACAATTACCGGCACAAAAGATTTTCTTAAGAGCTTCCTCTGTCCAGAAATTCCATCATACACAGCGGAAAACCCTGTCTAAACATGTTTTAAGCTTACCACAAAAAATGTTTTCCCGATAATTAATATAATTCTACATGAAGAATATTAATGATTTAAGTTTTCAATTAAACGTATACTGTATAGATTCTGTACTTAAACATTCGATTGTATCTTTGTCATTATTTAAATACTCGCGTACAAGAAATGCAAACATGATATCAAAAAATTAAACTGATTTTTTTCGGGATGTTAAACAAAGAAATATGATTTGGCGAGAGTAATATGAAGAATAAAAAGTATTCAGAATGATATTACATACGTTATTAAAATAAGACTCTCGCTGATCAATGAAAACAATTAAATATTTTTTTATTAATTAATTGTATATGAATTGACTCGCGCATTAGCTTGCTGTCGTATGTGCATGATTATTACGACTAATAGCATTTGTTTAATTCTAAATAATGAAATATGGAGCCTTGCCGAAACAATCCTCGTTACTCTTAATTTATTCCATTTTTAAAAAGATTGGGCTTAGTAAACATAGGACGAGTACGATTTTAAATACCCCGTCCATTTGAGAGATATTTTTCGAATATTCCAGCATGTTAATATAAACTTAATACACACACACACACGCACAAATTCATTTCAAGTAATCTAACGATATTGAATAAAATATTAAATGTTTAAGATATTGTAATGAGAAATGAATTGTATATCTCGAATTTTCTGGGCCGCAGGCTGCAGGATCGCTCATCAAATACCGTAATGATTCAGACACCCGAACACCCGAATGGTAAGCATTCTTCAGAGTTTTTAAATAAGTAATGTAACAATTCATATTAACTTCTTGTTCATATTCTTTATTATTATTTGTATTATTATTTCCAGGAAGTGGACTTTATTTTGGTATCGACCATCCATCGAGCGCTGCACAGGCACCGCCAGGCTTCCAAACCTTCCTGGTTCCAAATCATTATGGAGGTGGCTCTGCCCCGTACATACAGCAACAATCGTACGGTAAGAATTTACAGACTGGTGTTCGAGCATTTTGTAACTAAAAAAAATTACATAATAGTAGTCATACAATGTCGATTCTGGCACACAAAGGCATGCCTCCGACAGCATAGAGTTCTGGATTGTATAAGGAGAAAAGGATATATTTAAGGGGAGTTTCTCACACATATGCAGTCACATAACTCTTTCGGTCTCCCAGAATGCTATGTATTTTTCACACGGGTGTTTAAAACATGTATTTTTTTTCACGTATAGAGTGTAGATTCTTTAGAACTCTGTACTTAAACATGCTATACTATTATTATGTATTTATTTTTTCCAGGAAATGGACTTTATTTCGGAGGCGGTATCGGTCAACATGCGACCGCTGCACCGGTAGCATCAGGCTTCGCAAACGTTGTACCAGCAGGCTTCGCGACCGCTGCACCACCGCCTCCAGGCTTCCAGACCTTCCTGGCACCAAATCAGCAGGGTGGGGGCCCTGCCCCATACATGCAGCAAGCACCGATCGGTAAGAATTTTTTCAATATTTTATGAAGTTCTTTTTACACATTCTATATTATTATTAATATTGTTATTATTTTCAGGAAGTGGACTTTATTTTGGAGGCGGGTTTTTTCTGGGAATGTCTCCAAAGTATTCTTCATTCTGAACGACTTTTGCAAAACTGATAAACCATAAGAGATAGACAAAATTTTACTACACAAAAAATGGAGATCGCGTTAAAATACATAATTTATAACATATACATTCTTGTTGTTGAGTAAATCGTTTTTCGAGATATTGCTTGTTATTCCATTAAAATTTTCCAATACTTATACTTTTTCTCAAATTCATTATTCTTGTTTTATGTCCTCGATATGCAAAGAGAATGGAATGCACCACATAGCAACCAGCGTTAAAATATTTGACTATCGCTTAAAACCTATCATATTCACATTGTATCGTCATGAAAATTACCAATAACATTGACATCTCGATATCTCGATTAACATGAAGCCTATAGGGAATAAGTGCTTGTAAAAATAGTTTGTACAAGAGTAGAGAAAGCCATGTGAGTGTATCACATCAGATTTTTTGATATTGGTTTAAATTTTCAAATACTTTTAACTTTTCTCAAGCGGTAACTCGCTATTCGTTTTTTCCCGTGGTAATGCATAGAGAATAGAATTATAAAGCCATCACATAGCATCAGACGTTCTTTAAACATCTGTAACGTGTCTATTCACAATCGAAAGGTTGCTGGTTCGAGGAAAATTATATCTACAGAAACAATACATTATTTTCGCTCTGTGATTAATTTGGTAATGTAACAATAATTAACAATGAATTTTTAGCGGTAAATGTAAAAAATAAAATATATTTTTTATTTCCTAGCGTCATACGCAGAAGCATTCCCCTTAAGGAACGCTGGCGTGAGCGATGGTTTCCCCCATAACGGGTTTAGACTTGCTTACGAAATGTCCCTGTGCGAGGCTAGCATTTCCCTCTCCTTCTCGAATTTTTGGAGTAGCCAATCAAAATTGCTGTATTATATAACGTCACACCTCTCACCCCTTCAGATTTTATCAGGCGAAGCGATATAAAAGCAGTAGCTTCCCCAGCGATTTCACTGTATTGTGACAACACAGCGAGCTAAGATCTCCGCAAACTTTTCTCATTCAAAGTGAAATTTCAACGAACATCATGTCTGGTAAGTTGTAACAAAACACTTCATTTACTTTAAAAGTTAAATTATTACTCTGTACATTTTAACTTATATTCGCGTTCTTGTTTTTAATGCAAGGCATTTATATGCGAATAGCTGAGCATTCTAAAAGTTAATAGCTAGACAAGTGAATTTTCTGAAATGTGAACAGTTTAGTTAAGTATTCATTTTAGGCAAGCTTATTCTACATTTAATAGCTAACTGCGCGAATTCTCAAAATGGGAACAATTTAGTTAAGTATTCACCTTGTTGAGTAATTATTATTCCAGATATTTAAATACAGGATTTCACAGAGTGAATTATATTCCTTTTTGGAGAAAATACAATTATTTGAATACCTTATTAACGTTTTTGCTTTAGAATATTACAAAAAGTCTGTTGCGCGAATCATTCGCTCTAACAAAGTAAATATCTACATTATATTAAAACATTTAAATTGAAAAATACAGTACTTAATGAACTTCATTAGTGAATCAGAACCTCAATTATATTTACACATATTATCATTTTCAGAAAAAAGTTAATAAGTTTGTAACTTTCAAATAAATGAAATTTTTTTATGCAACACATTCTCTAATAAAGAATATGTTTTTTTCTCTTCCTAATGCAGAAAGTTTGACATCTCAACTTAACACATTGGCTGAGGGTAGCATTTACCCAGCCGTTCAAAGACTACAAGATCTTCAGCCAGAGGAGCCTTATAATATAAAATCCTTAAGAAAAATTGATACTCGATACGGTGCTAGAGTCGTTGCACTTTTAGAGAATAAGCAAGTGTTTCTCCCGACAAGATATTCAACCCTAACAAGCCAACAGTTGGAGGAAATGCCTGGGAAGTTTCAAATGGTATATCATGGAGTAGTACCAGCCGGCAAGTTTAAGACATGTAAATTGTCTTTTCTTCCTATTAAGGTTTGTAGAAATAATTCAGCTATCCTTTCAAAGCTTCATTTAGAGTTACATTCGTTGAGTTTATAAATTCGCACTTCAGTAGGATAACATTTGTCTAAAGTATACATCAATATGTAAAAAAAATAACGTCCAGGATGTAGTCTGAGCGAGGATCTGCAGAAAGAAGTTTAATAGTCTATTCACTGATTCTTTACCTCAAAGCAGATACCTACAGTAAGTTTCAAATAATTTCCAGCACGATAGCAGTTGTCAAAAGCAGGCATCACTGTATTAAAAAAATATGTGTAAATAATGTCTAGATTGTACTCTGTGTGATTTCGTGCAGAAAGAACTTTAATACCCCTTGCAGTGATTCTCCACATCGAAGTATATACCTACAAGAAGTTGCAAATAATGTGAATGTGTGTTACAGGAATGCCCAGCTGAATGTAAATGAAGAGGAAGAACGAGATAGCTTAAAACATCATAAACAGAAATGTGATAGGAACATTCTCAACACCTCCCAGTAACCTCAATCAATGAAGAATTGCACCAGTGCGGAACATACATGGAAAAAACATCCGCGTGTGTAGAATATAACAATAATATATATATAATTATGTACTCATTATTACTGCTATACCAGCCTATACCATTGATTTCATAAATAATTTCATAATTGTTTAAGGAGAATGCCTATCTTAAAAACATTGATGCTACATGAACTATTACTGAAAGAGACTTGAATAAATGGGAATCTAGAAGCCAGAACCATCTTAATATTGGGCTGTATGATATGAGGTGTATAAAAAGATTAATAAAAAAATGAGGTCTATGTAATATAAACAACATTTATTTTTTATAAACATTTTCCTATTACATTCCTATACAAAAAAAAAACATACATATTTCCTAAAGACAAAGGTGATAGTCTAGACATTCTAAAACACTCAGTTATATAATCATATACATCACACAGAAAGAGACCTGCATTATCCATAAAAAACTAAACATCTCAAGAATGTCTGGATGGTGTATTTTATAAGTACAAGGTTTTGATATTTCAAAGTTCCTGTTAACCATGACTGTAATTGATTAACACAATTTCTCGATCCTGTCATGCTATAACTTTAGAAGCTTTCAGCTTACTTATAATCTCCTCAATCTCTTGTGTGTGACTATTAT
Source organism: Deroplatys truncata (assembly GCA_030765065.1). Lineage (NCBI taxonomy): Eukaryota > Metazoa > Arthropoda > Insecta > Mantodea > Mantidae > Deroplatys > Deroplatys truncata. The sequence continues at coordinate 30,043,622 of CM060980.1, read as the reverse complement.
TACCAGCATTCCTCGATGCAATTAGTAACCTCAATATATTTACTAGTCTATTTGGATTTTCAAGCGTAGATATCACTGAATCATCATCATATGAAGATTTCATATTCTCGCGACTCCCGCTGTATCCAGATTTTTCACCATCAGTAGTCTCCAGTGAAGGACAGAGGCTTGATCCGGTATAACATCCCCCTCTATACATCTTCGGATCTTCGAGTGTAGGAGAGAGAGTCGATCCAGTATAACATGTTGCTCTATGAAGCTTAAATCTTGACAAAGAACGATTCTTAAAAATCCGCTCGCATATACAACATCTAATGACGTGTTTTCCTCCATGTGTAATGTATGAAAAATTGAGTTTCTCATCCGCTAGTTGTACAGATTTTCTCCGGCAGGAGCTCATACTAAAACTAAAAGAAATTAAATGAATACGGGAATGCTAACGCTCGAAGGAATTAAAAGCGAATGAATGAATTCATAACACGCAGCTATGTATATATTCAGTGTGAGGACGCCGGAGGGAATCGCAATCTTCGCATAGCAGCGGGAAAGGATGCTCTCTGGAAACATTTGTGGAGAAGGAGGCTCTCAACAGAACATGGCGAATGCGACCATGGAAAAAGGATGCTCTCTGGGAACATTCGTGGAAAAAGGATGCTCTCAACAGAACATAACGAGTGCGAGCATGGAAAAAGGATGCTCTCTGGAAACGTTTGTGGAAAAGGCTGCGTAACAATGGAATCACGCTATGTAACAAAGGAATCACGTTATGTAACAAAGGAATCACGCTATGTAACAAAGGAATCATGCTATGTAACAAAGGAATCGCGCTATGTAACAAAGGAATCGCGCTATGTAACAAAGGAATCACGCCATGTAACAAAGGAATCGCGCTATGTAACAAAGGAATCGCGCCATGTAACAAAGGAATCGCGCCATGTAACAAAGGAATCGCGCCATGTAACAAAGGAATCGCGCCATGTAACAAAGGAATCGCGCCATGTAACCAAGGAATCGCGCCATGTAACAAAGGAATCACGCCATGTAACAAAGGAATCGCGCCATGTAACAAAGGAATCGCGCCATGTAACAAAGGAATCGCGCCATGTAACAAAGGAATCACGGTATGTAACAAAGGAATCACGCTATGTAACAAAGGAATCGCGCAATGTAACAAAGGAATCGCGCCATGTAACAAAGGAATCACGGTATGTAACAAAGGAATCGCGCCATGTAACAAAGGAATCGCGCCATGTAACAAAGGAATCGCGCCATGTAACAAAGGAATCGCGCCATGTAACCAAGGAATCGCGCCATGTAACAAAGGAATCACGCCATGTAACAAAGGAATCGCGCCATGTAACAAAGAAATCGCGCCATGTAACAAAGGAATCGCGCCATGTAACAAAGGAATCGCGCCATGTAACAAAGGAATCGCGCCATGTAACAAAGGAATCGCGCCATGTAACAAAGGAATCGCGCCATGTAACAAAGGAATCGCGGTATGTAACAAAGGAATCGCGCCATGTAACAAAGGAATCGCGCCATGTAACAAAGGAACCACGGTATGTAACAAAGGAATCACGGTATGTAACAAAGGAATCGCGCCATGTAACAAAGGAATCGCGCCATGTAACAAAGGAATCGCGCCATGTAACAAAGGAATCGCGCCATGTAACAAAGGAATCGCGCCATGTAACAAAGGAATCGCGCCATGTAACAAACGAATCGCGCCATGTAACAAAGGAATCGCGCCATGTAACAAAGGAATCGCGCCATGTAACAAAGGAATCGCGCCATGTAACAAAGGAATCGCGCCATGTAACAAAGGAATCGCGCCATGTAACAAAGGAATCGCGCCATGTAACAAAGGAATCGCGCCATGTAACAAAGGACTCCGCCATGTAACAAAGGAATCGCGCCATGTAACAAAGGAATCGCGCCATGTAACAAAGGAATCGCGCCATGTAACAAAGGAATCGCGCCATGTAACAAAGGAATCGCGCCATGTAACAAAGGAATCGCGCCATGTAACAAAGGACTCACGCCATGTAACAAAGGAATCGCGCCATGTAACAAAGGAATCGCGCCATGTAACAAAGGAATCGCGCCATGTAACAAAGGAATCGCGCCATGTAACAAAGGAATCGCGCCATGTAACAAAGGAATCGCGCCATGTAACAAAGGACTCCCGCCATGTAACAAAGGAATCGCGCCATGTAACAAAGGAATCGCGCCATGTAACAAAGGAATCGCGCCATGTAACAAAGGAATCGCGCCATGTAACAAAGGAATCGCGCCATTAAACAAAGGAATCGCGCCATGTAACAAAGGAATCGCGCCATGTAACAAAGGAATCGCGCCATGTAACAAAGGAATCGCGCCATGTAACAAAGGAATCGCGCCATGTAACAAAGGAATCGCGCCATGTAACAAAGGAATCGCGCCATGTAACAAAGGAATCGCGCCATGTAACAAAGGAATCGCGCCATGTAACAAAGGAATCGCGCCATGTAACAAAGGAATCGCGCCATGTAACAAAGGACTCGCGCCATGTAACAAAGGAATCGCGCCATGTAACAAAGGAATCGCGCCATGTAACAAAGGAATCGCGCCATGTAACAAAGGAATCGCGCCATGTAACAAAGGAATCGCGCCATGTAACAAAGGAATCGCGCCATGTAACAAAGGAATCGCGCCATGTAACAAAGGAATCGCGCCATGTAACAAAGGAATCGCGCCATGTAACAAAGGACTCGCGCCATGTAACAAAGGAATCGCGCCATGTAACAAAGGAATCGCGCCATGTAACAAAGGAATCGCGCCATGTAACAAAGGAATCGCGCCATGTAACAAAGGAATCGCGCCATGTAACAAAGGAATCGCGCCATGTAACAAAGGACTCGCGCCATGTAACAAAGGAATCGCGCCATGTAACAAAGGAATCGCGCCATGTAACAAAGGAATCGCGCCATGTAACAAAGGAATCGCGCCATGTAACAAAGGAATCGCGCCATGTAACCAAGGAATCGCGCCATGTAACAAAGGAATCACGCCATGTAACAAAGGAATCGCGCCATGTAACAAAGGAATCGCGCCATGTAACAAAGGAATCGCGCCATGTAACAAAGGAATCGCGCCATGTAACAAAGGAATCGCGCCATGTAACAAAGGAATCGCGCCATGTAACAAAGGAATCGCGCCATGTAACAAAGGAATCGCGCCATGTAACAAAGGAATCGCGCCATGTAACAAAGGACTCGCGCCATGTAACAAAGGAATCGCGCCATGTAACAAAGGAATCGCGCCATGTAACAAAGGAATCGCGCCATGTAACAAAGGAATCGCGCCATGTAACAAAGGAATCGCGCCATGTAACAAAGGAATCGCGCCGTGTAACAAAGGAATCGCGCCATGTAACAAAGGACTCGCGCCATGTAACAAAGGAATCGCGCCATGTAACAAAGGAATCGCGCCATGTAACAAAGGAATCGCGCCATGTAACAAAGGAATCGCGCCATGTAACAAAGGAATCGCGCCATGTAACAAAGGAATCGCGCCATGTAACAAAGGAATCGCGCCATGTAACAAAGGACTCACGCCATGTAACAAAGGAATCGCGCCATGTAACAAAGGAATCGCGCCATGTAACAAAGGAATCGCGCCATGTAACAAAGGAATCGCGCCATGTAACCAAGGAATCGCGCCATGTAACAAAGGAATCGCGCCATGTAACAAAGGAATCGCGCCATGTAACAAAGGAATCGCGCTATGTAACAAAGGAATCGCGCCATGTAACAAAGGAATCGCGCCATGTAACAAAGGAATCGCGCCATGTAACAAAGGAATCGCGCCATGTAACAAAGGAATCGCGCCATGTAACAAAGGAATCGCGCCATGTAACAAAGGAATCGCGCCATGTAACAAAGGAATCGCGCCATGTAACAAAGGAATCGCGCCATGTAACAAAGGAATCACGGTATGTAACAAAGGAATCACGGTATGTAACAAAGGAATCGCGCTATGTAACAAAGGAATCGCGCCATGTAACAAAGGAATCACGGTATGTAACAAAGGAATCGCGCTATGTAACAAAGGAATCGCGCCATGTAACAAAGGAATCGCGCCATGTAACAAAGGAATCGCGCTATGTAACAAAGGAATCGCGCCATGTAACAAAGGAATCGCGCCATGTAACAAAGGAATCGCGCCATGTAACAAAGGAATCGCGCCATGTAACAAAGGAATCGCGCCATGTAACAAAGGACTCCCGCCATGTAACAAAGGACTCCCGCCATGTAACAAAGGAATCGCGCCATGTAACAAAGGAATCGCGCCATGTAACAAAGGAATCGCGCCATGTAACAAAGGAATCGCGCCATGTAACAAAGGAATCGCGCCATGTAACAAAGGAATCGCGCCATGTAACAAAGGAATCGCGCCATGTAACAAAGGACTCGCGCCATGTAACAAAGGAATCGCGCCATGTAACAAAGGAATCGCGCCATGTAACAAAGGAATCGCGCCATGTAACAAAGGAATCGCGCCATGTAACAAAGGAATCGCGCCATGTAACAAAGGAATCGCGCCATGTAACAAAGGAATCGCGCCATGTAACAAAGGAATCGCGCCATGTAACAAAGGAATCGCGCCATGTAACAAAGGACTCGCGCCATGTAACAAAGGAATCGCGCCATGTAACAAAGGAATCGCGCCATGTAACAAAGGAATCGCGCCATGTAACAAAGGAATCGCGCCATGTAACAAAGGAATCGCGCCATGTAACAAAGGAATCGCGCCATGTAACAAAGGAATCGCGCCATGTAACAAAGGAATCGCGCCATGTAACAAAGGAATCGCGCCATGTAACAAAGGAATCGCGCCATGTAACAAAGGAATCCCGCCATGTAACAAAGAAATCGCGCCATGTAACAAAGGACTCGCGCCATGTAACAAAGGAATCGCGCCATGTAACAAAGGAATCGCGCCATGTAACAAAGGAATCACGCCATGTAACAAAGGAATCGCGCCATGTAACAAAGGAATCGCGCCATGTAACAAAGGAATCGCGCCATGTAACAAAGGAATCGCGCCATGTAACAAAGGAATCGCGCCATGTAACAAAGGAATCGCGCCATGTAACAAAGGAATCGCGCCATGTAACAAAGGAATCGCGCCATGTAACAAAGGACTCACGCCATGTAACAAAGGAATCGCGCCATGTAACAAAGGAATCGCGCCATGTAACAAAGGAATCGCGCCATGTAACAAAGGAATCGCGCCATGTAACAAAGGAATCGCGCCATGTAACAAAGAAATCGCGCCATGTAACAAAGGAATCGCGCCATGTAACAAAGGAATCGCGCCATGTAACAAAGGAATCGCGCCATGTAACAAAGGACTCACGCCATGTAACAAAGGAATCGCGCCATGTAACAAAGGAATCGCGCTATGTAACAAAGGAATCGCGCCATGTAACAAAGGAATCGCGCCATGTAACAAAGGAATCGCGCCATGTAACAAAGGAATCGCGCTATGTAACAATGGAATCACGCTATGTAACAAACGTTTCCAGAGAGCATCCTTTTTCCATGCTCGCACTCGTTATGTTCTGTTGAGAGCATCCTGTTTCCACGAATGTTCCCAGAGAGCATCCTTTTTCCATGCTCGCATTCGCCATGTTCTGTTGAGAGCCTCCTTCTCCACAAATGTTTCCAGAGAGCATCCTTTCCCGCTGCTATGCGAAGATTGCGATTCCCTCCGGCGTCCTCACACTGAATATATACATAGCTGCGTGTTATGAATTCATTCATTCGCTTTTAATTCCTTCGAGCGTTAGCATTCCCGTATTCATTTAATTTCTTTTAGTTTTAGTATGAGCTCCTGCCGGAGAAAATCTGTGCAACTAGCGGATGAGAAACTCAATTTTTCATACATTACACATGGAGGAAAACACGTCATTAGATGCTGTATATGCGAGCGGATTTTTAAGAATCGTTCTTTGTCAAGATTTAAGCTTCATAGAGCAACATGTTATACTGGATCGACTCTCTCTCCTACACTCGAAGATCCGAAGATGTATAGAGGGGGATGTTATACCGGATCAAGCCTCTGTCCTTCACTGGAGACTACTGATGGTGAAAAATCTGGATACAGCGGGAGTCGCGAGAATATGAAATCTTCATATGATGATGATTCAGTGATATCTACGCTTGAAAATCCAAATAGACTAGTAAATATATTGAGGTTACTAATTGCATCGAGGAATGCTGGTAATAATAGTCACACACAAGAGATTGAGGAGATTATAAGTAAGCTGAAAGCTTCTAAAGTTATAGCATGACAGGATCGAGAAATTGTGTTAATCAATTACAGTCATGGTTAACAGGAACTTTGAAATATCAAAACCTTGTACTTATAAAATACATCATCCAGACATTCTTGAGATGTTTAGTTTTTTATGGATAATGCAGGTCTCTTTCTGTGTGATGTATATGATTATATAACTGAGTGTTTTAGAATGTCTAGACTATCACCTTTGTCTTTAGGAAATATGTATGTTTTTTTTTGTATAGGAATGTAATAGGAAAATGTTTATAAAAAATAAATGTTGTTTATATTACATAGACCTCATTTTTTTATTAATCTTTTTATACACCTCATATCATACAGCCCAATATTAAGATGGTTCTGGCTTCTAGATTCCCATTTATTCAAGTCTCTTTCAGTAATAGTTCATGTAGCATCAATGTTTTTAAGATAGGCATTCTCCTTAAACAATTATGAAATTATTTATGAAATCAATGGTATAGGCTGGTATAGCAGTAATAATGAGTACATAATTATATATATATTATTGTTATATTCTACACACGCGGATGTTTTTTCCATGTATGTTCCGCACTGGTGCAATTCTTCATTGATTGAGGTTACTGGGAGGTGTTGAGAATGTTCCTATCACATTTCTGTTTATGATGTTTTAAGCTATCTCGTTCTTCCTCTTCATTTACATTCAGCTGGGCATTCCTGTAACACACATTCACATTATTTGCAACTTCTTGTAGGTATATACTTCGATGTGGAGAATCACTGCAAGGGGTATTAAAGTTCTTTCTGCACGAAATCACACAGAGTACAATCTAGACATTATTTACACATATTTTTTTAATACAGTGATGCCTGCTTTTGACAACTGCTATCGTGCTGGAAATTATTTGAAACTTACTGTAGGTATCTGCTTTGAGGTAAAGAATCAGTGAATAGACTATTAAACTTCTTTCTGCAGATCCTCGCTCAGACTACATCCTGGACGTTATTTTTTTTACATATTGATGTATACTTTAGACAAATGTTATCCTACTGAAGTGCGAATTTATAAACTCAACGAATGTAACTCTAAATGAAGCTTTGAAAGGATAGCTGAATTATTTCTACAAACCTTAATAGGAAGAAAAGACAATTTACATGTCTTAAACTTGCCGGCTGGTACTACTCCATGATATACCATTTGAAACTTCCCAGGCATTTCCTCCAACTGTTGGCTTGTTAGGGTTGAATATCTTGTCGGGAGAAACACTTGCTTATTCTCTAAAAGTGCAACGACTCTAGCACCGTATCGAGTATCAATTTTTCTTAAGGATTTTATATTATAAGGCTCCTCTGGCTGAAGATCTTGTAGTCTTTGAACGGCTGGGTAAATGCTACCCTCAGCCAATGTGTTAAGTTGAGATGTCAAACTTTCTGCATTAGGAAGAGAAAAAAACATATTCTTTATTAGAGAATGTGTTGCATAAAAAAATTTCATTTATTTGAAAGTTACAAACTTATTAACTTTTTTCTGAAAATGATAATATGTGTAAATATAATTGAGGTTCTGATTCACTAATGAAGTTCATTAAGTACTGTATTTTTCAATTTAAATGTTTTAATATAATGTAGATATTTACTTTGTTAGAGCGAATGATTCGCGCAACAGACTTTTTGTAATATTCTAAAGCAAAAACGTTAATAAGGTATTCAAATAATTGTATTTTCTCCAAAAAGGAATATAATTCACTCTGTGAAATCCTGTATTTAAATATCTGGAATAATAATTACTCAACAAGGTGAATACTTAACTAAATTGTTCCCATTTTGAGAATTCGCGCAGTTAGCTATTAAATGTAGAATAAGCTTGCCTAAAATGAATACTTAACTAAACTGTTCACATTTCAGAAAATTCACTTGTCTAGCTATTAACTTTTAGAATGCTCAGCTATTCGCATATAAATGCCTTGCATTAAAAACAAGAACGCGAATATAAGTTAAAATGTACAGAGTAATAATTTAACTTTTAAAGTAAATGAAGTGTTTTGTTACAACTTACCAGACATGATGTTCGTTGAAATTTCACTTTGAATGAGAAAAGTTTGCGGAGATCTTAGCTCGCTGTGTTGTCACAATACAGTGAAATCGCTGGGGAAGCTACTGCTTTTATATCGCTTCGCCTGATAAAATCTGAAGGGGTGAGAGGTGTGACGTTATATAATACAGCAATTTTGATTGGCTACTCCAAAAATTCGAGAAGGAGAGGGAAATGCTAGCCTCGCACAGGGACATTTCGTAAGCAAGTCTAAACCCGTTATGGGGGAAACCATCGCTCACGCCAGCGTTCCTTAAGGGGAATGCTTCTGCGTATGACGCTAGGAAATAAAAAATATATTTTATTTTTTACATTTACCGCTAAAAATTCATTGTTAATTATTGTTACATTACCAAATTAATCACAGAGCGAAAATAATGTATTGTTTCTGTAGATATAATTTTCCTCGAACCAGCAACCTTTCGATTGTGAATAGACACGTTACAGATGTTTAAAGAACGTCTGATGCTATGTGATGGCTTTATAATTCTATTCTCTATGCATTACCACGGGAAAAAACGAATAGCGAGTTACCGCTTGAGAAAAGTTAAAAGTATTTGAAAATTTAAACCAATATCAAAAAATCTGATGTGATACACTCACATGGCTTTCTCTACTCTTGTACAAATTATTTTTACAAGCACTTATTCCCTATAGGCTTCATGTTAATCGAGATATCGAGATGTCAATGTTATTGGTAATTTTCATGACGATACAATGTGAATATGATAGGTTTTAAGCGATAGTCAAATATTTTAACGCTGGTTGCTATGTGGTGCATTCCATTCTCTTTGCATATCGAGGACATAAAACAAGAATAATGAATTTGAGAAAAAGTATAAGTATTGGAAAATTTTAATGGAATAACAAGCAATATCTCGAAAAACGATTTACTCAACAACAAGAATGTATATGTTATAAATTATGTATTTTAACGCGATCTCCATTTTTTGTGTAGTAAAATTTTGTCTATCTCTTATGGTTTATCAGTTTTGCAAAAGTCGTTCAGAATGAAGAATACTTTGGAGACATTCCCAGAAAAAACCCGCCTCCGAAATAAAGTCCACTTCCTGAAAATAATAACAATATTAATAATAATATAGAATGTGTAAAAAGAACTTCATAAAATATTGAAAAAATTCTTACCGATCGGTGCTTGCTGCATGTATGGGGCAGGGCCCCCACCCTGCTGATTTGGTGCCAGGAAGGTCTGGAAGCCTGGAGGCGGTGGTGCAGCGGTCGCGAAGCCTGCTGGTACAACGCTCGCGAAGCCTGATGCTACCGGTGCAGCGGTCGCATGTTGACCGATACCGCCTCCGAAATAAAGTCCATTTCCTGGAAAAAATAAATACATAATAATAGTATAGCATGTTTAAGTACAGAGTTCTAAAGAATCTACACTCTATACGTGAAAAAATACATGTTTTAAACACCCGTGTGAAAAATACATAGCATTCTGGGAGACCGAAAGAGTTATGTGACTGCATATGTGTGAGAAACTCCCCTTAAATATATCCTTTTCTCCTTATACAATCCAGAACTCTATGCTGTCGGAGGCATGCCTTTGTGTGCCAGAATCGACATTGTATGACTACTATTATGTAATTTTTTTTAGTTACAAAATGCTCGAACACCAGTCTGTAAATTCTTACCGTACGATTGTTGCTGTATGTACGGGGCAGAGCCACCTCCATAATGATTTGGAACCAGGAAGGTTTGGAAGCCTGGCGGTGCCTGTGCAGCGCTCGATGGATGGTCGATACCAAAATAAAGTCCACTTCCTGGAAATAATAATACAAATAATAATAAAGAATATGAACAAGAAGTTAATATGAATTGTTACATTACTTATTTAAAAACTCTGAAGAATGCTTACCATTCGGGTGTTCGGGTGTCTGAATCATTACGGTATTTGATGAGCGATCCTGCAGCCTGCGGCCCAGAAAATTCGAGATATACAATTCATTTCTCATTACAATATCTTAAACATTTAATATTTTATTCAATATCGTTAGATTACTTGAAATGAATTTGTGCGTGTGTGTGTGTGTATTAAGTTTATATTAACATGCTGGAATATTCGAAAAATATCTCTCAAATGGACGGGGTATTTAAAATCGTACTCGTCCTATGTTTACTAAGCCCAATCTTGTTAAAAATGGAATAAATTAAGAGTAACGAGGATTGTTTAGGCAAGGCTCCATATTTCATTATTTAGAATTAAACAAATGCTATTAGTCGTAATAATCATGCACATACGACAGCAAGCAAATGCGCGAGTCAATTCATATACAATTAATTAATAAAAAAATATTTAATTGTTTTCATTGATCAGCGAGAGTCTTATTTTAATAACGTATGTAATATCATTCTGAATACTTTTTATTCTTCATATTACTCTCGCCAAATCATATTTCTTTGTTTAACATCCCGAAAAAAATCAGTTTAATTTTTTGATATCATGTTTGCATTTCTTGTACGCGAGTATTTAAATAATGACAAAGATACAATCGAATGTTTAAGTACAGAATCTATACAGTATACGTTTAATTGAAAACTTAAATCATTAATATTCTTCATGTAGAATTATATTAATTATCGGGAAAACATTTTTTGTGGTAAGCTTAAAACATGTTTAGACAGGGTTTTCCGCTGTGTATGATGGAATTTCTGGACAGAGGAAGCTCTTAAGAAAATCTTTTGTGCCGGTAATTGTTATTTACCCCGAGGGTCTGTGGTTTTTCAGAGCACTTAGGCTGTTTAATGAATTGGAAACGGGTGTTATTGTTCACTAAGAGCTCTATACAAGACCTTGTTTTTACATTCTTCTGACGAAAATTAATGGTGCGGAAGAGTTTGCCGTTGTCTGCTAATGGGTCTACATATGCATTCTTCAGGGGTGTACACCATATTTCTTTCAGGCAGTGTACGCCAGTGAATAATTCGTTGAATTTCTCAAAGTTCGCTACGTCTTTAGAAAGAACATTTAAAACGAATATAAAATTTATATTTGTAGTCTTCGTGCGTGTTACTTACAGGTACGCCTGTTTTGAATTGTAATTATTACTTCTCTCGTGTGAGAAGAGACATAGAGGGCTTTGTTGAAGCGTACTCCTATGTGCTGGATACCCCTAGCCATTAAGAGCAGGTAGTGGGGAAAACCCACGCGTCCTGGTTTAACCGCCTCTCATGATGGACGGGGCATTGCTGTCACATTGCGTCTTGTTTTTTCGTAAAGGGTTCTCGTGTTAACGTCTCATACAAGCTATTTGCAATTTCGCTTTAAGTTGCTTTTTAATTCATCTAAGCAATGTAATATTTTTTATAAACCCTCCAGTCAAAAGAAGAATTAAACACGCGTTATTAGCCGTAATAGTTATATACGCGTAATAATCGCGCATATACGATAACGAACAGTTGCGCGCGAGTCAATTACATTAATCAATCAAAAAAAACTTAATTGTTTTTAATCGATAGACTGCGTCGTTTCATTAGAAGTGAGATATTCATGGTAGATGAATAATTTGGGTGAGATATCTCTAGGCGCGCGAGTCAATTACAATATTTATTAAAAATATTTAATTGTATTCATCGATCAGCGAGAGTCTTATTTATTTTTTATTTATTTCATAATCAATTCCTCCGGAGCCAACATGAACGCACCTCGCATGTTAATTCGCCTTTATTTATTTTTTTTCCGGAATCATATTTCGCATAATTATATAGAGTTAAGATGGCCGTCTTGCACCCATAATGAGTTTAAATATGGTGAATTCACAACTTTCGGGTATGACCACCAGGGGCGCTGTGGGGGAACACTCGGAGTTTCACTCGTATTACCACTTGGCGCGCTAGTGTAGCTGGCGAACTGAAACGCATGTGGAGGGGATGCGGAAGTCGACTTGCCAGTCCAAATATCGAGAGTTAGTCATTCCAGTGAAACGTCTCGCAGCGGAAGGTTGCGGTCGGTGTTCCACCTCAATTATCACGCGATAACGAGTGTTACGTCAAGTCTGTCATTTCATCTAAGTGTTGTAATATTCTTATAAATCCAAAATATATTTTCCCTCAAAAGTAGAATTAAATAAATGTTATTACTCGTAATAATTATACACATGCTATCACACATATACGATAACGAGCAGTTGCGCGCGAGTCAATTAATCATTCAAAAATACTTAATTGTTTTCATCGGCCGACTAGCCTTGTTTCATTAAACGTGTAAATTATTGACAATAGTAGGTTATAAATGTCGGTTTAGGAACAGGTGCGCGCGAATCAATCAAAATACTTAATTGCTCGAAGAATAGCGTTTAATTGCATTAGTAGTAATATGATGGGCATACTTATTTTTTATTTTTTTCAATAACACACATTACCTAATTGATTGACACAATTATGTACTCAAACGATTTGCCGATGTGCGGCAGGCATCGAGAATCGCATTCCCACACCGCCAACGTCACGCACCGAGAACCCCATTCCCTTATACCCCATCACCCGAGCGACACATCCCCTACCCCAAGCCAATCACACGGCAGGGATTTAGATAAGTCACAATGAGGGGCGGGAATGTAGTCACCGTATAGGAACAATACACACTCTCCCACCTATCCACAGGGAACCAACCAGAACACAAAGGGGAGGGAGGACACCCGTATGGGGGAGGGAGGGGGGCGGGGACACCGGCACGTGACCACAGGGGGAGGGGGGGAGGACCTGCCGGCACAGACACTGTCGGCATTAGGTAAGCGCACAAAGGGAAGGGGGCGGAGCTAGCGGCACGCGACCGGGCGGCAAATAGTTGCGCACAAAGGGAGGGGGCGGGGCTAGCGGCATAGATCAAAGAAGCTTATCAGTTTTTCGGCATCTCTCTGTGCGCCAGAACCGCCCTTATATTTCTACTAACATATTTACAAACATTGATATACCAAAGTTCACAACAATGTAACGGATGTTCAAACTGTATTAAACTGTTGATAAGTACTGAAAGGAATCACTTATTATGTATTACGCCATTTTGACTTTTATAAACCATATTTAAATTTAATCCAAATACGGATTCCTATGTGACTATATGACTTTCATTTCAAAACAGTTAAATAAATAAATGTTTTGTGAACATTACGAACAAATAAAAAATGTTTCGTTTTTAGTATATTTACGCGCTATTCATTCATTTTGTTTTGGCTGATTAATTTGGGCAATATTTAAAGCTCTGAGCGGCCATTTTAATTCTCCTTAACATAGTGCTGCAATGTACTTTCCAGTTTTAAATATCGTTTTTCTTAGAAATATTTTCTCAATATACTGCATTACTTAAAATATTCCACGCACCATAATGTTTATCTAATTGGCATATTTTTCAGTGTTACGACTACTAAAAAGACCGATATATCCATTTTAAGTGCATAATTACTTTATTGTTTATAAAATATTTTCATACGTTGACATTAGTAAAACTGAAAGTGCGATACAATAATATACTATTATATAAATTGAAAACCAAGTCATTGTGGAGAAGAAACTTCTTCTGATTATTTCAAAAGCTTTAAAATTGATAGCTGTGGCGAATGTAGATACCTATCTTAAAATAAATCTTTGCATTGTGATAACCAGGCGTAGGAATTTCTAAGTATTAATGCCAGGACGGAAAGAAATGAAGCTGAATTGTTACCGTTCTGTCGCAGTAACAAACCCACACCATCTCTCGTACAATATTTTGGCGATTGCATACATCACTCACCAGATCGGTTTTACCTGCTTGTCAGTGACCCTTGGCCGCTGTTGTCGAGTCGAGTCGAGTGCATCTGGTAGGTTCGTGGTGAACCTAAGTGGATTTTTCTATGTGCCTACCCTTGGAAGGGCTTAACCATAGGTAGAAAGGATTGTTTTAGGGTGGCGGTATGGTTTTGATGTAGAAGGTGTGATGGGAGGTAGCGCTAAGTTTTTATAGGCTCCTCATTAGCTGCCTTTTCAGGAGCAGAGCCCAATACCCTGCTCCGCTGCTGTTTGTTTTGGTTTTAAAATTTTGATTGATGGAATTTTGATGACCTCTCCCATAGGAGGGAGGGGGGAGTACTTGTTGTCAGCATGTTTTTGCTTTTGTTTAAAGCCTTTGTTACCGGGGATGCCCGCATGCCATGCGAGGAACCCGGTAACTTCTGAACTGGCGTTCTTGAGGTACGTAGTCCCCCAGAGATCTGACAAGGGCGTTCTCATGGTAAATCAACTTTCCGTAAAATTTAGTTGCCCGGTGTCTAATCACCTCCTCCACATATGGTATGGCCGAGGTTTCATGTAGTAGTCTGACCGGAAAGCCAATACCGACAGAATAGATGGACCGAAGTCCCCTATTCTGTATTCGCTGAAGCCAGAGGAGCCAGGTATCCACTGCCATGCCCCACACCTCACAGGCGTAGAGCATCAGAGGTAGTATAAGCGCCTTGTAAAGGCGTAACTTTAGGTGAACCGGCATGTTGGAAGCCAGGCCGCTGTTGTTTACTTCTCTGTGTTGCCATATGGTTAGAGTTCAGATAACTTGAAACCAATTGCTTAAGAATTTTGCCTGATGATAACCTTAAATATGTTTAGTATTGCAAATATGGAACCATGAATTGTGTTAAAATGGAATACTGATGCGTAAATCTATATTAATGCACACTATGTGATCAAAAGTATCCGGACATCCCCACAAACATACGTTTTTCATCTTAGGTGCATTGTGCTGCCACCTACTGTCTGGTACTGCCGCGACCTCAGTAGTAATTAGACATCGTGTAACAGCAGAATGGGACGCTCCGTGGAACTCACGGACTTCGATCTTGGTCAGGTGATTCGGTGTCATTTGTGTCAGAAGTCTGTACGCGAGATTTCCACACTCCTAAACATCCCTAGGTCCACTGTTTCTGGTGTGATAGTAAAGTGGAAACGTTAAGGGTCATGTACAGCACAAAAGCGTACAGGTCGACCTCGTCTGTTGACTGACAGAGACCGCCGACATTTGAAGAGGGTGGTAAAGAGTAATAGGCAGACTCTATCGAGACCATCACACAGCAATTCCAAATTGCATCAGGATATACTCCAAGTACTATGACAGTTAGGCGTGAGGTGAGAAACCTTGGATTCCATGGTTGAGCGGCTGCTCATAAGCCACACATCACGCAGGAAAATCCAAACGACGCCTCGCTTGGTGTAAGGAGCGTCAACCTTACACGATTGAATAGCGACGAAACGTTGTGTGGAGTGACGAATCACGGTACACAATATGGCGATCCAATGGCAGGATGTGGGTATGGCGAATGCCCGGTGAACGTCATCTGCCAGCGTGTGTAGTGACAATAGTGAAATTCGGATGTGGTGGTGTTATGGTGTGGTCGTGTTTTTCCTGGAGGGGGCTTGCACCCCTTGTTGTGCGTGGCACGATCACAGCGCAGACCTACATTGATATTTTAAGCACCTTCTTGCTTCCCACTGTTGAAGAGCAATTCGGGGATGGCGATTGCATCTTTCAACACGATCGAGCACCTGTTCATATTGCACGAGCTGTGTCCGAGTGGTTACACGACAATAACATCCCTGTAATGGACTGACCTGCACAGAGTTCTGACTTGAATCCTATAGAACACCTTTGGGATGTTTTGGAACGCCGACTTCTCTGACCTACATCGATACTTCTCCGCAGTTCCACACCCCGTGAAGAATGGGCTGCCATTCCCCAAAAAACCTTCTAGCACCTGATTGAAAGTATGGCTGCGAGAGTGAACGCTGTCATCAAGACTAAGGGTGGGCCAACACCATATTGACTTCCAGCATTACCGATGGAGGGCGCCACGAACTTGTACGTCATTTTCAGCCAGGTGTCCGGATACTTTCGATCACGTAGTGAATGTGTATGTAGGTTAATCTAAAAAATCATTCAATCTATTTTTCATAATTGTTTCATAATTGAAAAGCCCTATTTTTCTGACGGACATGTGCCATAAAGCATTTAATTTAAATTCATATATTTACAAAATATTAAAAAGGATTTACAAATTCTATGTACTAACATACAAACACACTGGAGTTATAAAAGAACATATTTGCGAAGGGGGTATAGACTTTTCTTGAGAATACTATGAAGTTGAAAATACTTCTTGTCATTCAACAGAAAATGCATGCAAAATAAAACTCCGCATATATGGTCACGATTTAGCAAACAAGTCCAGCAAAACAAAAGGGAATCAAATCTGCTTATAACGGTGTGATATGCATGAGATACCAATGTCAAAATATTTTAATAACTCTCATGTAAGAAAATCTAGCTTTATTTTCTTCGTAAGTTGTAATCGAATTCGTTAGCAGTGTATTCTAAATAGCCGTATAAAGAGAGAACACTGTGTCCATATTTTCAAATCACAATTTTATAATTACAACTGACATCATTTTTCCAAATGATCGCAAAATATATCCCTTTTCCTGAGATTTAACTTGGTAGTGGAGTATCCTCATAATCAACATCTCCGCCTCTATTTCGTTGTATTTGTTAAGGGTTTCTGAATTGTGTGAAAACAGTGTATTGTTTGTCATTAAATAACTATGGAACTTATGAATATCAGAGTTTTTTCATCTCTTATTAGAAATCACCGGTGATGTACGAAATTACAATTATAAGAATTAAAAGGGGGGATTCATGTTAAAAATCTTTTAGATCATTGTATAATAATTTCTTAAATAACGGGGTGAGGTAAATTAAATTAATTAAATTGTCATACCAGATTAAGAAGCTAGTTGTGTAAGGTCAGGTAAGCCATTGTATAACAAGTAAATACTAAAAGACGGACAAAGATATACAAATATAAAGCTCATTAAAATTCAAGCTTTGCATCAAATACATTTTTTCGTACCATTAGCTGTTTTCGAAATATTGCATGGTTCAAGTTTAGAGGTTTCCTAAACTTCGCCGAACGGGCATGCCTGAAAGATTGCGATTTTTGTTTGTTTTCTTTCCATCGCGAGAGCTTGTTATCAAGAATACACATTTGAATGCTGTTTCCCATGTTGAAACCTATAGTTTGAAATACTCCTGTGTAAAAATATATCCCCAGTAACGAAGCCAGAATAGAGGAATACTTTATCATATGAAATGCATGTTTTATATTTAACGTATGCGAGTTTGTCATTGTAAAAAAAGTCATGTGAGTCTATCACATTGGATGTTTAATTTAAATCCACACTTGTGCAGCCCTTAAGCAACCCTTTTTGTATAGAAACTTGGAATGCGCAAATTACACCCAGAATGTGAAACTACAAAGGTGCAGTAAAATGCTTTGTTATAGCATTTCGGTGAAGTTAATTTGAAAGATATTTTTCTTCATTTCAAATGTTACTTCACATTGCTTAAATCGATGTTTTCCTACTTATTACTGACTAAAGCTGCCTAACGTTCTAGCTTGATAGGCAAGCAGAAACTTCTTAACAGACTTGCTTTACTTACCTGATTTTCACTCTTTAATAGTTCAAATGCAGCTTAGACGTCCGATCATTTGGAAAAAAAGGTACAGATCACGTTTTGCTGTAATAAAAGTAATTTTTGTTTCAGTAACTACATTACTAGTCATACACACACATTTATTTGCACTACAGTAAGCTCATTTCATATCAGATATATTTCTTTCGTAGTACTTAAGGTAAACCAGTATAAAGTTTAGGTTTACTGGTCTTACTAATAGTAGCAAGTAATATACTGCAAGTCTCTCGCGAGGACTCCAGAAACAATATCCGCTTTGGATCTGAACCCATATAATGCGCACTTTCCCCTAGTGTTTAATTCCCGCTGCTTCTAGATTTCATTTCTACTTTCTCTACACCTAAAAATGCCATACCCAAAATCCAACGGAGATTCCCGTTTTGATACTCCCTGAATTCAAAACGAAAATCATTTTTAAAACAAGGTCTGTGTATGTGAGTGTGTGTGCGTGTGTGTGTGTTCGTGGTCTGTGAACAGCATAACTCAAAAAGAAAAGTCGACTAATTTAGCATTTTCCATCCTTTACATGGAGAACTTTGCATTGATTTTTATTTTCTCAAAAATGGCTCTACGTTTTTATTAAAATACATTGTGTTGTAAGATATTTTCATGAAAAATAGAATGTATATCTTGAATTTTCCAGCAATAGCCTGTGAAGTCCTCTTTAGTATGAAGGACGTAAACAATATGAGGCAGTTAAAATCTTTTTTCAGAGATGTATAGGGTCTTTCAAGAAGAGTGTCCTATCTTTGAACTTAAATAAAACACGTTCTATAAATGATAGAGGTTTATTTCTTTTTTTATTTTGGAACATAATTAATGTCATTGGTGTGGAAGAGAACATCAGTTAAGTGACCGCCGCGACTTCGTTGGGTTGCGCGTATACGGTTGACCCAATTTTCAATGACAGAAGAACGTAAATCAGGTCCAGCTTCACGATAACACGCGTGATGTTATTCATAAGATCATTTACTGTTTCTGGCTTGTTGACATAAACTCGAGATTTAACATAACCCCACAAGAAGCAATCCAACGGCGTTAAATCACATGACCTCGGGGGCCAGTTAACATCACCACCACGGGAAATGATGAAACCTCTGAACTTCTACTTCAAAAGATCGATTGTTTCGAGAGCAGTATGAACCAGATGCTGGAACCAGATGTTTCTAAAATCCATACCATCCAATTGAGGCCAAAAAGTAGTCCCTTATAAGAGGCCGGTATCTTTCTTCATTCACAGTTAGAGCTTCTCCATCTTCATCTTGGAAAAAATATGTAGCAATGATTCCACCATACCAAAATCCACACCACGCAGTAATCTTTTGTAGATGAAGTGGTCGTTCTTGAATCTGCATTGGATTGTGATTGCTCCAATAGCGGAAATTTTGTTTGTTAACACAAACATCAATCCAAAAGTGAGCTTCGTCCCTGAAGATGATTTTTCGACAAAAATCCGGGTCAGCTTCCAATTGCTCCATAGGCCAAGTCAGCGAATACACGGCGCAATCTATGGTCGTTCTTGAGTTAACACCATTTTGTAAGCGTGCAACTTCAAGTCCAGATGCAGAATTCACCAAGTTGTGGTCGGCGAAAGCCCCAATTCTTGCGCTCGACGAGCAATTGATTTGTTTCCGTTCTCGCGTACATTCTCACGAACGGCGCCTATGTTTTTGTTGGGGCGCTTACATCGATTACGTACAGGCGTTCTTTGATCCACTTCTTTCAAATTTATCAATCAAACGCCGAATCGTTCTCTCGCAGGGACGATTATGCACATCGTAAACTTCACGCAATACACGGAAGGTTTGGCGAACAGATGATCCATTTTGATAATAAATTGTCACAATTTCTACGCGTTGCTGAATGCTTAACTCAATAACTACGGCAGCTATCACATGTTAAAGATAGGACACTCTTGTTGAAAGAACCTTACATCTCGTTAAAGCACACAGTTTATGTTAAATAAAACTTTTTCTAGCGTTAACCGTTTTCCAGATATTCCTTGTTATTAATATGAATTTTGGAACACCAAATGCACTTTTCTCAACTGCTGAATCTCTATTCGTTTTTTACTCTGGTCGTGCAAAGAGTACAGAATTTCAAAGTCGTCGCTTAGCGACACGCTCTTTAAAAATCCATCACATTATCTATAGTATCCAACAAAGAAATGCATAAATGTATACTGAAAGTTTATCTGGATTAACAAGCAGATAGATTAATAAGCTTTTGTAAGAATTGTGGTAGAAAAGGGAACAAAGAATGTCTCGTATGACTGCAACACATCGGATTCTTAAAATATGGAGTAAAAACTAAAGAACAATGTTTACTGCTGAGGGCTGGTCATTATAGTCTAGCAAATATTTAAGAATAGAGAAGGTGAGGTGGAGATTGCTGGAAAGTAAAGTAACAAGGCAAAATTGTAATTTGTTGATTCCAGTAAACGCGTAGTAAACAGATGTTTAGCACATAATCAGAACGAATTGCCTTCTTACCTTTGGTTTAATAGTTCATTGCAAATGAGAATCGACAAACACTGCCACAATTGACTTGCATGTGCACGCACTACAGCGCCCGGTTCGATAACACGCAATCAGTAAATGTTGGGCTTTGACACGCGTTGTTACTGAATTTGCAGACTCATTTACCTCAGTCTAGTTTTACAATATAGAATGACGTAAGTATTCTTAGGTATGTTACTTAAAAGCACCAAGAGAGAGAATATCATGTTTTTTAATAGTTAGTATGAGTTCATTTTGATGTATTGCATTCACATGATTTCTTACTCGTTCTTCTATACACTACTCTTACAACAGCTTATTCTTCTACCTACTTCTTGTTCATACAGATAAACGTTCACCACTCATTTCGCTTTAGCTATAAGAAGAATGCAATAAGCTAAAGCAATAGTCAAATACTTTCAAAGCCGATCACTATGTGACGGCTTTGCAACTCTGTTCGTTTTGCATGAACATGAAAAAACGAAAAAGAAGGAATAGCAAATGCAGTTGAGGAAATGATCAACTCGAATCCATATCAAAGAATATCTCTGAAACGGTTTACGCAACATAAAATGTTATTTGAGTTAATTTAATGTGTGTTTCGACGAGATCTAACTACGATCTTTGTGTAGAATGATTTTGTCTGTCTCTTACGGTTTACCAATTATACTAAAGTGGTTCAGAATAAAGAGGACTTCATAGGCAATTCCCAGAATATTCAAGATATAGATTTTATTTGTCAGAAAGTAACTTAAACATGTGGTACTTTAATGAAAATTGTTTAGCCAATTTTGAGAAAATAAAGAGCTTTAAAAGTTTTGGATATAAAGGCTAGTTTGGAGTGAGGGGATTTTCTTAGTCTTCGTGTCGCATCCTTGGGAGGTCCTGAATTTAAACACCAAGTCTCCTATTTAAGTAACTTTTGGTTTTGAATTATGCTGTTCGCGCGCACTTTCCGGTAAAATCTCGACATCGAATTTTTGTACCGTAAATATTAACACGAGCCGTTGTCAAGGATTCAGAGAATAGCAATGACGAAGGAAGCTAACAGAAAAATAAACATCTTTGGTCTCTTGAAGAAAACGTTGAGAAAGATATTAGTGAAGTTGTGTGGAGTGTCACTATATAGTACCAAAACTTCGATGTTGCAACATAATTTTAAATTATACCTAGAAGAATTTTAAATTGTATACATGGAGAAGAATGGAACCTGTAAAGTGAACACCCAAAATGAGTATTGAACCCGCATTACAAGGAAGAAAAGTGCTAAAACTAACTAAGAAGAGGAAAAGAAATCATCTGGAACACTGGATGAGAAAATAACTCCTTACTAAAAGCTGTTGGATGGAATGGTGAATGACAAAAAAATTCTAGATAGAAGAGATTATCAAATGACAGACAATCTTAAGACAAATATTGAGGGGCGGAGATGAAGAGAGAAGCGGAAATGAAAGCAATGCCTGAATGGCATACACAAACCCAATCAGAATTTGACTATGTATGCATTGTAATCACAGAAATCACTCAATCGATTTTGATAATTCTTTCACCATTGAAAACCCCTATCCTTTCTGAAGTATATGGAGCCATAAAACGCATTTTTAACTTAAATTAATTACTAAAAGGCTAAAAAGTATTTAAAAATCCTAAGTACTAGAATACGAAGACACTGGAGTTATAAAAGAACATACTTGCTAAGAAGGCTTTGACTTTGTTGAGCAGGCCATGGGGTAGAAAACTGTTGTTACCCCACAGAAAATGCATGTAAATTAAGACAAATGCCGCAGATATTTCATTCAAGCAGCATAGTATACAGATGGTCACGATTTAGCAACTCTACGATACGCAAAAACTGATGTGTTACACTCACATGACTTTCTCTACTCTTGTACAAACTCTTATTCTCCATCTATTTCATATTAAGCGAGATAAACATATGCAGAAACGATCTTTTGACATGCAAAGAGAATTACATTTTACACATAGCGACCAGTTCTAAAAATATTTGACTATCGCTTAAGGCGTACTATGTTCCCCTTATTTTGTATTTGCAAGGGAAATATAGAAATACAGTAGCCCCTTTAAGCATCGACATATATCATAATAGCTGGTTGCTAGGTGCAGCACCATTTTCTTTGCCACAGATTAATACTCTTTGCATATCCAAGACAAAAAATGAATAACGAATTCCCATTTGAGAAAATAAGTATTGAAGAATTTAAGGGAATAACAAGCAATATCTCGAAAAAGGTTCACTCAACAACAAAAAGTTTATATGACATAAATTGTGTATTATAACGCGATATACATTTTTTGTGTAGTAAAATTTTGTCTATCTCTTATGGTTTAGCAGTTATGCAAAAGTCGTCCACAATGAAGAATACTTTTGGGGACATTCCCAGGAAATTCGAGATATACATTTCATTTGTCATGAACATATCTTAAACATATGATATTAAATCAAACTCGATAGAGCCATTTTTGAAAAAATTAAACATTTCAAAAAATGTTCCATGTAAAGGCTAATTTGTGGGGGGGGGATTTTCTTGAAAACCTTCGTGTCGCATCTCTGGAAGATACTGCACCTAAATACCAAGTTTGGTGTTTTTTCAACTGTTCGTTTCTCAGTTATGCTGTTCACAGACACACACACACACACACAGACATGTTTCCAAAAATGCTTTTGTTTTGGATTCAGGAGGCCTCAAAACATATATTTCCGTTGAAATCTCGGTATCGAATTTGTGGGTGGAATACAATACTTCCCCTACTTACTATACGTAGTAGAGAAAGTAAAAATATTTTAATAGCTCTCATGTAAGAAAGTTTTGCTTCGTTTCCTTTGTATTTATATTGTAGTCAAGTTCGTTAGCAGGCATGCTAAATAATAATATAGAGAAAGAAAATTGCTAACGCTAGAAATCAATAATCGGATATTTTATAATTAATAAATCGGAAGATAATTTTCTCGATGGTCGCAGGCTACGTGTCTTTTCCAAAGAGCTTAACTTGGTGGCCTGGAGTACGAAATCTGCATATTTACCGGATTAACCTCTATTGCAGTGTGTATATGTGTTAGGTATTTCTGCATTATGTGAAAACTACGTAGCTTTTATTTTATTAAAAACTATGGCCAAAGACTACCTCAGACTACCCTTTACAAGGACAATGTTTCGAAAATTTTAATTTTCTAAAAAATGGCTCTAACGATTTTGATTAAAACTTCATATGTTTGAGATACTTTCATGACAAATAAAATGTATATCTCGAATTTTTGTGCATGTCTCCAAAAGTATTCTTCATTGTGAACGACTTTTGCATAACTGGTAAACCATAAGAGATAGACACAATGTTACTACACAAAAAATGTAGATCGCGTTAAAATACACAATTTATATCATATACATTTTTTTGTTGAGTGAACCATTTTCGAGATATTACTTGTTATTCCCTTAACTTTTACAATACTTATTTTCTCAAATGGGAATTCGTTATTCATTTTTTTGTCTTGGATATGCAGAGTTATAATCTGTGGCAAATAGAATGGTGCTGCACCTAGCAACCAGCTATTAAGAGATATGTATGTGCTTAAAGGCTACTGTTTTTCTATATTGCCCTTGTAAATATATATTCCCCTTACATCTACAAGAAAATTAGCAATAAGATAGACTCTGCAAATGTTTATCTCGATTAACATGAAGTAGATGGAGAATAAGCGTTTGTATAAATAGTTTGTACAAGAGTAGAGAAAGTCATGTGAGTGTAACACATCAGATTTTTTGTCTTGGATATGCATGCAAAGAGTATTAATCAGTGGCAAAGAGAATGATGCTGCACCTAGCAACCAACTATTAAGATATACGTCGATGCCTAAAGGCTACTGTGTTTCTATATTGCCCTTGCAAATACAAAACAAGGATAACTTAGTAGGCCTTAAGCTATAGTCAAATATTTTTAGAACTGGTCACTATGTGTAAAATTTCTCTTTGCGTGTCTAAAGTTCGTTTCTGCAAATGTTTATCTCGATTAATATGAAATATATGGAGAATAAGAGTTTGTAAAAATAGTTTGTACAAGAGTAGAGAAAGGCATGTGAGTGTAACACATCAGATTTTTCTAAATATTTTATCATTCTTAAAAATTTCCGAACAGCTGCATTTCCGTAGTTGCACACTGTTTATAGAAAAATGGAATTAAAGTTGCTTATTGTGTTTTCTGTGTTTCTACTAGGTTAGCCACTATACAGTTGGAATTTTTGGTTAAAGCTTCATTTTTTTGCTTAATACTTTGTGTTACAATGAAGCAATTGCAAGAACAAAGTGGAGATTTCCAGAATGATAATAGAAATGCAAGGAAAAGCTGCAGAAGCTTTATTTTTTAAAGCAGTCAGAATTATCGCACCATTTAAAGACCTAGAACAATATGGTCAAAGTAGCCATCGGTGATAGTTAAGAAATAAAAGTGCAACAAATGAAGAGAGAAAATAAAGATAAAAAAATTCTGATGTATTACACTCGCATGACTTTCTCTACTCTTGTACAAACTATTTTAAAAAACGCTTATTCTCCATATGCTTCATGTTAATCCAGATGTTAATCTTATTGCTAATTTTCTTGTATATTCAAGGCGAATTGGTAGGTTTTAGGCGGTAGTAAAATATTTTAAGAGCTGGTTGCTATGTGGAGTGTTCCGTTCTCTTTGCATTACCAGGACCAAAAAAAATTAATAACGAATTTCCATTTGAGAAAAAGTATAGGTATTGGAAAATTTAAGGGTTTAACAAGCAATATCTCGAAAATGGTTCACTCAACAACAAAAATGTATATGACATAAATTGTGTATTTTAACACGATCTACATTTTTTGTATAGTAAAATTTTGTCTCTCTCTCTTATGGTTTACCAGTTATGCTAAATTCGTTCACAATGAAGAACACTTTTGGAGAAATTCCCAGAAAATTCGAGATATACATTTTATTTGTCATGAAAATATCTTAAACATATGATATTTTAATCAAAATCGTTAGAGCCATTTTTGAGAATATTAAAATTTTCTAAAAATGTTCCATGTAAAGGGTAACCTGGGGTGGGGGATTTTCTTGAAAACCTTCGTGTCGCATCTGTGGAAGATACTGAAACTAAATACCAAGTTTGGTGTTTATCCGACTGTTCGTCTCTGAGTTATGCTGTTCACAGACACACACACGGACATACTTCCAAAAATAATTTTTTTTGGATTCAGGGGGTCTCAAAAGATATATTTCCAGTGAAATCTCGGTATCGAATTTTTGGGTGGAATAATACTTCCTCTACTTACTATACGTAGTAGAGAAAGTAAAAAACAGGCTTTATACATTTCTAAAGCGTAAGTATATTTGCTCAGTGCGGATAACGTAAAACTGAAGTGCATGATTTATTGAAGCCGATGTTCAACAGTTTTGTCAGTGCACGCAATAATGGCAGTTTTGCTTTAACTCTTGAATACTAGATATCCTCAAGTAGTTGGCTAGCTTTAAGAGTAGCTCTTTAAACCGCACAATTGATGAATACATAGTGAATACCAGAATGTGGAGGAACGAAAGCTTTAGGGTTCGAAATGGCCGATTTTATTCATAAAGATATCTACCTATGCCCTAAGGAATGTCAAAGAATAAGTTGTTGCCTGCTGGAAAGGAAACCTATAATGCAAATTGATGAAAGAAGCAATATAACTCCATGAGAATAAAAAAAAGAAGAGGTAGAATACAAAATACAAGCGCATTGTCTCTAAAATTAGATAACCACACAATAGCACGATAGCCATTATTTTGTGTTCCAAACTGTTGCAATATGTTCAAGAAGTGAATTATTCTGTAACAAATCGTCGAGAAACCGAAATCTTATTATATGATGCGCTAAGCAATAATAGTGCTTTCGTACCAAACATGGTATTTCATTTAAACTTTAAAATGCAAAAGAATAATATTTTCTTGAATTTATTCTGTCACGTTATAAATAAGAATAATTCTATGCGCAACTTGTAGATGAAGGGGAATTTTTGTACAAATGGGAAGATTGCTCGTGATAAACATTCCACGAATACAAAAGGATTCCACGTTCCACAAGGTGATTTTATTTACAAACCACTACAAAAATCCACAATAAACAGTTTTTCGAAATCAAATTAAAATATAGTATGATATTTAAGTGTTGAGCCCGTATTGAGCATAAACCACCGAATAGCAAACACAGTGTGTCTTAAACAGAAAGTTGCTGTTTAAGACATTGTATTTGAAAAATTTGTACTTCTCTCACTTGGAAATGTTTGGTTATGCTATTTTTGTTGTTATTGTTGCATGTAAATAACTATTAACATGCAAGAGCTAATGACATAACGGATTTTATAATCTAAAGGACAAATGATTTATTTAGATTCATTGTGACACTTCCGTAGCAGCATACGAGTATGTTATTGTTTTGAATTTAAGATTTGTGCGCGCTGTATCTATGAATTAGCCTTTAGAAACCGCTCGGTTTCGAACTGCCTAAGTGGCATACCCTTAAAATATACTATAGATTGATTCGCATCAAAACAAACGCACGTGAACAGTGCACCGTGGTACAACACTGTAACAATGCGTGCAGTAAAATAGTCCCATGCTAATAATCTATATTTTAAAATGAATTTATCCTTAAATGGTATAATATTCTATACAAATATCTAAAAGTCTAATTAATGCTAATTTGTGCCGTTAAAGAGAGCTGCAAGTCCCAACATGCAATTCATATAAGTACCTAACATCCGTGTATGCTCAGAATATTGTTTGTAGCCAGAAACCACCAGTTTCTGTTTAGTATCATGGCGGACGGTGATTTGCTCTTGCGTTTTCGGCGACTTACGTAAAGCATTAGCTAGTGTGGAAAAAAAAAACAATAGGGTTGGAAGTTTATTGTAAGTTAGGTGAGAAATATCTAACACTTCCCGTGAAAGAAATAGTGAAATTAACTTTTGAGTTCACCAGTGTTTCGAGTACTAGTATAAACAGTGCTCTTTAACAAAAACCTTAAACGGGAAAGTGGTTACACCGGAAAAAACAGAAAGCGTTTGAAATACGCGATGCAAGAATGGGACAAGAATGCAATTCACGTAACAATATACAATATCTTTTTACTTTCTTTACTACGTATAGTAAGTAGGGGAAGTATTGTATTCCACCCAAAAATTCGATACCGAGATTTCACTGAAAATACATGTTTTGAGACCCCCTGAATCCAAAAAAAGCATTTTTGGAAACATGTCCGTGTGTGTGCCTGCGTGTGTGTGTGTCTGTGTGTCTGTGAACAGCATAACTCAGAAACAAACAGTCGGATAAACACCAAACTTGGTATTTAGGTTCAGTATCTTAAAGAGATGCGACACGAAGGTTTTCAAGAAAATCCTCCCACCCCAGATTACCGTTTACATAGAACATTTTTTGAAAATTTTAATTTTCTCAAAAATGGCTCTAACGATTTTGATTAAAATATCATATGTTTAAGATATTGTCATGAGAAATGAAATGTATATCTCGAATTTTCTGAGAATGTCTCCAAAAGTATTCTTCAATGTGAACGACTTTTGCATAACTGGTAAACCATAAGAGATATACAAAATTTTACTACACAAAAAATGTAGATCGCGTTAAAATACACAATTTATGTTATATACATTTATTTTGTTGACTGAACCGTTTTCGATATATTGCTTGTTATTCCCTTAAATTTTCCAATACTTATACTTTTTCTCAAATTCGTTATTCATTTTTTACTTTCTCTACTACGTATAGTAAGTAGGGGAAGTATTGTATTCCACCCAAAATTTCGATACCGAGATTTCACCGGAAATACATGTTTTGAGACTCACTGAATCCAAAAAAAGCATTTTTGGAAACATGTCCGTGTGTGTGTCTGTCTGTGTGTCTGTCTGTGTGTCTGTGAACAGCATAACTCAAAAACGAAGAGTCGGATAAAGACCAAACTTGGTATTTAGGTTCCGTATCTTCCAGAGATGCGGCACGAAGGTTTTCAAGAAAATCCCCCCACCCCAGACTACCCTTTACATGGAACATTTTTCGAAAATTTTATTTTTCTCAAAAACGGCTCTAACGATTTTGATTAAAATATCATATGTTTAAGATATTGTCATGATAATTAAAATGTATATCTCGAATTTTCTGGGAATGTCTCCAAAAGTATTCTTCATTATGAACGACTTTTTGATAACTGGTAAACCATAAGAGATAGACAAAATTTTACTGCACAAAAATTGTAGATCGCGTTAAAATACACAATTTATGTCATATACATTTCTTTTCTTGAGTGAACCGTTTGCGAGATATTGCTTGTTATTGCCTTAAATTTTCCAATACTTATACTTTTTCTCAAATTCGTTATTCATTTTTTTGTCCTGGACATGCAAAGAGAGTGGAATGCGCCACATAGCAACCAGCGTTAAAATATTTGACTATCGCTTAAAACCTACCATATTTCCCTTGCATCTACAAGAAACTTATCAATAAGATTGACATCTCGATTCTCCATTAACATGAAGCATATGGAGAATAAGCGTTTGTAAAAATAGTTTGTACAAGAGTAGAGAAAGTCATGTGAGTGTAACACATCAGATTTTTTTATTTCCTGGACATGCAAAGAGAATGGAATGCGCCACATGGCAACCAGCGTTAAAATATTTGACTATCGCTTAAAACCTACCATATTCAACTTGCATCTACATAAAAATTACCAATAAGATTGACATCTCGATATCTTGATTAAAATGAAGCATTTGTAAAAATACTTTGTACAAGAGTAGAGAAAGTCATGTGAGTGTAACATATCAGATTTTTTAAAAATGAGCCGTCAGCAGTTGATAAAGAGCGCTTCCAGACGCGAATAATTGTAAGATATCGCATACCTGTTACTTTCTTTCTCGCTCGTTTCTTTTAGAATAAACTATTTTTATATGCGCAAACATTTATTTTGTTGCAATTATCAATCTTATCACTTTCAATCCTAACAGAATATACTAGTCATCGTTTAAGTTGTCGGACCATGTTCTCTTTGCCTGTACTCGTCACATGGTCGTTAAAATATGACAGTATTTCTGCCGCGAACGGCGGAAGGATAAATGATAACGGTGCACTGGTCACCTGGGGTTTGTTTTGGTGCGGATCAACCTAAGAGTGAATACAGTTTAGATATACTGTCCAATATAATTCAACTACCATATGTTTATCGAGTCCTCACTTTAAGTAGAAGTTTGTCACTCTCTCTGTCCTCTTCACAACATCATTTTTCTGTGTTTTTCTATAGATGTGAATGATGAACTATAACGACAAAAAAATAAATTTAAAATCTGGAACTTTGCGCTAAATTGGCACAACGATGTTTATACCCGAGAGAACCATTACACTTTTGCGCTTAGAAAGGCATTTTGATCTCTGTACAAAATTATACCATATTGTGAAGCAATATAGGATATCACCACTTAAGTGAAATTCTAGAAGGAGGTACAACGGAACATATCACGTTGCGATATATCTTATTCGAACCATTATTGAATCTAACAGTTTGTAAAAGCACCAAATATTTCTAAATCTCTACTTTTATGTTAAAACGCTAAAAAATCATTACGACATACAAATTAAAAAATTTTTAAAGATCAAAACCCGCTAGATGCTCATGCTTACAGAATGTGATGGAACCACTTACCAACAAACGAAAAATATAATGTAATTTCTGATTAGGTATATCTCTTCAATATCTGTTTTAAGTCCTACTGTTTCCATGGTATTAATCTAAGGCGCTAAGAGTTAATATTCGCGTAAACGGATACTCAAGTTAGCTATTCTTAGACCAACACCAAATATCAGATAGATTTTTCGAAATGTAAGTGAGCGGAGGTATTTCGATTGGATTATTGCCATGATGGGATAGTGGTACGGAATAACATTTTAGAAACATTTTTGGAGCTTTGGGCATAAAAAATGCTTATTATATGAAATGTGGCGCTTTATATTTCTCCAATACATGTGCATTTCATTTTTGTTAATATGTGCATTTTCATGCCCAGCTTTTTCAAAGTTCTCTAACGTTGTATAGAAAACTACAAATAACTGTGCTTCATATAATATTATTATTCTTATTGTTTTACAGTAAAAGCTGCAAAAAATTCTGATGTGTTACATTCACATGGTTTTCTCTACTCTTGTACAAACTATTTTTACAAACGCTTATTCTTCATATGCATCATGTTAATCGAGATATCGAGATGTTAATCTTATTGCTAATTTTCTTGTAGATGCAAGGGGAATTGGTAGACCTTAAGCGACAGTCAAATATTTTAAGAGCTGGTTTCTATGTGGAGTATTTCATTCTCTTTGGATTACCAGGATAAAAAGAAAATGAATAACGAATTCCCATTTGAGAAAAAGTATAAGTATTGGAAAATTTAAGGGATTAACAAGCAATATCTCGAAAATGGTTCACTCAACAACAAAAATGTATATGACATAAATTGTGCATTTTAACGCGATCTACATTTTTTGTGTAGTAAAATTTTGTCCCTTTCTTATGGTTTACCAGTTATGCAAAAGTCGTTCATAATAAAGAATACTTTTGGAGACATTCCCAGGAAATTCAAGATATACATTTTATTTGTCATGAAAGTATCTTACATATATGATATTTTAATCATAATCGTTAGTCATTTTTGAGAAAATTAAAGGGTAATCTGGGGTGTAGGGATTTTGTTGAAAACCTTCGTGTCGCATCTCTGGAAGATATTGAATCTAAATACCAATTTTGGTGTTTATCCGACTGTTCGTTTCTGAGTTATGCTGTTCACAGACAGACACACAGACGGACATGTTTCCAAAAATACTCTTTTTTGGATTTAGGAGGTCTCAAAACATGTATTTCCGGTGAAATCTCGGTATTGAATTTTTGGGTGGAATGCAATACTTCCCCTACTTACTATACGTAGTAGAGAAAGTAAAAAAGCAATAATATCTACGGACAAGGGAATTCCTGCCTCTGTGGTGTAAGGGAGCATGTGCCTCACATCCAAGAGATCTCAAATTCGAATCTCGGTCAGAGTGAGTTACCCGAAAAAGGTTATCTCTTATCCTGAAAAGATGAATGTCGGGTAACTTTAAGCTCTATGGACCCGGGCTCATATGAACATCATTTCACCCATTTCGTGCACCGTCCGATAAGACTTGACCCGTTGAAGGACGAAGAAAAGAAAAGAAAGCATGGAAGAAAGGAAGGGAAGGGAACGGAAAGTAAGGGAATTTATTTTATGATGGCTGTGTTATTGTTCTAATTATATTAATTCATGCTTGTGTCGACAAAAAGCTTTCGAAATACAAGATATGTCTTTTTGAAACTCCATTTAATTTAGAAATTCAATAAAATCCGAAATTTGCTCAAGCTCTTAAAGCAATTTGTATTTTGGTACTTGGCAAAACATCACGTTTCAAACACGTCTGGTGCATTTGCCCTAACCAGGCAGCTCTGAAATGAATTGGTTGAGTGCACGGAAGGTATGAGCATCAGGAAGCCTCTGATATGTTCGGCAGATCTCAGAAGAAATTGGAAAAAGGTTTAACTGTTCTTAAACATGCTTTCGGTCTTTGTTTCAAGTGAGAGGTTTGTTTCTCTTTCTTTTTTCATGGGAATGTGCTTCAACTGATTCAAAATCTGTGCTGTATTCAGTTACATAAGAAATCTACGCAGTCTTTTAGAATTAAAATGCCTTAGTAAATACGGAATGCTATCTTCACAAATAAACTGCATGAAAACAGCTCTGTAAAACTGTCGACAAACGACCAAGCAATTCGGATAGTGTGGCTAATAGTGGCAATGTTTACTGCTATTGCACTTCCAGGAAGAGTGAGAACAGTAAGCATTATCAGTATTATACATACTCTCAACTTGTCTGATAGATTTATCAAGTAGCACGAGTCAGTACTAGGTGTGTACTGCTGAAATAATTATTGTGTTGCTCTTCATTTTCTCTCGCTAATGTTATTTAAAAGTGTGTTCAGTTGATTTTACCAACGTTGCTATATGAATTAAAGAAAGCGGTGTAAAACTCCTCAACAAACTACTGCGCTCTGTCTCTGTGGTCGAGTGGTCAGCGTTCTGCCTTCTCAACTCAGAGGTATCGAGTTCGATTCCCGGCTATAGCGAGGGAATTATTCCTCTAGTGGAATATTTTCCTGGAAGTCAGAAGTGATTAAAACCCAATACATTAAAGAACCTGATGTCAACGAGCTGTTTGTCAAGTAAAACTATATTACCATAGAAGTTAAAGGGGACTATACAAACGAAACAATAAAACAAGAAAGAAAAAAGGCTGCTTAAGCAGATATGATCGCAAGAAATCGCTACGCATTTAATTAAGGGATAGAAACTAGATGATACCTATAATGGTCTCATACAGCTGTGTCTAATTGATTTCCTTATTTAAAACGTCATTTTACAAGCAAGCTTATGAATATTCATAATTGGAAACCATTAGTTAATTGATGTCGCCCAAAATAATGCACAATACCAGTACAGCATGTGTTTGTTTTCTTAGCTTTCCTTTAATTATGTTACAGTGCACTTGCTGCTCCTTGCGATAATATAGCAGACCCCATTTCCTAGAGAAGGTTGGAACTTTTTTAATTTAACTGAACTTTATGAGGAGAACACGAATAATATGTTCAGAAAAACTCTTATTAATGTCTCTGTCACAATTGACTTAGACTACTAAAAAGAACTTCGTTTATAAAATGTTTCAGAAGCAGAAAAATACATATTACTTTCATCCATAGCTCTAAAATATTGCGAACGTTTCCTTTAGCATTTCTTAAACACACTAAATAATAATAATTTATAAGTGACGGTGGTAACATTTACCATGTTCAAGTAACCAAAAATAATATAATGGGTTTTGCTGCACGTCTCACTACTGGTTAAGAAAGAAATCAGAGCAAAAGAAGCGTAACGTTAATGTTGTTCTCGACAGTATTACAGCGCGCTAAGAAAACTTTTTCTAAATAATTGCGAGTTTGTGAGCCACTTTTACCTATTCTCATTTCTGAAATCATTCGCTTATTTTAAGAAAGTATGTAGAGAATTAGTCTACAAAAATGTATGGCGTACCAAAACCTTTTGCGATTAGAGAAATACTTCTAAAGTATGCTCTTTAATGGGTCACAGATACAACTACAGTAAGAACAGAGAATCTGCATGTCTTACTTTGAAGTTTGCTATTCAGAAGCATAGTTTCTCGATGAAGGCTTCACTGGATGAGGAACGATGGCGTTTTCTCAACTCCATAGTCTAAAGCACGAGGTTGTGTTGTTCGATTTTCCAAAGTTAGTTTCTTGAAAACAAAGTTATCCTACATCCATTGCCGAAACACTTCACTGCTGCATTCAAGTGGGCACTTCATTTTCACTTTCAGTTGATTCATTTGCCATATCTTCACAAAGTTTGTCATTATATTTAGGGCTTTGTTACACGAGTTCCCGTTTCGCCATCTGACGCCAAAGTGGAACGCATTTACGGTCTTACTTGCTACAGAACGAGTTCCATTATTCCACACAGTTTAACATTTACAAACTAAAACTTAAACGACTAAAGTAAAATGGACGTTAAAAATAAAGATATTCTATCCTTGTGTATATATGTAAGCGCTTCAAATTTTCAAAAAACACAGGATCGTTGTTATCCAGTGTTGTCACTTTGTATTCTCCTCATAACTATTCGGGGAACTATTGCTTTATTTTTCGTCGGTATTTGTTCCATCGGCAGATTGAAAAGATCATTGCAAACACAAAGATTAGTGACACATTTAGGTTCTGGATTGTGCAGTATGTTTATTTGTTTGAAAGTCCATCAACGTAGTCGGACACAGAACTTCTAAAAGGTACTCTAACAACAAGGTGGTAAATGTTTTGATTAGCGGCCTTACTGAGCACTGTTACAGTAGAAGCATAACCAAGCACTTCACTTACTGTACAAGCTTATCACAACAGTCCGCAGTAAACACAGCGCACTGCTATAACTTGATTGTTAGGGTATGAGCATTGTTACATCCCCGGCACCGTTATCGCTTGTCATCACGGAGGCCACGGTTAGACTGAATGGAAGGGTGATAGCGTTCCAAGTCAGTACTGCCAACTGTCGCGAGAGCTAAAATTATCCCCGTCGGACCGTCCGGGTTGGGCTGCCAAACCTTATTTTTCCAATCTCTCGCATTCTTCTTCCGACGATTGTATGTTGAAGATAATTTGTAAACCCACTTTGGGAGCTCGCTCCAGCTGCTTCACACCTTCCCTCTCTCGCCCCCCCGTAAAGGTTGCTGTCTCTAATGGTACCCAATTACTATTTTACAAAGCCCTCCTGTTTGCGGTCTAGTTTAGACGTACTATATAACCTGCCTCCTCTATAAATGCTTAAGTCATAATTAACACCTGATAGAAACCTGATGTATAGACTAACATGAAATGATATCTACAAGCATTTATTATTAGAATTATTAACTCAATAGTATGATATCCATTTATTATTGTTATTACAGACCTACTCTCCCCTTCCCCCAATAGATACGCAGCTATTGCCATCTGAATCCGGGTTGTTTGGTACGTTTTCCTTTAATGAGTAATGTCGGGATTGTGATGAACTTTACTTAACGTGACGGAACGTAACGCGAAGTTAAATGCTGCTAAACTGAAGTCTAATTGACTCTTGATTTACAGTTGTTTCTATTACTTCATGCTACTGCTTCATGCCGATTGGTTCTAATTACCACGTGATATCAAACTTAACGTAACGGTAAAGAAACATTTGACATTGCCAAACTTTTAAATTAAGTCACGTTAAGTCAACTCTAATAGTTCCATTTAATACACGACTTTTACATTACGTCGCGTTAAGTCACGTTACGTAACGTTCTTCGTAATCCCGGCTTAAGCGGGTCTTTAAAGCCAGGTATAAATAATTTGGTTTAAGAACCATAAAATATGGATGGAAGAACCAGTGATTATTTTTAGTACATTGTGGTATTTACTAACCTAACAATTACACATATAAGAACAGCGAAAATGTTTCTTTATATTCCCAAAAGATAAGAATAGACAAGAATAGGTTAAGATTTTGGTCTTTTATGTAACGGTGAAGTTCGTCGTAAATATGCATTGCCATTTTCTGTTCTTGCCAATTATTTTGTCAGTTTTCAGACCTCCTTGATGGTATGAGGTGGACAAAATTTCGCTAATCTGAACAAGAAGAAAAGGTGGAATGGTTTAAATAATTTTACAATTCTAGCCATAACTAAGCGAGTTGTTGCAATAGTGTTGTCTGCATCTACTTTTAATATTATTATATCCGTAAATGACATTCTATAAGCAAATGAAATATTATCCGCAGAAAAATTGCATAAAATATGTGTGGTTTTAAAAAGTGGCCCTGGGACCACGGCGACATTTCTTATTCTGATGTACACAACTTCTAAAATTTGTGTGTGCGCTTTTAGTATGTTGATCTGTATTATATTATAAACAGAGGGACCTTTGTAATTTTGGGAAACACTCGATCAGTTTTGAGAAATCTTTCACTATTGAAAAGCACTGTACTTCCCGACATGTCTAAGCAATAAAATAGCTTCCAATTTAAACTTCTGAATGGCTAAATAACTAAACGGAGTTTACAAGTCCTGCATTTTAGAATAAGCAGATGCTGGATGTATAAAAGAGCATATTTGCGAAGCTGGCTTTGACTTTTCTTTGAGAGTGCTATTGAATATAAAATATCTGCTGTCGGCGTTACTCTACAGAAAATGTGTTAACAACCTGGTGTTTAGATTCACATGACTTCCTCCACCCATTAGTATTTTGATATCTGTTTGTAAAACAGTTCTATAAAAGCTTATTACTTTCTCTACTACGTACAGTAAGTAGGGGAAGTATTGTATTCCACCCAAAAATTCGATACCGAGATTTCACCGGAAATATATGTTTTGAGGCCCCCTGAATAAAAAAAAAAGCCTTTTTGGAAACATGTCCGTGTGTGTTTGTGAACAGCATAACTCAGAAACGAACAGTCGGATAAACACCAAACCTGGCGTTTAGGTTCAGTATCTTCCAGAGATGCGACACGAAGGTTTTCAAGAAAATCCCCCCACCCCAGATTACCCTTTACGTGGAACATTTTTCGAAAAGTGGCTCTACGATTTTGATTAAAATATCATATATTTAAGATACTTTCATGACAAATAAAATGTATATCTAGAATTTTCCGGGAATGTCTCCAAAAGTATTCTTCATTGTGAACGACTTTTGCATAACTGGTAAACCATAAGAGATAGACAAAATTGTACTACACAAAAAATGTAGATCGCGTTAAAATACACAATTTATGTCATATACATTTTTTTTGAGTGAACCATTTTCGAGATATTACTTGTTATTCCCTTAAATTTTCCAATACTTATACTTTTCTCAAATGGGAATTCGTTATTCATTTTTTTTGCCCTGGTAATGCAAAGAGAATGGAGTACTCCACATAGCAACCAGCTCTTAAAATATTTGACTATCGCTTAAAGTCTACCAATTCTCCTTGCATCTACAAGAAAATTAGCAATAAGATTAACATCTCGATTAACATGAAGCATATGGAGAATAAGCGTTTGTAAAAATAGTTTGTACAAGAGTAGAGAAAGTCATGTGAGTGTAACACATCAGATTTTTTTCTATCTATTTTATGTTAGTTGAGATAAACGTTTCCAGAAGTGGTTTAATGAAACATTTCATTGTAGCTAAATAGGGGATACAGAGGTAGAAGCGATAGTCAATTTTTTAAAAAGCGGGTCATTGTACGCTGGGCTTGAACTTCCAAACAATAACAACGAATATCTCAGAAATGGTTGGTGTCACAAAAGACTGTTGAAAACACATTGTGTGTTTTAGAGAGATTTACATTATGGGTACAGTAAGTTTTTATTTGTCTCCTATGGTTTGTCCGTTAATACAAAATGCATTCTGAATGAAGCCGGTTTCACAGGCTATTCACAGAAAATTCAAGTTATATATATTTTTTTATCGTGTAAATATCTTAAACTTATGGTAATTTAATAAAAATAGCGCATTGTGAGGAAATAAAAAAATAAAAAAAAATTGTTCTATGTAATGGCAGTTTGGGGTGGGGGAGCTTTGAAAATCTTCGTGTCGCAGCCTTGGAAGATGAACTTGCATAAGAAGTTGAGTATTGTATCTCCTCTTCGTCACTGTTTACAGTTGCACACATAGACCTTTTTCTAAACATGCTTTTTTTGGATTCAGGGAAGCTCAGAACTTGTACGTCAGGTGAAATCTCGATATCGAGTTGCTCAGTTGAATGTAACATACTTCCTCTAACTACTATTAGTATAGGGTCTTTCAACAAGAGTGTCCTATCTTTGAACTTAAATAAAATACGTTCTATAAATGATAGAGGTTTATTTATTTTGGAACATAATTAATGTCATTACGTGTGGAAGAGAACATCAGTTAAGTGACCGCCGCGACTTCTTTGGGTTGCGCGTATACGATTGACCCAATTTTCAATGACAGAAGAACGTAAATTGGGTCCAACTTCACGAATAACACGCGTGATGTTATTCATAAGATCATTTACTGTTTCTGGCTTGTTGACATAAACTCGAGATTTAACATAACACCACAAGAAGTAATCCAACGGCGTTAAATCACATGACCTCGGGGGTCAGTTAACATCACCACCACGGGAAATGATGAAACCTCTGAACTTCTCCTTCAAAAGATCGATTGTTTCGAGAGCAGTATGACATGTGGTACCATCTTGCTGGAACCATATGCTTCTGAGATCCATACCATCCAATTGAGACCAACAATAGTCCCTTATAAGAGCCCGCTATCTTTCTCTATTAACAGTTAGAGCTTCTCCATCTTCATCTTGGAAAAAATATGGAACAATGATTTCACCATACCAAAATCCACACCACACAGTGACCTTTATGGGGATGAAGTGGTCGTTCTTGAATCTGCACAGGGTTGCGATTGCTCCAATAGCGGCAATTTTGTTAGTTAGCACAACCATTCATCCCAAAGTGGGCTTCGTCGCTGAAGATGATTTTTCGACAAAAATCTGGGTCAGCTTCCAATTGCTCCATAGCCCAGTCAGCGAATACACGGCGCAACCTATGGTCGTTGGGCTTTAGTTCTTGAGTTAACACCATTTTGTAAGCGTGAAACTTCAAGTCCGGATGCAGGATTCGCCAAGTTATGATCGGCGAAAGCCCCAATTCTTGCGCTCGACGAGTAATTGATTTATTTCCCTTCTCGCGTACACGCTCACGAACAGCGCCTATGTTTTCGTTGGAGCGCTTATATCGGTTACGTAATGCGTTCTTTGATCGCTGGTAGGACCACTTCTTTCAAATTTATCGATCAAACGCCGAATCGTTCTCTCGCAGGGACGATTATGCGCACCGCCAACTTCACGCAGTACACGGAAGGTTTGGCGAACGGCTGATCCATTTTGATAATAAATTGTCACAATTTCTACGCGTTGCTGAATGCTGAAACGTTCCATTGCTATTTGTCAATAACAACTGTAACCACATGAAAAAAATGACTGCTGTAACTCAATAACAACAGTAGCTATCACACGTTAAAAATAGGACACTCTTGTTGAAAGACCCTGTAGATGCTCGATAAAGTGAACACATGCTGAGCTATGCTCCAGTCACCCTTGTAAGGAATATAATTAGTAAATATATGTCTAGTGTAATATGAGCAGTAAAACTCACCTTACTCTAATAGGACCCTTTGAGGAAAAGCATAATCTACCTGAATTGTCACAGTGAAACTCTTCTGTATTATGGAGAACATAGCAATTGTAATTTTAATCTGTATTGTGGTTACAGAACAGCGGAATTTTCGGAAATTACGTAGTAATGGCTTCTCTTTGCCAAAATTACCCCTGCTCACTGTGATTACGATTCGCATTCAATAAAGCATCACTGATCTCCGGAAACTTACTTAACGAAACAACTAAAGCAATGAAAACACAGCAAATAGATCCCAGAAACATCTTTAGAATAAGACCTTTCATCTTAAAATCTATTTTGAAAAATATCGCTGTCATGAAGAATGAGATTTCTCTCTCTCTTGGCATCTCATAAGTTGCCTTGGCAGCTTCATTCAGATGTTTCTGTGATTCATCTAGAGCAAATCGCGCACACAAACAGCGTCGCGTGCAAAATAGGAATCCTATGCTTTGGTAGTGAAATAGATATGCAAAATTCTCTCGCTCTCTCTCTCTCTCTCTCACACGCACACACACATACATACATACATACATACATACATACATACATACATACATACATACTCGCACAAACACGCGCACGCATATATGAATTGTGTTTTGAATTCTACATTCCTTCATGTATAAAAAATGCAATTAGAATAAAGAGAACTTTATACGAGTTCATTTACAGAAAATTCAAAATATAAATTATCTTCTTCACGTGAATGTCTTAAATGTAAATTACATTTTAACAAAAATCCTTACAGCCGTTTTTGGAGAATAAAAATAACTAAACGTAACTCTACGTAACTGATAGTTGGGATATTTGGTGAAAATCTTCCTGTTACATGGTGGAAGGACTATTAGTATTTATCCAACTTCTTTATCCGCACACACATGGGCTTTTTTCTAAAATGTGTTTCAGGGACGTCAAAACTTACATTTCCGATGAAATTTCTATATCAAAATTTTGAGTGGAATTTGGGGTAGAATACTTCTTCTAGCCCCAATATGGGTATGCGGTAGATGAACTAAAAGTATGTAGAATACTTTTCTTTTACACTGGATTGCATAATAACTTTAAATTTTCTTTAGTAACAAAAAATCGGACTGATTACTCGAAATATTTTAATACCGGTTCTGTTATGTGGGTGTACTAAGTCTCCGTGATACTTTTGGATTAGGCTTTAAACATAACATGCAGTGCTTTTGCTTAGTAAATACTCCTTGACGTGTTTTCCTATATTTATTATTTTGCATACTTTTATTTTACGGGCCCCTTCAAGCTGTCATTTTCATATAAATAATACAAATAACGGAATATAATTATGAGCATCTAGGCGCCCCAGCTTTCCTCGGTAATGTCATAGATGTTTCACAGAAGTTTGTAAACATACTTTAGGTAGAATTTAATGAATCAGCTATAACAAAAGCTTAAGTTAAAATTGTTAATGAAAATGTTCCGGAAGTACAAAGATCGATTTAAAGAAACCTTTAAAACTAGCATTATAATGTAAAATTACAGAAAGTGATAATTTTAACAATTATATCCCATTCAGTTTCATTTATGCTCATATATAAATGAAACATGCTTGTGGCATGTGGTGTGGTAACACTGTAAGAATATGTGATGTGGTAATACTGTATCGTTAAGTTTTAGGCTGGCAAAGTAAACAGGTAGTGACGTAGAAGGGGAGGGGTTAACTGGTTTTGTCTTTAGGAAACGAGTAATTGGCTTTCTCTTTGAGCCTTGCTTGTGGAACTGGCAAGACGTGTGTTTTCTAGCATGGCGCTTCGTCAAACAGTAAGGTAACCTGTATCACTTTGTTTTGATATATTATATTGGACATCTAACTTTACAATATGTGAATTAATTATGTAGGTGATCCCTTCCTTCCTAATCCATTTTTATTTAATAATATTTCAGTGGTTTTCAGGGGTTATTATGTATTTTGTTAGGTTGCCCCCGTCGAACCTCGTGTTAAGAAAATGTGATGTGATGATTTAGATCTCGACACTGTGCTCTATCCCCCGGTAATGGAGTGAATATAAAAGAGGTTTGGA
Source organism: Deroplatys truncata (assembly GCA_030765065.1). Lineage (NCBI taxonomy): Eukaryota > Metazoa > Arthropoda > Insecta > Mantodea > Mantidae > Deroplatys > Deroplatys truncata. The sequence goes on along the minus strand of CM060980.1, from coordinate 30,002,310 downwards.
CAATACATATATGTATGAAAATTATCCTCAGACGTCTCGAAGAATGGCCTGGAAAGGCTAACATTTTATATGGATACGCTTACTTCCGAACGTTACTAATGATCGCATGTGTACGACGTATTGCCATGACGATTTTCATTTATTGTAAATCCTTATGATAAAATTGTGATTTATTGCGATAAAATAAGTTAATAGAAGGTTCATGACACGCAGTCTGCTAAATTCAACTTTTAACTGTTACGCAGAATACCAATTAATGCAAGTGTTATCATTTTACACAGAGTATCAATTAATACAAGTGTTATAACAATTCTAATTCTGAATTGCATTCCTTGTAATAAAATGCACCTATATAGACCATATTGTGATTGTCCAGTTTTTAAGACTTTATCCAGTTTTTAAATGTCACTTCACCAAATTCTCAATGTCTCTTATATTTCTTCGTGACGTAGTGGCGTAGCGAAATTCGCACAATGTAGCCTCTTCTTCCAGACGGTTCATTCACTGGGGAGTCGAACACAAGACTTCTCCAATATCTCTAGAAGCAACAGACTCTGTACGTCACAGCGAGTCGTCAAAAACTGACTAAGAGAACAGCACTTCCCCTCCCACTAGAAATGCACTCGCTAACTAACCCACTAACTTGCGAGAGCTCTCGCTTATGTAGTCGTTTGGAATTTCCACAGAACGTTATAGAACTTTCTGGATACATGTTCTGGAGGCGGGGCAAGAAAACTTTCAGAAGATTCTGTTTATCTGAACGACGCGTTTCTCCTGTTTACGTCGTTTATCTCCGACTGCCCGGCACCAACCTCCCGACAACTTTGGGTGATAGCCGCTGCGTCACACAGCTCCCTCCTCAGATGTTGGTTGTCTCGAGTAGCTCCGCGATATGGGGTAAAGTGATCAAGATAGGCCACTATTACATTTCCTCGGGGTTGACGCCGATTGCGGTATACTACACCGTTGATATAGAACATTGCAACTTCGTCGACTTGTCATCAGTTCCTGGTGAGACGACAGAGCTATGGTGGAATCATAGTAAAGGTGTGGAACAAGCGCTGCCTGCTCTCGTTCTGTGTGCGCAGTGACGTCACAAGGTGAGAAAGAAGGCTATGAGCTACCTGATGACTGCGGCGAGGACAATAATAACACAGTTGTAATGTGAAAGCCTGAATGCTTTATTTATCTAATTTCCAATACAAAATAACAAATGGCAAGTATATAAAGCATAGATAATAATGTTTAGTTTAAATATACAAAGAAATCACTAACTTTGTATTGTAAGCTGGAGCAGACGACTCTATTACTCTAAGACGCTTGTATCTATATATTTATTCACGCTGAACATGTTAATAGATAGCAGCTATATAATTGTAATAAACAAGAATATTTATGAAATAAAATAACACCACAAATAATCTGAATATAGTACAACTAGCGCATTTTGGTTGCAATAGTAATAACATTTTACTTTATAGAACACAAGATAAATAATAACGTTATAAATAGAATATTATAGAGAGAGCTGGCGCAGTTTTTGCGTTTATATGGGAAAAGATAGAGAAAACGAGGGTAGATGCGAGGGTTCAAGGAGGCGTTTATATGGGGAAGATAGGGAAAAGGGGACAGATGATAGGCTAGACAGATGTTGAAGGAGGGGTGTATGGAGAAATAGGGAATACGAGGAGAGGTACTGGACTAAGCAGGGCTTGAAGGGTAGAATATGGCTTTTATATGTGTGTGGTAGCAAACTGAGTAGAGGTATAAGGCTAGGAGAGATTGAATGATAGAGTATGCGTTTATATGCGAGACATACGGAATACGAGGGCCGATGCTAATCTAGACAGGTGCTGAAGTAGGGGAATGCGATTTATATGAGAGGTAGGGAATACGAGGAGAAGTGCTAGGCTAGACAGAATTTGAGGTGTGGAGTATGACTTTTATGGGAAAGACAGGGAAAACGCGGACAGATATTATGATAGACAGATGCTGAAGGAGGGAAATATAGGCTGATACGGGAGAGATAGGGAATACGAGGAGAGGTGCTAGACTAGACAGGGCTTGAAGGGTAGAATATGGTTTTTATATGGGAGAGCTAGCAAACCGAGGAGTGGTATTAGGCTAGGAGGGTTTGAATAGTAGTGTATACGTTTATATGAAGAGACGAGGAAAACGAGGGTAGATGCTAGGTTGAGAGAGCCTTCAAGGAGGAAAATGCGTTTATATGGGAGAGTTAGGGAAAACGAAGTGAGATCCGAGGTAGAGCAGGTGCTGCAGGAGATGGGAGGACGTCCTTTATGTGTTAGAGGCAGGGAATACGATAAGAGGTAGTTAGTTAGACAGAGGTTGAGGGGTACGGTATTCGTTTATGCAGGGAAGATATGGAAAACGGAGAGAGATCCTATGCTAGGAGAGAGTTGGAGGGTAATGCGCTTTATATGAGAGAGGTAGGGAATACGAGGAGAGGTGCTAAACTAGACAGAGGTTGAGGAGAGAGTAAGCGTTTATATGGGAAAATATAGGAAAACGAGAAGAGCAGCTAGGGAGCTTAGTGTTGACGTATGGGTAATGTTCATCCATACATATTATAATTTAGACTCATTGACGTCGATATTTAAACGCTAACAAGGGCTATATTGCGTTCTAACGTCCCGGCATCGTGCCTCTAAAGGGTTGCACGCAGGCCCTCGATCGAAGTACCACGCCGCGTGTATTTTGATTGATTAATGTAATTAAACGTCGGTCGTCGATCGATAAATACAATTATTTTAATTACGTATTTTTTATTGTTACAGTATAAAGAGTAATTCGGATAGTATGTATATATGTAGGGTAAACCGGTTAGTGTCACAAGTGTTCATGGTAATTCAGAGCAGCGATTCGTACCAGAGCTATTTAATGTAATTTTCATATGATTCGGATAGTATGTCGGGTATTTAACTCATTTTAACAGGTAATTGAGATAGCGCCATAGCTATATAGAGAGTAATTAATTAGATTACAGATTTCTCATCCAACGTTACAACACTTTTATATACATTTTTCTAAGTCTTACAAACTTTTTATATGTTAAACAGTTAGTGTGAGATACGGAGAGGGATAAACTGCATATTAGTTTAGAGTGAAGGTATATAAAAGTATTCTAAACTAACCGCACACCGAACACCCTAATCTATCCCTACCTTGACTTCTCATTGTCTATTCTATCCTATCATCGTCTAACCTAACCAACGTAACAATACGTAACACCACGTAACATAACCACGTATCAAGACGTAACACCACGTAACGTAAGCAGCAAACAAAACCACGTAACAAGACGTAAAACCATGTAATATAACCACGTAACAAGACGTAACGTAACCAGCAAACGTAACCACGTAACAAGACGTAATGTAACCAGCAAACGTAACCACGTAACAAGCCGTAACACTGCGTAACATGAGCACGTAACAAGACGTAACGTAACCAACAAACTAACCACGTAACAAGACGTAGCACTGCGTAACATAATGACGTAACAAGACGTAACCTCCATAACATCGCGTAACATAAGCACGTAACACCACTAACAGAGCCAAGTAACACAAAGTAACATAAGCACGTAATCACGTGATAAGACGTAACGCTGCATAACGTAACCATGTAACAAGACGTCACTCTATGAAACCACGTTTCAAGACGTAACATAACATAACAAGACGTAACCAACGTAACACCGTGTGACATAATCACGTGTCATCACGTAACATAAGCACGTAACCACATAACAAGACGTAACAACACGTAGCAACCATGTAACCAGGTATCTTAGCCACGTAACTACGTAACATGACGTAACACCCTGTGACATAACGTAACCAGAAACGTAACACCACCTAATCTCCCTAACCAGAGATAACCTAGAGTTTCTTTTTAGTGAAATTGCAGCGTTTTATTGAGGTTTTATTAATTGATAGTCTTAATTGAAAAGTTTTACATCAACATAACTTTATTTTAGTTCGTTATAGGCGCCTATCCCCTTTATATAGGCTTGAAAGTAGCACTAGGATTGCTCCTAATGGCACGGTTAATGCCTCCCCTTCCATCTTCTTATTCTTCTTTATTCATCAGGTGTCTGCTAGGTGTATACGCATTACATGGGCAAACTTCCATTTCTTCTTAAATTGTACACTCACGGAGAAAATCTTCATCTTCGGCTTACATTCTCTTAAGCATTATTTGAATGCTGTAATGTCCATATGCATATGTCGTTATGCCATCCTCGGCAATAACTCTTTTATCATCGTATGGAGTCAGTAATTTTGTTCACTTGCACTGTGGTAAGAGCATGCTGTCGTGACAGGATTAGATTCATGGGCGTTCTTATTATTTCTCTGGTTTTAAGACAGTCAGTATAGCTCTCGAATGTGACGTACTGCTTAATAGCACTACGTTTTATGCCTTTAATCTTTTTTATCATTGAGCCGTGGATATCTAGTGCATACATCTTAGGTCGTAGTCCGACAAAGCGCTGGATGGTTTTACCATTAGCCTCATCTTTAAATTTCCTAAGCACCTTCTTGTTTAGAGCTGAATAGCATATATGGCTTGTAGGATAATCAGCTGGATCTAGGTGCTCAAGAAAACGTAGCTTGTCCTGGTACACATCTTCAGTTCTCACTCGATGAATGAATGAATCAGTGCCCATACACATAAGCTTCAGGTTTTCACCTCCATAATACGGTAACAACACATCATAGTGATAGTGGTACATTAATGTCTTGGAGATGTACAACACACTCATTCCAATGTATATAGGCTTGTTGAACACAATCTGTGGGGATGCCATATGCACAGCAGCTAGGTTGGTAGCATATATTGTTCGATCGATAAACGTAGGCTTGACAATTACTTTTCCAGAGTCTTCTTGTTTGTCACCAACCGTATATCCGCACGATTACGCAGGTTCTCCATAGTTTTTCCGAACATAGCATTGTTGATCAGTTTGTAGAGATCCTTCTCAAAATCATTTGCAGCCTGTTGTCGTAGTCTGTTGTTAAATTCCACATAAGGTTTTAACCACTGTGACTGTCGGAATTGTAGCACAGGTGGATTTTTGTTAGCCGTAGTCCATGATTAAGAACTTGCTTCAAAGCCATGTAATGTACTGCATACTTCTTTCGAGGTCCAAGATAAGGTATCAGTTTCTTTGTAGTTGAGTCCTTAGGTTTAATACACTCAGGCAGGAAAGACAGGTCGTTGTGTAGATCGTGAAGTTCTGCAGGATGTTCTATGTCGACTTCTAATATATCTCCACGATGATCATCTTCTTGTAGGTTTCTAGATCGAATGCTTCAGGTGACAACCACTCAAATCCACCATAAGGGAGAGTCTGGCACATGGCCCAACCATATTGGTTATTGGCGTCCTCATATGTAATAAATTGGGTTGGTCTCGACGGATCATACTTATCCATGTACGCGCTGTTTGCTTCAGCATACCGGTGGGAAACTTAGCAGAAACCTCCTCTTAGTAATTGGTCATAATCCTGTAACAATTTCAGCTCAATTCTAGTATACAGCAACTTGGCATCCCATGTAAGTCCTGGAGATGTGAAATAATGTGCAGCATCGACTTTGTGTGTTTTAAGGATTGGATTCTAAATGTCTCAAAGATATCAGCTAGAGGTACATCAGAGATTAAGTAGAGGTCGCTGTACTCGCCCAGGCTTCTTACATTAAACAGCTCCCATACATGATTGTAGTCAGCATCACTAATTTCTTCTTCATTTAATCTATTGTAGGAGTAGTCCTTAGGAGGCAAGCATGAAGTGACATAATTATAGGGAAATACTCCTTTACGATTCATCAACTTCAACTTGTCTTCTCCGAAGTGTTTCAGTGTTTCAGGGTACGATGTTAGATTTTTCACCAGCTTAAGCTTGTACTGAGGAACCGAAAGCTATCCACAAATCGAAGCTTTATATCTCCTACATACTTGGAGAATGATATATAGCTTTCTTCAGAGCTAGGAATTACTTCCACCCGCTCACTTGTACATCCCAGCTCCTTAACAATGAAGTGTGAGTCATACCCACTGGAATATATTTAGGTGTTTTTCAGGCTAAATTACATCCATTGTGTAGACTTCCACGATATTCACCACTGATGTGGTCATGGTCAGGCACTTTGTAGTTCTCTTCAGTAAAGTTTTTTCCACATAAGTAGCATACTGTAGAGGAGTTGAAAGCCATCTGCTGTTGATCTGTAAGCTTCAGGGGCATGGTATATTTGTATATATTATTAATTTCCTTTGCAAGGAACGACGGATGTTCCATAAACTTCTGAGCAGCATCAACACCACGATATACATCGCGATGCTTAGGAAGACCAGTTTCCAGATGCTCAACGTCGGATGATGGTTTAACGTAAACGCAGAAACTCATGGGTACATGTTGGTGATAAGGGGTTGTATATGAAGTTTCAGGATTGGGAATACATGTATGACATGGGGCGAGAATGCTTTCGAAGTCAGCGTAGATAACGTAAGGTAGTTTCAACATCCTTTCAAAATATTTAAAATCTCGCTGAGATCGTAAATGTCCCATTAACGCGCATAAAGCACTATTTGTGCTGTCCAAATCGCTTGACGTTTGAGGCGTGTCCACCAATACGGCACTAGTCCAAGTGAGGCTTGCCTCATACGGTGAGTACAACTCCTCGCCGCAGTAAAACTCTAATTGCAATATCGTGTGCGCGCATGCGGATTTCGTATTTCAGAGAAGCAACAAGTAGCTAGGATAAAAAAACTACTTTTCCTGAACAAGTACAAAAAAGAATCATATTTTTTACATCCAGTGGTTCGCCATTAATCCGCAGTTATCTTTCGTGATATTTAAACGGAAACTTTTAGTTGTAGTTACGCTTGTAATAGTAATAAATTCATTGCTGTCATAGTTATTTTATATATTGTTATGTCATAGACATAATTATCACTTAATAATATGCAATTCTCCATGTCCTAAATAAATTTAGAAATAGTTATCCCACGAGGTTTTCTGATACAGCTACAAACTCGTCATGAAAATACTTTCAAATCCCTCTGACGCAGCTCTAGAAAACCATACATGACGTTACAAGAGAAGAGCGTTTTGTGCTTTTTACAACATTTAACACCGTTTTACTTGGAATGCACTACAACAACAAAAAGCCGTATAAAGAATAAGCTAACTGAGTACTTTAAGCAAAGAATCACCAACTGTCATCACATTCTCGAGAAAGCATCAACAATGGAATTCATTGCACCACTGACGTGATAGCTTAGGGTTAAAATATTGTTAAGGTATTGTTAAAATATTACAAAGCAAAAATCTGCTTGTGCACGTTTTACAGTGCGTCTAATGAAAAGTTAAGTGATTCAATTGTGAATTCAACTGCGGTGTAACTACTCAGTTCTTACAGTGATAGGCTTTGTCCTAGCGTTTATAAAGTTAACTCTCATGAAAATGTTACTTAATAAGCCCAGTAGCACCAGTGGATATAGCATTTAGGTTAGGGTTGTCGTCTTCAGTGTGTATAATTTCTTTAAAAAGTCTGCAAGCGAAAAAAACCGCAAAAATCCTAACTTCACGAAATGTCGCGAAATTACAGCTAAGTTGTTCTCATTAAGTACCCAACTGTTTCACGTGTGTGTAGGGTAGCGAAAAAGGATATGCCGTTAGCTGTATAACTTGAATAACAAAGGACGCATAGAAAGATATTGTTTTTATTTCTCTATTTGTGTATTACATTTCCATTATTGTGCCTCTTCCTGTTTTCTTGTAGTTTTTAAGTGAACATTGCGATCGCATTCATAACAAGTGCGTAACGTTCTGACGAAGCGAAGCTAAGTGAGGTTTGGCAACCGCGCGTCACTCGTATTGGTTGTCACAATGTCAAGAGATTTGGTCTGCAGAGTAATAAATAATAATGAATAATCACCAAGAGTGTTTGCATGCAAGGTGACATCACCTCTCGCGTAGCTCCGCCCTACATGCGCAGTCCTACACCTTTACTATCATTATACGATAGAACTATAGGAGATGATCTTGGTTTCCGGCACTGGTCACCAGTCGATCGTAGTATGCCCTCATCTGGTCACTTGCCCGTTTAGGTGCCTCTTGGCTAGGTTGTCTCCAAGATTATTCGTTGGTGCCCCGGCATTATCACGTTGCCCTCGGCACCGACTGCGTGACGGGGCTCAGGATCTTCCGCACAGGTGTCGCGTTGGTCACCACTGAGCTCTATAGCTCTTATAGTTCGGGCATTTGGAAGCAACATATATGTCCAGGATGAAGTACGTCGAATTACGATGGTTTCACGGTTTTTGTATTAGGCTACACCTTTAGCTCGGATCTTGGCTTCTAGATCGCGGCGCATCTCCTTCATTGCGACGTTCTTGTTTTCCTTGATATGCTGGTCCAACAGTTCTATTATAGCCTTATTTTCCTTCGTCTGCTGGTCTAACATTTTTCTTACTGGTTTAGACGCTTTTTCAACGCAATAAACTTTCCTTTCATGTTAGATTTAATTTTCTCTAACTCCTGTACAATGTCGTCTTTCAGTTCTTTCACTGTTGTATTTATCTTAGATTTTACACAGTCGAAGTCACCAAAGATCGCATTTCACTTTCCCCATTTCGGTTTTCATTTCTGTTCCCATCTTGTTCATTCCAGATTCCATTTTTGCCTCCATCCTCTCCATTTCGTTCTACATTTCTTCCTTAACAACTTTCATTTCCGTTCCCATCTTCTCCATTCCGGATTTATTTTCCGTCTCATTTTCTCCATTCCGGTCAATAATTTTTTAAACTCCTGACACCAGCGTGACATTGTTGAGTTTTTACCTGTCACCTCACTAAGTTCTCACTGCCCCTTCTCTTTCTTCGTGACGTAGCGGCGTAATGAAATTCGCACGACGTAGCCTCTTCTTCCAGATGGTTCAGTTGTCGGGAGTGGAGAGCCGAACACAAGACTTCCCCAGTATCTCGCGGAATCAGCAGTCATTGCACGTCACGAGTCGTCACAAACCCGCTAAGAGAGCAGCACTTTCATCGCACCAGAAACGTACTTCTAACTCGCTCAGTAACATGCGAGAGCGCTCCCTTATATCGTCGTTGGACATTTACACAGAACATCCTAGAGCTTTCTGGACGCACGTTCTGGAGGCGGGGGAGGAAATTTCCAGTAGATTATGGTTATCTTATGATAACGCTACTTGTCTTTGTTTATCTCCGACTGCCTGGCGCTGATCTCACGATAACCTTGGGCCATAGCAGCTGCGTCACAATATTAACAGTTAACCAGTGATGACATAATGGCTTTCTTGAATCTGCTTAGATTATGTACAACATAGATAACATAATCAACAGACAAATTTAAATCGTTTAAAAGTATAAAACTTCTTTGTACGAAATAAGTATGGCTATAAGTATTGCCGGTTGTTAATGTGCTTTCTTGAAGTTTAATGTCCCCTAACCGGTAGGTCATATAGGACGTTGAATGAACGAAATGGTTGCAATGATGCCCAAATGAACCCGGGGTTCGTAGAGCTTAGAATTAGCCGACATTCATCTTCTCAAGGTAAGGGAAATACCAGGAAAAAAACGCGAACTATCTAGGTAATTCACCCTAACCAAGATTCGAACTCGGCACCCCCACTCCACGGAGGTGAGCGAGATGTGTAATTGTTTACAGTTATAATATTTATTTTAAAAATCTGGTATGTTATATTCACATAACTTTCTCTACTATGTTATTACTACTTACTACTTCTTTATGTTTATATAGTTTCTACAAACTATTCCTACGAAAGCTTATTTTCTATCTACTTCATGTTAATCATTTGCCGGCCCTCGTAGCCGTGTTCGCTCCGCCAAACTGAGAGTCGTGGGTTCGAGTCCCGCCATGGGCATGGGTATTTGTCTGTGTGTTGTATAATTGCGTAATAAGCGTTAACGAAAACAGTAAAAACACAGTAAGATTAACTGGGTAACACAAGGGAAGTTAAAAAACAAAAATCAAGACAAGTCTTTGCGGAAATAGTCTCATTGAGGTACGAGGGAGACAGGAGAGACCTAATTGACAGTCATACGTTTAAAAGCCAGCCGCTATGTGCTGGCCTTGAAATTCCTTACTCTTTCGATAACATCATAAGAAATAACTGAATAGCGACAGTAGTTTAAAATATTACAAACTATTTGGAAATTCAAACAAAAAATAACGGATATCCCGAAAATGGCCGAAGCCACAGAAAAGTTACTTGGCATAAGTTGTGCATATTAAAGAGCTATAGGTATATGTTTTGTTTAGTACGTTTTTGTGTATCATAGTTTACCGGCTATAAAAATTTATACGAAATTCCTTCCGAGGAAGATTTCTCAGGCTATTCTCAGAAATTTCAAGACATACATTTTATTTGTGATGTAAATATCTTAAATATATGGTAGTTTAATCAAAATCTTAAAGCCATTTTTGAGAAAATAAGATTCGGAAAAAATTCATTAAGCGAGTAGTTTGGGGTATTTTCTTGAAAATCTTCGTGGGACCACGCGCGCGAAGTTACCAGCGGGCCGCAGGTGAGCGCATTCCGGCCCCGTTCCTTGGTGAGGCTTGTGGTCGGTCCTTCAGAGCAATAGCACATGCAACAAACCCATTATGTGTCGCTTCCCTGCAGTTTGGGTAATTACTTGTCCAGAAAATTTATTTTTCAGGATCTAGTAGCCCCTCCTTCTGCTTTATATGCGGACCTGTATAAGGGGCTGACTAACAGTCCAGTTAATTAAGAAGTTACGAAGTTAAAACTAGAAGTTAAAACTGGACAGCGCTAAGTGCAATTCAATTGTGAGTTGTGCCTCAGCAGTCTTATTGTGATTCGATTCGACGGATCGGTTGTGTTCTCTGTGTGTGTCAACAGTGTCAAGTGTAACATTTGTGCTACGCTGAGCGCCTAAGTGACAAAGTGCTCTCATTTGTTCGAACTTAAATATCAAATTTGGCATATATCGGACTTTCTGTTTTTGAGTAATGCTGTTCACAGGCACATACGCGGACCTTTTTCCAAGAATGCTCCTTTTGTGTTGAAGGAACCTCAAAACTGTATTTCCGGTGAAATCTCGACATCGAATTTTTGGTTGGAATGCAATACTTCTACTTATTGTATGTACTATAGGTAGTAAATATCTTATGAAAATGAGACATGAGATGAGACCTATCTAGATCGATTTCTTGTCCTCCAAAACCCCTTTCCGTGAATATTTTTCCAAATCCATCGAGCAGATTTTGAGGTAATTCGTTTAACAGTATAGGATAGTAAAATAGTTATACCACGCTGACAATGAGAAGAGTTCTTTAATGGTGCCATAAGGTAGCGTTATTACTTTTATTCTTCTTAATTACCTATCGCATCATTTTTCAGCCTTTATATTTGAGCAACCCTCTTGCCACTGACAACAGCGACACTCAATCCTATTCGTCTAATATGAAGTTTCGCATGCCTTGGGAAGGAAAGGATGGCATTATTTTGTTTGTACTTCCTCCTTATTCCTAGCCGTATTGAAATCAATTAGTGGAGAAAAAGACATTGCTTAGTGAGTAACAGTTACAACTATTACGTAAAATTGTATTATCTCATTGCCCACTCATGTTTGTAGACCTTAAATATACCTTTTGCTTTCTTATTCACTGCCAGTTATACACAAAATAATTTCATTTTTGGGGGGTTGGCTGAGCTATACATCGGAATCACCAAATGCCGCCACATAACGCAAATCTAACAAGAGGCTATGGGTAAAACTGCAATTAGATCTCTTACTCAATCCGTTCTTACAGAAAATTGACTCCGATTCACTTTTGCTAATCGTTGCTCTAGACCAGGAACGGCTAAAATGCAAGTGCTTCTGCTTCTCTGGCTGGCCGTCCATGTGTTTTCTACGTACGTCAGAATTACATGTCAGTTGCTAAACCTATAATGGTATATTATGCAACAGGATTGCAATGGTAGTAATGAAGATGCGAGTATATTTATGAAATCAGCGGTACCGAGTTTCATAATTTTCATACATGCGTCTAAATTATCATTATAAATTATGTTAAATTAAATCATTAAACATTATCATGGCTGCTTTTGGTCGATCACACTATAACTTCAAAACTTTCAGTTTTTAAAAAAGGTCTTACCTTCTTACTTGTGTTTAATTAAATGCAGGACCTGACTATCTATTGCACGACTCGTATATTTGCGAGCCGGCAACAGATGGCAGCATTATTGAGTCCATGCCGCATTTACGTAACGTAAAACAAGACCTACTAAAGCAAAGGAAATAATCTCAATTTATTACCGTATTATAAGTGCAATGAACAGGATTTATTTTAAGTGCAGATATTTGATTCTTTATCTGGGGAATGAATCCCAGTGGACTGCTGCTTTGAAGTGTTTAAAATGTATGGGCTGCGCACACAGTCTAGTAAGATCATAATGAGTCACTAAAGCATGATGGATGACATTCTAGTTCAGTTACGTCAGCGTGTTATAGTGTGGTCGACTAAAAAATATATTGGAGTAACCCGTTAAGTGGCTGGGTAAAGCTGCATATTACGGAGGGACCCTCGAAATGGGGCAGAGCACCCGTGGAGTCCACTTTGGGTGCGGGTCCCGACTGGCCAGCAAACAAACCTCTACAAACCGCACATTCCCCCCAGCCGCAACCCGCCGAACACGGTCGCCTGATCCGAAAACCCTGAAACAGATGACAGTGAAGGAGAGGATGGGTGTTGGAAATGAGGGACAGGAAAGTAATGGTAAAAGAGGAACTACCCCAGTATTTGCCTGCCGACAAAAGGGAAACCATGAAAAACCCTTAGGTGGTCGCTGGGGATCGACCGCGGGACCTCCGAACGCGAGTCTCAAACGTTTCCGCGGTGGGGCCTCGCTTGGTAACAGTGACTTAATTGGCTTTTATATCAGATCTGTGCACTCAAATGCTTGTGTATTGTGTTAAACCGTGCAGATCACTCGCAAGGCACCCGATCCAAACGATTTGCCTAGCATGTTTCACGCCAAGGATGTCGTCCTCCGTGGCCTAGTGGTGCCATTCTAGCCTCTAGTTCCCGAGATTCAAACCTAGAGGAAGGCGACGATTTTTTCGGCGTAAAGCATCCTTAGAATGGCTTCCTTCGGGGGGGGGGGAAGTAAATTCGGTGGTCCCGTGTCGTAGATTTACGGTTCGTAAAAGAACCTCAAGCGTGATAAAGAGGCCTTAGAGCAAAATTTCCAGTCTTTGACGCCCACTATACTCGTAGAATGGGACGCAAAGAACCATGATAGTTAAAGAGCGTCTATAAATAAAACTCAATTTCAATTTCATACCGGGGACGCTACTGAAAAATTGAATCACCTTGAGGACACACACACACGGACTCTCTAACTTTGTATCCAGAAATATAAACCCTCTCAGCGCAGCTTAACTGCGCCTGTTATCTATCATCTAAGTCTGCATTTTGACATTCAGATGACATTGCTCTGGTGAGCTCTTGGTTGTAAAAATCTGAATGAGTATCTAGTTAAAAATGCAACAGTAGTTTAACATTGCGAGAATAAAACTATACGTACAAAAAAATCAACATTCAACCATTCAGTAAGTAAACCCTTCAACTACAAAACCACCTGCAATAAAAGCACAATTTCTTAAACAACTAGACATTTTTTCAAGACACTGACGAACAACACATTCTCAGTGTTGTCTCAACACAAAAACATATAGATTGTTTTGTGCCGAAGTAAAGTGAAATGTTTTCCCAGAAAGAAGGACGTGATGAATCTGCTGAACGGAAGTTGTGTGGTCTGCGTAGGCATTTTCGAGAAGCAAGACCTGTGGCACTCTAGAACGTAGGAAGAGACCTCTAAAAATAGTGTAGACACATTGCTGCCAACGTGCTGTTCTATCTGTTTGTTTGGAAAAGGTAAAGGAATTCCCCGAGCAATAAACAGCTCTAGTGGCAGGGCGTGAGAAGCGCTTTTCAAGCCGCTCAAAGCATAGTTCATTCCAAAATGTTTGGCACTACAGGAACAAGGAGAGTATAGGAGTGTCTTTGACAATCAATGTAAATGTGGAAAGTAATGCATATTTATAGACCAGTATTCCTAGAACTTCTTTGAATCATCCAGTCGGTATTTTTTGAGAGAAACAATTAAGAATGCAATTTTACTTGGCAGAACTGTTTTCAAGATTAGGAGGAAGTTAAAGCAACTCCTCAATGAGCAGTGTCTTTCTTAGATAACTGTTATGGTTACAAGTAGGTTTTAAAGATCATGAGGAGTATTTACAATGATGGATACAATTCCTTTTAAAATAATGTTCCTTAACTGTATGCTACACTACGTGATCAAAAGTATCCGGACACCTGGCTGAAAATGACGTACAAGTTCGTGGCGCCCTCCATCGGTAATGCTGGAAGTCAATATGATGTTGGCCCACCCTTAGCCTTGATGACAGCGTTCACTCTCGCAGGCATACTTTCAATCAGGTGCTGGAAGGTTTCTTGGGGAATGGCAGCCTATTCTTCACGGAGTGCGGAACTGAGGAGAGGTATCGATGTAGGTCAGTGAGGCCTGGCACGAAGTCGGCGTTCCAAACATCCCAAAGGTGTTCTATAGGATTCAAGTCAGGACTTGCAGGCCAGTCCATTACAGGGATGTTATTGTCGTGTAACCACTCCACCACAACTCGATCGTGTTGAAAGATGCAATCGCCATCCTCGAATTGCTCTCCAACAGTGGGAAGCAAAAGGTGCTTATAATATTATTGTAGGTCAGCACTGTGATCGTGCCACGCAAAACAACAAGGGGTGCAAGACCCCTCCAGGAAAAACACGACCACACCATAACACCACCTCCTCCAAATTTCACTGTTGGCACTACACACGCTGGCAGATGGGTTCACCGGGCATTCGCCATACCCACACCCTACCATCGGATCGCCACATTGTATACCGTGATTCGCCACTCCACACAACGTTTTGCTACTGTTCAATCGTGTAATGTTGACGCTCCTTACGCCAAGCGAGGCGTCGTTTGGCATTTTCCTGCCTGATGTGTGGCTTATGAGCAGCCGCTCGACCGTGGAATCTCTCCTAACTGTCATAGTACTTGGAGTGGATCCTGATGCAGTTTGTAATTCCTGTGTGAATGTCTGGTTAGATGTCTGCCTATTACTCTTTACGACCCTCTTCAAATGTCGGCGGTCTCTGTCAGTCAACAGACGAGGTCGGCCTGTGCGCTTTTGTGCTGTACATGTCCCTTAACGTTTCCACTTCACTATCACATCAGAAACAGTGGACCTAGGGATGTTTAGGAGTGTGGAAATCTCGCGTACAGACTTCTAATACAAGTGACACCCAATCACCTGACCACGTTTGAAGTCCGTTTGTTCCACGGAGCGTCCCGTTCTGCTGTTTCACGATGTCTAATGACTACTGAGGTCGCGGATAATGAAAACCAGGCAGTAGGTTGCAGCACAATGCACCTAAGATGAAATACGTATGTTTGTGGGGTGTCCGGATACTTTTGATCACATAGTGTATATGTGCTTATGTCGTCAACGGTCAGAGCTCCACTTTTCTGCATCTTTCAGATGCTCATAACAGAAAAGTTTTCAGAGTTCCTATATTTACAAAATTAATGATCTTCCTAAAAACATAGTACCCCCTGAAAAATGTTTAAGAGCAATCGCAGATGCTGGGTGCGGGAGGCGCAAATATTATTATCATCATCATTATCAACTTCGTCATCGTAGTTGTTGTTGATAATAACATTATTGCTCATTTAGAATAGTCGACGATTAACTGACGCGGTAGCGATTGATCAGTACAAAGGATTCTGTGTTAGTTGCAGGTTTCTCTAACAGCATTCCTTAATCATCATGGCCCAGAACGTTTTATAGCGCTGGTAGTGTAGAGGGAGTCTGCTAAACTTCCCCGGATTCAATTCCCATTTGTTATCCTCGCCTTGAAGAGGGATGTTAGGTAAATTTTGTCGTCAAGGAATCCAGGCCCGTCTGCATTCTCATTAGTAATCCTTTTCATTTATCGTCTTAATAGTAAAACTAGGCATTAAATAAAAACAAGAATCGAAATAACACTGCACGCGTATCGATGCACTGCCCTGGCATAAATCTCGAAAAGTTGTCATTCCCCGGTGAACGTTGACCAGCCAGTATTTCATAGTACAGATTCCGAAGTATGTCATAGGACAGCGCTGGTATTCACGCGTTACATATATAGTTGCAATTGCCACACTTCTGTGTTAGTAACACTTCTGTTTACTGAAAAGCCTGAAACGTAGAAACTATACGTTGTTACTCCTCAGAAAATTCATGTAAAAAAAACAAAAGCAGCAGATATTTCATTCCAGTATAGAAGGCAACTAAGACATAACAAAACAAAAGAGTATCGATCTGCTTATAACGATGCGATGCCCATGTCAACAAATATCCCTCAAGTAAGAACGGTTTGCTCTATTTCCTTTGTGTGTTATAATCAAAATAGTTGGCAGGGTACTTTAAGTAATTGTATAATGATATAAAGTAGTGTGCATATAACATTAGAAATCAGTCAGCTGATACTATATAATTGTATAATGAGAGAAAGTTGTGTCCAGCTAACATTACAAATCAATCAACTGATGTTCTATAATTGTATAAAGAGAGGAAAATGTGCTCAATTAACATTAGAAATCAGTCACTGATATTTTATAATTGTATATAGAGAGAAAGTTGTGTCCAACTAACATTAGAAATCTTCAACTGATACTGTATAATTGTATAAAGAGAGAAAGTTGTGTCCAACTAACATTAGAAATCTTCAACTGATACTGTATAATTGTATAAAGAGAGAAAGTTGTGTCCAACTAACATTAGAAATCTTCAACTGATATTGTATAATTGTATAAAGAGAGAAAGATGTGTCCAGCTAACATTAGAAATCTGTCAACTGATATTGTATAATTGTATAAAGAGAGAAAGATGTGACCAACTAGCATTAGAAATCTGTCAACTGATATTGTAAAAAGAGAGAATAATGTGTCCAACTAACATTAGTAATCTGTCAACTGATACTGTATAATTGTATAAAGAGAGAAAGATGTGACCAACTAGCATTAGAAATCTGTCAACTGATACTGTATAATTGTATAAAGAGAGAAAGATGTGACCAACTAACATTAGAAATCTGTCAACTGATACTGTATAATTGTATAAAGAGAGAAAGATGTGTCCAGCTAACATTAGAAATCTGTCAACTGATATTGTATAATTGTATAAAGAGAGAAAGATGTGACCAACTAACATTAGAAATCTGTCAACTGATACTGTATAATTGTATAAAGAGAGAAAGATGTGACCAACTAACATTAGAAATCTGTCAACTGATACTGTATAATTGTATAAAGAGAGAAAGATGTGACCAACTAACATTAGAAATCTGTCAACTGATATTGTAAAATTGTATAAAGAGAGAAAGATGTGTCCAGCTAATATTAGAAATCTGTCAACTGATATTGTATAATTGTATAAAGAGAGAAAGATGTGACCAACTAGCATTAGAAATCTGTCAACTGATATTGTAAAAAGAGAGAAAGATGTGACCAACTAACATTAGAAATCTGTCAACTGATATTGTATAATTGTATAAAGAGAGAAAGATGTGACCAACTAATATTAGAAATCTGTCAACTGATATTGTATAATTGTATAAAGAGAGAAAGATGTGACCAACTAACATTAGTAATCTGTCAACTGATACTGTATAATTGTATAAAGAGAGAAAGATGTGACCAACTAGCATTAGAAATCTGTCAACTGATGTTGTATAATTGTATAAAGAGAGAAAGATGTGGCCAACTAACATTTGAATTATGTCAACCGATATTTTAGAATTAACAACTCAGAATATTCTCTCGACGGTGGGAAATTATGCGTATTTTTCTGGTTGCGTCGGAGGGGAAAATCTTCATATTCACTTGTTTCACTAGTTTCTAAATATTAAGGGTCTATGTAGTATGTGAAAGTTATGTATTTTAATGCTATTAAATAACTATAAGACCAGAGAGAACGGTACCTATTATACTGTGAATATATAAGAGCTTACTCGAGCATTCCTACCGATGACTCTTTGTCTGCCAAAGGATACTTATAGCTATTGCAGTATTTCCAGAAGTTAGAAAACTACCTCAGATGTCAGGGCTAAGTTAAGGAAGTTCAGCTTTTTGCGTGAATATCAGGGGATATGTTATACCTCATTAGTAATAACCGCGGCTGTACGAAATTACAGTTAAAGGGGGTAAAGTGGATGATTCACCATAAAAATCTTCTGGATAATTGTATAATAATTTCAAAAAGAACAGTGGGATGTAAATGAAATTAATTAAATCGACATTCTGGTTTAAAAAGCTACCCGTACAATCTCGGGCAGCCAGTAGAAATGTATAAATTAATATAATTATTATAAACTATTATTAAAAGGCCAATATTGACATTAATACAATATAAATTCTGATAAAGCAACTGATTAGAAAATGCATTTTTATAAAAATCACCTATTTTTAATAAATTATGCGTTATTAATTCACAATAATATCAATACCATTAATTCTAATGCAACAGCTATGATGATTTTGGAAGTAGTTAATCTTCCTTTTAACAACTCAGGTCGACAGAGACGGAGAGTGAAATGGTTGGAGTGATGCTCAAATGAGTTCGGGACCCTTTGAGCTCAAAGTCATCAAGCTTTTGTCTAATAAAAAGCCTAATCGAGGTCACTTCCCTGAGATTACTTTGGAATTCAGGCTCTTTGGCTGAAAGATAGACCGATGTCCCCCAACAATGGAGGAGGGCTGATGCTGATAATGGATGATGATACACAAAATTAGAAAGAGAAAAGGGACAAATAAAAACGAAATGGACCAGCGCGAAGAATAATGTCATAAGTAATACCGTGAGTGACTTCGTAGTTGGCGATAGATGCTCGAGTTTGTAGCAACATTCCACTGTTCTATGTTCAGTATTGAGGAAAAATTGGCTAGTACATGGTTTAAATTCGAATGTAAGTCACAGAGGGCAAGTGTTCCTCTCTCGGTTATTTCTATCTTAAAAAACTCTATTTAATGCTGAAAATTGTATTCGGTCTCATAAAATATTAATTTTTATCCTCGTGGCAGATGGAGCAGTTGTTTTTATTTTCTAAAAAATTTATTTTTTGTCTAATTTTCAAAATTAAACATTTGTTCCTGCATGACCTTTTACAATTAGTTTGTACAAACACTGGTAGCCGAGGTCGTTAAGAGATGAACTCGTGAGTGGAAGGTTTGCGGTTCAAATCCAATCAGAGCCGCCCAACTGATTGGTTTTTTTCGGTTTTCCTCAGTCTTCATAACTTGCAAATGCCGGAGAGGTACCCTAACTTAGGCCTAGAGCGTTTCCTTCCCAAATTTATTTTCCTAGTTATTGAATTTCATGTATCATCACTCTTACCGCCTGTAGTGCCGTATATGATAACAGCGTGTGTTAAACGCATTAAAAACGCTCATTTCATCCCTGATCACCGATAAATTAAAAGGTTAATATGATATACTTTCCTTACTATACTATTTCGATTACTTTATTTTGCATCTCGGAAGTTACTAAGGTGTTTAAACGTAATTTTAACTTTGATTTTATTTCCATTTTAGTAACATGTTTTTTACTTTCTCTACTACGTATAGTAAGTAGGGGAAGTATTGTATTCCACCCAAAAATTCGATACGGAGATTTCACCGGAATTACATGTTTTGAGGCCTTCTGAATAAAAAGAAAGCATTTTTGGAAACATTTACGTGTGCCTGTCTGTGAACAGCATAACTCAAAAACAGTCCGATAAACACCAAAATTGGTATTTAGGTTCAGTATCTTCTAGAGATGCGACACGAAGGCTTTCAAGAAAATTCTCCCACCTCAGATTACCCTTTACATGGAACATTTTTCGAAAATTCTAATTTTCTCAAAAATGGCTCAAACGATTTTGATTAAAATATCATATATTTAAGATACCTTCATGACAAATAAAATTTATATCTTGAATTTTCTGGGAATGTCTCCAAAAGTATTCTTCATTGTGAACGACTTTTGCATAACTGTAAACCATAAGAGATAGACAAAATGTTACTACACAAAAAATGTAGATCGCGTTAAAATACACAACTTATGACATATACATTTTGTTTGTTGAGTGAACCATATTTGGGATATTGCTTGTTATTCCCTTAAATTTTCCAATACTTATACCTTTTCTCAAATGGGAATTCGTTATTGATTTTTTGTCCTGCTAATGCAAAGAGAATGGAATACTCCACATAGCAACCAGCTCTTAAAATATTTGACTATCGCTTAAAGCCTACCAATTCCCCTTGCATCTACAAGAAAATTAGCAATAAGATTAACATCTCGATATCTCGATTAACATGAAGCATATGGAGAATAAGGGTTTGTAAAAATAGTTTGTACAAGAGTAAAGAAAGTCATGTGAGTGTAACATATCAAATTTTTTTCTCGTTTTTTATTGAGCAATACGTTCATAAATTCAGTATAATACTCAGCATACATTCCTGTGATTTGAATTCTGACCACGATCTCAATTATTCCTTACTTTATAGGCCCCTAAAGAACTTAGGTTGAAGGAGTAAAATACACTTAAAGTGTTCGCCAGATACAGGGAATTGTTATAAACGTTGCGTAAGCAGTAATACTGCTTTTGGTTTACCAGCTTAGGGTTGGTGAGAATATCTACTTTCCCCGAATCACCAAGTATACAACATGGAAGGCACTGCCTTGCAGCACGTAGAATACGAATGGACAGCAAGAAAAGGAGTACAAAATATAATATAGGCATTACGAATTGCGTTCAAGCCTCTGGGCTAGTCGGACCAGCTTCGATTCCTTGTACTTAAAATGCACATATATTTTTCCTTCCGCAACAAAAGTTTGACCAGTTAATCAGTTTCATTCATTGGACTGTCACGTTCATTGCAGCAGGTCTTGGGGAAGCAAAAGACACATCTGTAAGACAGCATCACGACGTAAAATTCATGAAACCCTTTAGGAAGAAGTCTTCCCCCTTACTGTATAGGCGATATTCAACACCGGAACGTAAAAGCGGGAGGCATAACTCTACGGCGAAAAGGTTTTCTGCCCCCCACTTCATGGCACGGTAAATTAACAGTGAATTTACCTGCATTGCTCTTAAAGCCACTTTTGCTGTTTATATCTCAACAGTCTCTCCAGTACGTAGGTGTCCGAGTTACTGACGACGGAATGTTATATAAGAATATGCACATATGTATAGGGTCTTTCAATAAGAGTGTCCTATCTTTGAACTTAAATAAAACACGTTCTATAAATGATAAAGGTTTATTTCTTTTTTTATTTTGGAACATAATTGGAAGAGAACATCAGTTAAGTGACCGCCGCAACTTCGTTGGGTTGCGCGTATACGGTTGACCCAATTTTCAATGACAGAAGAACGTAAATTAGGTCCAACTTCACGAATAACACGCGTGATGTTATTCATAAGATCATTTACTGTTTCTGGCTTGTTGACATAAACTCGAGATTTAACATAACCCTACGAGAAGTAATTCAACGGCGTTAAATCACATGGCCTCGGGGGCCAGTTAACGTCACCACCACGGGAAATGATGAAACCTCTGAACTCCTCCTTCAAAAGATCGATTGTTTCGAGAGCAGTATGACATGTGGTACCATCTTGCTGAAACCACATGTTTCTGAGATCCATACCATCCAATTGAGGCCAAAAATTGTCCCTTATAAGAGCCCGGTATCTTTCTCCATTGACAGCTGCTTCAGTTTCATCTTGAAAAAAATATGGACCAATGATTCAACCATACCAAAATCCACACCACACAGTAATATTTTGGGGATGAAGTGGTCGTTCTTGAATCTGCATTGGATTGTGATTACTCCAATAGCAGCAATTTTATTTGTTAACTCAACCATCCATCCAAAAGTGGGCTTCGTCGCTGAAGATGATTTTTCGACAAAAATCCGGGTCAACTTCCAATTGCCCCATAGCCCAGTAAGCGAATACACGGCGCAACCTATGGTCGTTGGGCTTTAGTTCTTGAGTTAACACCGTTTTGTAATTCGCTAAATTGTGGTCGGCGAAAACCCCAATTCTTGCGCTCGACGAGCAATTGATTTATTTCCGTTCTCGCGTACACTCTCACAAACGGCGCCTATTTTTGGTTGGAGCGCTTACGTCGATTACGTACAGGCGTCCTTTGAAGCTGACAGGACCACTTCTTTCAAATTTATCGATCAATCGCCGAATCGTTCTCTCGCAGGGACGCTTATGCACACCGTAAACTTCACGCAATACACGGAAGCTTTGGCGACAGATGATCCATTTTGATAATAAATTGTCACAATTTCTACACGTTGCTGAATTCTGTAACGTTCCATAGCTATTTGTTAATAACAACTGTAACCACATGAAAAAAGGACTGCTGTAACTCAATAACTATAGCAACTATCACATGTTAAAAATAGGACAGTCTTGTTGAAAGGCTCTTTAGGTAATCATATTAGATGAAATATGTACTATTACATACAAAGTTTTAAGATATGTAATTAATTGAATTTTTATATAAATGGTGTATTAAACATTATATTACTTGAAGATTCCTCATTTTATTAATTATATTTTTGCAAAATAAAGTATAGTACAATATTAATTAATTAAGCATGTCTATTTTATAGCAAACTTAAATAAATTGCATTATGAAGATTCACGATTATTTTAATTTTCATAGTCACTGTTTAAACTATCTGTCCACTAAATATTACTTTGCAGAACCCAATATACTAACTTCGCTGTTAATTGCAATGAACTATCAGATGCATCTCCAATTTTCCGTTGTCATGGAATGCCGCCGGTCAGAGAATATGTTTTTGTATACAGAAAATGACCTCTCCACGTCACAGAAAGTTGCTGATGCAAATTTAAGTAGGAGAGATATCGTCTGGAGGGTTCTATTCTTCGCCGCTGAGGGTCTTGTAAACTGCAGTCAATGTCGAGAAGACAGGGTTTCTGTCCATAACAAATTTCATAATTACTTGTATACCAAGGGTCCCTTCAACAGCAATTAACTTGGATTCCACAACTTCCACACTGTTTCAATTATTCCTTCAATGGCCACGAGTTTCTAATTTAAAATACTGTCAGCAATGAATTCAAAATTGCTTTGAATATAAGCTAGTTGGTACGTACTTTAAAATCACTGAAGACACGTTGGGCGTTTCTAACTGAAACTGCTGAATTACTGAGTCTATCACGGACTTCACATCTTTAAAATGTTCACTATAAAAGCAGGCAGCTTCAATCCACGTACACCACCTAATTAGGACAGGTTCAGGGGACAATGTCACATTTGGCAATTGTACTCTGTAGTGAAACACACGTAGGGGGCTTTAGCGAATATTTTCTTGGTGTTTGAAATGATGCTGTTCACTTGTGGATACTTACTTCGAACTTCTTCGGGGACACGTTGCAGTCTATGGGCGAGACAGGTGAAATGGATCATATTTTGATATAACACTCGTAATGCAGCTCCCGTCTTTAGCATTTACGCTGCAGCATCAGAATAAAGAATAAGAACTATATCTTCCTGAACGCCTTCAGGCCACAAAACTGAGTCCATCATTCAAAAAACGAGCCACTGTTGCATGATTTGTGTGTTCCAACATTTTCGAAGAAATCAGAAAAGATGTAGGGGATTCTTCTCTATCCAGCTTACCAATCACAAGATTGGCAACATAGCGCCCTTTCACATCCGTAGTTTCATCGACAGTGATTTACATATATACTGCGTGATCAAAAGTATCCGGACACCGAGCTGAAAATGACGTACAAGTTCGTGGCGCCCTCCATCGGTAATGCTGGAAGTCAATATGGTGTTGGCCCACCCTTAGCCTTGATGACAGCGTTCACTCTCGCAGCCATACTTTCAATCAGGTGCTAGAAGGTTTTTTGGGGAATGGCAGCCCATTCTTCACGGGGTGCGGAACTGCGGAGAAGTATCGATGTAGGTCAGTGAAGTCGGCGTTCCAAAACATCCCAAAGGTGTTCTATAGGATTCAAGTCAGGACTCTGTGCAGGCCAGTCCATTACAGGAATGTTATTGTCGTGTAACCACTCCGCCACAGCCCGTGCAATATGAACAGGTGCTCGATCGTGTTGAAAGATGCAAACGCCATCCCCGAATTGCTCTTCAACAGTGGGAAGCAAGAAGGTGCTTAAAATATCAATGTAGGTCTGCGCTGTGATCGTGCCACGCAAAAAAAACAAGGGGTACAAGCCCCCTCCAGGAAAAACACGACCACACCATAACACCACCACCTCCGAATTTCACTGTTGACACTACACACGCTGGCAGATGACGTTCACCGGGCATTCGCCATACCCACAACCTGTCATCGGATCGCCACATTGTGTACCGTGATTCGTCACTCCACACAACGTTTTACCACTGTTCAATCGTGTAATGTTGACGCTCCTTACACCAAACGAGGCGTCGTTTTGGCATTTTCATGATGTGTGGCTTATGAGCAGCAGCTCGACCATGGTATCAGAGGTTTCTCACCTCACTCCTAACTGTCATAGTACTTTGAGTGGATACTGATGCAGTTTGGAATTCCTGTGTGATGGTCTGGATAGATGTCTGCCTATTACTCTTTACGACTCTCTTCAAATGTCGGCGGCCTCTATCAGTCAACAGACGAGGTCGGTCTGTACACTTTTGTGCTGTACATGTCCCTTCACGTTTCTACTTCACTATCAAATCAGAAACAGTGGACCTAGGGATGTTTAGGAGTGTGGAAATCTCACGTACAGACTTCTGACACAAGTGACACCCAATCACCTGACCACGTCCAAAATCCTGGTAATGCAAAGAGAATGAAATACTCCATATGCAACCGGCTCGTAAAATATTTGACTATCGCTTAAAGCCTACCATATTCCCCTTGCATCTACAAGAAAATTAGCAATAAGATTAACAGCTCGATATCTCGATTAACATGAAGCATATGGAGAATAAGCATTTGTAAAAGAGTAGAGAAAGTCATGTGAGTGTAAAATATCAGATTTTTACGTAAACACCATTTTTAATATTTTCAATAACTCGCAACTCGCAGCTCCGTTTGCTGTACATGGAATACATATTCACTAGTAAACATATTATAAAAAGCAAGATGATATCTGAGAACGTCTTGATCGTCGCCGCAATACCAGTACCTATTAGTAGCGGGTAATTAAGCGCATCTCACGCTTCTGACTTTCTTGGAGAAAGGAAGGGGACAAATTAACCATCAGGGCAATACGATATTACCAGCAATCTGATCATAGATCTAATTTCTGAAGTTTCTATCCTTCTCTTCTCTGCTTGCCTCAGAATTCAAGTTTCACTGCCGTATAAATAGCCTGGGTTTTGATACAATATTATAAAGGTTCAGCTTGATCTCTTTCCTCATTGTGTTCCCCAGGTATCTGTTAATACAGTCATTTACAGCACTATAACCCAGCGGGATGGCTCAAGCGATAACGTCTGAGGTCCGCATTCGGGAGGTCCCGGGTCGATCCCCGGCGACAGCTTACTATCGCATGGGTCTTTTCGGTGGTTTTCCCGGGTCGTCAGGCGAATGCGGAGTGATTTATTTCATCCCTCAAATTTCCCCTCCCTCCATTTCGATATATTGGGATGCTAATCTTATTGCTAATTTTCTTGTAGATGCAAGGGGAATTGGTAGGCTTTAAGCGATAATCAAATATTTTAAGAGCTGGTTGCTATGTGGAGTATTCCATTCTCTTTGGATTACCAGGACAAAAAAATGAATAACGAATTTGAGGAAAAATATAAGTATTGGAACGTTTAAGGGAATAACAAGCAATATCTCGAAAATGGTTCACTCCACAACAAAAATGTATATGACATAAATTGTGTATTTTAACGCGATGTACATTTTTGTGTAGTAAAATTTTGTTTATCTCTTATGGTTTACTAGTTATGCAAAAGTCGTTCTCAATGAAGAATACTTTTGGAGACATTCCCAGAAAATTCGAGATATACATTTCATTTGTCATGAAAATATCTTAAACATATGATATTTTAATCAAAATCGTTACAGCCATTTTGAAAAAACTAAAATTTTCGAAATATGTTCTCTGTAAAGGGTAATCTGGGGTGGGAGGATTTTCTTGAAACCTTCGTGTGGCATCTCTGGAAGATACTGAACCTAAATACCAAGTTTGGTGTTTATCCGACTGTTCGTTTCTGAGTTATGCTATTCAGACACACACATAGACACACACACGGACATGTTTCCAAAAATGCTTTTTTTTGGATTCAGGGGTCTCAAAACATATATTTCCGCTGATACCTCGGTATCGAATTTTTGGGTGGAATGCAATACTTCCCCTACTTACTATACGTAGTAGAGAAAGTAAAAGCTGCAACGCACATTTTCTCTCTGAGGTGGATAACGACATGAATTACAAACTTGTTGGGGAACATAATCACGATCCGAGCCAAACAATTTCTAGGGGATATATTTCCGGCTGTATGATACTTTTTGACCACTTAAATTAAAGTTTTAGCAAAACTTAGGAACTGTTACAAAGTTAACATTTCCCTTTTTACTTCCTCTGTATGGTAGGTAAGAATGTATTATATTCCAATCAAGCCTTACATTTCACCTGTATATTATAGTATTTGTCTCAGAAGTGATGCTTCAAATCCTGCCTAAATGATGCTCAAAATGTTTGGCTAGGAATGATTTCAAATGAAACTACATGACTTTGCTATATTTATTTCTCCATGCTCTTGCTTATGCAAGAAAGTCAGCTTGCTTTCTCTACAGTCTACCTAAGGCGAGTTTTCACTGGAAAAAATACGTTTTGAGGTTCCCTGAATTAACTAAGTTCTACATCTTCCATGGATGTGACACGAAGGTTTTCACAAAATTCCATCCGCTCTAAATTACTTTTTACATGGAAGAATCTTGGCTATTTTTCATTTTATTAAAAACGGATCTTTACGATTTTGATTAAAATACGAGATATCATATATTTGTGAATATTACAAAACTGCATTTAACTGAGAAACCATTAGAGATAGGCAAACACATATTTCAGAAAAAAAAACATAGAGGTCATTAAAGTACATACCTTGTTCAAAATAACATTTTGCTAGTGAGAATCGTTTTGGAAATATGTCATTCTTTAATACATTTATATTTTGTTAAGTTAAGTCTATTTGACAGAAGTAGATTAAAAATTCGCGACTGTTCATTTTTTTTACCTGCATGATCTCATGACAAAAACAGAGAGATAAAGAAAGTTTCAAAAGCTCACTGCCTTCAATATGAGTATGTAAAGCTATTCTGCTAAACTTGAAATCATTTCCACCCAATACTTCATGGTAGTGAATGCAAGGAAATGGAAGAATTGCATTTTGTGAAATTGTAAGGAATAGGAAAAGTCATGTGAGTGTACCGCATCATATATCTTGTTTTTTGATGACATATGCGGGTAGAAAAAAAGAAGAATCGCATAATTTTCAATTATCCCAGTTCTGATATAGGTACTTACATGTGCGAACTGTAAACATACGACGCGAAATATTTCTATAATACTAGGGAAAAAACTTCTTTTGAACATTTTCTTGAGCTTACATTTTTGAATATAATAGGTTTTTGCCTATTGCTTATGGTTTTAAGTTGCATGAAAGTCACACAAAGATTGTTTTGTAGGCTATTCCAAGAACATTCAAGATATACACTTTATTTCCCATCCTAATATCTGAAACATTTGATGAGCCGTTTTTCTGAAAACCAATTGGTAGGCTGCAGTGAAATTAAAAATGCCGCACTGATATGTTGCATTGTAAGGAGTATTTTAAGTGCCGAAAAATTCTAAAATACAATGTCCGAGAGCATTGTTTTTTAAGTTATGTATTTCCATAAACAGTTTAACATACAAACAGGAAACTTTGCAACATTTTTTAGCAAATGCGGAAGACGAGAGTAGAGAGTTCGAGAAACGTGCAAATTCCCTACTATGTGTCTCAGACATCATCACAGATGTTTAAGACTGTTATTTCAAATACATTGAGATAACAAATTGTTTTATATAAAACGGTTCCTTAAGAATAAGTATTAATATTAACTAAAACAAACTGAATCTTTTACTGTTTTTCCCACTTTCCCCTTGCATGTACGTAAATAACGCATAAAATTGATACAGAATTTAAATGAATTGAAAAGACGTGCGAATTTAAAATGATTTAAAAGCAAGTGGGAAGTGTAATTCCAAGAGAGGAACAATGCTTGACAGATCTATCATGCTATGTATTATCGTGTTAAAAATTTGAATTAAGAATTGTTAGAAAATACTATGTAAAAGGTTTAAAATATTTTTAAAGAAGGTTTATGATATGACTTAATTTTTTTTGTATAAAACAAACATTGAGAAGAAAAGTAACTAACGATATTAAGGAAAATAGGTTAATCTGAAGGAACGAAACCTATGAAATTGCAAAATAATTGTAATTAAAAGAGAAAAGTAAACCATGGATACGTGAAATAAGGAATCAATATTGTTACTTTGTTATTTGTATTCAAATGTAGATTGTTTAGTGAAAATAATTTGAATATATTTTAGAATTTATCTCGTTACGCTTAGCAACAGCATTAAAAGTAAACAAAATTTAATGTTTTTAAAAATAATCTTGAAAAAACGTTCTAGGCGCCGACATCTTAAGCAAGTCTCAAGCAAATAATTTTCAATTATAAAACATATTACATTGTTATATGCATTAAAAAGACTAGCCAACAAACATTAGAGATATTCAGTGAATTATTGAACTAAGAAATGAAATGGATTAAATAAAATGGAACCATAAAAAGGTAATTATTGTACTACGATAAAAATTTCACATTTCCTGAAAGGAAATAAAACAGTTTTACTGAATATCATTGATATTGTAACTTAATTGCCTTTTTCAAACACGTTAGAACATCCCTGTTGACTGAAGAAGTATCATATTCATTGCTGAGCTAAACGCATTTAAATTCATATAAATAAGCTGGACACACACAACAAATTAAAGTAAAAATTCCACGAAATTCTTATAACGTAACGGTAACTAGCACTGGCCAACAATCACTGAATTAAGTTTGTATACCGCCAACCTGCACGTCTTGCACACCAAGTGGGTACAATATTACCAACATATTTACTGAGCGATAATTTCAAACAGCAATCACGAGTTACAGAATACGGAGCGACCAGATCCAGAGCCGGAGCAGAGAGCTGAATCCAGGACCAGCTCACATACCACTCGAGCCTCACGAACCAGCTTCAACACCTCATCGTGTGGCTATATATTCCCATTACTTTGCACAAATATATAGGTATGCTAACGTTTTGTGAAGATTTATTTAATCCTTTCCTTCCTTCCTTCCTTCTGGTGTTGCCTAGCCGGGTAATTTTTCCTTTAACCGCATTGATTGACAGCTCCCTCCTAATGACACTCATTAGCCGAGTCGCTAATGGAAGTGACCATCGGCGCAAAACGAAAACACCGACTAGTATTAACCTTGAGTGATGAAATGAGATGCACAGATTTCAGAACAAACTGGGCATACAAATATGTGTGGTTGAGGAGATTATAGAGTATCAAAAGAAGTGGCAAAAGCATGTTAAAAGGTTGGCCTCTGACCGTCTACCACAGCAAGCGTTCTATAGCACAGATGGAAGACGAGATATGAGATGTCCGAGAAGTAGGTGGAAAAGATCAGTTTCAAGATTAGAAGTATCTTTGGTTCGGAACGGAATAAACTCCAACCCTTGTTACGGAAGAAGAAGAAGCCATTATACCCTCCTTGAATGATGAAGAACTAATTGTAAATTGTTTTGCGGCAATGATGTGTTCGAGATTTGAAGCTGATAATAGAGGGAGAGAGAGAGAAGCAGAGAATAAACCTACTCTGTAATTATATGCACATTCATTTGCGAACAAACAGAATACTGCTTATTCTTAAGGATTTATTTTAAGGCGGGAGGTAGGAGTAGTCCGACGGAGGGGCCTCCAGTAATTGGAGCACAGCATTTTGTGCTTTCAACATGACCCCTGAGAGGAAGGGACGAAAGGGGGATCCGAAGGGCGACCAGATCTGAACGACGATGTGCACAAGCAAGGACGGGTCTCTAAAGATTACAACAATAATTACGTCGGTGTCAATCATTAACACCAATCCTTACGCTAGCTAACACTGCCTTAACCAACCACAACCTAGGGTTGCCGGGTGTAGACAATACACTCCTAGGAGAAAAGGAGGCCCCAGCTGCCCCGCCAAACGCCAGGGAGAAATTCAAATTCAACTGTCCTGCCGCAACACACCAACCGCCGTTGCCTGGTCCTACAGCCCTGGAACAAATGATGTGAAACACATGAAAGGAAAATATGGAGATAGGATATTCGTAGTAGAAGGAAAACCGCACCAGCATTCGCCTACCGACCTAGGGTAACATGAAAACCCATGCTCAGAGTAGTCGACCCGACGGTAATCCAGCCCGAGACCTCCCGAATACGAGCCTCACACATTACCGCGGAGCTACCTCTCTCGGTTTAACGTGGGGTATAACCGATAGTTCAAGCAAAGTTACAAGTTCCTTGTATTACAGCTTTAAACATAAACAAAAGAAACTTAAAAATTCTTGCAAAATATGTGCAGATAAAAATGTGATTAAAATGTCTTATTCTGTGTAAATATAATTACGCGTAAAAGTTACAAACTTTATATTCATAAATGTACACCTTTTTCCAAAGAACACTGTAGATATTGGCCCAATTTTTATACTGGCACTTTAAAACTTATTCTAAAGTTGTGCGAAAAATTAGTAAGCTTCTGATAAAAACGAAAATAACATTCACGTTTAAATTTTGAAAAGGAAAGTAAAAAGATAAGCATTTTTTATGTTTACTTCACTCTATAATGTGTATTTCTAGTCCTCTTTGTGATATTTTTATAAATTTATAATAACACAAACAGAACCCACCTCCATTGTGTCGGGATAACGTGTCTGCCTCACACTCAAAAGGTCCCGAGTTCGAATCTTGGTGTTAGTTGGATAAGGTTTCTTACGGGGTTTCCCTTATCCTGAGAAGAATGTCGGATGACTCCAAGCTCTAGGGACCCGGGCTCGTTTGAGCAACATTTCGTTATTTCATTCCGTTATGACTTACCAGGTTAAAGGACGTTAAACTTAAAAATCTGATGTGTTACACTCACATGACTTGCTCTACTCTTGTACAAACTATTTATACAAACGCTTATTCTCCATCTACTTCATGTTAATCGAGATAAACATTTGCAGACTCTATCTTATTGCTAATTTTCTTGTAGATGTAAGGGGAATATATATTTACAAGGGCAATATAGAAATACAGTAGCCTTTAAGCACATACATATCTCTCAATAGCTGGTTGCTAGGTGCAGCACCATTCCCTTTGCCACAGATTAATACTCTTTGCATATCCAAGACAAAAAAAGAACAAAGCTTCGTGGTGAGTTATATGAATTCTTGAAGAATGTATGACATTATTATTTACAAAATGATTTGACTTATGAGACACTGCATAGAGTCTAATGAAAAAAATCTGATGTGTTACACTCACATGACTTTCTCTACTCTTGTACAATCTATTTTTACAAACGCCTATTCTCCATATGCTTCATGTTAATCGAGATATCGAGATGTCAATCTTATTGGTAATTTTCTTGTAGATGCAAGGGGAATATGGTAGCTTTTAAGCGATGGTCAAACATTTTAACGCTGGTTGCTATGCGGCGCATTCCATTCTCTTTGCAAGTCCAGGACATAAAAAAATGAATAACGAATTTGAGAAAAGGTATAAGTATTGGAAAATTTAAGGGAATAACAAGCAATATCTCGAAAACGGTTCACTCAACAAAAGAAATGTATATGACGTAAGTTGTGTATTTTAACGAGATCTACATTTTTTGTCTAGTAAAATTTTGTCTATCTCTTATGGTTTACCAGTTATGCAAAAGTCGTTCACAATGAAGAATACTTTTGGAGACATTCCCAGAAAATTCTTGATATACATTTCATTTCTCATGACATTATCTTAAACATATGATATTTTAATCAAAATGGTTAGAGCCATTTTTGAGAAAATTAAAATTCTCGAAAAATGTTCCATGAAAAGAGTAGTCTGGGGTGGGGGGATTTTCTTGAAAACCTTCGTGTCGCATCTCTGGAAGATACTGAACCTAAATACTAAGTTTGGTGTTTATCCGACTGTTCGTTTTTGAATTATGCTGTTCACAGACACACACACACACACACACACACAGACACACACACACACAGACACACACACGGACATGTTTCCAAAAATGCTTTTTTTGGATTCAGGAGGTCTCTAAACATGTATTTCCGATGAAATCTCGGTATCGAATTTTTGGGTGGAATGCAATGCTTCCCCTACTTACTATACGTAGTAGAGAAAGTAAATAACGAATTCCCATTTGAGAAAATAAGTATTGAAAAATTTAAGGGAGTAACAAGTAATATCTCGAAAATGGTTCACTCAACAAAAAAAATGTATATGACATAAATTGTGTATTTTAACGCGATCTACATTTTTTGTGTAGCTAAAGTTTGTCTATCTCTTATGGTTTACCAGTTATGCAAAAGTCGTTCACAATAAAGAATACTTTTGAAGACATTCCCAGGAAATTCAAGATATACATTTTATTTGTCATCAAAATATCTTAAACATATGATATTTTAATCAAAATCGTTAGAGCCATTTTTGAGAAAATTAAAATTTTCGAAAAATGTTCCATGTAAAGGGTACTCTGGGGTGGGGGGATTTTCTTGAAAACCTTCGTGTCGCATCCTTGGAAGATACTGAACCTAAATACCGAGTTTGGTGTTTATCCGACTGTTCGGTTCTGAGTTATGCTGTTCACAGACAGACACACACAGACACACACAGACACAGACACACACTCGGACATGTTTCCAAAAATGCTTTTTTTGGATTCAGGGGGTCTCAAAACATGTATTTCCGGTGAATCTCGGTATCGAATTTTTGGGTGGAATACAATACTTCCCCTACTTACTATACGTAGTAGAGAAAGTAAAAAAGAAACGTTAACATAAACAATACCTAATCATTTCAATTCTTTTCCTGAGAAAAATCTATCGTTATACTTTAAAATGTTACCACGATGGAAAACGCCGTCTAACCTTTAGTGCAGAAATAGTCGTGACACTATCACTGCAAAGTGCAAGTTTGCATATATGATCATATTCCAGTTGTTTAGAACTCAGATTTTGCACACATACGCGAAATAATATCTAGCTTCCAGAAAAACATATGTGAAGAATCTTGTCTTTTACCCTCTCGATTACACGTCCCCTTTATAAAGGGACATAGAGGAGAATAAACTTCTTGCTAAGACTGTGGAAGGAATGTTAGATGTTAAAAATGATCCAAGTACAAAAACATCTCAGATGATAGTCAATGTTATGACAAACGGTTCAAATGTGGAGAGAAAGAGGAAAGCTGAAATGACGAAAAAATAGATAAATGGATAGGGACCTGGAATTGTAGTGAAGGACCTGCGGTTGGACAGAAAAAAAATCTGATGTGTTACACTCATATGACTTTCTCTACTCTTGTACAAACTATTTCTACAAACGCTTATTGTCCATATGCTTCATGTTAATCGAGATGTTAATCTTATTGCTAATTTTCTTGTAGATGCAAAGGGAATTGGTAGGCTTTAAGCGATAGACAAATATTTTAAGAGCTGGTTGCTATGTGCAGTTTCCATTCTCTTTGCATGTCCAGGACATAAAAAAAATGAATAACGAATTCCCATTTGGGATAAAGTGTATAAGTATTGGAAAATTTAAGGGAATAACAAGCAATATCTCGAAAATGGTTCATTCAACAACAAAAAATGTATATGATATAAATTGTGTATTTTAACGTGATCTACATTTTTTGTGTAGTAAACTTTTGTCTATCTCTTATGGTTTACCAGTTATGCAAAAGTCGTTCACAATGAAGAATACTTTTGGAGACAAGCCCAGAAAATTCAAGATATACATTTTATTTGGCATGAAGGTATCTTAAACATATGATATTTTAATCAAAATCGTTAGTGCCATTTTTGAGAAAATTAAACTTTTCGAAAAATGTTCCATGTAAAGGGTAATCTGGGGTGGGGGATTTTCTTGAAAACCTTCATGTCGCATCTCTGAAAGATTCTGAACCTAAATACCAAGTTTGGTGTATATCCGACTGTTCGTTTCTGAGTTATGCTGTTCACAGACAGACAGACAGACACACACACACACCGACATGTTGCCAAAAATTCCTTTTTTGGGTTCAGGAGGCCTCAAAACATGTATTTCCGGTGAAATCCCGGTATCGAATTTTTGAGTGGAATGCAATATTTCCCCTACTTACTATACGTAATAGAGAAAGTAATATGATTGACACTGTGATTGGAGAATGTTTTTACGTAGGCGCAGTTTCCTGAAAAACAATAATAAGTAGTATTATTATTATTATTATTATTATTAATATTATTATTATTATTATTATTATTTAAAAGTAGGGGCAGCAGTAATAACAAAGCATGGGAGTGTAGCAGGCAGCCAAGACCCACTTTATTGATGCACATTAGCATGTTTAGCGAGGCTGTTGGAACGCGTGGGTAGCCGACCACTTTGTTTTAATTCTGCGGGGGCTCACTCACTCCGCCTGTTCTCGTATTTACAATTTGCATCGCCCCTCCCTTCCCACAGACTGAGTAGTTGTTGGGTACTCTGCCTTGCATGTTCACTGCTCACTTTGCCGGTGGCAGCGTCGCTTTCCCTTGCGTCATGTGAAACAAAGGTACGCATGCTTCTCAAGAGAAAACAGTAAACGTAACAATAAAGGCAATTACGGTATTTTAGCGATCACCACGTTTCAAATATTCGCATTACTATCCAGTGAGTAACAGTAATAATAACTTTTCCAAAGGACAGTGAACCAAATGACGGCAGAATATGTTGTATCTTTAGCGGTGAGAAAATGATATCGTAACTTCGAAATACATTTTAGATAAGCATTTCTTTAAAGTAGAAAGTTGTATACCTGTAACTTAATCGCTTACCTATGACAGAGGAGGTGTAAGCATTTCGTTTAAAATTTCGACGTGAATATTTCTTCGGAAATACAGGTATTGAGGTTCTTTAGGTCCAAAAGAAATTTAACTTAGAAAATTGCGTGGCTATGGGTATGTGTGTTGTGTATATGTGTGTGTGCTTGTGTGTGTGTGTGTGTGTGTGTGTGTGTGTGTGTGTGTATGATAGAGTGAGAGAGGGGAAAAAATAGAAGCTCACATGCGAAGAGCTGTAAACCACCAGGTTCTTACATATTAAGCGTATATTATATAAAATATTTATTTGAAGTAACTTCTTTTGTTTTCCTGAATATTCGTTGTTATACGTTTAATTTTGCCGGTTGAAGTTTATCTCATACATATAATTCGTTTTTACGTGTGAGCTCATTACTAATTAAAATCGATGTGTGATATAAATTGTGCAATGGTGTTCCCGCATCTTACCTGTAACCTAGTCCCTACTGTCTAATGTTTAGGTATCCCTAGGCAAACATTTATCATAATTAACTTAAAGACGCAACATATATAAGCTTTTGTGCGATTATCTATAAGCGATACTTATCAAGGGAGGAAGGGATGAGGGAGAGATCCGAAGGGCGACCAGATTCTGGCGACAATATTCACAAACATGGAAGGGGTCCCTAACGATTCCGGAATTGACGTATTAGACGTTAGTCACCCTTCCCACATGCCCCGAGCCCCCTGGGGTCCGCTAGAGCCCAAAGATGCCGCTCTAGAAGCCCGTCCGTTAGCAGTTTCAATCGATGCCATGGGGAAACCTTTCCAAAGCACACCTTCACCACCCAGCCGCAACACACCGAACGCCGTCACCTGGTCCTTGAACCCTGTAACAGATAATAGGAAATGATGGGTACAGGAAATTCGTGGTAGAAGAGGAACCACCCCAGCATTCATCTACCGATCAGGGGAAACCACGAAAAGACCCATAGTCAGAGTGGCCGGCTCGACAGAAATCGATCTCGGGACCTCACGAATGCGAGCCTCGCCCATTAGCGTGAAGCTGTCTCTGTCAACCGTAATAAATAAAAACGTCGCTTTCTGAACTGTTTTTGTATTTTTCCAAATGAAAAGCTAATAACATCTCAGACCATGGCATTTCACAAAGGAGTGGTGAGGTGTATAATAATTTTGGAAGAAAGAAACTCGACTGGTTGTCCATTTGTTTTTCTCATGAAGCTGAGTGGCATAACGGTGTTGCATATATGGCGACTGGCGGAAGAAAGACATTCTCGCCACCCCTGTCTAGTGGTTAATATGTTAGTCTCTAAATCCATAGATCGTAGAGTTTTTCTTTAATTGAACTACACCCCATAAATGAGGCAGTAAATGGGAGTGGTGTGATTGTGTGTGATAGAGAGAGAGAGAGTCTTAAGGTTGTAGCGGGAAATCGTCGATCCTTGGGTTGATGTGGTCTTCGGGTGTTCTTCTTCCTCGGCTATTGGTGCTCGTCGGTTGTTGCGTATTCAATTCCTAACTATATCTAATTATTAATTCTCAGGTTATAGAGGGTGAGGCAAGTTTAAGAAATACACTGCAATTTTCCCTTAATCAATGAAGTTTATTCACAATTGAAATAATTATGGGCAGCTAGCTTTTCCCATTATTATAATCCCATCACTTTAAATTAGTCAGGAGCCTAGCTATCTGCACACGCATTCCCACCCTTGTGCATCTGTAGCACCTCGTGTCGACGTGAATTCTTGAAGATCAGTGATAGAGAGAGAGAGAGAGAGTGGGCTCTGAGGCCTTGTCTGCCCTTATATACGGGAGCCTAGTGACGCTCACCTCTGCGTTTAAGAATGTAATGACGTTCCCTATTGGTCCTCAGACCGCGTTACCTTAATATGTATGAGAATGTGTGGCTTCAGATCCGTGCGCTTAAGCGCCATTTTGTAGCGTTGTGGAGCCAGTTCCATCTCCGTCTCTTTCTTTTCTCTATCTGTATCTTTCTATTTCTCCGTACCGTTACCTGTTCCCTGCCTGTTGGCTTGGTGAAACTTACACCCTTTATGCTTTCCTGAAATTTTTGTTAGCTCTCCCGTTTCTTAAAATCAGCTGTGTACAAATGTTAGTTGCGAATATTTTAACATGTTAGTGAATTAAAGTATTACTGTACAATTCTTATATGTATGGTTCCCCTTTCATATGTACAATTCCTATACATGTATAATATATCCCCTTTCAAGGTTTATAATCAAAAGAAATCAATTGGCCTAAACTGGATCGGTCCCCCTAAAAGAGTGAATATTGCAGCGGTCACCACACGATTATACATTTTTGCTTAGTTATCTGGGCGCGTTGTTGTAAGCCGAATCTGGAGCACATAATTTACTAATATCGTAAATATTCAGTTAGGTTAGCGTAGGTTCTGCCTTGTAGATGTTGTTTCTCTTGCCATGGCTTAGCTCTGTTATGTAACGGTCGAACATGTATATTTTCAACAGGGCGTAGTAGCGGATGGAACTTGGATGAATATATGAAATGTTACACAGTTCAGAAGAATAACACAAGTGGGTGGGTTTAAACTTCTTGGGGATTTATTTCTAATGAAAGTTTAAAGTTAACACTCTCGCTGATAGCGCATGACCTATCTATTGGTGAAACTTATATGCTGATTGGCTTGTAGCGTTATTAACAGTTAACTTTTCTAAGATCGCGTGTAGCTGTTGTAATAAAAATCCGAAGTGTTACACTCACATGAATTTCTCTACTCTTTTTATAAACGTTTATTCTCCATATGCTTCATGTTAATTGAGATGTTAATATTTTAAGAGCTGGTTACTATGTGGAGCATTCCATTCTCTTTGCATGTCCAGGACTAAAAAAATGAATAACAAATTCCCATTTCAGAAAAAGTATAAGTACTGGAAAATTTAAGGGAATAACAAGCAATATCTCGAAAATGGTTCACACAACCCAAAAAATATATATGACATAAATTGTGTATTTTAACGCGATGTACATTTTTTGTATAGTAAACTTTTGTCTATCTCTTATGGTTTACCAGTTATGCAAAAGTCGTTCGCAATGAAGAATACTTTTGGAGACATTCCCAGAAAATTCGAGATATGCATTTTATTTGTCATAAAAGTATCTTACATATATGATATTTTAATCAAAATCGTTAGCCATTTTTGAGAAAATTAAAATTTTCGAAAAATGTTCCATGTGAAGGGTAATCTGGGGTGGGGGGATTTTCTTGAAAACCTTCGTGTCGCATCTCTGGAAGATACTGAACCTAAATACGAAGTTTGGTGTTTATCCGACTGTTCGTTTCTGAGTTATGCTGTTCACAGACACACACACCCACACACACACGGACATGTTTCCAAAAATGCTTTTTTTGGATTCAGGGAGTCTCAAAACATGTATTTCCGGTGAAATTTCGGTATCGAATTTTTGGGTGGAATACAATACTTCCCCTACTTACTATACGTAGTAGAGAAAGTAAAAATTGATACTTGATATATAAATAACTTCATGTTTCGCAAAGTAAAATTTGTCTTGTTCAGTTAATCTAGCTATTTGTTCTCGTTCTGTTTTCTTTCCATCTTACTTTATTAGATTAAATGTTAATAGGAAGGAATATGTTTAATTGTATTGCCATAAGAGACTGGTGTGCAGATTAGTGGAAAGTAGCTAAAGTTGTAGCATTTTAACGGTGTCCGACCCAATTCTTGCATTACGTACTTGCATCCAGAAATTCTCTCGAAACAGCGGCGAAACCCCTTATTTGTTTAACGTGGTTTATGCAAATTTTAGGAAAGCGTATCATGATCTAATGAAGTGTGGTAACATTATGATAAATATTATCTTCACATACCTTAAGTTTTGTACGTTTTCAGGAATTAGGTTTATGGTATTTTAGGATCCTATAAATCATTCGAATTAAGTGAAAAATCTACTTAAAATCCTGCTTAATAATGACACTAGTCTGCATTTTTAAACTTTTTGTCAGATGATTTCTTAAAAGTAGGTGTTCTTGAATGAAGTTTTTATGCTGATTCCAGAAATAACTTCCGTTTTTCTCTATCACCTCAGGTTTTTACACAAAATATGTAATGTATTGGCAATTTTACTAATGAGCGTAGAAAAGTATTCAAATACCATTTCACACAAGGTAAGTTTTTATTTAAGAAAATTTTTAAGAATACTCTCAAGAAGCCAAAGTGTATCATTTAATTTTTTTCAAACTTTCTCTTCTTTGACTTCCTTGCAGATCCTTGAAGATGACTGTCCCTCCTGAACATTCAACAGTAGTCGGCCATCATAGTTTCATTCCATCTCCCCTGGTACCTCCTCTCCATTTCCTTAATATCTTGGTGAAAACGTTCACTCTGCTCTGCACTATAATGTCCCAGATTTTCTGGAAAGTAGTCGATATGTGAATGCAGAAAATGCACCTTTACACTCATGTTACAACCCATCTCCTTGAAATTTTCCAACATTGTTTCGACAATAGCCTTGTAATTAGGATCTTTGTTACTGCCTAAGAAGTTTTCAGTAACTGATCGGAAGGCGATCCATGCTTCTATTTCTCTCTCATTCATTGTCTTCTCAAAATCTTCATCCTTCATCAATTTCTTTATTCGAGGACCAACAAAACTTCCAGCCTTTAATTTGTCTTGTGTAAAGAAGGGAATTTTCTTGGAAAGGTACTTGAAGCAGGGTCCATCCTGTGGTAGAGCCCTTACAAATTGCCTCATCAAGCCCAATTTTATGTGTAGTGACAGAGGCAATATCTTTATATCTCTATATTTTTGAAGTGAAATTGGGAAAAAACTGAACGGATAGAAAAAATCTGATGTGTTACACTCACATGACTTTCTCTACTCTTGTACAATCTATATTTACAAACGCCTATTCTCCATATGCTTCATATTAATCGAGATATCGAGATGTCAATCTTATTGGTAATTTTCTTGTAGATGCAAGGGGAATATGGTAGGTTATAAGCGATAGTCAAATATTTTAACGCTGGTTGCTATGTGGCGCATTTCATTCTCTTTGCATGTCCAGGACATAAAAAAAATGAATAACGAATTTGAGAAAAAGTATAAGTATTGAAATATTTAAGGAAATAACAAGCAATATCTCGAAAACGGTTCACTGAACAAAAGAAATGTATATGACATAAGTTGTGTATTTTAACGCGATCTACATTTTTTGTGTAGTAAAATTCTGTCTATCTCTTACGGTTTACCAGTTATGGAAAAGTCGTTCACAATGAAGAATACTTTTGGAGACATTCCCAGAAAATTCGAGATATACATTTCATTTCTCATGACATTATCTTAAACATATGATATTTTCATCAAAATCGTTAGAGCCATTTTCGAGAAAATTAAAATTTTCGAAAAATGTTCCATGTAAAGGGTAGTCTGGGGTGGGGGGATTTTCTTGAAAACCTTCGTGTCGCATCTCTGGAAGATACTGAACCTAAATACCAAGTTTGGTGTTTATCCGACTGTTCGTTTTTGAGTTATGCTGTTCACAGACACACACACAGCAACACACACAGACACACACACAGACACACACACGGACATGTTTCCAAAAATGCTTTTTTTGGATTCAGTGGGTCTCAAAACATATATTTCCGGTGAAATCTCGGTATCGAATTTTTGGGTGGAATGCAATACTTCCCCTACTTACTATACGTAGTAGAGAAAGTAAAAAACTAAAAGCAGCATTAAAAAGTGAGTCAGAATCACTTATTAGTTTTCATTCATCCGATATCATGCAGACTAGTGTAATAATGATAACAATGAGGGTAAAACAAAAGGAAGAAAACACTTAGTATATAGAACAGAATTTTTAGTAGTTTGAAAGCCCGTTTACAAAGGTTTCACTTCGCATAATATTAAAATTGAAAAGACAGCCTGGAAATTGAAGCAGGCCGGGAAAGCAATAAATTTACATGTATAATGTTTATTATATTGTATAGTTATTTCTATATTTACGTTTAAAGATCTCACGCTCTCAACATAAACAACATTCACTCTATTGTACTTTCCGCAGTAGAGGGTACCCCTCCAAGTCTTGGTAAGAACTGTGTAGGTGTTGTCAGTAACATTAATGATATTTAAAGCAGTCTGTGACGACCATAACTAGGATATTAAGTTACCACCAATTACAGTATTGTATTATATTATATAATTATTATACTTAGTAATGATAATACTCGCATATAATAATATACGAACATTATTATAAGAGAAATATTTTGAGTAAGCTATAAGATAGACATTGGTATTTAAGGCGAAAATAAACATCACTTTATACAGCACATTTATTAACACGTAATGCTGAAAGTCTGGTTTCAATGACCATTTAAAAGCGGTGATAAATGATTTGGTAAATAACTTTTAAGAAAATCGCGAGTTTATTATAGTACGCAAGAATAAACGTACCACCAGGGACTGAATCAAGCTGGAATACATGAGAATAAGTAATTAGCTTAAGATTATGCTTTGAATACATAGCTATTATGCTTTCGGCAGCTAAAAATGAACATAATAACCAAAGAACGGAAATATGTTCTATGAGAGCAAAATTGTTCTACGTAAACGGTAAAATACGCACTAAAACATATTTAATATTTCGGGGAGTTTTCCTTCTTTAGGAGAGCAAGCGAAACACGCTAATCAAGGCTGCTTACTTTCGGTTATTTCAAATTGAAATGAATCTTCTCTACCTCTAGATAGAAAAGAATTTGAGCGCTGAAGTAAAAATTCATTAACAAAATTAGAATCCTTTTTCCATCCATAAACCAATTACTTTTTTTTCGAGATAATGAGAGTTTCAAAGCAATATTGACTATAATATCTAAATTAAGTATTTTGGGCGTTAAATAGTGTTATTAATGCCTACTTTAATTCTATGCGTTTTCAACGATTACGCTTGTGAACTCTATGAACGTTTAAAGATAACTGAATTATTTTTTCACTGAAACTTGGCGTTCATAACCCAGCTTTAATAATAATAATAATAACAATAATAATAATAATAATAATAATAATAATAATAATAACAATAATAATAATAATAATAATAACACCAGATAGGAACATGAAAGGTGAACGCCCAAGTTTATGCAAACATTTATTTATGCATAAGTTAAAATAAATGACTGAATAAAATATACTATTTCTTCTAGAGATCCCGCGGCAGCTTTTTTCTTCGTAAATCTTCTTAGCGTTGAAGGGATGGAAGATACAAGAATTAGCGTCACTTTAGTTGGGAGCAGCTTCTGAAAGTGGTGGCCTACAGGTGAATACAATGAAAATGGGCGTGAACCGTCCTGTCATTTTATTTCAGTTGACATTCGCACAAAAGACATTCGCAGCAATAATGCTCATAGTGTCTGTCCACCCCTAACCTTATGTTATTGTGAAGGGGAGAAATGTGGCGTGTATAATTGAATACAAACAATTTCTGCTCCATCCCTCCTCTTGTATGAAAAGGCTAAGGTTTCTTTGTAGCCTGAGTGATAAAGGTGAGGTCGCATGGGAAAAGGCAGGTAGTTCCAAGAGAGGCAGGAAAATGAATGGCACGTTTAACAAATACGAGAAAATGAGAATAAACTGTGTTAATAATGCAACCATAGAATAATGTAGCATAGATGATGAGAACTAGTGAGTCAGTAAGTGGCAGAAATGTGCATACGAAAGCGAAGTATTACTAGGGATACTGATAAATAAAATAATAAGACTAAATTCGAACAAATGATATCTAGTAGAATATTTTACAACTGATGCATGTTAAAATTATGACAACAAAACAAGGATACAAAGCAAAAACGTTAAGCTATAGCTTAAGAACCAACCCATCGCTACATCTCTGCTCAAAGAAATTGTAAAGGAAAACTATTTACTTAGGCGGCACCGTGTGGATAGACCGCTTGCCTCTCCCCAAGGCGACCCGGGTTCGATCCGAGGGATTCAGCACGTGGGATTTGTGCTGGACAAAGCGGCGTCTGGGCGGGTTTTCTCCGGGTTCTCCGGTTTAACCCGCCATTCATTCCGCATTATCATCTTAACTTTTATCCATTTCGCCATCATATATCATCTACTACTTCGCTCTCATACCAGGCATCGAGCTGATCACCCATCCTGGATATTCTATTTGATCCAAAGTGTCTCTGTTCCTCGACAGGTCTCGGACCCCAGGCATTCCTTGTAAGTCTGGGGTACCAGTCCGGGGGGTGTGGTGCTGAGTCCTACATACGAGGAGGGTAAACAGAATAAGAATAAATCTTTTACTTTATTCAATTTGTTTTTTCCCTTTGCGGATTTTTCTCATTTATCTGTTGTTTTCTTTTTTGCTTTTTTTTCTGTTTTGTTTTATAGTCCTAGTATGCCAAATCATCTACGGCGCCCACACCACACACACACACACACACACACACACAAACATATACACACCACATGCGAGTACAAATGCCTTGCGATTCCTCAGTACCCCCACGCCGCGAAACGCTTTGGTCATTGTGACCGCAGGACAGGCTGCTCATCACCAGAAAAGGCTCTCAATACAAATAAATAAATGAAATACAATCTTAATGTTGCGTCCTCTTCTTCACTAATAATTATTTAGCACCGAGCGGGATGACTAAGGCGGTAACGTGGTCCGCATTCGGAGGTCAGGGCTTGAAACTCCCGAAGCCGACCAATCCGACCGAAGTTTTTTTCACAGTTTTCCTCGGTGGCTAGGCGAATGCTGGGTTGGATAATTTGATCCGCGAATTTCCCTATCATCCCTTTCAACACTTGATTTCATTTGCTTCTTTTTCACCGCATTGGGTTCATCACCCATTCTGAATATGCTATGATCCAGAACTTGCTTGCTCCTCGACAGGCTACTGAGCCAAGGCTTTGACTTTTAAGTCCAAGGGGGTGCAAAGAGGTGGGTAATTCCTTGAAGAAAAAAGATATATTACGTCGGAACCTATTAAATTCATTTAAATAAAAAGCTTAGTCGGCTGTACATTAAAACTATTTTATTCGTTTATTAATCATGTATTTAGTAAGTTAACTGCAGTTTTGGAAAAAATAATTAACAGAGTGGTTTACTTCTAAGTACGAATATAGCAAATATAA
Organism: Deroplatys truncata; assembly: GCA_030765065.1. Classification (NCBI taxonomy): domain Eukaryota; kingdom Metazoa; phylum Arthropoda; class Insecta; order Mantodea; family Mantidae; genus Deroplatys; species Deroplatys truncata. Next base: position 29,957,848 of record CM060980.1, on the reverse strand, counting down.
TTTATTCTAATATTGATTGCAAGGAGAACATATGTTAACTCACGCTGGTAACACAAGATTCTTAAAAGATTCCACCAGGCAGCCTCATAACTGTAGGGTGCTGCGGAGAAATAAATGTTATTTACTTTCTTTGCCACTATTAGAGGAATTTGACCCCAAAAACCCTATATTGATGTTCTACCAAAAATACGTTTTTGAAAAATAATTTCTGTCTCTCTATATGTCTGTCTGTTTGTGGACATCATAACCCCAAGTAAAAAGTCGCATAAATAAAACATTGCATGCGTAAGTCAGACCTCTTCTAAAGATACAAGATAAAGATTTTACTGAAAGTTCTCCCCACACCAAACAACTCTACGCGGAACAATTTTTGTTATTTTTTTTTGTTTTCGCAAAGTTAGCCCCAGCGACATCTGCTGAAAAATCACACGTTTAAAATGTTAATATGATGAACAAAATAGCTATCCTTTTGAAGTACTTAGACATACTATTGGACTATAACTAAATATAAGGCAGAAGGAGCCCAACTCGACCAGAGCGTTCCCTCCTCAACGCTGACCTAAACCGAGGACTCACACTCCCCAGTGGGGAAGACGCCTGACGGGTAGCAGAGGGCCTGCGAATTAGAGTGAGAGACCAGGGTGGTGATCAGGGCTGAGAGATGAGAGCGAGGAATGGATGATAGATGAATGATAGGAAAGGTGATGATGGAGCACCGGTGGAGTGAAACATGGCGGGGAACCCGGAGAAAACCCGCCCAGGCCCGCTTTGTCCACAACAAATCCCACATGCGGGTCTCTGGGGTTGAACCCGGGCCGCCTTGGTGAGAGGCGAGCGGACTAACCACGGCGCCGCCCCACATTATTGAACTTTCCACTGAAATTGGCCCTGACCACCGTTCGGTGAGTATGTTACAAATTATATTATACATTATTACTTTAGTTCTTATTTTTACACTCACAAATTGTGCCTTTTGTCTTTTAACAGTCCGTTTCCATTTACTTTTTAGTTTGTTTTTTGAATATTACTCTATGTTCTTACTGTTTTTGTTCTAAAATTTGATTTATACACATTTTTCTGTTCTTAACCATACACTTTCTTTACCCAAAGCTCAGTTTCCCTGTCCTCAAATATTATGTATTGTACATCTTGCTCCCCCCCCCCACATAATACGCATTCACGTTGTAGACAGCCATTTTGTTGACCTTTGAACCTCCGCACTCTTCTTCTTAGCCATGTTATCCCCCACTTTCTTCTTTGTTTGTGTTATCTATATACCCCTCCCTTTGTCAACTATTTTTCCTTGAAACAGAATACTAGCGAACTCTTCTCTGAACAATTGTTGTATCTCACTATCTTCATATTTTCTTCTTGCGCCTTTCCAAAAACCTTTATTATTTGTTCTCTTTTTCCCCAAATACTTCCCAAGCCATTATTTTCTAAACTATTTCTTAAATCGCTTATCCAACCCGTATCTTCAGACTTGTTTCTTGACATTTTAAACATTGTTTTAATAAATTATTGTATAGCAATATTTTAAGCTCTCTCCGTAATCAATCCTTTCCTTGCTACTCTTCCCATTTCAGTTTGAGCAACTTGATTAGCTGTTGTTATTAGCAACCCCTAAACTTCCTTGCAAAACCTCCTGTGTATGTCAAGTACATAACCTCTCACTCATTTTCAAGTCGTATACTTCAGTACCGTATAGCATTCGACGACGACGAACATTGGCAGACTGAGGGCAACCCGATGGTGTATTAGGCGTGTACCTGCCCTAATTAGGGCTTAACCACGTAGTGACGGGACATGGGGGTTACAGGATTGCGGTTGTAATTTGTGTAGGGGAGTGAAAGGAGGTAACAAAGTTTATTCCTCAACGGTAGTCGGTCATGGTGCAACGGCCCTTGTGCACCGCTGGTGTTGGTAATTTATTAATAAAAAATGTAGGGATAATAATTTTGATATCCAAGCTACTCTTGAAGGGATTGTATTGGAGTTCAGCGTTAGCTGCTGTTGGAGATACTCCGTTGTTACCGGATGTGTCCGTATGCCATGCGGGGAAGCCGGTGACGCCTCAAGCGGCGTGTTCTGGGGTTATAATCCCCAAGAGACCAAACGAGGGCGCTCTGATGGTGTGGCAACTGGTCGTAAAATTTTGCGGCCCGGCGCCTAATTTCATCCTCCACGTAGGGAAGAGATGAGGCTTCGTGAAGCATTCTCACGGGAAAGGAGCGGTTTACAGAATAGATAGCCCGAAGACCCCCATTCTGCACCCGCTGCAGGAGCAGCAGACTGGAGTCTGCGGCCATGCCCCAGATCTCGCAGGCGTAAAGCAGGAAAGGGATTATGAGCGCCCGAAAAAGGTGTAACTTAAGAGGGACAGGCATCTCCGACCTCAGCATCGTGTACAATGAAGCCGCAGCCCCATGCCCCCGACGCGCGAGGTCCCTGGCGTGTCCCTCAAAAGTTAGTACCTTGTCTAACTTAACTCCCAAGTAGGTGATGGCATTCGTCCATTCTATCCTTCTCCTGAGGTAGGTGAATGTAGGGAGAATTGCGGGAAAGCGGCGCTTGGTGAAGAGATTGGCGTTGCTTTTTGCCGGATTAATGGACAATCGCCAACGCCTGCACCACTCTGAAGGAGGCGGAGGTGTCTCTGAATGGGGTAGAAGGCTCTGCGTGGGTTTTTATTTGTGCAATACAGAAGCACGTCATCAGCGTACTGCGCCATATTGACGTGCTGCTCTGTGGGTAGGTCGGCCACATAGACACTAAAGAGTGTGGGGGATAACACAGAACCTTCGGGGACTCCGCCTCGTATTGGACTCCCCTCGATTTGTGTCCCGCAACTGAAACTATAAAAATGCGATGTTTTAAGTATGTGTGTAAAAGGTGTATAATGTGTGTAGAGAGCTTCAGTTAGCATTCGAACCTCACCACTGACTTATATATCCTTTCCAACAATTTCACCTCCTCTATGTCATTTTATAAACTTCCTCACACGCCATCGGTGCTAACTTCCCTTTGGCCAATGCTGATCTCTTTTGTTTTTCCCCATTTTGCTCCTGCGTTCATTTTAACTCTAAGTAACTGCAGTCACGCATTGCTTTATATTCATTACTTCCTTTTCCAATTCTTGTGTTTACTCGCATTTACCCCCTTTCCTAAATACTACAATTTGTATTTTTTCCCTGTTCATATGTAATCTCCATTCTGAACAGTACCTATCTATTTCTTGTGAAGAAAATTTTAATTTTTTAATTCATTTACTCTAATAGAACCCACAAATCATCTGCGAGATGCAGACCAGTAATCTGCACATTATTTATTATAGGCAAGAGATTTTCATTGTTGCTTATACTTTGCAGTATGTCGTCAATAAATAAATTAAATAAAATTGGACTTATCTTGCACTCTTGTCTTAGATCTTTTTCTCACTACATTTCTCTAGTTATTACCACTTCCTCGTATTTGATACAAAATGTATGGGTTTGTGAAGCGGAAGGGATTCGGCATCAATCCAGGAATAAGGATACTGTACCGATGCCCCACGAGGGGGTGCCACCGGGAGGGAGGGATGAGATGAAAGGAGACACCGGGCGGCCGGAATCAGGAATGACGGCACAGCAATGGCAGTTTCCATATTGAGACCCCCGGACGTCGGAGAGGTAGTCCGGGGACGCCGCCCCACACGGGGTCCAACGCCCTCCGCCCAAGGGACGGTCCTTATATCCCAGCATCCAGCTGAAAGCCAAGGAACGGAGAAACTTCACATACAGCGTCCTTTTCCCCTACCACGCAGCATCGAAACACTATTGCCGACACTTTCAACCCTGAAACAGACAAAACGGGGTGCCGGCCCTCTTAGCCGTGGTCGCTGGATCGTGTAGCTTCGGCGATCCGCCAAACTGAGGGACGCGGGGTCGGGTCCCGCCATGGGCATGTGTGTGTGTGTGTGTGTGTGTTGTATGTGTAATTGCGGTAAAGCAAGCAGGAAATGGGTAAACAATGGAACTTAAAAAAAACGTGGTGAAGGATGAATGGAACAAAGATGGAGGTACAGGATATTTGGGGAATGAAAGAATTCACTCCAGCATTCGCCTGACTATCCCATTGGTCACAGTGAGCGGTCCCCGGGAATGGAACCCGAGACGTACCGAATGCGGACCACAGACGTTACCGCCTGAGCAACCCACTCGGTTACAAAATGCACTCTCTCTCTCTCTCTATCTATATATCTATATAGACACTATTTGATAATTTTTCCTTTTCTTTAATAACTTACACACGGCTCTATATGGTCAAATGCTTTCTCCAAGTTAATATATGCAATGTACGATTTTCCGCTCCTATTCTTTAGATACTTATGCACTAATGTGCTTATAACCAGGGTTAGGATTTTTAGGTACGCACCTTTTTTCTCAGGGTAAGTTAAAGCTGTGCGGAAAGATATCACAGTGTGAAATTTTGTTTTTAGTTGCGAAAAAGAGACATTTTTTCTCGCACTTGCAGACAGAATTATATTGTGTCCATAGTTACAAGTTAGGATATTAAACGATAGGAAGAACAAGGTCTGGAGTAGGAAAAACAATGGGATATTTTTATTTCCGTGAGGGAGCATTTAGATGACTTTGCCATAGACATACTTGAATCTAGTCTTCAGAAGAATCCAGACATTGAGGAATTCGCCACATCTGTAGAGTTGCCATTCCGAGTGAATACAAGGTTTGGCCCACTGGTTTCTGTGGATGTTGAAAGAAGCTTTAGCATCTACAAAGACATTCTATCTTCTAATAGAAACAGACATACTTTTAAAAATGTGGAGATGCTTAATGTCTTGAAGTACAACAGCTTCATGCTTTTTCCTTGTTTTGATGGGTGATAATTTCGTGTACTTGTTTGTAGTTCAATAAATTAGAACAGAGGAATGAGAAATCGTTGAATTAGTTAACCCAAAATCTCATATATATATATATATATATATATATATATATGTTCTCAAAAAGTTCTCCATTGCTTGTTTAGAATCCACTTTTATTTTTGACCTAGGTAACGCTTCAGGATCGTTACGAGACTTTTTAAATACCATTGCGCATTTGGTTGCTAGCTGTTTATATTTTTAAAACTTCATTTTAAGGCGTTTCTTATTTTCAGCATTTCTACATATTCTAAATGTTCCACACGATGTAGTGTTCATCCATTCATATTGACATATTTTATGCTTATTTAAAAAAAAACCAAATAAATAAATCTGTCATATAGTTTTTCTGTGTAATGAATATTTTTTGCGCTCTAATTTTTAAAGATAACAATGTATACAAACAAACCCAAAAAATGAAAATGAAAATGCAAATACAAAACTTTTTTTTCTTTTAAACTAAGAATGGAGAAAGAAATTATATGACCGATTTATAGTTCCTTGACATAGAAGCAACATAAGATTTTTTTTTAAAAAATGCATCATGTGTTGCATTTTGCATATACCCATAATTTTATATTTTGAAAATTAATAACTTGAAAACTAATTAAGTTTTTGGATTGAAATTCACAAAACGATTATATCTAAAGAAGGCTGACATGTGGTTAAAATTTCAGCCCAATTGAATGGATAGTTTAGAAAATAGCAATTTCAGTTGTGCATTCCCTTAAATAAACTAGTACCTTATTGTCCCTTGTTTCACCTTATTTGAGCACCTTTTCCCTTCCTTTTTTCATCTGATATTTGCACCTAAAAATCCTAACTCTGTTTATAACAAATGAGTGTCAACTGTTGTTCTTCCTTAAAGCACACTTGAAATTTTTAAAGCATATTATATTCTTCCCTCCATTCTTCCAATCTGTCGCTAAAATCCCAGCATAAATTTTCCCCACGTTGAATAGTACAGCTATGCCCCGATAATTTTTAGGTTTGTATGCGTCTCCTTTGTCTTTAAATATTGGTTGTATGATGCTTTTCTCCAATTTTCTGGCGTGAGTTTAATGCCTTAATATCTTGCATTTTTGTGAATTTCTCGTGAATATCTCTAATGCATTTGTACAATTTCAGCTGCTTACCTATACAAGCACAGGAAGCTATGTGTTCCACCCAACATTTCGATATCGAGATTTCACGGTTATGAGGTTTCCTGAATAAATAAATAAAGCATTTTCAGAAAAACGTCCGTGTGTAAATGTGTGTGCGTGTGGGCGTGCTTGTGTGTGCAGGCGCGCTCATCCTTGTATGCCCGTCCGTGTATTTGTGAAGATAATCCAAAAACGAAAAGACCGTTAAATAGCAAGCTTCATATTTAAGTTCAGCAAAAGTCAAAGATTTGAAACGAATTTCCAGACAATTCCCCCAACCGACACTTTAGTTTTGCATGGAAACACCTTTATTAAATTTTGATTTTCTAAAAAATAGCTTTATTACTTTCTCTACTACGTACAGTAAGTAGGGGAAGTATTGTATTCCACCCAAAAATTCGATACTGAGATTTCACCGGAAATACATGTTTTGAGACTCCCTGAATCCAAAAAAAGCATTTTTGGAAACATGTCCGTGTGTGTGTCTGTGTGTGTGTGTGTGTCTGTGTGTCTGTGTGTGTGTGTGTCTGTGTGACTGTGAACAGCATAACTCAAAAACGAACAGTCGGATAAACACCAAACTTGGTATTTAGGTTTAGTATCTTCCAGAGATGCGACACGAAGGTTTTCAATAAAATCCCCCCACCCCGGACTACCCTTTACATGGAACATTTTTCGAAAATTTTAATTTACTCAAAAATGGCTCTAACGATTTTGATTAAAATATCACATGTTTAAGATATTGTCATGACAAATGAAATATATATCTCGAATTTTCTGGGAATGTCTCCGAAAGTATTCTTCATTGTGAACGACTTTTGCATAACTGGTAAACCATAAGAGATAGACAAAGTTGTACTACACAAAAAATATAGATCGCGTTAAAATACACAATTTGTGTCATCTACATTTTTTTTGTTGAGTGAACCGTTTTCGAGATATTGCTTGTTATTCCCTTAAATTTTCCAATACTTATACTTTTTCTCAAATTCGTTATTCATTTTTTTTATGTCCTGGACATGCAAAGAGAATGGAATGCGCCACATAGCAACCAGCGTTAAAATATTTGACTATCGCTTAAAACCTACCATATTCCCCTTGCATCTACATGAAAATTACCAAAAAGATTGACATCTCGATATCTCGATTAACATGAAGCATATGGAGAATAAGCGCTTGTAAAAATATTTTGTACAAGAGTAGAGAAAGTCGTGTGAGTGTAACACATCAGATTTTTTTTATTAAAATACCACGTGTTTATAATATTTTCCTAACAAAATGTAATCTAGAATTTTCTGGGAATAGGCTGTGAAAAGCGGTTGAATTTTGAATTTTTGTTTGTTTTATTTGTTTCTTTTTTATGTTTTTGCAAGTGCTAAGTCGGTATTTGCTTCACTTTCTCTACTACTTGCGAATACAGTTTTTGGTGTCACTTGAATCCATAAAGAATTTTTACTTTTTCTGGCATGTACCTAGAAGCTAGAGGAAATATTGCGTTTTGGATAACCTGATTTCACCTGAAATACATGTTTTAAGACTCCCTGAATCCCCCAGAAATATTTTATTTTTTTAAAAAAAAAGGTCCATGTGGTTGACTGTTTGTGTGTGAAGTAGATTTAAAAAAGGGCACTGTAACAATAATGCGGAGAAGCTACAAAAAATCATCGATAGTAGGAATCATCAGAATTTCTTTTATTTTTATTTTTCTCTACTGCTTACCTATAGTAAGTAATGGAAGTATTGTATTCCACACAGTTCACTGAAATACACGTTTCGAAGTTCCTAAAAAACTTCTGGGAAAAAGGTCCGTGTGTGTATGTGTGTGTATGTGTGTGTGTGTGTGTGTGTGTGTGTGTGTGTGTGCGAACAGCAGGACGCGAAACAAAATAGGGTGAACCATTTAAGTTGAGACTGTACAGTATATCCAACACTAAGCGTTGTAGAAAGACACGTCTTTAATAAAAGTTGCTTGATATTATGGGGAAAGTAAATGCCATTAGTCGTGTTTTAGTAGGAGGGGGTTATGATAGTCATTTAGGGTCAATTTAATTTTTTTGAATGGGAACCTACAATTAGGGACAAATTAAATTAACCCTAAAATTACCATCACAATGTCCTCCAAATAAAACACGTCTAATGGCATTTACTTTTTCCCCATAATATCAAGCAACTTTTATTAAAGACGTTTCTTTCTACAATGCTTGGTTTTGGATATACTGTACAGTCTCAACTTAAATGGCCCACCTTGTATACGCCTATTCAATGTTATTGATTTGAATTTTGAAATATTTCCTATTTTTCAAGTGTTAAGTCGCTATTCGTTTTTGCTTTCTCTACGAATTATTATAGCAAATAAGCAGAAGTATTGCATTTCATAAAAAAGTTCTATATCCAGATTTCATTGGAACTGCACATTTTGAGATATACTGAGAAAAGAGCATTTGTATTAAACAGTTCGTCTGTTGTCTACCTGTGTACAGCATAACTCAGGACGAAATGTCGCAAAGATACAGAACTTGGTATTTAAGTTCAGCATCTTCTAAGGACATGAAGATTTTCAAGAAAATCCTCATATCAAACTACCCTTTACATGCAAAAATTTTCGTTAATTTTCATTTTTACTTTCTCTAATACGTATAGTAAGTAGGGCAAGTATTGAATTCCAACCAAAAATTCGATACCGAGATTTCACCGGAAATATATGCTTTGAGGCACCCTGAATCCAAAAACAGCATTTTTGGAAACACATCCGTGTGTGTGTCTGTCTGTGTGTCTGAACAGCATAACTCAGAAACGAACAGTCGGATAAACACCAAACTATAGGTATTTAGATTCAGTATCTTCCAGAGATGCGACACGAAGGCTTTCAAGAAAATCCCCCCCTCCTCAGATTACGCTTTACATGGAACATTTCTGAAAATTTTAATTTTCTCAAAAATGGCTCTAACGATTTTGATTAAAGTATCATATGTTTAAGACATTTTTATGGCAAATAAAATGCATATCTTGAATTTTCTGGGAATGTCTACAAAAGTATTCTTTATTGTGAAGGACTTTTGCATAACTGGTAAACCATAAGAGATAGACAGAATTTTACTACACAAAAAATGTAGATCGCGTTAAAATACACAATTTATGTCATATACATTTGTTTTGTTGAATGAACCATTTTCGAGATATTGCTTGTTATTCCCTTAAATTTTCCAACACTTATACTTTTTATCAAATGGGAATTCGTTATTCATTTTTGATGTGCTGGTAATGCAAAGAGAATGGTATACTCCACATAGCAACCAGCTCTTAAAATATTTGACTATCGCTTAAAGCCTAACAATTCCCCTTGCATCTACAAGAAAATTACAAATAAGATTGACATCTCGATATCTCGATTAACATGAAGTGGATGGAAAATAAGCGTTTGTAAAAATAGTTTTACAAGAGTAGAGAAAGTCATGTGAGTGTAACACATCAGATATTTTTTTAAAATGGCTCTAACTGTTTTGACTAAAATACTATATTTAAGTTATTTACACCACAAGTAAAGTGTATATCTTGAATTTTCTGAGAATATCCTTTGAAGTCCTCTTCATTCGGAAGGAATTTTATATAATTTTATACAACTGATAAACCATAACGGACAAAGACTACCTCACAAAAATGTAGATCTCTTTAAAACACACAATTTATGTCAACTAACGCTTTTATGGCATCATAAATTTCCAAGATATATGTTATTATTCGTTTGAATTTTTCAATACTTTTGGCATCTTTTGAACTGATGTCATTATTTATTGTTTCTCGCGATATCATGGAAAGAGTATGGCATTTGAAGACCAGCGTATAGCCAGACGCTTTCAAATATTTGACTATTGTTCGTTTTGCAGTATCCAACTTGTACCTACAGCAAGATGTGCAGGTAATGAAACTATTTCTGTACATGTTTATCTTGGTTAACATCGCGGTAGCAAAAGTAGCTGCGGTGAATCACAGACAGCTGTACAACAGCACGGAAGCTGCAACTCCCTCCGTCCACCCACACCCAGGACATCCTAGGCAGAGTGCAGTAACAGAGGCGGAATGTGTCAATAAGACAGTATGCCTCAACGTGTCACTTGCTACACGGGGATTCCAGGACCTTAACCGCCACTGTTTCTGTAAAGAGGCTCCTAGTTGGTCCCAAGTGCCGCAGTGCATAGGCCCCCAGCAGGGGAAAAATTTCCATGCCATCGAACCCGGGTCCCCATCGCACCGCAGGCAGCAGCGCTTCGTGCACTAATAGTAATAATCAAAAACTGCAAAACGGTTTTATTTAAAATAAAATTGCTTAATCGGGTCCGGTGACTGGTGCAGTATAGGTCGCTTCGAACCTAAGAATTTCGGATCGTGCAGACCACTAATATACATACAACGCCTAACTGGTTATGGCCTATCTGCTGAGTGAGTATTCTCCTGGCAGTGGCTCTTTAAAGGCCTTCTTAGAAAGTGAACACATTCAAAGTTCTGCAAGAAAGTCATAATTTCATGACTGCCTACTCTTGATTTTGAAACGAGGAGTATAATTGTCGTTTGGGAAGGAAAACCAAAACACATACATTCCTATTACTAACGTGTAACACATTTAGTTTAACAAGGGACACACATCACAAGTTAAAAACTGCTTATTTGAAGTTAGGAACTGGATAGAGTGCATAATAATAATAATATCGTATCGATTGTGTTATCTTTATGTGCATGGTTGCAAATTAGTCTGGGAAGCCGAAGCATCATACGCTTTAAATTTCTAACATAATAATAACAGTCGCAAATATAAATAATTAGAAGCTTTAGACTTCATTTGGAGCTGATAAAAAATATGTGGAACAATTAAAAGAACTTTAAAAAATAAAGTGAGAAAAGATACAATGATTAAGTTTTATAAAACCATGGCAGTTCCAGTTTCTCTATATAGTAGCGAAACCTGGACAATGACAAATAGAGATAAAAGCAGATTACAGGCAGCGGAAATGAGATTTTTAAGAACTGTATTAGGAGTCACTAGAAGAGACAGAATAAAGAATGAGGACATAAGAAAATACTTAAGGATCCTTAACCTAAATGAAGAAATAGAGCATAACAGACAAAAATGGCTCGAACAGTAGAGAGAATGAATGAGGAATGCTACCAAAGGAAATTACTCTATTACATACCTAAAGGAAAACGAAATGTCGGAAGACCCAGGAAACGATGGATAAATCAATAAATTAAAGATTTGGAGCACGCAACAAGCCTTGGAAAGGTTTAATGCTTGGTGGAGAAGAAGAAGAATAAGAAGCTTTAGACCCAATATATTCACCACATGCCTAAGCAGTATACCGAACAAATTAGCAGAAAAGTGGAAGGTTACCTTTATGCATGTACGAGGGCAAATCAGAAAGTCTTTGCGCCTATTTTTATTAGCCAAAATAACATACATACAATTAATTACAAACCTAGGCACTATTCTACATAGCTTAAACCATTTTACCACATAGCCCCCACACCGGTTCACATTTTTGTCCCATCGCAGCACTAAATTTGAGATGCTCCTGTGGTAGAATTCGTCAGGTTGACTGTGGAACTGCAGTCCGACTGCTGTCATGCCTTCATCGTTGCATGTGAATCGCTGTCCTTCCAGGAACTTCTTCAACGGGGGGAAAATGGGGAAATCACTAGGGGCGAAGTCTTCACGGTATGGTGGTGGTTCAGATTCTTCCAGTGACCTCGCATTTGTAGCGGGAAATCGTCGGTCCTTGGATTGATGCTATCTACTGCAGTGTTCTTCCTGTCTATGGATGCTCGTCGGCTGTTGCGTTTTCCATTCCTAACTTTTCCCTATGTATACCTAACTCTTGGTTCTCAGGGTTATCGTGGGTGAGGCAAATTAAAAATAAACTGCATTTCCCTTAATCAGTATAGTTTATTAACAATTTAAATATTTATGGGCGGCTAACTTTTCCCATTATTCCAATCCCACCACTTTAAATAAGTCAGTAACCTAACTATCTGCACACGCACTCCCTCCCTTATGCACATACATGTGCATCTGTCGCTAAGAGCATAACATTTCGTGTCGATGAAAATTCTAGAAGATAGAGAGAGTGGGTTCTGGGGCTTTGTTTGCCCTTATATACCTGAGCCTACGCTCACCTCCGCGTTTCAAAATGTAACGACGTTTTGAGGCAGTATTTTATATCACACCACTGTGAATGCCAGAGTGGTTGTAGCGTAAATTAACATTATTGTATGACAGTGATTTTAGATGTTTGTTAACTATAAGCATTGTTAGGAAATAATTTACACGGCCTCACTGAAACTGACAATAGGAGTGGGTAACAATGAAGCGATGGGGTGAGTTGTTTATCACTTAGAAGAGACAAACCAATGACGTCAGGGTAGCGCGCCTTTCTTTAGAAATGGAGGGAATATCTTCCCTGGAGCATATGTGTTAGTAATTATGATTGACTTATAAAACAGACGCTTAATGTTGGCGCGATTTAGTAAGCAATAGCAGCTCTATTATAATGTTTAGGCATATCGGGGTGAGGGAGTATAAATTCTTGAGCCAAAAGCAAGTATCGCGCAGTTCTAAGAAATCTCTCTCGCGAGGTACACGTCAGGCAGTTCAAAAGAATCATTAGCGAGGTACACATTACGCAGTTCTACAGAATCATTCACGAGGTACACATCACGCAGTTCTCAGCAATCTCTCGCGAGGTACACATCACGCAGTTCTACAGAATCTCTCGCGTCGTAAAGTTAGTTACAAAATGTGAAGTAGGTACGCGACAACTATTACGACAGTAATTACATTCGGAAATATAACAGTTTCAGTCAGGCGTGTATCAAGATTAAAGATGTAAAATTAATTAAGTGTGACGGCAATAAAAGTGTGAAAATACATTCTTTTATCAGTGTTATCCCTTAGTAACAACTCCACTCCGGTTACACGCCCTGCTTAGAGATATTTGCTCGACTGAGTAATAATAGCTAGCCGGAGGACAAAGAACCCAAAATTCAAAATAATAAAACAATAACAGGCGCTCAGCAAATAAGATAACACGAACAGATTACTGCGACAGTTTCTAATTGGTCCTCAGACCGCATTACCTTAACATGTATGAGAATGTTACTTCAAATTCGTGCACCTACGCGTCACCCTGCCGCGTTGTGAAGCGGGTTCAATATCTCCGTCTCTTTCTTTTCTTTATCTGTCTCTTTATATTTGTCCTGACCGTTACCGGTTCCCTGCACGTTGGCTCGGTGAAAGGTGTGCTCTACTTAGAATTATGTTTTTCCTGGAATTTTGCTAGCTCGCCTGTTTCTTACAATTTGTTCTGTACAAATGTTGGATGTTGAATATTTTAACATGTTTTTTGGTGAATTATATTCTTACTGTATAATTGTTTAATATGTACGAGTATAGTATATCCTCTTTCACATTGTTGCATTGACCTCGTCACATCCACATCAAGAATCCCTCGGCGCTTTCGCCTGATGGTAGCCCGTAGACATGACGGTGTGGAACAATAACTGTCGGCATTGATGGTTGCATCTTGTGACATGAACTCCAGCAGGAGCGGTTCACGGCGATCCCAGAAGGCCGTTAATTCACTTTCCCAACCTATGGCAAACAAACGAAATTTTTTGGCACAGGCGAACCCGGATGTTTCCATACCATGTTCCGCTGCTTCGATTTTGGCTTGAAATGCAGTATCCACATTTCATCGTCAGTAAGAATGCGGTCCAGGAAACCTTCACCCCCTTGGCTACCGTTGCAGATGATTCAGTGAAGCAATCATTCGCTTGCCTTTCATCATGTCATCCAACTGCTTAGGCACCCACCGATATGAAACTTTCCAGTACCCTAAGGACCCGTGAACGATGTCTAAACACTCCCATACGAAATGCTAAGCTACTGGCAAATGACCTTGAGGTGCACACGCCGATCCACTTTCACCATCGCATCCATGCGAGAAATGTTGTCGTTAGTCAGCGACGAATGAAGGCTCCCCGAACACGTGCTGTCATGCAAGACTTCAAGGCCTTTTGCGAACTCACAACACCACCACCACCTCATATTTCAAAAGCGAGATAATTTTCCCCATATGTGGGCTGCATTTCCTTGTGGATCTCAATGGGCGTTTGTCCCTTGCGCCAGAGAAAACCCACTACACTTCGTTGCTCATACGCCGTGGACGTGTGAAGCACAACCGCCATTTTTAACAACTGACAGCAGCGCCGTGCCACGGAGCTACCGGCAGATAAGACCGGACCGGTACAAAAAAGATCCACTGCTGGGACTGGATATGTTGACTTCGCATTTACAGCCGTAATTGGGCTAAATAAAATAGGGGCAAAGAAATTATGATTTGCCCTCGTACAATAATAATTAATCAGACATGGGACATTATTTAATAGCTCCTTAGCTCCTGTCCTAATGCGCCCCTTGATAAGCCGATGAACTGACGTCTACGACATAAAAATGCACTAAGATATGCACTGAAGTACTAGGTAGGTTGACATCATTGTAATCAAGGTTGTGCGAGGTGTATGTGTAGGTACTCGATCCTGCTGCTAAAATGAGAAAAAAGACCTCAAAAACAAAAAAACAAAAATCTTATGTGCTACACTCACATGACTTTCCCTACTCTTGTACAAGCTATTTTTACAAACGCTTATTCTCCATATGCTTCATGTTAATCGAGATATCAAGATGTTAATCTCATTGCTAATTTTCTTGTAGATGCAAGGGGAATTGGTAGGCTTTAAGCAATAGTCAAATATTTTAAGAGCTGTTTGCTATGTCGAGTATTCCATTCACTTTGCATTACCAGGACAAAAAAAATGAAGAACGAATTCCCATTTGAGAAAATAAGTACTGAAAAATTTAAGGGAATAACAAGCAATATCTCGGAAATGGTTCACTCAACAAAACAAAGTATATGACATAAATTGTGTATTTTAACGCCATCTACATTTTTTGTGTAGTGAAATTTTGTCTATCTCTTATGGATTACCAGTTATGCAAAAGTCGTTCACAATGAAGAATACTTTTGGAGACATTCCCAGAAAATTCAAGATATACATTTTATTTGTCATAAAATTATCTTAAATATATGTTATTTTAATCAAAACCTTAGAGCCATTTTTGAGAAAAATAAAATTTTCGAAAAATGTTCCATGTAAAGGGTAATCTGGGGTGGAGGGATTTTCTTGAAAACCTTCGTGTCCCATCTCTGGAAGATACTGAATCTAAATACCAAGTTTGGTGTTTATCCGACTGTTTGTTTTTGAGTTATGCGGTTCACACACACAGACATGTTTCCAAAAATGCTTTTTTGGATTCAGGGGGTCTCAAAAGATATATTTCCTGTGAAATCTCGGTATCGAATTTTTGTGTGGAATACAATACTTCCCCTACTTACTATATGTAGTAGAGAAAGTAAAAATCAGAACAAAACACCCAAGAGTGAATCATATGAACGGTCAAGAAACCACACCAAAGTATTTGTCACTAAGTTCGGTTTGCAGGAGAAGGTAGAGTCACTATAGACACCCTTTTTCGAGCTATCTGCCTTCTCTGTCACCATCTTTACCAAACTCAATCGTAAATTTTATAATTTCTTATTTACATAACTTCTGACTAGTACGCAGAGGGTCCCAGGGTGGGGAGATCGTTCAGTGGCAGAAAACTTCCGCCCTGGGTTCACGCCAGGCGTATGTGCAACTGCCATCACTATCTGGTGCGAAGGTGTTGTTAATCATTTGCTCCTTGTAAAACCTCTAATGCTAATGAATTACTTTCTTCATCCTGTAAATAGTCATTGTTTGTGAAGTGTGCTTCTTGCTCTATACATTGTGTCAATTCATTTAGAAAGTGTTTGTTTTTGTCAATAAATTGTGTTAACAGATAATGGTATAAGACTTGCTCTCTAAGAAATGCAATGCATCAAAATATCTAATAATAGTAATAATAATAATAATAATAATAATAATAATAATAAACCAAAGTAAATTGCCCAGAAATGAAGTACATTTTATTGTCAACCATCAACTTCTCACGGTTGATTTAACGCTCTAGGTGCTAGATAGAGGAATTAGTTAGGTTGGAAGCCATATTCCGTGTTTCTACAGAAGAGGTAAACCTCTTGGGTGTTTAATTTCCATTTTCCCTGGTTTGATGTAGCACTCGTTACTTGGGTTCGACTCTCAAGATGCCTTGAATCCCTTCCTTCGTCTTTTCAGTAAGACGCTAGGGTCTTGGAGCAATATTACAGAAAGGCGATAAAACTCCAGATATGGCGATCTCCCCTTGGAAGGAAACAGTGTAGGAAGATGCTGACTTGACGCTCTCCAGGAACGATCGGCAGTGGCGTGCGGTGCCGTATAAATCAAACAGAAAGGCAGGGTGGTTCTGCTGCCTTGGCAAGCCTTGCCTTCCAACCCTCGTCATAAACACAGGAACTCCATTCTCCATGTTTTATTGAAATGTGATGCCGCTCTGCCAGCGACTCCATTTCCTCTCGCTACATCAGTTCTATGGGAGTCTGAGAACTGAGGGCGCGGTTAGGTTGCGTGACTTAAAAATCTAAGTGCTTTTAATAAAAGACAAACAATAGTAGCTAGTGCACAAAGGATAAGAAAGAAGAAACTGAAATAAAGTTGAAGAACATGAAACAGAGAAAAGAGAACGATAGGATAGAAAGATGTATTACACTCACATGACTTTCTCTACTCTTGTACAAACTATTTTTACAAACGCTTATTCTCCATATGCTTCATGTTAATCGAGATATTGAGATGTTAATCTTATTGCTAATTTTCTTGTAGATGCAAGGGGAATATGGTAGGTTTTAAGCGATAGTCAAATACTTTAAGAGGTGGTTGCTATGTGGAGTATTCCATTCTCTTTGCATTACCAGGACAAAAAAAATGAATAACGAATTCCGATTTGAGAAAAAGTATAAGTATTGGAAAATTTAAGGCAATAACAAGCAATATCTCGAAAATGGTTCACTCAATAAAAAATGTATATGATATAAGTTGTGTATTTTAACGCGATCTACATTTTTTGTGTAGTAAAATTTTGTCTATCTCTTATGATTTACCAGTTATGCAAAAGTCGTTCACAATAGAGAATACTTTTGGAGACATTCCCAGAAAATTCAAGATATACATTTTATTTGTCATGAAAATATCTTAAACATGTGATATTTTAATCAAAATCGTTAGAGCCATTTTTGAGAAAATTAAAATTTTCGAAAAATGTTCCATGTAAAGGGTATTCTGGGGTGTGGGATTTTCTTTATTCATTCATTCATTATCTGTTTACCCTCCTCTTATGTAGGACTTACACCCCCCAGGACTTACAAGCGGGTGCCTGGGGTCAGAAGCCCGTCGAGGAGCAGACACTCATGGATCAGACAGAGCATCCAGGATGGGTGATCAGCCCGATGCCTGGTATGGAATGAAGGAAATGTTGTAGATGAAGTAGATGAAACGAAATGTTGGTGAAATGGATGAAAGGAAAGGTGATGATGGAGCAGTTGGTGGAATGAATGGCGGGGGAAACCGGAGAACCCGGAGAAAACCCGCCCAGACGCCGCTTCGTCCACCACAAATCCCACATGCAGGTCCCTGGGATTGAACCCGGGCCGCATAGATGGGAGGCGAGCGGTCTAACCGCTCGGCCACGGCGCCGCCTATCTTAAACGTATGATATTTTAATCAAAATCGTTAGAGCCATTTTTGAGAAAATTAAAATTTTCGAAAAATGTTCCATGTAAAGAGTAGTCTGGGATGGGGGGATTTTCTTGAAAACCTTCGTGTCGCATTTCTGGAAGATATTGAACCTAAATACCAAGTTTGGTATTTATCCGACTGTTCGTACTTGAGTTATGCTGTTCACAGACACACACACACACACACACACACGGACATGTTTCCAAAAATGCTTTTTTTTGGATTCAGGGGGTCCCAAAACATGTATTTCCGGTGAAATCTCGGTATCGAATTTTTGGGTGGAATACAATACTTCCCCTACTTACTATACGTAGTAGAGAAATTAAAAATATTTTTCCAGCACTTGTCACATACAACAAACATTCCTTACCTTCTGAAGCTACTGGTGAACATCAACAAATCTCATATTTAGGAAAAACCTCCAGGACTAGCAAACCATGTCCAAAAGTAAATCTTAAGAAATAGACTAATTTAAATTCCTCTACCAGCAGCCATCCATTACAACTCGAAATTTGAGTCCTCACATTTCATCTCGGGATGAAGCCATATCCGTTCTGGAAAACTTGACTTCTCTTCGACTTCAACTCTCAGTATATCTCGTGTAGCACACACAGATATGAGTTCAAATTAATACTCAACAAACCTCCAGCTGCTGCAATTATTAACGGAAGTATTTCCTGCTAACTCAAGCAACCTCTACGATCGTATTGCTGCTATCATGCCTGCAATGGAACTCTAGATCATTGAAAGCAAATAAAGATAGTCTATTATAAAACTTAATAGTGCAGAAATAAGTATTGCATCGATTTCTGAAACCTAACAAACCCTCTCAGTCTTTCTCTATTAACAATTGTAATATGTGAGACGTGACTGTTAAAATGGGTACAGAGGTGTTACCTTCCCTATCACAAGAAATTTAGAATATAATATAGTTTGTATTGATCTTTCTAGCGTTTTAATGGAAGCTTGTGCGATTCAAACAAATAACAACGTCATCCTAATAACCTAGCTATTTTATATAAGCCACCTAAGATTGCAATTAAAAAAAAACTGTTGATATTAACAAAACAACTTTCTCGCCCTCTTATTCTAATAGGTGATTTCAGTGGAAAAAGTGAACGGCAGGGAAGTGATATAATCGACACTATGGGTAAACTTATTATGGAAGTAAATGATGAAGAAAACTGGCTCCTTCTTAATGATGGAATTGCAACCAGAATTTATAAACCGCAATAAATTTGAAGTAGGTTGTTGCTTCACGTATGGAAAGTCAATTTGAAGTAGGAGTTGTATTGAAGTTCAACTGTTGGGGAGCCAAACTTGAAATTTGTTGCAACCACACGTATAGTACCCGCTTTCCGGTAGCCTTCGCCCAATGTACTTTCCGGTGGCCTTTGCTCCAAATGTTTAAAAAGATATTAACTTTGTAATTTGACTGTTTCTTTAAATATTATATATTTATGTTTGCCTCGGCTGCGTCAGTATTATTTTAGAGACATGTTTCTCTTTGCAGGGTTGTGATGCGGCTGAAGAATGTAGGCTTACACAGATTATAATTTTACTTCACTCCTTTTATTAATACTTGATACGATTTAAATAACACTTCATTGATATATATATATATATATATATATATATATATAGAGAGAGAGAGAGAGAGAGAGAGAGAGAGAGCTGTGAGATTCTTTTGTTAATTACTTGCACTTTTTAACACGCAAACTATTTTCTCACACAACATCGGTATTAATTTCTCGAGGACACATCTCGCGTCCAGTTATGAGCATTGTCTACAAGCAACTGACTTCTAGATTTGTAAATTTTGCTATATTTCAGTTTCTGATTGGCTAAAACTAGTCCAATAGAATACTTTCATTTAACTAAAGCTTTTTCT
Source organism: Deroplatys truncata (assembly GCA_030765065.1). Taxonomy (NCBI): domain Eukaryota; kingdom Metazoa; phylum Arthropoda; class Insecta; order Mantodea; family Mantidae; genus Deroplatys; species Deroplatys truncata. The sequence goes on along the minus strand of CM060980.1, from coordinate 29,938,134 downwards.
GGTTGTTGATTGGCTATTCTATAAACTGTCACAAAAATTACATTATTGCTTTCAAGAATTACAAGTAGTATTGTTAAACTTTCAAATTCATTATTGCCTCAAGATTACCTCATTGTTACCTCATTGTTAGCAACTTTTAACCTATTATTCTCACAGCTCCTACATTATTAAATTACGTAATACATTCAGATAACATTATTACATGTATACAATAATATAAACATATACAATGACTGTGATATACACTTTTTATATATTGTTATATACACATATTGATTTAAGGCGGCTGTTATTGAATTTATATATTATACAATTAGACTGAAATCATTTAAGTGTTAAAAATACTGCCTCAAAATTATCTGCTCCCGATCTCCTTTTACCTCTCCAGCTCTCTCGTGGCTCAACTGGCAAATAATAATTAATGAGCCATTGGGTTCGGATCATCTTCCAATAATTATTAACTATAACTTCAAATAAACTCTTAAGTATTATCGGGGTGTCCAATACTGTTAATGGACCCATTACAGTAAGCACCTTGCCAAAAATGTTTGCTTTTGCTAATAATTGTTTTGACTGCATTGGTATTACAGCACTAATTTTAGTTCTGATAATACGAGTTACCTAAGCCTACAACTTTTTTAGATTCTCATCACGCACCTATTGATTACTGGATAAATTATCTGATACCGTATATCAGAGCAACTATAAAACGGAAATGTAGCTTTGAAACAGTTATTCCCAAGTTACAGCCCCCCCCCGTCCCAGTCACCACGTTTAACGGTGTCCATATACTGCATACCCTCAGAATCCTTAGGATCCTGAATTTATAGTTCCCTCAATGACAATGATAATCATTGAACACAAGAATTTGGGGGGGGGGCGAATTTGGAGATCATTGGTATTAGACCTGCTTTATCATTTTTTTAATCAGTCAACTTTTTTTTATAAAAAAATATGATTTACTGTTGAGCTAATACCATACAAAAATTCCAAAGAATTACAACACTTGAATTGAGGATACAATCCAGTGATTGCCCTCAGAATCTAAAATAATAATAATAATAATAATAATAATAATAATAATAATAATAATAATAATAATAATAATAATAATTTTGTAGAAAGGAAAATAATACAAAGGTTTATAAGCGGAGATGATCAATGTGGTGTTTCCTCTTCAGTCTGCGTGACAGTCGTTCCTCGGGCATGTTATGAGGAATTTCATTCAATAAAGAGTTGATGACGGTCAATGAAGGATGTATATAGTTGAGTATATGAAGACTCAAGAGTAGTTTCAACTGTAGGAGTACGAAGATCTTTGTGAAGTGGAGAATTGCGGAGCATCCGCTAGGATCCGGAGGTCTGGAAGGTCTGAATTCTGTTGACTCGTGATTCGGAAGCTGAGCCCCAAATTGAGCACCAGTACATCCAGATAGTTCTGATTGGACTGATAGCATTTTGAGATGCAGTGGTAGAGAGATATTTGAGCTGATGAAGTCTTGTTACCAAAGAGGAAACTGTGCGTTCCAGATTAGTTTTGTGTCTAATGTTAATCCTAAATATTTGACAGACTCAGCTTGCAGGATGATTTCATTATTTAATTTGATGATGTTTTTACTAGTTTTAGTTTTGTAAGTAAATGTAACTAACTGGACTTTTGTGGATTCATTTTAACTCTCCACTTGTTGCACGATTCATCTATTTTAAACACATATTCTTAGAGAGTGTTGATTGCTGTGTGACTGACATCTTTGCTGAGAATAGCTAAGTCGTCTGCGTACTGTGATATAATTAGACTGTCACTTTTTGGAAAATCCGAGGCGTATATTATATAGAGAAACGGTGCCAGCTGCTCTCCTTGTGGAACTCCAGCTTGTATTGCTTTCGAAAGTGAATTTGGAATATTGCACTTCACAGAAAAAGTTCTTCTTGAGAGATAGGATTTATTACTAGGTAAGTGGTGTCGCTGACATGTTTAATTTTGTGTAAGACTCCAGCATGCCACACTTTATGAAATGCTTTTTCAGTATCAGGAACATTCCACAGCAGATAGACCTTTTTTTTCAAAAGTATCCAATATTATATCCACCATGTGATAAAACTGCTGAGGACAAGAATGGTTGGGTCTAAAGCCAAACTGAGTTTGCGGTATGAGGGGTTGCAGTGGTCTAAGCATATGAGGAAGAAACAAAGCTTCAAACACTTTGTAGAAAATTGTTAGGTGACTAATAGGGCGATATGAATGAGGATCTGATTTTAGTTTACCTGGTTTTGGTATCATTATTATTTTGGCATGTTTCCATGTTCTAGGGAAGTAGGTTACTCGAATTATTACATAGAATATTTGTGTTAACGGTACCAAAGTTTTTTGGGAAGAGTTTTACGTAGAGGTACGGTAATCATATCGTGGCCCACCTCTTATGGTTTACCAGTTATGCAAAAATCGTTCACAATGAAGAATACTTTTGGACACATTCTCAGAAAATTTGAGATATACAATTTATTTGTCATGAAAATGTCTTAAACTTATGGTATTTTATTCAAAATTGTTAGAGCCATTTTTGAGAAAATTATTATTTTCGAAAAATGTTCCATGTAAAGGGTAATCAGGTGTGAGGGATTTCCTTGAAAACCTTCGTGTCGCATCTCTGGAAGATACTGAACCTAAATACCAAGTTTGGTGTTTATTCGGTGTTCGTTTCTGAGTTATGCTGTTCACAGACACACAGACACACACACGAACATGTTTCCAAAAATGCTTTATATGCATTCAGTCCACCTCAAAACATATATTTCCTGTGAAATCTCGGTATTGAATTTTTGGGTGGAATGCAATAGATCCCTTACTTACTATACGTAGTAGAGAAGTAATAATAACAACTAATTCCTATTTTAGAAAAAGTATAAGTATTGGAAAATTCAAACAAATAGCAAAGAATACCTCGGAAATGGTCCTCTCGACAAAAAAATGTATGGGACATAAATTATGTGTTTTAACGAGATCTACATCTTTTGTGCAGTAACATTTTGTCTATCTCTTACGGTTTACCAGTTATGCAAAAATCATTCAAATGAATATGACTTTTAGGGACATTCCCAGAAAATTAAGATTTACATTCAATGTGCCATGAAAACATAGTAAATGTATGATACTTTAATCAAAATCGTTAGAGCCATTTTTCAGAAAATAAAAAGTTTCGAAAAATACTCAATGTATGGGTAGTAAGGGGTGGAAGATTTTCTTGGAAATCTTTGTCGAATCTTTGAAAGATACTGAACCTAAATGTCAAGTTTTATATTTATCCAACCTTTTGTTTTTCAGTTATGCTGTTCACAGACAAACACACACACACGGACCTTTTTCTAAAGATGCTTTTTTGGATTCAGGGGCGTCAAAACATGTATTTTCGGTGAAATATCGATATCGAATTTTTGGGTGGAATGCAATATTTCCGCTACTTGCTAAGGATAGTAGGGAAAGTAAAAAGAAATAGCGATTGCAGTTGAGAGAGGTATAAAGTATTTGAAAATTCAAACCAATAACAAAGAATATCTCAGATGGTTAACACCACAAAAAAATTTATTTGACATAAATTGTATGCTTTTGTAGTTATATTCTGTTAATTTCTTGCACTTTAAAAATTATACAAAAGTGATTCATACTGAAGAGGACTTCACAGGCTATATTCAGAAAATCCAAGGTATACATATAATGGAAACTTCTTTAAAAAAATCTGATGTGTTACATTCACATGACTTTCTCTACTCTTGTACAAACTATTTTTACAAACTCTTATTCTCCATCTATTTCATATTAATCGAGATAAACATTTGCAGAAACGATCTTTTGACATGCAAATAGAATTACATTTTACACCCAGCGACCAGTTCTAAAAATATTTGACTACTATGTTCCCCTTGTTTTGCATTTGCAAGAGCAATATAGAAATACATTAGCCTTTAAGCATAGACATATCTCTTATTAGCTTGTTGCTAGGTGCATCACCATTCTCTTTGCCACACATTAATACTCTTTGCATATCCAAGACAAAAAAATGAATAATAAATTCCCATTTGAGAAAATAAGTATTGCAAAATTTAAGGGAATAACAAACAATATCTTGAAAATGGTTCATTCAAAACAAAAAATGTATATGACATAAATTGCGTATTTTAACGCGATCTACATTTTCTGTGTAGTGAAATTTTGTCTATCTCTTATGGTTTACCAGTTATGCAAAAGTCGTTCACAATGAAGAATACTTTTGGAGACATTCCCAGAAAATTCAATATATACATTTTATTTGTCGTGAAAATATCTTAAATATATGATATTTTAATCAAAATCGTTAGAGCCATTTTTTAGAAAATTACAATTTTCGAAAAATGTTCCATGTAAATGTTAATCTGGGGTGGGAGGATTTTCTTGAAAACCTTCGTGTCGCATCTCTGGAAGATACTGAACCTAAATACCAAGTTTGGTGTTTATCCGACTGTTCGTTTCTGAGTTATGCTGTTCACAGACAGACACACACACACACACACACACACACACACACACACACATAAACACATACGGACATGTTTCCAAAAATGCTTTTTTTTGGATTCAGGGGATCTCAAAACGTATATTTCCGGTGAAATTTCGGTATCGAATTTTTGGGTGGAATACAATACTTCCCCTACTTACTATACGTTGTAGAGAAAGTAATATGGTATTTTATTCAAAATCCTTAGAGTCACTTTTGAGAAAATAAGAAATGGCGACTTCTTTCATGAAAAGGGTAGTTTTGTGTGGGGGATTTTCTTGAAAACCTTCATCTGCTGAACTTAAATATCAAGTTTGGTATTTAACTGATTTTTAATTTTTGAGCTATGCTGTTCACACCACATACAGACTTTAGAAAAAAAAATTTTGGGGGGGAGGGAATTCAGATAATCTCAAAACTGTGTTTCAAGTGAAATCTCAATATCGAATTTTTTGGTGGAAATCAATATTTCCTCAACTGACTATGGGTTAAAAGAGAAAGATAAATTAGGGAAAGTAAAAAGGAATTTACCTACGGCAAACAAACCTTTGTAACCTTACTAGGCGTATGAGTTTTCCGCTTATAGTAATTAATTGTAAAAATGTAATTAGAAGCTCGATCGGAACAACACTTTTAACATCAAATGCAACAAAGTGGCATAACTGAGCAAACGAAGAGTTAAAATAATAGAAATTTAATAAATAGATACGTAAACACTAAGGAAAGTTGTTTTTGGATATCCTATATTATTACACACTATTCAGCTATAAAGACATTGTATTCGTTTTAATCAACTAGAAGCCAGAATGTGGAAATATTATAAAACGTAACAACGTACCTAGAAATATTCTCATCTTGATCTCCATTTACAGTACATGGGGAAAGACTGTTATGTTTTAAGTATAACTTATTTATGAATTACACTAAGTACATAATCTTTAACTCAAGGTTGCAATAACTTGAGTAAGTGCTGTCATTAGTTAAAAGGCTGGTGCTATATTTTGAATGGGCTTAAAATCTAAGAATTGAATTTTGGAAAGTTTTTGGGAATTAATAGTTCATTGGCTGCTCTTAACTATTTTGATTATGCGCATACCAAACGAAGAGACTGGATTGGATGTATCATTTATATCGGTTTTATAGCATGGCGTCGTCCTGGACTTTACTCCAGCACATACATGTTTGAAAGCCGTCATTGCTGAGCAGTGCTAATACCACCATCAGGTTAATGATCCTAAATGAGTTTCATGATGACCCGGAGCCTTTAATGGGTATATATGGGTATGTTTTTGAAACACCGGAGCTTATGAAAATGAAATCGTATTATGTCCTAACGAAGAACTCCTCACTCATCGTGGAAACTCAACATTTGGCTGGCCAAGCATTGCTCTCCTTTCTAAAAGTTAGTTTCCGGTAGCATATGTTTCTTTCATTAGCGATGCTCAAACATAGGCAAGGAATTACACCGTTCACCGATATGTAATCTATGTATACCGGCTGAAACAGCCACCCGAATAAATCTTTTCTTAAAATGTGCAACCTGTTCAGTGACAGGTCCATCTTCATCGATGGTTGAGAGCGATGGGTTTTTTAGGGCGTAAAAATCCTTAGCATGGCTTCCTTCGGAAGGGAAGTAAAGCCGGTGGTCCCGTGTCGTAGATTTACTCATCATTACTGATTTACATCTGAGCAAAATTTTCGGTCTTTCACGCCCAATATAGAATGGGACGCTAAGAATCATAGTAGTTAAAGAGCGTTCATAAATACAACTCAATTAAAAAAATCTGATGTGTTACACTCACATGACTTTCTCTACTCTTGCACAATCTATTTTTACAAACGCCTATTCTCCATATGCTTCATGTTAATCGAGATATCGAGATGTCAATCTTATTGATAATTTTCTTGTAGATGCAAGGGAAATATGGTAGCTTTTAAGCGATAGTCAAATATTTTAACGCTGGTTGCTATGTGGCGCATTCCATTCTCTTTGCATGTCCAGGACATAAAAAAAATGAATAACGAATTTGGGAAAAAGTATAAGTATTGGAAAATTTAAGGAAATAACAACAATATCTCGAAAACGGTTCACTCAACAAAAGAAATGTATATGACATAAGTTGTGTATTTTAACGCGATCTACATTTTTTGTGTAGTAAAATTTTGTCTATCTCTTATGGTTTACCAGTTATGCAAAAGTCGTTCACAATAAAGAATACTTTTGGAGACATTCCCAGAAAATTCGAGATATACATTTCATTTGTCATGACATTACCCTAAACATATGATATTTTCATCAAAATCGTTAGAGCCATTTTTGAGAAAATTAAAATTTTCGAAAAATCTTCCATGTAAAGGGTAGTCTGGGGTGGGGGGATTTTCTTGAAAACCTTCGTGTCGCAGCTCTGGAAGATACTGAACCTAAATACCAAGTTTGGTGCTTATCCGATTGTTCGTTTTTGAGTTATGCTGTTCACAGACACACACACACACACACACACACACACGGACATGTTTCCAAAAATGCTTTTTTTGGATTCAGGAGGTCTCAAAACGTGTATTTCCGGTGAAATCTCGGTATCGAATTTTTGGGTGTAATGCAATACTTCCCCTACTTACTATACGTAGTAGAGAAAGTAAAAATTTAAGCACTACAAAATCTGCCTCGCACTGAGATTTTAAAACTAATATTTCAATTCTGGCATGAGTTGTGGCTAGCACATGTAATATAATAATAATAATAATAATAATAATAATAATAATCATAATAATAATAATAATAACGTATATGAACCCCTAATAGACCTTAAAGCTGTTGCCAGGGTACAACATATAAGCAAAGTTTTGAGTCTATTGCGTAGTTCTAATACAAAGCTAGATCAGATTTGCTACTTGCTGTGTTCCAAATCTTAATGGATCACCGACATTCAGTCTATGCATCGAAGTAACAGTTATAGTTCGAGTTTTATGAAATAGCTTTACTTCCTCGCTCCCTCTGCTTTAGTATAGAACTGAATACTTCTGCATAAAATATCAAGGACATCAGCTAAGATTTTAGAGATCGGTTGGGAACAGTTTAAAGTGATGTTTACAGTATTCTGCCCGGAGCAATTGAGAATTTGAAATTAAATAAAAATGACCCTACACCACCAGATACAATAACACACGTCGATAATTAGCAATCAAAATTATTATTTGGATTGACCACTCACCTCATTTGACAAGCCATAGAAATACAAAGCTTCTTTTCGGTTTGAATCGTATAGTTTCGAGACACACAATTATTTTTGAACTGCTAATCCTTTCAAATAGATGGAACCTTTGCTAAGATTCTGTACAATGAAACATCACTTCGTGTGCTTTTATCTCTCTAAGTCAACCGATTGCTTTTTAAGCTTTCTGCAGCTCCATATTCCAATCCTCTTTTATTTATTTCCAGTAGGTTATACCCGAGCAATAATTTTCAGCAACGCATTCATGGGGGTTTAGGTGAATTAACCATTTAAATCAAGCTAGAACTATCTCTAAAGATTTTTAATCAAACAAGAGGTATACATATGAGTTTAGCTAATGATGTATGGCGTATAACAGGTGGCCCAAGCGCGCCGTATTTCAAGTGTGTATATAACCCTTCGTGCGTTAAGAGAGTTGCAGAACTCAACGGGGCCATTCCAAGTTAAAACAGTCAGTAGGAACTGGCGTTTGGCCAAAGAATAAAAATACGCAAGCATACAATATATAACCGGATTCTGCTTCGTTTGGAGAGCATTGTAATGCTTATGACAGCACTAGAATTTATATCAATTCATTAAATATTAAAGGACAAGTGTGGTTAGTGTCCAATATCGTTTAACTTGCTTTAGTATTCTTGATAAATATTCAGCTTGGGAGGTATATCTTACTATTCCTGGCTAAAGTAGTTGTTCTAGCTGCCAACAGAATTCATTCAAGTTAGTCCGTCAAACAGCTATCTCACAATTCAACTATTTCAAGCTTTCATACGTATCCATTGAGAAGGCAAACGTAGATTAGGAAGGCTATCGATCAAAAACTACATTTAAATAGAAAAGTTTGAAACAAAGAAAAAATAAGGCTTCCGTAGCAACTTAGGAGAAGACCTGGAGGCGGCTTAGGCTGTATCCACATGCTTGAGAGTTACAGGGAAAGGGAAGACTTTACCTAAAGAATAATAAGCATTTTTGTATTGTGTATCTATTCGAAAGGCTCGAGATGTGTATAACCATCACCCAACTCTTGCTTTCTAGCTCATCAAGAGAGAGACAAACACTTATTACAGAAAAATATAGGTCTCATAAAATATAAAATTATGTCAGAAATGTTTGTGGTATTCATATTTTACGAAGTATTTGCTGTTGTTCCTTTGAATTATGAGTTCGTTTAATTGCTTCAATTTACTAAAAGAGGCCACTTGCCACTGCTATTTTCAAAATCGAATCTTAATATGTTTACGAAGTAATGGCACGATAGTATCTTGGTATAGAACGAAAGACACTGTGCTCTGAAGCTGAGCGCTCAAAGAAAACATCAATAAAACACGGTATACAAAAGGAGCCCAGAATTTGAACTACACCTACCACTGTAGCATCACAGCTTAGCACATAACGACCTGCTGTTGGCTGTTGTCTCAGGCTTAGCGTAACAGAAATCATTCTAGTGAATGTATATAATGACATCATTAGTATCAGGAAACAGATAGAAAACAAACACAGTGTTACATTCACATTACTTTCTCTACTCCCTATCATTTATTTTTACATAGTTTTTACAAGCTATTCTTACGCATGCTTATTTTTACTTTCTCTGCTACGTATAGTAAGTAGGGGAAGTATTGCATTCCACCCAAAAATTCGATATCCAGATTTCACCGGAAATATATGTTTTGATATCCCCCGAATCCAAAAAAAAAGCATTTTTGGAAACATGTCCGTGTGTGTCTGTGAACAGCATAACTCAGAAATGAACAGTTGGATAAACACCAAACTTGCTATTTAGTTTCAGTATCTTCCAGAGATGCAACACGAAGTTTTCAAGAAAATCCCCACACCCCAGATTACCCTTTACATGGAACATTTTTCGAAAATTTTAATTTTCTCAAAAATGGCTCTAACGATTTTGATTAAAATATCATATATTTAAGATACTTTCATGACAAATAAAATGTATGTCTTGAATTTTCTGGGAATGTCTCCAAAAGTATTCTTCATTGTGGACAACTTTTGCATAACTGGTAAACCATAAGATATAGACAAACTTTTACTACACATAAAATGTAGATCGCGTTAAAATACACAATTTATGCCACATACATTTTTTGTTGAGTGAACCATTTTCGGGATATTGCTTGTTATTCCCTTAAAATTTCCAATACTTTTTCTCAAATGGGAATTCGTTATTCATTTTTTTTGTCCTGGTAATACATAGAGAATGGAATACTCCACATAGCAACCAGCTCTTAAAATATTTGACTATCGCTTAAAGCCTACCAATTCCCCTTGCATCTACAAGAAAATTAGCAATATGGAGGATAAGAAGTAATCCTAATTAAAGAAAAAATCCTATCCCGCGGCTGGAAATCGAGCCCGGGACCTTCAGGGTTCAGCGAGCTGAACACTCGACCACGGAGGCAGTCTATGGATTATTTTATTTCGTCTTTTCTGTGCGTGTGCGTCTGCTTGTATAGTAAAATACCCCTTTGAACTGTTGCATGCTGAGTGCTACCATGTGCCCTAATGTAAAGGAACAGATCCAGTACTCCAATAACTGGGAGGAGTCGTGGAGCCAATCCCACATGTGATCCATACAGCTTAGTCACTGTTCCACTTGAAAACAGTTTCCGTCGTGGTCTCGCATTTCCCTGGTCACTAAAAGCTTTCACAAAGTTCAAGTGGAAAGGGAGGCCATTTGCCTTGCATCATCAAATGTCTATCTGAGCGCATAAACATGAAATCGGACGCCCAGTCCCTGAAGGTATTTCGAAGTAGTACACCTACACCTACTTAAGGTGTACCAACTTAAGCCTTAGCTATAATTCCCAAAATGTTTCGTTGTTTTGAAATTCAAACATTCATAAATAAAAAATTAATGCTAGCTTTGTAAAACACTAATAAGAAATGTTTTCCTAAATGTACCAAAATATCTTCTAAACGGCGGTTTTTCATGTATAGTTCCTCTACTAGTTAGCTATAATAGGTAAGGGAAGTAGGTATATATTCCATATAAAAGTTCGATATAAACATTTCGCCAGATTTCACCTACAACAAAATTTGCAATGAAAGTATTTCTGCAAATGTTCATCTGTATTAAAATGAATTAGAAACATAATCCATTGTAAGAATAGTTTGCAGTAGGAATATTGAAATAAACTATGAATGAGTATAGAAAGTAATATGACTGTAACACCGGATTTTTCTTAAAAACCTGCTACATTGAATATTTTCCTTTTATATCTCACCGATTCAATGGACATATCCATTAGTTTTATTCCAGGTTACTATATGGTTTTCGTTAAAAAAGGTTTGAGAGAATAAGTAATTGCCTTTTACAGAAAACGATGGCACATATAGTGAACTTAAACTTTACATTCTTTCCCGAAATTCATAAATACAGGGTGAATCACCTAAAACTTGCACCGCAAATATTTCAGAAATGGAAAGCGCTATTGACGTACAGTTTTTCACAGCATTGGTTGGTAGTCAGGGGCTCGTACATTTAGCCTATAAACAGATTTTAATAATACTGAGAAAGTGTATTTTTTGAGCAAACATACAATTTTTAAATGGAACAATGCCTAGTTACATCAACAGAATAAAGGTAGGTAAATTTGAATGTCAATGGTCTTTGTTGCAGGATTCTAGTAGAAGTGGTTTACGAGAAATCATATTTTGAAAAGTTTCCACCCCGACAATTTTTTGTCCCATTCAACCTGCTTAGTTGCTAGGTACGATGTTGTTATGTTTGTTTGCATTGTGTGTTCTGTTCATTGATTGCATTGCGACTTTCTGGTCAGTTAGTTTGTGACAGTTCAAGCAGTACGTCGTGAGTGGAAAATGGGGTTTACTAATTCAGAAACAGCCGACATGCTTATGGTGTGGAGAGTGTAGGAAGAATGCAATTCGTTCCTGTACGGTGTATGCGGAAACGTATTCAAATAGACGTCAACCATCTCGGCAATTATTTATCAACCTCTTCAACCAATTACGTGAAAGTGGTGCTGTAACACCTAGAAAACGTAACAGAAACAAACAAATGACTGGAGAAGAGGCAGAAATTAATGTTTTGGCTGCCGTTGCAGTAGATCCGCAAATTAGTGCCCCACAATCGCACGTGGAAGTGGCATAAGTCAGGCAAGTGTACTGCGCATTCTCCATCGACATAGGTTCCATCCCCATCACATCTCTCTCCATCAAGAGCTGCATGGAAACGATTTTGAGAATCGTGTTAACTTTTGTACATGGGCATTAAGACATGATACTCCAGATTCATCATGTATCTTGTTTAATGATGAGGCAACATTTACTAATCATGGCCGGGTAAACCACAGAAACATGCACTATTGGTCTGTTGACAATCCCCGTTGGCTTCGTCAGGTGGAACGTCAGCGTCCATGGAGTTTAAACGTGTGTTGTGGGATAGTGAACCATCAGCTCATAGGCCCTTTGTTCATAGAAGGAACAATGAACTCGCACAAGTATCGTAGCCTCCTGACAGACAATCTGCCACAGATGCTAGATGATATTCCTTTGAAGACTAGGAGGAACCTGTGGTACCAACATGATGGCTGTCTAGCCCATAGTGCACGAAGTATTACAGCTTGTCTTAACGGATTGTTTCCAAATCGTTGGATTGGACGAAGAGGACCTGTACCTTGGCCGGCCCGTTCACCGGATCTGATCCCTTTAGTCTTTTTTTCTGTGGGGAAGGCTGAAAGACACTGTCAACAAGGATGTACCAACTACACCAGACGATATGAAACAACTTATTACTGCTGCCTGATCTGAAATTTCCACTGGAATGGTAGAACGTGTGCAGCAGTCTTTCCATAGCAGACTGGAAGCGTGTATTGAAGCTGCCGGTGGTCATTTTGAACACAACCTTTGAAGGGCTATGTTCTCTTTACTTGTAAGAATCCACAGAAGTATTGTAATTCCCTTTTGTTTTTTCTTTAGTTTGTGCTACCACAGGTTGTACAAGTGTCGGTGCGTAAAAGTTTCAAAATAAGATTTCTCGTAAACCATTAGCACTAGAATCTTGTAACAAAGACCATTGGCATTCTAATTTACCCTACCTTTATTCTGTTGGTGTAACTAGGCATTGTTCCATTTAAAAAATTGTATGTTTGCTTAAAATTACACTTTCTCAGTGTTATTAAAATCTGTTTATAGGCTAAATGTACGAGCCCCTGACTACCAATCAATGCTGTGAAAACTACACATCAATAGCACTTTCCATTTCCAAAATATTTGCGGTGCAAGTTTTAGGTGATTCACCCTGTATAGTATAGTTTAAAACGCCAGCATCACATTTTCTCCCATTGTTTTTTATCGCCTATGTTGATAGCTGATACCTTAGGGTTCATAGGGAATTCTAAGCTGCTTTAGAAGGACTGCGCCTCTTAACGCGAAAGAAAATATTTTAGTTGGCATTAATATCAAGGTATTTTAGGGCATTTTTAATTTTATAAAGGAAGTCGGCCGAATATTCTACTTGAATAGTTTTCATTACTACTGCGATGACAGACTTTATAATATATTCCTTGTTTTATTACAGGGATCTTAGTGAAATGCTACGGCATCTTAGTCTTGAGTTCGTCCTAGAATAGAGTAGTCTATGCAAAACTGCAAGTAAAAATATGCATTCCTGATGAGGCGACTTGAAATTCTGCAGTTAAAATTCATTGTGGCCCTTCAACGCAATGACGAGTTTAGATTGTTAGGAATGCGCACATCATTGTTTATATTTCAGAAACAGAATGAATTATACAACGCCTAAAGCTGAACATTGCTTATGCTGGTTGTTTTTTTCTTCTCAAGAACTAAGACATTGTTATAGCAATAACAGGACCTCTTTTCTCTTCCGAAGTTAATGCAATCCACGAACGAATTTCGATAACACGCGTTTCAAAAACACAGCATATAATAGCACGGTTACCAAGCCCCAGTGCTCTACGGAAACATCCGTGTTTTACTAAATCTTCTTTTCTTGCCAATTCCATCACCCGTTTTAGTTTAATGCAGCAGCCCTATCTCCCATGTGTAAGAACAACGCGTGTCGTCTGGAGTTATGTGACATGCATATATCGATAACAATCGATGACTGCTTCGTGTTCCAAAATCGAATTAGCATATTTTCTAAGTTTATACACCGCAATGTCACTATGGATTTTCAGAGCATACCTATAGTGTTACACCCAACGATATGAACAAGGACACGTTTCATGACGTATTGTGTGATAAATGGCGCAATAAGAAAGCTAGATTCTACAATCGTTTACAACGTAAGAACATTCTCGTTAGTAACTTTTGTTTTTTTGAAGTGCTGTTTCATTATACACTTTATACCACCTGCTAGTCTCTTAAGCCCCTTGTACACGATCAAATTTTTGTCAAATTCAATACTTTACAAGACCTTTCAAGAGTTGTCACAACTTTACAGCTTTTCTTGTCAAATTGCTTCCAATGCTTTTAAACTATTTGAAAGTCTTGAAAGCAAATAAGTACATGCTCTAAACGATCAATGATTTGATGGCTTTAGCCAATGAAATGCGAGTATTTACAGTGCGTCACGAAATCTGTAACATGACGGAAAGCAAAAACTAAACAAAAAAGGCTACCCAGCCAAGGTATGTTGAATGCGAATTGATTAGGTTATACATAAGTTGGTCATCTACATATGTCTAGAACTCTGTGGATTACCACAAGATGGAGCAGATGAAGGCATATGAAGAAATAATTGCCAGGCAGATTTCCGAACTAAGTATACATTAATGCAATGTTACATAGTGTGGTTAATGTATCAGTTGGTGTTATTTCCATTGTATTCCATAATCGTAATGTGATTTCATTGGATATAATACATGAAAGTGCTACATAATATTGGTATAGAACAGTATTTCATTGCAAACTGTTATACGGTGACGCAAATAGTAAATTGCTTTGTGCGTGATAAATAAAAGGGTTTCATTTTCAAAAAATCTGATGTGTTACACTCACATGACTTTCTCTACTCTTGTACAATCTATTTTTACAAACGCTTATTCTCCATATGCCTCATGTTAATCGAGATATCGAGCTGTCAATCTTATTGCTAATTTTCATGTAGAAGCAAGGGGAATATGGTAGGTTTTAAGCGATAGTCAAATATTTTAACGCTGGTTGCTATGTGGCGCATTCCATTCTCTTTGCATGTCCAGGACAAAAAAAGTGAATAACGAATTTGAGAAAAAGTATAAGTATTGGAAAATTTAAGGAAATAACAAGCAATATTTCGAAAACGGTTCACTCAACAAAAGAAATGTATATGACATAAATAATGTATTTTAACGCGATCTACATTTTTTGTGTAGTAACATTTTGTCTATCTCTTATGGTTTACCAGTTATGCAAAAGTCGTTCACAATGAAGAATACTTTCGGAGATATTCCCAGAAAATTCGAGATATACATTTCATTTCTCATGACATTATCTTAAACATATGATATTTTCATCAAAATCGTTAGAGCCATTTTTGAGAAAATTAAAATTTTCGAAACATTTTCCATGTAAAGGGTAGTCTGGGGTGGGGGGATTTTTTTGAAAAGCTTCGTGTCGCATCTCTGGAAGATACTGAACCTAAATACCAAGTTTGGTGTTTATCCGACTGTTCGTTTTTGAGTTATGCTGTTCACAGACACACACACACACAGACACACACACACACACACAGACACACACGGACATGTTTCCAAAAATGCTTTTTTTGGATTTAGGAGGTCTCAAAACATGTATTTCCGGTGAAAACTCGGTATCGAATTTTTGGGTGGAATGCAATACTTCCCCTACTTACTATACGTAGTAGAGAAAGTAAAAAAGACAACTTGTAAATACACATTTATGACATCAAATCTTGTCCAATCTTGTCACATATTGAAAAATGTTTGACAATTTTTCTCGTAAACACTTGAATTGAGGAAAAAGTTTGATCGTGTACAAGGGACTTTAAACAATTTACTTGCTATCAAATTCTCACTCTCTCTACCAAATATTTAGAGGAAGTGTTCTATTCAACCCAAAAATTCCTTACTGAGATTTCAGTGGAAATACGTTTGAAGTCCACAATTAATCAAAACACACACACACGCACACATGCACACAAGAAGCATTTTATAAAAAGTATAGCGCGCACATAACTCAGAAAGGAAAGTGGAATAAATGTCAAACTTAATAATTAAATTCAGCATCTTTCAAAGATATTCAAGAAAATCCATCACCCAATCTATCCTTTACATGCAAAATATTACATTATTTTTTTATTTACTCAAAAATACCTCTACCGATTTAGATTAAAGTCCATGTATTAACATATCTGCATTACTAATAAAGTGCATCTCTTGGATTTTCTACGATTAGTGTATAAAACTTCCTTTATTCCGAATGAATTTTGTATAATTTTGTATAATTGACAAAGCATAAGAGATAGACACAAGAAATGTACATCTCCTTATAAGACGAAATTTATGTCGTAATTTTTTGTGGCATTATCCATTTCCGAGGTAGCCCTTGCTCTTAGTTTGAGTTTTCCAATATTTTATATGGGTACTTTATATGCCTGGTCACCATTCTTTTGTGACATGCAAATAGTATGGAATTCCAAAGTCAGCATGTTTTAAAAATTTGACCATCACTTCTGCCTCATGTATCTCCTTGTACTTTCGAATCGCGAAATGAAACAATTTATCTCAGAACTTGAAGTCGATTGAAAAATACCTATTTTTACTTTCTCTACCACTTACCTTAGTAAGTAGAGGAAGTATTGCATTCCACCCAAAAATTCAATACCGAGATTTTTCTGGGATTGTGCGTTTTGAAATTCCCAGAATAAAAGACTTCCCCACAAAAAACGCACTTTAATAAAAAGGTTCGTGCGCGCGTTTGTCAACAGCATAACTCAAGAACGAAAAGTCGGTAAAGTACCAAACTTGGTATTTAAGTTCAGAATTTTCCTAGGATGCAATGTGAAGATTTTAAAGAAAATCCCACCATCCCAAACTACCCATTACATAGAAAATTGACGCAGCCACGCTACGTCCTCCAACAATGAAGGCTCGAGCATGAGATCTTAAACAATGGGTATGCGTGGATGTGTACAGAGAAACACGAACACTTTCTTGGAACACTTATTTTCACCATTTAAAATAAAACTTAAGGTTTGCCGATCACTTTTAAATGCATACGATGCTACTGTGTCTTTACCAAGACCGAAGATTATTAACTACAGCTGAACGTTCTACCCTCTTGCATGTTCACCGCCAATGTTCACAACTCGACGAGAATGTCGTCCCGCTTTCACCGATCGCTCAGGACAGAATTAATTTCACCACCGCGCTACAAAGAGGAACAACTCATAACTTCCCCTATCTCTCCTCAAAACTCTCCTCAAACTTAGCGTCATGAAGCCTCTAATGACCTTCACATCTCGGCCAGTGCAACTGTGCCCATAAATTCCCAGAGAAACTGGCTTCAGCTATTTTACCCTTTATACCTGGGGCTGGTCCCTAATTAGCTAAACTATGCCTGTCTGGTCTTTCTGTAGCTTTTACAGTCAACAATTTTCCCAATGCTTCTCCTTTTTATACATACACTGAAATTAAATATTTTATTATTTATTTTATATCACTATCCTTCTCAGATTATTATGATAATTATTGACTTCATAATTTCGGCTTCAAAATATTCATTATTTTTTATTTTCTCCATAATGTTTCAAAGGATTTTGATTAAAATACCATATGTTTAAGATATTTAAATGACAAATGAAATGTAGATCTTGAAGATCCTGTGGAGTCCTCTATATTTTGAATTACTTTTGTATAGTTGGTACACTGTAAGAGCGAGACAAAATCTTACTGAACAAAAAAAAATCTGATTTGTTGCACTCAATTATTTTTGCTACTCACTCTTGAACAAACTATTCTTACAATCGATTATTCTTCTATCTACTTCATGTTAATCGAGATTAACAGAGAGTTTAATCAGATTACATTTTCAACGGGATTAGGGGAATACAGTAGGCTTTAAACGATAGTCAAAATTTTAAGAGTAGGCCGCTATATAATGACCTTGAAATTCTATGCTCTTTACATGACCAGGAGAAGACGAAAAGAAAGAAAGAAAGAAAGAAATGAATAATGACTTCCATTTTAGAAAAGTATTTTAAAATGCAAACCAATAACAAGAAATATCTCTGAAATGGCTAAGGACACAAAAATAAATGTAGTTTAGATAAATTATGTGCTTTAACGAGATCTACATGTTTTGTGTAGTAAGATTTTATCTATCTCTTATGTTTACGAG
The DNA here is from genome assembly GCA_030765065.1 of Deroplatys truncata. Classification (NCBI taxonomy): domain Eukaryota; kingdom Metazoa; phylum Arthropoda; class Insecta; order Mantodea; family Mantidae; genus Deroplatys; species Deroplatys truncata. The sequence goes on along the minus strand of CM060980.1, from coordinate 29,920,037 downwards.
TTACGCAAAGGTCATTCAGAATGTAGAAGACTTCAGATTCAAGATATACATTTCATTGGTATGAATACATCTTAAACATATGTATTTTAATCAATATCGTTGGAGTCATTTTTAAAAAAAAGCAACATTTTCGATACTTTTCCTTGTAAAGGGTAGTTTGGGGTGGAGGATTTTCTTGAAAATGTTCGTGTCGCATCCTTGGAAAACGCTGAACTTAAATACCATGTTTGGTGTGTGTGTGTATATATATACACACACGGATCTTTTTCTAAAAATGCTTTTTTGCATTCAGGTGCCTCAAAACGTATATTTTCGGTGAGATCACAACATCGAATTTTTGGGTGAAATACAAACTCCCCTACTTGCTGTACGTAACAATTAAAGCACACAATTTATGTAAAATATATATTTTATATGGAATTAACTACTTCCGAGATATTCCTCTTTATTGGTTGAATTTTCAAATGCTTATAGTTTTCTCAACTGGAAAGTTCACATTCTATTCGGTATATTTTTTCTTTATCTTTTTTTTCCCCTCATGCTCGTGCAAACAGCATGGAATTTTAAAGCCCTTACATAGCGACACCTCTTTATACATCTATTGTTTTACCTATCTAAAACGTAATGTGTAAATGTGAATTGAAATTTTATTTGGATTAACAAGAAGCAGATAGAATAATAAGCTTGTTTGTAGAACAATAAGTAGAGAAAGTCATGTGAATGGAACGTCGGATGTTTTGTTCATGGATCACATTCATAGTCTAGATTCTGCGGAGGGTAGGAGGATTCTAGTTAAATGAAACGTCCCCCATCTCAGCCGAGAGTCAAACCCGGAGCGTCTAATTTGGGCAGTTGAACGCCGACCACTCGACTACATAGGCAGACTCATCTAATTCATTTATATTTCTAGTATTATAATTGTGTGTAACCTGATTTCTAAGCTTATGCTTTTTGAAAGGGGATATACCATACATATATAAGAATTGTACAGTAATAATATAATTCACCAAGAAACATGTTAAAATATTCAACATCCAACATTTGTACACAGCAGATTGTAAGAACGGGCGAGCTAGCAAAATTCCAAGTAAAACAGAATTCTAAGTAGAGCACACCTTTCACCGAGCCAAGAGCAGGGAACCGGTAACGGTACGGAGAAATAGAAAGAGACAGCTAGAGAAAAGAAAGAGACGGAGATATTGAATCCGCTTCACAACGCGCCAGGGTGACGCGTGTGCGCACGAATTCGGAGCAACATATTTTCATACATATTAAGGTAATGCGGTCTGAGGACCAATTGGAAACGTCGTTACATTTTTAAACGCAGAGGTGAGCATCAGTAGGCTCAGGTATATAAGGGCAAACAATGCCCCAGAGCCCTCTGTCTCTCTATCTTTTAGAATTGTCTTCGGCACGAAGTGTTACGCTCTTACCGACAGATGCACCTGTGTGTACATAAGGGTGGGAGTGAGTGTGCAGATAGTTAGGCTCCTGACTTATTTAAAGTGGTGGGATTAGAATAATGGGAAAAGCTATCCGCCCACAAATATTTAAATTGTTAATAAACTATACTGATTAAGGGAAATGCAGTTTATTTTTAATTTGCCTCACCCACAATAACCTGAAAACCAAGATTTAGATATATATAGGGAAAAGCTGGGAATGGAAAACTCAACAGCCGACGAGCATCCATAGCCGAGGAACAACACTGCAGCAGATAGCATCAACCCAAAGAACGACGTTTTCCCGCTACAAATAGCGCTCAACAACGATATCCCACTACATTTTGTGCAACAAAGAATTACTTTATGGTTACTTTACATGTAAGTGAGCACAAAGTAAATATATTAAGAATGAGTGTGTAAAAATTAATGTAAATACGAAACACATTCTCAGAATAAGAAAGGATTTCCAATTTTGATGAAAGAAGTGGAGCTACTCTTAAGATATGAGGATTGAGAAAGCAACAGGAGTTGATGGGACTCCAATTATTTAAATGTTTGGATGTAGGAAAGAAGAAAATAATTTCTTTGTATAACTTTAGGATGTGCATTTGCCTCGCTTTTTCCAGGACTGTCCCATATTTTGGCAAAATGCTCCACTGTCCCGAAATTTTTATTGGGGGCGCTCAAATGTTCCGCCTTTTATGAAATCGCTGGACCAACTTATGTTACACTATATTATTTTGTTTCGCAGTTACTGCGCAGGTGTACAGGGTGCAAGGGAAATTATTACATTAAATTAAACCAGTTAGAGTTCTCATTATTCGGGACACATTTTCTATCATATTTTTTTTTTCTGTGACCTTTCCATGCAGAAATATTTTAGGTTTTACGAGAATCTAAAACGGATATGCTCACAACGTTGCAGGGGTTGCTGACCCACACCACGTAAACGGGCTTCACTTTCGCTTTCAGAGTGGCGTGTGTCTCATGAGCGTAAATAAACCAAAGTTTCATGTCTACTACTTCCTAATAATTGCATCTGAATCGTCCAATTACGTATTTTGTAATCTAAACGCACAATCTATGGATATTTTTATCAATTCATTCAACATTAAGCCTGAATACGTTTCGCAAACGATACTGTTGTAATGTAATCAACCAAACCAACTTTCTGGCATGTAGGCACAAAAACCTATATCCTTAGGCCCTTATTCGGCTATTGCATAACTCTTTCGTGCGTTTATTTGAATAAAAGGGCGTGTGGAAAATAAAACCGCTAATCACCTTCAGGTAAAGGAGAGGAATGGGGTCGAGGTTGTGGGTTCAAATCCAGCGGAGGGCGATGGATCTTTTCAGGCGTAAAAATCTTTAGCATGGCTTCCTTTGGAAGGGAAGTAAAGCGTGGTCCCGTGTCGTAGATTTACAGCATATAAAAGAACCTCAAGTATGATAAAGGGGCTTCTGAGCAAAATTTCCAGACATTCACGCCAATATAGAATGCGACGCTAAGGACCATAGTATTTATAGATCGTCCATAAATTAAACTCAATTAAATTTTAAAGGAGTGGGGCACGCTATGTTTTGTTTACGTCCGGAAGCCGGTTCAGATCGCGCGACCTACATCGACCTGTTTGCAATGTTCCCGATTTCTACAGCCACATTACGTCTGCAAAAATGTGTTCGGAATATCGCTTTAAATGATTTATTATTAAGCCCGGGATTTTTAGGTTCTAAAAAGTTAAAATTAGGTTCTATGTATCAGTGTATTAGGATTTTATAGGATCTTATATGTTGAATTTAGGAATTTATAGGATCTTTGGCATATATATATATATATATATATTCATATATATTCATGCAAATCACTGGGCACTTTGTTTAAAACACTAACTTTAAATTGTAAAAAAGTTAAATTAACTGTAACGTTAGTATGTATTTGAAAGTACCAAATTCAATACACCTACGAATAGTATGGCACTGAAAAGCAAACTAATTTCAAGCACTACTGTGCAAAAGTTGAGACACATAATTTAATTTCCAACACTGCATGTGCAAAAGCACTGAGTATACTCATTTTGCTTTAATATTATACTTTAAAAACATACAATTAATTTTAAACACTTCAAAAGTTTTCAGTGCTCATTTTGCACTCCTAGTACGACACTGAATAATGAAGTATTTGGAAAGATTGTGAGGTGTAAACCCCCTTCTGTCTTCTGTTAAAATACGCTTGAAAGCGGAGAAACTGCGTTCCACTACACACGAGGTAAGAGGTGCGAACTACATCTCGGCTATTTCCTTAGGATTCCAACTCAATGATCTCTGCACTTTTCTCCACAGAGAACGCGGCCAATTGTTGCTACGACCTTGAAATCTGGCCTGCGCATCAAAACAGCTTCTAACTTCTTTTTAATAGATTCTCCATTTGGTCCATGTACCACTTTGCTTCTTACCTCTTCTTTGACTTGCAATGCTTCTGTCATGGGAAGAGATGATTCTTCCAATTTTTTTATTGTTCAAAGTGAAAGCAATTTGCTTTGATATAGCTCAACTCTTGTACTGCTGCTCCTGAGTGCAATGCTTTCTTTGCCTTTACAATGACGGCTGCATCAAGTTCATTTAATGAATCAATTACCTCTACGATGCTTGTGTAGTTTTCCGCATAATACATTACTGCTGATAGCCACGTACCCCACTGTGTCACTACAGGCTGTGGAGGCAGCGGTATCGAAGGATATTTCTCTCTGAATATCACCACTCGATTTAGTGCTTTCAAGAAAACCTTCTTCACCGAAGAAATTATTTTGTTGACTGTACGATGCTCTTCCCGAATCTTTACAGCTACCCGGTGGAGTCCATGTGCAAGACAGGTGACATGGAGCATATGAGGATGGAAAGCTTTTAGACATTCACCCACTTTCAACATGCAAGCTGCCTGTCGGTCACTAACAATCTCAATTTTTCCTTTCCTTCTGCATCTATGACCTTTAAAGCATCCCTCACTGCAATTGATATTGTAGAGTGGTTGGTTTGTTGAAGCTCCTTGCATAGGATGACATGCGGCGTACTGGGTTCCTCAGAAGTGAGTTTGCCCACAACTATGGCGGCAATATATCTACCACAAGCATCCGTTATTTCGTCCACACTTAACCAAATGTTGTGGTCAGCGATGTCTGCCTTTGTGTCTTCAATAGCTTTCTCATACAACTGGGGCAATACATTCTTTCTTAAGGTGGACTCATATGGTACTTTAGAGTTGCAAAATTCTTGAAAAAAGTTTTTCAATATTGGGTTTTGTAGTGTAGCAATTGGTATATTGGCGGCAGTAAAAGCTTCACATAAACGCATGCTAAATGAATTAGCTTTGGCTTCATTAGAACTGCTGGCTTTGATGTTAAGAAACTCTACTTCTTTTGAGATTCATTCCTAACAACATTTGCAGAATGAGTTGCTGTTTGTCGATGTTGCACCAAGTGTGACCGTTTTTGCTGGCACTGCAAATTAAATGTAAACAAGAAAATCAGTCAATTTAAATACCCACCGCCGGCAAATAAGTATTAAATAATTTTGGATGTGTGATGGAGTCTAAAGAGAGCATACTTTAAGTTGCACTCCAGTATTATTTTAAAAAATAGCAGGGTGAAGAATTACCAAAACACGAAAAACACAAGAAATTATTCCTACCTGCTTCTGATATGCCTTACAATAAATAACCTTTCCATCTGTAGAAAAGCTTTTGTCGATCAGGATCCACTCGTGGAGCAGAGAACTTCTTGATGATTTGCTTTTGGGCATGGTGCAAACGACTGCTATCGTCACCAGTAACAAGAAGACTGAATATTTTGGCACTGAATTTTAAAAATGTCGTGTTAGAAACTCCCTATAACGGAAGAAGCAATAATGGATACTACTCAACAGCGTTATTAAAATGTTTGCCTCTAGTTTTCACCTATTGTTGCGGCATGTAAACATCACACGTTTCAGAAATGCCGCGTGCCACTGACCACCTCTTTCGACAATAGCTAGAAAATGATAACTGAAGGCGGTAAACGTTTTAATTAGTTTATTATTGTGGCGGACGGTTTAATTAAATGTTATTATTGTAAGGTATTGCGCAAGATTTCATAATCTAATTATTTAATAGTTTCCTTATTCGAACGGTCTCCCTTCGTTTTAAAAATACTTTTATATTCATAAATCAACTCTTATTTGCTTAAATAACCGAATTAGGCACTTTTAGGTTCTATCACGAAAAATAGGTTTTATTAGGTCCTAACGTAAAATTAGGTTTATATAATTGAAGTATATTACTCGTTGGTAACTAAAAACATAAAAAAAAACGAAGTTTTGAGTATAGGAGGTCAGGAATAAAATAGGTCAGAACCTAAGAATCCGGGGCTTATTTATTATGTACTTCAAACCCCTGAGTGATGTCACATAGTTACTACCGAAGCTATGTCAGAAATAAGTTACGCTACTCATCTTATAAGTAACAAACTATTATCTTCGTTACATTCTCGTTGAATAAAACCTCTAATTTAGAACAAAAAGTATTTATTTGTTGTTTTTTTTTAAACCGCTTTTCTAAGGTCAAAGTACTATTTTGCTATTTAATGAATGCTGTTTAATACTTCTATAAAGCATATATTGGAAATAATATAAGTTCCCTTCCACATACTAGGAAGTGCTACTGTATAACTTGCCCAATACTCTATCTTTTTCTGTCATTGTTTTGTGATATTGGTAGCTATGGTGCCTTATCGATTTTAAGTTGTATTTTCGATTCCTCCGGTATCTGTTGATTTTAGATAAGAAATCAGTGTTTCAACATGCCGAATCGATGGTGTAATTTCAACAACATAGAAAGTGATAAAAGGAAACTCACGTGTTGTAAATCAAAACTTAATTACACATGGTGCACGATCTGACGTTGCCAATCACGTTAAGACGAAGAAACATCGCATGAGTGATCAAATAAAAAGTGGTCAGGTGAAAAAACAGAATGAGCAAGTGAAGATCTTGCTCATTGTCAAAACACACTTTAATGGGGTACCATGTGCTGAGTTTTATGATAAAATATCAGAAGAAAATGCACTTCTTGATAAAATACATAAAAGTGAAAAGTACGGAGACATGAAAGTGATTTTAGCATTTCTTTGTTTTGCACACGTAGTTTGTAGCGTTTATGTATTTGTGCAATTTAGCATGTTATAATATTTTAAGGAAAAGTATATGATTTAAGCTAATTATGATAAACAACAAATAGCATTAATGTGAAAATAAAATCGATTTGCAAAGGATTAATAATGAGGTAAAGATGCATAAAGTAAATGTTGAATATATTTTAAAACAATATAGGTTCGAGCAGCACAGAGAAAGAAAACCTGATGTGATACATTCACATCACTTTCTCTACCCTCTATAGTGGGCGTAGAACTATTACAGCTTATTTTTCTATCTACTTCATTTTAATTCAAATAAATCTTTGCAGAAACAGCTAAATTACACATTTGGTTATACAAGGTGAGCCAAAAGACTCCAAACCACCTGCGCAGTGTTTCTCCTGTCCGCGTCCTCGGCGCTCGTTGCCGTCTGCTTCTATGATAGAAAGGCGTGGATGAAACCATACATTTTTAAAAACTACTTTTAAAGGCTTTACTTACCAACTTTATGAAAGGAAATGCTGAAACTGGCCACCGTTGTTGTCCATACATTTTTGGCACCTCTTTAGGAAACTATCCATCATGGAATTTTTGGGGGGAATTTTCCAAACGATGACCGATGTAGTCTAATGTTTCTTCCGTAAGAACCGAACGCCGTCTTTTAGATTTCTTAGCCTGAACACTTCCTGTGGCCTGAAATTTACCGTGAAGTTAATGGATTGTTGTACGGCCTGGAACTTTTACACCTGGAAATCTTTCTGCAAATCGTATTTCACTTGGCGAACTGACCGAGTTAGCCCATACGAATCGTAAATAAATACACGTTGTGCAGTAGAAAACATATACTGAGTCATAATATACTTTGTTACAGGACAAAATAATAAATAACTCGTGATAACTGAACTACTTTACTTCACCGTCAACGCAAAATTGCCCTTCATACTGCACGGCAAAAACAATGTGACTTTGTTTATAGCAGCAGTGCGTTATCATGTTTTTATCATATTTCCACACGCCCAGTGGAAAACCACCGCGCAGTCGGTAATATTGTTCATAAAATACCCCTTCGGGGTAACTTAAAACAAAGTATACAAGACAAACCCACACACCCTGGAAGAATTAAAACAAAATATTCACCAGGAAATTTCTCAACGTGAACTACGCGATGATGGATAGTTTCCTAAAGAGGTGGCAAAAATGTATGTCCAACGACGGTGGCCAGTTTCAGCATCTCCTTTCGTAAAGTTGGTAAGTAAAGTTTTAAAAGTAGTTTTAAAAATGCTGTATGGTTTCATCCGCGCCTTTCTGTGAAAGTGGCAGACGGCAGCGAGCGCCGAGGACGCGGACAGGAAAAACACCGCGCAGGCGGTTCGGAGTCTTTTGGCTCACGCTGTAGATACAAAGACAACAGCGATGGTCAAAATGTTTAAGAACTGGAGAATTTAATTTCAAATTAAATAGAGTTTTATTATGGACGCTCTTTAAGTGCTGTGGTCCCCAGCGTCCCATCCTATTTTGTGCGTGAAAGACCGGAAAAAGATCTCTTGCTCAGAGGCCTCTTTATCAGGCTTGAGGTTCTTTTACGAGCCGTAAATTTACAAGGGACCATCGGCTTTACTTCCCTTCCGAATGAAGCTATGCTAAGTATTCTTAAGCCTGAAAAAATACATAGTACTCCGCCGGGTTTGAATCAGGAACCTCGGGAGCTAGAGGCTAGCATGTTAACCACTACGACGACGACTAAGAACTGCGATTTATACTGTTTCAATGCAATTGCGACAGACAATTGAATGCTGACAGGAGTTAATGACTAACACATGAAAAATTTTAACTACTAATAACGAATATCTCGGAATTGGTTATGCCACAAAAACTTATTTGAAATAAATTGTGTTTTAAAGGACCTACTTCTTTGGACGTACGTTTTCGTCTACAAAATTCCTTCCGAACGAAGAGGACTTCATAGGCTATTTGCAGAAAATTCAAGATATGCATTTTATTTGTCATGTAAATATCTTTACTATATGATATTTTAAACAAAACCGTTAAGAAGCATGGTTTAGAAAATCAAAAGTTTCGATAAATGCTCCATGTCAAACGTAGTTTGGAGATAGTATACTTAAATACTAAGTTTAAGAAAGACCATGAAAGACGAGAATTTTGCTCAGAGGCCTCTTTATCGGCTTTACTTCACTTAGGAAGGAAGCCGTGCTAAGGATTTTTACGCCAGAAAAAATTCATCCCCTCCACCGGGTTTGAGCCCGCGACCTGGAAACTAGAGACTAGTAAAGTACCTGTAGACCACGGAGGACGACAAAATAGATCGCTCGGGGGATCCTGTTTCTGGGCATACGCTTGAGGTGCTGGAACCAATTTTATGTTGATGACAGGTTATATTTCCAGTTCTTGTACGGTGTTTTCATTTCATTGATGATCCCATTTAGTATAGCCTGTTGTTCGGTGCATGAACTTCATTTTACTGATGGTAATTCTATGTTCATCAGGCTTTCTTAAGATAAGCTTCGCTGCTATAACAGAGGGCAGGTCTTGCCAAGGTCTTGTACAGGCGAGTGCGGATATGTTTTTGGACTTTGAAAGGTTTCATAACACTGGTGATAATGCCAGCAGACTTATTGAATTTAAGATTTTTTATGTCTAGATTAGTAAAAATGAAAGTTTAATTCCAAGGTAATTGAATTCGCTAACCCTTTCTAAAAGTTTGTCATGTACGGGGCGTATTTTTAAAGTAAGTACCGATATTTTTTTAAAAAATAACAGGACATTATTTTCCGAATAACTTCTTTATCATTCATTACCTTACATTACTTCATATAATCACTGCCGTTATTCAGGTACTTTTCCTAACGGGAAACCAGTTTTTGTACGTCTTCGTCAAAGAATGATGCCGCCTGTGATGAAAGCCAAATCTGCACTTTTTGTTTCACAATATCGTCCTTGACATTTTTTCCACCAAGATATTTCTTCAGATGAAGAAACAGATGAAAATCCATCGTGCTAAATTCAGAGTGTGGAATTGATGCGCGATCAGCTCTTGAGTTTGTTTGGCTGTGTGTGGACGGGCATTATCACTCGTTATTATTTCCCCATAAACCTCACACAATTGGCGATGAATGTTTGCTGGGGTTACATTTCTCGCATTCAAAAAACGAATCACTGAACTGGCTTCACAGCCAGCGGTCGTTCGATGTTTTGAACATTTCGATGCTCTAACAACAGAAAACACAGTGACGATCGCTCACAGCTGCGTCTGGCTTCTTAATGAGAGGAAGAAATGATCGCGAATCCTCAAAATCGCGACTGCAGCGCTTCAGCGGCGAAATATTAAAGCGGTATTTACTTTAAAGACACGTCTCCTATACAAATTTGCTGCGTAGAGTTTCTTTGCCACAGAATGTCATTTCCTTTGTTTTCTCTGTGGATATTTCAATGTGATATGCACGAGCTATTAATGTTAAAGTATAGATTGATTGACGCAAATCATCTCTGAAGTGGCTAGTAAGACCAAATCATCTGCAAACTACAGGGCATCTAGGTGTTAATGTCGATTTATAGTTATATGACCATGCCTTTGTTTCTAAATCTTGTATTCTTATAAGTATTCGTATAAATATTGAACGAGAGAGGAGAGAGAGGACATCTTTGTTTGACACCGGTAAACTTTTTTAATCGATCGGAGATTCTCTCAACAATTTTAACAGAAATGAAAGTTTCTTGAAATTATAAATAGCATAAAGCAGGTGTTCCACACGAGATTAAAATATTCTAATGCCTTGAAGCTGAAACTTTCACTGTTCAACAACCCCATGAAAACTGAAATGAGCAATCAACCCTCTGACCTTCAAATGGAGATATGTGACCTTCAGAGAGATCTTTTCTTCCAAGCTAAAATGTATGACATTCCCGAGGATTTCTGGAGACTTTTAGCATAAGACCGTTTTGCTTAAATGCATAAATGTGCAATTGAAGCATCCTCATTATGCGTGTGAAAGTGCTTTTTACTTTCTCTACTACGTATAGTAAGTAGGAGAAGTATTGTATTCCATCCAAAAATTCAATGTCGAGATTTTTTCGGAAGTAATGCTTTAAGCCCCCTGAAACGAAACAAACAAAAAAGAAGCACTTTTAGAAAAAGGTCCGTGTGTTTGTGTGTGTGTGTGTGTGTGTGTGTGTGTGAGTGAGAGAGAGAGAGAAATGTAGTTTTATTTATGGACGCTCTTTAACCACTGTAGATCTTAGCGTCCCATTGTATATTGGGGATGAAAGAACGGTAATTTTGCTCAGAGGCCTCTTTATCAAGCTTGAGGTTCTTTTACGTGCCGTACATCTACGACACGGGACCACCGGCTTTACTTCCCTTCCGAAGGAAGACATGCTAGGATTTTTACGCCCGAAAAAATTCATCGCCCTCCGCCAGGTTTGAACCCCCGACCTCGGGAACTAGAGGCTAGCATGGTAAGCACTACACCACTATTTGTGTGTCATTGTGTCTGTGAACAGCGTAACTCAAAAATAAAAAGTCGGATAAATAGTAAACGTTTTTTGCTTTCTCTATTACGTATAGTAAGTAGGGTAAGTATTGTATTCCACCCAAAAATTCGATACCGAGATTTCACCGGAAATACATGTTTTGAGACCCCCTGAATCCAAAAAAGCATGTTTGGAAACATGTCCGTGTGTGTGTCTGTCTGTGTGTCTGTGAACAGCATAACTCAGAAACGAACAGTCGGATAAACACAAAACTTGGTATTTAGCTTCAGTATCTTTCAGAGATGCGACACAAAGGTTTTCAAGAAAATCCCCCCACCCCAGACTACCCTTTACATGGAACATTTTTCGAAAATTTTAATTTTCTTAAAAATGGCTCTAACGATTTTGATTAAAATATCATATGTTTAAGATATTTTCATAACAAATGAAATGTACATCTCGAATTTTCTGGGAATGTCTCCAAAAGTATTCTTCATTGTGAACGACTTTTGCATAACTGGTAACCCATAAGAGATAGACAAAGTTTTACTACACGAAAAATGTAAATCGCGTTAAAATACGCAATTTATGTCATATACATTGTTTTTGTTGAGTGAACCGTTTTCGAGACATTGCTTGTTATTCCCTTAAATTTTCCAATACTTATACTTTTTCTCATATTCGTTATTCATTTTTTTTATGTCCTGGACATGCAAAGAGAATGGAATGCGCCACATAGCAACCAGCGTTAAAATATTTGACTATCGCTTAAAACCTACCATATTCCCCTTGCATCTACAAGAAAATTAGCAATAAGAGTAACATCTCGATATCTCGATTAACATGAAGTAGATGGAGAATCTTGTACAAACGCTTATTCTCCATATGCTTCATGTTAATCGAGGTGTTAATCTTATTACTAATTTCCTTGTAGATGCACGGGAATTGGTAGGCTTTAAGCAATAGTCAAATATTTTAAGACCTGGTTGCTATGTGGCGCATTCCATTCTCTTTGCATTACCAGGACAAAAAAATGAATAACGAATTCCCATTTGAGAAAAAGTATAAGTATTGGAAAATTTAAGGGAATAATAAGCAATATCTCTAAAATGATTCACTCAACAACAAAAAATGTATATGACATAAATTGTGTATTTTAACGCGATCTACATTTTTTGTGTAGTAAAATTTTGTCTATCTCTTATAGTTTACCAGTTATGCAAAAGTCGTTCACAATGAAGAATACTTTTTGAGACATTCCCAGAAAATTCGAGATATACATTTTATTTGTCATGAAAATATCTTAAACATTTGATATTTTAATCTAAATCGTTAGAGCCATGTTTGAGAAAATTAAAATTTTCAAAAAATGTTCCATGTAAAGGGTAATCTGGGGTGGGGGATTTTCTTGAAAACCTTCGTGTCGCATCTCTGGAAGATACTGAACACCAAGTTTGGTGTTTATCCGACTGTTCACAGACAGACACATAGACACACTCACGGACATGTTCCCAAAAATACTTTTTTTGGTTTGAAGGGACCTCAAAACATATATCTCCGGTGAAATCTCGGTATCAAAATTTTGGGTGGAATACAATACTTCCCCTACTTACTATACGTAGTAGAGAAAGTAAAAATGGAATATCGTAGTAACGAAGAACATTATCAAAATAAACAAATACATTTTATTTGGAAACAAGTGAACATAGGGAATTTCTATACCATTTGTAAAATCGACTTCTACTGCTTACCTGGCCTAAAGGCCAAGGAATAACACGATCAAGCAAACACGACATGTCGCAGCAGACAAAAAGTTTTTGTAGAGTTTTGAAAAACACAAGCAAACAGTGAGATATATAACTTTTCTGTTCAACAGGATATCTCTCGCATAGGTCCACATGGACCCATCAGTGATTAATTCCACCTACAAAACAAGCTTAGATTAGCTTTCAGAGTGTACATTAGAGGGAGAGTACGGAGCATCACTAAATAACATAATCCTCTCTACCAAATGACATTAATCTCAGATAGCTACTGTGCTGTCAATGGCTGTGGAATCCGTTTATACAGGAAAAACCTTGTAACATCTCATGTGTTACATTCACGTGACTTTCTCTATTCACAAATGTATATTTTTATGTGGCTTCCACAAACTATTCTTACTAAAGCTTATTTCATGTCAATCGAGATAAAGCTTTGCACAAATAGTTTTATTACACATTTCGCTGAAGTTGTAGAGGAAACCGAATCGATGGTCAAAAGTTTAAGTGCTAATCGCTATATGTTGATCTAGAAATGGCACACTTCTTCCTTAACGTCACGAGAAAACAACTGAATAGTGACAGTACCTTAAAAATCTGATGTGTTACACTCACATGACTTTCTCTACTCTTGTACAAACTATTTTTACAAACACTTATTCTCCATATGCTTCATGTTAATCGAGATATCGAGATGTTAATCTTATTGCTAATTTTCTTGTAGATGCAAGGGGAATTGGTAGGCTTTAAGCGATATTCAAATATTTTAAGAGCTGGTTGCTATATGGAGTATTCCATATTCTTTGCATTACCAGGACAAAAACAACATGAATAACGAATTCCTATCTGAGAAAACGTATAAGGAGACATTCCCAGAAAATTCAAGATAAACAGTTTATTTGTCATGAAAGTATCTTAAATATATGATATTTTAATCAAAATCGTTACAGCCGTTTTTGAGAAAATTAAAATTTTCGAAAATGTTTCATGTAAAGGGTAATCTGGGGTGGGGGTATTTTCTTGAAAACCTTCGTGTCGCATCTCTGGAAGATACTGAACCTAAATACCAAATTTGGTGTTTATCCCACTGTTCGTTTCTGAGTTATGCTGTTCACAGACACACAAACACACGAACATGTTTCCAAAAATGTTTTTTTTGTATTCAGGGTCCTCAAAACATATATTTCCGGTGAAATCTCGGTATCGAATTTTTGGTTGGAATACAATACTTTCCCTACTTACTATACGTAGTAGAGAAAATAAAAATGAAAAAAATATTTTAAAAGTTGCTTGAGATAAATTATTGTGCATTTTAAAGATATCTACTTTTGCTGTGTAGTGCGTTTTGATCTATCTCTTATGGTTTACCAGTTATACAAAACTCCTTTCGAATGAAGCGGACTTCAGTGCCTATTACCAAAATTTCTATATGTATATCTACATTTCATTTGGCATTTAACTATCTTAATCATTTGGTATTTTAATGAAAAATGTTAGACCCATTTTTGAGAAAATCAGAAGTTTCGAAAAATCTTCCATGTAAAGAGTTTTTTGAAACGGGGGGATTTTCTTGAAAATTTGGGGTGTATTTTCCAAACGATGACCTATGTCGTCTAATGTTTCTTCGGTAAGAACAGAACGCCGTCTTTTAGATTTCTTAGTCTGAACACTTCCTGTGGCCTGAAATTTACTGTAAAGTTCATGGGTTGTTGTACGGCCTGGAACTTTTACACCTGGAAATCTTTCTGTAAGTCGTACTTTCACTTGACGAACTGACCTAGTTAACACATACGAATCATAAGTAAATACACGTTGTGCAGTAGAAAACATATACTGAGCCGTAATATACTTTGTGACTAGGTACAGGACAAAATAATAAATAACTCGTAATACTGAGCTACATCACATCACCGTCAACTCAACACTGCACTTCACACTGCACAGCAAAACCTCAACAGCATGAGTTTGTTTATAGCAGCGGTGCGTTATCATGTTATTATAATATTTCCACACGCCCAGTGGAAAAATACCGCGCAGCCGGTAATATTGTTCATAAAATACCCTTCCGGGAAACTTAAAACATAAAGTGTACAAGACAAACCCACACACCCTGGAAGAATTAAAACAAAATATCCGTCAGGAAATTTCTCAACGTGAACTACGGCGAGTGATGGGTAGCTTACTAAAAAGGTGCCCAGAATGTATAGACAATAATGGTGGCCAGTTTCAGCATCTCCTTTCATAAGGTTGGTAAGGAAAGCCTTTGAAAGTAGTTTTAAAAATGTGTTATGGTTTCATCCTTGCCTTTGTATGAAGCGGCAGACGGCAACGAGCGCCGAGGACGCGGACAGGGAAAACACCGCGCAGCCGGTTCGGAGTCTTTTGGCTCACTCTGTATATCAGGTATGCCAGCGAAATTGTAATAGGTAGGGAGTTATGTGACTTCAACATTTAATTTGTTTAGCTAACGGTGACAGTTCTGTATAACGTATACGTAGTCTGCAATGTTGATGTGAGATAAACTGGGCAGATACTAACCCAGTGGTCGCAAACTTATCTGGGTGGTGCCCCCTTCATACAGAATCTGCAATTTTCTAAAGTATTAAAACTATTTTTCGTAAAAAGTCACAAATTTGATAATGATGTAGGATAAATGGCATGGCTACAGAATATCATAATAGTACAATAATTTTAGCAAAAACTATATCAATATTATCAATACGAGGTTATAACTCTGAATATTGAATGTTGGTTTGAAGATAAATTAAAATTAGATTGGGTTTTATTTATGGGCGCTCTTTCATTACTGTGGTTCTTAGCGCCCCATCCTATAATGGGCGTGAAAGTCCGGAGATTTTGCTCAGAGGCCTCTATCAGGCTTGAGGTACTTTTACGTCCCGTAAATCTACGACACGGGACCACCGGCTTTACTTCCCTTCCGAAGGAAGCTATGCTAAGGATTTTTACGCCCGGAAAAATCCATCGCCCTCCTCCTGGTTTGAACCCGAGAACGAGATGCTAAATGCTACCACTAGACCAGAGGACGACATAAGTTTAAATAGGCGTGTTATTTAGCTATGTATTTATTTTCATAGACACTAAACTGCTTAAACCAAAATGCATGAGAACACCCTTTCTTATTATTAGTAGGTATTCTTTTAATAACATCCTATTATCAAAAATAAGAATGTAAACACGGTTACTGTGAAATTAATGCTTAGGGACCAGGAGTAAACAATATATGCATATTAAAGCCAAAGGGATTAATAGGGATTCTCACGTTGCTGTGACTGATTTTATCAATAACACTAGTCTGCATGATATCGGTTGACTGAAAACTAATAAATGATTCTGACTCACTTTTTTATGCTGACTTCAGAACTGCTTTTTTTTTTATCACGTACAGTTTTTTCACAATTTCACTTCAAAAATATAGAGATATAAAAATATTGCTTCCGTCACTACACATAAAATTGGGCTTGATGAAGCAATTTGTAAGGGCTCTACCACAGTATGGACCCTGCTTCAAGTACCTTTCCAAGAAATTTCCCTTCATTACACAAGACAAATTAAAGGCTGGAATTTTTGTTGGTTCTCAAATAAAGAAACTGATGAAGGATGAAGATTTTGAGAAGACAATGAATGAGAGAGAAATAGAAGCATGGACCGCCTTCCGATCAGTTACTGAAAACTTCTTAGGCAATAATAAAGATCCTATTACAAGGCCATTGTCGAAACAATGTTGCAAAAATTTCAAGATGATGGGTTGTAACATGAGTGTAAACGTGCATTTTCTGCATTCACATATCGACTACTTTCCAGAAAATCTGGGACATTATAGTGAAGAGCAGGGTGAACGTTTTTACCAAGATATTAAGGAAATGGAGAGGAGGTTCCAGGGGAGATGGAATGAAACTATGATGGCCGACTACTGTTGGATGTTGAGGAGGGACAGTCATCTTCAAGGATCTGCAAGGAAGTCAAAGAAGAGAAAGTTTGAAAAAAATTAAATGAAACACTTTGGCTTCTTGTTTTGTTAAAATGTAATCATGAAATAAATTAGGGGAGTTCTTGAGAGTATTCTTAAAATGTTTCTTGAATAAAAACTTACCTTGTGTGAAATTGTATTTGAATACTTTTCTACGCTAATTAGTAAAATTGCCAAAACATTACTTATTTTGTGTATAAACCTGACGTGATAGAAGAAAACGGAAGTTATTTCTGGAATCAGCATAACAACGTGATTCAAGAACACCTACTTTTAAGAAATCATCTGACAAAAAGTTTGAAAATGCAGACTAGTGTAATTTGCCAACAGATATTGCCAAGAAAACAATTTAAAAGACAACTTATATACATGTATTAAAGAATCAGGTGTATTTCCGTAATACATTAATAAGCAGTTACACATAATATGTATTTCTAACGTGATTTAAGGTCTTTCATATCTTGACTGCATCAGAAAATACTTATCAGGGTTATTATTCATTATTCCACATTTTTCTTTTATGTTATATGTGCTCCAAGGAGGTAATTCCCAACCTCCAGTTGGTAACCATTGCTCTGAAGCCTCCTCTACTGCAGTCGCGAAACTAGCCTCCGGAAGTGTAGAGTGACAACGGTGCTCTTTCTATTTATGACATTGCCCTTATGTATGGCACTTATCTTAAGAAAAGAGATAA